>CM014730.1:87093590-88557472 GCA_004329165.1 Spatholobus suberectus | reverse complement strand
GTGGTTTTACGAAACGGTGGCTACGAAATTTGCCCTGTTTGTTTTGATTCTGAGCATGCTGTAATTGAGACCAACTATTTGTGTATCTAATCCTTTGTTCCTTGTTGTGTCACTGTGTTTCTGATTTCCAGCCAAGTGGAATGGGGAAGTAGAGGGCGCTGGTACAATCTTACCAAATAATCAAACCCTTCTCCGTGTAGAATTCGTACACTATGTAAATGTCCGCATGCCTGTTGGATTTCTATCTTGCTTGAATTAGGTTTTAAGTTCGAGAATTATATGTCACGCATGTTCCCCCCTTTGCTGCATATTTTCTAGTTGCATCTGACTTTTCTTATTTAAGGAACAGAGATATGCATGTGATTTTCTTTAGAAAAGATTATTTTTGGCACGGATGTTAATATAGAAAATACTTTATTGAGGAAATTTTATCTCCCTGGAATCGATAATCATCAAGATTGCATACATTTGGTAGTTCAACGGCAGTTGAGTGTTCACTGTATAAATGGATGTTTAAATACTCTATGCTTTGTAGTGATAATTTCATAATCACCTCTGAAACGTTGAGCTTCAAGATAATAGTAGTAGGCTGGTAGCGAACTATATATCAAAAGATAATAGTAGTATTGAACTTAAATATGACGCTTTTGAACTCCGAATGCTGGATTGGAAAATATTGAATGTAAAAAGTAGACGCTCAAACCCATCTTAGATACTTCCTAAACATTTGTTGATGACTCTATTTTTCATGGAACTGGAATGAAATGAACTATGACTTTTTGATTGATTTTTCTTCCTTGCATGCGTGTATCTTTTGTGTGCTTGTGTTTAATTTTATGTAATTTCTCATGATGTGTTTTATCCAGCATTGTGGGCTTACATTTCTGGTGTTTCTGTGCCATGTTTCTTGTATGTTTGCTGCACCCTGCACCTGCAGTCACTTCCCTCTAATAAGTATTGTGGAGAGACCCTATATTGATATGCGATTTCAATTCAATTTGTTCGAACCTTTGTATGTTGTGATTACCTGTGGCAACTTATAAACCTTTTCAACTGGCGTTGTATAGTTATTGTTTAAAGATATTAGATTTTCGTTGTGTTTTGTTCAGAAGCTATGACTGAACTTTTATATGTTTTATTTGATTGTGTGCATTTGTTATGACTTTATGTTTGTTTGTTTGCTTACGTGGTGAAAATTGTGGAAATAGATTTCTTTATGATGTTTGATCTGAACACCAAGCTCTTATTTTGTTTGGAATTCAGTATACGAAGGGTTTGGTTCAAGTTTAAGAAAATCTCAATCAATTTGAGTATTCCGAAAGATTAATTAGGGTTTATTTGGTTGGAGAAAATGTTTTTGTTTTAATATCCTGTTTTCATAAATATTTACAAAAATAGTACCTTATTTTTATTTTATTTCTTGTTTTCAAAGATTTTTATACCGGAGAAATGCTGGACCCAATGAAATCTGGTTTTTCTTTTTTATATATATATTTTTTCTAAATCTTTGAAAACAATAAATCTAGTGATAATGATGTCACATTTTTGTAACTATTTGCAAAAATCTGCCAATGTAGTAAACGTTTTCTGAAATTAATCAGGCTGTGATTATTCTGCTTTTCTTGGATTAAGTAACTTCATTAGAAATGGCTTTGATAAGTGTAAGAATAGTGACATCTTTGTAAGGATGACAATTGAACCTATACCCAAGGTTACTTACAAAACTAGCCTGCAATGGGTAGGATTTCTGTCAACCAAATAACTATCTTGGTACGGGTGTGATCTGGGTACTACTTTGCCTACTGTACTCTATACCTACATCTTTGTGTATATGTATAATAGTTATGTATTTTTTTTATCAGTATATTTGATATTTTATAATTACATATTTGATGTTTTATCATTCAAGATCATATTTCATTTAACTGAAACATGAACAATGAGGCCAGGTCTGAGTCCATTGAGTTTGGCCATGAACACCAAAGTTGCTATTCTCATGAAATATGGGCTGATGTGGGTCATTTTTTATTCTTAAAAGTGGATGTGATCCAAATACTTTAGCACTTATATTTGACCCATTGTTATCTCTTCTGCTCTGCCTTAATCTTTCAATTTCAAGCATGTCTTTTTTATTTTAGTTTTTGGCGAGTACTATTGTTTTAATGATTTCCGCCATTGCCATATATTGTATTCAAGTACCGAGAAATGTTATTTATGCACTGCTTAGATTGAGTGAAATATTAAGGAAATAAATAGGAGTAATACAAATAAAAGAAATGAAGTGAAAAAATATTGTTTAGATAGAAGTAAAGTGTTGTCAGCACTCTTCTAGATATAAATAAGACAGAAAGAAGTGAGAATTTTTTCTATTTGTTTGGATGAGTGAAAAAAAGAATAAAAATGAAATAAATAAATCATATGCAAAAGATTTTTATGTTAATTTTTTTTACTTCATTATTATTTGTTTACACAATTATTTATTATTTTTTAAATTTGTTGTTATAAACAAGTTTATTTATTTTTTAAAAAAATTTAGAAAAAGATAATTTCCTGTTTATTTTGTGTGCCAATTAGGAAGAAGAGTTTTTTTTATAGTGGATCACTTGGAAATAATTCTCTCTCTTTCCTATTTATTCTCTTAAACAAAAAATAAATAAATTGATATTGTTATCTTCATCTTTTTCATTTCCCTCCACTTTATTTCTATGGAACACAAGTTATCTAATTTGATAACACTACCTTGTGTGTGTGTTGGTGAAATGCGTTACGTTTGAGTCATGGCTAAGCTACTTGCTAGTTGTTTTTTTCCATGCTATTCGTTCGTGTTATTCACGATGATTTCTATTGAAGAAAGACAAACTTTACGACAAATGGTACGCGGCCAGTGTATGCACTGGATAAATTAAAAAAAAATTGTGGGGGAGCCGTTAAGCTCCGACGTCGTGTACACGTAATCGACAAAAAACAATTGTGTACAGATGCGTTGTAGTCAGGGGGGCGCGTTCTTTTTAATTGATAACGCCATATCTAGGAATTTGTTTTTTGGACGTCGATGTCTGTTTGTTCACTGTTTAACTGCAACATGCCAATGAAAAGTCCTGTGGCATAAAAAGAAAATTTGTTTTTTGCTGTGGTTTGGAGTGCTTCGGGATGACAAATTGGGCTGGCTAAGGTGAAATTTCAAATAAAGTTTGTTTTTGTTCAGAATGAAATATTGCATACTAGCAAACTTGCTTCCCATTGTGAATAAAAATATGGACTTGGAACCGGCTGTTTAAAGATGCTAAACTAATATACAGAAAATAAGAAATAAATATTTTTATATTTACTTTGTATAGTTATGAAAATGTATAAAATGAATCGTCTTTCGCTTTTACCTTAAGTTATTTTATTTATTTATTTATTTATTGTTTATGTTAAGGTCACATTCACAGCGTGAGCGTGACTGTGGTATCTAATTGCTTAGAAGAAAATTATGGTATGACATGCGCCCTCAAACAAGGCCTGATTTCTTTAACGTCGAAAGCAAGGCCTAATTTAAAATGGCCAACTCGTATTTTTGTTAGTATTTAGTTCAGGTTTGGTCTCTGTTGGAAAAACAACGAACCTGTCCCAGTTTTTGAACCCTAGAGGAAAAAAAAAGTAAAAAAAGAGCCCGATTCGGTTCCAACTATTTATGTATATTTTGAAATTAAGGCTCTCAAAATTATATTATTCTTAATATAATAATATCACTTACAAAACTACCAATTTATCCATTATATAATCTTTCGTAAATATATTTTACCTCACAATGCTAAGGACTTCCTCCGCATTGAAGGGCAAAATCATCCAACCACGAATCATCCAGAAGCGGGGGTTAAGATTCTGTTTCAGAAGGCCATTCACAGCTACAATCTATTTCATCCAAGATGATGGGCACTGATTTTGCTTCCCTACATTGGAAAATAGTTTGTAACCAAAGATTGCTATGCACAAAAACCAAATCGCTGAATTTTTCCAGCTCCACTTTGTTACGTCTTTTGCCATGTATGCTCTCGAAAGTGCTCCAGTTCCACCTGTACCAAAGGGAACTACAAGGTTGGCTAAGTATCCGCATTGCAGCTTTCTGGAGCGTGGGGATTTCATAACCGTAACTTGCACACCAGTCACCTAGACATCCACAAAATTAAATAAGCAAAAACATTTCAAAGAACAAAAACGCAAGCTGCATGTTCAATTGATAAAAAAAATAAAACAGTCAGCTGGACTCTACAACAACACAAGCTTGTGAAACATCTAAAGCTAATCCACCATTCCCATTTTTCATGTTACTTGTTCATGATATCCATGATACTTAAAAATCCTCTAGGCATGGTATACAAGGACTCCAACCAACCATTTTCTGACTTATCACTAAAATGTACTAGAGTTCTAGAAATTTTTGACTGAGTTAGCCTAAAAGGTTGCAACTATTTTGGCAGAGGCAATTGATATGATGCATCAATAAGGGAGCATGAAGGAGAAGTATGGCGCACTTTAACAATGACTCACGTTAAAACACAACGGAAGGTATTTAATTGTTGAGGCAGAGCAATACCAGGGGCATTCAGTGTCTCCCCAAGACAGCAAAGTCAGTCCCAAGTGCACCTTGGGCGTTGATGTAAATAGGAAGTTCTTTGGTGATTTCCATTTTGTCTTTATCTGTAGTTGCCAACGTAAGCATGGCTTCTTGAAACCCATTCCTCACCCTCAAATCTTTCTTGAAGTTTGGATTGTAAGAAATTGAAGGATTAAGAAATGCAGCTGCAGCATGTAATGATGAATGAAGTTGCATATTTCATCTCCGATCAATTATATCCCAGATTTGGATGTATTTCTCTTCGATTCCCTTATAATAGGCCTTGATCACAACCTTTACCCTCTCTATTCCTTCGTATATATAACCCATAGTAGGCATATCACCATCAACCATCCTTAGCAATTTAAACAATGGCTTAGAAACACTCACAGCTTCATGCGCATACTTCCAATCTATCTGAATATAGCAGTGACTTCATGGCTTGTGCATCTGGACATCTGCTATATATAGAAGACAACCATTCTGAATGAGAAAACATATGCTTTAAATTATCCTCTTGCATCACTATAGATCTCAAGGAAAGGAAATTAGTGACAAATCTAGAGATTTTTGGCTTGATAAATCCTTCCCACCTGTGAACTTTCTCGTTATATTCAGAACCCATGCATGACTATAAATGTGCTGTGTGATTGTCTTTGCCTCTTCCAAGACTGTGCTTACCCAATCTTGTCTACCAATATCCTCTAACATCTTATCAATACAATAAGCCACACAAGGAGACCAAAACAAAAAACTATACCTCGCCATGAGAAGCTTTCCAGCGCAAGCATAACTAACACTAACACCTGTTATAACCCGAACAACATTTTCTACACCAACTTCCAGCACAACCGACTCCAAAAGCTCAAACAAGTAAGTACTGTTGTCTTCATGACCTGAAACATCAACTGACTTCAAGAACAATGTTCCTTTTGGTCATGCAACAGAAAACATAGCAAGTGATCCGGTCCTACTATCGGACCAGTTATCACATAAGACTGTGCATCCTGTATCTTTCCACTCATCTCTGTATTTTTTGCAATCTTTGTGAATATCAGCTTTCACTTTTTCCAAAAGAGTAGAGCTTAATTTCTCATAACTAGGTGCTTTATAGCCTACCCTGCACTGAGCTACAACATCCACCATCTCCTGATAATACATGGATTTAGCAGCACTAAAAGGAATAGAATTGTGAAAGAAAAATATGGCAAGTTTTCTATCAGCATCATCCTGCTTTTGCTTTTGGGCACCATCCAGTAATGGTTGGGCACTTGGTGAAGGATGTGGAAATAATAAAGATGGACAAGCACTACCATTCTGCCCACTATATCCATGGTTATGATGGAATCCACCACTAGTAGAAGAGCTATTCTGTTGACCATTCGCCACAACAGCTTGATCTGCCTTGTGTTTCTTGGGAGCTTTTGGCTTCTTGGGAGCACTTAATATACTTTGAATATGGTCCCGTACATCAGATGGAACTTGGGTGCAGGGAACAATATCTTTGTTTTTAATTTGAGCCAAGTGAAGTTTCACACTTTATACACCCCCACTGAATTCCCGTTGACAATAATTACATCTGACCTTTTGTCTGGTTGCATCAACCAGGACACAATGTTCCCAACAGGCATCTCTTCCACGAACCATTATCTTAAAAGATCACTGAAGATGAAACTCGAAAATACTATTGCAGAGAAAAGCCATATTAGGTTGTAGGTACCATACTCAAGCTTTGAGATAAACTTGAAAAGGAGAGATGGGGAAGAATTTAAAAAGTAAGTATTTTTGCACGTATTTTTTCTGCTGCGTGGATACACAACATACCAAACAATAAATAAGCACACAACCTCCAAACTGTTGGATGTTGAGACCGATTTCTTGGATGTTGGACAAGCTGTTGCTGTTGGGCATCAAAAGCTTGATGGGTACGTTCGCCAACTGTACCACCTTTCTTGCCAATCTGCTTCCCATGCTGCACACTCTCACAAGCGGAAAAGTTTCCCCTCTCTTCTTTAACCACACAACCCTGCTACTCTACTGCTAGTCCAAACCCCAAATTTCAGTTTTGTAATGCCTCATAGGCCCGTCTTCTGCTCTTGGATAGATTGGGCCTGCAGTTTTTGCTCCCTGTTGTTCTTTGAAATATTGCATACTACCAAACCCATTGTGAATAAAAATTTGAAGATGCTAAACTAATATACAGAAAATAAGAAATAAATATAATGAGAATAACTATTTTGACTGAAAACTTTTTAGCTGTTATTTTTCAAAAAGAGCATTTTTAGCTATCATTTTTCAATGAAAGTGTTTTTAGGAATTTTTTAATCTCTTATCTCTTTCAATCTATCATTTTCAATATCTTTAGTTCTAAATTGAATTTCAATATTTCTTTTAAAAAAATTTCAACAATTAAAAATTAACATTGTATTACAATAATTATTTATTATAAATTTAAAATATAATCTATATGTTTAAAAATATTTATTTATTACAAATTTTAATTATAATTTATATATTCAAAAGTATTTATTTATTATAAATTTAAGTTATATAAAGTAAATATTTATTCTGTGCAATGCACAGGCTACAGATACTAGTTTACTTTGAAAATGTATAAAATGAATCATTGTTCGCTTTTACCTTCAATTATTTTATTTATTTATTGTTTACGTTAAGGCTACATTCTCAGTGTGAGCGTGACTGTGGTATCTAATTGCTTAGAAAAAAATTATGGTTTGACGTGCGCTCTCAAACGAGGCCTGATTTCTTTTAGGTCGAAAGCAAGGCCTAATTTAAAATGGCCAACTCCTATTTTTGTTAGTATTTAGTTCAAGTTTGGTCTCTGTTGGAATGTTAATTAATTTAAATTTGTTAAAAAATGTAGAGAATAAAGTCTTATTGAGCTAATGATAGGGTAAGGAACAGTTCCTTGAGGTCAAGGACATAAAAGACCTCCTAAGAAATGCAAAGAGGAAAAATATTGGATAATTCTCTTTTGCTATCCTCATTCATCATCACAGTATTTAAGCAAATACAAGGCCAATCATTGAATAGAATAACAAAATCAGCAAAAAGGAATTAGCAATAACAGAATAACAAAACCAACAAAATGGAAATAACAAACTAATGACTCAACACTATATCACGTAGGACTGCATCACACATAATTGACAAGATAATTGGGCTTCTTGGTAGCTCTCTTGGGCCTAACTTCTGTTTATGTTATCATTGCCTGTCACTGGGAAACTCAATTTGTCCTTAAGGTGGAAAGTTGAACAGAGGTCATCCCATTTCTCCCTAGTGGCATCTTCAAGGGATAAGCCAAGCCACTGGACTAAAACAAGTTTGGTTGAGGGAGAGGTGGACTGGTCCACCTTGGATTCCAAGATGGATAATGGTTCCAAAAGAGGATGATTATCATAAGTAAATGATACTAAAGGATCCTGTGTAGGAGTGAGGGGACCCTAATGCAATTTGAGGAGTGAACAATGGAAAATGGGATGAATCTTAGAAGACTCAAGCAGCTTAAGGCGATAAGCAACCAACCCAATTTTAACTATGATTTTATAAGGGCCATAGAACCGCTTGGTAGGTTTGTGGTAAGGGGAACTAGTAGTTGACCGTTGGCGATAAGGGCGCAACTTGACATAAACCCAGTCACCAATGTTATAGGTAACATCACGGCATTTGCGGTTTGTGATAAGTTTTATTTGAGACTGTGCCTTAGTTAATTTCTTCTAAAGGAAAACCAGCATCTCTTGGCAGGTGGAGAGCATAGAATCAATAGCCTCTACTAGTGAAGATCCAAGCAAATAATTGGGAATGGTGGGTGGAGGCTTACCATATATAACTTGGAAAGGGGTGATCCCAATGGTGGAATGAACAGACATGTTATAAGACCATTCAGCCAAAGAAAGGAGTTTGCACCATTGGGAAGGATGCTCATGCACAAAAGAGCGCAAATATTGCTTTAAAATGCGGTTAAGAACCTCAGTCTGGCCATCAGTTTTAGGATGACATAATGTACTCATGCGCAGCTTAGTACCACAAAGTTTGAAGAGTTTGCACCAAAACTTACTGATAAAGATAGGGTCACGGTCTGATACTAAACTGCAAGGAAAGTGATTATATTTACAAACCATGTCTAGGAACAAAAGAGCCACTTTAAAGGTAGTGAAATGGGTTGGAAGGGCACCAAAGTGAGCCCTTTTTGAAAAGCAGTCAACCACAACCAATATCACAGTATGCCATTGAGATAATGGTAATCATGTGATGAAATATAGTGAAAGATTCTCCCACATAGCAAAAGGGACAAGTAGCAGCTAGAGAAGACCTACAGGGCGCTTGGTTTCGTATTTTGTTTGTTGGCAAGTCTGACACTGTGCAACAAAAGTCTTAACATCAGTGTGCATCCCTTCCCAAAAGAAGTTTTCTTGTAGGTAAGACAATGATTTGGCTGTCCCCATATGGCCACTAAAAGGGTTTTATGGAATTCCTCGAGCAACAGGGACGTGAAAGGGTTGGATGAGTCTAACCAAATCTTCCCTTTATAAAATATTAAGCCTTGGTTGATGAAATGGTCAAGGTAAGAATCAAGATGGTCTTGGATATGTTGCACTAGAGAGTGGAACTCGTGACTAGTGTTGAATGATTTGCGTAGGTGCTCAATAAAAACAAAGTTGGGCATTGAGAGGATGTAATATTGACCAGTAACATACTCAATAGATTGAGACAAGGCATCGGCAATAACATTATGTTTCCCAGACTTATAGTGAATAGAGTAGTCGTAGCTAAGAAGTTTAGACAAATAAACTTGTTGCTCTAGAGTCTGTACAACCTGGGACATCAAGTCCTTTAAACTTTTGTGGTCTATAAAAATATCAAAGTGATGACCTAAAAGATATTGGCACCATTTCCTTACTACAATGGTGATAGTGTGCAATTCCCTAACATATGTAGAAACTCGCTGTAGGCGAGGGCAAAATTGTTTACTGAAGAATGCAATCAGATGACCCTATTGCATCAAAATGGCCCTCGTTGCCAACCCAGAAGCATCAATCTCAAGTGTGAAAGGAATGGTGAAGTCAAGGAAAGCCATAATTGGAGCCTGGGTCATGGCAACCTTGAGTTGCTAAAAGGCCAATTGAGCCTTAAAGGGCCAATGGAAGCTATCAGTGTGTAGCAAAGCAGTTAAAGGTGAAGCTATTATGGCATATACCTTGATGAATCTTTTGTCAAAACTTGATAGTCTTAGGAAACCTCTTAAAGCTTTGACTGAAGTGGGAATTGGCTAGTTGACCATGGCACACATTTTGGATGGTCCTGGTGCAATGCCCTATTGAGAGACAACATGCCCCAAGTACTCTAATTGGTGTTGGCCTATGAGACATTTCGAATGCTTTAAGAAAAAATGGCCTTCTAAGAGAGTCAAAAAAACTCACTCCAAATGGTCAAGATGTGCCTCAAATGAGTTGTTGTACACCAAGATATCATTAAAGAAAACAGCCAAAAACTCGTGAAGAAAGGGTTTGAACAGTTCATTCATGGTTGCTTGGAAAATAAAAGGGGCATTATAGAGCCCAAATGGCATTACCTTATATTTGTAATGGCCATGGTGTGTTTGAAAGGTCATCTTCGGGATGTCATCCTCGTGCATGTGAATTTGATGGAATCCCTGCCTGAGATCAAGTTTTGAAAACCAAGAGGCACCACCTAGTTCATCAAGGAGCTCATCAATGGTGGGCATAGGGAACCAATCTCTTATCGTAATAGCATTCAAGGCTTGGTAGTTAATGCAATAACGCCAACTACCGTCCTTTTTCTTGACGAGTAGGATAGGTGAGGAGAAAAGGCTGTGACTCAGTTGGATCATCCCAAAGTGGAGCATTTCTTCGACATGTTTTTTGATTTCACATTTTTGGAAGTGCGGGTAGCAGTAAGGTCGAACATTGACAAGTGTAGTGGAGAAATAAATGAATTCGATAAGGGGTAGCCCATTGGGGCAAAAGTTGGGAAGCGGAGCGGAAAATATCTTTGTATAAAAGGAGAAGTGCGATGATGGCTAGGATAGGGTGGGAGAGTGGGTGCTCAAGTTTTGGGTTAGTGGGAAGTAGTTTAGGTAGTATTTGGATATGGTAGAATACAGAAGTTGCATGGGGCTAAAAACAGCATTTCACTTGTTAGGTCGAAACGTCTTCTAATTTGGAAGGGGCATCAGCTCGAAGCTCTACTGTTTGTCTAGCTCGTGTAAACTATATAGTGAGTTGCCTATAATCAGTAATAATGGGTCTTAATTCTTTAAGCCACTAGACCTCTAAGACGACGTCAACACCACATAGGGGTAATACATGGAGGTCAACTTCAGAAGTCTGACCCTGAATTTGCATCAAAATTCGGGGGCACAACTGATGACACTTAAGTACATTCCCATTGCCCATCATGACTTTCAAAGCCGGAGTGGGTTAGGTAGGTAAGTTGAGGAATTTGGCCACCCTATCTTGCACAAAGTTGTGGGTACTTCCACCATCAACCAAAATAGTGACCTGGTTGTTAACAATGTGGCCGAGAATGTGAAATGTTTCCAGGGTCAAAAAATCGAAAAGGGCATTGAAACCGATTTAGGCATCGGAATGGATCTCAGGGGGGGGGGGGGTCGTCGAGCAAGGAGTCGTCAAAAAAGACAAGTAAGGAAGTTGCCGCGGCAAAGGTGTCATTGTCGTCATCGGCCACCAATAAGAAAAATTGACCCTTACACTTATGGTTAGGGCCAAATTTGTCGTCACAATTGTAATAGAACCCCTTCTCGCAACGCGATGCCATTTCTTCCTGTGTTAATTTCTTGAAGTGAACCTTCGAAGGCACTGGTAATAACAGAGTGGTGTGATGAGTCACGGGAGTAGGGATAGGGGTAGTGGATGCAAAAGGCAAATTGCTCCGCCCCTTAAACCCTTGTTGGCGATCTTCCAACTTATCCTTTTGCAACTTGGCAAGGGCAGTGGCTTGTGGTAAAAAGCTCAGTTGGAGGGCTTGAACTTCACGATAGATGTTCGAGGCAAGCCTAGAAATGAAACAACTCAAAAGGAAAGGGGGAAGTAGGCCCATGATACAGCTGGCGAGCCGCTCGAATTCGATGAGGTATTCGTTCACAGAACCATTTTGAGTGAGTTTAAAAGGGGCACCCTTAGGATCATTGTAGTAGGATGGGGCAAAGCAGGTCTGGAGTGCTTGTAATAGGCCATGCCAAGACATAATCAATCCATTCTGAAACATGCATTGATACTAGCTAAGCGCTGGTCCATCCATATAAAATGAGGCTACGGTGATGTGCTCCACTTCTAGTGTCCCTTGGTAATCAAAGAACTAAGAGATCTTAAAAATCCAGCCCATCATGCCGTCGCCATTGAAACACGAAACTTCAAGTTTCATGTATGGTTTGGAAGCATGGGTAGGGAACGGATGTGGTAGGGGTGAGGAGTGGGTTTGCAAGGTTGCGAGTTGTTCCAAGATGGTGTCGATCTTAGCAAGGAGGTCAGATTGGTTTGTGGTAAGGGTGGCTTGATTTTAGGTGAGGCAGAGGATAGCGTCCTCCATGCGGTCAATGGTTTTAGAACGGGTATTATGGTCAGTCATGGCAGGTCAGACCAATTGATAGGGTAAGGAACGGTTCCTTGAGTTTGAGGACAAGGAAGGCCTCCTAAGAAATGTAGAGAGGGAAAATATTGGATAATTCTTTTCTGCAATCCTCATTCATCATCACAGTATTTAAGCAAATACAAGGCCAATCATTGAACAGAATAACAAAATCAGCAAAATAGAAATAGCAGTAACAGAATAATAGAATCAACAAAATGGAAATAACAAACTAATGACTCAACACCATATCATGTAGGACTGCATCACACATAATTGACAAGATAATTGGGCTTCTTGGTAGCTCTCTTGGGCCTAACTTCTATTGTGTTATCAACTAAACTTGTCTTTTAAGAGCGCAAGATAGAATTAGATCAATTATAATTAGAATTATTTAGAACTGATTTTTTTTTCTAGATTTTATTGTAAAAATGGATTATTTAATTTCAAGTTGACTCTATTTTAAATTATTAAAGATACACTAAAGTAATTTAATAGCAATATTACTTTTATTATTTTCATTTAAAATAGATTAAGTGATTGATAATGAGGGTTAAATTATCAAATTTCAGCAATTAAAATTAACAATAAAATAATGCAGTTCACTGTAGAAATGCATTTCCATATTAATGCAGTTCACTGTAGAAATGCATTTTCCATATTAATGCAGTTCACTTGTTCGTAAGGTGATGATTATTTTAACTTGGATTCTATGTTGACGTACATGCATAATAATGTTTCTCAATAGGCTCTTGTTGATAACAATCTGGTGTGTTTGCTTTCTTGTTATCTTTTATGCACTTTTGTTAAGTCTCCTTGCACCCTTTGGAAGTTGAAGGCGTTGGTGTGCAATTCCACTGTGTTGGTATTGCTACTAATGACGTTTAACATTTGCAGCGAATCAACAACTGCCAGCACCCTGATTGCTTAAGGAATTTATCAGCTCATGCTTGCTGCTTTGCCACTTGCTGGGTTGCTCGACTAGCAATCTGCGGTGTCATCTGGAAATTAATTTAGGGACTAGGTGGGGGATGCGGTGTCTTATTTTTTGTTGACAACCTCTGGTTAGACAAACCATTACTTTAAGCAATTTTGACTTCAGTTTATGGTTTTCATTTGAGGTAATATATTAAACGGTTCAAAAATTATTTTAAAGGATTCCATATTTTTGCATTCTTACGTGTTACATATATTAATAGCATTTATGGATGAAACGTAATATTTAATTTTTTTTTTGTTGAATAAAAAGGCCAAAGCCCAAGCTACCAACGCCGATAAAAAACAGTAGCGGTTAAATCAGCCTGAATAAACAAGGAAACAAAAGCAGGAACAACATAAAAAATTCTAGAACCCATACGGAACATCCCATACTTAGCAAAAGCCTTTGCTGGCTGATTAGCCTCTCTCTAAAAATATGGATCCACCTAAAGCTGCCCCCCATACGAGTAAAAACTTATTTAGTCACTTCTGACACACCCAAATTAGACTTTTTTTTGTGCCTGCAAGTGCATTGGAAAATTTAACTTTACCTTGTCAAAAGCAATAGGAATCAGCACTTGTAAAACAACGGCCAAGTGGTGTGATTCTAAATGGCTCCAAAATTTTTATCTCAATTTCCTCCGCTAAGAGCTTTTCATTGGAACAAAGGAAGGTTAGAAGGTAGTATAATTGATAAACACTTGACGAGCAATGGTAGGCGACCTTACCATCATGGCAAGCTTATGCCCAAGTCGGAGCCCTTCTTTGACTAAATCCCACCACTATTTGATTAAACGGGTCAAATTTAAAAACTTGGCGGGATTTATTCAACCTTTATAAAAGAATTGACTTTGATTTTGTACCTATCACAACCATTTAGTTTCAAAACATCAATATTTCAGTGTTTACATAGCAATAAAAAGTAAATTCTAAAATCAATAAGGACATAAATAATCCAGATAATCTAAATATGATTATAAGTGTCAGAGATTGTACTACTTTGGGGTCCTCTTAATCCGTTTTGCTGCACCCGGAAGGTCGCCTCATACTAGACAGCCTTGGTAGTCATATTATACAAAGAACTTAAGACCGTGGCCATCATTAATCAATTTAATCATTAGCTGTATATTTCTATACATAAATGTCAATAATTATCCAAATGTACAAAATTATACAACACGATTTAATCAAATTTGTCCTTACCTCACAATGCTAAGGACTTCCTCTGCATTGAAGGGCAAAATCGTCCAACCACGAATCATCCAGAAGTGGGGGTGAAGATTCTTTTTCAGAGGGCCATTCACAGCTACAATCTATTTCATCAAAGATGATGGGCACAGATTTTGCTTCCCTACTGTTGGAAAATGGTTTGTAACCAAAGATTGCTATGCACAAAAACCAAATCGCTGAATTTTTCCAGCTCCACTCTATTACGTCTTTCGTTATGTATGCTCTCGAAAGTGCTCCAGTTCCACCTGTACCAAAGGGAACTACAAGGTTGGCTAAGTATCCGCATTGCAGCTTTCTGGAGCGTGGGGATTTCATAACCGTAACTTGCCCACCAGTCACCTAGACATCCACAAAATTAAATAAGCAAAAACATTTCAGAAGAACAAAAATGCAAGATGCATGTTCAATTGATAAAAAAAATAAAACAGTCAGCTGGACTCTACAACAACACAAGCTTGTGAAACATCTAAAGCTAATCCACCATTCCCATTTTTCATGTTACTTGTTCATGATATCCATGATACTTCAAAATCCTCTAGGCATGGTATACAAGGACTCCAACCAACCATTTTCTGACTTATCACTAAAATGTACTAGAGTTCTAGAATTTTTTGACTGAGTTAGCCTAAAAGGTTGCAACTATTTTGGCAGATGCAATTGATATGATGCATCAATAAAGGAGTGTCAAGGAGAAGTACAGCACACTTTAACAATGACTCACGTTAAAACACAACGGAAGGTATTTAATTGTTGAAGCAAAGTAATACCAGGGGCATTCAGTGTTCTCCCCAAGACAGCAAAGTCAGTCCCAAGTGCACCTTGGGCGTTGATGTAAATAGGAAGTTCTTTGGTGATTTCCATTTTGTCTTTATCTGTAGTTGCCAACCTGAGCATGGCTTCTTGAAACCCATTCCTCACCCTCAAATCTTTCTTGAAGTTTGGATTGTAAGAAATTGAAGGATTAAGAAATGCAGCTGCAGCATGTAATGATGAATGAAGTTGCATATTCCATCTCCGATCAATTATATCCCAGATTGGGATGTATTTCTCTTCGATTCCCTTATAATAGGCCTTGATCACAACCTTTGCCCTCTCTATTCCTTCATGTATATAACCCATAGCAGGCATATCACCATCAACCATCCTAAGGAATTTAACCAGTGGCTCAGAAACACTCACAGCTTCATGCGCACACTTCCAAATCTATCTGAATATAGCAATGACTTAGTGACTTGTGCATCTGGACATTTGCTATATATGAAGACAACCATTCTGAATGAGAAAATATATGCTTTAAATTATCCTCCTGCATCACTATAGATCTCAAGGAAAGGAAATTAGTGACAAATCTAGAGATTTTTGGCCTGATAAATTCCTTCCCACCTGTGAACTTCCTCATTATATTCAGAATCCATGCATGACTATAAATGTATTGTGTGATTGTCTTTGCCTCTTCCAAGACTGTGCTTACACAATCTTGTCTACCAATATCCTCTAACATCTTATCAATACAATAAGCGACACAAGGAGACCAAAACAAAAAACTATACCTCGCTATGAGAAGTCTTCCAGCACAAGCATAACTAGAACTAGCGTCTGTTATAACCTGAACAACATTTTCTACACCAACTTCCAGCACAACCGACTCCAGAAGCTCAAACAAGTAAGTACTGTCGTCTTCATGACCTGAAACATCGACTAACTTCAAGAACAATGTTCCTTTTGGGCATGCAACAGAAAACACAGCAAGTGATCCAGTCTTACCATCTGACCAATTATCGCATAAGACTGTGCATCCTGTTTCTTTCCACTCATCTCTGTATTTTTTGTAATCTTTGTGAATATCAGCTTTCACTTTTTCCAAAAGAGTAGACCTTAATTTCTCATAACTTGGTGCTTTATAGCCTACCCCGCATTGAGTTACGGCATCCACCATCTCCTGATAATACATGGATTTAGCAGCACTAAAAGGAATAGAATTGTGGAAGAAAAATATGGCAAGTTTTCTATCAGCATCATCCTGCTTTTGCTTTTGGGCATCATCCACTAATGGCTGGGCACTTGGTGAAGGATGTGGAAATAATAAAGACGGACAAGCACTACCATTTTGCCCACTATATCCATGGTTATGATGGAATCCACCACTAGCAGAAGAGCTTGTTCTGTTGACCATTTGCGACGGCAGCTTGATCAGCCTTCTGTTTCTTGGGAGTTTTTGGTTTCTTGGGAGCACTTAATATACTTTGAATATGGTCCCGTACATCAGTTGGAACTTCAGGTGCAGGGAACAATATCTTTGTTTTTAATTTGAGCCAAGTGAAATTTCATCCTGTATACGCCTCCACTGAATTCTCGTTGACAATAATTACATCTAACCTTTTGTCTAGTTGCATCAACCAGGACACAATGTTCCCAACAGGCATCTCTTCCACGAACTATTATCTTAAAAGATCACCGAGATGAGCCACCACTAAGCAAGGCCAACAAGAAAATGAATATAATCAATAAAATTGTGCATAATTAAATTAACAAATAAAATAAGATCAATAACAATCTAACATAGACAAAGAGTCTTTAAACACATAAAAAACTGAAACTTACAATAACCATAACATCTGTCAACCACGCAATCAAACTTCATCTTACCCTATGATAATCAACAATAATTTTCAGCAGTGGTGCACGATCAGATTCATTTACTATTAAACCAAAATTACAATAGTCAAACCAAACAAATAAGCTTTGTCTGCTTTCTCAATCAGTAAAAAATACTGAAGACTAGAGCAAGAGAGCAGTAGAGAGATCAGAATTATTGATAGAAAGCAGATAGTAAGAAGATTAAAAGACATCCAATTGTGTTACATACAACCAACTGCGTGCCTGCTTTAAATATTGGCTCAAATTAACAGATCAACATCAACTTATCACAAGCAGCAAGCACTGCATGTTAGTGGTGTTCTTGCTTAAAAAAATGTGTTTGAAGTAAGTGCCCATTGAATGGTTAATGTATTATATCTAATTTCAGTTCCAGGTTCCAACTTGCTCTATCAACCAAACTTGTCTGATAAATTTGATTCTTGTTCTCCATTGCCATTTGACCTTTCCAAAAGTTACAATCCTCTACTTTTCACAAGCAATTAATTATAAGATATCTTTGCTATCTTGGGAGTTACTAAGAGGGAATATTTCACTGAGATAGTCTCAATCTGTTATCAATGAATGCAATATCCTTCCCAGTAAGGTGGTAGGAGAGAATTGGAGTAAACGACCATGTCAACAACACAACATACTGTGCATTCTGGAGGTCAAATGAGAAAAATCACTAGCTTAGATATATAAAAATTAGATTATATATGATCCTGAATCACATAAACTTAACAAACTAAAAATGGATTTTGAGTTTCATAACAACAACAATAATAACTATAAGACAAAATAAATGCGCATCAGCTTGTAAAGATTCAGCATTAACTAGGGTTTCTATGCTAATCATTATCCATGTTTTCTTCTCCTTTTTTTCCTCCACTTTCTCTCGAACCAAATGTTATCCGTGTTTTCTTTCCTCTCTATTTTCTTTTCTTTCCTTTACACCTCTACCAACCATAGTGTAAGTCACCACTCCCGACTCATCAATAGAAGGCATTTCATTTCACGACAGGTAGAAAGGCACAATATCTTGGCCTAAATTGACAAAATACATTCATATCCAAAATTGGAAAAAGCAAAAAAAGAAAAGAAAAAAGAGAGACATAAAAATTATGCGTAAATAAATAAATAACAGGACAAAGGGGCAATAGATCACGTAGATAGGATAAGATGAGGAATTCATGAAGGAGAAAAAGTACCTGGACGATCTCAATTCTCAAAACACAAAAGCAGTGAGAGCTCGGAGACAAGTGCAACGCTTAGTAGAGTTGGGTATCGGCAAGAATGGAAGGACAGAAACTGAATAGAGTACAAGTGAGAGTGTTTGGATACTGCCGAACATGTGATTCGGATTAAATTACAGGATTTCCTGTATCGTTCATCGGATAATGTTTTGATGGCTTCGACTTCGAAGCCGAAGAGGGTCGTGAGAGATAGGTCATAGGAATGGACATAGACCTTGTAAATGTGAATTTCATGAGACCAGATTAAAACGTAAAGAGCAACACATAACAAGTGGAACTCGAAGCATGTTTTCTAGTTTGTAGTTCTGACCGATTCTGAGTTGGGTATCGACAATAATTTAAGAGTTGTGAGTTTACGAAAATTGTTTTGGATCAAACTCCGCACTTCATGCTACATCAACCCAATAAATGATTTTAATTTATCCAAAAAGTTAATCTTAATTTATACATAAACTAATTTTAGTTTGTAAAATAAAAAATTCTTACATTTTTTTTATAAGTATTTATGAAAATTTTTATCCAAACATAATCTTATTGTAAGCAATTATAGCATCTACTCATGTCACTTCAAATTTTAGGTAGCATTTTAATTTTTAAGTTTTTTATATTTTATTTTCTTACACTTAAAATAATTATTAAATTTATCTTTTGTTTCTTTACATAAAGTAGAATTTTATTGTCATATTAATTAACATGATGAAAGTATAATGTTTACTTAGATATATGTTATTTTTATTTTTTTTTAAACTTGATTAAAAATATTTTAAGATATAATATAAGATTAATAGTAGAATGTATAATATGAACAAAATATAATAATTGAAACGTAAAAATTTAATAAAATGGTTGATCTTTAAATAAAAAAATTATAAGAGTTTAAAATTAATTAAAAAACTAAAATTATAATTTTCAAAAAAATATTTTTATCTATAAAATAAAATTAATATTTATATAAAAATATCATATAAACATGTATATTTCTGTCATTTTATGTTTATCAACTACTTTAACAAATAATTTTACTAAATACTTATAATTCAATAAGTTAATTTAACAACATTCAATTTTCAACTAACAATTTTCAGCTACCAGTTAACTTTTCAATTACCTTTTTCAAATATAACCTTAAAATACTAACTTAAAAGTGGTTATATGAATACAAATTGACACGGGTTTGTTTCAGTTTAAACAATAGTCTCGAGTTTAAATTTTGGGTATATAATTACATTAAATATTCAAAATAAAAACTTTATTGTCCATAATGATTTTACCCAACTCGAATATATTACCCCACCATTCTCTCCACCCCCGCCCCCCCCATCCCCCTCCTAAAAAAAATACCTACGTTCTTTTAAAAAAAGTACTTGTATGAATAGCCATAATTTACTCATCTTGAAATAAATTAGTTTCCACAAATACTCTAGTGTATATCTTTTTTTATCCTTTTCTTAGTGTGTAGCTATGTGTGTGTTGAGGTGTATTTATTTTTACCCCCTTCCATAATTAATTTTCAGATTGCTCCTTCTTTAAACACTAAATGTGGCTGTTTTTCTTAGGATAAACTTAATCCATAATTTGTGACAGTATAAGATATTAGTCTCTTCTACTATACTCAAACCATGTAATATATCAATATCTTTTTATTTTATACACCTCTTACACTCGGATATTCGTCTTTGTTTCAGGAATCATATATCATACACATATGTCCATTGCTTTACATTCAAATTTTAATTAAATAAAGCCTTCTAAAAATAACAAAATAAAGATTTTATGTATATTTTCCTAAACAAGAATGATATAATAAAAGTTAACATAAAGAAATGCTATTGTACGTAATTTTCCTTAAAAATGGTTTGTGTTGTTCAAGAGAGTATCAAATTAGAATATTTAAACTTGAATGGAAAAAAAAAAATTATGGGGAAAGTAATTTGATTTCCTATAGAAATTGTATACTCTTAAATAGATGTTTCTGGCTTGACTTGGATTACTTAAGTCTAATATAATTTCGGAAACCAAGAATTTCAGGGAGAAAAATGTATGCTTAACACCGCAGCATAAGACAGCCGTACGTTCAATGTTCCAAAGCTTTGGAAGAATCCTCGAATATACCAGGTGGAACCAAAAAAATCCCTCGGCGGGAGGGTTAGGTTATGAAGTGAGTTGGCCAAATGGTGTTGTTTGCTTTCTAAAATGTTATCATGATTAACTCCACTAAGTACTTAAGCAGTTAAGCTAATGGGAGTATTATCAGGTTCGGAGATGCACAATGAATCAAAAAGTTCCTTAAAGCGCAATTTGTTTATCCAATGCTGGCACCCTGATTAAGAATACTTTTATTAGTTTTATTGCCAAAATGATGACAAAGTGAGTAAATATAATTGTAACAAACTTTCCCCATGGACAATGCGGTCTCCATTGAGTTTTTCTTTTGTTTTTTTCCTTATTTCGGTTTTATTTGTCCAAAGCTAGCCAATTACTGCATTCCTTTCTCGCCACGTACATTGTAGCTCTAGAAGAAACAAATAGAATCTCACCCCCGTGCTGGGAATATATTATGATCCAACCACGGTTAGGGCCCAGCTAGATTAGTTTTTTGGTGAATGCAATGAAGTGTCTCTGCTTTTACATCTATCTGACAGTGTCTCAAATTCTTCATAGTTCATATTAAAAAACAATTAAAAAAAAGAAAAGAAAATTAAAGCACTCTTGTGTTTGACAAAACTTGCGCTCCACCCTTGTGTTTCATAAGAATTAGAATGTCAAAATGTTATTCCGCCATGAAAACAAAACATGCGCCCCACCCTCACCTGTGGATTCAATGTTCATAGCAGAATTTATAACAATAAAAAGAAGACCTTAACATGTTTTTCAAATTAAACATCTATATACATTATAATAAGTTATATAATCACAAAACCCAGTAGTAGTTTGACTTCTCCCATTTTCTTGTCCCTACCATACACAAAATATTACAGCATTTACATGAATACAAGTAATGTGGCATTTTGGGGATTTTCCTCGGTATCATTTTGGGATTTGATTGGTGAGGAGCCTCATAAGAGGAAAGGTTCTCCCTCCACCTTCCAGGAATATTATGTAACACAATAAGTAGATAAAATTCAACACCAAGAGCCTAAATTCAAGTCCATGGTATTTTGTTAATCCTCTTGTGTCAAATTTTATCATAACAAAATCGCGTTCAAATCTCGTATGTATCACTTTCTTGACAAATAATAAATAAGGAGAACTTATCTAATATTCATCAAGACAGATATAAACACAAAATTTGAACGTGACATGGACACTAGAGGATTTATTCCCATTTTGTCACATGTACATATTTGATAGCTTGCTCTGTTTCTTAAGGACAACTCACTTTACCAAATGTACTGCACCCTAAGGCCCTTTTCTGTCCATTCCGATAGTTTGCAATGTACTTGACTCAATCTCGCTGAAACAATTAAAACCAAAATCATGAATACCAAAGTCCTGGCAGTCCAATAACCAAGCACAATTATCCTCCCACATTGGCAAGCCCATGTCATAATTTGTATTCTCTACTTTAGGTGTAATGTCCCATAATGTGTCCATCAGAGGAGTTTCATCCAGCCACATGCTGTTCATTAGAGACCCATTCTTGCAAATGCTATCCACCAAAAGGGATTCTTCCCCAGAAGAATTTTCAGCTGGTGATGAGGTGGAATTCTCTTCCGAGTTGAGAACCCCATCATTTTTCTCAACCTGATGGGTGTTGTCAGCTTGTGGCAAATGCTCTGCAGGGGACGAACTATCCTGGGATGAGACTTGTTTGTTAAGAGGTTCATGAGTAACAGGATCAATACCCATCTTAAGGAGCTTTTTCTTGATGTGGGTGTTCCAGTGATTTTTAATCTCGTTGTCTGTCCTTCCTGGTAACCTGGCAGCAATCTTGGACCACCTGAGACAGACAATCTTCAACAATCAGTCATGTATCAAACAGAACTTATGACCCCATCCGTAAGTTAAGTCGCAACATTTACGGATAAGCTTGATGTGAGGGTCTTTCTTGGCCCCGAAGGTAAGTACTGACAGCAAATACTTAAACCGTATACATCGCTTAAAGTCAGATCTTTAATTATATTGAATTTGTGCCATTTATCTCGTAACTAATAAGAATATGTCATTATTCTTCACCCAACAATCATTTCCAATTTAATGACTTTTGCATTGTACAAAAAGAACGACAATTATAAACCAATAAATTAAGTTATCATAAAGGAGATACTCCTTAAGTGTCTATACCTTGAGAGAGGAATAAGAAAAAAAAAGAGATAAATAATTGATATAATTAGTGGTGTAATGTGACAAAAAAATAAAAATAAAAGATGTTGATGAAATATTAGTAATTTGTAAGTGTCTAAATATTAGCACCTAAGGAGATATTCCTATTTGATCTCCTAATTTTTTAGATTTTTTTTATCATTTAACTATTATTTCAAATTATCTCACTATTCTATTTTAGCCTCTCTAGTTAGTTATATTAATTAAAAAACCACACTAATTACATATACAACAAATTTAATTTCAAAAAATAAAAAAAGCGAACAAAGAAGTTGAATATAATGAGGCAAATATGATCAACTGACCATATTTTTATTCGGTCGTCGTTTTATATTTTACGCCTAAAATAATAATAAACCTTCAATTGCTTTGCTTAAGCTGTGCAGTTTAAAACATGATTTCAAATGTAGTACCTTCTTGAACATTATATATGGTTTATACATGCAAGTGATGGCAATTAATGACTAGGACTTGAAACATGTTTGAAGGAGAAACCAAACAAACTAAAGCACATGGTTCATTAATTGCTCTAAATTAACACAAGGCAGTGCTTGAAGGTGAGCTAGTGAAAAAAATGAATAACCTGTTGCCAAGACGGGCATGGAGATCGATAACCAGCTGCTCTTCTGCCTGTGTGAGGAGCCCTCTCTTCAAGTCAGGCCTTAGATAATTAGTCCAACGAAGACGACAACTCTTACCACAACGCCGAAGCCCAGCAAGCTTGGGAACAGCACGCCAACAGCACTGGCCATTGGTGAGAATGAAATTGATGAGTTTTTTGTCTTCCTCAGCAGTCCATGGACCTTTCTTCACTCCAAGTTTGTCACAGCAAGGTTGCCTCCCCATAGCACTAACACCACACCACTACCTAGCTGACCAATACAAAACTTCAAATTAACCAATGCAAAGTGTCACCAACACTAGCTTCTTGTGATGACTCAAAAGTCCCACACACACCTTTATATAATAAAGCCCACTCCTTTTCCTGCCTAATTATTATATCAAATTAAAAAAATATGCATCCCAAACAACACTCAAATAGGAGGCAGAGAAAAACTTGAGGGGGGAATTTGGGGGGCCCACCAAGGTGTTGTGAAAGGTATGTGGGAACTAATATGGGATGTTCTGGTGTTTCTCGCTGCATAAAATGGGTGATGCTCAAGAATTGGTGACCCAAAGGCAGAGCAACATGTAAGCATCCTAAAAGGAAAAAATGTGTAAAATGATTCGTCTTTTTCAATTTTCCTTTACAAATCCACTGCCCTAATTGCACTCTTACTCAACCATTTCGTCATCACCACGTTTGCGTTGTCCTTATTAGCGGTAGATTGTGATAGAGTGTGGATGATTGCTACAAGTGTTTGGTCCGCATGTGCAAGATAACCGTTTGATGGGATGAAACTATAGCTAATAGATGTGCTCGAAGGAGACTGATCTAACGCCGTGAAATCATCGATCATCTATGCTGTATGTGGGACAACTAGGAGCTACGCTTAGTTTTAAAATGTTAAAATACACTGGGATTTTTATCTATTACACTCTTGTTATTCAGGAATGGACAATGATTTTGTATGTTTCGGGGGCCACAATTTTGTTTTTTTTCTTCTATTTTTCCCATGTTACAAACAATAATTCCCGACTTTCTTTTATCTACAGCCTATCATCGATCAATGCATACTGTGGAAGGTTAGAGACAAACGAATATGCCTAATAGAAGTACAAAACCATTCCACAAGGCACGACTTCGGTATATTTGGATGAAAAAAAATAACTGAAGGAGCAAAAACAAATGGTTCTGGGTAATTTTACTAGTCAGTTACAAGGAAAATGAGATCAGGTTTCGTAAAAGGAGTTGCTATAGACGCCCCTAGTGAGAAAGTGATGCGTTTACACACTGTTCATGCCAGCACTCTGCTGATTGAAGCAAATATTTACATGAAAAATGATGCATATACACGTTTGGGGTGTACGAGGTAAATTATTTATAAGGAATAAAATAATTTATAAGGACTAAAATAAAAAGAAGTATATTACAAGAACCAAAAACATAATTATACCTAATAATAATAATAATATTATAAGTGATAGAATTAAAAAAATAATAAAAGATGAAAATAATTTAGGGAGATGTATTGGATGTGAAGTTTAAAAGACTATTTTGACACAAAAAAGTCTTATAGATTTTAAAAGACTATGTAAGGGACTTATAAGATTTTTTTAAAGACTTTTATAATCAAGATTTTGTAATTTGAATTTTAATAGATTTATATCATAAAAATTTATAAGATTTAAAAGGACGTTATGAATTTTTAACAATCATTCAAAATTGTAATAGTCAATGAAAAAAATAACAAATAAATAATAAGATTTGGATAAAAGACAAAAATTAAAACCAAATAGAACCGAGTGCCCGAAAGATTCAACAACCTTAAATCAAAAGCAAAACGTAATTACCAACAAATGTCAGTAAAATATACAATCACAGTAACGGTAATCACAAAAAAAATATAGTACAAAATTCACAACATGACTCATTACTTAATACTTATAACTCGCGAAAGATATCAAGCCAAATCCCAATAAATCAAATATATATATATATATATATATATATATATATATATATATTTTATTTTTTTTTCTTGATTTATGATCTATTAAGCGGTTATAGACCTAAAAATAAATCAATCAGAACTTCTATCAAATAAAAGCCTGGGAAAAGTGCTTGGGGCTGCTACGAATCTCAAATAAAATCCCTTTGGGAAAAGAAATAAAGGAAAAAGTGAATCGAAATCTATTTAGCAAATAATAATAGAGATGGAAAATATGCTCCTTTTCATAATAATAATAATAATAATAATAATAATATAACAACAACAATAATAATATATTTACGAATAATAATATCGTTCAAAAACAAAAACCGGCAGCCATTAACAAAAGAACAAGAAGAAAAAGAAAAAGGAAAGAAAGAAGAATAAATTATAGAAAGGTTTTTTAAGTGATTGCAGAGAAGGCATGTAGGATTGGAAGAAAGAGATGATCAAGTATTGTACCAATATCTATACCACCTGCAACAAAAAAAAGAAGAAATTATGTGTGATGAGAGAAAGAAAAGTCTGACAACAACAAAAAAGAATGAATGAAAGAGTAGAAAAGTCTCAAGGGTTTGGGTGAAATTGTTGAATGAGTGTGGTATTTATACATTCTACCAAAAAGTCTCACAGAATCTACCTTACAAAATAATTCGTCGAAATTTGTATGTTTTTAAATACTAGAAGACTTTTTTTTAAGTTGTAAAAGTCGTAATTGAATACCACAAGACTTTTTTTATCACAAAAAAGCCTTTTAAAATCTTAATCCAATACACCCCCCTTAATTGATAAAACTCACATTCAATGGTTTACAATGTGTAACTAAACTCATTGGTAGTACGTGTTTAGATGTGTGTATGTGAAATTGATTTTGGATTAACTTAATTGTATATAATTGATTTCAATAAGTTGACGTGAGTGAACAGTCCAAGCAAATCTTCTATAGAGCATATTTGTTGTAGCAAAACAAAGAAAAGAAAAACAATATCTATAGTTGTTGATAGTAATAAAAAAATTTGAAAAAAAGAGGTTCTTCAAAGTTGTGCTAATGGTGATCAAGAATAAGATATTAATTTTTGTGGGAGACATTAAATTTACATGAGAAATCTAAGAGAATTCATAAAGAATGTATAAATCAGTAATAATGGTAAATAGGAAGTTTTTTCGACAACAATTTTTTTCAAGCAAGATGTAAAAAGGGATGAGTGTGTCTTAACACTTAGACAAAAGCTGAAAAAAGATTTGAACAACAATTAAAAAAAAAAGACTAATGTTATGCAAAAGAATATATGTTTCCAAAGAAGGATTTGTTCATCTCCTTAATTCAAAAGACGATCAACAATCAATGCATCACAACCAATCTTAAAGTGCTTTCCTTCTAGCTTGATTTGTTCTATTAGGTATGTGACATTGTTTTAATCAGACCAATCAATCATCATCTTTCTCTTTCCCTAAGGGGAAATGTAGACATTAGAGAGACCTTGTGCAATGCTTGCCTTTTACCTCAAGAGAAGATGAGTGTATCTTAGCACTTAAGCAAAAACTAAAAAGAGATTTGAGCAACGATATAAAGAAAAAAAATCTAACGTGTTGTGCAAAATAATATGTTTCAAAAGAAAAATGTATTCATCTCCTTAATTCGAAAGACGACAATAAAAGCATCACAACCGATCAAAAAGTGTTTTCCTTCTAGCTTGACTTGTTATATTAGGTACATGGCTTTATTTTGATCAAACCTACCAATTACCTCTCCCCATTACCCTAAGGAGAAGTGCAGGCATTAAAGATGCCCTATGCAATGCTTGTCGTTCTACCTCTCTCTATATTGCATCCATTCTCACCTTTTATAGATTAATCTCTTTATACCTCCTTTTTATGTTTTAGTCCTTATAAAATATTTCTTTTGAAATGGTCTATGTAATTTTATTTTTTTTATTTTACTCCTTAATGTTAGTGTGCTACTATTAAGTGTTGACATGACTCACGAAAGGCCATGTTTTTTATACAAACTAAAAACATGATTAAGCTATAAAAAAAGAGATAAAAGTATTGTATAGATTTATAAATATCACTATTATATTTGTATCTGTTTAGAAGTAAAATCTTTTATAGGTCAATTTATAAGAAATTATGTTTACATAATTTTTCATGGAAAAAATTACAATAAAAAGAAATAAAAAGATGAGAGAGAAATATATAATAAAACATTCTCTAATCCTTTATATAAGAAATAATTGAGTGCATTTTGTTGTCTTAATTATGAGAAACATACACTCACTTTTAGATGTATCAATTACTAATTTTCTTTTATATGTCTAATTTATTGTGAAATATATTAATGTCAAACTTATTCATTTTTCATGCAAGTGGATGTATTCATTGACTTATTGATTATCTCTTAAATTGTGTGTAGTATAATTAAATAGAGAAATATTATTTGTACATAATTCACATAATAATTTGTACAACAATATTTTTTTGTATCTATCTTTCTCCTGCACATTATTTATTATATCTCATAATGATGGAGAGAGATAGACACAAAAGTTTTTTATACAAATTGTTGTATGAATTATTATATGTGTATCACACCTCGATTAAATATATATAACCTCCACTTAAAATATTTAATTTTTTGGGTATTTTTGAAATAAAATTTAAATTTATTATAATATTAATTACTTAACTATTTTCATTGATCTTGATGAATTTGTTATTTATTTCTTATATAAAGGAGTAAAGGAAGTATTTATTATGAGAAAGAGAAATAAAAAATGATTATCATAAAAAATATACATTTCTTCTTTTTGCAAACAAAAAACATAACCTTATAACTTTATGTTCCTATATACTAGAAGTTTTAATTTATTTCAAATTATTTATTATTCAGTGTCGTAATTGGGGTCGCGATGGGACCCAAAAACAAATTAAAAACAAGGAATCGCTACCAATATTTATTTTGTAAAAAATATTGGAAAAACCTTAAAAAGAAAATGGTCTTTGAAACTAGATATTGAGTTCGAGAGTCGATTATGCGTAGGAAAGATATTAACACTTTACAACGTCTGTCAAAAAACGACTACCTCTAATTAATTAAGCAAATTATTAATAACTTTTGAAATATTTGGCTTACCCAAAATAATTACAACAAAAAGGAGGATTTTATTTATTACAAAAAAACTATTTTTATTTTTATCTTGAAATGATTAAATTTTTATTGTTTTTGAGATTGATAAGAATGGTCCCCTACTCTTATGTATCTCTCGGTGTAATGAAGAATCAGACCCAAGTAGTTCTTTTGGTAGAAAATATTTGTGTATTGTCATTTTTTAATTTTGTTTATTAAATTTTAGGATTTCTGAACCGTCACAACTTATACGTCTTAAAAATAGAATTAACAGAGGTGTACACCTAAGTTGATCCATTAGAACATTTTTAACTTTTTTATTTTATAGCAATTTAATTTTGGTTTAACATGTTTTATTTTTACTTTAGAGAAGAGTTTTAAGATATCAAATTGTCACAACTTGTGTCCCAAAATCTCAGACTTAAGAGTTATCACATCCAATTAATCATTTCTCTAATAAAGATATTTTAAAAAAGAGAATATTTAAAAATAAAAAATAAAAGGAATAAAAAACAATGATAACAAAAACATAAAGAAAAAGAAAAAATAACAATAATATTTTTTATTTTTGTAGAAATTTAATTTGATTTAACATTTTTAATTTTAGAGAAGAGTTTAAAGACATCAAGTTGTCACAGCTTGTGCCTCAAAACCTTAAGATTAAGAAGATGTCACATCCAATCAATCATTTCTTTATTAGAAAAAAACTAATTGAAAAATAAATTTCTAATTTGAAAAAGGCATACAAAAAATAAAAATTAACAACAATAATAATGATAAAAAAGATAGTAAAGCATAGAGAAAAAAAATAAGATTGATAAATTTACCTTAAGATGATAATTTGTGGTGGTTACAACACATAAACAATCCACCACGCCCTTCTAGTAGAAGTTCCAAAAGAGGAAAAGATAAAAAAAAAAAGACAACAAAAAAATTAAAGTTCCATAAGTTATATGCTTTGCATTAAGCCTATGTTTTTGGGATTTTCTTGCTTGGGTTCATTGCTTAACAATCTCCTCTTTATATAGAGGAAGGAGAAGATGCATGGGTATAGATTGTCCACTATGAGACTTCTAAGTAAAGGAAATGTGAGAGTGAAGGAATGTGAGACTTGAATTTTTTTATGATTAAATGACTCACTTTGGGGTTGATTTTCATCAAGATAAAAGTTGATTTTGATTTTTGAGGTAAAGACATGAGTTGTAGATCTTTCTACAAGCTTTCCAATAATACAAAAAACACCTCAAATGGATAAGTACAATTCAAGATATGATACTATCTTTCCATGATATTCATCATAAAAACTGACCCATTTTCCTTCAAAAATTCTCTCATTTCTTTTATATTTTATTTTCATTTATCTAGACAAAATTAGGTGTTCATATTTGGTAAAAAAAATAAATGCTTTCTTAATTACTACCTCTAGTCCTTTATACAATTAAGAAATAAATAGGTACATTTTTTAGGTCTTGATTATAAGAAACACATACCCATTTTTAAGTGTATTAATTGCTAATTTTTTTAGACCTTTAATTTATTGTGAAGTCTATCAATGAAATACTTAGTCATTCTCGATGCATGTAGATGCATTCATTGACATATTAACAATATAAGTCACACTTATTAATTAGAAAAATTATTCTTTGAATTATGACTAATGTCATTAAATATAACCATCAATGAAACCATTTAATTCAATAAATATTTCTAAAATAAAAATTTAAATTTATGACCTTATTAACTAAAATTATTTATTTATTTTTTCATACAAAGGACCAGAGATAGTATTTTTAATCCTCTAGTATCTTTACAAAATGATGAAATAAGAGAAGATTATAAAGTATAAGGATAATATAATTAGAATTTAATTAGAATGTATAGTGACAATTAGTAGTGTAAATGAACTGAGTTATTAGTGAACTATTCAAGCTCGACTCGTTAAATGCTTGTTTAAGCTTATTTGTTTAATTAAATAAATAAACTCAAGCTTAAAATTTGGCTTAATTATTTAAATAAGTCGAGCCCAAGCTTTCTAAGCTCGACATTAATGGCTCGTTTATTTAAATTGATGTTAGGAACTTTATTATCCTTTGTTATTTATATATTCATTATGGAAAAATATAGCACTTTGTTGAGAACATTAAAATTAATTTTGAAGTTTCTTTTTTATAGTAGTTAAGAAGTTGTGAATTTTTTATTTTATGGATTATGAAAATGCAATAATTTAGAATGTTAGAATTTCGCATGGCACATATTGAGTACATATTTCTATTTATAGATTATTATATAATATTAAATTTTTTTATTAAATACTAAAGTAATAGAGTACAATTAATTTAAGAAAATTTGTCATAAAAGCAAAAATAATTAAGTTATAAATGAGTTAAATAAACCAAACTCAAGCCTTATGTTTTTTAAACAAGGCAAGCTCAAAGTTTTAATTAGGCTCATTTAAATAAATGAGTCTAGTTCAAGCATCCAATTTTGTTCATAAGTCATGCTTAAACTTTAAGTGCTTGGCTCGACTCAACTCATTTGCACTCCTAGTGACAATTTAAAGTATTATTACATTATCATTCAATTCTAGAATGCAATATATGGTAAAATTTTGTAATAATTACTTTTTAAATCATATTTAAGATGATTTCTAAGTGTAGTTAATCATGTAAAAATATTTATACCAATAGTACTTAAAAATTAAACTCAGATAATTAAATAAACTTATATTTTTTTAAAATTAAAATATTAGTGTATGGTAACTGGATAACGTGAAATAAAATAGTCTGTTTTATTTTGTTTTCCTTATTTTTACCCTTTAAATTGTACTTAAATGTTCGACTTTAACCTTAAATTATATCTTGTTCTATTTTTAAAATGCACCAAATATATATCAAACACTTTTATATGTTATATTTTATCCTATTCTTTTTTTTTTCTTGGTGAAGCTATTTTATCCTATTCTAAACCATTTACTCAATACTAGTTTAAGGACTTCTTTAGTTTATAAACAAAACCTTAACACAATTAATTCGAAACCGAGACATCGTTTAATGCTTTGGGAAATGGCATGGTCGATGTCTACACAACCTAACATCTGCATTGTAGTAAAATTAGCAAAAGACTAAACAGATGATTAATGGTTGTTATTTAAAATTCAATATAAGCAGTCTACTAAAAGGAATGGGTTCTTTAGCCTCGTCCAAGAAAAAATCATCAGAAATTGGAAAATCCTTGATGTAGTTAACCTTTGATTATGTTTTATTTATGATATATATACCCGGATATCTAGTGTTCAATATGCAAACAACACCGGAGACATGCTAATTCGACGGACAAATCATAAACCTTTTCTTCCTCTGTTATACATGCTATATCACCCTAAAGTTCGACCAGTATATAATATGCGTGCATGTCATAGTAACGCGAACCATTAAGCAGGTTTCATCCATCTATTCCTAAGTTAATTCTAGATTGTTCCGGTCTCAGATTATGTTGAGTACATTGGTTGAAGTTGAACTAACCATCCAAATACGTTTTCTCTTGGTATATATATAAACAGGTTTAGAGTGCTTTCTAAGAACCTTTTACTTAACCATGGAAGAAAAAGAATGACATAGTTCCAAACAAATCATAGGGGGTGGGGAGCTAGCAAGGTTGATGACAAAGCATGGGGAGGAAAAAAACAGAAAAAGTTTCGTTATCCTTATGCATACTTTTTATAATTTATTTTTTATCTCTTTTTATCATATTATTTATTTTATTTCATATTTTATCTATCTCTTTTTTAATTGTAGAAATAATTATAAGAAAGAGTTGTAAGAGTAGAATTTTTGAAAAGGAAAAGGCCAATAGCTTCATTCCGGCCGTGAGAAGGAAATCATATCCCAAGTCAAATCTTTCATCAAAAAACTGGACCTCGTGATGTATACATATCCTTCTGATGGATCTATCATGCGACTCTTTAATATAACATTTTGTTACATGGCACCTTCAGCTTAGGTTAGGGGTAGTTGCCAACCTCAATTTTTTGTTTTTGACTTATATGTCATTTTTTTGTGGAAACAGCAGGAGTTCTTTCCCTTATTCTTTTTAAAAGGAACTGTTAGAAGGAGGGTGTCTATCCAAAAAAAAAAAAAAAAGTGTTAGAACGAGCAACGAGGAAAGGTTCTGTCCAAATTATAGTTATTATTAGGATATTGTTAATCAAGATTTTTAGAGCACTAATTTCATTTTTAATTTTTTAATACACTTATTAGCATTTGTTTTATTATAATTAGAGTATTATTAAAAGATTAAGTATGCATATGTTTGTTTATGTGGTGAAAGTGGGGACACGACAATCAGGCATTTGAATCTTTGACCCCAGGAATTTACATTTCCTTCAAATAAAAGTGTCTCAAGACCATCTATTTCATGTTCTCTCTTCCTTGATTGATGTCAAACAACCAATTAAGGATTGAGATGTTGCATGATGTGTTGACTGAATAAAATTTGCCTGTAGAGGACCTGAGCTGCTGTTTGGATTGATGGAGAGAAAAAAGAAAAATGGCACATACCCACCTCTCATTTAGTTTTATCAATTTGAGAAAAAAAATGATAAGAGAGAAAAATTTATCGCAATGATTAAAGTATCATTACTTTAATTTTATTTTTACTTGGCTATTTAAATATAAATAAAAAATATCCAATTTATATCTTTATTTATATTAAAATTATTTTTTACTTTTTAATATGATTTATTGTTACTTTATTATTTATGATAAATGTATAAAATATTCAACAATTAAATAAATATAAATACATAATTAAAAAGACAACATATAATATATAATATTATCTTAAATTTAAATAAAATTAATAAATAAATTTGTTCTTCTAAATATAAATAGATAAAAAGAAACGAAGAAAGATTTTTTATTTATTACAAAGGTAAAAAATTATTTACTATAATTAGGGTGTGTTTGATTTCTATTTTCAAAAATTGTTTTTAGTTTCCATAATACAATTAAACAAGGTTGCATAGACAATTTTCGAAAATCTCTCTTAACTATTTCTGTTTTTTAATTTTTAAAACACTTTTTTTCGAAACAATTTTTAAAACTTAATATATTTTGGAATTATTTTTGAATAGTGTGGAAATGTTTTAGAAAATAATATTTAAAATCAAGAAGAGAAAAGAGAATCAAGCATGTCCCTATTCTTTACTTTTTATTCAAATAAATAAATAACTCAATTTTTCTTTATTTTTTATTTTTCTTAATTAAAAAATAACCTATTCATTTATTATAGCAATAAAAATTAATTTCTTTTACTGATTTTCTATTTTTTATTTTTTTCAATTTCTTCTCACCTTCAAACAAAGTGTATATATTCTGTTTATGATTCCTTTATTTTTATTTCTATCGTCAGACCATAGAGTAATTTGAGTAATTCAAATTCAATTTACATTAATCAAATTAAATGAAAACTTTGCAAGCCACCATACGTAAGATACCTACTTGCATCATTATCTGTGATTTTCAGTGAACCATTTACATACAACTTCCCCGTAAGGAAAAAGGTAAACAGGACTGCTAAACTCCAATCGCTGATGTACTTTAAACGCGTAGAAGTTTCAGATTTCTAGTGGGAAAACATAGGCATCCTTAATTTCCGGGACGAGAAAATGAGTTTGAATTATAATTAAGCAACAATTCTTGTAGGTTGTATTTGGATGAAGAATTTTAAAATTTCGAAGAATTTAAAATGCTTGAAATTTGAATTACTTTAATTTAAATTTTCTTCATTTGTTAAATGTTCTGTTTGAATAAATCAATTCAAATTTTTTAAATTTCAAATTCTAAGTTTGGATATAATATTTTAATTTCTACCATATGTAAAATTTAATTTTTAAATATATATTTAAAAATTGAAATTTTAATATTAAATTTTTCTGAAAATAAACATAAGTCAATTTTTAAATATTTAATAATTCAAAAATAATTTTACTATTAAATAATATTTAATAATTCAAAAAAATAAATATTGATACTTGTTATGTCAATATTGATAAAGAGAAGAAAAAGAAGAAAGAGGGAAAGAAGAGAGAGATGGAGGGAGAGGAGAGGGGGAAGAGGGGAGAGAGGGAGCGGAGAGAGAAAGAAGAAAGAAAGAGAAGAGAGAAAATAAACATAGAAGTGGGAAAAAAGGAGTATAAAGAATTTCAAATTCTTATTTTTTTGTGAAATTTGAAATTTTACAATTTTAGGTAATTAAAATACTTTCATAATTTACTAGAATTTCAATTCTTTACTGAATTTCTTATCCAAACAACATATTTTACAACAAAATATTTTAAATTATCTATAAAAGTAAATTACCCTCTTAAAATTCTTCATCCAAACACAAGGGTAGAGAAATTCACAACTTTTCTTACTATAGATTGGAATTAGTGCCTATTTGATAGAATATTAGATTAAGTATTTTTACCTCAATATATATTTAATTATTTAAAATTAATTTTATCTATACTTTAAAATAAACAAACCCTTAATCTAATAAGCAATTTTAAATGGCCGAATATATAAGAATAGCTCGTGTTTTCAAAAAAAAAATTAAAAAAATGCAAAATAATCTATTTTAATTTTAAATCTTTGACAAGTAATTTCAATGTAATTTAATTTTTTTTTTCAGTTAACGAAGTCTTGGCACATTTTTAGAAAGTATTAAAAACGAAACGTAATTATTTAAAAAATAGAAAAACTACAATTTGTTAAAAATAATTTAATTCAAATACGTTCCTTAGTTAAGAAAAAAAATTCAAAACTACACAAATTTATTTTAAACTAACTAGAAAACATATATCCATAATCACAAATTTAACTTACGCACACGTTTTTTGAAAGAAAGAAAGAAAAAACTAAAATTTTCACTTAACTAGCAAATATCTTCTTTATTTGACAGGTATTTTCCTTTATGCATAAATATAAAAATATAAATTAAAAATAGTTTAAATTATAAAAATATATACATAACTAATTTAAGTAAAATTTAAAAATATAAATTAAAAATATTTGAAATTATGAAAAATATGTACAATTAAAGAATTTAAATATTTAAAAAAAATAAGAATGGCCATCGTCCGTTTATTATTGGTTGTATGTTGACCGTTTTGAGAGGGTGCATTGTGATTTGTGAAAATTAAACTCAAGATTATCAAAAAATAAATAAAAAAAATGAATGAATGAAGTTTTTTTTTTTTTTTCGACGGCATGATTGAATGAAGTTATTTGCACTTCAATCTTAATATCAGCCAGCAAAGTAAGACTATTCAATTACACGGATTGGTACTGAGTACTGGTTATGAAAGTTAGGTACGAACTACGAAGACGTATGGTGATACGAAGCAATGGCATTGCTTGAAAGTTGGAGTTGTCTGCCCCTGTGCACGGATCTTTTCTAGTTGTAAAAGTTGGAGAGTGTACAGTTTAGAAAATCTCACCCATTCATGCATTTTTTTTCTTATATTTTACATATTAAAATTATTAAATATTAAAAATAAACAATGGTTGAGATTTCACCCATTCTGAAAAATCAGATTCACCGCAGACATTACAATATTCATTTTTATATTTCTATTTTAGAAGAAAATATTTGTTTTTAAATTTTTTTGTCATCCTTAAACTTTTTTGTCGGAGCACGGAGCAAAAATTTCGTCAAGAGAATACTCGTATCTTCTTTTAATCTTTTCTAAGAATGTGTCTTGGTAGGTCAGAATCCAAATAAGTAATGTATTGAGCTTTCAAAGAATTAATGACTTGGAGAAGTACCTTGGGGTCCTTGTTCTTCATGGGAGAGCCATCCAGAACACATACCAATTTATTGTGGATAAGGTTAACCAGAGATTAAGTGCTTGGAAGGCTAGACAGCTTTCCTTTGCGGGAATAGTCACTTTGACCAAATCCGTCCTTCAGGCACTTCCATCTTATGTGATGCAAACAACTGTTCTACCAATTTCAATATGTAAAGTGATTGACCATAAATGTAGAGAATTTGTTTGGGGAGACTCGGAGAATTCTAGAAAAGTTCACACTGCATTGCGAGACTCTTTATAAAACAAAAGGCCAAGGGGGTCTCGGTCTACGGAGCATGTGAGTGAGCAATGAATCAAGCATCCATGATTAAAGTTGGGTGGGGTTTGGCCCAAAATCGGAAGGACCTTTGGGCAAGGATTGTGCAGTCAAAGTATAGGTGTAAGATGAACATTATGCTGAGAGTCAATCCTTTACATTCAGACTCAAATTTATGGAAGGGGTTAAAGGATTTGTGGGACAAGGTCCAAGAGAACGTGGGTTGGAGAGGGCAAAGTGGGCTGTGGGCCAGGTTTTGGACGGACTCTTGGCTTCCGAAGTATGGGATCTTATTGTCAGTGGAACTCAACCTCTCAGTGGCTTTCTATGTGACGGAGGATAGGAGGTGGGATTTTGGGAAGTTGGGGTGTGTGCTCCCGAGTTGGATTCTAGCTCAATTGCAGGCCTGATGCCTCCCTCTCGTGATGGTGGGGATGATTTAGTTTGCTGGCTTAATTTAGAGGATGGCAAATTTTCCTTAAAGTCAGCATATGTTTTGTTAGGTGATGATGCTGAAGCTTTCCGTGGGAGTACCTTCAAATCCATTTGGAAGCTCAAAGGGACGGAGCATTTGAGATCTTTAGTTTGGAAGGTGGCTAGAGACTTGCCGTTGACAAACGAACAAAGAGCCCGAAGACATCTCACACCTCATGATTTATGTCCCATGTGCATGGAAGGGGTTGAAATTGTCCTCCATCTCATGCGGGATTGCAAGGGGGTTAGGCAAGTCTAGCAAAGACTTTTACAGGGCCCTATGCCCTCGGCGTTTCTTTGCGAAAATCCCCTGGAATGGGTTTGGATGAATGTGACTCCCGATATAGCGTGGCCACCAGATTAGGCTACTACGTTTGCAGTAGCTCTAGATACCACTTGGCAATGACGAAATGAAGCTATTTTCATGAATAGGGGGGAGAGTGAGGATGTTATTGCTATAAGGATCATGCAGGTTGCGCAATAGGTCTTAAGAAGTTGCAAGTTCGGGGAGGAGAGTGGGGAGTCCTATGAAGGATGTCACTCCCAGAGTGCTTATTAGGTGGCACCCTTCACCAGACATCTAGATCAAGCTAAATATAGACAGGTCAGTGATCACTGCCACTGGGATAGCGTTGTGCAACAGAGTTCTCTGATACAAGAGTGCTGGTTTTGTTGCAGGATTTTTAGCAAACCTGGGCTGTTGTTCCATCACAATGGCTAAATTATAGGGTGTGTATAAAGGGCTCGTGCTAGCATGCAATAGTGGCTTTAATCACATTTGGGTGGAGGTGGACTCTCAGGTAGCTTTGTTGTTGATCGTGGTAGATTGTGACGCTGTCCACCCTTGTCACTTTATGGTGGAAGAGATCAAGAGACTCGCCAGTTATAGAACACATGTTGAATTCTTGCATGTCTATCACGAGGCTAATCAGGTGGTCGATGCCTTGGCCAATTATGGTTTGTCGATTAGTGTAGATTTCCATATTTTTAATTTTTGGCCAGGTTTTCTTTCTTTGTTGTTAACTGCTGACTCCTTTAGTGTTTTTTAATAGAGACTTTTGATCTTGGGGCTTGGCCCTTTTGCTCACAAAAAAAAAAAAGGTAATAATTTTAGTATCTATTTTTATGTTTTATGAATACTTAAATTTGAATTCATTATCTGTACTTAATTTAAATAAAAATGTTACTTCTTGTATAAAAATTGGATCTAAGTTTATAGGTATTCTTTCTATTTCTTTTTAATTGTCAAATTTTTAGAAAATTTTTGTTCCTATTTATATGCTGTTTTCAAAATTTAAGATAACATTAATTACTCTTTTACCAATTATATCCTTACTTCTTACTTAATTTTTAACTATTTTACATATTTACAATTAATATGTATTTATTGTAGAGTGAAAATAAAAAAAGGTATAATATAAAACTTTAAAACTATTTTATAAAAAACAAGAATTTTTTTTGAATTTCTTAATTTGGATATAAAAATCTTAAACAACACTTAAAAAGAAACAGAGTTAGTATTTTTCAACTGGGAGATAGTCATATTTTGAGTTGCAAACATTCATGTATTGTAAGGTTAGCTTTCTTAATGAGATTTTTTTTTTCATATATAAGGTTTGAATTTGATACATTGTTTAAGAAAATCAGGAATATGTTTATAGGTATAATAAATTATGAAGATATTAAAATTTGTTTGCTTTATTTTATCAATATTTGTAATTTTTACTTTTCACTAATAACTCTCTTCCTTTACAATAAAATTAGTTTATGTAAATTATAATTATCAATATTTTATCAATATTAGTCTTATAAATTATAATTATTATTTGCTTGTTAAATATTATTCTTAGATTTATTTTCTGTCATTTTATCTTGCTTTTATACTAACATGTTCTATTTTGCCTCTTTTTATAATTTCTTGACTGAATTTGTGTGTTGTTTCAATCACTATGAGAACAATATCTGAGTTGTCAGTTTACTATTTATTCGACTTGTATACTTTTGAGAGCACAGTCGCCGTTTAACAACCCCCAACACGAATTTAATTCATTTACACACTCGCGCATGCGAATTTAACTTGGTTAAATCAAAGTCTTATTAGGAGATTGTGACTGATTATTTAATGCTCACACACACAAATTGACCCTATCCACACACACATCCACACATCAATTTAACTCGTTTAAATTAAATTCTTATTAATAAATTAATAAATTGCGACTTATTTACTAATCACACATACTAGTACATAAATTTAACTCGTTTAAATCAAAGTCTTATAAGTAAGTTGTGACTAATTTAATAATCATACCAATCTTAAAAACATTGATAACAAATCATAATAATACAAAGGAAAATGCAATTGTATAAGAGACTACCTAATGATCAATAATGGAAAAGAATTATCAACTCCAATATAGGCAGGGTTTTCTGAAGGTAAAGTCTACCTTCCTAATTAAGCAGCACGCAAGCACATAAGATTAGTGCGAAGGAGAGTCCGGTGAACGTAACTCTGCCTGCGCCTCCTTCATCACCTCCTAGCATTGCTGCAAAATGATAAAAATGCAGTATTACGAGGGAGAAAAGTGGTGATTCGTTGATACTGGCACTTGCTGAGTTATGATAAGATGTATAATTTTGTGTGCGCTTTGTAATTTGTAAAGCACATAAACACCTAACGCATAAATTAATTGAGTAACGTTCAAATTCAATTCTACACGGACAAGGTGAATATTGTTTTCAACGATACAAAATAAATAAATATGTCATTTTTAAGATTTGTTAAGTTAATGTCTTGATTTGTCAAGTGTAACAATAATTTAAAATCAGTTGCAGAGGTTATTTATGAAATTAAGTTTTTGTGAAACTATAAATTAAAATAAGTGTTTAATTTTGATGCATTACTAGTGTAGAATTTTTTTTTACTATCAATCAATCAGAAATTGTTTTAGATATGATTTTTAAGGTAATTATTATAAAAATCAACAAATTTACTATATACAACAATCTATGATTGAATGATAATATAAAAAATATTTTTATTATTAATACATTCTAATTAAATCTTAAAACAACCTGTGTATATTGTTATACTATATTTTAAGATTTGCATTGTCCAAAATAAAAATATTACATGATTTCGTGACAAAGTAAATAAAAAATTATCATTACCTTGATATTCAATGTAAATATAAAAAATGAATATTTTACTACAAGGAAATAGAGACTTTATCTCTGTCTCTCTACATACACATCCTTTTGAGCTAGGATCACAATACAGAAGAAGAGGATGAAAAAAAATTTCTCGGTTGTTGTTGTTGTTTTTTTTTTTTTTTTGTTTAAAATACTTGTTTTAAAAACAAATTTTAAAACTTAATAGATTTTAAATGAGAAATTAATTGTAAAGTAACATGAAATTATTTTAGAAAATAATTTTAAAAAAAGATGAGAAATAAACCAAACAAAACCCTCATTTAAAATAAAAAATACTATAAATAACCCTGACAAGATTTTCGGACAGTTTAATGTGTTGGATTTTTTTTTCTTTCCTTTATTTGGTAAAATTTTCTTTCTTTTGATTTCCGTAGGTTATTGACAGACAAATCAAATTTTACTTTCATTATATTTCAAAATAACTAGTAACGATATTTTAAAAAAATATTTATTAAAGTGATGTATATTGAAATTATCGTTGACAAAAATAGTCCATCACTTAGTTAAGGAATGATTGACCAATCTGGTGTAATTTTAAAAACAAAATACTAAAATGGGGCTCTTTCGAAACATATTATCAATATGGGTCTGTTTTGACCGTTGACCGGTCAAACTCGTTAGTTTGACTAGTGGGAATGGGTCCACGTTAGCATTTTTTATTTTTATTTTTTAAATTACACGTAAGAGTTTGACGTAGCCAGAAAACGCTAGTGGGAGTAGCAGAAATCACAGGATGATGCCACGTGGCATCATTTCGTCATTTCCGCTACTCCCATTAGCAACAATGGCAGGATGATGCCACGTGGCGTCATCCTGTGATTTTCGCTAGTCCCACTAGCAAAAATCACAGGATGACGCCACATGGAGTCTCCCTGTGATTTTCGCGTACGAGTAGGGAGAAAATATAGCATAATGCAAAACTTTGAAAGGGCATAACTTTTTGCTTGGATGTCGGATTGAGGTGTTTTTTTTTTTATTCTATATAACTTTTTGAGATCTATGCATTGGCAAATACTTAGAGGGGATTTGGGCCTACCATTTTTTCCAAAAGACCTTTCTTTTTAGGTTAACGAAGACCTGGAAGGAATTTATATGTACACAAAAATCACAGGGAGATGCCACGTGGCGTCATCTTGTAATTTCCGCTACTCCCACTAGCGTTTTTTGGCCACATCGGACTTTTACGTGTAATTTTAAAAAATAAAAAATAAAAAATGCTGTCGTGGATCCATTTTCGCTAGTCAAACTGACGAGTTTGACCGGTCAATGGTTAAAACAGACCCATGCCGGTAATATGTTTCGAAAGAGCCCCATTTTGGTATTTTGTTTTTAAAATTGCACCAGATTAGTCAATCAGCCCTTAGTTAAGAGTTAAAAAGCTATTTTTTGCAAAGTTCTTTTAAATTAATTTATTGAATTAAAAATTTTGATAAAATCAATTGTTAAATTAGTTGTTAAATTTAAAATGATATATTTATATGATTTTTTATATAAATTATATTTTTACTTTATAGACAAGTATATTTTTACATAATTATAGCTTATATTTTTTAGTTAATTTTAAATTCTTATTTTTTTAAAGGTGAATATTTTATTAAAATAAAATAAATAATACAAGTAGTCTAATATTAAAGACAAAATCTTATTAAAATAAATACTATACTATTTTATTAAAAAACTCTTTTTAACTTATCAAATTTATAAATAAGTTATCATTTTACAAAAATTTTATTCAATAAATATTTAATGAATCTATTCGTACAAATATGAATACAAAAATGAATCCAAAAATCTATTCGTAGAAATGCGTCTTAAATTAGTAACTTACTATATACGGGGTACACCTATTGTCACATTAAGCTATAAAGAAATGTTTTTAATATATTTTTTATTATTGATTGAAATTTATTAAGATACATAAAATTACATGAGTCCCATTCTATATTTCATGAATGTAAATAAATATTAACTAATTAAAAATAGTATATTAAAAAAAAATATTGCTAGCATTTTTTAGCTATATCTACTGAATCATGTTCATAAGTGAAGAAAAAAATTGGCTTAACTTTCATGGTATTTGATTTGAGGAAATGAAATGGAGGAGAAAGGAGGAGGATATCTTTTTTCAATTTTATCTCATTTAGTTTAAAAGTTTAAAGGGGATAGGATGGAAAATAAGATAATCAAATTTTCTCTACTTTCACCCACTAGGGCTAGCTTAAATGATAGGATATTTAGGTAATTTGCACAAGATTTTAAATTTAAATTTTGTTACTATCATCGTACATAAAAGAAATTTTCCACTTTTATTTTTGACTTTTCTCCAATGGAGAATTTGGATTGAAAGAAAAGTAATTCATAATTTTTTTAATGTGAGTAATTTATAATTTTTAAATTTTGTTTACTGAATTATTTTAAGATTAATTATTTTATATCCCATCCCCCATTATAAAGATATAATAATATATTACACATTTTTCTTATTCTTTCTTTGCAAATCAAACAAAGACAATTTGTCCTTTCCTCTCTCCCCTTTTTCTTAAACTAAATAAAAAAGAAGACATTTTTCTTTCTTCTCCTCCCCTCCTCTTTCCTTAATTAAAATTCCTCCTCTCTTCTCATTTTTTAATTAAATTCATTGCAAGTTTTAGTTCTTAAAAATTTCATGATCTTTTATATTTGGTTTTCCATTTTAAAGTTCTTTCAAACAAATCCGTCTTGAAATATTTTGTCTTAGTCTTCTATTAATATTTTTATTAAGTGTAGTTTTTTTTTCATTTAATATATCTAAATATTACAAGTTTTTCATTTAATTCTTTTAAATATAATGAATTTTCTATTTACTCTCTCATTTTATATTATCAGTACATAATATATTTTCTTTTAAAGAAATCAACGAATATAAATAAATGAAATATTAACCAAAAACAAAATCATTTAATAACAAAAAATATTTTATTGTGGAGAACTCATTAAAAAACAAGTAAAAAATTGTAAATTGCCGAAAGACCGACAATTCAATTCATTGAACAAAATTGAGAGGGTTCATACCTGGGAGCTGCACCAACGACGGAGGCGGAGCAGAAGATGAGGCTGAAATTTAATAGATGGACCAAACAAGAAGAAAAACATTTAGTAGTAACTACAAAAATTGAAAGAGTAAATTACAATGGCACTTCCTGAGTTTTTTAGAAATTGCACAAACCCCTTTACTTTTGTAACGTTTATAACAATTATCCTTATAAGGGTACACAGTATAATATTTTTCAAACAATTAGGAGGTTAATGTAATATATAAGAGGTGTCAATATAATGTTTTTCAAACAATTAAGGGAGGTTAGTGTAGGGGCAAAAAAAAGAGGGGTATCGAGTGAAATTTGACGAAACCTCAGGAGATACCAATGTAATTTACTCAAATTGAAAATAGGATTTTGAGACACATGATGACCTTTCAATGTCATGTTTGGATGAAGAGAAGGAAAATGAGAATTTCTTTAAAATTTAAATTTTTTATTATTTAGTTGAAGAGAAAATAAATAGAAAAATCATTTTTAAGAAATAATTTTGTTTCTTCTAACCTAAATTTAAATTTTTTTCTCTTTTCTATCATTTTTTCTTCTCATTTAAACAAAGAAAACTTTAGAAGCTAACAGGAAATTAGAATGCAGTGATAAAGAATTTTGAATTAATATATTAAAATAGACAATAAATTAAATGATAATAAATGTATTTTTGAATTAATTTATTTAATAAATAAAAAATAATCAAAAATTACTTAAGATATTTCAAAAAATAGCTAGCAAAAATGTCTGTCTTAGTATATGTTTGTTTCAGTTTAATTTTAACTAAATAATTATTTTTCTAAAAAAATGTCTCTTATAAAATTATAAGAAAGTCTTTTTTAAATTTTAAGAAAAAAATTAACCCAAACCGGCCAAACGGTCATTTACAGCCGGTTCGCTGTTAACTTTGTTGTATTCAACTCTCTAGATCTTCTTACAGTCTTCGTAATAAAAACTGTTTAAAAAATGAAAAATGACAGATTTTAGTTTGAAGGAAATCTAATATAAAAATATTGCAAGCGTTGGAAATGTAATAAGGAAATAAGAACAATTGGAAACAATTTTGAAGAGTTGAACACGATTTAAAAAGTAAGAATTAACATCAAAGAATTGAAATCTGGCACGGGGTATAAATCTTGAATTTCAGCAATCCAAAACAGATCATGAAATTCGAAACATTAATATTGATCAGACACAAAATTCATGGGCTGGAACTCGACATTAAAATGGAATGAGTAAAAGAGCGCCTAACCTTTGCAGGTGCTGATTTCGAAGTTGACACCGCATAAGTGGAGAAGCTGGACAGCCTGAGTGGTAGTGGTACCCAAACCTTCAAGTATACCAGGAGTTAATGCAAGTTGGCAGAAACATGTTTTCTGGGTTGCGTTTATTTCTTTGATTGGATTGCAGCATGTGTCGGGTGGGTTAGTGGAGTTCATAAAGTCAATGCATGGAGATAGCTGGTTAGCGCAAAGTGGGACAGTTTGCCCATCTGCGATTACAGTGATGCCCATCACGAAGACCCAACCCATCATGAACCGCATAGACATGCTAGGGCGATACATTTTGTTGTTACCCACCTCGAATAATAATTGATTTGGTTTGGTGATTCTCTTCCAGTTTCAATATATAGCTCAGATTGTCTCGTGGGAGATGTTGACTTCAGTTTTCATATTCACCAATGAAAAGATGAGATGTCCACGTCCTCTCATAATTAAAGAAAAAACCACCAAAAGTTGCACTTTTTTATTTTTGCGTGAAAATTTTAATACTCCTGCTAATTATGCAATTTAATTCTTAAAATCACAGCTTAACTATTGAATTTATTTGAGTCTGAATTACTGTTGGAACAAAAAAAAAGTACATTGAGTTATACAACTTATGCGACTTGAAAAAATAGGCTTAATTGTATTTTTTTCTCCAAAGTTATACAACCTCGTAAATTATATCTTCAATTTTATTTTATTTTTGTGAATTATTTCCCTCAATTTATAAATATCACAAAATTTGTCTTGACATTAAGTCTCTGTTAAATTTTAGATGGCGCCAACACTTTTTGGCTATTAAAACTTAACAAGTGATAGTTAAAATCTGTTGCTATGTTAAAAGCAATTATTTTAACCTTGCAATTCAAGACTGCTAGAAAGTGTTGATGTCTTTGAAATTTAATGGAGACTTTACATCAGAACAAAATTTGCAACATTTTGTAAATTAGGAGACAAAATGTGCAAAAAAAACTAATTTGTTTTGGGATGAAATTCGCAAAATTGTGTAAATTTAGAGATAAAAAATACAATTAAACTAGACAAAATATATGATACAAGTTGACTAAATTATACACACAAACAAGTTTAAGAAGTTTCTTTTTTTCGGTTACAAAGAAAAGTTTAAGAACTTAAATACAAATATAGAAAAATTCAAAAGGTTACATTACCTATATTTGCTACTTTCATTTTAAAATGATTATCTTTCAATATTTTATATGAAGATAAAGAGAGTTATTAAATTCTTTATTTAAATAATATATAAGTTTATTTAACTATCTTAATCTCCTATTTCATTAATACTCTGTCATTTTACTTAATAATAATATAAAAAAGATGGGCTGAAGTTAAGAATTAATATGTTTAAAATTTTAAAATAACAAATAGTTAAAACTTTTAAATCACAATCATTTAAAAGCAAGAGAGAATTATATAAGAGTCCGATTAACAATCATTTTAAATATCATTTGATTAAATATCATTTTAAATATCATATTTCTAATTAAGATGTATTTATGTCAAACAATTTGAATTCGACACCTAAAATTATTAATCGTGAAATGGGGTAGTGTGCTTCATTTATAGACAAACTTCACCTATAATATACAGACATTATTAATAAAAGTTTAATCCATATAATTTTCATTCTAACAAAGTATAGTATAGTTTATAGATAGTTAGTAGGGATGGAAAAAATCCATACGTAAAACCTGCAATTGATTAGATTTAGATAGCTAAACGAGTATTTGTAGATAAAATAAATAGATTTTTTTCCCTACCTTCTTGTTAACGGAATCTAAATGGATAGTAAGGTTTCTATGCTCAAAGATACCAACTATGTGAAATTATATAAAAAACCGATATATATATATATATATATATATATATATATATATATATATATATATATATATATATATATATATATATATATATATATAGAGAGAGAGAGAGAGAGAGAGAGAGAGAGAGAGAGAGAGAGAGAGAGAGAGAGAGAGAGAGAGAGAGAGAGAGAGTCAGGATCCGTTGATACCAGGTGTCAAAGTTAGTCCAATTACACCTTCTATAACTTTTTGTAAAATGCAAATATAACCAATCCAACCGTTGAATTTGATGTTCTTATTAATTAGATTAAGTATACAAAATTTCATAAAATTCTAAAATTATTTAGTAATTCATCGCATCACTTTATTTTAACGTACAATGTAATATGGAGATATATGTAAATACTCATTGTTAGATAACATATCTAGAAAAGTCCAAATTATGTGAAATTAAAGGAGTAATTTGACTAACTTTGACACTTAGTGTCAACGGATCCTGACATATATATATATATATATATATATATATATATATATTCATGTATCAATTTGTGTATTTGGTTTTATTTTAATAGCAATTTATTTGCATATGTTTCAAAAACTATGTCTAGGAGATTATGTTTAGTATGTGTGTCAGTGTGTGTGTATGTTTCAATTTTTTATCATTTTTTTTCTTTAACAAATATCCATGAATATATGTACATACCCATAAATATTTATAAAATTTGTCACCCCCTTAATAGATATTTGTACAATTATGAGATGAATACAAGGCAGATTTTACTCTAACGAGATAGATGACAAAGGATTACTGCATGTGTTTGTCCCACTCTATTGTCATCTCAAATAGTTAGGTTCTTTAAATATATTGATCAAGGTTTATTTTTAATTGTGTATATAAAAAATATTTTATTGAGAGAAATAAAATTCACTTTGATCAATGATTTTTATATCTTAAAAGGGATTAGTTCCTGATTATTTATTGAAAAATATTCATGGTGTGTAAAAAAAAAACCCATATAATTTTCATTCATTTAGGTTTTAATTCCCACAATTTTTTATATATTAATTTTAATACTTATTTAAATTTTGGTTCAAATCCCGATACTTCAATAAGTAAAAATTACGGGATCCAATCTTTTATGAAAAATAAAGATAATTTGTAGGACGAAAACTCAATCGAGTGAAAAAAATATATGAACTGATATAGCTAGGAACCAAAACATAAGGAATAAAAATACTGGGATTGCAACACAAAATAAAAGACTGCTTATGTTCTTTTATATAAGAAATAAATGGATGTATTTTTTTGTATATCTTAATTATAAGAAATATAGACTTACTTTTAGATCATTAATTGTTAATTTTTTTATATAATTAATTTATTGTGAAATCTATTAGTGAGATAGCCACTCACTTTCAATGCAAGTAGATGTATTCCTTGACCTATTAAAAATTCAACTCAAACTCATTGATAGGAAAATTATTTCTTAAATTATGGGTAATGTCATTAAATATAACTACAACTTAAACCATTTAATTTTATAAATATTTTTAGAATAAAATTTAAAATTTATGACATTATTAATTAAAATTAACTAACTTAACTACTTTTATTAGTCTTGAGTCTTGATAGATTAGTTATTTGTTTCTTATATTCTATATTACGATTTTGTGCTTTAGTTGGGGCTGATTGTATTTCATCTTTTGTATCCCACTTTCTAACCTTGCATGTCTTGTGATTGGTTTAGATTATATGAAATAAAATCCATTTTGGCTTTTAAAAAAAATATTATTTGTTTCTTATATAAATTACCGGAAGGAGTATATAACAAAATTTAAATGAATGAAAATTGCAAACAACAATCTGATGGGGGAGAATATCTAACAATATTTAAGACGTTGGGCATGCTGATGGATTTTTTTTTTTGATAAATTGATAGAATAATTATTTATATAGAATGAAATTTAATTATTTATTTTAAATACAACAAACTTTTAACAGATTAAAATAAGGTATACTTAACGAGTTGGGTTGATACCACCAAGTGCGTAGACCAACTAATGCGGAGTTGTTTTAGCTTAATCAGTAGTTTCAAATTTGAATCATGAGTATAGTTACATTAAATATTTAGAAAGAGAATTTCCACCCATGACATAGTTGTCATCCTACCTAACTTTCTTTTCAGTGAAAAATACATGTAGTCTGTAAAAAGAAAAAAAGAAAAAGAGTTCGGTTGTTTTTTTCTAAATATGATTTACATTTATTTTGTTAATTTATTTTATTGAATTTATGTGCACAAAATAGAAATAAATACGTGAAAATACACATATATTCACTTATGTACTAGAATAAATAATTCTGCAAAATAAAAATTTATTTACATAATTTTAAAATGTTTACCATTACAATTTTATTTGCAATGTCTCGTTAAGATAGCATTTATATACTAATTGCCTTTCCATGTTAATTTTCAGTTTTTAACGCATGAATCATTTGAAAATGACACAAACAAATTATGTAAAAGTTATACAAAAATATTATGAAAAATAAAGGAGGCGAGAGGCCACGTCCTCTAATCCTGATCGTGGATAAGATTCGATATGTTTCCAACTTAATAGTTAATATTATGTAGTAGGTTGCATGTAGCTATACTAATTATCAAGCTTCAAACTGAATGATTTTCTTTGGACCAAAAAATAAAACAAAAAATGATTCTCTCTTTGATTCCTAGCAACCCATCATCCATCCCACTTATCGCCTAGCGAGTCTAACTAGACTATAAAAAAAACAGTTGACCTTTGATCATCTTAAAGGTGTCAAAACAAGGATGGCAATATTGCAAAATAGATTGGTTGATTTGGTTCAAATGAAATGGTAAGGGACTAATTTGGTAATTCTGGTCTTCTCTTGTCCAAAATGGTCCAACCAAAACATGTTTAGGAGTCGATATAGTCTTTGGCTAATTGTTTGAAAGAATGGGAAGGTATTCTAAATTTCCAGAGGTCAGGGTGGGAAGAAATCAAATTAACGAATAAACAAAAAAAAAAAAGAAGCTAAAACTAGCTAGGAAGAGTGAGATGGAAAGGAGTTAATTGGTAGGATATTACACAAAAATGTTACAAAACAAGTGTAGTTGTGATTTGTGAAACAGTGAAATGGTGAATGTAGTAGCCTAGTAGGGAGTGTAAGTGGGTTGGGTTGGATTGAGTTGGACCTAATTTAAGATCCAACTCAATTATGCATAGTTGAGTTGGGTTTGCATTTTTGTAAAGGATTCAATCTAAACCAACTCAACCTTAATTGGGTTGAATCGAATTAGGTAATAAGGTTGAGAGATTGAAATATTAATATACTTTTGAAAATTCAATAAAATTTAGAAAAAATAAGAAAAATGAAGTATCTAATTAGTTCAACTCATCTAATGTATGTCCAATTTAAAATACAAGTCCAACCGTCCAAATCCAACATTCACAAGAAAAATACATGCTCCAAATGACATAATACATTACATGTTCCAAACAATACTAACAATTACTTGAATTACATAATAAAAATAAACAAACTAAAATTCAAGAGGTGACTATCAAATAAGCGATGATAAGTTTTAACTTTTAAATAATATTAAAAATTAGAAAATTAGAATAAGTGAATAACTATATTATTTTATTATTAATATTATATTAGATTAGGTTGGGTCAGGTTCAACAGGTTGAAAAGTCATAAACCTAATATCCAATCCAATTATAATTGGGCACTTAAAACAAACCTAACTTGACCCAACCCAACCTGTTAAAATGTAGTTGGGTTGGGTTGGGGTGATCAGGTTTTGTTGGAATGTAAGATTAATAAAAACATAAAAGGAATATGTTTACGTTAAAGAATACCACTCATTGAGGAGTCCTTAAGTCAAAGAAGGACTCCAGAAAACTCAACAAGCTTTACTCAAATGCGCAAACCCTCATTGTGAAGGGGGAGGGGGTACCACACCTATTTATATTAGTGTTCTCTAACGGTTTCCTAATATAGTAATGGCAACCATCCTTCTAACATATCTGTGGTGGCGCTTGCATATTTGACATGTGAGAAGGAGGCATTATTGCTCTATTGTTGTGCATGTTTTGGGTGGTGATCGCGTATCTGACATGTTAGAAGGTGGTTTGTCCCCGGGCGTTGCTATGCTTGCCTATTTGTTGTAAGGCTCTAGTAGGTTCTAGAATTTCCTCCGTTGGGCTCAAGTCTCTTAGGCCCATGAGTTTTGGCAATCCATTTATGTGATAAGATAATGGATATGTTCCTAGCATGTTTGTTGAGATCATTGGTTGGCCTATTGACCAACTGGGACAAAACTTCTTAAGCGTAAGCGCTTGTTGAGTCCGGCCTATTCAAAACATGATTTGATTGACTAATTAAATTATATAATATAATCTTTTTTGGTCAACTTTATATAATATAATATAATCTTAGCCTGTGCTTTCAGACCCGTGACTAAAGGAACATCCCTTGAGAGCTGTATACCACTAGTATGCAGATTGAATGGCCCAGCCCATTGTGGAAAACCCAATGGAAAAACTTCAAAAACACAAGGACCCAAAAAATAACACAAGGACGGGGAGTAGAACAAATTGAATTACAGAGTTACCCTTTGCGATATTCCAATTTCCGAGTTGTAAAGGATAATGCAAAATCTGATTGGGAAAGAAGTCGCAAGGCTGAGACGATATCGAGTGCCGGTGCTGGTTCAATCTCAATGGCCACGCTTAGCTTTGGCATCGTTACGACAGGTGTGAGTGCCGCCGCTGGTTTTCGTAGAAGAAGCAACTGCAAATGGCGCAGACCCACAATTTTGTGTATTGGATGGGTAACTAAACTAAACTACTTGTCTTACGATATTGTCTTGCAAGCTGCAACTTGTTTTGAAAATTCGTTGTGCGAAGGAAGGACCCCGAAGGCGTGCTTGGGCCACCCCAAACCGGGCACCTCGCCAGGCTCGAGTTTCGGAGGCGCCTCGACAAAGACGCAGAGGCCCGCGAAGCCTTCCAACGTCAAGTCCGTGAAGAGAAAGAGCGCCGCCAGGCCCTTCGACAAGTATTTCTCTCTCATATTTTTTTTTTTTTAAATAAATAAATTATTCCATCATTCATTCCTTTTGTTCTTCTTTTTTCATTTATGTAGTCCCGTATTGTTCCCGATACTCCGCAAGAGCTCATTGAGTACTTCCTTGACACTGAGTCTCAGGAGATGGAGTTTGAGATTGCAAGAATGAGATCGCAGTTTGTACTTTTTAACCTTTGCTTCCTTTTAATTTAACTCAATCACTCTCACTTGTCTGATTGAATTGACTCTGCAGACTGAACGAGGAATTCTTTTCGCAACTGAAATTGGAGTTAGGACAGCTTCGATTCGCTGTTAACAGAACAGAGGTTCGTAGTTTCGGATACTTATAATATTTGGGTTGAACAAATCATGCTAGTGTCTGGTCATCTTACACTGATTGATATTTGTTTCTGCAGCTCATGGAGGACAGACTGATTGAGCTGGAGGCTCTAGAGAAAGCCATACTAGAAGGAATAGGTTTGTTAGGAATAAAAAAAGAAAGACAGTGTAGGAATTTACCAAAGATATAAGCTCACTCCTTGTTATCTTCTAATACAGAAGCCTATGATAAGATGCAAACTGAACTCATAAAAGCCAGGGCAAGCCTAACCAAGATCTTGACATCAAAGGATGTGAAAGCAACTGTATGTCATGTTCACCACTCTTTTTAAGTTTGTTGGTTGTATTTTAAGTTATGCTCATTCTAGTTTGTCTTCAATGCAGTTGCTGGAGATGGTTGAAAGGAATGAAATTAACAGATCTTTGTTGGCGCTTCTTGATGAAAACATAGCAAATGCACATAAGGGCAACCAGGTAGCTAATAATAGCAATTGGGAATGTTTTACCAAGTGGAATTGTCAATATTGAACAAAATAATCCCTGTATCAATCAGTTGTAACCAATAACTTGGGACCCTTCTTAGAACATTTTCATGCCACAGGACTAGAAAACAAAAGCTCTCAACTGGCAGCTGTATAAAATTAATTGACTTAGGATTGTAGGAACATGATTTATTGTTGAATAATGACCCATGCGCACAAACCTGTGGTGCGTAAGGGATGTTGAGATTAGTGCTTCTGTTCTGCCTCATGACAAGTTTTACGTGTTATTTTCCTTGTTGCAGAAACAGGCTGCAGAATACATGGAGAAGCTCCGCGGGGCTCTTCTCAAGTACATTACAGTTTAGTGCATATAGTACGTTTTTTCCCACTTTACTATTTATATTTGTGAAAATTGTGCTGTTGATAATTGTATCAAATAAACAATTCTAAAGAACTGGGGTGTTGTGGTAGCAGATTTCTCCACTGTAATATCAGAACTAACAAATTGTAAATTTTGAATTACGATTTGTGCATTTTAGTTGAAAATTTGATGAAAATTGATTTTAAAATCACAATATACACTTCCTGTTAAGAATTGTGTAGTTTGATTCTGCACAAGCTTGAAGGATGGATGAACCAAGTGTCCTTGGTGTCGATAGTGGGTTTACATTGGCGACTAACAATTAGTTACAATGTGAAATTTTATCATCAATATACAAATTAGTGGTTAAAAATGTCAACTTGTGTTACTTTAATTTCGGAGAGTGCACATTTATATAAATTAGTCATTGAAAGTAACAACTTCATAATAAATTGTTAGTCAATGTTAATAAGACGAAGTGAAAATGCTGATATAAAACATTAAGCGCCTGTTTGGGTAAGTACTTTTAGGAGAAAAAATAAAATAAGCTTCTCCAAAAGTTAAAATTAACTTATGCATAAGTTAAAATCAGCTTTTGAAGAAATTAATATGAGAGAGTTTCTACAAATTAACTTATGCATAAACTAATTTTAGCTTTTGAAAAAACTTATTTTATTTTTCCTTCTTATTTTCTTCTCCTATGAGTACTTATGGAAAAGTTTATCCAAACAGGTTATAAATATACATATGTAATATTATTTGGCAACTACATTATCACACTGACATCTCAAGAAGGCTTAGTGTGCCTTCGTTTTATTTTTAATTTTTTTGAATTGTTTGATGGCTTATAACTTTAAAAAATTCACATTAAAAAAAGTAAATTACTTCTTTATAAATTTATTGCTTAAATAGAAGAACATGTGTTCCAAATAGAAATCTTTGACGAAGGATTTGTTTATATTGACGTATGTATCCTGTTATATTACCATTGGAGCTTGGATATGGTGTATTTACCGAGTAGAAGAGATTAAGATTTCTGAAATATATGAATGTTTATATGTATGTACGTATGTATGTTAATATAAAATAATTTGTTGTAAATTATTTAGTGTTTCATTGCTATACATTGTTATTAATGTAAACTATGTATGTGTTTATGTCAATTTAAAATAATTTAGAGTAAATTATTTAGTGTTTTATTGCTATACATTAAGATTAATGTAATATATATTTTAAAAATATATAAAATTAAGAATAATTTGATTATATTTTTATTGTTATTAGAGGTGTTCATGAATTAATAAAAAAAAGAACAAATATAAAGAAAACATTACCCTATAATGAAAAACGTTTTGTTTTTAATTCCTATGTTTAAAATCAAATTGAATCAAACCTCAAACATATTAAATTTATTAATTTTTCTATTTTACTCTCAAATAAATTTGAGATTATTTTAACTTGTTATTTGTGATTTAGACTAAGTTGCCATTTATGATGAGATTTAACATTTTGAACAATGTTTTTCTAAAAATTTTGATATCTATTTGACTTTTATTTAACAAGTATTGTACTTAAAATAAAAAAAATACCCATAAGGAGAATTCATGTATTGATTTAAGATTCTATTCTTTAATTTAATTAATGATATTTTATTTATCTGTTGACCAAAAAATAAAGTATTGTCTCTTAAAAAAAAGACAAAAATTAAAATAACTGATTCAAGACAAACGGTAAAAGATTCAAATATGATATTACTTTCAAATCGATCCCAATTAAAGTGCAAATACCCTTAATTGTTGTTAAGTTTTTATTTTTATAGCATTTGACACATAATTAAGAAAATTGATAGTTAATGGTTGAATTAATGAAAATTACATTGTATATAAGGTTATTATTGCTTATAAAAAAAATACAAGGTTAATATTAATGTAAGAATGTGTTTTTGCCCGTGTTGATTATGACGTTAGAAAATGAATCCTCCCACTTTCAAGTGAAACACACACGTTGTAGTATAACATTTTGACTGAAGTTAATTTAAAAATACATTTTAATTATATTTAATGATTCAACATTAATTTTATCAAAGTCAATTCTAACTTTGAAATAAATACGAACACACATGATCTATTGATACTTGGTGTAAGTGTTGACAAAATTATACTTTTAATATTTTTTTATAAATCATAAATTAAATATTGAATCATGTGATATTATTTTAATGATTTCTATGTAGATCAAATTTTAGATAAATAGGTATTTGTGTGTGTGTAATAATAAAGATTTGTTTATATTTTAAATAGGATATTATACGTTATTATACGTTATAATAAAATGGTGTAATTTTAATTTTTAAGATGAAATTTTGTAAACTTATTTTTCTTAATAATAAATTTTAAATTAATGGTTAGAATAATAAAATTTATCACTTGCAAAAACTTATTTAAAGTGTAAATTTGATATGAATTATATTTAATGTCAACCCATCTTGTATTTTGAAAAAGAGCTTTGCTTAATGGTACAAACAATTGTGTACAAAATAAAAAGGAATCTAACGTGATTTTATTTTATTAGATAAATAATAAGTTAAAAAGTTGAAAAATAAGTTAGTGCAGGTTTGAGTTCATATTATATCATTCTAAATCATGTTGAAATACTAACTAACATGATTTTATATAAATATTTACATATTTAGTCTTATGTTGAGGAATTGATTTTGAGTTAAAATATATATATATATATATATATATATATATATATATATATATATATATATATTATCATTTGATTTAAAGCATATAACTTGGGTGTTGAGTTAATTTTTATATTGAATTTTGCCAATAACTTGCTTTCAGAATAAAATCATTTATACATAAATCACATACTTTAAAATCAATTTTAATCAAAATTAATTTTATTCACAACTAATATTGTAAATATTCACTCAAATACATACTAAGATAATTGACGAAAACCAAGTTAGTATTTACATAATATTTTTGTAAAATTTAGTTTTATGCTATTTAGAATATGGATTTTGATTTCTTTTATTACATGAACTTTATTTCTTTTACACCTCCTTTCTTTTACATTTATTTTTTATTCCTTCTTTTTTATATAACATCTTTTTCTTTTTCTTTTCTTTCTTTCTTTTTTCCCTCACTTTTCTTTTCATTCATTCGTACTCTTATAGTATCCTAAATAAACATGTCAAATATTAAATAGTACGAAACGAATCTCACAAATGAGGAATCATACTAACATATTTATTTTCTCTTTTATCTTACTTTTACTTTATTTTTTTTTCTATTACATCACTTATTATATTTATTATTTTTTCTCTCTTATTCTTTTTCCTTTCTATCTCTTTTTCTACCATTCAAATCCACCTCCAAAATGGAATCAACATTTATATCTTTCTTCTCACAAAACGTGTATATTAACTATTTGGCGTGATTTCCGTCAAAAAAGTTTTCTTTTTTTAACTCTTTAATTTCTTATCTAACCAATTATATCCAGCCACATTTTTATACTATCATATTGCTGCACCAATGTTTGGTACGATTTAGCAATTGCCACGTAATTTAGTCAGACCTAAATAACAATATGTATTTCGGACTTCCTAGTTCCTAACCTAACCCCTATATATGCGAGTGAGATGTTGGCGATGTAACCGGAAAATCAGCATCCTCCGTAGACATGACCATGACAGCTACACTGAGGTTTGCCTTCCTGGTTCTCATGACCCTTGTCCTCTGCATGGCTGACACTGCACAATCCGCCATTACCAGACACTCCGACCCTAACCCAGCAGAGTTCGTGAAGTCCTCATGCCGGGCCACTCGGTACCCTGTTTTATGCGCCCAATCTCTGCTGGCCTACGCCAGCGTCATTCGCCTTAGCGACCGGCAACTGGCCATGACCGCTTTGTCGGTGAGCATATCCCGCACCCGATCCTCCGCATCGTTCGTGAAGAACATGTCGAGAACAGTAGGCATGAAGCCCAGGGAGTGGAGAGCGGTACAAGACTGCGTGGAGAACATGGGTGACAGCGTGGACCGTCTGAGGCAATCGCTTAGGGAGTTGGGGCGAACGGGCGCGGCCGTGGGAGAGGACTTCGTCTGGCACATGAGCAACGTCCAGACCTGGGTTAGCGCTGCCCTCACCGACGACGACACGTGTCTTGATGGCTTCGCCGGTTCTGCCATGAACGGAAACGTGAAGGCTGCCATCAAGGACAGGGTTGTCCGTGTTGCTCAAGTCACAAGCAATGCACTCGCCTTGGTTAATCGCTTTGCCTCAAGGCACCCAACTCAAACTCCTTAATAAGTCTTTCTAAATTCTAAGTTTCCTCTCCTCCTGTTGGAAAAGTCAAAACTCTCTCTTCTGCTTTGTCTATGTAAGGGTGGTTCCTCTGTTATATATGCATGTTGTATAAAAGCGCGTTTTTGAAAATTGTAATATAGGGTATATGGTGCATCTAAGAAGTTCTTGTTGAAGAGTTAAACTCCTTTTATCTTGCTTAATTTTTGGCTGAGCTTTTTTTTTTGGTTGTTGTTGTTGAAAAAAGGTTTACAACCCAAACAATCCATTTTTCAAATTAGTTTTAGAATTCTTCGATCTTATTTCTTACTAGTCAATTCATAAAACTTTTCATTTGAATAAATTGGATAGAATTTTACGAAACAATTCGTACTCTTTCACTTCCTTACACTGCCACCGTCAAAAGCAAAATCCATTTTTAGGTTTACACCAAAATAGTTTATATAATCTTTTACGATGTTTGATTCCTGAGAAATGTTAGCAACATAGTCTAAAATGTTGTCTTTTGAATACATTTTTTCTTATTAATTGAATTTTATTAAAAATCACAACATTTTGTGAATATTACTTATTATTGGATGGTTTTTACTCATAATTTTATAATTTTTAATAAATTTTAACAATAACCACCGAACATATAGATCAATTGACGTAAATTTGTTTCAACTTAACCAGTGATCTTGAATTCGAATCCTAAGTATGCAACTGTATTAAATATTCAAAGGGGGAGTTTTGTCACTTACGGTACTCTTATTTAGTTCAAATAAGATTGTCTCCAATTAAAAATACATGTAGTATCTACCGAAAGAAAAAAAATAAAAATAAATTTTAACGATAAAAAATATAAAAAGAGTGTCTTAAACATAATATTAGTTTAGGTTTACATCGAAGTAGTTTAATCATTTACGATACCTAATTCTTTTATATTAGTTTGTTCTACTAGATAACCCGAAATCAGGAGCACCTTGAAGTAAAAGATATATATCCGCTGATAAAACAACAAAAGGGTTCCAGTGCTAATTTTGTAATTGTCCATTAATCGTTTTAACAAAAGAAGTTCTTTGTTTTCCATTTTGCTTTTCGTCCATACATTGTAGCAGACAATCATGGACTTTCTTTACTCGCAGTAGACCAGATCTGCTTGAAGCCAAGATCCCACGTCTCAACTGTTTCGATACACAATCTTTATGTAAGCGACAATTATCACATTCCTAGAGCCTAATCTTCCAGGTCCACCTTAATATTTGCCATCATGATTCTGTCACCCACTACAGGTGAGAGTTGGATCATCATCAAAACCCATTATGCTTCGATTTAAGTGCCTCGATGATTATGGGGTTAGTTAGTTATCTAATGATTTTTTTTATTTTATTTTAAGTTTAAATATGTTTTTGTTTCTATAAAATATTATTTTTTTGATTTTGATCCTTGTAAAATTATTTTTTTTAAAATAGTCTTTGTAAAAAAAAAAATTTGTTTTGGTCCTTTTATTTTGTCTTATCATTTTAGTATATCTATTTTTTTGTTTTAGTCCTCAAAAAATTTTGTTTATTTTGAATTAGTTTTTTTGAAAAAAATTTGATAAGGACTAAAAACAAATTATTTACATATTACAAGGACAAAAACAAAAAAATAAATATATTATAAGAACTAAAACAAAATAATAGGGATCAAAATCAGAAAAATAAATTTTACAAAGACCATTAAAAAAATTTTATAAAGACTAAAATAAAAAAAACAGTATACTTCAGAAATCAAAAACATATTTAAGATTTATTTTATTAACCACTATTTTCGTTGTATAAAGAACCAACAAAATTTCAAATTGTGAAAGCAAAAGAAAAGGATGACTTTGGAATTTAATCTGCAAAAGACAAAGTTGCATGAGGCGGATAGAGCTCAACTGCCTAGAAAGTAATGAACACAAGGTCCATTTGCATTATAGTAATTAATTGAGATTGAGCAATGGCACTGCGCAAGTGAATATTTTATACTTTTCCTTTTGAAAGGGCAAAAAAAGGACAAAAGAAACGTAAGGAAAAGATAAGAAGAAGCCCAGGAGATTAAATTAAATTAAAGAATTTAATATTAATATACTATTGGTGTAATTTTTATACTGTTAATTAAAAATTACTTAAATATAATTTTTAAAATAACTATCATAAAAATTACGGAATTTTAATTATATGATAACAGTAAGATGACAGTAAGTATATTTTAATTAAATTCTAAATTAAAATTGTTAAAAATACGCTAGAACTAGAATAACACGTAGTCATTTCACTTTTGTTTGGGGACCCGACATGCTTTGGCAACTGGCCCTTTTCCATTCTGGTCGACATCTTTTCAATGACTATTGACTGGACATACACCGCGCAATTGTTAACCTTAATTTATAGTTGATTGATATCATATGCATTAAAAAGGATATTTCAAACTTTTAATGTATATATATTATAAATCATACCATATCACATTGGTATTTGGTATGAAACTTCCTGTGGGTTTGTGAAACGAACAACTATCAGCTGCACCCAAATAAATGTGTGGGCTGTTATACAGAACTGCATTTGATCATGACTAGAAAAATGTCCGTTTGAAATCATCTTTCTTATACCTATTTTGTACTCTTGTGACGTGATGAGATTCTGAATGACTTAAGAGAAATAAAATGCATAAAGAATATGAAAAAAATGATATGAAACAATCAGGATGTTATGGCTATGATAAATACATCAATTCAAAAGGATAATCGATCCCTTCAACTTTCATTGATTGAGTTGCGAGTCATGAATTAGTCTTCAAAAGCATACTTATTAGGATATTAATAGACATAAAAGGCCTCAACATGAATCATGATGCTGCACCATTGCACGGTGTAACTGTATTGGCTAAATATCTGTAATTACGAATATCATTTATATTGGGCTATTGGCTATTAAATGTTCATAATATCATTTGCTTTATTGCTCTACTAGATGGAAAATATTATGGAATAAGTATAAGTAACAGTTAAACTTGATACTAGTAATTAAAACTAATAATTAAGTATAACGTTAAATTTGAAATGTTGTCCTATTTATTAGATGAGAAAAAATATGTAATGGTTATTAATTTGATTCTCTATATATATTTTACAAAAATTAATATTTTTACTTCAAATTTTTTAATTATATCATTTTTTTCTTTAAAATTTTTGCTTTAGATCCCAAATTTTCTAGACACAGCCTGAGTTAGAGTTATATATACCTTAGATTTAGAATTAAGAGATACACTATTAGTCTAATATTTATCTCTCAACTTTATTCTCTCACTCACGTGAACGTTAGAATTCTTGAAACTGAACTCCTTACCACCACCATTGCATAAATTCACTTCCATCATTATAAATCTCTCCTCTTATCAACCACAACCCATATATTGGTTTCCTCTCCTCCACCATCAATTCCACCCTCAAGCAAAGTGTCCAATCCATCCTTGAAAGTTTGGTGTGAACAATAAGTGTTTTACAAAAGCATAATAGGAAAAGCTTCCCCGTAAATAAGTGTCAGGAAACTGACCATTTAAATTTTAAAAGCATAATTATTGCATTATGATATACAAAATATGAAACTTTTGCGTATATTGAAATTTGAGAATGTTTTACAAGGTATAATTTTGATTTGGGTCCTTTATCTAAATTTCATTCCACAAAAAAATTTTATTTTTTACACTCACATATTTCGTTTACTTCTTTAATTTGTTTCCAACATGGTATGAAATTACATTACATACAATCTAACAAACTGGCTTGACTTTTTTAATCCTATGTAATCAACTAATTTTGTTTATTCATATAGCAAAGATGCTTTGTTAGTGAAATAATTGCTTAAAAAACTATCTTTAAAATAAAATATATTGTATCACTGAACGCATAAATTAACTAGAAGATGGCTATTTTAGTTTAATTAGTAGTTTTAAATTTGAGTTATAAAAGTGCATCAAATCTAAAAAAAATAAAAAAAAATAGTGTATTTATTTCATAAAAAGTTTGTTTGGTGTTATTTTTCACTTGACAAGAGGAATATAATGAATAAAATTTAGGTAGGGTACTAAATTATCCATCCTTATACTAGTGTCAAAAAAATCTCAGAATTATTGCACTTTAGAAATTTATTAGTAGGTACCAAAGTATCTATACTTACACCTATTGTCATTATTATTTTTTTTCAAATAAATACCAGCCTTGCTATTAAAAAAATATCAACTTTTTGTGAGAATTCCCTTCTATATTGTAGATATTTTTTATAGGTATCCATTGAATTTAAATCTAATTATCACCCTTATCCAACAATACCGATTCTATTAAGTTTTTGTCTTATTTTATGTTTATTTATTTTTGGCTTAATTATATTTTTTATCCCTCAAGTTTTATAATTTTGCAAATTTTGCCATCCCAAAATTTTTTTCACAAATTTTGTCCCCGGTTAGAAAAACTACCACAATTAAGACATTTTGTGGTGATTTTTCCTTTAAACTGTCACAATTAAGATAATTTTATGGTGATTTTTCTTTAATTTTGATAGTTTTTTCTAATTGAGGACAAAATTCGTGATATTTAAAAGTTGGGAGGCAAAATTCACAAAAATAAATAAATTTTAGAATGACAAAATTTGCGAAATTATAAAACTTGAAAGACAAAAAGTACAATTAAGCCTTTATTTTTTAATACTAATCTTTTACGATTGAAATTTAAAACTTCCAAACAGCTGAGTTGTATAAACATTGTTCAAGATTAAGTAGTCACTTGGTTTAAAGACTTACACGATACACTCTACATGTTTGGGAAACTTTACTCAAAAGATAATCACTTGGTATAAAAAAAAATTAAAAACTATTAAAAATAAATAATTAAACCGACCATTATTTGTATAAGATTCATTAATGTCATTTTGTGTAAGATGGATTCGTTTTCTTTCTTTCTCAAACTCCATTACATGATGTACACTTTCCAAGTTACATTTCTTATTGCTGCAAACAAATGACCACCAGATCTCCAAATTTAAGTGTTATCAAGCATGCACCAAAACTACAGAGAATATAATATTTTGCCCACGGATATTATGCAGTGATTTATTGTCCATTTGAATATTAAAAGACAAGTGAAAGATCCCTAACCACTATCAATTGTCATAGAGAAAGTATACAGAGAACTTCAACGCTAATGGTAAATATTCAGTCTGCTACCCTAACACGAGTTTCAATTAGTTAAACTACTAATACGCAAACGATTTGGGTTACAGAAGTCGTTTCCTATCCCAATTCACGAGGTCAACTTCGGTAGAAATTGAAAACGGAGAAAACACGAATGTTTTGTGCCACGGAAAACGTACACCAAAAACTTCGTGTATGCTTAAATTAAAGTTTGTAAACAAATTTGAATCTAAAATGTTATAAACTCAAATTTGTAAACATTAATAAAGTGAAATATATTTAAACAATATTTTTATTTAATATTACACTTGTATAAATACTGTCAACAACAAAAATTAATTTAAAAACAATTCTTATATTACTTCAAATTCAAACTCAATTTAATAACAAACTAAATTTTCAAAATTACTTTGAAAAACATCCAAACATAACAGCAAAACAAAATTAATAGGTTAAAAGTAATTTTAGACCACTCAAACAATAATCCAAACATAACAAATTGAGTTCAAGTCCATAAAAACCATAACGAGTATAAAAAAAACATTAAATAAAAAAATAAATATAGTTAATATCTTCAAAATATAAAACACATTAATATTTATCATATAAAGAAAGTAGAAAGATTAGTAAGAAAATGTAGTAGAAAGATTAGTAGGAGGATGTGCTAAGAATATTTTGAATTATTCAACCTTAAAAACTAAACGGTTGATTTAAATTAAATTAAAAGAAAGTCATTAATAAGCCAATGAAATGTATAAATGGACTGCACCTGATACCCGTAAATTATATGAATCCACTAAAACAAAACGAAGGTAAAAACAACTCAATTTCCCAACTTTTTTCCCAATCAAATCTATTTAAATGTGAAATTCACACTGAAAGACATAATTATCGATTGCTTTTTCACACGGACTGCCACCTTCCACAAATTTACTTCATCTGAACAATTCCAGCACTGATCAGCTTTTGGATCTTGTTCATCACCATTGGATTCTTCGTGTGTTCCTGTGCAGCCCTGGGATTTTCCTGGAAATCAATCAATACCTGCACAGACAGTATACACCCAACTCTAATAAGCACATTTCATTCTTGTTTCACCACCTCAATACACACCAACCATTCAATCAAAAAGGAAGCAAACCTGTCTCATAACAGGGTCTTGGAGGATGTTCTGAATTTCTGGATCCTGCATTGCCTTGGCCTGCAAGAATACAAAATTTAAAAATTAACGCACTTTCTAACCGCAGTGATTTAGACAGTAGAGACTAAAAAGTATAACATTATGCCATACCTGTCTCTCCTTCAATTCCTCAGGACTTAAGTCTCCACGGCTAGCCTTATTAATTTGTTGTACGCATCTGATATGGATGTTAAGATTATTAGGCACACATTATTGCATTCAATATAAGAACCGAAATTAAACACACAATCCGGGAATGTAGACTAATATCATACGTTTTAATGCCTTCAAGCAACTCCTGGTTGTTAGAATCATGTTTCAACCCCTCCCTATATGTTTCCAGAGCCTTGTCATATTCCTTCATGAAATACTGTACTGCACCTTTCCTGGTATAACCCTTTACGAAGGTTGGATCAAGTTCAATGCACTTCTCCGCATCCTTTAAACCTTCAGGCATTGCCCCCAATTTAGTGTAGCATGCTGCTCTGTTACTATAAGCCTGAAAGCATTGGAGTATTTAAACAGATTAAACCAGTATCTGCCATTGAACACAAGTATTATCACCTCTATTCAAAAAACATTATTACCCTAGGATCTTTTGGATTTCTTCGTATAGACTCTGTGTAATGCTTCACAGCCTCAGGATACTTGTGCTGCTTAAAGAATTCGTTTCCTACATATCAACATTTTTAGTAATACATAGATATGAAACAAGGAAATGATGGAATCAAAAGGTTACAAGTTATAGTAGTTCTTTCAAAAAAGATACGATGCTCGGTGAAAATGAAGAACCCAAAAAGTCAACTAAAAGAGATTATACCTTTTTCTCTCTCCTCGTCAGCCAACTTTGGATCAAAATATTCTTGTTGTTCCAGTTCTTTCTTTGCCTTTTCAGCTTCATTAAGTTTCTTCAAAGTGTCAGGGTTGCGGTGCTCAGTGAGTGCTTTCTGGAAAGTCTCAATGGCAGGCTCATAATCCTTTGAGCACTTCGCCATTTTCACCAATGCAGTTCCTTTCCTCGTCAAAGCTCTTGCTATCATCTTAAAATCTGATCTTAGTTCTCTTCCTCTTTCGACAGCCTTGTCACAATCTTCTATGCATTCCTCATACTGAAAAAATATTAAGCCCGGAATAGTTGTAAGAATGTACAATGCAGGGTAAAGTCACTTTAAGACCCTATTGAAATATTCACTGAGCCACACTAACGAGAACCATGGGTAAATTTGACCAAATTCCTCATCCAGCAAACAAGATTCAGCAACAAAACAGTGGTAATGTTAATGACATGTTGAGTGAGAAATTTATCCTTCTTTTTCCCCTAAATCCATTGTACTAAACATAGCCTAATAAAAATCTTATACATCATTAGTCACAAACACTTTGGAGGTGTTCGACTGTTGGTTACACCAAAGCATATTGCACATGTAGGTATAGCCATACAAGCTCTCAAAATCCCAGTGATCTTGAAATTTTATGGTCAAACTGTTAAGGCTTGATAAACTCATGCATGTTAGATACTTAAATTCCACATTTGTCTTCTACTTTGATGGTATGGAATGAAAATAAGTAGGTAGGATTACATCCTTGACTGGGATATTGGATGCCTATGGCTTGATGAGACAGCTTTGCCCAAAGACGAAAGATGTGTATGCAAGAGCTTACTACAAATCATAAACTATTTACAGGAACTTAACCAAACACTTGTTAGAGGAAGTGTTCTGTTACCTTATTTCAATAAGACTGTCGGTGAAACTCATCAAAATTAAGTCATGAAATAAAACTCTTACCAAATAAGTACTTAAGTTATTTGCTGAATCATATCCCAAAAACTACTCTTATTCACAGTAATTCAATCTTCCCCAGTGATCAGGGTTCTCTGCAGTTGAATTTTCAACTGCATGAATTCCAATCTTGAAAAATAAATTGTATAAAACGAACAACAACAACAACAAAAGCCTTATCTTACTAGGTGAGGTAAGCTAAGTGAATCACACGACGCCATTCGACTCAGTTAAAGACCAAATTTTAAATTATAAAATGAAATGCAAGTTACATAATTTTAACACAGTTTGATTTGAAACTGCATGACCCTGCAGTAATTTTTGAACCGCAGATAATCCCGTTTCTCCCAGACCCCATATAACGAGTCATAATTTAAGTTAATGTATATTTTCTGCTACTCTATATACACTTATTTCAATTTGGTCCTTACATAAAAGAAAAACGCTATCCAATTCGAAACAAGTGTGTATAAAACAAATAAAACATTGCAACCAATAATAGCTTCATTAAATGCACTAATATGACTAAGCAGTCGAACTACATTCAAATAAAGCATCAAACACCTGTCCAGAGCCTAGCCTACACTGAAGTAGAGAAATGCACAATGACCATATCCAAATTAATATAAAAGAAGACAAATTCAATATATCCATTAAGCCCAAAAAAAGAAGCATACCTTTCCCATTTCCAAGTAGACAGCAGCGCGGTTTGTGAGATACGATATATCCTCATCATCCAACTCCAAAGCCTTTGTGTAATGTTGAATTGCGGTGTCAAAATCCTTCTTCTTATACGCCGCATTGCCGGCCTCCTTTTCCTTCTGGGCCTCAGCCTTCCTCTGCTTCGCGTCCCTATCCTCCTCCATCAATTCCATGGGCTCGGGCTCGGGCTGCTTCGCGGGCTCGGCCTCCGCAGCTCTCTTCCTCTCGGACGGCAACGGCGAAGGCGAATCGGGCATATCGGTGTCGCCGGTGGGGGGGCTTTGAATCTTGACGTTGAGCAAAACCCCTATGGCTTGCATGACTCTTTGGTCCTTCAGGTGCAAGTTGAGGTTGTTAGGATCTCTCTGGATATCCTGCATCATCTTAACGAAATCGGGCTGCTGGAGGTAAACCCTAGTGGTAGGGTCCGCGGTGAGCCTGGCCCACATCTCGGGCCCAGAGAAAGCGTCGCCGAAGGGGTTGGTGGGCGAGGAGCGGGGCCTGGAGGCCGCTGCCATGGCCTTCTGCGCATCGGCTAGTCCGGCCTTGAGGGGCTCGTTGTTGGGGTCGATTTCGAGGCCCTTTTTATAGGCCGAAACGGCGTCGTCGTATTGGGCGAGGCCCAGATGAGCCGCCCCGAGACGGCTGTAGCCCTTGGACCAGTCGGACTTGAGCTCAACGGTCTTCTTGGCATCGGCTAGGGCCTCGGCGTAGTTTTGAAGGGAGGCGTATGCGGCGGATCGGTTGGAATAGAGGACGTGGTTGGTGGGGGCCAAGGCGATGGCGTCGGAGAAGTGGCGGATGGCAGCGGCATAGTCGCCGGAGGAGAAAGCTGCGTTGCCTTTGGCTTTGGCTTCGTCGGCCATAGGTTTGGGTTTAGGAGAAGGAAGGAATTAATTTGAGTGAGGGTAGAGGGTGGAGGAGGAGGAAGGGCTTATAGGAAGTGAAATGCGCTGGAGAGAGAGAGACTAGAGTGTTCTGGGATGGGGGGAGGGGTTCTGGAATGTTCTGCCAGCATCACTACTTGTTTGGAAATTGGACTAAGGATAATCGCTCTCTTTTCCTCCTTAGTTATATTTTGGGTAAATAGTAAATTTAGTTTCTAAAATTATATCTTATTGTCATATTAGTCTTTGAAATTAAGAAAAATTTAAATGAATTCTTGAAATTTTTTAGGGTTTCATTTAAATCTCTAAAATTAACTATTTTTTTCATTTTGGTCCCTAATCTAGGGACTTAAGTAACAACAATAACATATGTTTAAGGACCAAAAAAAAAAAAAAGTAGTTAATTTAGGACTTACATGAAACTCTAAAAAATTTTAAAGACTTATTTGAATTTTTCATAATTTTAAGGACTAATATGATAGTAAGATACAATTTTAAGGATTAAATTAGTCATTTACTCTTTATGTTTTAGAATTTTTATTTCACTAAGCATTTTTATTTAACTAAGATTTTAATTTTAGGACTTGTATAAATATTTATTTTCATATAATTAAAATTTACAATAATTTTTTAAAATATATAAATTATATTAACATTAAATTTATGATAAATACACATTTTAAATATACAAATTATATCTTACATTAATAAATAATTAAAATTATGAAGTAAGATTATTTTTAATTATTAATAACTAGTATTTTAACTTGTGCATTATACAAAATAAATATTTATTTTATATAACTTAAATTTATAATAAATAAATATTTTTGAACACATGGATTATATTTTAAATTTATAATAAACAATTATTGTAATACAATATTAATTTTTAATTATTGATAATTTATTTTAAAAAATATTAAATTTCAATTTCAAAGTAAACATATTGGAAATGATAGATTGAAAGAGATAAGAGGTTAAAAAAATTCCTAAAAATACTCTCATTGAATAATGACAGCTAAAAACACTCTCGGTGAAAAATAGCAGCAAAAATGCTCTCGTTCAAGATAGTTCTTCTTATTTAATATATAAGATGGATTTTTAAAAAAATATATTTACATTCAATTTAAAGATAAAAAGGGTTGATTGAAAAGATCAACTACGCAAATAAATATAAAAACTAATATTTTAGCTTGTATATTGTATAAGGTCAAATTTAATATGTAAATTTCATGATTATAAGTTTTTATCATAAAATTTGAAAAATTATTCATACTATTTAATAAATTTGATTACAAAAAAATATTACATATATATATATAATATATAATAATTGTAAATGTAATATATCAAAAATAATTAAAATTCAATAATAATTTCAGTTTTTGTAATTCTAGTTAATGATAATAGTAAAGTGAGAGAAATTTAAATAGAGAGATAATAGTTTATTATTTTTATGATAGGAGAAAGGATAATATAAATCATTATCCCTAAGAAATCGGAAAAAATTTATCCCCACAAAATAGAAGATAAGAGAGACAAGATGGTTTTTTTCCTTTTGAAGAATAGGCAAGATAGTTAAAATGTGGTAAGAGATAAAAGAATTTAATCCAGGAGATAAAATAATTTAAATCAATATGTAAGTTAGAAGAGATAAAGATAATTTATTCCTAAAAAAATAAAATAAAATCCTTATGAAATCCAAAATGATGAATTACAAAGATAATTTTATAAACAATGATTTAAAAAAAAAATAGAGTAATAGATGAAAGAAGATAAACCAAGAATGTAAAAAAAGATCAAATATGATATGAGATTTTTTGTTATTGATTTTGATGGGGAAGCATGGGAGAGGGAGTGGTTAGGAGGAGCAAGAATTGCATTGTGGGAGTGTAAATTATACCACTTCACTATAAAAGAATATTCAAACAAAAATAAATGTGAAGAAGAGTAGGAGAGTGAGTTTTTCTAGTGATAGATAAATATTCTTATGTAATATATAGGATAGAGGTGGATTACGATACTTCAAAATAGAGATTTTTTTAATTAGATGTAAGACTCTGTGTAAAATACATATTCGAAAGAGGAAAGAGGAAGAACATTGAAAACGTTTAATTAAGACAGTGAAAGAGAAAATCAAAATTATGTATTCTAATTTATAACATAAAACTGTACTTTTTTTATACTTATGTAGAAGTAGAGTTAAACAAGCGTGTTTTTTTTTTTTAACGATATAAGTGAAAAAAACAATTTAAATAAAATTTAAAAATAAATTAAAATTATAAAAAATTCAAATTAATTAATTTAAATGAATAAACTGAAAACCATGAGTAACTTAAATTTAGGAGGAAAGAATAAATTTAAAAAATAATTTTATATTTGAAAATATAAATCAATAAAGTAGTTGCATATTTGTGTCTATGTGTGTGCACGTCTGTCTGTCTATTTTTTGAAAGAAAAAAAAATTAAAAACCTGTTTTCCTCTCCTCTATCACACTAATTAATTCGTGTTAATCGTTAGTGTGGACCTCAAGATTTAATTTGTTTGGAAAAATAAAAAAACAAATTATATTGATACATTTTGAAATTTTTTTAGATTACACACGATGTTCTTTTTTTTTTTTAATTCTTATACTAACTTTTTTAATTATTTGAAAAACATTATATTGACACTCTTTATACATTACACTAATCCTCCTTAATTGTTTGAAAAATATTACATCATATACTTGTTGACAATGAAATTTCGCACCTTTTTTGTCAACAAACATAATCTTATTATAGATTTTGAGGAATGGGACATGTATTCCCGTTGGAGGCCTTTTAACCTCCTTTGTAGGTCCTTTACCCTGAGTCTATGGTTAAACTTTTATTAATTTTGATAAAACATCTAAATTGAAACATACATTACATTACATAGATATCGTTAGAAAGGATTATAAACAGAAGAAAAAGTCATAGATAAATTGAAATTAAAATACGAAGAAGGAGATATCGATAGAAGAAATTGAGATGAAAAGTAGATTTGTATAAATGTAAATTACTGGAATTAAAATGGTAGTTAGGAACATTGTAATAACCTATCGATCCGTGAACGTCGGGGACTTAGGATATGTAGGGTGTTTACAATGTTTAACCCTTATTACATGGTACAAACTGATATTTATAAACAAAGGATTCCTAACTATTAATAACTGCTAGAAACTTCTACTAAATCTTCACCGTCGATAGCTTTTGTCTTCAATCTTCACCGTTGATGACTTTTTTGGTCTTTAATTTTTTTGTCACCGTCTTGTCAAAGTAAAATTAATAGAAAAGTTTTATTTTGACGCTTACTCAAAATAGTACGCTAAAATACTTCTAGCACTTAATCGAAATGTTTTCTCGAAATGATCATTCTTTTCGATTTTATCGAAATGTCCTCGAAAAACCATTTTTCAATTTCTTCAAAAAATGGTGATATTAATAATACTCTTATAAGAAATATTGTTGTAAACGTTAAAAAAATATATAGATGTCGTACAATATAAAAAAACCTCATGATAATGTAATTTATTCAAATAAAAAATGAGATCCAAACAAAATGCTTTCCAATAAATCAAAATCGAAATCGTGAGCTCGAGCGTAAGTCTGGTTCATTCTCCTCTTTCGTGAACTAAAGTTGGAACCTCTCCATTGCAACATTTTGTTCACCTCCATAACCGCACTTGTAAAATTTCAGTCTAGCAAATATTTAAAAAAGTGCCTAAATTTTGGAAGAAATGATTGCAAGAACGTGTAATTTGGGGGCACCCCAAATTACATTCTATCAATTTGGTTTAATTAAATTTAGATTAAAAAAATGAAAACAAGACTCCAATATAACGAAAGCTATCGAAATTTCTCTATATTTCTTCTGCAAATATCTTCAACAATAGCGGTGCACATATCTTCAACAATAGTAACACTGAGCAGCATGATTCCTACCTATACGATTATGCATTTCTGGTTAAGGACGAGGCCTACAAATTTTCCATCACAGACCTAGTCAACCTTAGCAGCAACAACCAAATTACATTTTCTGCTGCCTCTACGGTCCAAAAATTAAAACAAGAAGCACATAGAAAATGCAGAGAGAAAATCAAATGATGGAAAAATGAAGAAAAAATAGACAAAGATAGAAAGACTGCAGGGAACCGTAGAGAGTACTTGGGATTTGAATCCTCTCCATCACTCTTCTCTCCATCCCCTCTCCATCCTCTCTATCTCTCTCTAATTTTTCTTTCTCTCTCTATCATTTACCCATTTTTTTTAATATTTTTTCTGCTTTAATACATTTTTTTTGTGTTGGAGACGCTAGAGGGTCGGAAAAGATCCAATGTCAAGCAGTTACTGTAAAAGATCTAGGTAAAGAGGTTCTTAAGGTCTACCTTGATTAGTAACATGAATTAATTATATGGAAGAGGTGCGAGAAGAGAAAAAATTAACTTTTTTTAAAAAAATAGATATTAAATTACCATAATATTCCTAAAATGAATTAATTAAAACAAAATAGATAATTGGAGTTTTTGTCTTAAATTTTTTGTGTGGGTTGTTAATGTACTTAAACTAAAAATGTAAGTATATTAACAACCCCACCCCCCCTCCCCCCCCCATATATATGTGAACAAAATTTAAGTGTAGTTCTTTGAGTACTTTTAGTACTATTCTCTAATTAAATTTGGAATTTCATCTCAGTAATTTATATGTATTAAAGATCAATGTAAATTATCGAAGTAAAACTCCAATTTTAATTGAAAAACAGTATAAAAAATACTTAAGAAATTGTACCTAAGTTTTGTCCCATATATGTTCCCTTCAACATTGAATATATAGGAAAAAAAAATCCATGTATACTAATCTATAATATAAGCAAATCTTAATCACACCATTTTTAATGAAACCTTCCCAAAATAATTTTCATTTAATTGAAATTTTATTTTCAATGACCATTTTTCAATGAATGACAATTTAAGGAAAAAAATTATTTTTTAAATGAGATTAATAAATTAAATAAGATTAATTATCTTTTTTAATTAACGTAAATTAGGTTTTTTTTTCTTATATTTGAAATTGGAGGAAGTATATATATATATATATATATATATAAAAGAGGTGTTATCGCTAAAAAAAATGGATTCTATTTTATTGTCTAAAGATAAACTAATTCAATATTCAATAACGATTCAAATGAAATAAAATGTAATATAAAAATGGAATAAAATTAAATAAAATAAAGAAAATTTATTATTTAATTATTTAGATATTTTTATGATGAAACACTAAAAAAAAAACAATAAGCCCAAATTTAAGGGAGAAGAAAATAAAGAGTATTTGACAAAATACAACGAAATACAATTAATTTAATTTAATTTCATTCCATCTTATTTTAATAATCTAAATAATGAAACGTATTATCATTTTATTTTATTTTGTTTCATTTCAAAATTTTCGATCATTTCAAAGATAAGTCGAGTATTAATAAATACATAATCACAATTTATACGACACAATAATAAAATTGACAATTAATTAATTAAATATCTCGTTATTTGGAAACCAACAAATTAGTCTTGGAAAATATATTTTGGTGAACTAACTTAGACAATTAACTGAACCTAGCAACGTTATTAAAAATTGCTTTTTAAAATAGAAAGAAGGAACCACTCTACATTCCAAACCAAGGATAAAGAATAAACGTTAACAAAATTCATGATTAGGGGTATGCGTAGATAAGTTTACAAGAAAAGAGTTTATTTAAAAATTCTAATATAAAAACTTTTTTAAAATAAGTTAATTTTGTGTTTAAATAATACTAACTTAGGTGTTTATTTAAAATGATAAATGATGTTAGGATGAAATTGTAAAAATGTTTTTATGTGATTAAAATTACTAAGAAAATGCTTTTAAAATTAAATCATTTAAAATGTTTAATTACAATTAAAAACAATATAAATTTTTTTTGCTCTTCTATTAATGGAATTATTTTTACTCTTACTTTTTATTTCAAATTATTTTTAACATATTTTCTTGAAATTTTTTGTAAAAAAATATTTTGTACATTGTTTTTATAAAGATAAACAATTAATTATAAAATGTCACTATGTATTTATCTGCCTTCTTATATTAATATTAATAATTTAAAATTAAAATATAATCATTCTTACATTAATTTTGCATCAATGTAATCACTTACCTTCTTATTAATTATTTTATTATTATCTTGATGCGGTACCGCAAGTGTACGATATCGTTGAGTAATAAAATATCGCTCTTTCCACAGGGATTGTGCGTTAAGTTTAGTGATTATCACAATTTAATATAAATTAGACGCAGGGAATTGAATTAGGAATTTAGGTTTTTAAAGTAAAAGTAAAAGAATCAAGAAATAGAGAATTCAATTAAACGAGAAAATAAGATTGATGGTAATTCAGTAAAGAAAACTTCTAAGATCTAGGTTCACCCTATGACGCTTATTAAATTCATTCCCTTATCCCATGCTCCTACTTGTTCTTCTTAAGGGTGAATTAACCTAAGATACCTTTCGTTCTCTTTCAAGATACAGAAGGGTGTCTAATCAAATTAGCCCCCTTACTTTCGTGGTGGTTGTGTTTAATTAGACCTAATGAGCTCTTTGTTAATTCAATTAATTCCCAAATGTTTCACCTACTTTTGTGGCTTAGACCTAGGTTCCTTCCCTATAGTTTTGGCATTTAAGTTCACCTTTCAGTACTTCCCAAAATCCTTAAGGTTATGTGAAACGTGGCCAATTCGTTTCGCAATAAAGAAAATCAATGAAGAAGAAATCAAGAGATGAATGAGAATCACACGAAGATAAAAGAAATCAATTCATTAAACGTTCATAAGGCTACGCCAAATCCTAGAATAAAGATGATTACTCACACATAGTCATAGAAAATAAACAAGAAGAGAAGAAGAAAAGCATTCCAAACCGGAAAAGAAAAGAGAAGAAGATTCCTCTCCAAAGTTCTCGCTCTAAGCCATTTAGAATGCAAGGTTCAAGATGACTAAACTAATCCTAAAAAGGTTTATTTAAAACCTTGGGCTAATGGGAGTCTAAGCCCAAACAAAATAAAAATGCAAAAATACTTAAAATAGTTCGCAGGTAATAAGTCATGGGTAAAAGGGTTGTTCACGGGTTGCCCGTGATCCTTGCTCTCTTGACTCTAGTGTGCTCACAGATTGGTTCACGGGCTGAGGGATATTTCACGAGTTGCCCATGAACTCCGCTGTTTGATCCTGATGTGCTCAACATATTGGTTCACGGACAGCATTGTGTTTCACGAGCTGGTCGTGATCCTCGCTGACTGTGAAGAAAAGATTCAATCTTCTTGGTTATTTGCTACAACTCTTTTCAAGTCAAGCTTCAACAAACTTGACACCATCATCGCGACTCAACATAAGAGCTTTCCAATCCTTACACACGCTCCATGCTCTAAATCAAAGAAAAATATGCTCTTGAAACCAAAATATGACTAAAACTATGATTAGTCCAACAAAAGAAAAAACAACTAAAATAACTAGAAATAGAACCAAAGAAAGCATAAATATGCAACATATCCTAATTATAATGTTATGCAAACATGGTATAAAAAACAATGCATCATGTCTATGCAATAATAATTTATAACATATAAAATTAAAAATGCCATTCACCTTATAATAGTATCATTAATATAGTCAATAGTAACTATAATTTGTCCGCAATCATTTGTATCATGAATATATAGCCATGCTATATAATAAAAATAAAAAGTACTTAAGTATCATAATTAATTTCAAAAATATATAAAGAAATTAAACATATGTAAGGAACATGTTCTTAATGGACTCTTTGACGGGTTCTATTTGTAAAGCACTTTGAGCATTAGGTTCTTCTCATGTGACAATGTTAGCTTCAACTTCATTTTTGCCTTCATCATCATTGTCTTCATATTCATAGTTTTTATCAAATGAATTAAATCCTTGGCCACTATTATCATTTCTTTTAACGAAGTTATGTAAAGTCATGCAAGCACTAATGACTTGGTTTGTGTCTTTCAAGCAAAAAGAGTCATACTGCGCAATATATTTTATCTTACTTTACAAGAATCAAATGCATGTTCAATTATATTTCCAAGACTAAAATGATAACAATTGAAAACCTGAAATTTTCCCTTTATTTTGGATCCAATTATGAATTGTGAGAAATAATACCTTTTTTTTTTTTGTATGTCCTTGTCAATATATATTAAAAATATTAATAAATAATCTAAAAGGTATTTAACAAATACATTATTATAATTAAGAATTCAAGGAGTTAATTATAAAATAAAAATTAAAAGAGAATTGAAATCTAAATTAAATTTAAAGAATAAAAATTATAAATATTTTAAAATATCAAACCTTTATTTAACTATATTGTTTACTCATTTTAATAATGTTATTTTATTTCATGTAATGAATACATTCAAAATTTTTAATTTTAAAATGAAAAAAAATTATATTAATTAAGAAAAAATAATTTTAAACGTGATTTGAAAATATTTTATTATATAGAGTATTAATTAAATAAATTTAAGTATTAATTTCAAAAGTTAAAATATTTAAAAAATTATATATTGTTGTTCAACAATATGTTTAGAAGAGAAAATAACTTATTTAAACATAATTAAATAATGTCAATATATATTAAAAAGTATTTAATGAATAACCCAAAGTATTTAACAAATATATTGTTGTAATTGAGAATTCAAAAACTTAACTACAAATTAAAAATTTTAAAAATTTGAAATCTAAAATAATTCATAGAATAAAAATTATAAATATTTTAAAATATCAAAATTTTACTTAATTATATTATTTACTCGTTTAAATAATGTTCTTTTATTTCACCAAATAAAATATTAAAAATAAAAAATAATTAACCATTTTTAATTTTCTAAAATAAATAATTTAAAAACAAATTAAAACCTCACATTAAAAAAACATAATTTAAAATAAATCAACATATGTGAGAATTATTTAATGGGGTAGCCGATGAAGCAATGAAATTGAAAAATCATTGAAAAATAAAAAAAAATGGTATTTTAGGTCGAGTTGAGATTCGAAGAGGAAATTATGTAAATAAGCTTCATGCAAGTTGTGAAAAAAACTCCCCTACTAACTTAATTCAAAGCTACTTTTTTTTTCCAATTTTTTTATGAAAATAATTTACTTATTTTTTAAAAAACTTTTTTTATAAAAGAGTGTCTAATCCAACTTCTCTTTTTAAGAAGAAGATAAGTAAAATAAAGTTAGGCTAAATATACTCTTATATTACATTGCTGTGTCTTTTATTACTCTAACTATGTTATCTATTTTTGTATTTTTTTGACATTTTTGACATTTTCTTAATTTTTCTTGTATATCATTTCTATTTTGCTTCATTTTTTTAATTTTAAGTTAGCCAATCCGTATACTCTATAAACTAGTGGTGGGTGGATCAAGTTGACTATTTATTGGCTTATCAAAAAGTAAGTTGAGTCGAGTTAGCTCGCATTTTGGCCAACTAAAATAAGTTGAATTAACTCATTTGACAACTCTATAGTAATTTTTTTCGAGCTCAAGGAGCCTTTTGCACTCTTTTACTCAGTATATTTTTAGGGAGTGGTTGTTCTTCGTTTTTTTTTGTTCAACAATTCATTAGAGAAAAGGCCTCAACAGGTCCAACACGAGATACATAGAGTCCCCAAATGAGTGGCCCAACAATACACACATCGTATCCAACTAAAAACATGTACGCCCACTCAAAAATAAAAATCGAACGGGTAAAAAAGTGACTGACACCAAAAGCCTAAAAGGGGCAAGTACGGGAATGGCTGTTCAGAAAGCGTCCTTTTTTGTGTGTCAATAATTCTACTACAAAAGGTCAACATCCAGCCCAATAATAAACAACAAGGGCCAGAGCCCACACAAGAGCAAACAGGTAAACCAACAACCAAGTACGCTAGCTCGGTCAGAAAGAGTGACTCTAGAGGCAAAGAAATTAATCTAGTCGGGCTTGTAATTTTACTTAAACCACTCAAGAATATTTCTGGTCCTGTTAATTCTATTGCTTAGCCAGTTAGCCCAACAATAGTACATGGGTAGGATTATTTTTTTTAATTTATTTATTAGAGTACATGGATAGTAGGAGTGGAAATAGGATAGGCTACCTGTCAGGGCCTATAACCTGACTTACATAAGGTTTGACCTAACTCATTTATTAAAAAGGTTAGGTTTAGACTTTTTAAAAAGCTTATTTAGATAAAAAAAAAGTCAAGCCTTAGGTCTTAAAAAAAGCTTATTAAGCTTTATAGGCCGGTCTATTTATATATATATATATATATATATAATAAAATATTATTATATTATATATTATGTTATATTATATATACATAATTATATATAATATATATATTACATATAATAGTATAAAAGAATATGTAATTATTAACAGGTCCACTTAGGCCAATAGGCCTATTAGCTTTTTTATAAGTCTTATAAAAAAATAGACTTTTAAGTCGGCTTACAAGCCAGATCAATTATTTATGTAGGCTAGGCCCAGGCCATTAAAAAGGCCTATAACAGGTAAATAAGTCAGATTCAAGCTTTATTTTTCTAATGAAGGCCAGGCTCACACCTACCAAAGCCTAGTCTGGTCTGGCTTATTTCCACCCCTTCTCTCTCTCTCTATACACACACACACACACTCTATTATTATTATTATTATTATTATTATTATTATTATTATACAAAGAAAAAAATAAAGCTTCCCTTCATTCTGTTTATTGTCAAGTTATTTTTGTAATTTCAATAGTTGAACAAAACTAATTACTTTATTTTTTTAATAAAATCCTCAATTTTCTCTTATGCATAATTTGACTCCAAATTATTTTGACGGGCTAGTGAAGAATTTGGCTGATGCTAATCGGATGATAAAATTTGTTTATGTGATGTAAAAACATAACTGACTTAAAATATTAATTTTAAAAAATAAATACATATTTGGATATTACTTTATTGTCACGTGTTTCATACATTTACAATAATTGTACTTAAAATTTGTATTCACTATCAAGCATCTTGTGCATTATAAGAGTTTTTTTTTTTTTTTTATAAATTTTGAAAAAAAATAAAAATATTTAAAAAAAAAACGTAAAATTATATATTAAAAAAGAGATATGAATGATTAATAAGTAGTTCAGATGAAAAATAAAAAATTTAAACCAAAAGAAAAAATATTTTAAAACATATACACATGGTTAACATAAAATAATTCAAGCTAAAAACTGAAAAGAGAAATAATAATTATATATGTTATTTTCAAATATGTAGTACACTAAAATTAAACTACTTTAATCTAGTAGGATCAACTTAGTGATGGAGGTTTGATTTAGATAGTTTACATGTGATTTTAAGTTCAAACCTCATTATCATTATTATATAAAAAAAAAACTACTTTCAAAAGCTATATTTAAATTTAACAGATGGGATGGACCTAAAAGAAAAATTAAAGTATATTTAATATTTTAAAATTTGAAAGATGTTTAATAATTTATTTTTTACTAATTGAAATAATTTAAGGAATGCTATTAATTTTTAAATATTTCTTAATAAATATCGTATAAGAATAACTAGCCATATTGTGGAGGGATGAGATTCCATATGTCCCAAAAACATTGAAAATCTTGCTTATTATTTTTGTGACTTTGTCTTGGACACTTCTAAAAAATGAGGTTTTTACCTGTGATTATACAAATAACATAATTATTTTATTTGTTTGTGGAAGAATTACAATATTCAAGCTCTTTTTGTGAATGTTTTTCTGTAATATAATTTATTTTTGTACGTTGGTCCCCTAGCCACAGCTTTCGATCCAGTGCCCCTGAAATGGTCCCCTTAACCTATATACAATTGCACTTACAGGAAATGGATCTCGGCACATGATTGGTATATTTCAATTTGTGAGGATAAAATGGAGTAAGAGGGTAATCATTCTACTGTCCCCTAACCAAGCTTTCGATCCATGAATGTTTTAGTCGATCAAAACAAACAAAAAATGTTGTGTACAAAGAAGTATTTCAAAAAATTTAACTACTATTTGATCACATTATGAAATTAATACCAGTATGGAAATGATTACATTCTTTAGTTAACTACTTGCCAGTTGAGCCATATATGAAATGCAAATGGATTAATAGGAACTATGTATTTAGTGCATTCTTCAGCTTTAACAACATCGTGATATGATTGGGACCCTTGACTTGTAATTGGTTTCTATATATAGTGTGTACTAAGTTGTTCAAAATTGTAGTAACTTTACTTTTTATACATGTTTTTTAACATAGTACACGTGAATGCATTAGTATATCTGTAGAACTTCTAAAGTAATTTAAAATATTTCCTGCAAGTAGTTTACATTCTTATAAATATGGATGAGTTGGGTGATTGTGTCTAAGAGTGAAATAGAATGCATTATTCGGTTGAAATCTTAAGTTAGTCATTGAATTCTAGATTACTGTTCGGGAAAAGTCCAGAATTAGAAAGACAACCATTTTTTTCTGATACAACTTAACCAACATATAATGTCAGCAAGAAATGGATCAAATGTTGTTATTATTAAATTAAATGATTTAAAAACTATATAAAAAATTATAAAATATGTAAACGAGATTAACCCATGCATTGCACGGGCTTTCTCCACTAGCTATTGTTATAATTGACAGTATTATTAAGCCAAATGATCATCATGGGTACCCTGTTGCTATTCACAGTCACTATTTTTTTTTGTTAATTTATTTTTCACTTCCTTTGTCCTTTACTAACCTAGCGAATGAAACTTCGACATACGACAATTCGATTAAGTTGACAAAGTTAGTTTGACTCGTTAATTAAATCAATTTGTTTAACCTATCATTATTATTATTTGATAAAGTTTAACCTCTTATTATTTGCAAGTTATGTCTATTAAATCATCAACTTGTGTAATTTATTTCGTATAGTGATGTGTTTGAAGTAGAACATTTATTGTAACCGAATTCTAGTGAATGTTGATTAGGGTAAACTTTTGAGTGGATCAAAGTCTGAAGTTTTCTAATGATTGCAAAGCTTCAAAGAGGCCTAGACACCGTGAGAGGTGAGTAAATACCTAAAAAGATATTCTGACACTCAAGTTAATAAATACTCTACCAAAATCAAGCCAAAAGATTTGCAATTTAGTCAATCTAGTTATATGTCATTCAGGTATAAGGCAGTGGAAAAAAGGGTCGAGTTTTCCTACTTTTTTATTTGTTTTTAATGGATTTTTAATTTATGAAAAAACTATATATATGAATGCGATGTAAAATGCTGGTAAAAAGTTCATAGGATTACGTTTTTATGTTTTAAAATTTACTACTATATATAAACTAATTAATTTTTGGAAGCATAGACAGCGTGGCACGAGACCTAAAGCTTGGAGTTGCAGGATTACACAATCTTTCACGGAGCAGGAAAACTTAAGGTGTAATTGCTTTGAGTTCAAAGCTGGTAAGTAGTCGTCTCTCTACTCCTTCTCTTGATGGATACCCAGTTCAGTTTTTATAGAATGTTTTGATATATACTTTAGGTCTTTGGCGTATGGTCTACTTGTACTCATATTGCTCAACCTTTACTTCATACCCTCTACGCCTTCTACATCATTCCTTTTTTTTTTTTTATATATATATACACCCAAATTTAGCTCAAATTAACCACATAAAAATATTCGACAAAAAAAAACTTATAAAATATAATGGAAAAGTACCTAGGTAATACCAGGTGCCCTATATCAACAATTTAGCATAAAAATTTTGGTGGCATAATGATTGAGTTTAGTTGGTTCAGATTAATTAGAAAATAAACAACTAGTTTTCTAAACGTGGAATTTTCATAGTCAATATTGTAAAGATAAAATGTGGATACAATATAATAAGTATTTTTGATATTATTTTTTAATTAAAATTAGAATTTAATTTTGATAATTTGTACTAATATTTATGGTAATTTTTAATATGCAAATTATTGAGATAAAACTTTAATTTTAATTTAATATTTGGTCTAGACATGATACAAGCTCAGCTACATTAGCTAACCATACACCCTGTCACGAGTAATTTTACTAGGATTGGACTCATATTTGACTTTTATCCATTCACTTTGGCTTTAACTAGTTGCATAAACCTCTAACACTAGAATGGATCGCGCGTCCCGCTAACACCTAACACTAAGTCGCTAACGTAGGGTGAGCTATTCACCAACTACTGACTCTTATGGGACTTATTGACAACAGGCAATTAAGTAGCTAATTTTGGATTATCCATTAAACATAACGCTTCATCTGCTTATATATACACCAGTAGACTCACTTTCCATATACGTGTTACTCTCCTTGACATATTATTGTTATTTTGTTAATCTATTCTTTAAGTGGTAGAATCTCTACAAGTGACCACCACCACTACTTGCTGCTATTTGGAACACAACTGCCTGAAACACCTACAAGACCATACTAAGTAATGTGGAAAATAATTACGATAATACACCTAAATTTTACCCTATTTTAAACCAATGCAGATCCCTCCACATATGAGTATATTTATATATGTAAATTATATAGTAAGAAATTGAAAGAAAAAAAAAGTTACAGATAACGAAGAGTCTAGGCTAATCCATGAACTGGTAGATAATAGCAAAGGTACAATAGCTTTTCCAAATTTGTATAGAGCATTTATTAAGGAGTTGGCCATCCTTTCGGTTAAACATGGGGAACCATAACAATGTGACAATGATGTGTCTATATTAGCGATCATTATCTATGACTCCCTGTCTCTCTACCCTCGTTGTGCATTTGCTTTTCCCATCTCATTCAATTCATTCTCATTTAATTTTTAAATAAATTTAAACAAAATTTGACATAAGCTTACTAAAGTATGGGCGTCACACTCTGTTGTGTGGTGAACATGAGAGAAGATCTCTGGCAAGCTCCCACAGTGGTAGTTGGCGTCTTCGATGGTAGCACCTACAAGGACTCCAATGCTTAAGTTAGTAAGAATGCAAGTGCAAGTGAGAATGAGAGAGAGCGTATGTACTTAATGAGTGTGAAGTCCTTTATATAGAGTGTTTTGGAGGAAAATTCTGTTAAAACTAAGTGCCACCTGGTAGCGTGCGTTTGGGTGTCATATTACACGCTTTCCTTACCGTTAGGCGTTTCCCATGTTGTGTCAGGATAGAGGTAAAGTCGAACTGAGATAGCAGGGAATTGTTATCCATGGTATCCATGGTCGTGCCAACCAGGGTAGGCGACATGTAGGCTGACTTAGAGCTGTGTGTCTGAGTAACCTCCAGAACAGTTGTTCCTAAGCTGGTGATGCTTACAAAAAGCATTGTCGGCTTAAGTGCCTAGGTCGGTCCCAAAACAATTGCCCCCAAGTCGGTGATGCTTGGAAAAAGCATCATTGGCTTAAGAGTTTGAAAAGGGGTCTAGGATGATGTTGCCCCTGAGTCGGTAAGATTTTTTAGCAAAAAGGTTACCGGCTTAGAGTTCTCTGGAGTCGAAAGGTTCAATCTGTGTCTTTTCATCTTATTAGACAACTGCGCCATATCTTTGGAGCAACCGAGGCGTATTAAATGCGTAAAGATTCTATATGTTAAAGTCCACTGCATTTCGAATTCCAAGAGATTTTGGCGATTACGTGAATTTTCACACTTGTTTTCAAATTGATGGATTTGGGCCCAACCATGATATGGGCCCATACAATATATACTTTAGTTTTACTATTTTACTATGCTTATTCACATTTTACTGTTGTCTTTTTTCTTCTTCACAAGAGCTTCTTTTTGACTACGACGATTTTTCTTTCCGACGAGGGCTTCAAGGCTTCTAAACAACATTGTTCTTCTCTCAGCACTTGTTCAATTTGCATACTAAGGTAATGCTCTCATCCCATCCTTTTGTCTTTACTGGGTTTTTTGTATTGTGTCTTTTTCTTGTACTGTACTGTGTACCTTTCTTTTGTCAAAGATGGACTCATGCATACGAAATGTTCCGTCTTTTGTTTGTCGTTAACTGGTTATTCCAATCTCTAGCTTTGTCTTCGTCTCGGCCTACTAACCAACAAAGGCCTCGACTGCTCTTGCCGCTCGTCGTGGGAGGGCGGTTGTTCGTGGTAGGGAGGGCAAACAAAGGATCACGAGGAGGGATGAGCCACCCTTGACGGCTGACCCAAAAGGACCTCCTCTACCCGAAATTACTATCTGTCCCGAGATTTTGGAAAAATGTTGCAGTCACCTAAAGGTTGTGGGAATGTCATATGGCCCAGAGGAGCTATTAGAATATGCTAAGGCTTGGGCGCAATTCCTGGATTTGATGAAGATCCCCTTTAGTCCCGAGAGTACTTCCAGGGTGGTTACATTGGCCAAGGGAGATTCCAAGGTTGCGCCGTAGCAGGCATTCGCAATGATCGAATATGACTAATCTTCCAATATTTTTGGCAGGGAGATAGGAAAGACCATAAGGAATGTGGAGACCACCCCGGAGGCTTACCATGATGCGGCAAACCTTAACGTAGGTTAGGTGGACAAAGAGGTGGCTAAGACCCGGTCATGTTTTAATCAGGCAGCATTGGATGCATTGTTGGGTTGCCTAGAATTGACACGTGCAGATGTCGACATGACTTTTGATGTAGTGGCTCTCGGTGATGATGATAGGATCTACTCCTAGGGGCGCAAGGACAATATCGGGACCCCACTTGATGACAACACAGCGGCGGCGAGGGGGTACTTATACCCCAATTTTTTGTCGATGTATCTGACTTTTTTCGAACACCTCAGAGTTAGACTCCCATTTACGGACTTTCAACTGTCCATTTTGAACTTTCTTAATGTCGCCCCTTCGCAACTACATCCAAATACCTAAGCATTTATTGTAGCATTCGAAAATCTGTGCAGCCGAGAGGGGGTCATATGTACTCGAAATCTATTTTTGTATTATTTCTCTCCCATCCACCAGACATATGACAACAAAATTTCTTCTAGTCTCCCTCTGAAGCATCTGGGGTTGGCCCCTACTCATGCTTTTCCAAGATTCGTACAAGGAGTACAAAGATAAGTTTTTCTTCCTTCACCCCCACGCAGAGAGTTGGGAGTCTTTTTTCATTGTACATGATGTCAGGGAGAATGTAACCAAGCCCCAGTTTCCATTATACTAGTCGTAGGACCATTACTGCTTGGATTCTAGTCGCTACTTGGTCCGCGATGGAAATCTGACCCCGGAGGAGATCTAGGCCCGGAATCATTTTTCTGGGATAATAAAGAACTTACAAGATCGAATCCCGTGTTAATGGTTGATTGGCACTACTCCTTCTAAATACCAGCAACATTTTGGTGTGTTTGTGCGAAGGTTTTGTCAATTTATTTTTTTGTTGTGTTAGCATTTTATGTGTTGCTTGACCAAGTTCATGTGTTTTTTGCAGACAAAATGGTGAACTCAAAGATGGCCGACTTTGCCCTAGCCCTACAACAAGAGAGGGTGGCGAAGCCGAAAGAGCTGAGGAAGGCTAAAGGGAAGCAAGAGACTACTGCTGTTGTTGAGAAAGCTAAGGTTCCTCCCCCTCTTGTTCATCTAGTGGCAAAGGGGATTGTTGTAACGCTCCTTTAATTTTAAATATAATTCATATCAATTTAATTATTAAATTAAGTTGATGAAAATGTGATTAAAATTTTTTCGATTTTATAATAGAAAATTTCTAAATTTAACAGAATTTGGAAATAGAAGTGAAATGATAAAAATTGCTTATATATATATATATATATATATATATATATATATATTGTACATCATGGTTTGTGTAATACATAACAGTCAAAAAGAAAATAAAAGTACATCAAAAGACATATACCACTTAGCCCAATATATACATAAAAAAAATCCTATGCAGAGCAGTGTTCATCTACCCTATCCTTCAAGAAAAATATTATAAACTAGGTCTATAAACTGGAAGAGTATCCTCTGACTCATCCTCAACATCATCATGCATTGTCGTCGTCTTCAATAATTGCGATCAATCATACAAGGAAGAAAAACAATAGAGTGAGGTGATTTGTTATAAAATCACTTTTACATGTATGGTAGGAAATTTACCATAAAACAAAGATAAAACACAGCTGACAATAGAAGGGAACCTAAGGTTTATTTTAAGTTGTATTAGACTACCCTTGACTAGATATGAATCCATACTTCCCATTAATGGGTAATAGTTCTCAACAGAACTTGAGAAGTGACTGGGAGTACATATACCTCATCAACATCATCACATGGTACAGTCCTCATCATTATTGAGGAAAATAACAGTCAGGATATCCATTTATAGAGGTATACTCTCAACCAATCCTGGAATGCTGAACAGTTGTCAGGTTATCAAGCTTGGTCAAGTGAATATCCTAGCTTGAGGGCGCTACCCTGGCCATTGGGACTTTCACCATTTGATGCCTACCCCCAAGACCTCCTCAAGTGGGTCCCTGCCTTTCATTCCTCAGCAGTACCAAACTATAGCTTCCTTAGCAGGGTGTCATGCCACCGCATGTCACTTACTTTACATTACTCACTAAACTATCAATTCGTAACTTCTCAAGCAAAGATTTCCCTGGTCTTAATTAATTTGAGCACCAGTACAATTAACATTTCTGCCTTATTTTGCATAAATTACACAATACCAAAATTTTAACAGAATAACAATTTAGTAATCATATAAATTTTAGCAGAATAACGACATAGTAATTATAATTTAATTACTAAAATTATGGAAGAATAACAACTAAATAAATACAATTTAATTTTCTAAATTTGAGTAGAGTAACAGCTTAGCAAGTACATTTTAATTTTCAAAAAATTGAGCAGAGTAACAGCTTAACAATTATAATTTAATAATCTAAATTTGAGCAGAATATCAACTTAGCAATTATAATTTAATAATTTAAATTTGAGCAGAGTACCAACTTAGAAAAATTAAATTTTAACATCAAACATAATATAATGATAATAATAATTAAATTATGCCTAAATAGGTTTAGGGGAAAACCCTTCCTACCAACAGTAAAGTGACAATAATTTAGAACCAACCCCACTCCCCCCATTACCTCTAAGATAGTTGATGAAGATGATGGAATTGTTGATGCAAAGCTCTTAGGAAGAGAACTTTACTATTTATTGGAAAACTAGTAAAATTTTAGCATAAAAATAAAGTAAAATAAAATTTTTTCTAGAGAGAGAAGCTCTCTAAGAATTTGGCTAGCTTGAGAGAGAGGAGGATGTTTGAAAAATGACCAAGAAGGGGTATTTATAGAGGAGAAGGGTAGGTTAGGTGTCTCCTAGATGACATAAGTGATGATGCAATAAAACTTATTTTTAAATTCTTTTTAATTAATTTTAGGGACACATAACCCAAATAGGTGGTGAGTCACCTATTTTATGGTTGGGGACGTGCACCACCAGCTGTCCTAAGCATCCATGTGTTAATTTTTATCTGTAGGTGAATTAATTGGTACTGAAAAAACGCCTAAACTTAAAAAATTAGCTTTTAATATTAAAACAATGCATTTTAACGTAAAACTGGACAATTACATTATTTTTCACCAAAATAAATTTCTAATAATAAATTTTAATTTTTTATTAATTTATTTCAAATTATATATATTTATTTTATATTTTTAAGCTAGAAATTTCATAAAAAAAATCCATTTTAATTCAATAAATACCAAAATTTTTATGAAAATTATAAAATTAAATATTTTACCCAAAAATAAACTAAAAATACCATTTTCACCCTTTTTGGATGTCAAACTAATACTGGTTAGGCTTAATAAACATCTAGCGGCATTTTGGTCATTTTACACAGTAATTCCAGAAAATTTTCAGAAAATTACCAAAATTATATTTTAATATATATGACATGATTCCAAGCTCAAATTGACATTTTAATGTCGATTGAATCTTTTTCTCACATCAACCCTTAATGTTGAGAAATAGGGACAAAATCATTATTTTCTAATTTGTCCAAGCGCCGGCTCGAAAAAATTATTAAAAATCATCATTAAATAGATTTTGAAATTTTGAGCATAATGGTGGAGATTAGAATTTTGAAATTTCTTCCCGATTTTTCAAAATTACATTGTTAAATATTAGAAAACGATTGACAAAATTAAAATAGGGCTGTTATATTTTTTATTATTTTTATTTCAAAATAAAATTTTATAACAAAATATACTGAATATAAAATTCTCAAAATATTTTAAGGTCAAAAAGTCTCTGGTTGGTTCCCACAGTCAACTAGGGGTATTTTTGTCATTTTTGAAAAATTATTTCAATAAATTTACGAAAAATTTCTAAAATTATTATTAATTATTCTAAGTACATTGATGAATTAAAAACAATTTTTTAAATACATCCAAGTATTTTTATTTATGAATTTTGTTATTTAGCATTTTAAGGATAAAACGATCATTTTATAAATTTTCGAACTCCGTTTTCCAAAAATTATTAAAAATATAAACTAAATACTACTTTCTAATATGAACATAACCATAGGGATCAATCTTTTGAGATTTTCCTCTGGTTTTCTAGAAAAAAATATAGAATAATTTAATATATAAAAGTAGGGGTTTTACATTTGTCATCCAGGATGCTGGGCTTAGGACTGTGCTGGTTCCTGTTGAGCCAGCTTCTGCCGGAATGGCTCCCACCGAGATTGATGTGGCGGCCGGGATCTCTAATACCATTCTTGTGAATGCGTCACAGGTTGCCCAGGTTACTGAGAAGAGAGCTGTCAGCAGTGATACGCAAGGGAAGGAGCCACCATAAAAAAGACAAAGCAGTGACCCTTCCTTTGATTCCGCTGTTGAAAAGGCCGATAGGCTAATCTTGGCTGGCCGTTCTGTTGTTTTTGAAGCAAAAATAAGGGGTGAACTGACGGCCATGCAGGATGGAATCGAAGGGTTATCCGCCCTCTTTAGGCATATGTTTCATAGATATACACAATATGTGCTGATGAGGGAGGTTTGGGGTGACAAGAACCCCTTGGATGTCCTGGCCAATAAAGAGGCTGCTATCACTTGGCTGAAGCAAGCCGAGGAAAGAGCGCGAAAGGTAAAGGAAGAATCTAGTCTGCGCATTGTTGAGCTGGAAGAGGATGTGTGAGTTTTAAAGGAGCAGTTGGTGGGAGAGAAATCCAAGAAAATGCAGTTGGCAAGGACTGAAACTGACCTCTAGGTGAAGTTGCCTACTGTTAACGCCAAATTCATTGAGCTGGACTTGGATCTATCTTCTCAACTCAAAGCTTCAGAAAACAAAGTTAAAGATTTGGAAGTTAGGGTGCAGAAGTTAGGCAGTGCTTATTAAGATCAGTATAATCAACGCACATTCTCCATTTACCGTTTTGTTTCTTTACAAGCACCACATTAGCCAACCAAGTAGTATACTTCATCTCTCGTATGAATCTTGCTTTTAATAACTCCTCAACCTGCTTATCAATTTCTTGCAACTGTTCCGGTGCCATCTTCCTCCTTTGTTGGCACACTGATTTCATCGAGGGATCCACTTCCAATCGATGACAAAAGAGATTGGGGTCTATCCTAGGCATGTATGCCGACTTCCAATCAAATAAGCCGACATTACTTTTCATCAGTGCCGAAAGACCCTCCTTCATCTTCTCATCAAGGTCTGCACCAATTCTAACTACATAGTCCTTTTCTTTCCCAATTTGGATCGGGATGCACTCCCCTTTAGGCTCTAGACGGGGTATCCAGGTATCTTGCTTTATTTTATCCCAGCAATCTAACTTTATTAGAAGCACTTTGCCTTTTTCTGAGATTTGGCTTGTACTTCATCTAGGTATTGGAGTCGACTTTTAGGGACTCCTTGTAACATTCCCTCGCCTTTCTCTAGTCTCCTCGGAAGGTGACTACCTTCATATTATTGTCGACAAACTTCATAGCTAGATGCGAGACCGAGATAACGACTCCCAAAGCATTTATCGTCAGTTTACCCAAAATAGCATTATAAGAGGGTTTAACATTAGAGCTATCAAAAATGGCGACCCGACCCTACCCGCCCGGGCCATTGTTTGCTAACGGATCGGCTTGACCCGGCCGAGTTTATGTGCAAGGCCTATGTTTTTTGGCCCAGCCTATCCTTATGCGGGCCATCGGGCCAATTTGACTTAAATTTTTTTGCACACCAATTAACATTGTTACCTATTTTAATTATTATTTTTTTGGCCAAAAATTATATAAAATTAAATTATTTAAATCATATTAAATATTTAAAATTAAATTCTACATTTTTATTCATATATAATTGACTTAATTACTCAATAGTCTCATTAAAAATATACCTTTAAGCGAATTTTATTTACAAAATGAAGTATCCATATTAGTATTTCTTTTTTACAAACGTGTGTGACCCTTTTTAATTTTTTTTAAATATATTAATATTTTTTATTATATATATATATATATATATATATAATACGGGGCAGCTCGGCCCGAGCCAAGCTAAAATGGCCTAGTTTCTTTTGGGTTGTATTTTTTTGAGCCCAGCCCTTTTTGTAGACCAAACGGGTCAAGCCCATTTTGACAGCTCTATTAAGCATCCACCACTATGAATCGCGTAGTTACGATTTTTGTATAGAGCAGTTTTCCAAAGGTCACATGTAATTTTATGTAACCCACCAGCATAATGTGGTGTCCAGAGAGTCTGATTAGATCTTCGTTATAAGCCATCAACTCAAACTCTGTAATTCTCAGCTTCTTGAAAAATTCATAGAACATGATGTTGGCGGAACTACCAATGTCCACCAACAGCCTATGGACCTCCTTATTTGCCATAAAAGCATTCAGCATTAGGGGATCGTCATGATTTGGCACAATATCTACGTAGTCAGAGTCATTAAAGATTAAAGGCGGTGTCTTCTTCTTTGTAGGGTTATTAGCGGCACGAACCTCAAAAGAGGTTGCCAATACTTCTCTAACATGCCTTTTTCTTGCATTGTTTGATGTACCTCCCACTGAAAAGCCACTGGCTATAACATATATAATCTCATGGCTCTTCGTGGGAGAATGAGTTGAGGATCTTGTAAGTCACCGGGATGATGATCGCCGTGGTTACTGATAGTGAATGGTATGTACTTCGGCATCATCTCTTGAGGGCCGAGGTGGGGAACGGCTCCACCTTGGGTTATGCCGGCGCGATGATCTCTTTTTCCAGGGTGGGGAATGTCCCATTCCGGGACTCTTCGTTCTCTCGCTCCTTGGCGGTGAAAGATGTTGTCCTCTACTACGATCACCTCTGTTTCGCTTTATGAAGCGGTCAAGTCTTCCTCGCTTAATCAACAGTTTAATAGCGTCCTTTAATTGATAACACTCGTCAGTATCATGTTGCGATGTCTTGTGATACCAGCAATACTTCGAGGGCTTTATCCTTTCTTCGACAAACTCTAAGTTGTATACCTCATTCAAAATTCTTGCTCTAGAGGCATTTAACGGTGTATAGTTTTTGAACTCGGGCCTCCTTTGTATAAACCCTGGTCCTCATGACGCGGCAGTTTGTCAACCTTTGATTGCAGATTCTTCTTTTGTGTTGCGTTCTCAGTCGTCTTCACTTTCTCAGCCTCTAGCACATCCTTATAGTTAATGTATTTTTCTACCTTCATCAGAAACTCCTCCATGGAAGTTAGAGGTGTTTTAGTGATCGACATAAAGAAAGGCGAGCCTTCCTTTACCCCATCCTTAGCCAACATCAAAACCACTCCAGGTTGTAAATTTTCAGCCGCCCTTGCCTCCTGTTAAACCTGCCAATATAATCCCTCAACAGTTCATTTGTGCCTTGGCAGATCCTCCTTAGATCGGCCTCGGTGTTAGGCTTGGCCTTGCTGGTTGCGAAGGCGGTCTTGAACTTCTCTCTCAACATAATCCGTGAATTAATGGATCTCGGTTCCAAAGATTGGAACCATTTCAGCGCTACTCCCTTCAACGAAAGTGGGAACGCTATGCATGTTAATGAGGCCGAAGCTCCCTTGTACAACAGTGCCGATTCAAACACTAAGAGGTGGTCGTTCAGATCAACAAATCCATCATATAACTCCAATGAAGGCAACTGCTGTAGCTGCTTCAGGACCTACAAATTCAAAATTCTCATGGAGAAAGGAATGTTGAACGGAACCATCTTGTCATCCTCGTCACCATATGCATGTCATGCATCTCTGACGCAACATAACCTGGTCTTAGAGCAGATGCAGCAGATCTCTTAGTATGATCATAAGTATTCTCTATAGCTTTCTTACTCTCCTTTTCCGCTCGAAGCTCCGCGATAATTGTCTCCTGCTCCTTCAACACCTTTCTTTGTTGCTGCAATAGCGCAACAAGATTTGCCCTGGTGATCGATGGTGCCGGAACATCGTTCGCGTCAGGAGTCGCTTCAGGCATGGCTGAAGCGGCTTCGCCGTCCTTATGCGACGGCGGTGGAAGCTTCGGTGGCGAAGGTGCCACAACAGTCTTGCAATTTCTCGTGCTGACCATCATGAACGGATCTCCAAATAATGAAGAGAATTAGAAAACGATTCCCACATATGACACCAATGTTGTGTGGTGAACACGAGAGAAGATCTCCGGCGAGCTCCCACGGTGGTAGTTGGCGTCTCCGGTGATGGCACTTGCAAAGACTCCGATGCTTAAGTCAATAAAGGTGCAAGTGCGAGTGAGAATGAGAGAGAGAGCATATGTACTTGATGAGTGTGGAGTCCTTTATATAGAGTGTTTTGGAGGAAAATTCTGTTAAAGCTAGGTGTCACGTGGTAGCGTGCCTTTGGGTACCTTATTACACGTTTTCCTTGCCGTTAGGCGCTTCCCATGTTGTGCTAGGATAAAGGTAAAGTTGGATCGAGATAGCAAGGAATTGCTATCCGGGGTATCCATGGTCGTGCCAGCCAGGGTAGGCGACATGTAGGTCGACTTAGATCTGTGTATCCGAGTAACCTCCGAAACACACTCTTCATTACATTTTTTTATTGTCAAATAAAATTTATAAATTTTTTTTCCAAATTATAAATAAAACCTACTAGATAAAAAATGAGACTCAAATTAATTGATGAATTATAATAAATAATAATAAAAATATATTAAAATATATGTTAATAACATTATTTCCAAGCTTATTTGTTTTAGATTTGAGAAGTTGTGTTATTTTAAACATACAAGTAATCTCGGGTCAATGCTATTGTGTGTGGGGTGTGGTTTCAAAAGTAGAGGAGGGTAGGTAATATATTCTTTGTCGCTTTCTTTCTAATACACTTTTTATTATTGATTAAAATTTATTAAAAATTATAAAATCATGAGTAAAATTTATTAAAAAAAAAAACTTATAAAATTTTAAAATTTTGAATAAATTTTAATCAATAATAAAGAGTGAGTTAAAAAATATATTATTCAAAAATATGAACTACCATAAAGAATAATACACGCCAGTGTGATAGCACAATTGTGAATAAGATATTGAAATGATAAAAACATTTTTTATATTTATGAGTTTCATAAAAAAAAATGGAGATTAACTAAACTCAAATAGAGTAAGAACTGTTAATTGCATAATTGTGATTACAGTGTAAAAAAATGAGTTTAATTTATATAAAAATCAGTATAAAATATTTTTCTACACATATTCAATGAGAATTTACCTTATTATCACATCGTGTTAATGAATAAGATAACATCATAAAATAGTTAAATTTTATTTAATGTGTATGTAAAAATATTTTACACTATACTATTTTCTCTACTATTAATGTGTTGCCTTTATATCATCCAACAATTTAACAGGTAGAATTAATTTTAACATTTCATAACAAATTATTAACATCTTAAAATAAATGAATTTATCAAAATCTTTGGGATTGTTCACATTGAAAAATTGTTTTTATTTTGACGTTAATTATAAAACATTACATTATTTTTATTTTTTAAAATGATATAAAAAACAGTAAAATAGTAAAACGTTATTGTACTTGATTTTGTCTTGTGTGGATAAAACTAAATATTTCATGGAGTTTTAGAGTGCGTTTGTTTAATTTTTTTTTTCTAAAAAAATCACTTTTTTAAGAAAATTAAAAATTATTTATTGAAAATTTTAAAGTGTTTGGGTAAACTTTTTTTAGCAATCAGAATCAGAAACAAGAAAAAAATTGCTTTTTTTAAAAAGCAATTTGGAGTTGCTTATCTAAAAAGCATTTGCAGTAAAAGAGAAAAAAGATTAAAAAATTATTTTTTTATGACTATAACCAAACACGGATCAACTTCAGCTTATACAAAAATCTCTTAAAAACAATTTTTTAAAAAACAGCTTTTTTTAATCACAAACAAATGGATCCTTATCCTAATGAACAGTGTGTTTGTTTTACACAAATTGAACTACTCGAGACACGATGAACGTGAACCTTAACGTGATTTAACCGCAATAAAAACAGTCAAACACACGTGAAATCAATTATATTGAGTTTTGTACTAAGAACAACTAATCTCGTTGGTTTATCCAAACATTTGAATTAGTTCCTTAACCCTTTGTTTGGATTAGTATAAATTGAGAAGAGAAAAGTGGAGAAGGAAAAAGTGAATGAAAAAAGTAGTTTTATGTTGTTTGTTTGAAGAGAAAAGTAAAGAAGAAAGAACTTATTTGTGTGAGGCCTACTAAAAAAAATCTTTTTTTTTTGAGAAAAAGGAGAAAATGAGAGATAAAAAATTGTAAAAACCATTTAAAATTACAATTCTAACTTTATTATTTCTTTCTATCTCACAATATTTATATATATTAAAGGTAAATATGTCTTTATAAAAAAAATTCATTCTCTTTCTCTTCAATTTTCTATCAAACCAAACAAGTGGAGAGAAAACTCAACTTTTATTTTTTTTTACTTCTCTTATACTTCTTCTAATCTAAACACCTTAAAAATTTACACATTCTTTCTTCTCTCCTACTTCTCTCTTATTTACTTCTCTCATTTTCCAAACAAAGATAACTTTCTTTTAGCAACATAAGAGCATCTCCGATAGAAGTTGCTTGTCTGTTTCTCTTTCTTTTAGTGGGCCATACTTGTAGCAATAATAATATAAAAAATTTGAGAAATGACTCTGCCTTTCAACGTTAAAAAGAATTGTGTGTGTATGACCATAGGCTGAAAGCAAATTCTTGGGAAATAACCATCTAACTTTAAGCATTGCCTTTTTTTTTTTTCCTAAATGTTGGGAAATAACTTAATAACCTTAGCCTTTCAACGTTAAAATTTTACGAATTTTATTTTTTAATGTTAATTGCTTCTTTTTTAAATATTGCTGCAGGTTTAGCTATCAGTTATAACGATATAAAATATGAATTTTATCTTGTGTTTTTATGTATTTTAAAAGTTATTATTAATTTTAATTTATATTATTTTAATGTATTTTAAAATTTAAATTTAATTTTTTATTTAATTAAAATGTAAAATATATTTATTTATTATTTAACAATTGACATCAATAAATAATAAAATATAAAAGAATGAGGTATATTATGGGGTCCATCGAGAAACTTTGGTGAATTTCTTGGTTGGAAAATTTTTTTAAGTGAGTTACCTAAAGTAAAAAAGATGATATGTCAATATACAAAAGTGTAAAATATTATTAAAAATGTAATAGAAAAACTCAATGTTTTAAAACTCGGACCAATCATTGACTCAGTTAGAATACTGGGTTAATGGTCGAACCGGAGAGTCACTAATTGAACCACATGACTCAGCTTCTATTAAAAAAGTTGAAAATATTCATGGTGTATAAATTTCATATTTATAAAATTTATTAAACTAAATTTCAATGGTGATGTGTAGCTCAGAATTAAGTAAAAAAACAACAATAGTATTTGAGATGACGATGAAGGAATGAAGGACTGAAAGTTACATGTTTAGGTTAAACAAACAAGAGTAAGTGAATAAAGGTTATGCATTTAGGTCAACACAAGAAACATTTATGTCGTATGCATATGTGCATTCAAATTTACGATTTTGATTATTATTATCATTTCACATGTGAATATATTTTTTTACAATAAAAATTCACAGTAAATAAATATTTTTAAACATGTAAATTATTTTATAAGTTGGGGTTTCTATCTTTTTTCAATAGTTGTAGTTGAAACAACATCGTTTCATGTTTAAAAGAAAAATCTTTGAATCAGTCTGGGTCAACCCACCATTTCACCAATTCAACCCTCTAGTTCAACTGCAAAATCAGCCAAGTCAAACTAGTTCATATTGGGTCGATGACATGTTTGGCCCAATCATCGGCTTGAACAAGTTACACCACCGATTCCCAATCAAATCAGTTCGATCGGCTAGTTTAAGCCAATTTTTAAAACACTCATGTAAGTTGCTTCATTATAGATACTTGAATGCAGATCCTCTTCTGTTTCTCTAGCACTATTTTTTCTCTAGCTGAAATTAACACCATCCATTACATTCTCTCTCTTTTAATTTGTTGTGCAATAACAAATCAAGGGTGGAGATGATGTTGGATGTTGGCCGAGGAAAATTTGGCTAGAGAGGATCTTTGGTCATAGATACTCTGATGAAAAAACAAAAAGTGGGCCCTAAGGGAAGCCTATAGATTATTAAGGGTGAGGTTGGTGGAGGGTTAGAGGGTGTAGCCATGGAAGCATAGTAGGGCTATGATGACACTTAGATCACGTCGTTCACGTATGAGACGTTTGCTTCACTTCTTTGCTAGTTATAAGCAAGCAAAACCCATTTTTTCCCCTTTTATACACCTTTTTTCATACCTTTTACCCCTCTTTCCGTTTTTTGGTGTTTGTTTAAGGAAAGTAAAAAAAAGGCCATGACTGGACACGAACTTACCACTTCTTTAGGTGGAGAACCGGCCCGATATAGAGGATGAAGGTAATTGCGCCTTAAAGTGCCAGTCACTTTGTACCACGTGTCATTCTTTGAATAGTTCACCTATTCTTACTTTGTCATTGCCACAGGCATACACATGAACATAGATGAAAGTTGAAATAGAAATTTATTAAGAGTTTAATTGATATATAGTATAAAAAAATTTATACCATCAACTACATAGAAATCACTGTTGGTATGTCTTTTAAGGTAGTTATTGTAAAAGTCAACAAACTTATCATATACAGTGATTTATGATTAGATAGCAATATAAAACTACTTTATATTATCAGTATATAACCTATTTTTGGTGTACAATCTTTTTAATCTATATAAGTATATAAAAGTGATACTATTTTCAATAAATAAATAAATAAATAAAAATGATACTAACTTCTTTTGTATAGATTTTTTTTGACTTATTTTATCCTTTAGCTCTGGTTGATGTATTATAATGGTAACTCTTTAATTTTAATTTCTGTATTGAAGTAGTGTTATGTTATAAATTAATTATTTTTATTTAAAAAATGCAAACAAACCAAATAAAAGTGTGACAGTGCATGAGTGTCTGTTTTTTTATTAGAATTTTATAAAGAAATAATAAATATAAAAATATATTTAATATTTTAAAAATAAAAATAATTTTTATTAAGTAAATAAGAATATTATTATAAATTTTGTAAAAAAAATTAAAATGATTCATTAAAATAACTTGAACTCCAGTGAGAGCATAATGCAACAACTAAATAAATTAATAAATATATTTTAATTAAATTTTTTAATCTAATATGTTTAAAATGTTAACTAATAGTATTTAATATATTTAATTTTGAATTATTTAAAAATAAATATTATACATTTTTATATAAAAATACGTTTATGTATATTTTATTTTAGATGTCGTTTAGTTTTTTTTTTTTTTTCATTTTTAGTTATAAAAATGTCACTTTATTTTTATTTTATTTCTTATATTCAAAGTTTTGTATAAGAAATAACAAAAGAGTTTAACTTTAATATACTATTAGTGTAAAATTTTTATATTATCAACAAATTAAAAATGATAATAAATATAACTTTAAAAAAAATTATTATAAAGTCAATAATCTTCCAAAATTTGATAATTTATATTAGATGATTGTGTAAAAAAAATCTTTGCACTGTTAGTAATTTCTAATAAAAAAATTATTCATAATAAAAATAAGAAATAAAATAAAAAAGTTTTTGTATTTAAAAATAAAAATAAAATATAAATGCAAAAAATATTTTTAAAACCAAGTTGTTTATTTTTTTTATTTTATGCCTAGACATATTAGTTAACATTAAAATATAGTTTTAATAACTTTAATTTTTAAGATTGACGTTGAGAGATGAGGAGTGAATTTTTTTATTAAAAAATATTAAACGATATTTATATTTTATATAAGAATTATTTTTAATTCCTTAATATTAAGGGACAAAATTTAAGTGTATTATTATGTGTATTTTAATCAAAATTAAAATATCACTTTGATAACCTATCTCGAATTTAAAACAATTTTTTTTATATAAATTATCTGATAAAATTCTAAAAAGTATAACGGAGTGGGGCCCACAAACAGAACCAGTTTGTTCAGACATTGTGAGTTTAATCATAATGGACTACCCCACGCCGGACCATCAGCCTCCACGTATTGAACCCTGACCAGCGGTCGTGGGGCCCATTCTCCACCACTGCAGAAAAAGAACACATGTTCAATTTACAAAAGTAAATCTAAATGAATAAATAATACATATGTTACAGTTTAATGATTTTTATACCGTTCTCTAATTACATTATGTTTATTAATTTTTATAATAATTCTTTTAAAAACCATATTACTTATTTTTAAATTAATTGACAGTGTAAAAATTTTACATTATTTATGTATAATTATTAAACTAAATTTAAATATGACATATTTTTTAGAAAACACAGGCACAGTATTTGGAGAAATGTCCCATTCGGACTCCTTAGGGTCGGTTGATGGGCCCGTATCGTGGAAGCTTTAGGAGCACATTTAATAATTCAATACAATATAAATACAGAAAAAATATTTCTTTAGTGTAAAAAATATTGCTGACCATTAGACCAACCAACCAGAGCCCGCGTGCGGTTGCTCATTGCTCCGACTGAAAAATAATTATTATTTCTCTGAAAACCTTAAAATAAGAGAAATTTTATTCTTAGTATAATATTTTTACAATATTTTATATAATTAAGAGATAAAAAGTGAAAAAAGAAATGTGAGATAAAATAAATGATGTAATAAAAAACATTGTAAAGATATATTACAAAAAATAACATGATATAAAATAATAGAGCTGTTGTCTTATCTGTTAGTCTAATTTATTTGCACTTTTTGAAGACACAAGGGCACCTACAACTGCAATGGACAGTGGAGCTTTTTTCGATCGCTCATTTTTTATTTTTTTTTTCACACAGCAGGAGAAGCTACTGCGACGTCCAATTTCAAAGGATTAAAGGGTGCATAACTGTTAACTAATGACCACCGACCCAATACAGCTGGGAGCAAGTTACCAATCTATTAACTGAATATCTGTGTCAATTTTGACCTGATTTTTGTTTATTTATACAGTCTTAAATTATTTAAAAGGTCTTTTTTAGTTTGATGGATCAATTAATTTAAATAAATATAAATTTATTGTCATCATTATTATTTGTTAAGGAAAATCATCTATGGTACGATACTAATCCCACGAATTTATGAAGATAATTGTTCAATACCTGTTTTGAAATCTTCAATTCAAAACAGCAGTGATGTTGTTTTGGTCCTGCCGTGGTGTGTTTTTGTCCTTTTACTTTTTCCTCACATTTTCGTACTATTTTTGTTACACAGAACAGCAGTGATGTTGTTTTAAATTCTTATTATAATATCTTAAAAGTGTATATTTATTAACTCATTTAAAAATTTATTTAAAGATATATTTGTTAAGAATTTAGAAGTTTTATTATAAAATATTAAATAAACATTTAGGTAAAGTCATAATTTTATAAAGGAGACTTTGTAATTGTGTACCAAAGTTAAGAATTTAAAATAAGCCCTAACCAGACTCTTTCAATCTGTAATATTTTATTATAAAAATTCAGAAATAAGAACGTTATAAAATCATAAATAATTATAAAATAAAATAAACTTTCTGAAATATTACAATACTGATAACTATTATTATTACATATATACAACAATGGTAAAATTATAATAACGATTATATATATATATATATATATATATATATATATATATATATATATATATATATATATATATAATGCTGAAAATATTGTTAATAAAAAATTAAGAATAGCAATTGAATCCCTCACTGGTTAAAGAGAGATAAAATATTTTTAATCATTAAAAATATTATTTGACATTACTTATAAAAAGATAAAATTGATGTCAAATAAAAAATTAAAAGAATAGAAAAATATGTATGTAATTTACAAGTAAATATCAATTTGGTAAATTATTTTTTAGATAAAAACAAAATCATTTATTAATTTTTTTTATCAGTAGATTATGCTTGGGTTTTAATGATGGGTGAAATGAATTTGTATAGAATGAAATAATTTTTTTATGATGAAATAAAGTATATAATTTTTATTCTATTGTTAAGGAGGTGAATAAAATGAAAAGTAATTAGTAAATAATAATTTGACTCCGTCTCAACCTTTTAAATCTGAATGAAAACAAAAATAGAGGTATTGAATAAATTAAATAGATTTCATTAGGTTTGATTTCATTCATTTTATTTTATATAATTTCCACAATGAAACTAATGTGCATTTTATTTGCTCCATTTTCACATTTTTTTTATCAAATAATATCATTCAAAAGCTTCAATATTCTCTCAAACTTTTCAAAGATACAAAATTGTTTAGAGTCTTGATATTTTTCATATTCTTTTATTTTAATTTCTTTTATATATAATTAATCAATAAACAATACAAATATTAAATAACATTTATTTTTTTCAATTATAAGTATAGAGCACTTGTATGATGATTAACACACACATATATATATGACATTAAATGAGATTTTTTTTATGTGAGAGCTAGTAAGAGAAATAAATATTGACTATAAGATTTGATATCCATTTGATTACTACACAAAATTCGATAGTGGTTATTATAACTTTTGCAAGACACTAAGACTGATGTCCAACCAGAACATGCCATGTGTCCCATTTACATCTAGACCAAGACATGAAAGGATGCAATTGCAATAACACTTCGAACCAATACATATGTATTAAAGATCTCAAAATTGGCTTTAGAACATGTTCAACTTTCGAGCATGCCAAGGTAAGAACAATTATTCCAAACTAGGCTCGAGACCAATTTGTATAGGAATCCACCTTGACCCAAAGGTGGATTAACACAAATTGTTAGCGTTGACCAAAGTCAACGTTTGAGTCCAAGACTCATAACATACATTTGGGAATAGCAAATCACATATCAGCTTGAAGCAAAGTTACCTTGCCATTACATCAAGACAAAGTATTATTATTATTATTCTTAAGAGGCTTTGGGCCTAAATATGGAAATCTAACACATCTCAAATTTCTATAAATATTATGAACGTTATTGTAACAAGTAAATATTTCATATGGTGTCTCGATCTCGTCTATTCAAAAGTCTATCTCGGTCAATACTTACTAGAGTTCGATCGCAGTCCATTGTCCATTTCAAATACATTAGCAGAATCCATCTCAGACACTTGAACTTCTAATTGATTGATTATATAAAAATCTCTATACTGAAAATACATTTAAATCATACTGTTAATATTAATATATTTTGATGACATTTTTGAAAATGTCTATTCATGGTCATTGGTTTATAGAGTGATGATGTGTAAACACTCTTATATATCATACACTCCATTAACTAAAATTATTTTTTTTTACTTTTTTTTTCTATCACGTTATATTACTTATCATATTTATATTTCTCTCTTTTCTCTCTCTTGACTTTAGGTGTCATCGAGTGTTATGGTGTCCATTGATTATACATTTTCCCTAGTGTATAACATACACACACGCTTTCTCTTTCTCCGGCCCGGGCAAATTATTCTTTTGTCGTCACCATCAGTTGCTGGTGGGTGGAGTTAGAGGTTTACATCTCTCTCTTTCTTTCTCCCTCGCCGTTTTAGCGCCATCTTTTATGAACTCAAAGCTTTTCCAGCAATCTAGCTCCAACTCAATAGATAAGGAGAGAGAAACTTTTGAGAGTGATGTCTTTTTTTTTGTGGACTTTCGACGATTCTTCTTCTTCTTTTGCTTTTGCTTTCTATTTAAACCTACGTCGTCTCCATTTTCCAATTCTTGAACCTTTCTCTTTCCTTTTCCTTCTCTTTTTCAGTGATTCTCGGGATCTCATCTCTCTCTCTTTTTATAGACAACAACTCCAAGTAGACAGACAGTTCCTCAGTGCAGAACAGTTTGGATTCACTTCAATTTCCGAGGATTGCTATTAATTGCTCTTTCCGCTTAGCTTCTTTTCTTGTCCCCTCGTGTTTCCTTGCCTTTCTTTTAGTACTGCTTCTTTTCCCTTTTTGCTCTTTTTGTTTGGATTTGAGGATATTCTTATAAATATTGTCGATCAAAGGTAGCCCACAACCTAGCATATTGAATACGTGCCACAAAAGAGGTTGGTTTCATCAGATCTACACAGGAGTATTCTGCTTGGTGTTTTTACCTATTACATATATCAAGGTTGTTCTTTCGCAGTCACCGCTTAAAATTGTTCTTAATCTGATTGATCTTTTAAATTTCTCTCCATTATAACATGGGATTTGTCTTCCTGCTTTATCTACTTTAGCATATTATTATGTGAGTGTGTCTAAATTATTAAGCCATGAAAATATATGGTGGAACTGATTTTATTAAATTCAGGTCAACTAGAAAAGTCCAAAAAAAAAAGACAACTAAAAGACAGAAGCCATAGTCAAATGCTAAATGTCACTTGTATTAATTAAATCTTTGACTTGTCTCTGAATAATCTCTGGTCTTGTGTGTTTCGGTTGGAGTTTATATCCCATCAACACCTACCGGTAAATCATGCTTTCACTTTTCCCCGTCTAATTTTCTTCCTTTTAATGGGTTTTACACCCCACAATCTCTTTGCATATATGATCTGAATTACAGAGTATATTGTTTTTTCTGCATGTGAGATGATATTTTCCCCCAAATCGTTTGATTGTTTGAAAATGGCAAATTCTACAAGTGTCTTTCTATTTAAAAGGGTACCGGTATTTTTTTTAAGTAGATCAATAAATAATAAATATATGCATTTGTATTATTTACCTTATAGGATAACATAGAATTGATAATATAACTTATTGTTTGAATTTTTTTTTTTTTAATTGCTAAATGACACTTAAGATTACTTTTGTTGCCTATCATTTATGTTTGTATATTTTTTATGTTTAATATTGAATTTTAAAAAAATTAAAATAAATTTCGATAGAATTTTTATAATTATAAAATTTAAAACATTAAAATTAAATTCTAACTTGTTTATGGTATAATTTTAGTATATAGATGATTATTTTTTATTGATTTAAGATGAAAAACTACTGGTATCTTTTTAATATTTAAGGTACCAAAGCAATCACCTTGAAAAATCAGCTTTTAAGTTATTTTGCCTTCTGTATTTGCGCTGTAAATTAATTAAAGCCATTTTGAGCAATGGACTCAGTTCTAGTGCTCGACCACCTTCTTTGTGAATTAATGGAAATATATGTTTGATGCTATATATCATCCAACTTCATGCCTCCGCATCATTGCATTGTACAAAAGTGTGCCTTGATTGTTTTTTCTATTGTGTGTTACAACTCATTTCAGTTTGTCTTTTTAATGGGAAAAGATTGTTAATGTTTCCCAGATAAAGTTATTGAATATGTTTAAACTTGTACTTTTATCATTTGCATTTTTTTTTGGGGTTACGTTGATCATAGTTTTGTTTTTATTTAATTATGACAATTGATTTTGATGTTTATAAATAGGTAGTTTCTTCCCCTATTCATAGTGTTTTCTCGATTTCATTCTTCTTATCTACCTGGAGGTATCATATATATTAGTCTTTGAAAATAAGAACGCTAAGGAGATACACTAGAAACTTTAGTTAGTACAGTATTTTGAAAATTTAAATGGCGAATAATACATGTGATGAAGGTCTCTGGTGGGGGCAAATTAACTGGGGGAGGACAGGGAATGGTTGCTGCTGCCTTTTCTATTTCTCCTACTAAGCCTAGAGTTCAATTGTTTCTGCGTCTAATGTTGCAGAATGATTTAGGATTGCACTTACCGATGCAAAATTTCAACGTCCATGTGCGCCACCGTGATTTTTTATATTTTCTTTGAATCTATTATAAATGTTTTGTTATACCTTCTTAAAGTATTTTTTAACAATACTATTAATATTTGATAAAAATTTGAACGGTAAATTTAATGTCTTAAAAGTAAAAAAATATTTAATATATTTTGAATAATTAAGAAATTTATTTAAAATATTAATTAAAAAATAAAATTATTTTGTTGAATATAAGCACTGCGACTTTATATGGAAGATCATTTAATAATTCTTAAATAGACATTAAAACATAATCACACGTAAGAGTTTTCAAGTATTTATTTGTTGTTAGTTTTATTGTAAATGTTGAAGAATTTATACTACAAAGAAATCTAACCGTGTTAAGTTTTGTGTTCTCCTCCCCTCAAATGCAGGTTAACAGATATGAATACTTTTTCACATGTTCCTCCTGGCTTTCGTTTTCATCCCACTGATGAAGAACTTGTTGATTACTACCTTAGGAAAAAGGTAGCTTCTAAAAGGATTGATCTAGATGTCATAAAAGATGTCGATCTCTATAAAATCGAGCCATGGGATCTTCAAGGTATGATCAGCCTTTTTATTATAGGCTCCAATTAGAATAGCTCCTATAATAAATACACACACATATATAAAACTACTGCTCAAATCACATTTGTTACTTTCTGTTGATATAGAATTATGCAAAATAGGAACGGATGAACAAAATGAATGGTATTTCTTTAGTCATAAAGACAAGAAGTACCCAAGTGGCACTCGTACCAATAGAGCTACAAAGGCAGGTTTCTGGAAAGCTACGGGAAGGGACAAGGCAATTTACTCTAGGCATTGCCTGATTGGCATGAGAAAGACCCTTGTGTTTTACAAAGGAAGAGCCCCAAATGGACAGAAATCTGACTGGATCATGCATGAGTACCGCCTAGAAACTAATGAAAATGGAACTCCTCAGGTAATTAATTAGTTATTACCTTATTTCCTTCCTTCCATTCTTTCTTTTTAAGAATTTCTCTCTTTCATCTCTGACTGAGCTAGTAAAAACAGATGAAATGAAAATAAAACACGTATATATTGGAATTGGTTACTGGGGGAAAATATTTTCTATGGAATTGCACGAAAATTACTTCAACTATGAATAATAGAAACTTCGGTTGAATCACAAAAGACTTGCCAGGCTTTTGCACTTGCACCATGCTAATAATTTTATCAACACTTATTTTTACCACCCTAATAAATGGTTTGTTAGAGCATTTACAATTACCTAAGAATTGAGCTCCAGCTTTGTTTCGATCCTGCATCTTGAGTACATATGATTCTAGAAGAGAACTATTACATAAATTTTCTTTTACTAATTTAAGAACACATCGGCAGTCCGTATGTGAACTTCTCGTGATCATATTTTTAGCTTCTGTTATTTTCTGTTGTGCACTATGCGGGCGTACGTGAACTAATCAGGTTAATTAAGAGTCTAATTAATTTCTGTAAATACATTCCAGGAAGAAGGCTGGGTTGTATGTAGAGTGTTCAAAAAGCGAATGGCAACAGTGAGGAAAATGGGGGAGTATGAGTCACCCTGTTGGTACGATGACCAAGTCTCATTCATGCAAGAGCTTGAATCCCCAAGGCCAATTTCTAACCCTTACGCATCATACCATCAGCACTACCCATGCAAGAAGGAGTTGGAATTGCAATACAATATTCCCCATGATGCTTTCCTCCAGCTTCCACAACTAGAAAGTCCCAAAGTTCCTCATTCTGCACCTAGTTTGAGTTGTAGCCAAGTTGTCCCTTATGGTTATGGAAGCAATAATAATTGCAATGCTTTGCAGGCCTCGTCACTCACTCCAGAAGAACACATACAACAACATTGCCAGCAACAAAGTCTGCAATTTCCCTATGGTCGCAATGATCAAGCAGTGGACCATGTTACGGATTGGCGAGTACTTGACAAATTTGTGGCTTCTCAGCTCAGTCACGATCAACATTTTTCCAAGGAAACCAGTTATTCCAATGTGGCTGAACAAATTAAGTTGCTAGCAAACGGATGCACAAAACCGGAAATTGGCCGGGAAATTGCTTCAACTTCCACCTCCAGTTGCCAGATTGACCTGTGGAAATAAAAAGTTATAGCTAGAAGATGCATACTAATTATAGGGAGTAAAGTTTAACGCTATCGAAAAAGACAAAAAAAAGTTCTGTACATAATAAACCCTATCGTATTAAATATCCTTAGCAGTTGAAACTCTGTGGGTGACAGTGTATCAACTAAAAATCCGGAATCGATATATGATGCAAGAAATACGCCCATAGCATATAACGTCGAGTTGAACAGTGCAGATTTCCTGTAATGAGTTCAGTGAATGCTAGTGATTTCATCATTGTAATTTAATTTGCATCTAAGACAAATTAAAGTTGCATATACACATATATATATGTTCTATTTGAAACCCATCACTTAATTCTTGCTATATTTGTACAATTTTCCTCCCCACTGTTTATGTGTCATTATTTTGTACTTTGGCTATATTCCAATTACAAAAGGTTATTATGTTCATATACCTAGCTCCTCTTCTATTTTATTTTTATCCTATTTTTCTTCTTATCTCTTTCTTTATTTCTTCTCATCATTTGTCACATTTATTAGTTTCTTTTTTCTTTTATTTGTTCTTTTTATTTCTCTCTTTCTACCACTCACACACCTCATTTTTTAGAGTGCAGGTCTAACATTTTCCAATTACAAACTGTCTAGCATCATTTATTTTTTCTTTCCTGCAGGTGTATAATTTGCTTAATTTCTACAAAGAAAAGAATGTAAAAATCTGAATTTAAGAGGCCGTTTCTTTTAAAACATTGTTTTCTATTTTTATCTTTTATTTTATATACATATTTTTGAAAACTAAACATAAAGTACAAATGATGTAATATTTTTATAATTAAAAATAAAAATATTTTGTCAGACTAAACTATGCCTAAATTAGGCATAATTGCCACTTATATGAAAAAGTATTATAATTACTAGTGGAAAGTCAGGCACTCTTCGTCCCCATTTTGTATTTTTTGAAATTGAATTTGTTGCATATGTAGTTAGTGTGATTTTTATTTTTATTTTTATCAATGTAACTAATGTGAGAGGTTGAAATAGAATAGTGAGGTGGTTTGAAGGCTAACAAAAGTCTAAAAAAAGTGGAGGCCAAATAGGATTATCTCCTTTATTATTCTTATAGATTATAAATTATATACCTTAATTTAAATGTTGTGTGTGCTTTCGTCGGGGCGATAACTTAGGAAACGTGACTCCTCCCTTACAAAGAAATTGTGGGAGAAAGTGGTGACGGGTGAGACACTCAAATTTAAATTAGGTCATGTTTTTTTTTTTAAATTACTTTAAAATTAAATGCTCCAAATAAGAATTTTAAAAATAAAGTAGAACTTATTCAGTAATTTTCATTTCTTTTAACAGAAAACAAATGACTTGAGAGAGTAAAGAGAGAGAATGAAGAAAGAGATAAAAGAGAGAGAAAGAGAGGATAGAGATAGAGTGAGAGGCAAAGCGAGAGAGAAAACTAGGAGCATAGAGAGAGAGAGAGAGAGAGGGAGAAAAAGAAGAGAATAGTCAGATTTTTTTTCCCAAAAAAACTCCATTTTTTTTGAAATTATTTTTTACATATAAATTAAGCTACTCAATATTTTAAGAGTTTTTCACAAATAATGAATATGCTCATATGTTATAAAAGCTTATTAAATATGCATGCAATTAACTTGTGCATCTAAAGGTACCATTGTCATTAAGAATGCTAGTAAAAGAGATAGTAACAAACTCTCTAACACATTCATTTCTACACACTATTTCTTATTAGTTAAAATTTATTAAAAACTATAAAATCTTGAGTGAAGTTTATTAAATAAGAAGTGAGACTAATACAATTTTGTGATTTTCACAATATTTAACCAATAGTATGGAATATGTTAAAAAAAAAGTGTGTTAGAGAGTATGTTGCTAATATCCTCATTGTTCTAGGGTGATATTGGGCCTTTATCGCCACCCTCTCCATCGGTGCTTGATCGACTTGTTGCCCAGGCTAACCAGGCCAACCCTCTTAGCCTTTGGCCAAGCATAAATCACCTGGCATCCCTTCGCTTAATGTAGGACCTGAAGCCTACAGTCACCCAGTTAAGGATAACCACCTGGCTGAAGGACACTAAGCACATCAACCACTCGTACCGATCACAGGGGTCGACCACGCACACCACATCAGCCACATGTAGTGTAACAAGTTGCCATGGTGGCCAACGATTTTTCTTGCCACAAATAAGCTATATAAGGGGCTCTACGCCCCAGGTATGCTTCAGATCCTTATTCTTTACATATCCTCACCTCATTTCCCATACTGACTTGAGCATTAGAATACTTGTAGGTGGTCACCACTGTCTCACCCTTGTCGCATGCCGATGATAGAAAATTGCCACCATCGTGCCAAAAGTTTCTCAAAAACTCACTTTATCGCATAAATGCTTTTCAAGTGTTTTTTTTTTTCTTGGGAGAAGGGGGTTTACAAACTTTACTAGGAGCGTTCAGTAGTTGGACTGGTTTAGGTTTAGGGTAAAATTAAACCTGAACTAATTAAATTTGTTTAGATTAGTATGGTTCAGGTTTTGAAAATTTTTTTGGCCAATCGAAACCAATGAAATTGGTTGGTTTGGTTCGAGTCATTGGGTTATAATAAAAAAGAAAGTATTATATTTTTCAAATTTTTATTGCAACTTATTGTCTATTTTTTATAAATTTTATTTTTATATTAATGTAAGGTAAAAATATTCCTTGTGTTTTAATAACTAATTATTTATTTTATTTAAAATATTTAATTTTTCTATAATTATCACTTTACATATATAATTAATTTCTTTGCCTAAAATATAATAAAAATTTACATAATAAACATAACTAAATTAAGACATTTGATACTTTAAGAAAATTAAGACATTTGATACCATTAAATAAAATCATAAAAATTAAAATAAATGAAAATAATACAAAAGTTGAAGCAAAATTTAAGCTTTAAGTTTAAAATATATTAATCTAAAAGTTAAAAAATAATTGATCGGATTGGTTTGGGTTGAAAAACATAAATCCAATAATCAAACCAATTATAATTGGTTCAATTCAAATTTGAAGTGAAAAGAACCGATAATCGAACCAATCTGAGCTAATTTAATTAGTTTGGTTTGGATTGTTGGGTTCATCGAATAAATTTAATTTGAAAAAACCCCTAAACATTACTAATTGAATATTTTAAATAGTGAGGATCGGTGATAATATTCTATATATGAAACTACAGCACAAGCCAGTATTTGGTTCCACGTCAAAAAAAATTCAAAATGTGCATCAGAAATGTGAAAATCAAAAGCTATAAATAGTTAGCTTCTATTCTGACATGAGAATAAGATGTGCATATTGTATAAATTGGTATTTTAACTTGTGCAATATACATAGGATAAATATTTATTTTATATAACTAAAATTTATAATAAATAAATATTTTAAAAAATTATATAATTTATATTGTGATACATAATTATTTTTAACTATTGATAATTTCTTAAAAAAAAAAGAAATTTAATTTAGAAATAAAAATAAAAAAGATACATTGAAAAAGATAAAAATTAAAAAAATTTCTAAAAATTCTCTTATTGAATAAAAACATCTAAAAATATTATTATTAAAGAATAATTCCTAAAATACTTTCGTTCAAATAGTTATTTTAATCTATATATATAATATATGGAGGATGGACACAAATCAACGTGACATCTAAATAGTGTAGCTATTGATGGCATGCAACCTGGAATGATCAGTTTGCTCAGCAAAACTTGAGGTGCCGTATTCAAAGCAATGCAGCAGTAATATCTAAAAGACCTAATAAATCGTGGAAGCAAACGGCATGCAGGGTGTTAAATTGTTAATTAAGGACGCTGCTCGCTATACTAATCTGCTTTGGCACACAACTTTATCGTATAAGAAAGTATACCTATGTGACTTGCATGTACGACTTATCGGCAGAATCTTTCAAAATCTAGATACGGGTACAACATGATATATTAAATACATAGAAATATAAAAAACATAATAAATTTATTAAATCATAAGAAATATTTAAAGGATGCACAAGTTTTAACTTTTTTTTTTTTTATTCAGTCGCAAACTGAACTACTTAACAATACCTAGTGTTTTACATAGATCGAGTTCTATTCTATAAATAAATATAAAGTATATGCTTATCCAAATATATATATATATATATATATATATATATATATATATCTAATCTATACTAAAGAGAAAATAGTATATATATCAACAATGTAAAGTTTTTTTTATCCTATAATTCAATCACAAATTATTATATATGATAAATTTGTTAATTTGGATAATAATTATTTTAAAAGTCACACTAAAATTAATTTTTAATTAGCTGACAATATAAAATATTTACATTGTAACTCTATACTAAATACCTTGTACACTCATGCATCATAGATGCTTTTTCATATCAAACTAATTCTATAAATAAGAAACTTCCCATATCCCATTCTCACAAAGCATACCTGTGCGTGAAAGTTGGCTTCTCCCACCGAAAGATTTCTCTAATTACCCCAGGCATCTTCTGGTGGTTCAGCAGTTGCTGGGGCTAACTTCTGAGGGCACGCTCTCACAGGGTCTAGGCAGAGCCGTGCGTTCGAAAGTGCCACCAAACCGATCGAAGTGTGTTTTCAAAAGTTGATGGTTTATATATATACCTGTATCAAAGCCAATCTTAAGCACCTAATCATGCATGGTGTTCAAAGGCAACAAGTAGTTCTTTCATATTTGTGTAGGTGTCATTGGATATTGACGAGGGATGAAATTCTTGTGTCGGAGTCAACAATTAAAAAAAATTCCTTTCAAGCAATGGCACGACACAATGATTAGGCGTGCGCCCGTCAACTTAATCATAATGCAGGTGTCAACTGTAGCCTGACTCATGAATTACTTGCACAAAAAGAGAGGTCGGCATGCTTGCCTCAAGGATGAGAAGGGAAAAATGATTCATCAAAAAAGTGTATTTTTCTGACATCCTTTGACTTGGTACAGTTCTCTGTCACACTAGAGAAGAGAAAATCAATTCACTTGCGCTTGCGTTGCAAAGCCAAAATATATTACAAGCAGGCCATGTGAACTGAGGCGGCGTGAGAGTCAGACTATAATAATTGGGGTTTATTTGGAAGAGTTCTTTACAGACTACGGTAGCATTATTGACTATGTGAATTTGATAAATCTCCATGTGAAGATAACAATAGCATCATCGCACATGAGCTAGTTTAGTTCCCCCAAAAATTATACATTAGAGAAAAATAAAAAGAGAAGAGAATACAGAATAAAATGACTGATACGATAAAAAAACAGAAAAAAAAAAAACATTATAAAAATATTGTATGATGAAGAAGTGATTTTGTTCATCAATGCTAAATTTCTACAGTTTCCGGAGTCATAAATTTTCTCCTTATATATTTCCTGGAGGCGTATAGCATACTCATGAATGAAAAATGGAGTATCATACACAAAGGTAATCTAAGCCATCAGATATGTGACCTGTAAGAGTAATACGAGGTTACCTTGAAATTATTTATGTAATTGCAAATAAGTCCCCATTATAAAAAACAAATGTTTTGCTAAAACAATACCTTGTACAGTTGTACTATATTTGTGGTTGTAAAGGAATATTGCTACTGAATCGCAAACGCAAAGCATTCAAGATATCATTTAGTTTAATTGTTTACTGCAATGCTACAAAGCAGTGAAATAGGATTATGGTTGAGGAATAGCGACTACAAGATTTCAATCATACATACCTCTCACAGTATGTGTAGAGGACTAGTATGAAATTATAACTATTTATATACTTCTAAGTAAAAACAAAGTGGGGACTAATAAATAATAACGACAACTTTGGTCACTTACAATTGCCAGTCGAAAATTGTTGTGTAAGGTACACAAAATGTTACTTTTGTACCCTATAATTCACCATATTTCTTATCCAAAACAGAAAAGGATCAAAGAGACTTTATGTTCTTAGTATGGTTAACGACAACACACAGATACTCCTAAGTTTCGACTTAGCCTTTGCCATTTTTTCCTTCTGGGGTGTACTTTCCGATCAATATACATGAAGTAGCAGAATCCTGCAATCCTATATACACTTTTTCTTTTTATACCGGTAAAATATCGATCAGTAGATCAGATACAGTGACATGTTGACTGCAAAAGCAGTGTTACGATCCTAGCAATATCAGGCAAACCACTATTTATGATAACTTGGACAATACTTTTTCATTATACTAAATTTTGCAGTTAATTAAATTAATTAAGTCCTATCTTGGAAGAATAGAAACGTGTAAACACTTTAATCAAAAAAAGAAAAGAAACGTGTAAATACATAACTTTGAACTTTGAAGGATTAAGCATGTTATAAAGTTCATCTGATAGTGTTCTGACTTTTGTACCCCTGAGCTGTATATTTAGATGTACACGAGATGTCATTTTTTTTGTCCAACGGTCAGCGGCAAGATATTCGAATTTAAGATTTTATACAAATTATCCAAACCTTCCAACTATTAGGTCAGCCGTAGCGGATTACACGAAATGTCATTTAGTAAATCGACTGTGCATATACTGTAAATCCGAAACACAATTATATATGTGTTGCATGCATATCAAAATGATAATATAGAAAAAAAAAAAAAAGCTTTAGGGGACTAAAGCACCATGAAGTCCAGGGTAAAATTTCAGGCGTAGATTAGGTGGTCAAACTTCCAAATTATTAAATAATAAAAAAAAAACACGAGAACCATGAACAATAAGCTGTAACACTAGAAGGACACATCACCTGGATGAAATGTTGGGGAATCAACCACAAAGGGAAACAAAGGGTTCTCACACTTTTGTGTTTGTTTGTGAATCCATTAATTTAATTTGAAAAGAAAATTACTAGTAGAATATTACCATATTACAAAGAGAAGGCCAAGAATCTCTCCCTCGGGAAAGGCTGAAGAAAAAGTACAAATACAAATCAAAAGGAAAAGTAAAAACCAAGTTATAGGAGTACATTATTACTTCAGCAGGTAAGTTCGGAGTTGGCTTGCCGGTTGGGGTCGGATCGTCCACCACTAGTTTGTGTCATTGTGGGCTCTAATTGGATTTTTCTACTTTTACAAAAGTTGCTTTCTCCGTAAGTTGACCTTGGCTTCTAAGGCCTCTCTTATCATTGCAGAAGGCCACAATGGAGTTGGTCAATGTGCATACATTTTTTTTTATGCTTATTTTCTTCTGAAAAGGAGTTTCTGTTTTTGGTCTTTCTTTCTTTCACATTCCTAAACATTTTATCACACTTGACATGACAGGAGTATAAATTAAGGGGGGCTGAAAAAAAGTGAAGTAAAATAAACGTTAAATTTTTATAATGAAAAAGAATGTGAACTAAATTGAGTGGGAGTTAATCAAGCAGTTCCTAATTAAATTTTTTAATTGAATTTCTAAAGGAAAATTACAATTTGAAATAATGAATAAAGTATTTTATATAAATTTACTTATAACTTTTTTAATTTCTCATAAGTATTCTTCATAAGAAACAATTTTATTCAAGACATGGTTGACCACTAAATTTATTTATAACTTAATAATCACAAACTAAGAGTGTTCATCAAATTAGATTGACTTGAATAACTAAATAGTATAAATCAAACTAATTAAATTGATTTATATTAATTTGATTAATTAATTCATTTTACTTCAAACTCAAATTAAACTAATTATAATTGATCCTTTTTTGAATTTTTTTTTAACTTGAACCAATCATATCACTAATCAACCTTTTAAATTTTTAACCTTTAAATTTATATATTTTAGACTTTAGTATTTAGATCTCTCCTTCTTGCCTAGTGTTGTTATTTTGGTTACTTTTACTATCTATCATCTTTATTATATATATTTTAGATAAAGAAATTAATGAAATATGTAAATGATAATTATATAAAAAGTCATATACCAATTAAAAATAATACTAATGTTCCGAATTGATTTAATTATTGCTTAAAATCATTGAAGAATGATTTTCTTTTTTTAAAATTCATAGTAATATAAAATTCTAAATTTTGTATAAAAAATATCATGCGAGAATAAAAACTTAAAGAATATAATAATTTATAAATTCAAATGCAACATGAAATAGTATTTCAAAAAATGTTATCAAAATACTATAAGTTACTAAAATAAATTCCTTTATCAAACATATCTACTTTAGTACCACCAAAAAGACAATGTACTTTAGTCAATTTTTTTTTTTAAGATAATCAAATAAGTTGCAAGTTAACTTAAAAGTCTTACCAAACACAATAAGTTCAAGCACGGAAAGATGTGGATGTAAGTTAATTGATGATTATAGAAAGTTAACGATGCTCTCTTCGCATTGTGTTTCATAATTCATTTTTGTGGTCACTATCATCATGGTGATTGAGATTTGATAAAGGAATTGAATATCATAAATGATATGCAAAAGATGCCTGTATCATACTAGAATTCCAATTGTTGAATTCGATCTCCAAGGAAACTTAGCATCTAAAGAGAGAATGTGAGTGTGTGTGTAAGATAAATTTAAACAAGAAATTGGACTTACAAGGTTCAAAAAAGTTTTATGTCAGATGGATGAGAAATTATGACCAAAACACGAAGCATAATTTTATATCAAGTAGATCTCACATAGGAGAAAGATGGTGCACAAAATAGGTTCTGGCTTGCCTAACAGAGACGAACAATACCCAACATAGATTCAAGAAAGGGCATCGTTTGTTGAATGCGGATATGCTCTCAGAAGTCCAAAAGGCAAACAGAGGCCTTAATTGTAGTCTCTGATATATTTACATGAATATGGCCTTGTAGCAAAGATTACTCCAAGTAACTACTTTGCATCGCAAAGCCCTGTTGCTTCATCACAGAAACCGTCTCGGTCAAGCAGTTTCTGTGGTGGAGCACTTAAAAGGGGAGATGATGGGGAGCCATAAGCATTTCGTCGTTTGTTCCCACAACCTAAACTTACTCTTGTGCTTACTCCTGTCACAGGATTTGTGCCACTGGCATACTTGCATAAAGCCTATACAATTTAATCAAACAGTATATAGTCATCATCAGTCACACGTTGGGTAAAAATTGTGCTCCGAAAAGCATTTCAACCACAAAAATACATATTCTAAGCAAGCATGGATCCTGATCAGATGTGAGGATCATAGGAGAGAGATAAACTCAAATAGCAAGAGAAAAGACACTAAAAGGGCCACACGGATAGAAGAATCTGTCAAAAATTGTACGACCCTATTTAAGATTTTGTATTTATCTCTCCTTTTACAAGATCCTATTATTTGAAAGGGTAGCAAAAAAATTGATCAAAAAAGATTTCTTTGTTCTTTATAAGGTCGTGATTGGATCTATAGAAGAAACTTTTCTCATTTGAGAACAATAAAAAAAAGGAAAGTGATCAATTGGAATATGAAAACATTCTTGGATTGGTCTCTTTGGAATGGAATGGAAGAAGGGGGGAGGGGGTTGGAAATTCTTATATTTGAAAGAATTAAATCATCATCCAATTCATATTAACCAATGGTCATACCTGCTTTTGGGGAAGGTCCAACACAGCATCACTAAAGTCAGCACCTTCGATGATGGCACCCCCAAGATCACTCCGTGTGAGGACTGTTCTAAGGAGAATGGCATTAGTGAGATTGGCTTCATTTAGAACCTGTAGAACACAAACAAGAAAATCACATACAAACCAAATTAAAAAAAAAATAAAAAATACCAAACGTATAGATAAAATTAATCAACTTGATGTAGTTACCATGCGATCCATCAATGTATCACTTAAATCGGCACCTGAAAAATGCCAAATGAAAATATTTAACAATTAGAATCACCATTGGAAATTACACACAAGAAACACAGGAATTTTTTTGCAAAGAAAATGAGGAGTTACACAAGAATGATAAAGTATATATATATATATATGTAAGAGACATATCAAGGGAAGGAGACAAATGTTTATAACCTTTTAAATTTCTTGAACTGCATCATTCTTTTTATAAAGAAAATAAATGAGTTCTTTATGTCTTTTGCAGGAATATATTGATGTCATATTTTTTAACTTACAGAATAAACACTCTTTTGGATGTACAAGGCTTAATTATGACTTTCAAGGGAAATCTGCCTTGGGTCCAATAGAATCTACATGGTGAATTATTACATAATTTGAGTGAACAGTGGTTCTAGCAGAATCTATTAGATGAATGTATTAGACTTTTTTATTTATCTCAAGATATATAACTTAGAATTGCATTCAAACATGTTGTAAATACATTACTTAACTTTTGAAATCTATATTGCAATAAGCTTATACCTGCAAAATTTGCCTTGTATGCAACAGCTTTCTCGAGGTATGCACCATTGAAAGTTGAACCACTAAAATCAGATTCTCTCATATCAGCAGCTGTGAAATTGGCTCTTCTGTATCAGTCATTCAGAATGATTATGAATAGAGGACTCCAAATTTATACATTATTAGATTACATAATTTGCTCTGAAGTGACAATTTAGAATAAATTGAAGTAGCACTTTTCTACTAAGTTTAATTGCTCGTGTGTGTGTGTGTATAGTGGAGTGCATATTGTTAATGTTAGTTCCAAATAAACTTATATGTTAACTGCGTGGAACAAAGTAGCTACTTTCCTAGTATGCTTATTGCTCAGCACTTTTATTTGATAAGTAGTGCCACCAGCAGTGCCATTGGTAATTTAGCACTCAAGTAAAACATCAGTGTGAGGGGCCAATGGATGGTGAAGAGCATAACAACACTGAGTAATCTTGAGTTTGGAATGTTTACACCAGTGAAGTAGAGTTTCTCTTTGTTTTTCTGACAAGGTTGCATTTAAAAAATTAAAGCTATGGTGTAGAGGCAATGCATACTTCTACCTGGTACAAGTAAAATTGAAAAAACAAAAAAAGAACATTGACTAAAGGAACAAGTAAAGATGAATGTTTACTTCTGATAGCAAACTACTACACCGAGTACTAAGTATAAGTGAAAATAAAAACATTACCCTATTGATTCTCCATTCTATTTCTATCATCTTATTTTCCACCTTTTCCTCCTTTCTTTTTTCGTTACAAATTTAATCAACTTTTTATAACACAAGGCCAATCGAAACAAGAATTACCTGAAATTTTCATTGACGTGCACTGCTTTTCTGCACAACAATAAGCGATTCCAATTCAGTTATTATCAGTTCCCAAAACACAGCCCGAAAGAGTTAGCAATCCACAAAGATAAAATAGAATGAAAGAAACCAACCTGAGGTCTGCGGAGCCAAATTGCGCAGCCGATCCTATCCCAAATTCACCCCTCATTTCAGCCTCAAATTTGTTGAGATCGGCAAGGGCAGACATGTCAGAGCTGAAGGCAATAACCGCGGCTGCCAACGTGGCCGAAACCACTTTTCCCCACTTCGCGGTGGATTCTGCATTGGCAGTCACTGCGTTACAACACCCTTTCTTCTTTCAATTAAAAATGATAGCAAAATAAAAAGGGTACTCGCTCACCTTCACGATGATCTCTGTTTGAGTTCATCTGGCACACAACAGTGAAGGGCTTTGAATGAGAATGCGATATATTTGAAATCTTGGAAGTTGAGCTTGAAGATAGGTGAAGAGATTTAATTGAGAGTGGTGACAATGAATTGAGCGCCATCATCGGAACGAGCAGCAATTGTCTACCAAGGAACGAGGAAGGAGAAGCAAATAGGAGCGAGCTTGCAGTTCAGCAATTCATCGTGAAAGTGAAGGGAAGAATAGAGTAGTGGTACGCAGTAGCACACGTGTTCAAGTATTATCTGCATTCTCCGTTTCTCGTAACGCCACAACACAAATGCCAATATTTTTTAAGCGCTATTTACATTTCTATGCCGGCCCAATTATAAATTATTCTTGGTTTTTTCATTAAAAAAGTAAGTTTTTAAAATAATATACTTTTCAAGTACTTTCCATAGTAAGGTTTTTTGATTTAACTTGGTTATCACGACCTGTTGAGTAGAGATGTTCACAGGTATGGATAACCCACGAATTCAAACTAACTCAAACTGACCCAATTATTTCAGTTCTGTTTTTTTAGTGTTCGAGTTCTACCCAACCAGACTCGTTCAAACCCGTTCGAGTTCGGGTTAATGGGTTTTGATTTTTAGACACGTGAACCTGATCCACTAACGTGACATTTTATTAAATTTATTATTTTTATATACAAATAATTATTTTTATATATAACTTTTACATTAAAACGTATATTGCAATGTGGAAAAATATGTAATTTTGATAAATTACCAAAATGATACTTTTCTAGTTTCTCCTCCTTACTTAATGCTTCTTCAAAAGCCATTTGTAAAGGCCAAGTTACTGAAAATATACACACCAAAATGTTAAATTTATGCAAATTTGTTAAAAGAAAAAAAAATGACCGTAACACTAAATACAATATATTTATAATGTGTTAAAATTCACAAGAAAAAAAATATAAATTCTAAAAAATTTAACAAAATTTTAAACATATGGAGCCAATAACCCAACCTAAACCAACCTGTTAATGACTGAGTTGGTTTGGTTCGAGTTTGACAAAAAAATTGCATAAACCCAACCCAACTCGACTAGTGTACACCCCTACTGTTGAGTGAAGTAGAAAGACGAAATATGTAAGTCATGCAACGCTCTTATATAGGGTGTGTTTGTTTTATCGTTTGAGGGGCATTCAACAGAACTTTCCTACTTTTCAAGATAAAAATATATAAGGAAGGTGTATGCTGGATTGGATCAGTTGGGAGCAATTGAAAAAGTAACATACACTTAATATGGCTCAGTATTTTATGTTAAATTCTACTAAGTCTTAATAATTAATACTTTAATTAAGAGTTAAGTTGCAAAGTAAATTATTTATTGGTTAATTAAAAGTACAATGTATATAATACTAATAAATGAGTGAATATGTTAAGAGAAATGCTACTAACACACTCTCTGACACATTCTTTTGAACACACCCTCTTTTATTGATTGAAATTTCCTAGGAATTACAAAAAAATGTGGGTTCTACATCTTATTTAATGACTATCTCTCTCATAATTTTATAAATTTTAATAAATTTTAACCAATAATAGAGTGTGTTAGATAGTGTGTTGCTAACACTCCTCATATGTTAATGTAAAGAGGAAGTATTACCACTGCATCAGTCAGTGTGGATAAAGAATAGAAAGTTCAGTGTGTTCAATGTAGTATTTAATAGTGTGTTTGGGAATTCGCTTGCATCAATGCAAATAGGAATTTCCACTTTCCAAGGTACTAAAATGAGAAGCAAGTTCTTTTGTTTTTTTTCATTGAATGTGAATTTGCAAAATTTCAACTGTAAACCAAACACACACTAAGTCTCATAAGATGATTTTACCTAATGAGCTTACCTTTTAAGTTAGACTCTCTTTCATACTTAAATCATATCATTTGTTTGCAATTTTAATTTTTTTTGTAAAAAGGTTTAACTTTGATGCAATGTGAGTGTGCAATATTATTTAAACTTATGTTAGTATTTGTTTTTAGATTTTTTTCAAACTATTTCTTTAATAAAGTAAGATACTAACTTCTGAAAACATGATTAAGGGCTAAAAATAGAAATTTTTAATAGCGATTTTTCATGCATATGAATTTTGGTATCAAATTCAATATTATATATATTTTAAAGGAATTGGAGTTCTTTCACTCAAAACAATATATGATGATTTATGTAAAATATTTAACTACATTAATATCTACATAAAGTATCAAACTTGTAAAATGATGTTAATTATCATAGGAAAAAACTTAAGTATTGTTTTTTAAGGGTCCGTTTAAGGTGGTTTTTAGTTGTGAGTTTAGAAATTTCAAAAACTGCAACTAGTTTTTAGTTTTTAAAAATTAGTTTTAGTTTTTTTCTCAAATTTTTGGTTTCAAAATAAACTCGTTTTGAAATTTTTTTATTTTGTTAAAATTAATTTAAGAGTATGTTTTCGTGGTGGCGGTAAAGGTGGCAGTAGTGATGGTGGTAATGATGACAGTGACAGTGGTGGCAGTGCTGACAGTCATGGTGGTGATGGTGCTGGTAGCAGCAGCGACGACGATAACGGTGTTAGTGGTGGTGGGAAGAACTATTGTCAAATGTAATTATGTGTACTTTTTTAAAAACTAAAAACTAGATTCACAAAACCTTTTTTCTTGGTTTTGAAAGTGGATGTAAAAGTGTTTTAAAATTGAGTTAAAAACTATTTCAGTTCCATTTTAGCCAAACGTGTTTTGTTTTGAAAATTAGATTTGAAAACCAAAAACCAAAAACTTACAACTACCCCAAACGGGTCCTAAGTGTTTATGCCTTTATGGTGTTGCTTTCAATTAAATTTAGAATTTTAATTTTAATAATTTATGTCAAACTTTAATGCATGTTTTTTTTTATTAGAGTTTTATCTTGGGAAAACTCCATTTATGATTAAAGAATAGTATAAAAAATATCTAAAAATAATATATTAGTTTCATCATAAATTATATCATTAAATGTAAATGTTATTATAGTTTAAAATCTAAGTACAGATATTCTGAGCCCGGTTATTTTAGTTTTTTTTAATGAAAAAACACTCTTATTTTGAAAAAAAAAATACTTTTAAAGGATTTTAATGTGTTTTTTTTTTTAGATTTTAAAATAAAATATATTTTTTATATTTGTAACCAAACAAAATATAGCTTTCACTTTTTTTACAAAATCTCTAAAACATAAATTACTTCTGCATATAAATTTAAAATCACTTTTTTAAAAAGATTAAGCTTAAGCAATCGCACTTTTGTAATATTTTTACTCTAAAATTTTCTGGCAAAATTTAAGAAGGGGAATGTGGGAAAGGGCCCCTAACGACAACATACCAGAAAGCCCATTTTAATGTGGACAGGTGAATATAGTGGGGCAGCAGCTTTTGCATATTTTTTAATAGTATAAAAAAGAAAAGAAGAGTGTATTTTTATATTTATTTTTAAAATAATTAGAATGAAAAAAATAAAATGTATTAAATGTTTTTAATTAATAATACTCATCAATAATACTCTTTTTTGAATTTAACTCCTTTAACGAGAGGAGACATAAAAAAAATGTTGATGTATTACCTGTTAACTTAAATAATAATACCTCATATTTAATCTGCTTTAAATTATTGGTAGATGTATATTATTAGTTTCTCAATATATATATCTTTTTACTTTAAAATAACCAAAACAAAATCAAATAAGAAAGCAGAAAACAATAAGAAATCTCTAATACGGTTGATTATTCATAATTTAACTAAAATTTCATGGAGTTGTCCTTCAAGGTCTTCCTTTTTATGAAGAATCATTGTGTATCTAAATTAAACTAATTAAAAACTGATATACAATTATTGTTGATTATGAGATATAAAATGTATTTAATTTATAAGGAATAAATCTTATTTATTAAATAAACAATAAGTCAATAATATGTTTAACAATTTTATTATTGAATTGGAGAAGCATCATATTTCTTTCATTATCAATACAAATATCATTACAAGCTTAGCCAAATGTAAACAAGAAATTTAATGGCGCTCATCCGAGCAACCAGTTTACAAAATCAAGCCTACTCAAAAAAGATTTGGACAAAAATGATGGACAACTGGGCATTGTTCAATAACCCTGACCTTTGGGTTGGTCGAAGGGAAGGTCATTGGACAATTGTGTCACGTAACAAATTCTTCTTTGTACTTGTGACTTGCGAGTCCCTAATCACTCAATTTTAATTCCTTTGGTCGGGGTGGAATGGGCGTATGAATGCAGAATTCATTTGCCAAACCTTAATTGAAGCAGTCACGGTGGCCTCAGTAGCATTATTGAAAAAGAATAATCGAGCAGCTCCATAAATTGCCCTCGTTGGATAAACCCGAGATGTCACGCACGTCCTTCCACCTTGAGCAAAGCTTTCTACTATAGAATGGTCAACCTAATTAGAGCATGAAAAATCAAAGTTGATTAGCTAATCTAGTTCATGTACATATAAGACATGTATAAAACTTCGAGTAAAAATCACAAAATTGCAAGGATTAACTTACCAATATCCTTATAGACAAATTTTCGTCTTTTAGTACTGGAACAAAGCTTCCAAAGATTTTCTTATCAACATCAGTTGCTAGAGAAGACCTACCAAAAAAAAAGATGTATCCAATTCAACATTGTATTTTATCACAACTTAATACCAAGATATTTTCTTTCACTAACTTAGTACCAAAGAGACAAACAATGCCATTTCAAGTTCAAAACAAAATATTAGTCTAATACCTTGATTGATCAGAGCAGAAGGAAGTTTTAAGTTGTCCATCGCTTCCTTTGACGACATAAAAGTATGTGGGAGTGTATTCAGAGAGGTCATCATCAGCCAAAACTAGAAGACCAAAAGGTCCTAAGGCACCACGTTCAGCTGCTCCACCACTGGTGCTACACTTGTACTCCATATTGGACTGAGTTGTTTTCTCCAAGGCTTCCTTATCTATCTCAAACTCAGCTACAATGTCCAACTGTTGCATTGGCAGGTTCAATTTCATGTCATTGAATTAACCAACCTTAATTACATACAACTTGATGTTCTCCTAACTACTAGCCAATTAAAAAAAAATAACATGAACCCAAACCTGTGCAGCTGTTTCAATTTCTAGTGGCACCACTGATCCTGGCTTCACCTTCAAATTTTCAAACTCATCACTTCTCAATCTCAAACTTTCCACCTCTGCTACAGGCCATTGAAGTAAGTTGCTACCAGTTTTCTTATCAAGTGTCAATGCTCTTGGAATACCCTGTACAATTAAAATACAATCCATGTTATTGCTAGCTTATATAGCGAGCGGTAGTTAAAAAAGTCACAATATTGTAAACAAGAAAAATGGGTAATTAATTAACACACCTGAACTGATGCCCAACCTTTGGCCACATCAGCATATTCGCTATCAGACTCTCCAATCCAACCCCACAACACTCTCCTCCCCTTACTCTGATCATAAAATGTCTTGGATGCATAAAATATACCATAGTCATATCTGAGTCCAATACCAACATCGTTCTTGAAGTCATCTGGTGTGAACTTAACATTCTTCTCATCATAACTCCCTAGTGCATAGTAATCATGTCTATCATCATCCAAGCTAACCTTTACCACATGCTTCACATGATCCCCATTAATTGAAGTCCCCAAGCCATTTTCTGCCTTTTTGGATACTGGGAAGAAGTCAACACACTCCCACATGCCAGTGCCAGGCACTGCATGAAGCACCCCCTCCACACGCTCATAGGTCTTAAAGTCGTTGGTGTCATAAATCAAGGCAATGCCAGTTTTGTTAAGCTTAGAACCAATAGTGATGCGCCACTTTCCTTCAGAGGTGAGCCAAGCAGTGGTGGGGTCACGAAAATCCTTGGCACCAATTCCTGGTGGTGGGAACAGAACAGGATTTGCAGGGTATTTGACCCAATCAACAAGGAGGGGATCAGAGGGGTCAGCAGGGTAGGCAAGGTTTTGCACCTGCACTGACTCATTGGTGGAACCAGTGTATAGCATGATGACTTGACCATCAGGTAAGATGGTGGCAGAACCGGTCCACACACCGTTTTTGTCATACCATTGATCAGCCACCATTGCTAGTGGAAGGTGAAGCCAATGGATCAAGTCCCTTGATACAGCGTGTCCCCAAACTATGTCACCCCAGACTGCACTGTTCGGATTATACTGGTAGAAGAAGTGATACCACCCTTTGTAGTACAATGGACCTGAAATTGATGCACAAAACTGTGTCAAAAAGGTGGTGCAGGAAAATCTGAGCCACTCTTTTTAAACTTCATTAGTTCCAATAATGTTGGAAAAAGCTTTATACTTTGGTTCTAGAATTTGATTAGACCAAAAAAGGGAACGGGGTGGGGTGGCGGGGGAAGCAAATATGCATAGTAAAGCTGTAAAGATTTATCTAGCGTTAATTTAAAATTAATTAAAATGATAAGGTATTTTTAATTTAAATTAATGATACATTTATTGTTTTCTTTGGTCATACAAACATGCGGTTCAAAAACAGACTGCTGGAAGTACTGTTCAAGAACTGCGGTTGACCCGCTTTATTCAAATTTTTAGAAAAATTTATCCCTTAATTTCTTATGAAAAATTGAAAGTCTTATCTTGGGATGAAAATGGGTTGGGTTTGAGTAGGATATTATAGTACCCGTCCTCATACTCGTGTTCGAAAAAAATACTCATATGCGGCTTCATACTCGTGTTGGTAACAACTTTAATCCCAATTTTTGTACCCGCTAAGTACCTATATACCCGTATCTGCACCCACTACCCGCACATTTCTTAAGTGCAGAGCCGTGACAAAAATTCTAAAGTTTTAGGCAAAAGTTATATTCAATATTTAATTTAATGTAACTTATCAAAACTCATTTTATTTTTTTTATCAACTACAAAATTATTGATCAAAGTTTTATGATTAAGTATTTCTAGTATTTCACTATCAATATATAAAAAGACAAATTGATTCAATCCATTCTTTAACATAGTCAATAATAATAATTATAAGTATTATCAATAATATTTTAAAAATAATGCATGCATTTGAAAAGGAATATAATTTTTTATATAATTTAATATTTTTAGTGGAGTATGAATTATTTTTAAAATCTAATTTATATATAATGTTAGTGCAAATCATTTTTACATAAACGTTTTTTAAAATTTGATTATCGTAGTCATTAATATGATGTTGCAATATGTTTAATTCCTATTAGATATATATGTAAAAATATTTTATACTAACAATGCCTATAAATTAAACTTTTATTTTTTGTTTGTATTTCTTATAATATTTTTATTTTTAAAAATAAATATTTTTTTTAATATTATAATAATTACTAGAACTTATCTTTTTAATATATTGTATATGAAATATTTTATCTTTAATATATTAAAGATTATATATATATATATAGTTGCAAGTATGGGGCAGGATGAATACTATAGTACCCATATCTATACCCATTTCATTGAACCAATATTTATCCTATTCGATATAGGTATTTTTACGGGTATTCATAGGACTTGGGTAGAATTGCCATCCCTATTCTTATCGTCTCAATACTGTACAGAAATTCATTGATTTTCTGCACAAAAGATCCACAGCATGTGAGCAATACTCGTATATAATAACGTTAGGAATTTTGCCCAGTCATGGTAAAAGAAATGGGACAAATTAATAGACAACAATAAAATGAGAAGAAATTAAAGAAAGAAAAATGTTATTTATACTACAAAATTATATAACTTTTTTTTTTATCTCTCTATTACGTTACTCATTTTATCTTGTATTTTTTTTTTCTATCTCTCTTATTTATAAATAAAACATTATGTAACAATTTTTTTTTCCTGCTAGTTAGGTAAAAACAATGGGAAAAGGCGAGGGTGCTCTTACCATTAGGATCTGAAGCAGCGTAAACCGGATTCCCCCGTCAGAGCAAGCCAAAGTCACCCACAAAGATAAGAAACAAGTTAGTATCACAAACATTCAACATTAATCACTTTTTTTTTTTTTTGTCAATTTCAATTGAAAGAATAATTTGGACAAAGTATTTAGCTTTATTCTTTAAATTAAGGAGTTGTGTTTTAAAAGATAAAATACACTTATAATTTGTTATTAAAAAATTAATTATTGAAATTTTAATAATTAAAATTTATTATATATATTTAATCACAATCTTAATTATTAATTACTCCATAATTCTTAAGTGCACAGACTAAATCCTTTGCCGACAGTATTTTGATTTTGACTCTCGCTTGGAGAGATTGGGGCTATAAAATTAACACATCTTTGTTAACGTTAACAAGTCGACTATGAAGGGGTTATAATTAATTTTATGAAAAATAATTTAATTTCCTTAACAGTTTTAAATGTCTTTTTCGTTAAATGTTATCATTATAATTATAATTATATTAGAGTAGCACAAAGTTACCATTACTAGTATAAAAAGTTAAATAAAATAATAAAATAATTACTACATATAAAGATAAAAAAATATGTTTAATCTTTACACTTTTTAATTTGGCTCATATATATATAATCTAAATTTATTTTTTAAAAACGAATTAAGTTTAAAAATAAGTGTACAGTAACTAAAAATATTTTTAATGAATTTTTTAAACACTTTTTGTTCTTTTCATTTACCCTTGTTTTTATGATCCACCTTCTCTGGTCCATGCTCCTTGGAATATATATATATATATACAAAACATGTATTTTTCACGGAAGATAATCCTATTTAAGTCGGCTAAAACCACTATTAACGACAAAGCTCTCCTTCCGAGTATTCATGAAAGATAATCCTATTTGAGTAAGCTAAAACCACTATTAACGACAAAGCTCTCCTTCCAAGTATTTGGAGATCATTTCATCAATAGAATTTCCTAACATTAATATTTTTTAAAATCCATTATTCTTTTCATATATTTCCATATTACAACTTGGGAGAATTTTTTTCTGTATAAGTATTTTTCTTTGGAGGCAATTCTATTCGAAACACTACTAGACACTAACCCCCTATTTGGTTCTAAGGAGGGGGAGGGGGAAGAGAAATTTTAATGAAAGGGAGGGGAGAGAAGGTAAAGGAAGGGAAGAATTTTAATTAAACATTCTGTTTGATTATGATTAAACATTCTGTTTGATTAAAAAGAGAGGAGGGGAGGAATTTTAATGGAGTTGAGGAGAGGTAACACTTTTCTCGTTTGGTTCACTAGGGAAGGAAATATATTTTACAAATTAATTTACCTCTATACCCTTATAACTTTGAATTTCAAAACATAAGTATAAAATATTTTAGTAATTATACTTAAAATATTTTAAAATCCCTTCCCTCCCCTCCAAATCCCCCTAATATTGGAGGGAAACAAAAATTAAATGAGGAGAAATTTTGCTCTCCTCCATTTCTCTCTTAAAAATTGAACCAAACAACTAAAGTTTATAAAAATCTCTTCCCTCCCCTCCATTTCCTCCCAACCAAACACTATGTAAATGTGATTACCTTTCTCAACAAAAATTTAAACCTTAGTTTACCATGTTGTGAGAACTAGCTCCTTTGTTAGATCCAACCTCTGCTGGTACTTAAGAGAATTCTAGAAATTAATAATTAATTTTGAATATTTACCATAAATTTTTGTGATCTAAGATAAAAAAAATAAATTAAGTTGATAGTAGAGTTTTTTAAAATTTTATTATACCTTTTTAAATACTAAAAACAATAATAAAATGTTTAAAATTATAAAATATATCAGTAGATATATTCATAATTATTTATCAACATTAAAAAGGTTACCTATATTAAAGAATAAATGCACTAATAGTATAAAAGTTCATCCTTCAATCACAAATTATCATATATAATAAATTTGTTAACTTTTATAATACATGAATTTTTTATTAGTTGTTAATTTAAAAAATTTTGTACTGATATTCTGTTAAACTCTATATTAAAATAGATTAGAGTGAAATTTAAATTATTTTTTAAAAAAGACTATATATTTTAATATAAAAGAAAAAGACAAAGAAAAAAAAAATTTACTCTTAAGCAATTAAAACAAACCAGAAATGAAGTATATATAGCTTACATCACTGTGTAGCAGATTAAGTAAAAGAGACGTGATACACATATAATAATTTATAAAATAATTTACACAATATTTTTTATGTTTATTTCTTTCTATCATTATAAAATGTAATAATTGATGTAAAGAAAAGAAATAAACATAAAAAAATATTATTGTATAAATTGTTATATGAATTATTGTACAAATAATTAAACAAAATCAGTTATATAAAATAGAGTTACCGTTCATCCAATTCTTCTCAGGCTGGAAATGGTAAGCTGTTCTCTGCCATGAGAGCATGCTATTGTTCCAAGGATACGATTCCCCGTTGCCCATATTGTTGGCGGTCAATAGCCAGGCGGACTTCTCGGAGACCCCTGCAGACACGCCACGTGAAACCGGCTCCCATGTTGACCAAGCTACTGTCTCTGTTTCGGGGCTCAATTCTAATTCATTGGGTGTTGACGTTGGCAATGACACATTATCTCCATGTCCATTTGAATGCGCCCTGTAGCCATTGAAGGCCACCAAGGACACAAGCGCCAGCAACCCACAAAAGATGACAAGCACCTCCTTCAGCTGTCGTCGAGGCTCCGCGGGAGAGTGGGGTCCATCGGGCACGGGAATATAAGAACAAGGGAGTTCAGAATCAGAGGAGGGGGTTGTTGTGCTGGGGCTTCCCATTGGTGAGACTAAACAAGGAATGTGCAACAATTCACGCAATGGAAAGACTTGACAATTGGGCTGGGCTTGGGTTTTTCTTATGGTGCTCGGGAGAAAAAGAATGAAGCAGGGAGAAGGGATTGACCAATACGACGCACAAAAGTGCGCGAATTGTAAACTGAATCAGGCAACCTGTGAGGTGCATTGCATTTACCACATGGGCATACTTATAGAGGTCTTAATGCCAGCATGGATGTCAATTGATTGGGCGGGCAAAACGGTTATTTTATCTAATAATTGAGGCTGCTGCCCCCGGTTTTTTTTTTTTTTCTATTGGCAATGATTTTTTACTCTAGTTCTTTGCTTTTGTAATCAGTTTTCTTTTATACATTTTGTAAGTTTGGGACTAGTTGATTGGTTTTGAAAATCGGCTCGTAAATTTACAAATTAAAGGATTGAGAGAAATGTTTAATTTTTATTGATCATTATAAAAACAATGTCATATTATTTTTATTTTTAAATATTTTTAATAATATCTTATTGTTTATATATATTTTGTTCACATTTTTAAAAATGTGAAACAAAGTAAAAAAATAATGTATTTTTTGTGAATAAAACTAGAATTTATTAAAAAAAAACTCTGAAATTTTTTGTCGTTAGATTTATGTAAAGGATTGTATTTTTTTTTATTTATAAATTCATAATAATCCAATAATAATATATGCACATATTTATATTAAATTTTCTTCGCGCATTATTCTTTTCACTATTCTATTAGATTACAAGTGGGAAATCAATTACTAATTATACTATAGCTTTTTCTAGCTGCTAATCAAGATTGGGTTTAAGGTGTGCTTTGGCAAAATTAACTTATAAGCTAGTTGAAAATATATGAGTTAGCTAAAAGCTTATAAGTTATAAGCTGAAAAACTGAAAACTTATAAACTAGCTAATTGACTTGAAAGGGTTTAGCAACATTAACTAATAAATTAGTTAATAAATGTAAAATGACATAAAAAGAATATATATATGATGGAGATCAAGTTATTCTAAAAATAACTCTTGGTAAAGTTACTTTCCTCAATAACTCTTTATCTATATTAAATTTCAATAATCTAACCGTTGAATATTTTGATATTATGTCGATGATCATACACACCAAATTTTAGGTAAATCGAACATTTGTAGTTAGATAATCTTATAGTCAGCCTTTACTTATAATTTAGAAAAGTTTATGTATATCATATGTTAATTTGAATTTATTTAATGAGGTATCAAATAATTTTTAAACTTTATAAAAATTTGTAGACTTGATCTATCATATGCTAATGTACACACGTTTGTTTTTTAGTTAGAGTACGTTAATAAGTTATAACTACAATATATCTTAAAATACACCACAATGTAGCTTGTTAATGTACTTTAACTAAAATATAAGTGTGTACGTTAGCAAATGCTTGTGGGTTTGCTAACGTACACACATTTGTTTTTTAGTTGGAGTATGTTAGCAAGCTATAACTACAATATATCTTAAAATACATCAACGGTGTAGCTTGTTAACGTACTCCAACTAAAAAATAAGTGTGTGTATATTAGCGAATCCCACACACACACACACACACATATATGGGTCAAGATCCGTTGCACCAGATGTTAAAGTTCATCAAATTACATCTTCAATAACTTTTTGTAAAATGTAAATTTAATCAATCCAACTGTTGAATTTAATGTTCTTATTAATTAGATTAAGTATAAAAAATTTCATATAATTCTAAAATTATTTAATAGCTCATCACATCACTTTATTTTAACATACAATATGATATTAAAATATACGTAAATATTCAATGTTAGATAACATATCTAAAAAGATCCAAATGATGTGAAATTTAATTTACATGATCATGAAGGTAATATCACACAATTCAATGGTTAGATTGGTTAAATTTGCATTTTACAAAAATTGAAAGTGTAATTTGACTAACTTTGACATCTGATATCAACGGATTCTAACCCTATATATACATACATACATATATATATATACATATATATATATATATATATATATATATATATATACATAACATTTGAATTTATTTTTATTAACTTATCATCTTGAGAATTAGGATAATAATTTTTAAATTTTATATAATAAAGGAATGATGGAGATTTTACGAGTTTCAATAGTATAAGGGGTCGCACAACAATGATGAACAATGTGGTGGCAATGATTAATGAGACAATCATGGGTGCCGTCAAAGATGCATGTTGCTATTATGAGTGAGAAAGTAGAAAATGTGAAAGACAGAACATGACATTACTGAGAGTGACAAGATAGGCAAAATTATTTCTAAATTGAAAAAAAGGGTAAAAGGAGATTTCAAGTAAATTAAGGAGGATAAAAATGAAAAAAAGAAGGGGAAAAAAAGGCTAATAATTTATAACCTATAAGCTAGTTAAAGTAGCTTATAAAATTAAACTAAAAACTAATAAAATAAGTTTGTATACCAAACAAGCTTAATTTATGCCAAAAATGTTTTTTTAATAAGATTTATTCTTCCTTGAACTAGTCTCTAGAAGGGAGTTAATTAAACCCGTTCTATTTCTAATACTTATACTACTTACTAGTGAATTTATACAATCCATAATAAATAGTTCTACTTGAGTTAAAGGATATGATTATTAATTTATCAAAATTATAATTGATAAACAGAGTGCAAATTTCTTTACAATATTCACTAAATAAGTTATTATTTATATTACAAATTAGTGAAATATGTAATTAGTACATAAAAACTATAATTTTTTTTTTCAATAATAAACATAAAGTTACACAATTCTCATAAAAACCACACTTCATTTGGTGATCAACGTTACTGATAATTTATTAACATTATTTCTAAATAATGTACCATATGTTAAATTAAACTACGTGAAGTTAAGAAAGTTAAATCAAACACGGACAGTAAAGCCAATAATGTTTCCCTGATTATGGTAACGTGTACCAATAATCTGAAAAAGTGGAGAAATAAAAGTCATGAAAACAATGACTAAAAGAACAATAGCCCTAATTAATACAAATCATTCCTAATTATGGTCCACACATAACCTATTTTCTCCGCACCAATAAAACCAATAAAAGCCAGAAAGAGCATATATAGAACAGTTCAACAAATTGGTGCAAGTAACTAGTAAGCCGTGTTTTGATTTGGTGATGACTCATGAGATCTTAAGACGCCACGGAGGCATACGATGAGTCTAGAAGTATTAAGTCAAACAATTAATTATTTCTTTATCAAAAAAAAAATTAATTATTTGATTGGAATAGACTCAATCTGAGAGCACTAGATTTAATCAAACATATGAAACACCGCCACATCAGAAAATTGAGGTCGCGCGGTAGGATGAGGTCGTCAGCTTTATACATTATTTGTAATAATTGTCATTATTTTAATCTAAACAACCGCAGCAATGGTCAATTAATTATACTTAATTAGTACATATTTTATTCTATATGATTCCAATCCAACTCCAACATTCATCTTCTACCTCAGCAATGAGTTTTCCCCCATATGATTGGTTTTGACATATATAATTGTTGCTGAGTCAGATGGAGGTGGCCCTGTTGCTCATTCTTTGCAGTCACATTTCAACTGCATACAATAATGCATTTGCCAAGACAGATTGCCGTGGCTTTTGTATTTAGTATTTACCAAATATTGTGTTGGTTAATTTTACACCACGTAAAAAGAATTAGCAGGCATACACTCATTGGCTGTCTTCTCAGGTGATGCAGTGCGAGAGTTTTTCTTTCACTATTTGCCAGTTTTGTGAGGCTGCTAATGGTTCGGCCCCACCTCCCCCCAATAATGTTTCATTATTGACAATGAAACAAAACTAATCAAACAGAAGTTACGAATGTATAGCTAAGCCGAATGTTGAGTATCGCTTTTGTCATTCTGCCTGCAGCATGATTTGGGGAGTTTGCTTGTGTTTTTATTAAGAAAATAAGTGTTTTTAATTAGATATGCTTAATTTTTAATAATTAGATTATTTTAAACAATATTTTAGTATTTTTTTTCCCTTAGTTAAAAATAATAATATAAGGAAAACTTTAAAAAAGCTATTATAATTTTTTCCAAAAGTGACACGAAGCAACCTCAAACCTTGATTAATCCCTACCGACCGGCTAATTAGGATGATTAATTTGTCCTTCCTATCTAAGCTAGTTTAGTATGTTTCACGTGCAGCACCGTGTGGTATTGCAGATTCCACATGGCTATGCTTCCACCGGTAGCTAGATGAGTCGGATGATTAATTGGCAGTAATGTTGTATGATGTGATTATATATCCATAGCACATATAATGTTTGATACAATGAATCACCGGTTGGTCCTGAAACTTCTTCCTTCGCCGCCGAGCATGCTAATCACACCAATTTTATGTGCAAATAACTCGTCGTATTTGTTTATTTAAATTCTACACTTGTGTTTCTGTTCAGAGTGATACTTTCCGGCATGGGACACTAGAGTCAGATTATGCCTGCCCAAACACTGAAAGTATGAAATCAAAAGAGGGGATGAAAGATCCAGGATAGCCACATGTTATTAAAAAAACAACAATAAATATAAGCTTGATCCGTCGGTATGGTCCGTAGGAGATTAGAGATATTCTAAGGCACAAGACCATGGTGTCAAGTTTTTTTTTTTTTTTCATTTTTCTTTTTGGTTACAAGTATATCTAAACCATGATCCATGTATGTGACCTTAACAAATTTTAGTAATTGAGATATGTTCTTTTCGTTTAAAATTTTTAGGTTTAATTATTCATTTGATCTCTACAAATACAAAAACATTCTCTTTTAATTCTTATACTTAAAAACCTCTTCTTTTAGTCTCTATATATATTATTTTTAATCCTTTTAGTCTTCGCCGTAAAGACTAAAAGGAATTAAAAGAACGTGTAGAAACTAAAAAGAATTAAAAATAGTATGTGTAGAGATTAAAAGGGGATATTTTTAAGTATAAGGACTAAAAGAAAAAATTGTTGTAACTCTAAGAACTAAATGAGAATTAAACCAAACTTTTATATCTTTTAAACGAATTGATTAATTGAAGGTAATTTTTTTTCTCTGAAAATAAAATTGCATTTAAGATCATGCATGAAAATTATGATTGCACTCGGTGGCAGAGTTATTAAAGCCATCTCCAACCTAGCATATCTTTTTATACTTCTTAAATGGGCTCCACCATTTTACTTTATCTATTTAAGCACCTCTTCTCTCTAACCCAACATCTTTATGGGTCCCACAAATAATTTCACATCTCTACATTTCATCTTTAAATACATTTTTTTATTGTATAATTTTTTTTTATTTTAAATGCTATAAGCACTAGTGCTTATTTAGCTTTGGTCCATATTGCAATCCAATGGGAAGTTCTTAATAAGAACGGTGCTTAACAAGCATTTGGATATATAAGAAGTTGTGCTGCAGTTGCCCTAAGGAGCAAGAGAAGCCATGGCCGCTTCCTCCCCCCTCCATTTTTTTAATTAGGTATAAATACTTTTTTTTGTATAGTGTTTTTAATAATTTTGAATATCATTTAACTTTTTTGACCCCTCAAATTATATTTGATCAAGATATGCTACTAATTGCAGCAAATGCCATATTAAACAAGTATGCAATTAGTAACTTCTGACCAACATATGTTAAAGTATAAAATAGTTTAATTTTGAATACATTATTAGTATACTTGTCAACCAATTAAAAAATTTGTATAAGATATAAATTTTAAAATAATTATTATAAAAGTCAATAATTATCAATTATAAAATTTATTTTATAAAAAAACCTCTAATTATTAGTATATATATTCCAATTAAAATCTTATAAAATTAGAGTGTAATAGTTATACACTGTTAGTGTAAAATATTTTACACTGTTATCTAATCAAAAATCACCATTAATATGGTTTTTAAAGTATTTATTATAAAAATTAACAAACTTACAATAAATGGTGGTTTGTGATTGGATAACAGTGTTCAATGCATGATCATTAAACTCATAAAATTATAGTTAAATACATATATAAACTCAAACCAACCCCAATTGAGTAGACGAGGCCAAAATTATTGGGAGTTAGGAATTTATTAACCTAACTTTAAGAGGTGTTTAAAAGAATTTATTTGGATACATGGAACTCTCTTATAATAATTTTAAAATTTTTCTTAAAAATTATTTTAATAAACTTTACAAATAAATTTTGCATAATTCTTTTATGGGAAATATTAAATAATTAATTAAATTATTTATTGAAACATATGCTTGAACCAAGAGTTGGATGCATTACTCATATTGCATGGAGTCTTAACTCCATTCTTTGTGTTTTTTTAAGCCAAAAAAAATATAGGGAGGAAAATGTTCTCGCTGTATGCCTGTATCTAAAAGTTGAGTTGAAACGCTTCCATTTTATGGGCCAGCCATCATGAATTTGCATCAGAATTGCAAGCATGTAGGTAGATGATGGAGATGTATGGGTCAGTGGAGAAATGGGGCCAAAAATATAAAATCCGTGGTAATCGAAAAAGTTATTGTACAGTCCCAAATCATTACCTATGTGTTTATAGTTTCGGTTAATTTCTACATGCCATATAGTCAAATATTTCAATTTATAAAAAAGAGTTAATAAAACTTAGTTACATATCAAGTGAAGATTGATCGAGATTATAAACACGTAATAGTTCAAGGCCATATCATACAATAATTTCTCCATATGATAAGAGAAGGTGCCAGTAATCTAACACAAATTAAATTGTAGTTTTAAGTATAATTTGAGGTTCTTTTAATGTGTTTCATGGACACAAGTTCCGGAACCTCAAAATGAAAAGTTTTAATTAAAAGAATATTTATTGTGTTAAAATCATTTAATAGGGTTTAATATTAATTATTAATTAGTATTTACCATACACTATGGGAACACGTTAGAAAAGAATCTTAATTATCCTTTATTTGAGACTTTGAGTAACAAGAGTAGGTCACGTGTGGGATATTGTTGGACTCTGACGAAATTATTTCTATCCAACTTACTCCAGTCTGGATTGCTTAATCCACCTAATGTTTCATCATAGTTCTATTCATAATTGAGCCAAAGGCCATCATTCACCACAGAGCTCGTTGTTGGAATTTTGTATTCTAATAATTAATATAGGCTAATATTATAAGACAATTTTATTAGCTATTTATCATTAGTGAACTTTATTTTATGTGGTCAAATTAAGTGATTTGGATACAGTAGTGCAATTGCTTTTGGGGTTTTAATTTGAATTGTAAAATTAGCTAATGTATATTGTGTTATAGAGCATTCCATTGTGGCTACAATTTACGAACTAGTAGCATTCAATTAAATGCATTTGTGAACCTTTTTTTTTCTCCGAAAAGAGCAAATTTATATTTATATTGTATATATAAGGAATGGTTCTTTACTATTTGCAAATTAAGATAAAGTGGAATTATGCTTTGTTAGTGAATCCAAGCCAATTATCTTTTACGTTGGCAGTTAACATGAGGTTTCGAATATATATATATATATATATATATATCTTTTGGATTATACTTGGATTACATCACACATATCTTATATATATTATAAAGCGAGATTGACGCAATTAATATATATTATATATATCTTTTGGATTCTTCTCGAAAAGGCTTTTGGATTTTAGATATCATGAGATATCTTCTTTGGCAATTTTTTTTTTAAATTAGCGCTGCGATTGAATTAAATGAGAAATTGAAGTCAATATTTATGCATGATTTCGACAAATTTAGACCCTTCCCATATTTTATTATTGTCTGGTAATGTTGGTTGGATTGATCGAAACAACATGTTGCCAAAATAACCTCCGTTGCTTAGGTTGATTTGTTTGAATTTACATAGATGTAGCATGGAATTATTCATGCGAACTGTGCTCGGCGCAAAGGAAGACACAGTTTGGCCGGATAATTACATGCCTACGATGGTAAATGTGTGGTGATTATAAGGATAATTTTCCATGTGAACAATGGAGTGTCTAAAGACAATCGTTATTTGACAGAACTTATCACCAATGTTTGATCATTGCGCTGATAGTACCACTTGCAATTAGTTCTTTCAATCCAAAGATCGAGGATTAATGGTGCGCTAGGTATCTTGTTTGGGTCTTTAAATTCATCATAAATATTGATTGTGCATGCCTTATTAATTATCTTTTGTCATGCTTTCTAATGTTATTGTATGTTTATTGTTCTCTCTCTAGTTGCTACCACTATCGCTCCTAACTTCACTACTCAAATTAATGGAATCCCAATGCTGAATAGGACGAACTTCAAGTCATGAAAAAAGGCTGTAGAAATTGTTCTCTGTTGTATGGACTTGGACCAGGCATTAAGGACGGAACGACCCACTTCCACTCTAGAGAACCCTAATGAGGCAAAAATTGAGAGGTGGGATTGGTCCAACCGAATGTGCCTCATGATCATCAAACGCTCCATTCTAGAGGCATTTCGGGGCTTGATTGTTGAGAGCGAGAATGCTAAGAAGTTCTTGGAGGCAATAGAGCAATTCTTTGCCAAGAATGAATAAGCTGAGACAAGTAGTCATTTGGCTTAATTCATCTCTATGAGGTATAAAGGTAAAGGGAACATAAGGGAGTACATTATGGAGATGTCTAATCTTGCATCGAAACTCAAGACACTAAAGTTAGAGCTTTTCTGAGGATTTGCTTGTGCACTTGGTTTTGATCTCACTGCCTACACACTTTGGGCAATTCAAAGTGAGTTATAACACTTAAAAGGACAAATAGTCCCTCAATGAGCTTATATCTCACTATGTGTAAGAGGAAGAGAGACTATAGAGGGATAAGACTAAAAGTGCTCATTTGGCTTTGACCTCTCAGAAGAAGAAGAGGAAGAAACATAAGGAAACTGTGGAAAGTTCTTCTCAAAAGAAGAAGTTAAAGAAGCAAGATGAGGAATTTACTTGCTTCTTCTACAAGAAGTCATGACATATAAAGAATGACTGTTCTAAGTACACCGCTTGGTGTGTAAAGAAGGGTAAACTTCTTACTTTTGTTTATTCTAAAGTTAATTTAGTTTTTGTACCCAAGGACACTTGGTGGGTAGATTTTGGTGCTGCTACTCACATAAGTATGTCTATGCAGGGTTGCCTGTGGAGCCGTCCACCAAGTGATGCTAAAAGATTCATCTATATGGGCGATGGCAATAAAGTTGTAGTTGAAGCTATAAGGACTTTTAGATTACTTTTAAAGACTAGTTTTTATTTGAATTTGGTTGAGGCATATGTTGCACTGTCTATTACACGGAATTTAGTTTCTATTTCTATTTTGGACAAATCTGGTTATTTTTGTTCATTTGGAAATAATAATGTTAGTCTTTCTTATGATTCAAATATTGTAGGTTATGAGTCTTTAATTGACAATCTTTATATGCTTGATATTAAATGTTCCTATAACGAGATATTGCAAATAGATTCACGTGGTACGAAACATAAATTAAATGAGAATTCTGCCACTTTATGGCATAAGCGCTTTACATCTCTAAATAGAGAATCCAGAGGCTTGTGTCGGAGGAAATTCTTGGACCCTTAAATTTGTCAGACTTCCAAGTCTGTGTTGAGTGTATTAAGAGTAAACAAACAAACAAAAGAAATTTAGGTGCCGAAAGAGCAAAGGATGTCTCAAAACTAATACATATGGATATTTATGGTCCTTTCCCTACAGATTCATGGAATGGACAAAGGTACTTTATTACATTCATAGATGATTACTAAAGGTACGGTTACCTTTATTTAATTCATGAGAAGTCTTAGTCTTTAGACGTTTTCAAGTCTTTCAAAGTTAAAATTGAACTTCAACTAAAAAAAAAATTAAGGCTGTCAAATCTGACCATGGTGGTGAATACTATGATAGATATGACGGATCAGGTGAACAATGTTTAGGGCCCTTCTCACTTTTCCTCAATGAATGTGGAATTGTTTCGTAATAAACTATGCCGGACAAACCCAGCATGAACAGAGTTGTAGAACGATGAAACCAAACTTTTAAGGATATGGTAAGGGGTATGATTAATCACTATTCTCTACTAGAGTCACTTTGGCGAGGGGCATTAAAGACCGCAGTTTATATCCTCAATAGGGTACCGAGTAAAGTAGTTACTAAAACTCCTTATGAGCTATGGATTAGGAAAAAGCCTAGCATTAAGCACATGTGAATTTGGGGATGGCCAGTTGAAGCGAGAAGTTATAGGCTGAATGAGGGTAAGCTAAACTAAGAACGGTTAGCTGCTACTTTGTTGGTTAAGCTAAACGCTCTTGCAAGTATAACTTTTACAATCCTACTACAAGATCTTTCTTTGAGACAAGGTGTAACACCCCTACTTTTATATATTAAATTATTCTATATTTATTTCTAGAAAACCAGATGGAAATCTCAAAGATTGATCCCTATAGTTATGTTTATATTAGAAACTAGTATTTAGTTTAGATTTTTAATAATTTTTAGGAAACGGAGTTCAAAAATTTATAAAATGACCGTTTTGTCCTTAAAATGTTTAATAACAGAATTAATAAATAAAAATAGTTGGAAGTGTTTAAAAAAATTGTTTTTAAGTTATCAATGTACTTAGAATAATTAATAATAATTTTAGAAATTTTTAGTAAACTTATTACAAAAACACCCCTAATTGACTGCGGGAACCAATTAGAGACTTTTTGACCTTATAAAAAGTTATAAAAATTTTATTTTGAAAGAAAAATAGTGAAAAGTATAACAACCCTATTTTAATTTTGTCAACCGTTTTTATAATATTTGACAATATAATTTTCAAAAATCGGGAAGAAATTTCAAAATTTTGATCCCCACCATTATGCTCAAAATTTCAAGGTTTATTTAATTGTGATTTTTAATAAATTTTTTGAGCCAAAGCCTGGAGAAATTAGAAAATAACGGTTTTGGCCCTATTTCTCAACATTAAAGGCTAGCATGAGAAAAAGATTCAATTGACATTAAAATGTCAATTTGAGCTTGGAATCATGTTATATAGATTAAAATATAATTTTGAATTTTTTTTGGAATTCTTGTGTAAAATGACCAAAATGTCCTTAGATGCCTATTAAGCCTAGCCAGTATTGGTTTGACATTCAGAAAGGGTGAAAATGGTATTTCTAGTTTATTTTTGGGTAAAATATTTAATTTGAGAATTTTCATAAAAATTTTGGTATTTATTGAATTAAAATGGATTTTTTATGAATTTTCTAGCTTAAAAATACAAAATAAATATATATGATTTCAAATAAACTAATAAAAATTAAAATTTATTATTAAAAATTTATTTTGGTGAAAAATAATGTAATTATCCTGTTTTGCATTGAAATGCATTATTTTGATATTAAAAGCTAATTTTTCAAGTTTGGGCGTTTTTATCAGTATTATTTAATTTGCCTACAGATAAAAATTAACACATGGAAGCTTGAGACAGCTAGTGGAGCACGTCCCCAACCCTAAAATAATGTGACCTAGGGGACACCTAACCCACCCTTCTCCTCTATAAATACCTATGCCTCTTGGTCATTTTTCACACATCTTTCTCTCTCTCAAGCTAGCCAAATTCTTAGAGAGCTTCTCTCTCTAGAAATTTTTTTATTTTACTTTGTTTTTATGCTAAAATTTTACTAGTTTTCCAACAACTAGTAGAGTTCTCTTCCTAAGAGCTTTGCATCAACAATTCCATCATTTTCATCAACTATCTTAGAGGTAATGGGGGGAATGGAGTTGGTTCTAAATTATTGTCACTTTGCATGTTGGTAGGAAGAATTTTCTCCTAAACCCATTTAGGCATAATTTTAATTATTATTATCATTATATTATGTCTGATGTTAAACTTTAATTTTTATTAAGTTGTTACTCTGCTCAAATTTAAATTATTAAATTATAATTGCTAAGTTGTTATTCTGCTCAAATTTAGATTTTTAAATTATAATTGCTAAGCTATTACTCTGTTTAATTTTTGAAAATTAAAATGTACTTGCTAAGCTGTTACTCTTTAAAAAATTACAATGTATTTATTTAGTTGTTATTCTGTCAGAATTTTAGTAATTAAATTATAATTACTATGTTGTTATTCTACTAAAATTTTATATGATTACTAAATTGTTATTCTGTTAAAATTTTGGTATTGTGCAATTTCTGCAAAATAAGACAGAAATGTTGATTGTACTGGTGCTCAAATTAATTGAGACCAAGAAAATCTCTGTTTGATAAGTTAGGAATTGATAGTTTAGTAAGTAATGTAAAGCAAGTGACAGGCGGTGGCATAGCACCCTGCTAGGGAAGCTACAGTTTGATACGCGAAGGAATGAAAGGCAGAGACCCACTTGAGGAGGTCTTGGGGGTAGGCGTCAAGTGGTGAAGGTCCCAATGGCCAAGGTAGCGGCCCTTGAGCTGGGATATTTGCCTAACCAAGCTCGATAACCTCAACAACTGCTCAGCACTCCAGGATTGGTTGAGAGTATACCTCTATAAATGGATATCTTAATTGTTATTTTTCTCAATAATGATAAGGATTGTACCATGTGATGATGTTGATGAGGTATATGTACTCCCAGTGACTTCTCAGGTTCTATTGAGAACTATTACCCACTAATGAAAAGTATGGATCCATATCTAGTCAAGGGTATTCTGATACAACTCAGAATAAACCTTAAGTTTCCTTTTATTGTCAGGCGTGTTTTATCTTTGTTTTATGATAGATTTCCTACCATACATGTAAAAGTGATTTTAGAACAAATCACCTCACTCCATTATATTTCTTCCTTGTATAATTGATCACAATTATTGAAGACGACAACAATGCATGATGGTGCTGAGGATGAGTTAGAGGATACTTTTCCAGATTTATAGACCTAGTTTATAATATTTTCCTTAAGAGATGGGGTAGATAAATTCTGCTCTGTATAGGATCTTTTTGTTATTATCTTTTAATTTTATTTTCTGCCTTTCATCGACCATATTCACAGAGGAGTTCCCATGACTCGGGAAAGGATTGTTCCCTACATTGGGATTGTCTTCCTTAAAGCTTAGTAGACTTGCATCTATCAAGTCCTGTACTTTATGCTTCAAACCCCAACATTTTTCAGTAGAATGCCCTATAGTACCTGTGTGGTAGTCACATTTGGCATTTGGGTCATAACTCTTCGGATATGGTGGTTGAACAGGCTTTAATGGGTATGGTATGACCAAGGAATTGCAGATCAAGTGTGGCAAGAGTTCAGTATAAGTCATTGGGATTGGGGCAAGTGTTCTTTATTGGTTATTTCCCTTTTTCTGAATGTTATTCACAGTGGTGTGTGGAACTCCTGTTTGGCTTGTCTGAGGCATTAGAGGTGGTTGAATTTGTTGTGGTGGTGGCTGATAAGTTATTCCAAGTTGGTAAGGCTATTGGTAGGGTGATTGGGAAACAGTTGCTATTTGTGGGTTATGCATGAGTTGAGGTCAATAATTTGGGACAAAAGGGATAGGGTTATAGTTGAGTATAATTAGTGTCGACATCACTGTATTTGTTTCACCTCCTTTTTTCTTGTTGAAAGTTGTTGGAGGTTTCTTGGCACTTGCCGATCCTGTTGACATATGAGCAAGCTTCCCACTCCTCACTCCTATTTCAACCCTTTCTCCAATAACAACTAGGTCTGAGAAATTTGATGATACGTTTCCAATCATTCAATCATAGAAGGGTGATTGAAGAGTATCAATGAACATTGTGACCATTTCCTTTTCAGACAATGAGGGTTGCACTTGAGTAGCCACCCCTTTCCAGCGTTGGGCATACTCCTTAAAGGTTTCATTATCTCTTTTCACCATATTTTGCAACTGTGTCCGATTTAGGACCATGTCCACGTTATATTTATATTGCTTCAAGAAATCCTCTGCTAAATGCTTCTAGTATGTACTCGATCTCGCTCCAAGTTCATGTACCAACTTAAAGCAGCCCCCATAAGACTTTCTTGAAATAAATGGATCAACATTTTATCATCATGAGCGCATGCGGCCATCTTTCTACAATACATGGTGAGATGGTTCTTTAGGCAAGTGTCGCCTCTATACCTTTCAAACTTAGGAACTTTGAACTTAAGGGGAATCACAACATCTAGGACCAGACATAAATCAACAGCATTGAAATTGTAATGATCAAATCCCTCGATAGCCCTCAATCTTTCTTCCAAAAACTGCAATTTATCCTTAGATTGTATGTCCTTAGATGGGTGAGGGTGCATCCTGATAGTTGGTATTGGGTTGGCATCTTGGTGGTTTGGGAAGCTTTCGGGAGGGGTAATGTTAAGTTGGGGTGTGTAGTGTATGTAGTTAGGTTGTGGCGGAGGGACTTGCGTGCCACTAGTTTCAGGGTTTGGGTTTTGGGCTTGTGTTTGGTTTAGGAGGTTTGAAGTGGAGGTGTGGAGGTTGCTCCCAGTATTGTTGGCTATAGGTAGGGTATAGCCTTGGGGGAGGCCATATGGAGGATTTGAAATGAAAGTTTGGCGATTAACCTCAAGTGTGTTGGCGGCCATAGGTGGGGTATAACCAGCAGGGAGGCCATATGGAGGCTGTGCTTGAGCATTATGATTGGCTTGCGGGATTGGAGTGAATCCTGGGGGATGGTCCGACGTAGCTTAGGGTTCTTCAGACGTATTCCCATTTGCACTTCTTCTTGATTCCATTAGCTGCAGCATTTGTAAGATCTTACTCATCTGCTCTTTCAACTGGTTGACGTCCCCTTTAAGCTCTTTGTGTTGTTGTCCCAACTCATCTACTACTCCTTCCATGATCTTCGTCTTGGCACACGTCCAGTGAGGGTGTCGCAAGGATGCTTTCTTTGTTTCAATGTTTACTTCTTTTATCTTTCACTCTCTCTCTTAAAGAAAGAACATGCTATGAGTATGTGAACATAGATGAAAATGCAACTACATTTGGATGTAAGGTTATTAAGGAACCATAAGTTGCATGACTTGAGTATGAACGTCTTCTCAACTATTCCTTAGAACGTCACGTCCTAAGTACTAAGTCTAGTAAAACATAAAATTAAATGGACTTTTCCTTTAGAACGTCACGTTTTAAGTACTAAGTCTTGTAAAACATGGAATCAATTAGTCTTTCTTTTAGAACGTCGCGTTCTAAGTACTAAGAACCAAGAGTATTCTTAATTAGACTTTTCCTTCAGAACGTCACGTTCTAAGTACTAAGTTTCAATCATAGGGTCCAAGAAGCAGCACTAGTACCTCTACTAAGATTCTTTCTTTAGAACGTCATGTTCTAAGTGTTAAATCTCAAGAAATAAAGGACAAGAAGAACAATCCACGATAAAGAGCGAAACTTCAACAACTTCTTCATTGATAATTAAAACAAAGTACAAGATATTGAGAGGATTAACATAGTACAAAATACAAACGACATTCTCCTACTACAAATCATTTATCACGAATAGCCATCCCTCTCATTTGGCTTATCATGTTTCTACAATACTCAAGAAATTCATAAATTTCTTCAACAATGGATGGCGGATTTATCATTCCTTCGGCCCTTCGCAGTAAGTAAGAAGCATCACTGAGCATTTTTTTGATCTATAAAGCTCGATTCACAAAGTTATGTGCCCAATGCTTTTGAATTTCCTTATACCTTTCAACCTCTTTGTTTAGATGCTCTATCTGCCCTTCCAATTCTTCAATGCATTTATTTTTCTCTATAAGCATGGCTTGGCATTCTGAAACCAGATTTGCATTCAATTGTTTTTCACTTTGGACTCTTCCTTTATATTCAGCTACTACTGCTTTCAATTGTTGCTTCAAATTCTCAAGTTGTCTTTGTATGCTTCTTTCAACTATCTTAGACTCCTTCCATGCTTCCTTCCAATGTTCAGCATCAACCCTAGCTTCATCTCGCTCTTATCCTCGTAGACCTAGTTCCTTGCTAGCAGCTTCCAGGCAACCTTGTGTTCTAAGCTTGCATTCTTCTTCTATTCTTGCTCTTTTGTTGGTTGCTTCAATAGATTGTGTCTTTTGCGCAGTTTCTCTTTGGGTTGTTATACATTCTTGGCAAGCTTCTATCAATTCCTTCTTTAATCTTTTCTTTTCTTCTTCGAATTTCACTAATGCTTCTTTAAGTTTCTCTATCTCCTCCAAACTTATGGGTGCTTGCACTGGTGCATCCTCAACAACTAGAACTAAAGTACGGAAGGGTAACTTGACCTTTTGAATCCTTTCTTTGAGCCATTGGCTATAACTCTCTTTTGTAACACAACCACTAACTCTTAACTCTTTTCCTTTTTTGATTACTTGGTCCCAAGCACGCCTAATCCTATTGAGCATCTCTAAATTCTGATCTAATTCATAGACAATAAAAGGGGTGATTGATTCTTCTGTTGGTGCCCCCTTCATTGGATAACCAAATTGCCTCAAAGCCAGAATCAGATTGTAATTGATGCATCCTTTGGTTCCCAAAAGTGGTATATTAGGGAAATCGCCACAGTGGCAGATCATTTCATCTATCTTGCATTCTTGTGAATGCCAAAAGATGGTTTTTTCGCTAAGATTAGCGATGCTGTGGGCCCATTCACTTTTGTCTTTAACCTTTACTCGGTCTCCACCTTTAAACATATAAGTAATGAACCATATATACAATTTCAGCAAGCAACATAGGATCATCCCACCTTTTGTAACACCCTCACTTTTACTTACTAATTTACTTTTTTTAATTATTCTATAATTATTTATGAAGAACCGGATGGAAACCTCATGAGTATGATCCCACGATTATGTTTGTATTAGTAAATAATAATTAGTTTAATTTTTTTTGGAGCAAAAAAAAAACGGGTAAAATGACTATTTTGGCCTTGTAAGAATTGTATTATTGAGAAAATAGATAAAAGTAGTTAGAAATGTGTAAAATTTATTTTTAAGTCATTTATGTATTTATAATAATTAAGAATAATTTTACAAATTTTTTAGAAATTTATTGAGACAGTTTTTGTGAAATGATTAGTATACCCCTAAGCGACTGCAGGAGCCAATTAGAGACTTTTTGACCTGAAAGTATTTTGAAAAATTTATATTGAGTATATTTTAATTATAAAAATTTTATTTTAAGGGAAAAATGGTGAAAAAACGAAAAATATAATTATTTGATAAAAACTTGATTTATTAGCTTAATAAATGTCCTTTTTGGTGAAAATTTTATTATAAATAATATATATATATGAGAAATATCCGAAATTTTTTTGAAGACTCACAAAAATATGTGTGAATGTATGGTGTGGTTAGATTTATTTAAAACTGACCAAAAAAATTTAATCCAATTATTTACCATAAATTATTATTTTATCATTTTTACCATAACTAACACATGTACAATTACAAGTCAACAATGACTGTCTCTTATTTACTTCATTCTCATGTTGGATTCAGCCCCTTTTTTGCTTCCTTTTCACGTCAATTGCAGCTGGTTGGGAAGGGGGGTACATTGTTAATTGTTTCTTTATAATTTAGCATAAAAAAAAATTAAAACAAAACTATTTTTTTTAGATGTTACCATAGTAAAAAATTGTTGCCCCTTATTTACTCATCTGTACGTTGGTTTCAGCTTATGTGGGAAGGGAGTGCAGTTTAATTTTTTTTTTTATAAGTTTAGTGAAAGAAAATTAAATCAAAATTACACAATTTTTCTTCTATAAAAACCCACCCAACAAACTTATAGTCACTCCCACTTCAAAATCTGACCCCCTTTTTCTGCTAGTTTTGCTGGATGGATCTCTCCCCTCCACCATCAAGCCTTAATATTTTTTTCTTCACCTTCAAACACTACCCATTTAGCCAAACCATATTAGTTTAAGTCTTAAACCTTCTTTCCTCTTTCATACTTCACCAACAAGCTACTTATTAGAGGTAAAGGGGAAGTGAGGTTTAAGCCTTTAATTTTTGTTTTCTTAATGGGTGTGTGTGTTGGGTTATCCCTTAAACCCATATTATTATATTAATCCTACTACTATCTATATATATAAGTAATTATTTACTTTCTTGTTCATTTTAGTTTCTTGCTTTACTTAAATGATATTTAATTTGATGTTATCTATTTTCTTGCTCTTGTTATTATTTTTATTTAATTATGTAGATGGTTTTGGAGTGATTTTTTCCCCAAAACTCTTAGCTTCTTACTTTCCATTTTATTGCTTTCTTGTAAATAGTTTTGGAGTGGATTTTCCCCCAAAACTCTTAGCTTTTTACTTTCTATTTAATTGCTTTTATGTAAACGGTTTCGGAGTGGTTTCTCCCCCAAAACCCTTAGCTTTTTTACATTCCATTGTCACTTATATTTATGCTATTTACCTTATTGTCCATTTTAATTTCTTGTCATTTATATTTTGCCATTTAAGTTATTGCTATTTCCTTTTTGTTCATTTAACTCTTTTTATTTACTTTATTGTTCCATTGTTATTTATTTTTATATTGCCTTTATTTTGTTGGTACTTCATTGGAATTTATTATCCTATTATTTTAAATTATCATTGAAATTATTTTTATACAAGTAATTAATTTAATTCAAGTTTATGGTCTTGCATCACTTGAAATAAAATTTGTAGAAGGAGGATTAAATTTCGACAAAAGTTAAAATTTTGATTTTTATGAAATATCCAAAATTTCAAAGTGGGAAAATGAAAAAGCTTTGGGTTGTTTTACATAAAAGGCTTGTGGCCCCTTTTAAATAGATTAAGAAAAATAAATTCTTTTATTAATTTAAGTATTTTGACAATTACTTAATTTGGTTTAACTTAGTAAAAAATGAATCTTAGAATTAGTAGAAAAATTTAAAGAAAAGTTTTTCCTTAACTTTTATGAAACTAATTTAAGAAACAAAGTTTTGAGCTAATTGAATTAAATGGGCTTCTAGCCCAACTAGTGAAAGTTTTTAGAAATAAAAAGTTTTCTTGTATAAATTAAATGGTCTTAACATCTAATCTTTTGTTGACTTATGTCTAAGAATGGAAGTTTTGTTCAACAAAGCCCTTTTAATAAATGTTTTTGTCAATAAAATAAAATGCCTACACTTGTAAATAAAACACACGTTTTAATTAGCAATTCTCTCAAACTTTAGTTTTCAAATTTTCTCCGTAATTGTGGATTAAGAACCTTTCCTTTAAAATAGTCTAATTTAAAAATTTAGGAAAGGATAAGGACAAATCAAAGAAATTAAATTGAAAACTTATTTTAGAAGTATGTATGTGTGAAAATGAATTTTTGTATGCAACTTTAAGTGATGATATTTTTCTTGCTATATTTCTTAGTTGAATTTTTTCTAAGTTATTATGAATGATGGATGAATATCTCTGTGAAGAGTGATTCTGAAACTTTGTTGGATTATCCAAAGAGTATGCTTGGAAACTTAGAAACAAAGTCATAGGAAACCCCCAGTTGAGTTAGGACCATATTGAGAAGCATGAGTTCCGGTGTTTGGGAAGTAACAGTTGGTACACTACGGGGTGAAAGGCGGACCATTGTTGGGGTCTTGATGGTAAAGGTACCGAGCTGTGAACGTCCCAATAGTCAGGTTAGCACCCTGAGCCGAGATAAATCATGTAAACCGACTTGGTAACCCTGACGCCTGCTTAGCATCACCATGATTGGTGTAGTGTATATCCTTGATGGGCGTGTGGCCCTTTCCTCGAGGATGGTGATTACGACATGAATGTATGTACCTTGTAAGGGATTATACGAACTCCTAATCGCTTCCCAGTGATTCCTGATGGTTAAAGTAAATCATCAGAGATAAGTATGGATCCATACGTTTGGTAAAGGTTGAGATTGAGTCATAATAACGTAGGTCAGACCTTAGGAATTCCCCAGTTGGTTGTTTAACTTATTGTTTGCAGCTTATTAAGAAAACGAATGAGGCTTTTATAAAAACCTCACTCTTTCTTATTTATTTCTTTTTATATACGATCATTGTACGAGCATATGGACTATGAGGACTTGCAATGATGGCAACTCTACGTATGACTTTTGTAGATTTTATAGGATTGGTAGCCTAGTATAAACCTATACTGCTCTGACATAGGTCATTTTGTTGTACAGCTACGGGCGGGTATTTAGGATGAACTTTTGTTGTATTTGCTGATGTATTTCTTATATATGTACTCTGATTTTGTACCTAAGACTTGACTCTATTTCATGATCATGGTTCTTTATATAATGTCTCTTGGAATTACTAAACGTTTGTGAAAAATAAGTACGTATAAGTTTTAAATCAAGCCAATGTTCTAACAAATGGATTAAGAAATAATAAAATATAATGAATGTATGTCTTATTATAGTAGGTGTCACACCTTTCCTCTCGTGGTGTAAATTAAGGGTGTGATATGTATCAGCGAAATGGCTGGTACGAGACTCTTTCTTTCATGCTTGTAAGCCAAGAAAACATCAATTGTTGTGAAGTCTATGAAGTCGTCAATGTTTGTAAACAAAACGATTCCATAGATAATAAGGGCATGCACATCCATAAAGTCATCCCATCTTTCATTTGCTACCAAATGTTGTGTAAATTTCTCTAAGTATCCCATTGAGAAGCCTTCAACGCCCCTTTTCGTCTTTTTTTCACTGGCCAACTCCCTTACATTAATCTTCAAGGATGTAGCGATTGTAGATAATGAGGGATAATGACCTATGTATAAGTACAGCCTTTTGTTCCCCAATGAATATCCAGTATCTGATTAAACTTTTCGAGCGTTGGTGCTAATTGGAAATCTTGGAAGGTGAAGCATCTCAAAGGAGGGTCATAGTATTGGGCTAAGGTGGTGAGAGCCCCTTCTTGTACATCTACCTCCAAAAAGTTAAGAATTCTCCCATATTTATAAGCAAAAGTTCTTCGTTGGTTGCTCTTCAACTGGTTGCTAAGGTTCCTCAAAGTTTTTATATCAGGTTGCTTAACCCTTAACTTCAAAGTCTTCCTCAAATTTGATTCCATATTTTGCAAACAGGGAGTCGCCACCAATATTTATTAAGGAAATACATTGGAAAAAACTAAAAAGAAAATGGTCTACGAAATCAGATTTTGGGTTCGGGAGTCAATTATGTGTAGGGAAGTTATTAGCATCCTACAACGTCCGTCATAAAGACGGTTACCTCTAATTGATTAAGCAAATTATAAATGACTTTTAAAATATTTATCTCATCCTAAAAATAATTATAAAAAGATTTTTATTTATTATAAAAAAAGATTTTTATTTTATTTTAAATTTTATTATTTTTTGAGATCGACAAGAGTGGGCCCCTACTCATACGTATCTCCTAATATAATGGAGAATCAGACTCACGTAGTTTTTTTGGTAGAAAATATTTGTATGTTGACATTTTTTAATTTTAATTTTTGAGATTTCTGAGCCATCACGGCTTATACGTCCTAATATAAAGTGGACATAAGTGTACACCCAAGCCAATCTATTATTTTAGTTTTGATTCAATACAAATTTTACTTTAACATTTTTACTTTTTATTTGTTATCTTTAGAGATGTTTAAGACATCAAGTTGTACAACTTGCGCCTCAAAATCTCAAGATTAAGGAGATGTCACATCTAATTAATCTTTCCTCTAAAGAAGATTTTAATATTATCAAAATATTGAGTTAAATTATAAAACTTGATTTTATTGGTTGTATTTCCTTCTTCTCATTATAAATATAAATTTTACATTTTTTAATTTAGATAATAGCTATAAGGCAGCAAGCTGTCACAACTTGTGTCTGTAAGCCTTAGGATTAAGAGAACGTCACATCCAAATAATTCTTTCTCTATTAAAAACGTTGTTTTAATTTTGATGGTATACATCAATTAAATTATAAACTTGTTTTTATTTTTTTTTGCTTTAAGTAACTATAATTATTAGTGTCTTATGGTTGTTATTATTATTAACTTCACTGTACTACGAGAGAAAGAAAGCTAAAAGTTGGTGACCATTCTAATTATATATATATATATAATGTAGCGATCCACTGTCACTACATGTCACCAATTTAACAATTACTACGGAAAAGATTCAATTTTAAGTTTTTGAAGTCTCTTATTAATTTATTTAATGAAAATGTGTGTAAATTTTTTGTGTTTTATTTTTCAATTTCCAAAACGAAAACATCTAAAAGTTTCAACACATAAGCATATAATATATTGGATAATACGCATAAGTAGCACAATAACAGAAATACAATACGGTGCCTCATGGCACTACAATCTCATAAGTAGAAGATCTAAGTATCTCAAAATAAAACATACATGGCCATTAAGTACAACTTAAAAGAGATAATACATCAAAAAAGGGGAGCAGGAAAGTCTACTATATGACATTCACTCCCTAGCTGGCCACAACTATATCGTACTACTATCAAGGATGGTGAGGAGAGGTGGAAGGAGCATCCTCATCAGTCTCTCTGGCTTTGTCAGAACCCATTCGTGGGTGTCGCCATCCACGAAACAAGCGCCTATACTCAGATGCATGTCCAACAACCCTAGAGGGGCGTGATGGGGTACGCCAATCCTTTCCAAGCAATTCACGAAAGTCCACTGTCACGAAAACATAAACGGAAGAAACCATAACACCTATCGGAACATAACAGATAACCAACACTCCACTAAAATGTGCCTCCAGGGCCTCCCAATCAATCACCCAGCCACCGTCTCGGCCTTTTAGAGTTGGCACGAGCTCGATGCTAAAAGGTCTCGTTCAGCGTCGACTGACCATCTACTCCCGTGAGCGAAACGCCACGATCATTGTAGTCAAACACAAACACGCAAGGATAAGCTTATAAACAAATAATTAATCATAATATACCACGACGTTCCATACATCTCTGCGAAGACATTTAACGAACATTCATAGCAATTTACATGATGACTATAATAAATGTACATATAGTCCTAAGTCAATATGATATGGTTGTGCAATGCATGCAAACACGACTCCATGGAGATTTCCAACAACTTTTAGTGATCATCCAAATGTATCCCTTAACGTGATACATCAACAACACCACCCCGCAGGGCAAAAGGCAGCATGTGCCTAAACCAACTGGGGGATTACTGGTACTGATCTTGGATCGACTGCAGCTTCGTCAGGACATGCATATGTGGGTAGTCGCCACCACGACTCGGGTTTGCAACAATCCCGGTCACTTGTGGAATTACGCATCCGTATATCCTCAAGGATACCCTAAGTACCTCCACTTTCCATCCCAACGCTTGTCAAGTGTTCCTCAATGACTCATGCATGAATGCATGTCAACAAAACAATATTTAATCCAAGTCAGGATCCAACAACATTCCCATTTAGTTTCTCCTTTCTGTGGATTAAACATATCAACAATATGTCTACCCGCCTTTACAGGCTGGGTTTTTCCGCGAGATACTAAGCATAACCATCACCTTGTTCTCAAGGTCTTATATGACAAAATCCTTTAGGATTTTTTGACAATTATTTTTCTTAGTATATCCAACGTTCACCAAATGTGTCGAATAATTTACGTCATTATAGTTTTATGACAATTATTAAATATTATCTTAATCATCAAAGGTATTAAATATAAAACAAAATTTACAACACTAAAAAAAATTCTTAACACGTTCAAATATAATAAGGAAGTTTATTAAATAAGCTGTAACGTTACCAACAATAGGAAGCTTGGAAAAAGTGATGATTTTAATTTCAATTATTTTATTATTTTCTCTAATTATATTTATATTTATTTAAGCTACTGTACTAATTTACATCATTAAAACTCTCCTAGATTTCTTTTCTTTTTATTTTCTCTAACTATACTTATACTTAAATAGAATTGGTGGAGAAAAGAAATTTTATCTTTAACTTATTAAGAACTGGAATATAATATTATGATTATTTAAAATTAAATTATTTTCTATTTAGAAAATAGTTTTCATTGAAGTGGGTAATCATTTTATTATTATTATTATTATAAAACTATCACTATATGTTTACGTTTTCTCACCGAAATATATAAAGCTGTAAACAAAAGCTTAATATTATATATATATATATATATATATATTCCGTAAAGTTCCGAAAACGACGTCTTTCCTCTGTTATCAAAATAAGAAAACGGCACCTTACGCATACTGTAGCTTTAGATAATTTAAATGTAAGCTCCTAACAACTATATCTGGACCCTAAGTAAATATTCTTCAGCCTATTAATTCCTTACAGCAGTACCCATACTACAGATACAAATTATGCAGATACATAATGATTCTACCCACTCAAGTAATTATCTTTTCATAATAAAATCATATAAAAACCATATTTTTCCAATACCAAACGGCAACTACAATAATTCATACTGTGACATTTTTCATGATACATAGCAAGGAAAGCATAAGATTTTTAAGCCAAAAAGAAAAATGAGCAAACATATTCCAGCAGCAACCCAACAATAACAACTATTAAAGATCCAACAACAAACCAACTAGCAGCTCAATATTTTCCTATCAGCATTTACTAGCAAAATAAAAGAAAACCAGCAAAATGTAAGTTCCCTTACTTGGTGAAGATCAATGAATGTAGATGAACTCAAAATGGTGGGGAGAATTTCCTCAGCAGCAGAGTAAAAGGGATAAAAAAAATGCTACTCTATTGAAATTTGTAGGCAAGGTTTACGGTGGAAGGAAGGGGCTCCATTTTGTTTTGTGGGTATTAGGGTCTTTTTTCATTGCTAATACATTCTGCATGTGTTAGACAAATAACTAGGGGGTTTAAAAGTCAAAGAAAGCTAACGTAAACATTAGGCTACCGTGTAATTCATAAGGGTTAAAAAAAATAAACGTATGAATCAGGGGGTCGAATTATTATCAAGGGGTCTAATGGGTTTTCTTTACGTTTTGGTTAGAAAGAAAAAAAAAACTTCCAGCACCGGTGGGTCAATGTCATGTATATTAATAGGTATATAATGAATTGAATATTGGATAAAAGAATGGCCTTGGGTGGCCGTGAGAAGCAATGCCTAGAGTGGCATTTTGCTTTTCAAAATTTGTCACTTAAATTGGCTTAAGTGATTTACTAAAAAAGGAGAGATAAGGTTTAATTAAAATTGGTAAATTAAAAATTAATTTACTTTGAAATAGCTGCTAATTATCTTGGAAAAATGTGTGAATGACATATTTGGATTGGTTTATGATAAATTTCTGACTATTTGTTCAGTTATACAGTGTAATTTTACATTGACGATATATAATTAAATTCTAGTTTAATTAGAATTTCGTCGAAAATTATCACATAAAATCATACAAAGTGTTTTAATTAAATTTTCTCAATAAAACTAAATTTAAATTTTCTCTTGTAATTAATTTCAATCACTTTTTAAAACACAGGTAAAAAAAATGCAGTGTTACATATACGTTTTATAAGTAGTTGTTTGATATTCAGGTTTATGTTTTTGTCAAATAAGTATTTGGTTAAAACATTATGGGTCAAACTTGTTATTATTAAACGGTGGTTAAAAAAGGTAAAGTGATAATTTGGGCCGGGCCCAATTTGGGGGTCGTCTTCGGTGGGGTTCAACCCCAAAAGAATGCAAAAAGAAGGAAAGCGGACAGGGTTTGTTCTTTAACCCTTTGGAACCCTTGCGAACAGGAAAACAGGAAACGCGTGTGAGAGGGAGGCGACGGTGTCGGCGTGGCGGTATTGTCGCGGCAATAGTGTATGGCGTCGAAGCTTATGCGCGCGGTGACGCTAGGGTTCACGCGAATGCTCGATTTAACAAATAGGGGTTTTGAGTTTGGGTCGTAGCAGTTGGCGGCTAGAGTTGGGGTTTGGGTGGCAGCGCCGTCGTGGTTGGCAGCATGCGCGAAGGTTGCAAAGGAGAGGGATTGTGGGGTGGCGGACTTGTTCGTCTTCGCGACGGGTGAAGGGAAATCTACGTGCGGGGTTTGATTCGCGATGTGGGTTCGACAGTCTCTGTTTTGTTAGTTTTTTATTTCAGGGCTGTTGGGTCATTTTACGTTTAACGGATAGAGGCTCACAGAGTCACAGTACAGAGGGCTGACTGATAAGTTCCTCTTCGTTGATGGTTTATTCGTTGTTTCATCTTACTGTTGCTTTTTATTAATTAATTTTCTTTGCTGTTTTTTTTTACCACCTAATCTTTATTTGGAATTTGTATTCGTTATTGCAGGCAGTAGAGCATCCTAAACAAGCTACCAATGGGTCGTGTATAGAAAAGAGAAAAAGAAAGAGAAAAAAAAAACACTACAAGGAATATTGTTAGGTAACTACTATTAATTAATTTTGTTAAAATAAATTAATAGTGACATTTAATATTGTTAGGTAATTCGATACATAAGACACACAGATAGTCATACACTAAGTATTAATTAATTGAGTTAAACTTTTCATTAAATGCCTAAGATCCTAATTAAAGATTTAAATGATTAAATTAAATCACTATTAGCTAACTTAAGGCCTCCTAAGTAAGCTTAATCTTTAAATTAGACACTTAAGATAATGGAGATAAATTAATACTAATCTTCTAGTGTCCTATTTGTTGTTTTGCTTCCTCAATTATATACTTAAAATCCTCCTATATTATACTATGATAAGAATCTCTGCATTAAGAGGTAGAGATGTTGAAGAGAGATTGTGTTGGTACTCAGGTGTGCTGAGACTAGAGAAACTTCTGTTCAAATTAATAATGTCGTAGAAAACTGGCTCCTAAAACTACGATTATTGCCCAAAATTTCAACTTGTGCCATATTCTAACCACTAGAGATTTTTGATTAAAAACAATTCACTCATGTCACATTATAACCCTATAAAATCTGTGTGTGCTTTTAAAACAGGGGTATCAAAGTGAACAAATATGGCACGTACAATCAACCAAGCAAATAGACAAAGTTTAAAGCCGAAGGTTCACTGACCTCACACCTATTTTACTTGTGGTTGCTGCTGCTTGGGATTAGAGAAGCAACAAAATGGTACACTCCCAAATACAATTTGTTCTAGAGCTTGAGGGTGGATGACTCTTCAATGGGATTTTCTCTCCTTTCTCTTCTCTGTGTGTGATTTCCAAACTTATTACCTAACCCTTTCTCTGTTCTCTGTTGAGCCCATTTATAGGCACAAGGCAACTTTGAATTAGGATTCACGTGAGCCCCCTCTTACCTTCTCTTTGTCCTTTTTTTAATCCTCTCTTTTCAGTAGAGGATTTCAAATTTCTTCTCTCTAATGTTAATGAGTTTTAGCCCCTATTTTGTTGTCCAAAATTATAGTTTCCCTCTTCAGCTTCATCTGTTTCTCATGTCTAATCTATCTTTTTTGCTTAGGGAGGAACGAAGATCAGCAAGAGGCTCCCTTGACCAAAACGTTGCTACATCAACATCTGCTTTTTCCTCTCCCGATTTAGTTCCCCTTTTGTGTATGGGATCAGAATGCATGGGGGATTGTAAGATCAAAAACACCAAACGAGTATTATTAGTGATCTGCTGGAGATTTACATTTTGTTTGTAGTTTGTGCGTAACTGACTTGATGGGGTTTTTTATTTATTTTATTTTTTATTATTTACTTTTTTTGTAACTGCACTCATAAGAAAAAGTTTTTGGATTGTTCATTGGAGCATTTTTTGGTTTCCTGTTTATTTGCCTGTACCCTTTTTTTTTTTTTGGAGAACCACCCAATATAGTTTGAATAAGAAGAAATTACAATCTAGGCTTATGTTATTCCAGACCAAATAATCAACAAAAAGAGGATAAAAAGAAAGAGAAAATAAAACTAAAAGTAACAATAATTATAAATAAGAATTAAATAAATAAGTAAATAAATATTGGACAAAAGTATGTGTTCACAATTGTTCCTCTTTACTAGATAATATGAATAACTTATGTTTTCATATTATTGTAGTAAAAATAAAGTAAAGATATGAACACCTAATTTTATTTAGGACCCAAAACATATAGGCAATGGATACAGGAATCCAAGAAACGAAAACGCGATGGGCACGAGGACCTGAAACATAAAAATAGTGGGTACGAGACCTAAAAACGTAAAAGCGTTGAGTGCGAGAACTCGAAAACGTAAAACATTGAGTGCGGGGACTCGAAAAAGTAAAAATAGTGGGTGCAAGGACTCGAAACGTAAAAATGGTAGGCGTAGGGACCCAGATAAGTAAAAGCAGTGGGTGCGGAGACCCAAAAGTGTGAAACAATGGGTGCAGGGAGCCGAAAACATACAAGTAGTGGGTGCGGGGACCCAAAAGCACTAAAGCAGTAGGCATAGGGACCCGAAAATGTAAAAGTAGTGGGGGTGGGTACCCAAAAACACTAAAGCGATGGGCATAGGTACCTGAAGATGTAAAAGCAATGGGCGTGAGAATCCAGAAACGTAAAAGCAGTGGACGCAAGGACTTGAAAACATAAAAGTAGTTGGCGCGCGAACCCAAAAGCACTAAAGCATTGGGCACATGGACCCGAAAATGTAAAATAGTGGGCGTGGGGACCCGAAAACATAAAAGTAGTGGGTGCGGGGACTCAAAAACACTAAAGCAGTAGGCACAAGGACCCAAAAATGTAAAATAGTGGGCGCGGGGACCTGAAAATGTGAAACAGTGGGCGCGAGGACCCAGAAATGTAAAAGCAATTAGTGCGGGAGACCGTAAATATAGAAGCGATGATTGATGTTACTCTAGAATCAAATTGATGAGGATGCATGATATGCAATATAGGATAAAAAAGTTATTTCTCTCTTTTGCTTCTCTTTTCTCTCTCTCTTTTTACTTTTTGAAAGATCCCTAACCCCTTTCAATTCAGCGGCGCACCAAGATCGATGGGGGAATTGAATCGAGTCTTTTCTTGATCAGTTTTATTTTGCTTGAAAAATCTGCTTGTGCCTTCCACGAGAAATTATGTATGGTGCTTCGAATTGCTAGTTGGTTATCATTTATTGGGAGGCATCATGTTTCCCATGAATTTTTTGACTTTCACAATAATTGTGGTGACTTTCAATTATATTTGCTTGTTTCACAATTCAATGTATTTTATTAAGAGAAATGCAAATAAAACCAATACTGAATCACAAACGAAGGAGAAAACACTTTATCATTAGAGAGACATTATGGTTACATGGGTAATTTTGGGATGAGACTTGAATGATAAACACAAAAGGATCAAATAAGGTGATATCAAAGAGATTTTCTACAAGTTTACAGTATGGAACAACAAACAACAGTACTAATCTCTCATGTCCGCAGTTTTGAGAAACCCATTAATTAACTTCAAAAGGGTGACAAATGCTTGTGAAGTAAATCAACCATCTTCCAGAATGCCAATTGCCCCAATCTCAACTTGATGTTATCTTTCCACCTTTCACTTGAGCCTCTCATCTAGTTGTTCTAACTGTATCCAAGTCGCCTTTTTCAGGTTTTCAGCCTAGCAGGTTGCCTCTTTTCACTTTCATTTTTTATAACCCTAATTTTTGCCTAGACTGGTTTTTCAGGTTTTCAGCCTAGCAGGTCGCTCTAACTTTTGCCTAGGCTGCCTTTGCAAGTTTTTAGCTTAGCGAGCTTTTCTTCTTCTCTTTTTCTTCTTTTTCTTCTTTTTTTATTTTTTTATTTTTTTAAGGATAATATTTTTTAACAGCATCAAAATTCACGGGGAATGGTAAATCTTTTCCATCCATGTTTGCGAGGATCAAAGCCCCTCCTGAGAAGGTTGTCTTTACTACATAAGGCCCTTTGTAATTTAGGGTCCATTTCTCGTGATGATCCTTTTGGGTGGGTAGAATCTTTTTTAGCATAAGGTCACCTTCTTAGAATTTTTGAGGGCGAACTTTTTTATCATAAGCTCTTTTCAATCTTCTTTGATATAATTGGCCATGGCACAAGGCAATCAATCTCTTTTCTTCAACCAAGTTCAACTGGTCATATCGAGCCTGGACCCATTCAAATTCTTCAAGTTTGGTTTCCATCAACACCTTTAGTGAAGGAATCTCTACTTCAATAGGGAGTACCGCTTCCATCCCATACACCAAAGAATACGAAGTTGTCCCAGTTGACGTACGAATAGAAGTACGATAGCCATGCAAAGCAAAAGGCAACATTTCATGCCAATCTCGATATGTCACAACCATCTTTTGAATAATCTTCTTGATATTTTTATTTGCTACTTTGACTGCCCCATTCATCTTTGGACGATACGGCGAGGAGTTATGATGTTGTATTTTGAAGTCGTCGCATAATTCTTTTATCATCTTATTATTCAAATTAGTCCCATTATCAGTTATGATTCGACTTGGCAAACCATAGCGATAAATTAAATCTCTTTTTATGAACTTGACTACCACACTTCTCGTCACGCTAGCATATGAAACAGCCTCAACCCATTTAGTGAAGTAATTAATGGCGACGAGTATGAAGCGATGTCCATTTGAAGCTTTAGGTTCCATTAGACCTATCACGTCCATTCCCCACATCAAAAATGGCCATGGCGAACTCAAAACATTCAAGGATGTCAGTGGTACATGGATGTTGTTGGTGTATGTTTGACATTTATGACATCTTTTCACATGGTTGAAGTAGTCAGATTCTATGGTCAACCAATAGTAGCCAGCCCTCAGGATTTTCTTTGCTATCACATGCCCATTTGCATGAGTTCCAAATGAACCTTCATGAACCTCCTCTATTATCTTTTTGGCTTCAGTTGTATCAACACACCTAAACAACACCATGTCATGATTTCTTTTGTAAAGCACATCACCATTTAGGAAGAAACCCATGGCTAATCTTCTCAAAGTCTTTTTCTCATTTTCTAAGGTACCAGGAGGATATTCTTTGTCTATGATATAGCGCTGGATATCATAAAACCAAGGCTTCCCATCCGATTCTTCTTATACTGATTGGCAATATGCGGGTTGATCTTGACTTTATATCCTTATGAGTGGCGCATCCCTTTCTTGGCTTATGTTGAACATTGACGACAAAGTTGCCAAAGTATCGGCTAGCTAGTTATCCTCACGAGGAATGTGATGGAAAGTTATTTCATCAAATTGTTCCATCAAACCCTTTATCTAAGAGTGATACGGGATCAATTTAACATCCTGAGTTTCCCATTCATCCTTGAGTTGATGAATTACCAATGTCGAATCTCCAAACACCTCTAAAATCTTTGCTTTGGATTCAATAGCAACCTGAATTCCCATTGTGCACGCCTCATATTCTGCTATATTATTGGTACAATCAAAACCCAACCTTGCGGTGAATGGTATGAACTGTTTCTCAGGGGAAATTAGCACTGGACCAATCCCATGCCCTAATGCATTTGAAGCTCCATCAAATAAAAGAGTCCATGTCTCTCTATTTGAATGTTCTTCATCAAACAGAACCATTATATCTTCATCAAGGAATTCACATTGCATTGACTAATAATCTTTTATAAGCTGATGAGCCAAATACTCTGCCAGGGCATTGCCTTTTGATTGACATAGACAATTTCATATTCAGATAGCAACACCTGCCATCGAGCGATTCTTCCAGTAAGAGCTAGCTTTTCAAAGATGTACTTAATTGGATTCATTTTGGAAACCAACCAAGTAGTGTGACTTAACATATACTGTCTTAATCGTTAAGTTGCCCAAGCCAAGGCGCAACATGTCCACTCCAACAAAGAGTACCTTGTTTCACAATCTGTGAACTTCTTACTCAAGTAATAAATGGCATGCTCCTTCCATCCAGATTCATCATGCTACCCTAGTACACAGCCCATGGATTCGTCAAGCATCGTTAAGTACATGATGAGAGGCTTATCTGGAATTGGAGGCATCAGAACATGGAGTGCTTGTAAGTACTTCTTGATCTTTTCAAAGGCCCTTTGACAATCTTCATTTCGTTCAACTGCTTGACTTTTGCGCAATATCTTGAAAATAGGCTCACAAGTAAAAGTCAATTGCGATAAAAACCTGGCGATGTAATTTAACCTTCCTAAGAACCCATGAACTACTTTTTTCTGTACAAGGAGCTGGCATTTCCAAGATTGCTTTCACCTTATCAGGGTCGACTTCTATACCCCTTTCGCTAACCATAAACCCTAACAACTTGCCTGACTTAACACCAAATGTGCTTTTAGCGGGATTCAGCCTGAGCTTATATTTCCTCAAGCGCTCAAACAATTTTTGCAAATGAGCTATATGCTCCCCTTCAGATCTTGATTTGGCAATCATATCGCTCACATATACCTCAATCTCTTTATGCATCATATCATGGAACAAAGTCACCATTGCTCGCTGATACGTTGCTCCGACATTTTTTAGTCTGAATGGCATCACTTTGTAACAAAAGGTTCCCCACAACGTGACGAACGTGGTCTTCTCCATGTCTTCTAGTGCTATTTTAATTTGATTGTACCTTGAGAAGCCATCCATAAAGGAAAAGAAAGCATGTTAGGCAGTATTATCTACCAACACATCAATATGAGGTAATGGAAAGTCATCTTTAGGGTTAGCCCTATTCAGATCTCGGTAGTCAACACACATCCTGACCTTTCCATCTTTTTTTGCGACTGGCACGATATTAGCAACCCATTGAGGGCATTTTGCAACTGCGAGGAAACCAGCATCCAATTGCTTTTTTACTTCTTCTTTGATTTTCAATGACATTTCAGCTTTCATCCTTCTCAATTTTTGCTTGACTAGGGAACTTTCAGGTTTTAACGGAAACTTGTGTTCAACTATGCTAAAATCTAGGCCAGGCATGTCTTGATATGTCCATGCAAAGACATCGACGTAGTCGAGCAATAGCTGAACCAACCTATCTCGTTCCTTTCCTTTTATAGCTGTTCCAATTTTGATTTCCTTCCTAGCATCCTCAGTCCCTGAATTAATTATTTCAGCTTCTTCCTCATGGGGTTGAATTATTCTGGATTCTTGCTCCACCAACCTTCTTAACTTAGTTGAGGTTTCTAAATCATCTTCATCATCCTCATCAGCTTGGTTAATGGGATAACAAAATTGTGGGATGAAATACTGGCACTATCATTCTCAAAAGGATTATTTTCAGATCTACAATTTGAGGTTAACAAAAAAAATCAAAAATAAACAAAGAGCATGACTTTAATGGAGAGAAGATAAAAGACAAAAAGATATCTGAGAAATTCAACATGCATTTTATTAATAACAACTACTGAAAAGGAAATATGTGAGCCCATTTAACAAAAAATTAACCTAAAGCCTTGGGCAGAGCAATAGGAATTGCATTACAATTACTTTGAAATGGAATGATAAATCACAGGAAAACTGATGATCTCCCAATTGCGAAGTTCTTCAGGAAGGGCACAAAGGTACACCAACTTAGCATCTTCACCAGCAACTTGATCTTCATTAGCCATAGCCACTTAGTTTGCATATACAAATCCTGCACTTCAGAAGCTCTGATAGAGGTTGCAAATAGGAATTCTCTTTATCTTTAGCTCCCAATTCTCCAAATGAGCTAGCCTTTTTTCTTTCTTTTCTTCAGCCATTCTTTTCTTATCCTCCTTGGTGAATCTGTATCCCAATCCACATCTATCTTTGTTTTCTAGGAGTTCCACCAGCTTCGCAATGCCTTTATGCTCTTTTCCCAGTCCTCGCCCCAGTTGATACCCCCCACCAATCATGGTCTTTGCCATCGTCATGGTTGCATTGGAGAATTGAGGTTTCTTTGGTAGGGCTCTCACATATACGGTGCTCACAATCTCCAAAGACTGAAAAGAGGATTCAAGAGCCTCTTTTGCAACCTCGATATAACGCGTAGTGGATGACTTACTCACCAGTAAATCTTCTTCCCCAGAGACGATGACCAACTTATCATCCATCACAAATTTTAATTTTTGGTGCAAAGTGGAAGGCACAACTCCAGCTGAATGGATCCAAGGTCACCCCAATGGGCAACTATAAGCTGGCCTGATGTCTATGACTTGAAAACTTATTTGAAACGTGCAGGGGCCGATTTGAATTGGGAGTTCAATCTCTCCCATCACTTCTTTGCAACTGTCATCAAAAGCCCTCACTACCATAGAACTGGGTTTCATATAGGTTCCATCACAAGGCAACTTTTCCAACGTAGACTTCGGCATAACATTTAGTGAGGAATCGTTATCCACAAGCACCTGGGCTACAATATGATCCAAGCACTTAACTGAAATGTGCAAGGCTTTGTTATGTTCCCGCCCCTTAGTCAGAACTTCATCGTCAATGAAAGTGAGGTAATTATTAGCAGTGATATTACCAATAATGCCCCCAAACTTGTCTATAGAAATGTCATGAGGCACGTGTGCTTCACTTAAAATCTTCATTAGCAGCTTCCTATGTGCTTCCGAGTGCATCAATAACCCCAAAAGGGATATTCTAGCTGACATTTGATTTAATTGGTCTATCACCTTATACTCACTTTGCTAAATAAACTTTAGGAACTCATACGCTTCTTCATCTAAAACTTCTTTCTTGCCTTAGTCCTTCCCTTTCAAAGCTTGCTCCATCCCAACCCATCCTTCTTTCTCTTTTACTGTTTCTTCTTCTTTTTCCTTCCCCCTATTACTCACTTGCTCCTTCATCTCCGGGGGGGAATAAATACGACCGCTTCAGGTTATGCCACCAATTCCTGAAATATTAGTGACTATTGAGGCTCTAGCATCTAATGTATTTGTCGGTTGTCCATCTCCTTAACTCTTACTATGGACCCCAACATCATACTTCCAAGGAACCGCTTTATTATCCTTGTAAGCAAAAGGGGCTGGTATTTTCACAATGACTGACTTTGGGGCACCTGGTGTCGATGCAAGTGTGTTTCTGTGAAATGAATCACTAATAGTCTTGGAATTGTAATGCCTTGCTCTTCACCTAATTGGATTGTCTCTATTTCCTCCTCTTTTTTCCAGCGACCTATTTGAACCAAATTCATACCCATCAGTTTCTGCAAAAGTTGCCTGAACTCAAGACATTCTTCTATGGAATGTTGTGCCTCTGGATGAAGGCCACACATTTATGTCTCACCACTTCCACACGACGTCATGCCGACTTTGTATAGTTTTGCAAAAATAAACCGCATTGGGGTCCTAACTTCCTCAACGTCCTTTACCAACTGCTCATCAGACCTTTCATCGACCATATTCACAGAGGAATTCCCATGACCCGGGAGAGGATTGTTCCCTACATTGGGATTGTCTTCCTTAAAGCTTAGTAGACCTGCATCTATCAAGTCTTGTACTTTATGCTTCAAACCCCAACATTTTTCAGTAGAATGCCCTATAGTACTTGCATGGTAGTCACATTTGGCATTTGGGTCATAACTCTTTGGATATGGTGGTTGAACAGGCTTTAATTGGTATGGTATGACCAAGGAATTATATATCAAGTGTGGCAAGAGTTCAATATAGGCCATTGAGATTGGGGCAAGTGTTCTCTGTTGGTTATTTCCCTTTTTCTGAGTGTTATTCGCAGTGGTGTGTGGAACTCCTGTTTGGCTTGTCTGAGGCATTGGAGGTGGTTGAATTTGTTGTGGTGGTGGCTGATGAGCTATTCCAGGTTGGTAAGGCTGTTGGTAGGGTGATTGGGAAACGGTTGCTATTTGTAGGTTATGCATGAGCTGAGGTCGATAATTTGGGACAAAAGGGATAGGGTTGTAGTTGGATATAATTGGTGGCGACTCCATGTTTTTAAAGCTCTTTTGCGCCATTCCGTCGCGACCCCAGTTGCGACAGATGGTGACTCCACTGGGGATATTTTGAGAGTCAAGCCTGTCATAATTAATTAAGCAAATTTGTAACTTTTAATCTATTTGTCTTACCCTTCTTTTTCTTGTTTGATTGGTTGGTGAATAAGTTTTATATTGTAATGTACCATATGCCTTGTGATCTTTATGAATTTTTTTATTTTATGTTTTAAACCGTAGGATAGAAGACATCTTGTTATATACGTGATTATTTGTTTTGTAGGTTGGGTAGTTTAAGAATTGCTCCCTACACACACTTCACTTACATAATTTCATACACATTTCATGAGTGGGGTCCTATTCTAGGACCGGAGTGCAATTTAGGGTAAATAAGAGGTTGAGTAGTGGTATAAACTTAAACAGAGGAGTTCACAAGTAGTATATGTCTTTTGATGTACTTTTGTTTTCTTTTTGACTATTATGTATTACTTAAACCATGATATACATTTTGATATATATACATAAGCAGTTTTTATCATTTCACTTCTATTTTCAAATTTTGTTAAATTTAGAATTTTTCTATTATAAAATCAAAAAAAAAATTATCCACATTTTCATCAACTTAATTTAATAATTAAATTAATATGAATTATATTTAAAATTAAAGGAGCATTACACGAGAAATGCAAGATTCCTTGAGGAAGTTGAGTTTGGAGGGGAAGAAAACATAATGAGTGTTGTCTTTGAAGAAGAACCTGTCATTGGCAATGAACAAGTCTTTGCATCTATCATTGTTCAATGAACAACATTGAGATTCCTCCCAAGCACCACCTATAGTTCAAACTTAACAGCCTCAAGAAGTGCCACTAAGGAGATCTACTAGGGAAAGGAGAAGTGCAATTTCAGATGATTATATTGTATTTCTTCAAGAACATGAGGATAGCATTGGCTTGACTGAGGAAGATCCAATCAACTTTAGTCAAGCTATGCAAAGTTCTAACTCTCAAAAGTGGATTGATGTCATGAATGACGAGATGAAATCGATGGCTGACAATGACGTTTGGGATCTCATCAAATTGCCAGAAGGTGTGAAATTCATTGGTTGTAAATGGATATTTAAAACCAAAAGGGATTCAAAGGGTAATGTTGAGAGATACAAAGCTCGTCTTGTTACCAAAGGCTTTACTCAAAAGGAAGGCATTGATTATAAAGAGACTTTTTCTCCAGTTTTTTCAAAAGACTCTCTTAGGACTATAATGACATTTGTAGCTCATTTTGATTTATAGCTACATCAAATGGAAGTAAAAACTGCGTTTCTAAATGACAACATTAATGAAACAATCTATATGGTGCAACCAGAAAACTTTGTTTTAGGCGATCTAAAGTCCATGGTGTGCAAACTAAAGAAATCCATCTATGGCCTTAAACAAGCCTCCCGTCAATAATATTACAAATTTCATCAAGTTATTACCTCCTATGGTTTTGAGGCAAATTTGGTTGATGATTGCGTATACCAAAAGTTTAGTGGGAGTAAATTTGTCTTTCTGGTATTATATGTTGATGACATACTGCTAGCCAGTAATGATATAGGCTTGTTGCACGAAACCAAAGAATTTCTCACGAAAAGTTTTGAGATGAAAGATCTTGGGGATGCCTCTTTTGTCTTAGGAATCAAATACTTAGAGATCATTCTCAAGGTATTCTTGGATTATCATAAAAGAGCTATATTGATACAGTTCCAAATAGATTCGGCATGAAAGATAGTAAACCAGGAGATGCACTTGTTGCTAAAGGAGACAAGTTTAGTCTCAAACAATGCCCCGTTACTGATCTTGAAAAAGGAGAGATGCAAAAGATTCCTTATGCTTCTGCTGTAGGGAGTCTTATGTATGCTCAAATTTGCACTCATCCCAACACAACATTTATAGTGGGAGTCCTTGGGAGATATATAAGTAATCCTAGTATGCAGCATTGGAAAACAGTGAAGTGCGTGATGTGTTATTTAAAGAGAACAAGAAACTACATGCTTACTTATCAGAAGTTTAACAGTTTAGAGATCATTGGGTACTCTGACTCCGATTTTGCAGGATGCCTCGACAACAGACGCTCCACATCAGGCTACATCTATGTGTTGGCTGGAGGAGCTATTTCTTGGAAGTCTACCAAATGGACTCTTATAGCTTCTTCGACCATGGCAGCAGAGTTTATGACTTGCTATGAGGCATCAAACCATGGGTTATGGCTGCGAAATTTTGTCATAGGCCTACGCGTAATTAATACCGTTGAGAGGCCACTCAAAATTTATTGTGACGATAAATCAGCAGTGCTCTACTCCAACAACAATAGGAGTTCTACGAAGTCGAAATTTATCGACATTAAGTATCTTGTAGTTAAGGAAAAAGTTCAGGAAAAATAGATTTCAATAGAACATATAAGGACAGATTTTATGCTAGCTGATCCACTAACTAAGAGTTTGACACCTAAGGTCTTTCACGAGCATGTTGCTTATATGGATGTTGTCACTAAGGTTGCCTTAGTTTAGTGGGAGTCTTTCTTTATGTTCTATGTTTGTTTAATACAAACTTTATGTTATTTTATTTTTTCTACAGAAATAAAGATTATGAGTTTATTAATCAACTTGTTTGTATCTTGTTGTGTGCAAAATTATTTTAGGCTTAAGGACTTTGGATTGATCTCACTAAAGACTAAAGTTGGACCAGTTGAAAATAGGCATGATTGAGATCACATTGCATGTATTTTCCATATTGATCTATGTCATTAAGTGTGTTGATGTGGTGGTCATTGGGGTTTAGTCACATTTTTACAGCAGTGACGAAAGCCGTGTTGGTTCCATTATTGATGCATAAGATGGACCAAATTGTTAAAGTAAAAGTCTAAAGATAAATAGCGCACATACACACGCCTAAAGAATTATGATATAATTGTTACAATATGTAGCCCAAGTGGGAGATTGTTGGAATTTTGTATTCCAATAATTAATATGGGCTAATATTATAAGACAATTATATTAGCTATTTATCATTAGTGGGCTTTATTTTATGTGGTCAAATTAAGTGAGTCCATTAGACTTCTAAATAAGATGATATGGGCTTAAATGAGCAGATGTCAGTGTTGGCCCATTAGGGGATAATGAGGACCCTATTAAGTTAACACACTATAAGAAGGCTATAGTCCCTAATATACCGAATCACAGAAAACTTATACTCCCTTCTCCCCATCTAAAGATAGGCTAAGGTCCCATCGAAAACTCAAGAGATTCGGTTGAGGAAGAACCATAAAGCCATTGGCTCTATTTGTTCGTGTTTGTGATTAATTGCCTCGAAGATTCTATGAAGAACACTTAGATCGGGAACTGATTATAGATCCAAGTATTTATTTTATCCTTAGTAATCCAACATGTTGTAGATCCTATGTGAACAAGAATGAATTGTTCTTGATATATGCATGCTTTGATAATTATATAACTTCCGTTTAAAGATCTCTTAAATTAAAGATTAAAGCATGCCTTTAAAAAATTATTTCTAACACTCGTTTCTTTAAAATATTAAAGCTGAGTAGGTGTTTCACAAAACATATCCAACACGGTAGCATTAATGTAAGATGGGGTGCCAAAAGCATAATTAAGTATGCGTGAATGCATCGTTCTATCCATGCACCATTTTCAAACACATTATTTGTATACATGTAAGGTCAATGGCATATTTTGATTTGTATTCAGCTATTCCCAACATAAATAAATTAAATATTGATTTAGTGCTAAAATATTTGAATGGTGTCTCGAAAGCAATTCTTTCGAAGTATCATCATTGAACCAGCAGAGAACAAGACTTGTGCCCTATTGTATTGTCCAAGAATGTAGATGATGATGATGATGATATGTTCAAGTACATAGTTTTTGGACAGACATGCAAGTTGAAGTTGGTCCTGTCTCTCTCTCTTACAAGAAAATCTAGCACTAGTAAATTGAATACTGAATAGCCAGTTCATGTCAGACAATCCGTTTGAATAATTCCTTTGCATGTGATCTGAATTCATTTCCCTTTCCAAGGCCCACCCATTTTCTTAAACATATCCAACACCCCCACATTCTGTGTCTACCTTCATCCGCTTTTTGCCCCTTTGCCAAAAACAGAAAATGAGAATGACTCTGTTCGCCATGCTGCATGCATGAAGTGAACTTGATTGAAGTAGTATTTTCTTTTGTCATAAATTGAATTAATTATAATTCCAAACTTATATTTAATAAATTTGTAAATTTGCTTTTCTTTTGCTTTTATTTAGTAAAGGATAATTTTTTATGAAAAATAACGGACAAATTTTGTGTTTAAATTTCTATACCATTTTTTTTAATATGGGATTTGCAGACTAATTATATTTTATTATTATTTTTAAGCGAAGCATGTAGGAGGGGAAGAACAAAAAACGTTGGGTCCTATTCTATGGGCTCATCAATGTGGTTAACAGTTTAGGACTTTGCTATTTACACCATTCTAGTTACTAAGTATACTTTTCTTTTTGTCTTTTTTGTATATAATTTTACTTAAATACCCTTCGTCTTTATTCTGAAAAGTAATAGAAAGTGATTTTTGAAACTATGTGTTTTTTGAAAAAACATAGTTCCGAAAAACACTTTCCGAAATTGGAAGATGTTATTTTGAAAAGTGATTTTCGAAAATAACAACAAAAAATGAATTCAAGCATGATCGCACGCTTTCCCCTTTCATCAATACAAAATTAAAAGTAAAATTGAAAGGACGCAAACATTGAGAAAGGCATAGGTTAATAATTGTCTTACTAAAAGCACACAGATTGAACGTTGAGAGACAAAGGTTGATAAATTATTGAATGCATGTTTTTGTAAATTGAAATGTATAATAGATGAAGTTGACTTTGGACGTACCTTGAAAAGCAGTGCTACATAGAGGAAAAAATGTAGTATCATTTAGAAATTTGATAAAAAAAAATGCACGTATTAATTTGATGGAAAACATGATATTACGCAATTAGAGTTTAAAGAATGATGAATACGGGGTGAAGATGGAGGTTCAAAATTAGAGTTTAAAGAATAATAAAGATGGGACTGTAAAAATAGGATTTAAAAAATAATAAATATGGGGGTAAAAAAAATAGGGCTTAAAAGGATATATTTGGTAATAAAAAATATAAAAAAAAGATGGAGGTGTACTTAATAAACAGAGATGTGTAAATAGCAAAAGCCAATAATTTAATGCAAATTTTGAGCCTAGTCAATAAACCCATCAACCTTTCGTCAGGCAACAGATCTAGCAATTGGCCCACATATATGAAATATCATTCCACATAGTTACAAACATTTGTTTAGTGATGACCCAGCTAAAAAAAAAAAATCGTTCAATGACATAAAAAATGTATGTAAAGTGAAACATTTCATTACCAACCATAGTTTTGGATTGATGTCTTCTACGTACTGAATTTTCATGTTAAATCAATTGAAAAACATAAAAAGCGTCATATAAAGTGTGTTTGAAAACATATATCCAACTCACGTAAAGTTAACAAAACCACATCAAAATAGACGAATGATGTAGAAGCTACATTTTATTGCTTTTCTCGGGACGTGACATGACTTTATTTCAAACATGCACATAGTAACTTTTGATTGGATGTACATCAATGTTGAACCAAATAGAGGCTAGGTAATAGTCTTAATATACCTATTATTTATTTAAAGTAAATCAATTTATAAAATATTTTAATTTAAATTAACAATGAATATATATAATTATATACTTTTGTTTTCTCATTTCACACATCTTTAAATTTAAATTCTAGGTAACACTTTTTTTAATCAAAATTCTTATAAATATTTCTTCTACATCAGATTAGAATCCTTTGTCCCTTTTCCCTGATCCCCTTCTTGTCCTTCCATTTCCAATAAAATTTTGTTAAGTAAATAAAATTTTACATGTAACTTTTTGAATAATGTTACACGTCCATCCCATTTTAGAGTGGATTGGGGTGGATGGAGGAAAGAGATGAAGAAAAAAAGAAAAGAGAAAGTAGAGAGAGAAAATGATAAATATGATATTTAATGTGATAGGAAAAGTAAAGGGAGATAAAAAGAAGAATGGAGTGAAAATGAGTTGTGAGAAAATGAAGTGTATGTTTATAATTACCCTAACCTTTTTTTGTGGATGCTTAATGATTAGGAAATTTCTTTACATCTGTTTCCACACAAACCTAAAAACCTTTCTCTATGCTCTTTTTTTAAGGACACCATAAATTTTAACATAACCCCCCTTCATGTGAGAGAATAAAAATCACGAGACCTAATCTAGAAAATCTTCCACTATATAAAATAATTGATACACCAACATATAGTGTGTTTGGTTTAACGTTTTCACACCTTCCCATGACTTTGAATGTGACTGCAACAAATTGAAGGATTTTCATTGAACATGGGTTTTAAAGTTAAAACAAACACACTAATAATCTTCTTAATACCAACATGAATCAACAAAGCATCAAAATCAACACCAACAAAATGGAAACCAACATAGTAAAACCCAACAATGAGTACCTAGCTAGTAAAGACAATAGAGAAGGCAAAACAACCAACTAAATATATCAATATAAAGAGCTCTATGTCAAGAATAACATATTGCAATTTAAGCCAAAATAGAGAATGTTTGCTCTACTAAATCACTTGTTAAAAAACCCGTTTCTCTTCTTCTCAAATCATTGCACTGCTTTCGATCTTTCACGCCACAGTTTTGTAGCCTTCTTGATTTGTGCCTCTTTTGTCTTTTATTATTATTGTTATTATTATTATTATTATTATTTAAAGGTTAGTGTGAGCTTATCTTAAAGAGATACCCACCTAACGAATCTACCCCTTGCGACTTAAGTGGGGTCAAGTGTTGTCATCCACATAACCATACTTTAAGTCTCAAACTTCTACCTTGATAACAATTTTGTCCACATATCACCACCTTTGTCATTTGAATATCCAACAAAGCAACAAAATGATCACTAATAAGATGGAAATCAACACACAATAAAACCCAATAATAGATACTTATCATAGACAATAAAGAAGACAAAACCACTATCTAAATATATTAAAATAAATAGCTCTATGACAAAAACAAGATAATGGAGTTGTACCCAAAACAAAATACATTTATTCTACCAAATCATCTACTAAGGAACCCCTTTTTCTTTTTCTTAATTGTTGTACCCTTTTGATATTTTATGCTATATAGTTTCGTAGCCCTCTTGATTTGTACGTGTTCAAGAGGGAATATATCATTTAACTATTTTGATATCCTCAAAAATTTAGTCAAGATCTACTACTGATTATAACAAATGCCATATTAAACAAGTACGTAATTAGTAGCTTCTGACTAACATATGCTAAATAAAATAGTTTAATTTAAATATATTATCAATATAAAAATTTTTACATGATCAACTAATTGAAAATAATTTAAATATAATTTTTAAAATAATTGTTACAAATATTAACGAATTATAAGACAACCATAATTTTCAATTATAAAAACTTTTGATTATTAGTATATTTCAATTTTATTCTTATAAAATTATAGTTAAATATATACACTCAAACAAATTATTGGGAGTTTGGAATTTATTAACCTAACTTTAAGAGGTGTTTAAAAGAATTTATTTATATACATGGAAGTGACTTATAATCTTTAGTAGCTGTAATGCACTACAATCAGAAGATTGGCACATGAATTTACTATGAACCGAAGGACTTATCAGGAAAAGGCAATTGGAACATTTTTTTATTACTGCTCTGCTATATATACCTAACGCAACACATGGAGAGTTATGCCATATTCTAAATACTTATATAATTAATTTTATTAAAAATAATAAATTATTTTGTATTAAAATATTTAATTTTTTGAATATTAAATGCTTTTTTAGAATTATAACTAAAAGTTTTTCCATAAGCTTCATACACCAAAACCTCATCAAGCCTAATCCTACCCCTCAAGGTTTGATTAAGTTATTCATCATTTGATGTATAAAAGGAATTTGATGAATAACCTTATGTGATAAAATGTTTGTATCGGTCAAATCTCCTCTCGGTTTTATAATTTGTTGATAAAAGTATGAATTCGAACAAGACATCAAATCAATGTATAGTATCAACTTATCCTATCATGTCTTATACTTTTTATTTGATAAAAACAACAAAATATGTTAAATTTGAAAAATAATATATAAATTTACAAAAATATGTATCATAAGTTTTTTTAAAAAATTAATATTATAAAACTTAACATGAGTCATTATAAATGAAATAAAATATGTTATTAATTTAATTATGAGTTTAATGATTATGTACTGTCAGTGTAAAAAGTTTTATATTGTCATCCAATCAAAAATCACCATTAATATGACTTTTGAAATATTTATTATAAAAGTCAACAAACTTACAATAAATGATGGTTTGTGATTGGATGACAGTGTAAAACTACTTTACACTGTCAATGCATGACTATTAAACTATTTAATTATTATGATATTCATATTGGTATTAGCATAAAAGTTCAAAAAATTAAAAAGAAAATTTTGTGAAATGCAACTAAGAATATTTAAAGTGTCCGATACATATGCATGGGCATGGCTATTCTTTTGTCATTTTGAAGTGTCTAAACTTTTACAATTACCGTTTAGAGAAATTATGCACAATGAGGAATGCTAGCAATACCCTCTTTCTAATACTCTTTCTATTATTTCTATTATTAGCTAAAATTTATTAAAAATCACAAATTTTGATGGGTTTCTACCTCTAAATGAGGAGAAAGACTCATTAAATGAAAAGTAAGACCCACCAAAATTTGTGATTTTCAATAAATTTCAATCAATAGTAAAAAAAGTGTTAGAAAGAGAGTGTTGCTAGCATTTCTCTATGTATAATAAACTAAGCGAAATATAATTTGCACGCTTGCATTGCACTTGCAGTTGTATTTTTTTGGCCAAATTACACTTTTGGTCCTCTTATTGTTTTCAATCTACGATTTTGGTCTCTATATTTTTAATTTCACAATTTTAGTCCTCCAATTTTTAAAAATCCACAATTTTGGTTCTCTATTTTTAATTCTGTAATTTTAGTCCCCTAATTTTTAAAAATCTGCAATTTTGGTGCAACTGTTAAATGTTCATCTGTTGACCGTTAATGCCTCAACATTAACTATGATGTGTCATTAGACTAAATACGAGGTAGATAATATTTAATAGACTAATGTCACGGCATAGTCAACGTTGAAACATTAACTGTAACATCTTGTTTTTCCTAATGCATGATTAAGTGTTTTAATAACTAAAAAGTAGAAATTTGATATGTAATCTAGGTGATTAAAAGAAACAAATGAATTGTTGTTATGTATGGTATATAGTATGTGGTGATATTTGTGTGTGGTATGTTTGAAATTTTTGGGTTGAATTTAAAAAATTTGAGATATGTGCTTGAGCCAATGCGGGTGTGCTGTGAGTGTGATTTTGAGTTTTGAGAGAAAAACAGTTGAGTTAAACCAGTTCTGAGATAAAGGAAGTAGTTTGGTGATATTTGGGCCTTAGTTGGTCAAAAGTCTGTGTGAGAGCTCTAGGAGGTCGAGTATATAATGGACGAGGAGGGAAGACTTTCCCCTCATTCTCTTATTCTCTTTCTCTCTCATCTCTTCATTTTCTCTCTACATCTCTCTAGAATTTCTTAAGTTTGTGAAGTTGTAAAAGAGTTTTAAGCTTGGTTTAGCGCTTGTGGTATGGAAAGGAGCAATTCTAGATAGATTTGGCTCAAGACAAAAGATTCTCAAGGAAGCTAAAATCAATCCAGGAATTTTTAGAGGTAAGGGAAGCTTACTTTGATTGTAAGTTGGTTGATTGGTTGTTGTTAAGTGTGATTCTTGTATTGGTTTGGATTGAAAACTGGTTGGATTGATTCTATGTGGAATTTTGTGTTACAAATAGGTTTTGCTTGGGTTTGAAGAAATTGTTGGTGTATGTTGTTTTGTTGCATTTACTGAATACAGTGCTTTTGAATGTTGTGTACATTTGTTGGATCTTGTTTGAACTGAATTAGAGTAAGGATGAGTGAAAAGATCATATTTTGGGGTTTTGTTTGAAGGTAGTCGCTTAGCGACTCAGGGCCTCGCTGAGCGAGAATTTGGCCAGAGACTTAGCTACTTTCTGGAGTGGCAATTCGCTAAGCAACACTCATGTTCACTGAGCGAGGTGTGAGGAGGAGAATTGGATTCACTGAGCGATTCTTATTGTCACTAAGCAAGAACCCTGGTACAAAAAAAGGGTTATCTCTAGAGTTGAATTCACTAAGCAAAACTTATACTCGCTGAGCGAGAGCCTTCAAGAGGGAAGTGTGCTCTCTGTATGGAAGGTACTCGTTGAGCGAGCGTAGGAGTCACTGAGCGAACGTTTCTGTGTGTGTGTGGTGTGAGAGTTTGTAAGAAATTAGAAATTGAGTGGAAGGTTGCTCAGGTAGAACCTCCACTGGTTGTAGTGTGTTGTGATGGTGAGATATCTTACAGAGGGTGTTGGTTGATTGGAAAAAACCTCACCTAAGATGGATAAGATGTTTCATGAGGTATGTGCTGCCTAGATGGAGCCTTAGCTTTGGCCATGCAAGATGTTGAATTGGGCCTGTATAAGGTTGACGGTGACTGTTGAACCACAGGTGGTGCTAAGTAGGCCACGTGGTGTGATGGTGTGATATATACATATATGTGTGTGTGTGTGTGTGTGTGTGTGTGTGAATATTGACAAATGATTGTGGTTGAGTTACTGTTGTTGATCATGCATATGTTGTTGGCTGAGGTTGTGTGGGCCTCAAGCCATATGTAGGTAGGCATGGAAATTGGAGGTGAATGGAGCTGCGGCTTAGAAAAGCCTCCAACCTAGTGCCTGGGTAAGAAGTGAGGTCTGAAAGATAGGCCTAGGGGATGAGTGGATGAGTAATCTTGCAAGGGGTTAAGATAGTGCAGGCCTTATGTTGTGGTATGCTACCACCCACATTCACTTATCCTGACAACCATAAGCTTATTCATTGATCAGAGTTTTGGTGATTCCTGAATGGTGCTTTGAAGGCTATGGCAGGAGGTAAGACCTAACTGATTACCCGAAATGTAATAAATCTCTTGAGAGTCGTGTCATTCATACATTGATATGTGAGGTTGAAAACATGGTGTGCTATGTGGTAATGTATGTAACCCATTTTTGAACTAATTGGATTCCATTAGTATGTTGATAGTTTGATTATATTGGATTGCTTATTATATGTTGGTTTTATTCTGTAAGCTTACCCTTGTCTTGTTGTTTTGTTTTGTTGTCATGGTTGTTGTTGTTGCTGGTGTGGTTATGTGTGTTGCTATAACTGTGATGATCATGTCATTGGCGTGGGAGCAAAAGGTGAAGCTTCAACAGACTCGGCTTCCCACAAATGATGGTGGAGGATTCTAGTTAAAGTTTGAAGGCCCCTTGTGGGTGGATCTTTTGAAGAGATCCTTTTTGTTATGTATTGTATAGTTGACCGGCTGTAGGGAGTTTTGTTTTTGTACCTCCCATGGTTTTGTAATTTTGGGCTTGTATATCATATTATTTTATATCTTATACATATATTTTATATAGCATGTTAATTACTTATTATTGAATATCTTAATAATATATGGGATAGTATGGAATACTGTAGTGACAGAGGGTCGTTACATTAACAGTTAATGAAAATGGACATTTAACAGTTAGACTAAAATTATGGATTTTTAAAAATTAAGGAACTAAAATCGCGAAATTAAAAATATAAGGACCAAAATTGCTGATTTTTAAAAATTGGAGAACTAAAATCACAAAATTAAAAATAGGAAGACCAAAATTACAGATTTTTAAAAGTTGGGGACTAAAATCACGAAATTAAAAATAAGAGGACCAAAATCGCGGATTGAAAATTATAGGGGAACTAAAAGTGTAATTTAGTCTATAATTTAGTCTTTTTTCATAACCATGATATAGGTACAAAGTATCTACCAACCTTACCAATGACTAATTAATTTTCGTCGAAGAACCTGACTGGTCACCTATAGGGGGTCTCTCTTTCCAACCACGTTTTTTCATCCACAAGACTCGAATCTGAAACCTTGCCTAAAGGATTTAAGCACAGTGTCATTCAAATGAACGACATATTAGTAATTGCAATTGTATTTATAAATACACATGAAATATAAAAATATATATAAATTTAAAAGTATTAAAAAATTTCATTTTATTGATAATAAAATATATAAATTACAAAATATAGGTGTTTGAGGTTTTGAATTTTGAATTTTTTTTTTATATTTATAAATATTGGTGTAACACACATAATACTTGCTGATACTTCTTTAATCATATTGATCTAGAGAAATTGTGTACAACAAACGAAGCCAGATAATAGCTTGTATAAACCAATTGTTTAATAGTTATCTAATGTATATTAAGATTTGTTACGTATTTTATATATTATATAATAGACCAGTAGTGAAGCATATTAGCTGCACTGCTCCAGCTGCAGAATTTTCTTCGTACAATTCAATCTACACGACTACACGTTCATAGTCGACCCTTTTCTGCTGCATCAATTTGTAAGGAAGACAAAGGAAGCGTAATTTTTGCCCCCCTGTCTCTTTGTCACACTCACACACCGAAAGAACGAATGGCATAAGCTACCCAAACTGGCCTAGCCCACCACGCAGTTGGCAAGGGCCAGGGGCACAGTGCATAATATAACGTTCAACGCGTTGGCACTGGCATTGTGCATACTCCGTTTAATACGGAAGTGGGCTATGGTCTAACATTGCGGAAAGTTCGCCATGTTATTTCATTATTCTCCAGTAGAAAAGATCAACTAGCAACCTAGCTTAACATCTTTTTATGTAAACCTTTTGGCCGAAAAATCGACGTCACTCATTATATATAGTTACATACACTGAATTTTGAAAGCTCTACTCCCTCCCCTCTCTCCTTCTGTCTCTCTCTTTTTTCATGAGAAAAAAACCACTTTACGAATTACAGTTATCCTTCAGCTTTCTCTAGTTCCTATGATTCATCAGGTCTGACATTCATTCTATTGTCTTCTCAACAACAACTTAACATGGTAAAGTCTTTTTTTTTTTTTTCTTGTAAATTTTCTGATCTTTACTATATTGTCGGTAGTATTATTTTTCAATTATTTAGAAGATTAGTGTTTGGTGCTCAGGTTGGCCTCAATTCAGTTCCTAATTGGCTTCTCACTCTCAAGGAAGAGAAGTTTTTCACTCGCTGTTTGATTCATGACTCTGTAAAGAAGAACGAGAAGAACATTTTTTGCTTAGATTGCTGCACGAGCATTTGCCTCCACTGTTTGCCCTTTCACCGCTCTCACGTTCTTTTGCAGGTGCGGAAAATTTTTTCTTAAAAAGGAAAATGCAATGATTTTTTTAACCCATTTACGACTATCGTGAATAATGCCCAAGTACACGATTCTGTTTCCACTGTGTCAGATACGAAGATACATGTACAACGACGTATTACGGGTTGGCGATGCTCAGACATTGTTGAATTGTTCCCTTGTTCAAGTAAGCAAAAGCATCAATGTTAAAACATAAACAAAAGTCTAGCTATATCCCATTATTTTATTTTATTTTTTTTCCCTCTCGTTGATCTAACTCTTTCTGAATTCTGATGAATGGACAGCCGTACACAACAAATAAAAGTAAGGTTGTGTTTTTGAAACAAAGGCCACACTCCCGCTCTCTCAAAGGATGTAGCAACCTTTGCATCACATGTGGCCGTAGCCTCCAGGACCCATACATCTTCTGCTCTCTGTCATGCAAGGTTCAATTTTCGTGTCATGCAAATTCGCGAATTCCTAGCAACCTAAGTTTCCTCTTTCTTTTTTCGCCAATTTGATGATAATTATGTCGCCCTGGTTTGGACACATCATCAATGTAGCAGGTGCATCAACATCTTCTACTAATTACCAAAAGCACAACCATAAAGGACACTAGGAACAAGTATGAATTCTCTGTGCTACTAGACAAAGAAAGAAGCGGCGAGAACCCACGAGAAATTGAAGTTAGCCAAGTCACAACAGATTCAGTCCTAGACTCACCCACGTGGACTTCGTTATGCACCGTGTCTGGTTCAACAAGTACTACTACTACTACTACTAGTGAGGGTGTGGCAGAGAATGAGTCACTCAAAAAGAAACGTAGCAGTGTTGACATTGTGCCACAGATTTGGTACACCATGGTGAACCGGCGAAAAGGTGTCCCTCATCGATCTCCGTTGTACTGATAACATATCCTCCAACCAATTGTTTTTTTAATTGAATAATGGGGTCGACATTATACTCCTCTAGACCCCAAACCAATTTTGTAGGTTCACCCATTCTTAAGATTTCACACATACTTCCACTTCTGGTGATGTAACCAGTGACTTCATTTTGTATAATGTTGCCAATGAATTTATAGAGCATTTTTTATTACTTGGTCACTGTTCTTGCCTTTTAAGTTAACGCTATTGATATGTAGATCCCTTTATTAATTAGGAGGAAATACGTCGAACAAAACGTTAGGATGTTAAAAAGCTAGTGAATTTCGATTCTTAATTAAGCTTTGCACTACAGGGCAGGCACAAGCGCCTTTACGTGTCTTGTTTTTTCTGATTCCTTATGCATTTTGAAGATTTTTTAGAATCTTGTATTCTTTCTTTAAACCTTGTTGAGCAGACAAAAATTATAGATTGCTGGAAAGCTTCTTATCAAATTAGATCAAGGGTTTGCTTTATTCATTACCTTCATTAGCCTAGACTTGTGGCGTTGATACATTTTATTTCAATATAAATATTCGTGCATTTATGTTAAAAGTCCACTAGATTTTATTTTATACAAAATTATGATTTGACTTCTTTAGAAGTGAAAAAATGTATAAAATAAAAAATAAGAATATATCTACTTATTTTTTGAAATAAATTATCTCATAAACTTGACTTGTTTTAAATTAACGATAAATTTATTTTAACTTCTTTCATTTTATATACTTCTCACTTTAAATGAATCATATCCATAAAACAATTATTTAGAAGGGAAAATTAGACAAACCTTATATCATAATCTCATATAAGTTTTCAAAAGACTGTCAAAATACCAATTAACTACAGGTTTGATTATAAAATCATTTTCAATTTAAAAATGTAGAAGCTTATGTTTTTTATTTTATTATGTTAGAGGTGTGAACAATTAGATACGAGAAGGAATATTAGATTGTTAAGAATCATCTAAACGTTTAACAAACCCACTAGGTCCACCTACACTTCAGTTGAACAAGAAGTGGAACTGAGAGGAAAGAATTAAATAAAGAAGATATAGCAGAGATATTAATTAAAGTGATTTTTAGGTGAAATTTTGTATTGTTTGGATCGATGGAATTAGGAAGGTATGATATAGGGTGATTTATTTTTATTTGTTTGGTTACATGGGAAAGTAGAGGGAAAAAATGAGAAATATTATGAGAAGACAATTTTATCCATATAATTAAATTCAATTTTATATGAAATAAAATTTAAAATTTATAATATAATTTTAAATTTTATAATCTGACAAAATATGCAAGATAATTATTAAATATTCACTTATTTTATATTTAATGAAGTTTTTACTATAAATATCTTAAATAAATATTTAAAAAACTAAGTATTTCAAACAAAATTATTTTCAAGTATGACCTGCATTTTGCCTAATATTTTCCTCCCGTTATAGACCGAAAAAGGAAAAAGATATATGAAAGAAAAAACAAGCAACAACATGCACAGTACTCCGAATGTTTTTCCATTCAAAATCATGGCAATGGAGCAAGGAAATGAAATATTGTGGGCCCACACATTTTATCACTTTCCTTTCCGAATTTCCTATCAAACAAACAATGGAAATATTTAATATCTTTTCTAAATCTCTCCTTAAATCTATTCCTCTTAAATCACACAAAACAAACAAAGGGCTAGTGTTGAGATTTGGATAGTATACATGTGGTTTTATTTTAGATTCTAAACATTTAACATTAAATTCACACTAATGATAAATTTGGATAAGAGAAAAAAAAAATGTGAATAGTGCTTATTTAATTAGAGAGAAAGTGGGAAAAAAGAAGAAGAAAATTTAACTTCTAGAAATAAAAATTCAATTTTTTTTTCAATTCAAATTTTAAAGTTTTCCCTCTTCCTTCGCTTTTTCTCCACCATACCAAATAGACTTTATGGCATGAAGAATTAAATTGATTGTGATTGAACTAGAAATTCATTCATTATTTTTTAAATGTCAATGTAAGTTCTGTATAAAAAAATTGTCAGAACACTCCAATAATTTAATATAAACAACGTCCTCAAGTGATAAGGCGAGGGTTTAGTCAAAACAGAGATTATATGTTCAATATACATTACAGTACTAGGAAGAAGTATAATAGTATATAGCTGTTTAATCTCTTACTCTTATGCAACAAGAATTGAAAAGAAAAAGTATATACAAAAATTGAATATAAATATTGTAAATAGTCAGCTGGTATTATTGTGCCCTTGCCTACTCTCGATCTTATTGGTATGATTGCTTTTTTTAATTTAATATTTTTGGGTCTCCAAAAATAGAGGCCAGCAAAGAGTGGAAATTATGATGGCCCAAATTAATCGGGCCCAGTCTACACAGAGGGACAAACGAGAGGGGGAAGGAGGGAAAGGCGGCTCCAGTTCGCCGAGTCCGTCACCGTGAACCATGTGGAGGTTGAGGTTACCTCGAATCTCTTACCTCGTGAGTCTCTTTATCTCATCGCTCTTGCGAATCACCTCGAATTTGCTTAATATAACTTCGTTCGTCAGGTTGGTAGATTGAGTCAAATCAAATTAAGTGAGGCCGAGGTTAAGCATGGTCGTTGGTGTCACAGTCAAGTGGCGCCTCCTCCATCCAATTTGCAACAGGTATGTGCCTTTCTAACATTCATAGTTAATTAACGTCCCTTCTTAATGCCGTTACCGTTACATAATCGACTTAACTTCCCTCCCTCGCAGACAAAATGTGATCCTCCTGACTCCACAGTTCCCATTCCCAGGAATTATATTGGGGAAAATGTATCTAGAAAAGATAAGACCAAATATCTTTACACTACAGTAAGTATAACTATATGTGGCATAGCCAATAAATATATATTGGTGCTTTAAGGTTTAAAGCTGGTGAGTGAGACTGAATTTGTTGTTTTAAAAACAAATAATAATAATAATAATAATAATAATGATAATGCAGCTTCTTGAACTCAACGACAGTAAGGAGGCTGTTTATGGTGCTCTTGATGCCTGGGTTGCCTGGGAGCAAAACTTCCCCATCTCCTCATTGAAAACAATATTGAATTCTCTTGAGAAGGAACAGCAGTGGCATAGGGTTGTGCAGGTATCACTACTTCTTACTTTCTCTTCTTCTTCTTTTTATGCATTATCTTTGTCAATATGAAGCATGTCTAATAATAGTTCAACTGGCCCTTCAAATCTCTGATTAATTTATGTGTGTGACTCGGAAAAGGATGACAAACTTTTAATGAACCTATCTCTGCTGGTGGAAATGCACGTAGGCAGACAAGTGAATTGCCAACATCAGGCCATTTGACATTTAATATGTACACCTTTCTTTTCATATGCTTCTGTTGCTTAGTTGGTACTTCAAAAGTACATATCATGCTATGGAGTTTATCAATTTTGTAAAGCTCAATTTATATATTCAATGACCAGCTATTTTTTGTGTTTGTAGAATATTTTTATAGTCTAATTCTCTATGTAGAAGTTGGTCAATTTATCCATTTATTGCTTTCTTTCTTTTGTTGATAAAATTATAATTTTATAGAGTTTCTTTGCCATGTCTTGATTTTGGTCTGATCTGTTAGCATGTTAGTTTTATGATGTATTGTGAGTTTTGAGTAAATAAAGATGTTTGGGAGTGCTTTTAATATTTGGGGAAAAAAGAAAGTCCAGGGTTGAATTTTAGCTGACCTCAGTACTATTAGTAAATTACTCCGCTGCTTTAATATCCTATCCAAGGTGATTAAATGGATGCTGAGCAAAGGGCAGGGGATGACAATGGGAACATATGGTCAATTGATACGAGCTTTAGATATGGACCATAGAGTGGAAGAAGCACACAAATTCTGGGAAATGAAAATCGGAACTGATTTGCATTCTGTTCCTTGGCAATTGTGTCATCTCATGATATCAGTATATTATCGAAACAACATGCTGGAAGATCTTGTTAAGGTAAGCTTTCCATTACTTATGACATTTCTTTTATATTTTTGATAGGCAATATCACTTATATAAGTTTTCAATGTGCTTGCACTCATGGCAGTTTGATTGTTATATACATTCTTCCCTCACAGTGGAATAAGGAAATTTTGGTTTTTGATAGATACCATTCCAATGATGTTGATTAATCCATGTAGCTGACTGCAGAACAAAGCTTGGTTATTGTTGTTGTTGTTGCATGCTAAAATTAATCTGCAATATGTATTACCCTCTAAGATGTCCCAGATTTTGTTTCTTCCTTTTATGCTCTACTTGATTGTTTGATGGGATAAATCTCTCAGTAGCAACAGAGTCAAATAATCTTCATTCATTGAAAAGGTTCATATAAAAATAAAAGCTAGAAATGCAGTTGATGAGAGCTTAAATAATACAAAATTATTATTTGCAGTGTCCCTTCAAATCTAGTTACTGGTAAGTGTTAACATTCATTTGGAGTTTCATTATTTGTACTGTACTGCTCAATTTTTCCTCAACATTTTAATTAACAAAATCTGGACTAAAATGAAATAGTAACAGTTGAAAAGTAGAATAGCTATCACAGAAGCAATAAATTCTGGTCATAACTATTGAATTTGATCAATGTCAGATGATAATAAAAAAATTGTTTATCATTTAATAAATAATTATTATTATTTTTTTAGAATATAGAGGTACAGTGATGATTACTTTACCCAGTCATTTCTGTTGAGGAAAAAAATCAAGTAATTTGCTTATCTCAGTTGTTGTGGACTGTAGAGGTTGTCAGCTTGCATATTGTTGTAATATTATAGGTATTATTGGGCTTGCATCCAGCATCCTCACATTTAGTTCGACAGTTTTATACACTTACAGATAAATTAACACAGTTAACATTCTCTTCATGTTCCTTTGCTTTTGATAAAAAGCTTTTCAAGGGACTGGAAGCTTTTGATCGAAAACCTCGGGATAAATCTATCATTCAGAAAGTGGCAAATGCGTATGAGATGTTAGGCTTTGTTAAAGAGAAAGACAGGGTACTGGAAAAATATAGCTATCTCTTCACAGAGGAAGGACCAACTAAGAGACATAGAAGGAACTCATTTGAGGCAAAGAAACTTGAGAAAGGGCATCAGGAGCAATCTAGAAAGGCCTCATCTGAGGAAAAGTAGAAATCAGGTAGTCATGTTATTCTTTCACGTCAATATAATTGTTTGGTTAATTGGTTTTGATCTTGAAGTGTTATGGTTACAAAATAGTGCTAGACCAAAATTTTCAGGGCTGAGCAGTGAGCTGCATTCATACTTAAAATCTCGTCTCAGAAGTATTGCATAAATGTTTCTAGAGAGTGAACTGATTTCCGTCATTCCTACACACATGTTGAATTTTCTGATGAAAGAAGCTGAAGCTGTTTATTTTTTTGCCTGATGCTATTCTGCTGCTTCTGTCATGGGCAGAACAAAAAGATCCCCAACTGAATATTAAACATCTAGTGTATTCTTTTCTGATGCCGTGTTGGTATTCTGATATGGTGTAATAGACCAAAGTTCCTCCATGTTAAGTATTATGCCAGGTAGGCCCGTATGTCGAAAGCCTATCAAGGATAGAAGTGCATCATGAGGAAACGCAACCGAAGGTATGTCTGGACTATGGACGTCAAAAGCTGTTCTAAGTTATAGACCTAAAAAAAAAAAAAAAAGCTGGTCCATGTTTGGTGCACGGTTTATAGTTAAAGTCGAGAGGCTATCATGTGTGAACATTTATATAATGAACATTTATCCAAAATTAACAATTCAAATCCTTGTTATGTTTTTTTCTTTTTTAATCTGTTAGGTAAGCTACTAGTTCATGCTATGTAGCTATTATTTAAAGGGAAACATTAAAAAATAAAATAACAAGTGATCTCATCGCCATCACGTTTATTAATGGATGAATTAGTAAAAGCGTTTTGAACATATAATTATGTTATTACTTTCAATAAATACTAAATTTTCTTTTCTTCAAAACTGCGCTGTAAAGTTCACTGTATAATGATTGTTCTTAAGACTGAATCGAGAGCAGAGCGTATGATTAACTTGGCTTAAGACCTGTTACAACATCAGATGAGATAATTGGCAAAATCCTGTTGAGCCTGCTGGACCAAGTCATCATCCTCCCACTCGTTACGGTAAGACTCGGGTCGCAGGATCCTGTTCTTAGACGTGGCCATAGACATTTGCTTTCTCCATTCTTCAATAGAAGGAAACCCACACTGATCCGCAATCCAGTTATTGTAGTCCCACTGTAATATGACGATCCCAAACACATGTCAGGTGTCTGTCTGAGGAGGACAAACCAGTACAGTACAAGTCTTGTCAATCCAAAATTTATATAGGCAAAGACAACAGGCACAAGCTAATAAAAAAAAAAAAAAAAACCTGAACAGGGCCCATATGATGAGTGTAACGCTTAGGAGTGCCAGAGGCTTCAAGTGATGAGTAAAAAGCTTCAATATCTTCAGTCATCTCTTCTTTTGAAGGAAGTGCAATGCGATTAGATAAAATTCCTGCTATCCACTTGCTCTGCAGTTCGATCATGGGAAAGGGAACAACCTGCCGTCAATACCATACATGCATTAATATTAAAGCAATTTATGAACATAAACAAGTTTGAGATTTTTCTTCGAAGGCAAGGACGTTGAAGAAAAACTATTGATACGGAAACAACCTTCCAAGGCAACCCAACAAATGAAAGCCATGGAGCCAACGCTGGTGGAAAAACATGCTTGTAGAGTGGTCCAACACGGTTGTCATCTATAGTCACCTCCCCATTGGTTTCAAGGAAAGGGAAATCGTACTTGTACCTGGAAAAGGAACAAATAGGCGTCAATATTGCTTCACCTTTTTCTTTTAACTAATCTGCATATATAGGTTTTGTGTCTCAACTTATTTAAGTCAAAACAAAATAAATTGGGGTCTTCAATAGAAAGTGATACAATATGGAGAATGCTCAGAGTACCCTGTGCAATGTATGATGAAGTCAGCACCAACTGCATTTCCATCTTGAAAAAACACTGTACCATCTTCATGAACGCTGTCAATCTGCATTGATTTATAAATACTAGCTTCAGATCAACCATTCTAGGCAACAATTGTCAAATAAATTTATTGATACTCATGAAAGTCATCCCAATTGTCACCATGGATGATAAATTTTACCATAGAATGAAGCCACATGTTTTCATGGCCAGGCATCTTTCCTAGCTTATTTTCTTCAACTGACCTAGCTGCAATGTGGACTTCTTTAGCAACTGTTGAGACTTCTCGAGAAATATCAACCGCACTAGCAGAACTACCTATTAGAACTACAACCTGCCCAAAGAAGAAACAGAAAAACTTAATCAGATCAGATCAAAAGAGAGGTCAAATCATGATTCTCAATTGTCTAGACTTTACCAAAACATCAAATGAAAAGCAACAATATATTTCCACAAACCAAAGTATTATTTAAGCATTGGGACGCACATTCAATTTATAAATAAAATATACAAAAAATAAAAAAGATGAAAGATGACATTTTAGTGGAATTAGAGAGTATTAACAGGACATTAAAGACAAAAATTGCTTCAGCAATACTTTACACACACAGTCATGTAGAATAGAAGGAATTAATATAGTACATACTTGATCTTGAAAGGGCTCAGGTCTTCTATAATTATGGCTATGCATCTGCTTCCCTGGCCATGCACTAATGCCTGGAGAGAGTCTAAATTGTAAAATGAAAAGAAACAAAATTACCCAAAAAAAAAATGAAAAGAAACAGGAACTATACAAGTATAAATATTTTAGGAAAATGTTACTCGTACACACCCCGTTTTTGAAGTGAATGGGTGAACAAAAGAGAGAGACAGTGAGAAAAAAATAAAGGAAGAGAAAAAAATTGAAATGTGAAATTGGAATAAAAGAGAAGTTAAATATACGAATATAATAACCCAATATATTGTGCCGCTTACTTGCATTAACATTTCACGAAGCTTTTAGAGAAAAAGGTTGAATAATTAATGGTAATTTCTTCTAATCTATACATAACACAAATGGACCGAGCCGGTTTTGGGGTGACATTAAAACGAAAATGTTATAACCTGAACGGGCCAGTCCAATTTAGGCAGAGATGAACTCCTTTTGTTTTAGGTGTTGAAATTTAATTCACCCTTTGAACAATATAAATATTTAACCATGTAAATTAAAAAAGATAAGCATTAACCTCGTTTCATTTGATTACACAAAATTTAAATTTAAAAAAAAAAAAAAGTTATCGTCGAAAAGTGACTGTTTTAAATATTAAATAAAATAATTATTATTTTAATTTATCAATCAAATAAAAACAGTAAATTACATTTATGTTATTTTAAGGTTTATAATAATTTCTCTTATAAAAATACAAAGTGTAATACTTTTTAAATAATTACAGCAACTTCTTTTATAAGAATTTATCTTATAAAAATATAAAGTATAATATTTTTTAAATAATTAAAAAATGTCAGTATAATTTACTTAATAAAAAAACACAAAAGCGCACTGTCCATTTTTTTAGTGCTTGAAGAAAGAGTTTTCAAAAATCAAACCTCTCTGGGCGTGGCCCCGCGTGGTGGGCGCGTAGATACATATACATAATATAATATACATAAATAATAGAGGGAAGTGAAATTTCATCAAAAAAAAATGATAATAATAATAATAAATAAAGGGGAGAGGAAAGAAAAAAACCGGGGACATGAGCGAGACGAGGCTGAACGTAATGTCCGTTGCAAATGATAACGGCGTCGTAAATCTCATCCACACGAACACGATCACTTTTGGGTGATGTTGATGTCACCCTCCACTTTCCACCCTCAACCAACACAGCAAACACCACTTCCGTCTGAAACCTCACCAGTTCACCGATTTCAAAATCAGCGGCGAAATCCTGCAAATACATCAACACCTCTTTGTGACCCGGGAACCTTCTGGAATCCCTCCCCTTCCCCTCCCTCTTCCTGAAGGGGTAGTCTCGGAAACCCATGCACTCCCGAGGCAGATTGGTTCGGAGCGAATCGTACAGGCTCGAGGGGACTACGCCTCGGTTCGGATCCAAACCTAGCGGATCCGATTCCACATCTGGAGTGTGCACCCACGTGCCTCCCACTTGGTCCCCTCGCTCGAAAACCACCACACGATGCCCTTCTCGCCGGAGCTCGCGTGCCGCCCCTAGACCGGCGGCGCCCGCGCCGATCACTGCCACGTGGCGCGGCGTCAGGAGTGGGACTGCGCTGGACATAATGGATTTTATTGGCATTGGAACATGGCAACCAGCTTTTGTTCTTGCAAATGAATCACACCATCGCCTTCATAGTAACACAGAATGAACATTATTATATTCATGTGAAAAGAAATATTTAGTAAATAATTGAAATAATGCTGACGTTCATAAATATTAGGGTTCGATTCTACCGCAGCTTTTTTTTACCTGAGAGGACTAATTTTTTCTCAAAATTATCAAAATGGATAGATTTAAAAAATAAAAAAAAACCTAAGTAAATCGTATTTAAAAAACACAACATCAAAATTAAAAGTCATATATGTTTTCATGACTTTTGAATTTCATATTTTTTTAATGTTTTATTACGACCTCACTTTTTTTAATTTTTTAAATTAAAATATGAATTAAATTTTAGAAAATTAAGCTTCTAGTAGAAGTCATGAAAGTAAATGCAACTTTTTGTTTTTTTTTTTTCTTAACTGAAGTTGTGTTTTAACTGGACTTTACTTTTTTTATTTTTTTTTAGTTTTATACAAAAGTCGTGCAATCACATAGGATTTATATTTTGTATTTTTTTTTCAATTTTACGTGTAGAAATCGTGATATGAAACACGACTTATGTTTAGGGTTTTTTTTTTAATGTTTAGGGTTTTTTAAGTAATAGGTGATTTTTAGTTCCAAGTTATTTTAAACATTTTAAAAAAAATTGTGAATTAATGTATGTAATTTATTGGAGAATAAAAAATCATCAAAAATAAGTCATGACTTCAAAAATAATGAATCACAACAAAAGTCGTATAATAATGTGAAATATCAAAATGTAAATAAGTCACGACTTCAAAAATAATATAACTTCAATACACGACATCAAAAGTTCGTATATTGAAGCTATATTATAACTTCAATACATCAATACACAAAATATAAAATAATATAACAACAAAAGCTATGATACATTTCACGAATTCTGTACGCAAAATTCAGAAAAATAATAATAATAATAAAAGTTGTAAGTCGTATGAATAATTAATTTGCATTAAATTTAAAAAATACATATTAAAAATATTTAAAATTATATAAGCATATATATAAATAGATAACTAATGTAAAATTTAATTTGAAAAGAAAATATTAAGCTTAAATATATTTTTTATTCTGAAAAATATTATTTAAAAAGCAAATACAACTATAGTTTACTAACATAGCATAATATGATTAACAACTAATCTTGTACCTCAAGAATGTGGTCAGAAATTTGATCTTTAAGTCTGTTTGTATGGAAAAAAAAATCTATTAAAAATGTTAGTCATTTTAATCAATCATTAGTTCCATAGATTAGTCCTTACATCTCAATTTGAATTATCCAAGATTAAAAATAAAAAAAGGATACAACTATAGTTTAGTTGTTTTTGTCCTGTTTTTGTTGCCTGCTGAGTTATTGTTCTATGTTTTTAATTTTTTGAGCAAATCCTACTCATCCTGTGTACACCATACATTTTCCTTTTAGTTTCGTATTTACACCCCTTGGAGAAAAGATATTTGCGTGTTTAATATAATGTTTTTGAGGATTGGTTGTGTTTCTTTTGGTACTTAATTTTGTAAATTACTCTGGTTTTAGCTGTCACGAATTCACAATTAAGGTCGCGATTCATTTCTACGGAGCACAAATAATGATATTGAAGGCGTAAGGTCTAGGAACTCCATGGATTGTATAGGATGCGAAAGATATTAATGGAAGATATTGGTCTAGCTGAAGGAGTTTGATATATACAAACAATCAACATGGTTATTTTGTTCCTCCAATCCAGTAAGACGTGGATCATCAACGAGTTTGATTGAAGATGCAAAATTATCTTCAACTGCAATGGTAAATAAAGCCACTAAAACTCAAAATTCTGTTACTGATGATTCTTTAGTATTATTCTCAAATTTATGGTGTCCTAAGATCCATACAGCTAACCCCACCTAATAGGAAAAGACTCTGTCGTTGTTGTAGTTTTATTCCTAAGTGAATTTGCTGAAATTAACCTTTCAGGTTGGTTCAACATTTACAAAATCTCATATGCTTCCGGACAGACATGATAGTGTTCACAATAGCATTCTTCTAAAGCCGCTTGGTCTACAACTTTGTTTAGATCAGTGTGCAACCTGTTTCGGTGAGGAGAAATGTGTTTGCGTTACTTAAACAGAAATATAATACTTGGAAACTCACTATATTATGGTAATGTTTCAGACCAAAAAGTGTTGAACCTTTCATTTAGTGTTGTTGAGGAAGACAATAGAATAAAGGCCACCACCTCAACTTGTTTTGATCAGAAACATAATTCTTCCACTCAAAATATCATTGACTTAAAAGTGTCCACAGAGGGAAATACCAAATGAAGACGAAACCGTTCAGCTTGTACTACTATTTTTGCTGCTGTGACGAAGTGTGAGTCACAAATTTCCTCCATTTTAGACAAGATGGAAAACAGTAGCTGCCCTTTTGGTAGTGATGGAGAATCTTACCCAGGTACTGTTGCTTTGTCTGCAACAGAGTTTAGTCAAAAACTGATATATATTTTTTTTGCCTTGTAACCTAGTATAGTTATTGTTACTATATTTTTTCTTTTTCCTTTTAACGGGGTTCCCAGATCATCATGAAACCCTTATGGTTAGCAAATCATTTCTGAACGATTGCACTTCTCATGAGGCAGGAAAATATGATCTCAACCGAGTTCAGTTGGATGATGACTCATCATATTACTCAAGTGATAATTTAGTGGCCAGTCATTCCACAGCTAGCTCATTTTCTATTTTTGGGGTATCATTTGGTAGGACTCCAAAGAACAAAAACAACATGGAGGAAAGAAAGCGAGCCTCTATACGATGCTTCTGACATCCTTCAATGAGATGATGTTGTAAATTCTGTTTGTGATGAATCCCAACAACATAAATAAGATTTCTGATCCCAAATGCAAGGTAATCAAGGGATGTGAAGCGGGCCTAACCGATAATAAGGTAGGTCCATGTAAAAAAAATCTTAATCACTTAACTGAGAACAAGTATTACTGGATCCATTTGGAAGCTTTTTGGAGATCAATTAACTGATCCAGAAGGCACATGTGTAGCAAGTACATTGGTAAACAATGGGAATACTAAAGTGGATGAAATGTCATGTGCTTGTTAAAACCCAGCAGAAGAAAAATCTGAAGAAGGCAACGTACTTTTTGTTTTATTATGTGAGTCTAGGTGTATTTTTAGCTACTTTATCCAAGTGCTAACATCAATTTGTATGAACATAAAGTCTTTCTAATACTACCCAAAATAAACCTTTGACACATTGGATTTTTTAAGTCTGATTGTCCGTTTCTAATGAACAACAGTGAAAGAAGAGTATTAGTGATGGTTCTTTATTATTGGCTAAAATTTATTAAAATTATAAATTTTGATATATCTCACTTCTCATCTCTCACCTGATTTAAAAGTAGGATTTATCAAATTTGATTTTTAATATTTCAACTAATAATAAAAGCGTGTTAGAAAAAAAAGTGTTGTTAGCACTCCTCACATCAAAAATCTGTTAAAATGTCACAATGGAGTCCCCTCAATTATCAATTACGTTTATGCAGATTTTAGTTGAGGAAATTTCGAAATGTTAAGAATACTTGCTCTTTTTATTTAATTCGGTTTTAATGATATTGACACAATTAAGTATGGTTAGAGCATAGCAAAATTCAGTAAGTACCAAGTGACAAAATAATATTACACAGCTAAAATAAAAAGAGTGTTAGAAAATATTTTTAATAAATTTCAACATAATAAAAAAGTGTTAAAAAAAAAGTGTTGTTAGCACTCCTCACATCAAAAATCTGTTAAAATGCAAAATGGAGTCCCCTCATTATCAATTACGTTTATGCTATTTTAGTTGAGGAAATTTCGAAATGTTAAGAATACTTGCTCTTTTATTTAATTCGGTTTCAATGATATTGACACAATTAAAATATGGTTAGAGATAGCAAAATTCAACTTAAGTACAAAGTGACAAATAATATTACACAACTAAAAAAAACAAAAAAAATACCAACAAATAGCAAGAAAAAAAATTACACTACATAAAAAATTACAATACTTTTCTCTAAACACTAAAAAAAACATAATAATCTTTCTAAAAAATAAAAAAAATACACTACTTAATCTTATAAGAAAACTTATTTTATTCTATGAACTTTTCTCTTAATAAACAAAACTAACACAAAGAAGAGAGAGATTTGGAATGTTTGTTTGAGTTCACCGAGGCTTTTTTTATAGACTTGATGTGGAAGCTAGCAAAATAACCCACCCGATGTGGGACTTCTTCCAACAAAGTCAGCTATTGCTTGTTTGCCTTTCTACCCATTCAGTAAATTTCAGATTTCTTCTTCAATCTTTTCTAAATTCAGTGGGCTAGGTAGGGGCTACCTCGTCCTACAATGTTTCTCAGCAAGAGCATGTGAATTGGAAAAGACGTTTGGGCTCCCCCTCCGCCAACCCCCCAACAGTGGAAAGATTATTATATGGTACAAGGTTATCACTAGGGTCGGTTTAGTGGTGTGGGATTAGGTTGTATACATAAACTTATAAGTTTTAACTTTAATGTGATTTTTGTACACTAAAAAAAATAAGTTATCTAATATGTAACCAAGTTTTATCATCTCTTTCTCGTAAATTCAAAACCTTAGCCGCATGTTACATAAAAATTAGTCGACACTATAAACATGGGATGGTCATAAACTAAACAATAATTTTTCTTAAAAGTGCTCTCTTTAAGTGACTTTATTTATTTTGAGATAGCATTTTGTTTAGTTTTTTTTTAACTTTTTTTAACAAATAAATACTTCTTTTTTTGAAGAGAACAAATAAATATTTTTTCAGTTAACCTTTATAGAAGCTTTGTTTTTAAAATTTTTAATAACATTCTAAAATTATATTTAATTTGACTTTCCTTTAAGGAAAATAGATGCCATAAAAAATTAAAAAAAAAGGCTAAACGATAGTCACTCCTTTGTTTGGAATAGTAGTAGTGAGTGATTCAAAAATTTTAATTTGTGGAAATAGTACAAACACATATAAATGTGATACCTACTCCTTTGTTTGAAATAGTAGTAGTAACTGACTAAAAAAATTTAATTTGTGGAAGTAACAAGAGTGTGATAAACACACATTCTTATAACTGGCATATCAAGTGAGAAGGGTGATTGTATAAGAACATGAGAGAAATAAATATAAATCATACAATTATATATGAATGGTAAAAAAATCGTAAAGTCATATGATTCTTTCAAACAATTATGTGATCATTAAATAATTTTTAATTCTAATCATCGATGTATGATTGTTGTATGGTCTAAATTTGTTCTTTTCACCCTCTTATCACAAACACTCATTTCACTTGATACGTCCCCACTCTTATATATGCATAATTATATAACATTAAAAAAAATTGAAATCCTTGCATGTGGGACTTGCATCTTTTTTCTTCTCTCCATTTTACAAAGAGTGAGGGGAGAGAAGGGAGAATTGATCATGACAAGAATGTCACCCCTTTAATTTCATTCTTTATATTATAATAATTTAAATGTTACTTAACATAATTATTTTTTTTATTCTTTCTTTTTTATCCATTAAATAAGTAGAGAACTTAACTTTTTATTATTTTATTTTCCCTTCTTAATCCAAATAACTTAATAATATATTCATTTTTCTCTTCTCTTCTATTTTTTTGCTATCCTATTTTGTTTCCTTTTTATTCCTTTTCACCTTCAAACAAAGTGTAACTGTTTTTTTTTTTTTTTTTTGAAAAAACAAAGTGTAAATGTAATGCCTGCCTTTTGTAGCATATGGAACTAAAAGCTTTCATAAACTGAATTTGAATTTAGGGAGGAATATGAATAGAAAACTGCCTGTTCCATATATCAAATGGTCTGTCTCATTAAACGCATGTAAAATGTCTTAAAGAATTTAGCGAATAATGCGTGTTTGGAATAATTTATTTTAAGAAAATAATATTTTTTTAGATATTTTTTTAAATGATTGTTTCCCAAAAATAATATGTAGGCAAATTAAACTTCGAAACATGCACACGATTTTAAAACTTACGTAAATAGGAAGCTGAAATGTATCTTTGGGGTAAGGCCTTTAATTAACGTGGCAAGTTTAATGGTTATGCACTGTTAATGTAAATGTTTTTACATTGTCAATTAATCAAAAATCACTATTAGTATGACTTTTAAAATAATTATTGTAAAAATCAACAAATTTACAACACATGATATTTTATGATTAAATGACAATATAAAACTTTTTTATACTATCAGTACATATCTTTTTTTCTCTCAACGTGCACTCCGGTCTTCAGTTTTATCCATGCACTAACTTTTCGAAGGCTTAATGCATTCCCAAGCATTTCTCTTATTTACTATTTTCTACTCTCTTTCTTAAAGGCTCCTGCTGCATACCAACAAAACTGGATGACAAATAAAATAGTGCACAATATACACGGAAACGGAATACAGGAGCAACTTTTTTCTCATCAAAAGATGAAGGGCAAGTTGTGCTGATACCTTGTTTGAGATATCCAGGGCTCTTATTTAAAAAGGAAATCAATAGCATGGCCGACCGTAACCAACTATTAAAGGGGACAAATGGAAGAATACTCCCCAGTGCAAATTGCAAGATCTTCTAGTTGCATAAATTAACTCGATATGCGTTATTTTATATTGTATGTCAAGCTCAGCTCTTGCCAAGATAGAAATATTTAAGCTTTCACATTTCTTCTAGGATTCTGGAAAATTAAGATTAGTAGTTAGAATAATTTTGAGGCCTTCTTTCTTTTTCTTTTTTGTTAGACATAATTATCATTCTTGAACATTACTTCTATAATGAGTTTTTTAGAGATTTTTTTTTTCTTTACTTTGAATTAACCTATTGTCTAAGTAACCACCATCCACTGTCGGTGTGAATTTTATTAACTAAAGTAATAAACTAGTGTTCTTTTCACCATTTCAATGCCCTGCACCCCCCGCCCTCCCTCTTAGATGGTCTTAGAGACAACGATCGTTGATGAACTATAGCAACCTGTTTGTTTCGATGAAATTATTTTTAAGATTAAAATTTGATCGATAAAAAAGTTGTTAGTAATTTTGATTATAATTAAAGATTATAATTTTAACAACAACAAAAATTGATGACAAATAAAATTTTGAAATTATAATTAAAAATTAAAAAAAATTAGTTAACTTTCTCTCTCACACTTAAATATATAATTATCACATATAACTTCCTAATATTTTTTGTAATTTTATTATAAAAAAAATGATTTTTTAGGCAATCCAAATTAATATATTATTTTAAAAACACTGTACACCAAACATGTCTAAACATAAAACTTATTTGATATAATTAATTATATTTATAGACCGTTATCAAAATAATTTATTTATCACAGGTAACTCAAACATACACCAACACTACAAGAATTTTTAACATTTGCTACTAATTTTAGCTACTAATAAATTTAGTAGTTAATTTTAAGCTAATTAACCATGTATTAGCTATGATATTGTTTTCATAGTTAAAATTAAATATTAATTTATTTTAATAAGCAACTTTAAAAAATAAGTGAAATTACCATTCTTATTCTGGACTCGACTACACGCTCGCATTACACTCTCAACTCGATTACACGTTTCTCGCATTCTCCACCTCGCTCGTATTCTCTCATTCTCGATTCGATTACACGTTTCTCGTATTTGCTCCGTTCTCAAATTCTGTTCTCTCACAAGTTCTGTTCTCACATTCTCTTCTATTCTCATAGGCATGGAACGAGATTGAATTCTCTCATTTAATAAGCTCTCAAACCCTAACAAATTATTTTCATCTAAATTGGGTCAATATTTTTCGATTAGTTTCTTTCACTTATAGTGAATTGTGATAGATACAACAAATTGTAAAATCTTAGCCGGAATTGAGCATTTTCTATGAGAAACCATCTAGTTTGAGATTTTATGGCTTAAAGTTGATAATACTTCTCCAATCATTTGTTAGGTTCTTTTTCCTTGATTATTTGACTGGATTTCAGGTCTCATATTTGCTAAAAGGTATGTTGCCCTCATTTTTCCTTCTGCTAGTTGGTTAGAATATTTGGTAATTGTACTTTGTCTCCCTGCAGTTTGATAATTGTTTGGGAAAGTGCTGGTTATATATTCGAACCACTTTGTTTCAAATTTTATTTTTAATATCATTTGAATTTCATAAGAAATTGGCATCATTATGGCCTTTTCACAGCTGAAGGTTCTCTGGTTCCTACATGAATATGTGACATTTTAAGTTCAAAAGATGGTTCCTATCTACCTCAAGATTTGCACAACTCGTTTTGGAGTGTTTATGTGTTGTCATACAGATTTTTGACAATTAATCACTATCTACACCCTGTGGTTTAATAAGATCATGTATTGATTTCTTTTTCATTTAATCTTTCTTTTGTGCTCTTCGATGTCCTGTTTAGTGATGAGGATATTTTTTATTTTGTGGTTAATTGGTAAATTGGACACTCATAAGCATCCGGTATTTTTTATTTCATAAGTATGTGGATGTTGTTGGAGATAAATAGCATTAAGGTGGAAAAATCATGCTCAACGGTTTCAAAACAATGTAGTAGTTTAGTCATTGTGTTTGATAATTCTTAATTTGAATTTGCCTTTTATTGTACTTATTTATAAGGAAAAGAAAAAAGGTATGAAAGTTAGTTTATGTGAAAGAGTAAAAGTAGCATTCTATGTTGCCTATATAATATATTTTTTTCTTTTCAGTAATCTAAATCTTGTTTCTTTACTTTTTTTGTAAACGGACATTGGACAGCCACAGGTGTCATCTGCTGGTGTAAATTTAACAATAGAGACAACAATAGTTTGGCTAGTATCTAAAGGAAAAAAATGCACCAAATCAGCAAAAGCAATTAGGGGAGGCACTTACAGAGCATTTAACTAGCTGTGGTTATAATTCCAACCTTCGAGGTATATTTTCAAGATCACAGCAGTTTTTTTTTTCTTGTTGAAAAATTTTTTGGAGAGGAGAGATTTCCCCATTCCAAGGTCAGAATCAGATCATGCCGTAAAGCTTTAATGAGGGCTTACCTTGCTGATTATTAATGACTTATCAATTGAGCCCAAGACCTTTGAGTCAACTTATTTCACTCCTACCAATTAAGCCAACCATTATTGACTCAACACAGTGGCTTTTTACCTTTATTACATTGATATCTGCATAACTTTCATAAAAATCACATGCATGGTTGGTTGTACTTCTTTTACATTCTTTAATTAGTTTATTTTTGGTGTTGGTTGGTTGATTGACTGGGTCCTGATATTGAAATATATAATTGGTAGTGTTGTTGTTTTTTGTGGTATAACCCCTAATCTAGTATGATGTTATATTAATTCTTATATTGAGTTTTTTGCATCTATTAGAAGAGTTCACAAGTACATTCGTGTGGCCCTCTAAAAAAAGAGTTCACAAAGACTTGAGTGAATATTAAATCTGACTTTGTTCAGCTTCTATCATTTTAGATGTTTTCTGGATGTGTGTTTACAAAGAAACAAATATCTATTAAAAAAGGTTTTTTGATTTTATCTAGATATTCACTTCAAGTGTCATATTTGCATTTATGGTTGGGTGCGTAAAATCCAATATGCGATTTATCTCCTTTCTAACTATAGACTAATATTTACCTTTGGTTCACAATTTAAGTTAAGGTCAGCAAAGTTATCTTCTGGTTTTGGGATTGTTATTCTGATTTTGATATTTGAAATGAAAACTGATACAATTTTGACATTTTTTTCGTGCATTAGCTCTCTTTCCCACTTTGAGACACGCATATACACACTCTAGATGCAATGTCTTAAAGCCCTTGCTTGTTGAGCATTAAGGAGAATCGACAAGCTGAGCATATTACAATGCTAACACAGTTTAGGTAATCAACTCAGTCCCTGACTCTGTTACATGACTCTGTCATGTCTTGGTTTTATAACCTTGTTAAGTATTTTAAATTTTATTCTAGTTTCTTAACTTGTGGAATCCTCTAATTTTTGGTTTATATTTCTTTTTTGGAACTTTTATAAAGCATTTTGAATGTTGTTCTATCTTGAACTTTATGTTAGAACTTTGTGAATGATCTTAAATTTTGTCTTGGCTTTCTAGCTTGATCTTCTAGATGAAATATATACGTGAAAAGTGGAAATCCCTAATAAGGCCCTTTTTTTCTTTTCTTGGTAACATAGTTATAGCTAGGTACATCCCTTGGCAGCTAGCATGATAGTTGGGAAGTTAAATGACAGATACAAGTTATAGAAAGCTGATAAGAGGTTGAATTGCTCTTGTTATTCACTTATTCTATTAGTTTACTCTAGTTTTTCTCTTTTACTTTATAAATATCTATGCATCTCTCATTGTATCACTATTATATCATCTTTTATTCCATTTAATACAAAGAGTTAATTCTATAGAACTCTCTTATTTATATTTACAACCACACCAAGTTAATGTCACATGTATCTTTTCTTGGAATTTTGATATGTGATGTAATTTATAATGCTGTATTGTAATATCATTTGAAGAATTACATTTGTATAATAAGGAGTATGAGGCGGCATGGGGGTCATTATAGGACAGAGTGAATATTTGGAGGAGTATCATGCTCTGGGAGAGGGAATGATCAGATGATTGTCATAATTAAGAGCATGCTTCCAGAGTCAAAAAAGTTACCTGAAAATTTTTATAGATCAAAGAAAATGGTAAATGACTTGGGCTTAGGATATGAGAAAATAGATGCATGTCCAAATCATTGCATGTTGTATGCCAAAGAAAACAAAGACAACATATGCTCAATTTGCTTAGTATGTAAACACTCACGATTCAAACCAAAAGTTAGGTATTCAATGAAGGAAAAAGATGTGCCATACTCAATGTTATGATATTTTCCCATCATTCCAAGACTCCAATGCTTATAGATGTCCAAAAGTACTGCACAATATACGTGTTGGCATACAAATGGAGTGCATTATGATAAATCAATGATCACACATCCAGCTGATGCTATGGCTTGGAAACCATTTGACAACACCTATCCAATATTTGCACAAAAGCCTCAAAATGTTAGGCTTGGCCTTTGCACTAATGGTTTTAATCCATTTGGTGGTTTAGCTACTCCATACTTATGTTGGCCTGTCTTTGTCACATCATACAATCTTCCTCCAAGTATGTGCATGAGAAGGGAATACATCAAGCACCAAACCAAACTCTTTTATGCAACCTAGTAACAAGAACAATGGTAAGATTAGCAATGCCTCTATATTAATTTGGTTTGCTTGTTGTTTGTATGAGGGAAGGATTTTTTATTACTCGTAATTTTGGGTCCAATCTAGTTGTATTGAACATGATAGTTAAGCTTTATTTTGCTGCACTCAAGCTGGATGATTGTGTTCTGTAGGTGTCAAGAATGATAAGAATAAATAACCGAATGAAGGATTAGTTAAAAGGCTTAACACATTAAAAAATCAGCAACAATTCACTACTTTTGAAGAGAATAATGAATACTATGATTGTGATGATGGTGAAGATGAAGAGTTGCAACTCATTAGAGAAAAAAACTATTCAATGTCAATTGCTTAGGTAGCAAGCAGCTGATGCAAATAATGCAAATCAAGGACTGTATAATGATCTCTCTAGGCATAGGTCTTTGGATGATGTGCCATCTTCCAAAGATGTAGTATGTATTAAACATTATTTTTGTATTCCTTATCTTTTGTGTTGCTTTTTGGTTCAATTTTTATAAATTGTCACTTTGACCATTAAAACCTTTTTAGTTCTCAAACATTTTGTTTTTGCAGCCACACAATTCTGACAAGACTTAAAGTTCTCACAATGCCAGTGCATTAAAAAGGCCTGCCACATCAAGCACCAAACCAAACTCTTTTGTGCAACCTAGTAACAAGAACAATCATAAGTTAGTGATGCCTTTATATCAATTTGGTTTGCTTGCTGTTTGTATGAAAGAAGGATTTTTTATTACTCGTAATTTTGGGTCCAATCTAGTTGTATTGAACATGAAAGTTAAGCTTTATTTTGCTTTACTCAAGCTGGATGATTATGTTTTGTAGGTGTCAAGAATGACAAGAACAAGAAGCTGAATGAAGGATTGGTTAAAAGGCTTAACACATTAAAAAAATAGCAACAATTCACTGCTTTTGAAGAGAATAACAAATACTATGATTGTGATGATGGTGAAGATGAAGAATTGTAGCTCATTAAAGAGAAAATTGTTCAATGTCAATTGCTTAGGCAACAAGTAGTTGATGCAAATAATGCAAATCAAGGACTGTATAATGATCTCTCTAGGCATAGGTCTTTGGATGATGTGCCATCTTCCAAAGATGTGGTATGTATCAAACATTATTTTTGTATTCCTTATCTTTTGTGTTGCTTTTTGGTTCAATTTTTATAAATTGTCACTTTGACCATTAAAACTATTTTGTTCTATAACTATCGCAACAAGGGTCACGACGAAATGGCGAAAAAGAAAATAAAATTAGAGGAGTCGTCACCATAGTTTATTAAGGAAAAACATGGAAAGACTCTAAAAAATGGTCTTAAACCAAAGATTGGATTCGGAAGTCAATTACGCATAAAGAAGGTGTTAGCACCCTACAACGTCCATTATAAAAATGGTTACTCTTTAACTTGATGTGTGAAAATGTTAGTTGTCTTATTCTCTTGCTTATAAAATTATTAATTCCATTTTTTATTTTATTATTTATTTTTATTTGAAATTTATAAAAAAAGATTGTTATTACTACTATTTTATTTTTATTATTTTGAAATTAACAAGAGTAAACTCCTTCTCTTACGTATCTTTTGGTACAATGAAGAAATCAGACTCACGTAATTCTTTGAGTAAAAAATTGCTTTGTGGGTTGATATTTTTCAGCTTTGTTTTTTTTTAATTATTATTATTATTTTTATAAGAATTATTAAGAGTATTATTTACAACGATAGGCGACCTAATAAATGTGAAATACTATTGCAAAACAAAGTTATAAATGAAATTTTGTGATATTCAAGTGAGTCCTAGACTCAACATGATAAATCACTATTTCTACATTCTTATTTTTATTAAAAAAGAACTTTCAATTAACAAATTATTAACTAAGTTTAAACTTAGATAAAGTTTTTGTGATATTCAAATAGATGCTAAACCCAACATGAATAATCACTAAATCTATATTTTTATTTTTTACTTTTTATTTAAAGTGTTTAATTTTAATTTGAAAATCACGTCCTCAAAGGATTTCATATTTAGCAATAAATAAAGATTCAATAGGCACCATAACCTATTTACTTCAATTAAATTGGACGTAAAAAAAGAAGGATGAGAAGGAAATGTCGGTTTTGTCTTTAAAGCTCTTATATTAGCTAAAACGAAAGATAGCTTATATTTCTTTATGTATTTTTTTTTTACAAAATTATTGCGAAGGGAAAATGAATAAATTACATATAATAAAATATATATGTTTCATATTTTTCAGTTCCTGTTAATTATTTAATTTATTTATTTTTTTTTAAAGTTGGATTAATGAATTTAGAACACAGATTTGCTAGGCCAAACCCATCACTCATGTACACTAACGAGGAGAGATCCCCTTCAGAGAAGAAATGAAATTTTATGTCAGCATTAGACCAAGCCCACTTCGCATGTACAGTAAAAAAAAGGCATAATATCTAGTCTGTGAAGACCATCAACTCCCAAAGAACCTTTGTAGGGCCAAAACGTGCCTCCTGCCACTGATACACCTTCTGCCACATGACGTGCCCCTCCATCTTTGCAAAACGCAATCAACCTTGTAGACCAACAATGGCGTCGCGATTTCAACCCAAACATAGTTATGGAGGAATGAAGGACACAAAATGTAGATGAAGGAGATGCGAGTTTTCTGCTTTGATTTTCGTCTCAACAGCGGCAATATTTACAATTATAAATAGCGGAATCGAACCACTATTTGAGTTTCAGAGAACGCGAATCGTAATTCTATTGTTGTGTTTCTGCGTGAGAAAGTTCGTGACTATAATGGAAGCTATTGATCGTGGATTTATAGATGATGAAGTACGTGTAAAAACGTGATACAGTGAATGGAGAATGAAGAGATCGATAAGCGAGGTTCTATAACAGTAATGAAGAGCGTAAATCACTATTTAACCAACTAAAATGAACAGATTCATATTCAATAAGAGAAACCATAAATACAGTAATGTGACAGTAAGAATCAATGCGCAAATATACTGGTAATGAAAACAGGAAACTAGATTCAATTTATTACATGATTCAACGAAAAGGGAAGAAACCAAACAGAAAAATAATGAAAAGCTACCTGATGAAGTAAAACTGGAGAGAAGATGAAAGGTGAAAATAATGTACCTCTTCGTCTCACAGCAAGAGAGGATCCCCAAATTTTGGAACTGACGTGAATATGCCAAAATCAATCCTCCCCCCTCTTTCATTTTCTTTTCTCTATTTATAACCCTATCTTCAATATGAGTTTTGTAACTATTTTCCTTTTTGACTCTTCTCTTCCTTTTATTATTATTATTCTTTACTTTGTATTTATTTTCTATGATCATAATGAACTTTTAAAATACTATTATGAATGAATATGTATGGTCATGGGCTTAAAATTTTAAATTTAACAAGAAATTAGTTACAGATCAGGACACTTTTAGCCCAACAAGAATAAAAGATAAACATACTTAACCCAATTATTATTATTATTATTTATTTATTTATTTATTTATTTATTTATTTAAGCTACAATTACCCGGATAAAATTAGGTGTTCACACTAACATTTTGTTTTTGCAAGCAACATGATTCTAACAAGACTCAAAGTTCTCACAACGCAATGCATTAAAAAGGCCTACCATATCAAGCTCCAAACCACACTCTTCTGTAGAACCTAGTAACAAGAACAATGGTAAGACTAATGGTGCTACTTTTGATGTTGTCCCACACTCTATTGACCCACCAGCTAAGGACCCAACTTCAAAGTCTTTGAGTGGGGGATCTCAAGTTGATAGGAAAAAAGGCCATATCTGTTGAGGCCACTAATAACTCGTAAGTAATAGTGATTTTGAGCATGCATTTTTTAGTTGTATCTATTAAGGCAATCTTAAAAGTTTAAATTTCACTCAGAAGAGGAGATTTGTTCCCCAATCTGTGACACATGACATTATATCTACTGTGATCATGCGAATGCCTTCTCCAATTGAGAAATGGAAAAGTTATCCAATTGGCGCAAAGGATGATTTATTTATGGACTTCATGGTAAGTAATTATATTGTCTAGCATCATTTATTAGTTGACCATTGGAATTGTAAACTGTTGGAATCTATTTTATTATAACTTGTTTGTTTAGTTACCTTGTATTACAATTTGTTATTGATTCTATGTCGGGTTTTTAATGCATCCAGCTAAGTATTTTAATTAAATTGGTGTAGGATAAATATAAGTTTGCATCTGATTGTGATTGTAACATGGCAAGAACAGTGAGGGAAAGAACATGCATGGATCGTTTTCCTAATCATTTAAAAATGAAAGAAAAATGGCCTTAAAATAGGTGAACTCAAAAAATTTGGCTGACACTAAAGGCCATAGGCCCCCAGGAATGAAGGTAGAAGTATGGGATGGTTTGGTCAACATTTGGTTAATGCCACAGTGGAAGAAGAAGTCTGATGCTAACCAAAGTAATAGGGCAATTGTACCCGATTCAATGTTGCACACTAGAGGCTCAATAAGCTTTGTTGAACATAAGAGGAGGATGGTAAATATATAAGTCTTATACTCATTTATATTAATATTTTATTATATTCTAATAGATGGTTATTATAAGAGGCAAAGTCGAAGCATCCCATTTCTTTTAGAGATGTCTATGATCATGTTCATAAGACTAAAGATGGAGAATATATCTCTCAACACTCGAAGAACTTTATCGTAAGATCTCATTTTGTTTTTATAACAAATATGCCTGCGTAGTCTACGAGAATATGGAGAATATAAAATGAAAAGTATAATTTGCAATAATTCTGAAGTCTGCACTTAGGATATCATTATGTTTTTATAATGTTGATGTTCATTATGAAAATACTCTACTGATTCTGAAGTTTTTCACCTTGATGTTAGAGTTTGCTTTTAAATTACAAACAGCTTTGAGAGACTTGAAGATACTAGTGGGAACTATTTTCTTGAGATTTTAGGTGCATCAATGGTAAAAGGGTCCTCTGGAGCTAGTTAGTGATGACGTTAAATCCATGGATAACAAAATGAAATGAAAGCATGACAAATGTTAATTGGGGAAGCTTAGTTACTTAGGATGAACATGCTGATATTTTTACTAAGCTTTTGTTGGATCCAAGATATAAAATGAACTTTGTTCAGTTTTCTTTAGTTTGGTAACTGTATGGTTTTGAAACTGCAGAAGCATTAGCTTCCTATTAATGTGAAAGAAACATTAACCACATTGTTTGAACACTATTATTGCTTTTATTGTGAGGTAGCTCAAGTAATGAATACTCCTGAGTTTCAATTCCTTATGCTAAGGATTATGGGGCCTCCAAGGATGAGATTTATTTATATATCCATGAATTTTGCTGAATTAATGAGTAAGGAATATCTATTTGAGAACAAAAGTGAAAACGAAACCTATTTGACTAAAGCAAGAGAGGAATTATCTATAAATTGAAATTTCTTAATTGGTGGAAGATCAACTCTTCCAAATATACAATACTTGTCATGATAACAAAGGATGTTCTTGTTAGTCCCAATTTTCGTACAGTGGCTTCTGATCATGTCTACTTTCCAAATTCACATTTTGCTAATTTATGGTTTCCTCATTTTAGTTTAATATACTAATTACTAACTTTTGATATATTGTTTTAGGAGTCATATGACATCATAATGTTGGAGAAGTATGGAGAAGACTTTTCAAAGCATCCATTGGTTGATTCAAAAGTATGGGCAAAGGCGTCAGGTTCAAAGAAGAGGCGAGTTTTTGAAACTATGGCTACTTCATCTTCAGAGGTCATAGGTCCCTCCCACAATTCAGCTCCTACATAAGAAGTTATTAAAGAAGCCGTAAATGTTGCGATGACTTCTTTTGTTCAAAAGCATTTGATGCCTATGTTGGAGCCCATTATATCTCTGTTTGGTGGCTTCCAAGCTTGAGCAACTGAGGAAGATCATGAGGACTCATATTGATGATGGATTAGATCTATGTTCTCTTGTTCTCTTGATTTTCTTAATTTTTTTCATTCCTTTTATTGTTAGAGCATCAACTTCATGTGTTGTTTCTGTTTGCTTAAATAACTCACAATTGGGTACATATTAGATTCCACATCATGCTTGTGCAATTGGATCCATATTAGTACATGAATTTTTTAGTTTGCAAATACTATTACTACTCTTTTAAGAATTTACCAGCTGAATATTATTACTACTTTTGTTTGAATTGCCAAATTGTGACAAATATTTGAATTGAGTAAAAATAATTTATAAATTGAAAATTAAATTAAAATTAGTTATGATATATATATATATATATATATATATATATATATATACATAATTTTAGCTATGAATTAACTAGGAAATAATTGCTAAATTGCTATAGATATAGGATAATTTTAGTTATACATTAGCTACAAAATTACTATGAAAATAACCTAGTTATATAGCTAGTAAAAAAGAAAATTAAACAATATATTACTACAAATTAGCTAGAGAATAGCTACAAATTAACTAGGATTATTTTTCCTACTTAATTAGCTACTTGTTTCATGCTACCACCAATATTGTAGTAATTTTGTAGCTAATTTGTAGTTAACTCTTTTTACTAGAGATTAGCTACAAATTAGCTACTGATTTTGCTGTAATTAATTTCAGAATTTCTTGTAGTGCAAGAAGATGCCACTTATTTTCTGTCGGTTTTCTTCTTTAAACGAAGACAGGAGATAATTAATTAGAAAATTGAATGTTATGAAATCCAAAGAAACAACAGTGATTTCTACTACTCTACTTCGTTTGTTCACTCGATCAAATAGTTTCTCAGCATATGCTGATGAATAGAAAGAGCAGAAAAAACAATAGCAATTAACAAAACTGGAAATGCATCATGCTTGATTTCGTCTTTTTATAAATAAAATGAAATAAAGTTTTCCCGCTACTATGCACAGCGCGCACTAAACAGAAGTAGTAGCTGCAACACTCTAGCTATACATGCTAACCTTTTGGGGGAAAGAAAATGTGCATTATCCAAACCGTGGGGTTCTCGTAAGCAAACTTTCCATCATACATTGGATGCTCCTTTAAATTGTTTAGGAATCTAGAGCTCAAATCTTGCATTGAACTTTTTTGAAGATCTTCTGATCATTATATTCAGCGTCGCATCATTAGCGTCCTTTGGAAATATGATATTCTTTTTTAGTGTGCTTCGACTCTTATTGAATAATGGGTTCAGATGAATATTGGATAATTAGCCACGAGTGGGAAATGAGAAGTAGAAGATAGATAAAAAGTAAAACTGTGCATCATCATTTGCTATGTTAATATTTTCTCGACCACCAGAAATGCTTTGCTTTCGTGGTAGGCCCATATCCTCTCACAATCTTTTTATATTAAAAAATATAATTTGTACAACAATATTTTTTTGTGTATATCTATCATTTGTACATCATTTATTATATCTTACAATGGTGAAGAGAAATAGACACAAAAAGTGTTATGTATGTTCATGAAAATTTATGCAGCCAAACATGGAATTACAGCTGGGGCCACATTAACATTGAAATCCATTAATTATGGTAGATAAAGAAAACTTTCAAGGCAGAAAAAGTTCCGCAAATTTTTCACTCATCATTGTTCTTTGAAAGCTTCTTTCTCGCTTCCCCTCTTAAATTTCTGTTTACTTAACAATGCATGTGAACAATATCGGCCTCATATCAGACAACATATATTTCACCTCCAAATTAGGTTTGGATAATTAAGGTGAAGACATAAATAGCAACTACCCTTCGGAATTAGAATGATATTTAAAAACTAATTTTGGTTAAGAATCCTTCTACTTCATCTTCTTACTAATCTTCCTACTTCTTATATGGTAAGTATTGATTCTATTAAATGTGTTTTATATTTCCAAGACATAAAATGTATTTACTTTTCATTTAATACATTCCTTATAAAGTAGTAAGAGAATTTGTAGGAAGATGAAGTACGACATATAGCATTACCCGTGAGAGGGAAAGTAAACAAAATTGATGTAAAATTATTTATTTTTAACAATTTTCTAAAGAAATCTTTAAAAAAATAAGCTATTATTTCTTCTTAAAAAACTCTTCCAAATATTGGCAATTAATGCAATATTGTCCAATTGACAGGGATGGAGTCAAACTTAAATAGATGAGAGGGCCAACCATAAAAATTAAATTTCATTCAGTAAATAAGTATGTATCAAATTTCATACAACATTCATAATTCCAAAAGGTTAATTATATTATTACTAATCTATCAAAAGATTAATAAAAAATATATTTACACATAAGATAAACTAAACCTTTAAAAAAATAATTATAAATGTCAATCATTAGTTTCACATGCGACCAAGAATCTTTACAAATTTATACAAAAAATTGGTTTCTACATTAACCATAAATTTTTTTAAAAAAAATATCCTAATAAATATGTTCTAAAACTCTACTAAATCAAAATATGTTATATTACTTACTAGCTTATCTTTTACAACAACAACGCATATTAACATGTGGCTAGAAATACAATGGCCTTACAACAAAGATAACCTACATATAGGTCATAGGATCTTGAACAGGATTCACAAAAGTAGAAGAAGATTGCAAAGTAAACCATTTCTAAAAGCACACTAGATAGCCTTGACAGAGAAGAAAGGCCGACAGGGATTAGGTGACACAATAATAGCATTGTGAAGAGGCATATCCTACTGAAAAAAGTAAACAAAGGAAAGATTGTATATAGTGTGGTTATGCATGCGGCTATGCAAAGGGGACGGTGCGATGGAAGTGAGGTCAAGTTTGATGACAATGTTGTGGTGCTTGTTAACAAGCACAAGCAACATATTGGGTCGGGACTAGAGATTTTGAGTAAGTGTCGCATGAGTAATGAGTCAAGGCAAAAGAAGCATGTCAAGATTCTTACTCTGGCAGGAACATATATTGCTTAATGAAAAAAAGGCTATCCTTAAAATTTGTTTTGTTATCACCTATTTGATCACTTTTACAAAACTGTTACTTTTAAAATAGTAAGCAACAACAAATGAGGAAGATTACAGTAGCAGTGACAAAACAATCTATTTATCTATCATCCATTCAATTCATCTACAAGTAAATCCATTCAATCCATCCATTATAAAAATAATAATAATGAATTGGATCCAATCCATTCATTTAATTTTATGGATGGTTAGTGATCCATCCACCTATTTTTTTAAAATCCATTGGACTACATTAAATAAAAAAATAAAATTCATTGAATAAAAAAATAAATAAACAAATGTAAGTTTCATGAAACAGGCTCAGAGGTACATAACTATCATAATTTAAAAGAACAATAGATAGCGCTGGACAAACAAATTTTGTTTATTTGCGTTTAAGCAAGCTAGAAATATCTAGCAAAGCAAAAGATGGACTTGGAACAGCTGAATAATGGATAGTGGCCTTTGTTGATCTTTTGAAAAAAATAAGAAAAGTCACAAAGTAATTGTTGATTGAAGACTCACTCTTTTTATAAAAGCAATTAAACTATATTCTCTATTGTTAGTTTTTTAATTGAAGCAGTGGCTATGTCCCTATAAAAGGTGATTATGTATAGGGAGGATAGCTTGTTTTGTATGATAGTAACAGTTAATTTGTTTAAAAATTAATTTACCAGAATTTAAACCAATTAATTGTTATATTAATTCATTGGCAAGTAGCTTAAGAAATCTCATTTGGAGGCGAAGCAGGAAGAGAGAAACGGACGGAAGAGACAATGACTTTCTATTTTATTTTATTTTTTTAATAAGTGACTAATTGGTACGTATTTATATACGTACGACACATGTAACATTACTTAATTATGTCTATATTTTCATTAAATGTGTTGACGGATATGTATTATGAAAGAAAAAACATAAAATTGAGAAAGAACATAAAGGGGGTGAATCGAATAAAAAAAAATGGATAACAATCTAAATTCAAATTTAAAATAAATATAAAGGACTAAAAATAAAATTTTATTGCATGTCTTATTTTTAGTTAGTATATTTATATTTATAATTACAAAATATAATCAAAATAAAATTTTGTTAGATTAATTGTTTTATTTATAAATTTTTGAAAATGAAATAAAATAAAATAATATGGAATTTTTGTAATTACTAATACAAACTAGCATTTTAACTTGTGCATTTCACGGTTCAAATCTATTATATAAATTTTATAATTATAATTAATTATTATAAAATATTTAATAATAATTAAATTAATTAAAATTAGATATATTTTACTATTATATAATATATTAAACAATAAATTAAAATAAATTATAAATAAAATAAAATAAAAGTATAAATAATAGTCATATTAAAAATCACGTATGGTTAAAAAGTTTATAATATGGTATAAAATAACAATTGCACCCAATCCTTTTATTGTAAAAAATAATTTCACTTAACAATCTTATTGAATAAATGAAGCATCTGAAATAAAATAATTGTTAATAAAAGATATAAAATATTTGTAAAGACAAATAAACAATAATTTAGAAATTGAAAAAAAAAGTGAGAAAATGTCTTCTATTTAACTTTTTATATTTTTACTCGTTCTATTTTATCTTTTTTAATCATATATATTTAGAGAAAATAGGCCATGCACTGATAGTGTAAAGTAGTTTTACACTATCATTCAATCACAAACCACCATTTTATTGTAAGTTTGTTGATTTTTATAATAAATATTTTAAAAGTTATATCAACAGTGAATTTCAATTTGTTGACAGTGTAAAACTTTTTACACTGACAGTACATGATCATTAAACTCATATATTTATTCTTGATTGTTTGTTAGCTAATTTTAAGGGAAGAAAAATCAAATATACATATTCTAAAATCGACATGCATTTTCAAAGGAAAAAAAAAAACAAAATCTATCATAACACACTCAATTTTAATTTTTGTCTTTGTCTTTGTCTTTTTATTTTTGTGAAAAAAAAATACACCACTGGTAGAAAATTCAACCCTTGCAACTAAAAATTTAAAATTAAAATACCAAGTAACAACATAAACCTGATCCATAAATAAATAAGGAAAATTGAACCTGATCCATAAATAAAATAAGGAAAAATTGAACGAAAGCACACAACTCTTTATTACATAACTAATGTGTTATATTTCAACAACTAATAGCATAATACTTGTGTGATTGCATAGGTAGCATTGATTTTCATGCACATTTCTCTAATTATTCCTTCATTGAGTACATTATGCATAATAATTCCAAGGACTAAATAATGATCATAATTACACCATATTTTCTGCGAAGGCTTGACAATTGAAAACATTAATAATATCCATCTTACAAGTTTGCATGTCACCCACAAGTTGCATTTTAAGACAGTAAGGAGTTGTTTTTGGGTGATTATGGATTCATCCAAGCTTTTGCCTTTTTTTACAAAAAAATTGAGTACCTTTTAGCCAATTTTTATAAAGGCCAAAACCAGTAAGACATATGCTTCCTTATTTTGGCTTACCTCAGCTTCAACGATAGCTTTTAAGCTACTCAACATATACTATATCGTAACATAACTAAAAATATTAGAAATAGAAAACAAAGTAACACTAAAACAATTATAAAGAATACAAAAACAACGAAAAAACAGTGACAAAAATCAAGTATAAATTCTTTTATTCAAGTTCATATGCTAATATATGGTCCATTTATAATTTGTATTTATAATGAAATTTTAAAAAAAAAAAGGGAGAAACAAAAAATTATAGATTTGATTAGGAGAAATACAGGGAGTAATAAACAAAAAGAAATCACCTAAATCTCAAATGAAGATATTGCAAACCAAAAGAAATATTATTAAGATTTATAGGAATAAACTATTTGATAATCTGATCTCAATACCATATCTAATATTGCAAACTAGAAAACAAAAATTAGTCAAAATAGAAATTGCAGCAGGTTGTATAAATCATGCACATAAAGCAAATATTAAGGGAAGTCGTGTTTGGAGGGTACCAAATTCTGAGGTGTTCCGTTCCCATCAATCATTTCCCCCAACTGCCTGAACTTTTTAAAATTGAATTAGACACACTCCCTTCATCAATTCTGCTTCATGCTTTTAGATATATCACTCAACAAATTAACTTGTACCTCTTCTCTCTTTCTATGATGTTTTTACACTAAATATAGTTTAGCCTTTGTTCTGTCACATAAGATTAATAAAAATTAGTTCATTAGACTAATTTTTAAAAACAATAAAAATTTATAAGTTAATAAATTTCTCCATAAACTTTAATTTTTCTAACATTTTAGTTTTTGAAAATTAATCCTATATATATTAGTTTTGAATTTTATTGATCAATTCTTATAGAAAGTGTAAGATTTTATGGTTTTTTTTTCTCTTGAGCAACAGTTTTAAGTTATTGTATTTATTTTGAATATATAAAAACTATAATTCATAATTCTTTTAGTATAATTACTTACTGAATTCAAATTTTATTAGAGATTTTTTTTTTAAATATGGTGAATTTTATGATCGAGAAGTTAAGTTTTTTTGCATTGGTGCAAAAAACATCTTGCTTTTTAGTATTTTTTAGGTATACAATGGCAAGAATAAGATTAGAACTTAAAACTTTGTACAGACTATTCTTCACCGTTAGGACTAACTTTAATTAATTTTTAGTATAATTAATATTTTAACCTGTGTATTGCATAGAATAAATATTTATTTCATATAACATAAATTTATAATAAATAAATACTTCTGAATATATAATATAATTTATATTATAATAAATATTCTTAATAAATAAATATTTTTGAACATAGAGATTATATTTTAAATTTATAATATATAATTTATTTTGTAATACAATGTTATTCTAATTATTGATAATTTCTTTTAACAAATATTAAAATTTAATTTAGAACCACAGATATTGAAAATAATAGATTAAGCTATGTTTGGATTGATGGTAGATAATGGAGCGAAATGGATCAAAATATAATAGAGTGGAATGGTATGGAATGAAATGGATTAAAAATGTCATTTCATTGTTTGGATATTTTTATAATGGAAAGGAATAGAGATTCAATTCCATTGTTTGGAAAAAAGATAGAACGGAATGGGTTATAATTTTTTAATTCCCACATTGCCCTTACTTTAAAAATATTTTATATTTTATTTATTTTATGTTCTTATGCATTATTTTATTAGAACCATAAAATTGAATGAAAAGATATAATAAAATTACTTGATAAAAGACATGTGTCATGTTTTAGTTTTTGATATTTAAAAAAATATATACTCTTATATTATAAATCATGCTCTTATATCATAAATCAGAATCCTTACCTTGAAGAATAAAGCTCCTACTTTCCCTACTCTTTTAATTATAAATTCTCAATACTTCCGTACAACTGGCCAAAATATCTCCCTCAATCATCTTAAACTACATTTCTTTTATCTTTATTTGCATACTTAATTTTCTTAATCACTAAACCAATTCAATTTAAAGATAACTTTATATTGCAATTTAAATTATTTATTATAAATTCAAAATATAATTTACATATTTAAAAATATTCATTTATTATGAATTTTAATTATAATATAATTTATAAACTTGTAAATACTTATTTATTATAAATTATAATTATAATTATATACAAATAAATATTTATCAAATGCAATATACATACAAATACTAGTTTTTTTAATATATAATATTGCATTAGAGTATTTGTTTTTTGTCATAATTTAGTTAGTTATTGTCATTCTTATCAAATGTTTGACGTTGAAGACAAAGAAAATGGTGAGGCACATGAAAAGAAGGTGAAACATGTGAGAATTGGGTGAGGCATGAAAAAGTTAGAGGAAACAGTAGAAAGTGGGGCGAGAAGCAATGACTAATATACAAGACAAATATAATAAGGTTAAAAAAGTCAATATATAATAAAATGTTTGTGTTCTATCACATTCCTCCCAAATTTGAGAGGAAGAAAAATGTTTGTAAATAATGGAATGAAAAGATCCCATTCCATCCTTTTTTAATGAGCTCCATCCTAATTTAAAAAAAAAAAAACAATGGCCTCACTTATCTTTCCTTTCCATTCCTTCCTATTTCATCTCTCATTATCGATCTAAACATAGCCCAAAAGTTATGAGAGGTTAAAAATTTTCAAAAAATATTTTCATTAAAAAATGATAGCTAAAAATAATCTTGTTAAAAAATAACAGCTAGAAATATTTTTATAAATAATAAAAGTTGTAATTTAATATATAGTATGAATACATCAAGTAAACTAAAATTTAAAAAAAAAAAAAAAAAAACCAAGTACGTAGGAGAAAAGACAAATGAGGAAATTCTTTAGTGGCTGTAACACTTGTGTTGGGAGGAAGCAAAGTGATAAGGGAGAAAGTGGGAACAACAAGAATCAAGATCTGTGGGCTATATTCCAAGGAAGATCCTCTCAATTTACGTGCCTCTCTCCACATGTCACCATCCGCGCACACACGGGCCTCTCTCCACAATCAGCCAAACTTTGGGTTTGGTTTGGCCGTTGGGGAAAGTCCCTCATCCTCCTTTCTCCTACATCCCCCTACATTTCCCCTGCATGTCTATTGTTGTCCTATAGTGTCATTCATTGTCCTCCTAATGTGGTTTTTCAATTCAGCAAATGGGGTATATATGTTTTTATTTTTATTTTTCTGGCCACAATCCTTTGCAACATGACAAAATTAATTTGTCTTTGAATATTTTTTTTAAAATAATAATTACTTTTCATAAATAATTGATTATTAAAATTTTGCTCAATTTTCTTTTTTAATTAAATTTTGCAAGAACTTAAAGGGTTCGTTCATTAAAATAATACCTAAGGAATTCTTATTAAATGGATTAAAAAGAAAAAATAAGAAGAAGGAAAAGAACGTTCCAGAACAAAATATTATTTTTTCATTAAAAACGTACCTATAAACATTCCAATTATATAATTTAATATATATATGTTTTAGATTTTAGTAGAATTAGGTTTTATAAATTTATTTTTAAATGTTTTTAACATGATTGAATGTGTGTTTAAAATTACTGGGCTTGGAAACTCAAGACTTTTTTTTGTAATTTTTAATAAATGTTAATCAATAATAAAATGAGTATTAAGGGGAGTGTGTTAGAATTACTAGCACCTCTCTAATAAGGTGTGTGAAAGGTGTAGAGTGTTGTGACTTTGGTGTGGGATTCTCTGGTTGCAGCTGTCTTGAGGGGAGTGCCCGAAGTTTGCTTGGGTGCTGTGAGGCTTCCGAATTGACGAAGGGTGCAATGGCTTGGAAACAGGAAAGGTTTTAGGATCGTTGTCTTGACAAAGCAAGAGTCAAATTTGATTAAGGTTTCGTTTGAATAATTTTTTTTGTAAATATTTATAAAAGAAAAAAATAAGAAAGTAAAATATAGGATTTTTTTACCCCAGAGACATAAATTTTTTTTAGAAATTACCGGAAAAGGTATTTTTCAAAAAAATTCTCAAATTAATGCAAGTCGTGATTGAGAAATACGACTTTTGAATACAAGACTTTGCTTTTTGTTTTTTTTTTTACAACTTCTAAAAAAAGTCATGCATATCATACAAGATTTCAATTTTTATTTTTTATTTTTTGAAAGCTGGTACGGAAGTCATGTTTGCTATACACGATTTTTCTTCTTAATTTTTTTTTTATTCCTTGGGTGAAGTCGTGTATGATAAACAAGACTTTCCCTTTTATTTTATTTTTTCTTTTCTTGAAGTCATGTTTGGTATACAAGACTTCTTTTTTTCCTTCTTTTTTTTAAATAACACATTGAAGCCGTGTTTGGAGGACAAGACCTTTTTTTTTTTTTTATGTTCATTTGAAGTCTATTTTTCTTTTTTATATATTTTTTACGTTCATTTAAACGCTTCCCGCACCACTCTCGTCATGTGCAAGGCTCAGGATACGCCGTCGATGTGGTGTGAAGAGAGCTACAGTTATTGGTGCTGCCCAACTCAACACTGACCACGAGTATGGAAAAACAAATTATAAGGAAAAAAACTTCATTTTTTATTTTTTTTTTGGAATGGAAGTATAGCAATAAATTCTTTCTTTAGTTAAATTAAAGATACAAATACATTCAAACGGATGGCATGCAGGAAAAAAAAAAAGGTAGTTCATCTTTGTGAGTCACGACTTTAAGAAAAAAAAATTAAAAGTATTGATAAAAATAAATTAAAGGTGAAAGAGAAACACGACTTTATGAAAAATAAATTAAAAAAAAATTAAAGAGTTGATTTTGTGAATGAAGTCTTCCCTCGCATACATGACTTCTACAAAAATAAAAAAGTGAAATCTTATTCCTGAAACACAACTTCCATTCAAAAAAAAAATTAAAAAATGAAGTCTTACTTCCCAAGCATGACTTCAACGAAGAAAAATTAAAAAATATATAAAAAGGAAAATTGTATTTGGAAAGTACGACTTCCCTTTCAAGTTTAAAAAAAATTAAAATATCGAAGTCTCGTTTCCAATACACGACTTCTTTAAGAAGTCATAAAAAATTAATAAAAACTACCATTGTGTTTTCTAAGTACAATTTCACTTTCAAAAGTCGTATTTCCCAATCATGACTTGCTCCAATTTGAGAATATTTTTGAAAAATACCATTCCAGTAATTTCTAAAAAAAATTACCCCTCTAGGGTAAAAAAGCCTAAAATATATTAAGTTTTTTTATAAGATAAAATTAACTTGTGCACCTTAATTTTTAAGAAAGTTAAATAAAAATAATTTCTATAAAAGTTAAGTTCATAAATTAGTTTTAATTTATATGAAAAGTTTAATTTTTTTTATTTTTTTATTTTTTCTCCTATAAGTATTTATAGAGAAATTTATTTAAACAAATCTAAATATTGAAATGTGGGCTTGTGCCACCATATATGAGACTCGTTTATTAAGCATAAATTATTAGTTTTTAAAATTAACACTTGTAAATAGAATAATAAAACGAATACGTCAAAATTAATAGAAGCACAATAATAATATAAAATAAAAACAAATATTTACTAGTTTAAAACCAAATTGCTCTTTTAAAAAAGAAGAAGAAGAATTGATTCAAAGTCTACTTTATTTTAATACACTTTTCACAATCTCTTATTCAAGTCATTAAACAGTACTTAAGATTGTATAAATCGTTGTTTAATGATTAAAACTATATATATATATATATATATATATATATATATATATATATATATATATCCTATATATTATTGAATTTTTATCAAATTAATATAAAATTTAAAACAACTTACTAAAATAATATACATTCAAGATAATTTATCAATTTGGGGTCGTTTCAAAATATGTAATAGGTGTGATAATTTTTTTTGGCCACCTAATGAGAGGGTTTAAAAGTCCCTAACCCACATAACCCACTTAATAAGAAAGTTGGACCAAAGTTTAAGGTGGGTCAACCCACAAGTTATGATTATTTCAAAAATGCTTTTTCTCAATTGTTTACAAAAATATTTTCAACTCTACCTCGACAATAGTATCTTCAACTCAGAGTAATTTCAACTCGATCTTGACCAACGTATTTTCAACTCAGCCTCAACCAAAGTATTTTCACCTCGGTCTCAACCAGAATATCTTCAGCTCGGCTTTGGCCAAAGCATTTCAACTCAGTCTTGATCAGAGTAACTTCAACTCAGTTTCGACCAAAGTATCTTTAGCTCAACCTTAACTAGAGTATCTTCACCTTGGTCTCGGCCAAAGTATTTTTAATTCAACCTCAGCCAAAGTAACTTTAGCTCGACTTCAAATAGAGTAACTTTAACTTAGCTTCAATCAAAGTATCTTTAACTTAGTCTAGGCCAAACTAACTTCAACTCGGCCTCAACCAAAGTATTTTTAACTCAACCTCGACTAAACTAACTTCAACTCAGCTTCATCCATAGTATCTTCACCTTGGACTCGCCTAGAGTGATTTCACCTTGGCCTCGCCCAAAGTATCTTCAATTTGACATCAATAAGGGCATCTTTAACTCGATCTTGACTAGTGCATCCTCAACTCGACCTGGGCCAAAACATCTTTAGCTCGGCCTCTACTAAGGCATTTTAAGTTTAACCATTGCCATGGCATCTCCACCTTGCTTCGGCTAAGTAGCCTTCGGCCAAGGCATCTTCTACTTGGCCTCGACTAATGCATCTTTAGCTTAGTCTCGACCAGTGCACCTTCAGCTCGACCTCGCCCAATAACCTCTTTAGCTTAGCCTCAGCAAGTGCATCACAACCTCAACCAAGGAATCTTTAGCTCAGCCAAGGCCAAGGCATCTTCAGCTTGGCCTCAATCAAGACATCTTTAGCTTAACCTCAGCCATGGCATCTTCAGCTTAGCCTCGACCAGAACATCTTCAGCTTGGCCTCGACCAAGGCATCTATAGCTTGGTCTCAGCCAAAACATCTTTAGCTCAACCTCGGTCTCGACCAAAGTATCTTCAACATGATCTCGACCAAAACATCTTCAACTTAGCTTTAGATCAAAATTTTAAAGTTAAGGCCCATGGACTAACCTTAACCAAGAGGGCCCTTTGTAGGCTAGGGATAAGTGGGGTGGACTAATCCATTTTAACAACTCCAAATTATATGCCACAAAAGCAATGTTTGTAACACATATAATGTTATCACGTGACAAGATGAAACAGTAATGTAATGTGTAATAAATAAACGTTGTACTCCACAAATGGACATGTAACATAATTTTATTGTGTGATGCATCTCCATGTTGCACCTTAGCGAGTGACATCGCATATCACTTGCCAATACATGATGGGGAGGGTGCAAAACGTGTGCCACATAAGAAATATGCTCCACTTCCCACGTATTGACATGTGGGTCAATTTGATTGGATTTAGCGTTTGACTCCTAATTTTTCATTTTTTTTCTTTTTTTACTTTACACATATAATTTTAACCCCTTCAATTTCTTTTAACTAACGGCCTCTCGATACTCCTTTTACTTCTTCTTTTTTATTTCATATTCATGTCCCACCTTTATTTTTTTTCCTATTTTTCTTCTCTTTTACAACTCTCATTTTTATAGGTAGATATTTTTATTTCTTCAACACCATTACAGTCTTTCACCTTACTCTTTTCACGCTCTATTTTCATTTCATATTTATTTCTTACCTCCATTTTTTTCTTTCTTCTTTTCTTACACATCTCATTTTTACAGCCAACAAAAATACTTAAGGGATAGTCAAACATAATCTCCTTTTAAGTTTTTTTTTATTATTATTATTAATATATATTTGAACAAAAATTATATATATTTATAAAAAATTGATGTTTGCAAATAAAATTTAATTAAGTTTATTGTATTTTAGTTAATGCAATATATTTTTAGGTTTTTATTTAGAATTTTTTTAAATATTATTTAAGTGTGAATAATATAAATATAATTGTCACTTTTATTGTATAGAGTTGTTAAAGTAGTTGTAGTTAAATTATTTGAAAACAAATGAGATGTATTTTTCAAAAAATTGTGATATACCAAGATATAAAAAAAAAATTGAATTAAATTTATTTTGTTTTGGAACATGTAATATATTTTACCAACATTATGTTGGTCTGAGTGGAATTGAGCTTGAATCCATCAAGCAAGGTCTCATGTTTGAGTTTTGTAGATGAAAAAATGTTATTGGAATGAGAGACTTCACTAAAGGTGGTCCAGCTAAGTTCCCAGACAGAAATTAATCATCAATAAAGCGAATAGATATTTTGCACCTATAACATGGTAACAAAGAAAAATGTAATATAATTTTTGTGTTTTGGTTTATTGTATTTTTTTAAAATATTATTTATGTCTTAATATAATGTAAACACTAAATATAGCTTTATTTTTTTGGTTAAAGTGGCTGTAGTTAAATAGTTTGAAAAAACAATGAGATATATTTTTTAAAAATTGTGATGAATTGTAACACTGGAAAATAAAATTTGAACTAAACTTATTGTGTTTTATTCAGTGTGATATATTTTTTGTGCTTTGATTTATCATGATTTTTTAAATATTATTTAAGTCCAAATATTGTAAATAGAGTTACTATTTTCATTGTGTAGGATTTTTTTTTTTTTGAGGTCACATTGTGTAGGATTGTTAAAGTAGTTGCACTTAAATAATTTGAAAAAAATGAGATATTTGTTAAAAAAATAATGATAAATTGTGATATTGGTAAATAAATTTTGAAATAAATTATTATATTTTTGATTATGGAATATATTTTTGTGTGTTTTATTGAATGTAATATTTTTTTGTTGTGATTTGTTAAATATTATTTAAATCCAAATATCGTAAATATAGTTGTTATTTTTATTGTGTAGGATTGTTAAACCACAGTTAATTTATTTAAAAAATGATATATTGTTTTTAAAAATAATGATAAGTTGTGATATTGGTAAATAAAATTTGAATTAAATTAATATATTTTAGTTTATGTAATATATTTTTGTGTTTTGATTTATTATATTTTTAAAATATTATTAAGTGTGAATAATGTAAATATAATTGTTATTTTTATTGTGTGGGATTGTTAAAGCAGTTATAGTTAAATAATTTAAAATATATATATTTTAAAAATTGTAATAGTGGTAAATAAAATTTAAAATGAACTTATTGTGTTTTAGTTAATGTAATATATTTTTGTGTTTTGATTCATTGTGTGCTTTTAAATATAATTTAAGTGAGAATAATGTAAGTATAGTTGTTATTTTGATTGTATAAGATAGTGATATCAAATGGTCAGCTTGGCTTGGTCCTAGTGGGCCAAGAGTCAAAAGCGGGTTGGACAGAGTTCATAATGGATCACTTTTTTTTTTTAGTTCTGCCTGGTCTGGTAAGCCTATTGGGCCAGGCTATTTTAGCCCGATTTTTATTAGGCAAAAAAATTATAATCCACCTCGGCCTATCGGGCCATCGAGCTGGCCTGCCAAATCTAGCTAATTTTGCCAGCTTTAGTATAAGATTGTTAAAATAGTTGAATATTACCATTATGTTCTTTTTTTATCCCTCTCTTTATTTTACTCATACACTTAAAAAAATAAAATAGGGTGTAAATTTAGCATTTTCCTCTTTTAGAAGATGAGCATCGGGGAGAATGGAAGTGAGGGTAAAATGGTCATTCGACAAAACAAGCCAGATAGCGCCAGCCAGAGTTGTCGACTATTGGACAAGCGAGAAGATCTCAACCGTACGAAAAAAGCATATATGGACCAGACTCATGCCACGTTAGTACCTGACACTGACCAGGTGGAACCAAGCGTGCCAACAGCACGTGCATCAGTTCCCTCTTCTATCTCCCCCACCCTTTTCCTGCTTTTATGATTTTGAGGCTTTTTTTTTTTTGTAAATTGATACAAAAATTTAACGCATTTTATATCCGAAAACTAATTTTCATTCTAAAAACATTTTTTTATATTCTATTTTTTAAAATCCGTAATGATGCTGTTTTGATTATAATATTATATATGTATACATTTACATGTACCAATATATATATATATATACATTCACGATATTTGCTGCTTAAACAGTTATAAAATTAATTAATGAATGAACAATTATAATTTTTGTTTGGACAAAAACTTAGATATATTTCATAGGTACTATTTGTGTTGTTCTCTAATTTGAATTAAAATTTCACTTCAATAATTTGTATAATAAAGATTTGCATTAAAAGATTGTATAAATTACTGATATAAAACTTAAATTCCAATTAAAGAACAGTACAAATAATATCTAAAAAATTATATACAAGTTTTCTCCTTTTCATTTTTCAAGTGAGGTCCCAACTCAATTAGCTAGTTGTGTAATCCTTTTGTTTCTTCTCTAGTATTGGATTAGGATACTCACGTGGTTTAAGCAACATTTTGTCGTTATCGTTGTTATTATTAATGTCAAGGTGTAGAGGATCCGTGCATATATAACTTGCAGAAAAAAGCAAAAGAAGAGATTGATATGTCTATGTATATATGTCGTATTCTTTAGTAGACGAAGGTCTGTTGCACAGAGCAATTTGTCTTTGTAGGATCCTACTGTTTGGGGAGATTAATTGCACAAAGCAAATACACAAATAGTTTCGTATTTACATAGTTTTTATCGTTTAATTATAATTATGAGATGAGACGTATTAAACACAATTTTTGCATAGACTCCATTAAAACATACCCCATTAAACCAAAATGGGCATGTTTCAAAATTGAATTGCAATCTTCTCTCCCTTCCCCTAGCTCACTCTCTTTTCCAAGGGTGTAAGCGGGTTACGATCGACCTGTAAATTCAACCAACCCAACTCAATTATATTTTAGCGAGTTGGGTTGGGTCATCGGGTTGATTTGATTTTTTTTCATTGATCCAATTACGTTTGAATTGGGTCACGAGTTGATATATTCCTAACTTGATGAACCCAACCTATTATTTTATTAATAAAAATTTAAAATATTATAATATTCACATATATTGTATTTTTCTTGAGTATTGAATTTGTGTATTTAAACTTGTATTTTAAATTAAACGTGCATTAGATGAGTTGAACTAATTAAGTATTTTATTTTATTTTATTTTTTCAATATCCAAAATGATATTAATATCCCTTTTTTGGTTGCTCAAGATATCCTTCAGCCAAAAACTATAAACTAATCTCTCGATGTACGAATTATATTAATATTCTAATTATTCAACCTAAATACCTAACCCAACCCAACCCGATTAAGGTCGAGTTGGGTTAGAGTGGGTTGCTTCAAAAAAAGAAAAAAAAACACAAACCAAACCCAACTTAACCCGTTTAATTGAATTGGATCTTAAACAAGACTGAACTCAACCCAACCCAACTTAGGCCGATTACACCCTTATTCCCATCTAAGGAAAGTTATAGAACTCGATCTCCTATTGATCTATTTGGAATTTGTTGTTTATTTCTTTAATAAGAGAAGGAAAAGGACATTGAAAGTACAGAGCCCGCTGATAATGTTCCTTCCTTATTTAATAAAGTCCAATTCTACATGAACAGTTATATGAGAGAGAAAAAAATAGTTTAAGTTGCCTAAATTTAGAGGTACATGGTGGTTGGGTACAAAATAACTCATTAGGATCAGTCTAGTTGTGGGAGTTGAGATAATTTACACAAGGTTTTAGGTTTAAATCTTATTGTTGTCATTGTACACCAAAAAAATGTTGAGTACAAAATATTTTCCTTGAAAGTTACAAAGCTAAATTTATGTACAACTAAGGGCTAAAATAGATTAGATTGAAAAATGCCATGCTTAAATGGTTTAACCTACTTAAGAAATTCAAGGCTTGAATTTGGTATGTTATCTATCATAGGCTTTATTTTTAGGTTTGACCTAACTTATTTGAAAGTTTAACTTGGCCAATTAGCCTAGTCTATTTCATATTAAAACTTTTTATATAAGTCTAACTTCTCTCTACATGGACTAATAGGTTCATAGGCCAATGAGAAAAAATTTTATGTAAAACAAACTAAGATTGATAAAAATTAAAATTGTTAATACTCAAAGCATGAGACAAAAGTAGTAACAGACAAACTAGGTTTTATAAAAGCCAAGTCTAATATGTTTATTTGATAAAAGTTTATTTTTATTCTTTAATATGACCTTCGTGATAACTTATTTAAAAGCCTATTTTGTAACAAGACATCTAAACAAGGCATAAATCTATTCTTCAATAAGTTTATAAGTTTGACTCTTTATGTATGTTAACATGCTTAATATTTAAAAAAGGTAAAAAATATATGATTTTAATGAATTATAAAAAAATTAATATAATAATAATAATAATAAATTATTATTTATATTTACTTAAATAAGTCTATTTGTTAAGCCTAAAAAACTTTTTTAAATGGCCTAAAACCTGACTTTTTTTATTTCCTATAAAAAAAACTTGCCCTATTTTAGGTTTGATGCAAGCTAGGTCATAAATCCCCGTCAAGCGACTTCACTATTTTCATTCTTATGTACAACTATTACATTATTTCACTCCCTCCCTATTTCCCCCTTTAGTCTGACTTTTGGGGACCTCTACGTAGAAATGTCGATGTTAACCATATTTATGTTGATAATGGCTTATTTATTTAATTATTTACTTCCTTTGGTCCTTTTTCTAAGAACCAAATTAGAACATTGGCTTGGTTATAAGAATAAATTTAGAATGTCTCTTGTATTAATTATTTTTTTACAAAAACATCCTCAATCATGAGTCTTTTTCTCTATGGTCAACAAATAGTAAGTAAGATACATTAATGTCTTGGGTTCTTTGGGAGATTAAAAGAATTAAATATTAGAACAAAGAACAAAAATATGTTTCCTTAATGTTTAAGGTAATTTAGTACATGTAAATTTAAGACAAATTTAATTTTACTAATTAAATTAATTAATTTTCTTAATCCTTGTGAATTAGTTAATTGAGTCTTATAAAAAGGACTGGAAGGAACATTTTATTTCTCTTGTTTTTTATTATGTGTTCCTTTGTCCTCAAAATTTAAGAGTAATATTTTGCTATTAATTTAACGAAAATCAAATTTTTATATATGACAAATATTTTAAGAATTATAAAACCCCTATTTTTAGAGTATATAGATAGATAGATAGATAGTGAGGGAGAGAATAAGCTATGCAATGACACTGTAAAATAGTTTTATACTGTCATTCAATCACAATTTACCATGTATGGTAAATTTGTTGGCTTTTATAATAATTACCTTAAAAATCATACTAGCGGTGATTTTTAATTGGTTAACAGTGTAAAACATGTGAATGTTTAAATATTAATGTCACTCTCCATTGTATTAATGAAATATTAGTAGTCACAAAATAAGAGACACGTATCAGCAATTCTTTTGTTAAAGAAAACAATAATTGCACATTAACAATAATGGACCCTATACAACACAAATCTTTGCATTTTCTAAACCCACGTTCAAGGACCAATTATTATGTAGACAATAAAACAATTAAACAACAAAACTTAGATATAGCACAAAATATATTGTTAGTGTTATTTTAATTAAAATTGGACCGACGATTGAGGACTAATAACACTCATGATGGGTGGACCTCTAATTCTCGGATCTAATAACACTTGATAAATAGGTGTGACTATCCTTAACATCAAGTCACACATGCAATAATTTATTGAAATTTCTTAAGTTCTTAACCAGTATTATCGGATGTGAACAAAAATTAACATTTTATTTCAACAATTTTTTTTTATTTCAGTAAGTAAAATAGCAGTAATTATTAAAATAGACTTTATTAATCTTTATTTAAATGAATTATTTTCTTTTATAATTTACTTTTTTCTCAGTCTTTCTCAATTACATTATTTATCTTGTCTCACACTTCTTTCTTTTATTTATCTCTTAATTATAAAGAAAATTATAAAAAATAAAGAGAAATAAGTTTTTCCCTGTATAGATTATATGCCATATATAGACTCATGTAGGAGCGAAAGGTCCATTCCGGAAAAACCCTTTGCATTAGGGGTTTGTAGAGGACAGATTCCTCTTAGCTTTTCCCTACTTTTAATGACATGTGCCAGCTCCAGCAATCAGCAAAGGGTCTTTTTACGCAGTTCTCTTTCTAGTCTCACTAATCAACTTGCTTCTTCCTTTTCATTTTGTCATTTCTACGATGCAAGTGAATATATAATATATGATTACCCATATTGTTTTAATTTGAAATTATTTACGGGAAAGCGCAGCTAAGCAAAATAAGCTAAGAGAAGAAGACAATAATGTGTGGCTTCGCAGCTTACAAGACGATGCTACTAAAGTTGCACAATGTAGCCAACAACCGAGGGAGACCCCTGTCACTGTCTTAAATTCAAGGTATGCATTGCAAAAGGTTCCAATTAATATATATCTTTGTCAATAGTCACAGCTTTCTGAGTTGTTGTAATTAGGCGGGCGCCATTAATAAATCACCGTTGAACAAGCAAAGAGAAAGGGATATTTGGGTTAATGGGAAAGGGATAGAGGTGTCCATAGAATATTACTATGCAGATTTGAAAGCTACCCCTGATACACAAATATTGAGATGGGGTAGTCACAGATTGTGTAGACAGTAGTGAAGACGTACAATAAATGATACTAGATTTCGTTCCTTGGCTTTGTTTCAAGTGCTCTGATGCCTAGCTGGATAGGGCACCAATACCAGTCAAATTACTTGTAATTTAGTGGCCATATAAGACAAGAGAAAATTTAATATTTGTGAAATACATATAACTACCAAATAAAATATCCTACTATAAGTATTGTTTTCAAATGCAATAAACTTTTTTTTAATTTTTTTACATGATGAGTCCATTTTAATTTTTCGATACAGAAAACTCTTTATTTAGTATTTATTAGAATTAGATTATACACGAATATACTCACTTTCTTTTGATTTTATTAATTATTTAATAAAATGAATGTTACACTTCCAAAGATTTTAATCCATTCTTTTAAGTTCATGATGATTTTTTTTTTTAATCTTCTCAAACCAGACAATTTTTCTTGAAACATATTAACACTAAATGTAGACAATTTTCTCAAATGGGTTTCTAATCGTAATTTGTCACTTCACACAATACTAATCTCTTCTATTAAACTCGATCTTATTATTTATTTTTTTGGTAAATAATCAATCTTATTAATTTGCATCATTTTTTTTATGTGCTTGTATTTAATACTAGTAATAATTTTGATTTCTCGTTTTTTCACTGACAAGTGTAAATTTCACATTTTAATCTAAGTTAAATATACACATTTATCAGCCCCTTTGTCATATATATATATATATATATATATATATAAAGACATCAACATTTACAGTAGTAAGTAAAAATAATTTTAAAAAAAAGGATATGTTATTTACAACATTCTAAGGGAATTTTTTTTTATATTTTTTATGATTTTGTAATTTTTTTATAATAGGTTCACATTTGTTACTACTAATTATAAACTTTTGTGTTTAGTTAATTTAAAAAAAATCACTAATTTTGTCATACACTATATAGTTTTGTTTAAATTGCTATAAATTTATAATATAATATATTTTTTTGATAATTAGTATTTTAACCTGTGCATTACATAGAATAAATATTTATTTTATATAATATAAATTTATAATAAATAAACACTTCTGAATATATAATATAAACTATATTGTAATTAAAATTCATAATAAATAAATATTTTTGAATATATAGATTATATTTTAAATTTAAAATATATAATTTATATTGTAATACAATGACATTACAATTATTGATAATTTTTTTAAAAATATTGAAATTTAATTTAAAACTAAAGATATTAAAAAGATAGATAAAAAGATATGAAATGTTAAAAAAATCTCTAAAAACATTTTCGTAAAAGATAACTATTCTAATTTATATAAATAGAAGATATACAATATAATCTTTAAGAATATGTAGAAAAGGCCCGCTATATATGATAACAATTTTCCTATTTGCATTCGCAGAATAATTGTCTCACACATGAAAGTTGTAATGTAGGCTATGCAGCGTATATGGGAGACAAAGAAATATCAGTGTGGTCTGGGCTAATGATGTTAACATAGGTAAAATAAAATATTACTTTTTCCGTTTCATATCTTTCTGATTTTTAATCTTTGTTAATTTTGTTTTAAAATTATTAATGTTTTAGAAATTCAAAACTTAATTAATATTTTTTCTAACTATTCCCATATTTAAATTAAAGAGAATTGACGTTGTATTGCAATTTATGATTTAGTTAAAAATTGATAGTTAGAAAAAAGACATAGAAATTTGTAATGTAATTTATGTTTTTTTGGAGTATGAGATTAAATAAGGGCACTTTAGTATATATATATATATATGTTAATTAATTATTTTTTATTATGTGTGATTTAATTTTAACTAACGCTTATTTCAAGGAAGTAACATTTATTTTAAGGAATAATATTACATTTTTAGGAATTATATTTCCAGAAATATTATAACTACAAATGTTATTTCTAAAAAAATTTAATTTTTTTATTTAAAGGGAGGAGTCAAATTCCAGTCTGAGGAGATTTATAACAATTCATGCAAATTGCTCAACTAACTAAGCTAGACTCCCTTGGTATAAATTTTAAAATATGTTTGGTTAAATTTTAATATTTTTTGAAATATTTTAAAAATTTAAAATAATTGTAATGAAAAGTAAGAGTAGAAATCAAAGTTATAATTGGATTAGAAAATAACTTTCAACATTCTTATAGGAATGTAATTTTCTCACCCCTTCTCATGAGGATAAAAATGAAGCAAAACATTTATTTCTACTTTGTTGGACAAGAAAAATATTTAGGAACAATTTTTTAAAGCTTATGGAAAACTTGAGAATATTATATTATCAAGTTCACATTTTTTAGAACGAATTTTTAAATTGTGAAATAAACACACTAGACATCAATATATGTGGAATTGAAAAGAAAAGAAAAAGTATATACATATAAAGGTTTTTTACACTGTCTTTCAATCACAAATCACTTGTATGGTAAGTTTGTTGACTTTGATAATAACTACTTTAAAAGTCACATCAAAATTGATTTTTAATTAGTTGACAGTGTAAAATTTTTTTCACTAACAATGCATATTCATTAAACTCATTAAAAAATATTTATTAATATACTAAAAATATCAAGCATTAAATTTGTCTTGATTAATCTTTATTTAATAAAAAATAAATTATTAGTATAGATATTATGGTTTTATAGTATAATAAAATATGATATATTTTATTAATATTTAAAATATTGTTAGTATATATATTAATTATTTGTTAATATAGACTCACAATATTTTTATATACTAAAAAATTAATTTCTATTGAATAAAAAAAGTTATATTAATGGAAAATAATCTAACAGTACTAAATCGTTAATATATGGCATTTTTTTTTTCATAATAATGGTTACGGTAAGTGCCTTTTTTTTGTTTCAATACATAAATAATTTAGTGAGACAAGTAATAACCAACTGCAAAACATCTCAAGTTCAATTATTATTATTTTAAAAAGGAAATTGCTTCATAATAATAAAAATATATGTACAAAATCACAACAAATTCTATGGTGGACTAGCAAATAGGTGGTCCATTAGTGGATCACCTATGTGAACCGTTAGATATATAAATAAATAAATAATAACGGTTGAGGTTTGCTGACCTGATTAACAATTTCAAGTTAATTTTTTTTATTTATATATCTAACGGTTTAGACAAGTGATCTATCAATGAACCACCTATTTATTGGTCTACTGTAGAATTTTCTCAAAATCACATAAGAATTGTAGGTAAGTGGAAAATAAGTTAAGCGATTCATAGGGGTTTGTGGCTTGACTTGCTTATGGCTTAGTCTAACCTTATACATTTATTAAAAAGGTTGATTTAAGTTTTTTAAAAAATTTGTTTAAGTAAAAAGGTTGTAACTTAGGCCTCAAAAAACTCTCTTGAGCTTGATATGTTGGATTGTTTATATACATATAAAATATTATATTATATTATATCATATATTTAATTATATATAATAAATTTAATTTCATTTTTGGTCTATCAACTATTGTGATTGTTTAATTTTAGTCTCCTATTTTCAATTGTACAAATTAGGTACTGTGATTTTTTACTAAATGCTAATCAAGTCTCTCTATTAGTATGATGTCTATTTTCTAGCGTTTTTGGCTGACATGACACGTTAGAGGTGATATGGCTATTCAACAAAAAAAATGTTAGAAAATTGATGATACATTGAGAGTAGGACTGTACAAAAATGGATACTGCAAAAAATTGAACCAAAATTCAGTTCATTTTTTTTTCAAAATCAGTTTGGTTATTTTGGATTCGATTCAATTCTGTTATCCATTTTCACAGTCATATATGGTTTGATTTTTCAAAGAATCGAAATTGAACTGAACCACTTTCTATAAAGTGGTTCGGTTCGAATTTTTTCAAAAATGGTTTGGTTTTTTAAATTAGGTTCAATTTGGTAGTGGAGCGGTTCAGATTGGTTTGGGTTTTTTGCACACCCCTAATTGAGGGAGGGACTTGATTAACACTACCCAATTTATGCAATTGAAAATGAGAAAACTAAAATTGCACAATCACGATAGTTGAGAGACCAAAAGCGCACATACACACAAATATATAAGTCTACTTAGTTTCCACTCCTAACTGTAGGTACCATAATTTCTGTCTCTTTTTTTCTCTTTTTATGTTTTAATTTATTATTTTCGACCAATAAAATATTAACACATCTTTCAATATATATTTTGTGTGAAATCTTGTCGTACCAACCAATAATGCTGCTTTAATTTTTTATTTTTTTTTTGAAAATGTTTAATTCCTTCAAAGGTATTAGCATTCTCTTGGCAGTTTTTTCTTGGCCGAAATCCCTTCCACGTTGAATCTGATTAGAAGAATATGATCGTGAATGTTCAGGAAACTCTTTGTGGCTTACTAGCTTTTGTACAACGAATAAGAACCATCTTAGCATTTGTTATTTATGTTCAAGTTCGCATACCAGGTCTGATATTCAACTTCTCTTATTATTATTGGCTTGATTTTCTTATTGCTTTACCTTCTAATGCTATGGATCATTATCTACCACACCGGACCTGGTGATCAGGGGTAAAAGAATAGAATATGCTTGGCAAATTTTGTGACACTCTGTTGTGTGGACCTCTGTGGCTACACACGATAATGGAATAGTGTTAAAAAATGGATGGACTTGATTAAAGATCACTCGGTCCTAGTTCTCTTCGCCTAAAATTTGTGAAATTAACTAGCAAACTTGATACTGGTGTATAATCTACGAGACTATATAAAGCAGAGTGCTTAGGATTATCAGTGAATTCCATTAAAATGTAAAAGGCTTGGAGGAAACTTTATAACTCTTTCAATAAATTTTGGCTTATAAAAAACCGAAGGAAAAATATTTGTGTATTCTTCATTGTTAACATGCTACGAGTGTAATATCAAAATTATAAACCCACCGACATTTTTTTTTTCATTTTTCTTTTCAAAAATGATTTATAAGCACTGTTGTCTGTGGGGCTACACATTATCAGGAGAGCTACTTTTGTTAGTTTGTCTTTTAAATAAATTAATAATGGAGAAATCTCCATTCATTGCTTAGACCTTTAGGGGAGTGGACCACTAATCGGAGAAAGAAGCTAAAATCACTGTCTGGTTGACACTTTTTGATCAATTTCCTTTGTGCTGGATATCCTATTGAACAGATTCTCAATGTTTGCTCAACTTGTTCATATAATATTAAAATTGCTATATTTTAGAAGAATATGTGATACATTACTCTACAGATATTAATTTATGATTATCTTGTGTAAAATCAAATTGAAACCATTAAATCACTTAATATAAGTACCAAACACGATATAAAAAACAAAGTTCACAAATAACACATTATTAGTTTTGGACGTGAATCAACCTACAGTCTAAGGATGTGTTTGGATTTATGTTTGACATGCTTCAACTTGAGTCTAGGATGAGTCAAACATGATTTTTTTATTGACCATGATGTTTGGCATTATGTTGGAAATATGATTTCAAGTTTTAAACTCGAGTTTCATTAAAGCTAGTAGAAATAACTTTTGCATCAACACTAACTTGAGTTATGTTATTTGTTCCACGTACCCTTAGTCATGTTCTTGTTCCATGTATAACTATAATTACACTCAAGTCAATTTAGTAATTACACATTGAAAATCAATTTTGATTGCAAGTTTTCAAACAACATTGTGTGTCAAAATCAATTTTCTAATATATGTTATCCAAACAAAAATTATGTTACTACAAACTCACATTTACTTAAAATTAATTCTACAAAATCGCGTTGATTCAAAATCAATTTTACAAACGCATATCCAAACACATACTAAATAACATGCCCTTGGCTCCAAAGCTTCTTCGAAGATATGTGCTTACATAACTCATATATTCAAATTTTGGTAAATTTTTTAATTATAGTATTATACTTATAATTTTATTATTATTTTTTTAATCTGAGATGTGCAATATGAGATCGAAGGTAAATTTGAGATGTTTGGACCACGCTTAAATGTGGATGTTTGTCCAACGAATTACTACTCTAAAAACACTTGAGCAAGACTAAGTATGATGGACAACAATAAGAATACTTGTAAAGACTCTAATACTTAAGAGTGTGTTTGAATTTATGTTTTCTCTGTTAAGCGTGAGTTTTTTGAGAGAGTGGGATTCCTATTTAATGTTCATCGAAAAGTGGGAAAATCATCAAATAAACTTGCTTTAAGTCATTGAAAATTCCAACAGAATAACAATATAGTAGGATGGAAAAGAAGGAAATATGTTATCGTAAAAGGAGTTTTGATCCTTATAAGCAAGGGTGGTTGACCCATGAGGCCATTGATGCTTACAAACTTTGGCGTGTTGGTAGTTGCTCGTAGCTACATTTCGGCATAAGATGCAGAAAGTTGTAACAAGTTTGCTAGTTAGGATCAAAGATTAAGGTTAATCCAGTAGTCTTCTCATAATACTTGGTGTCAAAGGGTACAATTGACATGATAAGTAAAGTGTAAAGAAAATTCAAGGAGATATTACCTAATAATTTAAAAATATAATTACATAAAAATTTGATTATATTAATGTATTTATGCTATAAAAAGATCTACTTAAGTTAAATGAATTAATATTATCTCGAGAATAAATACATTAATATAATCCAAATTTTATATAATTACATTTTTAAATTAATAGTTGTATTTTATATAATCTTAAGGGAAAATATACATAGAGAGAATAAATAAATAAATTATACCATTATAAATTATATCAATTATACTATTTTATATGTATAAATAAGAGTTTAACTTATATGCACCGTTAGCGTAAAACTTTTTTTGTTGTCAATTAATTAAAAATCATGATAGGATGACTTTTAATGTAGTTATTGAAAAAGTCAACACACTTATCATACATGTCAATCTATGATTGGATGATAGTGCATGAACTATTTTCTCGTGTAAATAATGTCTTGTAGGAATCACGTTGGCAAACAAACTATTCATTTTTGAGAAACATTAGCAACACACTCTTTGCCATTGACGGAAATTTATTATAAATTACAAAATTGTGTGGGTTTCACATTTTATTTAATGAATTCTCTTATGATTTTATAGTTTTTAATAAATTTTGACCAATAATAAAACATGTGTTAGAAGGAATATGATAAAGAGTGTGTTACTAGTTCTCTTCTTCATTTTTTCTAAACAAAACTTTTCTTTCATTATTCGAAAATAAGTAATGTCTTATATGATTCACATCGCGAACAAACTACTTTTCATTGTTTTTTTCTTGTTTTTTATTTTTTCCTAAATGAATATTCCAACATTTCTAAAGCAAGATGTTTTATCAGTATATATGTTGGAAAATTAAAAGAAAAAACGGCTACCTTGAGGTGTATAAAGATACTATTTTTAAGAATTTATTCCTTTCACAATATTATTTGTTAAAAATGTAAAAATCTCTATGACACAAATAGGCTATTCTGACATAAATTTAAAGTGACAGAACAGTTATATATTTAAATCAAGTTAACACAGTGTGTGATTGAATTAGCTTTGATTACGCACATTTAAATATGAATTCACGTCAACTCTTCAAAAAGATGTAGTGTGTATTTGGATAAGCATTGACAAAATTGATTTTGAATAAAATTGATTTCAATTAAAATTAATTTTGAAGTGATGTGATTTATGTTTGAATTTTTTTATTATAAAAGCAAGTTAGTAGTAAAATTCAGTATAAAATTTTTGATCGAATGCAAAAACTACCTAAAATTGCTTCAACTCGGAGTCAATTATGGACCCAGAATCAATTCTTTAACGTAAAACCAAACATGTGAAAATTTACCTAAAATCATGTTAATTGGTATTTCAATATGATTTTGGAGAATCCAACATAAAACCAAACATGCACGTAAAAGTTACTTGAAGATGCGTCAAAGTGACACGTGTCTTCTTCTTTTGAACCATAACCAAACAAACACACAAGGAAAGGAGAAAAAGAATAAGATAGAAGAAAAGAGAAAATGAGGTAATGAAAAGATGAGAAGTGTTGGTGAGATGACTCAAAAAAAATTAGGAGAATAGTTATTGTATAAGATATGCATTTTTTTTTTTAGTATAACTCCATTAGAGGGAATTCTACTTAAGCTGAATAAAATTATTATAGGGTGACAAAGTTTTTCTATCGCATACTTAACACAGTTGCATGCTAAGGACTCAAACTCAAAATACCATTGGTTTAGTTGATCCATTGACTTAGACTAAACTCAATTTTGGATGTATATAAGATATAAATTTCACCAAGTAAATAAATAAAGCAAGTTAAAATATTGCATAGAAATTGGTTGTATTAAGTCAAAAATTTATTCTACAAATTTTAATGAAATAAATTTTTGACTTAAAAATAAAATCACTTTTATTATTTTTCATTCAATAAACATGTGACTTAATTCCCCTTCTCGATAATGACTATCAAATTTTAAAAGCCATACCATACCCGGAATCAATCATATCTATACTGTGTAGATTATTTTAATAGATGGCAATTTTATTTGAGAATTTCACCACACAGTAGAACAAATAGGGACGACACACGTTAATTTATATTGAAGCCATTTTTTTTAATTAAATTTTACGATTCGTGTTAACTTAATTTTAAAGTGTGACCAAATAATTTGAATTTTCTCGTCGTGCGCACAATTTGCTTTGTCGTTGGGTATCTCATCCGAATCCTACGAATTGCGATATACTTCTTTGTTCTATTACTGAGTGAACTGTGAACGTGATGCATATCTGCAACATCAATGTTACTCATGATTGGTGAATACATGTGCTTTTTAATATGTTGTTTTCTTTTAAGGTGAATTGAAAAAGTAACCAAATTTTAACCATCTTTAATGCTTAAATCTTACTCATTTATACGACATCATTTTTTAAAGTTGTATTTAATTTCTTTTAAATATGACCTAAATTAATATTCTATTTAAAAGTTTGTTTTATAATAAGGACTACGAACATAAGATAAATATGAAAATTGATAGTAATACATTTTTTTTCCAGAACACTCATTATTATTTTTAAGTAAATTTGATATAGATTTTACTAAATATGACGTGAGGCTTACATGAATTAATCCATTTAATTTGGCTGAAATTTTCCGCTGAATTTAAATCAAAGCAAGTAACTAATATGGTGTAGTATAATTGATAGATAACATTTTTCCTTAAGCTTGAAGTTAGAAGTTCAATCACTAAATCTGGATATATAAAAAAACATCTGTTGGGAGAGTTCAATTTCTTAAATAGATTTTAATATTTTGAAGGATTAGTCCTTAACTTTTAACAGGGACACTTTAAGTTCAAAAAATAAATAAATAAAGCAGTCATAAAAATCTTTAATAAAGAATATGACAAAAAAATATGATAGCATTCCTTATATGCATATATGAATGTACTACTATTATGTTAATTCATTATGTTAATAAACTGGTATCTTGATAACACTGGTTTAAAAGAATTTAACACGCTTTATTAAACGCTTCAAACTTAAAAATTCCATATTAAATATTTTCTTGTGCTTTTAACAAGTCAATTGTTTTAATTAAATAATTTATGTTTCATTTCATTAACTAAAATTTTTAAATGACATTTTTTTTACATTCTCGTGTAAATATATAACAGGCATTTTTTTTGTGCATTATATGGCACTTTAAAACTTAAATAAACTTTATAAATAAACATATATTAAAGAAAATATTAGATATTTTTATTATTAATAATGAATAGTTTACTCTCTATTCCACAAGAATGAACTAAAAAGAGAAAAATTAAAATTCAAGAAAAAATTATGAAAAAAATTATTTGAATCAATATATATCATATTTATTATCAAGGAGTGACCGGTGCAATTTATATAAAGTATTATACTATTTAGTAATTTTTAATTAGATAATTTTATCTCAAATATAATGTGTGAAAATTTAAAAAATAAATAAATAAATATAATATATTGATATTCGAGTTAAGATTAAATTTAAAAATATTATATAAAAGGAATAAATAATTGTAAATAATAAATAAAATTAAATGTGTAATACCCGAAGTCACATAACTTAATAAAAAATAACTTCTAAAATTACTTTTATTTAATAATAAATACTCCAAATATAATATACTTTAGGCTTAAATTACTTTTATATTTGTACAATTTTGATTCTCCTATTTCTAATTGAGTGGTTTTAGTCCCTGAATTTTATAAGAAGTTAAAATTAGGTTCCTCCTTTAATTTGACATTCAAATTGTTTTTCTCTAACATAAGTAATTTCTTATTTAATTGATAGGCTAACGTGTAATTAAACAATAACATGGAAACATTTCACATAGCAGAATATGTTAAAGAAAACAAATAAAATCCATATTAGAAGGTTCTATGCACTTCACTTATCAAGTCAATTATGGTCTATTACATTAAGCACTTGAAAAGACTACAAGATTAAATTTAATATTTGATCTTGATTAAAACAGCAGACATCTTATTGCTCCCCAACATCTTATGTCGAGATGTAGCTGTGAGTAGTTACCAACAAACCAGAGTTAGTAAGAGATGAAATGAATTAATATCACTAAATTTGTTTAAAGAAATAATTTATTTATCGATGTAATTTTTATAAGATTAAATAAATAATAAACTTCTTGTCATTGATCTTTTGTATAAGATTGAGTAAATCACCAATTTAGTTCTTGAAATTATAATAGTCGATTAAATTAATCTATGAAATTAACAAAATAGCAAAATAGTCTTTAAAATTATAAATTATCAATCAATTTAGTTTCTAAAATTATAATAGTTCGTCAAAGTGGTCCTTAAAATTGAAAAATGGCAAAATTTGAAATTATAAATCTTTAATCAATTTAGTCTCTTTGTTATTATTCGATGTCACCTATCATCGTTAAAAATGCTAAATTCCTCTGCTTAACACAACTTGATTGTATGGGTTGCTGTGATGATCAAAAGACTAAAGTAAAAGTAATGGGCGAAGAAAGAACAAAGATGTAAGAATAGAAAAATCGATTATTATTCCATCAATGTTTCGATCATTTTCATCTTTGTGATGTGACAACCACCTATGTATGTCTAGTTGGCTGTCGCTCAAACACTTAACATGTTAATTCAGCTTTATTAACTACATTAGATGAAACCAACTAATAACAAATGAGCTAAATTAATTGATGATTTACAGTTTTAATAATCATTTTGTTTTTTTTTAAGGACCGATTTGACTGATCATTACAATTTCAAAGAGTAATTTGATGATTCACTATAGAATTATAGACCTTACTTTTGTTTTACATTATGTTTATACTGTTATGTAATAATATGAAAATATATTATGTATCAAACAATTTTTGCCAAATTAATTTTTCATAATTTAAGAATCTATATTATATATAAAAAGAATTATTCAACATTTTTATCATGTGAAATTTAACTTTCTGTCACGTAGATTTTAACTTTGTCATTTGGTAATCGTTGTCACACTTTTTAATTATATTATAAATACTTCTTAAATATTTAAGATAATTATGTATTATATTTATCATTTATTCTTTAAATATTTCTTAAATTTTACCCTTTTTTTATTTTCAGTACATTGCCTATAATTTTTTTTTCACTTTCAAAATATATGTACTTCAAAAAATGTGAGAAAAGTAAATTTTCAAAAATTATTTAGAATTACATTTTTCTTCTACAATCAACCATAAATAGTTATATTTATTTATTTGCATAATTTCTTTGTTATTGAATATTGGTAACATAAAAATATCAATATTTCTTTGTTATTGAATATGTTAGTTTTTTTTAATGTTTTTAATAATACTTTTCCCAAAAAAATTAAGTTTAATGAGAAAATATTTAAAAGATACATACATACGTGGTGAATATTTAAAAAATAAAATATTATAATATTTCTTTAATAATTGATATATATTTATTATAATATAATATTTATAAATGAGTGGGGATCAAGTTACTTTAAGAGTAACTCTTGGTAAAGTTATTTTATTTAATAACTCTCGGTATATATTAAATTTTAACAATCTAACCGTTAAATTAATTTTTTTATTGAGTAGATCAGGTCTACAAATTTTTATAAAGTTTGAAAACTATTTGATATGTCATTAAATAAATTTAAACCTACATATAGTATACTTTTCTAAATTATAAGTAAATGTCGACTATAAGATTAACTAGCTACAAATGTTCGATTTGCTTAAAATTTAGTGTGTATGATTATTGACATAATATCAAAATATTCAACGGATGGATCGTTGAAATTTAATATATATCAAGAATTATTAAGTGGAGTAACTTTACTAAGAGTTACTCTTAGAGTAACTTGATCCCCACCATTTATAAAATTTATTTTTCTAATTTTATTTTACAAATTCTATTAATAATGTTTAAATAAATAATATTTAGTTAACTTAATTTTAAATGTTTAATTAGTAATATATTTTATTTTAAGATATCAAAAATTTTACAAATCTATACAAAATAATATATTTAATTATTAATTTAGTTTCACTATGAATTGCATGGGCAATATACTAATATATAATATATAATAAAAATAAGGTTAAATTACACTTTTGGTCCCTCTATTTTTTAAACTGCAATTTTGGTCTCCCTATCTTTTAGAGCTATTTGGGCTCCCTAATTTTAAAATTTCTAAAATTTGATATTGTCGTCAAATTCAATGCGTTAATTGTTTGCATCTAACATTGACCTAGTGGCGTAGCACCATCAAATTGACATGGAAAATAGTATTTGATGCAAACAGTCAACGCATTGGATTTGACGGTAGGACCAAATTTTTAGATTTTCAAAATTAAGGAGACCAAATATCTCTGAAAAAAAAAAGACCAAAATTACAAGTTAAAAGAAATAGGGGGATGAAAAGTGTAATTTACCCTAAAAATAATATATTATCCATCAAAAGTAAATGCACACGCCCACTCACAATTGATTTACTTTAATACATTGTAGTTATAGTTTGCTAATGTACTCTAACTAAAAAATAAGTGTGTGTACGTTAGCAAACCCTATAAGCATTTGCTAACATACTCTATCTAAAAATAAGTGAATGTACATTAATAAATGCTTGTTGCATTTTCAAACATATATCAACTTATTTTTTAATTAGAGTACGTTTGCAAGTTATAACTAAAAATTATATTAAAATAAATCAATGGTGTAGTTTGTTAACGTATCTCAACTTAAAAACAAGTGAGTGCACGTCAATAAATTTATATATATATATATATATATATATATATATATATATATATATATAATTAATTAATTAATTGTAAATTTTTTGGTTGAAAAATACTACACTAAACATCTACTTTGTTTTCGAATGAAAAAGAGTGAATAGAAGAGATAGATAAAAAAAGGAAAATAGAAAAATAATAAATATAAGAGAGAAAGTATGTATAATTACCCTGTTATTTAATTACAAATGATTATATATAATAAATTTATTAATTTTTACAACAATCACTTTAAAAGTCACAATAAAATTAATTTTTAATTAATTAACAATGTAAAATCTTTTACATTAAAAATGTATTGTGTATAATTATTAAACTCTAAATATAATAAAAAGAAAAATAAGATAAAAGAAAAATAAAAGAAAAAGTAAATATATGGTTTAATTACTTTTTTGGTTTTTATAGTTGCGCAAACTTTATCTTTTAGCCCTTATAGTTAAAAGTAATTCATTTTAGTTTCTATACATGCACTTTTAATATTGGTTTAGTCTCTGTCTTTAGTTGTGTCTTAATTTTGTGAAACAAAACTGTCACAAAATAAAAATTAGCAGTGTAAAACTATCACAAATTGACTCTTTTTTGGCATTTTGTATTCAATTTGTGGTGGTTTAAAACGATAGGGACCAAAGCGATATTTAAAATATATGTATAAGGACTAAAACGAATTATTTTTAAACTATGAAACCAAAAGATATAGTTTGTGTGACTATAAAAACAAAAAAAGTAATTAAACCTAAATATATTTTATAATAGCCTTTTTAGTTTAACCCCTGTTAACGAACACTCTTCCCCAATTCTCTCTCTCTATAAATATGGTGCAGACACTGATATCCTCATTCCTCACCCTCATTCTTCTCTTTCCTCTTTCCTTGTCCATTCTCTTCTCTGTACTGTACTCAACTCACTTCCCCACTTACATATACAATGTCGGCTTACAAAGACGAGGATCCCCGTCTTCATGGCATCAAAACTAAGATTCGTGTCGTCCCCAATTTTCCCAAATCCGGTTCGTTTTCTTTTCTTTTCATTCCCCGTAACTTTTTTTTTTTTTTTAAATGTTCTCTTTTTGGACTACGAAGCGCCCCAACCATATCATATGATATGACCATAAACGCCTCTCTTACATATCTGTTTTTTTTTTTTTTTAATGTTTTATTTTTGGACTAAGAAACCAAACCACATCGGTACCATGAAGCTTTGAATTCATACTCTGTCTTTTTTTTTTGTTCTCCCTTCAGTTTGGTTGCTAATGGTTTGGTTGCAATGGCAGGTATTATGTTCCAAGACATAACTACTTTATTGCTCGATCCCAAAGCGTTTAAGGACACAATCGATTTGTTCGTGGAGCGATACAAGGGCAAAAACATTTCTGTTGTAGCAGGTAAATAATATGGGAAAAAAATGTTGTTGGTATTTTTGAGCTAAAAAAAAAATGAATGAACATTGGACAAGCTGATTTAATTTATTTTTTTTTAATATATGGGTGTTACTGTGGTTAGCTTGAAGAAGGTGGTGGGGTCCATGGTAACAAGAAAGTTGGGCAGACCATGTAGTAATGCTCAATATTTTGCATAAATTTCTGGTTGTCTTTTTGAATACTTTTGAGGGACATTATGGAATGGAAGTCACTGTGGGTTTTGGGAGTGATTTTTTGTTTGACTATGTGGCCTCGTTAGTGGGTTGTACCATTGATTGCCATTCTGAAATCTCAAGTTCTCTTGTTCGTGGACATGTGCCTGGATCCAATTTGCATGGAGCAGTACCACCATTGGTGATCGCCTCCAACTAGTGCAAAGTGGACCCGCATGACGCATGTTTCAACTCCCTGGATTTTTTTTTTCGTGCTCCATTATGTTATATATGATTTGTGGGTTCCTCCATTTCACTGTTGTTTTATTTTGTTTATTTACTTTTTTGGTCATTCCTGTGTCACTTTCTTGTCCAAGTTACCAAATCCCTGGTAAAACTGGAATGTCACTACTCACTAGTACAAGTGACGAGCTACTAGTAGTGCTGTACGATGCACTCTGCATCGTGCTTGGTTTTTCCGCTTTTGTACCCTCTGTGTGTGTGTGTGTGTCGTCTTCTTGTAGCTTTTTTCTGCTTTTAACTTTTTTTCCCGACATGACCGGATATGTTGGAGGGTTTAGTGTGATATGTTGCAGAGGATATGGCATGGAAACCATGAAACTGGAGCTATTTTTGGATTTTTTGTAACGCATGCAGTTTTCCGATTTCTATACAATTTAAGGGTAAATTTTGATCTGAATTGCTGGTAGGTCCTTCGCACCGGTTTTAGTTCTTTATGTGTGATTAGAAAATGAAACAGAACACAATCAGGTTGGGTGTGACTTGTCTTTTTGCATGTGCATTAGGATTTGTCTGTCTTTGCTTATTTGGGTCTTTTTCCGTTATATATATATATCTTTTGTAAGACATTCCCAGAAGCTTCTCTTCAATCATAGAGTCCAGTATGAGATGTAGAATTTGTCCGTGTGTATAATAATAATTATCATGTATTACCAATCAGCACTATTGCTGATTGGCTACTGATTGATAGGTCCTTTGGCAATTCGCATCATTACATTTTAAAACTGTTGTTATTGTTTTTGGACTTTTGGGCTTTTGCTTCTGTGTTTACATCTATATGAGAATAGGGTATTTCTGATGAGGCCCTCCACTTTTCTTTTTTATTTGGGGAGTTGAAGTAAGCTTGCATTTTATTTTACTAGACATGGCGTTAGTTGCTTCTGTCGTAGGCAGCCTATGGCTTATGCCAACATGGTTTGGTCTGTTGCCTATAGCTCGATCTGTATCCACTTCTTCGTTTCCTCCCATTCACTTTTTTTCTTTTATGTATATTTCCTTAGTTAGATTGTTTGGTCAATTTCTTACATCCATGGTGGTTATAGTCTCTTTGCATTATGTACCATTTGTACAGTTCATATTATTTAATGACAAATTCTGAAGATGATGGCACTAATATTTAAAATTCCCTCATACCACTTGGAAGCAAATTACAAACAGAAATGGTAAAATCTATTTCAGTTGACCCTTTCTTTCGTGTTTAGCAAGTAGTAGCACACTATCACTAATACAGTTTCTTGATGGTGTTGAACTACATGTCATATGCAATAGCACGTATATTATTATCCATAATATTGTGTTCTGATAAATGAATTCTCTTGTGTAGGAATTGAAGCTCGGGGCTTTATTTTTGGTCCTCCCATTGCGCTGGCTATAGGTGCAAAGTTTGTACCATTGAGGAAACCGAGGAAGTTGCCTGGTATGAATCACTATTTAACACCTATTTTTTAAAAAATTTACTTTCATTAATATGCTGATTGTATCACTCTTGTAATGTTATAAATCATATGTTCTTGGCAGGAGGTTGTCTTTTTATATTGATTTTGTCCTTCAATCTATTGCATTCCTAATGCTCAAATTTTTTACATTCCTCAATTGATTCATCGTCGATTCATGGTTTCACCCATCTGCATAGCATATACAAATGTGCAAAGCATTTCTTGAGATTGGTCCTTGTTTTTTGTGTTTCAACCTTGCAAATCTAGATGGTATAAGTCTAGAGTTATGCAGTTTCTGTTTTCTAAATCTGTGATGCTTACCCCCTGATATACGGAGAATCTGATCTGATGTTTTCCCTTCCCACTACAAAGCGCAGTCTACAAATTATTGATGAGTGATGAATGTGCAGTTTTTGAATACAATTATTTCCCCCACCTGTGGTTAGACCTTTTAGCCTCTTAAGTACTCTTTTTCATTCTGCATCTTTTTTCTTTTTTATATAACCCAACTTTTCATGCACCTGTAATCTACCCTCCAGGTTCATCTATTAATTGGAGTATGTATTGTTGCCCTTCTTTATGTATTTTTTTATTTATAGTAAAATGAAATCATGACTAAATTGGAACAAATTTTGACAAAGTGCTTCAATGTATAAAAACCTTGAAATATTAATCATAACTTAGTGTGGCTTTATCAAGGTTTAAACTTTGGTTGAGATTGTTACTGTAGCGGCTTTTTTTTCCCATTTTCTTGTAACAAAAACTTACCTCAATGCCAGGAAAAGTTATTTCTCAAGAATATATTCTGGAATATGGAAGGGACTGTCTTGAGATGCATGTTGGAGCTGTTGAACCTGGTGAGCGTGCTTTAGTGGTTGATGATTTGATTGCAACTGGTGGAACACTCTGTGCAGCTATGGACTTGCTAGGTAAGTGCCCTGTGAGCAAATTCTGACATTAATGGACATTTATTATATCAGAATATGACATTGTTTGACATGTCGATGATCCATTAATTTGTTCAACTCTGTTATTGAAGGTTGCTCAGGCCCCGAGATCTTTTTCTGTAGTTAATTTGTTTATCTCTAGCTCTTGTCAGCAGGGATTTGTTTCCCTGAGATCCACACTTATTTATCATTTTGACACGAAAGGAAAAACCTAAGGGTATATAGGCATGCAAATTAGGATTAGTAGGTTACTATTTCAGGACCTTTGACGTTTATTTTATAAGGTTTAGTGTGCATTACATTCATGCTTTTACTCCAACCATTAGTGTATATAAACAGGTTGAATTCCTTGTCTCTGTTCCAGTTATTTGCTAATTCATTTGATTGACTGTTTATAATTTTTTTTTCACGGATAAGTAAATAGTAGCGGTGTTCTTTTATTGAATCTTATTCATGAATAGATGAACGAGGGTCATTATTATGCCACAGCAAGTTGTTTTTTTCCAGATCACGGTTGCATTTTTAGCTGTATTTATGCCACCTTTTGCTGCATTTCTGCTAACATACCTTCATTTTCCTCCTTGTTAATGTCATCTTTGGATTTGATTATATTAATGTCTTTGCTGCCATTTAGAACGTGTGGGAGCAGAAGTAGTGGAGTGTGCTTGTGTAATTGAATTACCAGAATTGAAGGTATGTATACTTTGGATCTTCTAAATATTTTGTCTGAGGATGGATCCTCTCATCTACATGTCAGGTCATCTTCAAATCTTGTATCTACATCTCTCCTAATAAATATTAGACAGGACTCACTCACCTATAGGAGAGAGAGAGACAACATTTGAATATGACCTTGTCACATTTCTGTTTTTCATAGACTACTCGTTGCTACTGCAACCCTACTTTGAGATGGTAGGTTTGATTTCCATTTAATTTTGTTTGGTTGCCTAGATAACAGAAATGACTGATGCACTTTATTTTAGTTTTTTTAATCGTGTATTCATCAGTTGCCTAGGGAGTATGGTTTTTCTTCCTTGTTATGTTATATATGTTGTCAAGTGTTTCCTAATTTTCATTCGCCTTCAAAGAGGTTCTGTATATTATTATTAAGCCAAGGTATTTTACTAGTGGTTGTGTGTGGAGTCATGGTTGTTAAATGATTTTTTGCGAATACGTGACAGGGTCGTGAACGTTTGAATGGGAAGCCCTTGTACGTGTTGGTGGAATATATCGAGATATGAAAGTGCTCATGAGTCATGACTATGGTTCGGGCAAGAATATTAAGATGTAGATTTGGGAGATGTGTCTTTCAATGGGTGCTTTCCCACTTGGATTCCTATCCTGGCTTGTAGTAGGAACGATCAAATCAAATTAATGCATTTGTATGACCCACTCTTTGGGTCTCGTCTTCTCATCACTCCTTCCCCACCCTTTTTCAAATAAAATTATATCTTTGGCTACAAGATATACTTGTAGATATTTTGCATTTCGAAAACGACTATAGACTCCAGAACGCCCTGTAACCCATTCCTAGCTTTTTCATGGTTTATTGTTAGAACTAAACTTGTCAATATTTTATAACACGCTTGTGTCGCTAATCATAAGCCTCGTGTCATTTCGGGTATTTTAGTTTATGCCAAAATGTCACTTTAAAAGCTTAATTTTTTTTAAAAAAATAACTTCATTTATTGTTATTTTCACTTAAATAAATTTATAATTATATTTGAACTCTTTTGATAAAGGTATCTATCTTAATAAAAAATAAAATAAATTTGTTTTATGACAGTAACGTGTGAGAAATGATTTTATTAAGAAGTGTGAATTATCTTAAAAATAATATAAGATGAAAGTAGTACAATCTTATTTAATTCGTCAAATATTTTCCCAGTCTATAAGCGGAGGTGATTATTTCTGTCATGCACTCCTATAAAAGTTTATCTGATTACCTTTTTCTTTTGCACGTGCTTTGTTTTGAGGGAAGGGGAGGTTCCTCTGGCTCTAAATAATCAAGGCTGAACAGGATCTGGGCTGAAGGGCTTAAAGGTTATGTTGATGAATTTCGCTTTATATATAGTTAGGTTTGTACTACGTATGTATTCCTTTGTCATGCACGTATTGTTAAGATTTCGTACTTTAGTTAAAAGTATGGTTAAAATACTTATAAGTATTGAATAATCTCTTACTTTTGAGTTAGCTTTTAGGTTTGAGCTGGATATAATTAATTTCTAATTTGATAGGTTATTCATTTTCCATATTTGGTCAATCACAATATTTAGTATTGCAAATGTTTAGTTGTGGATACAAGAAGTTGTGTTATAATAATGTATACAAATATGATAAAAATATTCCTTAAAATCGGTGAGGAATGTAGAGTAAGTTCTTGAGCCTCGGACTCTAGCCAATGAAGATTAGTCCTGTTAGTAAGGGGAAGAGTCATATCCCACAAGGATGAGTTTGAATTTCGCCATTGATGTTGAAGACCTCATTGTTAACTTCTTGGGTAATAGTAATATGTGAGTAGGGATGATAATGAGGTAAAGTAAGTATGGGTAATAGCTCATCATTACCCACCTTGTTGGATGAAAATCTACCCCTTACCCGTCCTATATCTGTATGGGTTTCCACGAATTTTATAAATATTCAGGGGTGTCCATGGGTAGATCTATGCATATTTGTTAAAATATAAAATTTTAAATAAAAAGTAAAAAATAAATAAAAATAAAAATAATTTTAAAACATATATTTGTAGTAAAAATAAATAATTTTGAAACATGTATTTATTTATACTAAAAATAAATTAGAGAAACTTACTTTATATATAATTAAAAATATTTAAGTAATTATAAATTACGGGTACCCGCTCTAACTGGCGGATACCCATTAAGTTGTCTATTTTCAATTCGGAGTAGATTTTATTTACAAGTATCTATGAGTACGAATATTTTTGTCATTCCTATCCTTAAACGTCTTTGTAAGAGTTCTTTAAGTTGTAAAACTTGTCTTGACTTTGATGAGCCAAGACCTAACTCACATAAACTTTTATTCACCAAAAATAAAATGAGTCTTAAACTCCTCTCCCTACACACAGCGAAATGTCAAAATAATAATGTTAATAAATAATTATTAAAATAAACAGTCATAAAATTTAGATTATATGTGAGAGTCAATCTGTCCCAAAGCAGGAAAGGCACTGGTTGATTATTCAATAATAAAGGCCATATTTCATGATCAATTCATCCCATTGATTGATCCATTTTGTTAAAAGTATTCCATTCAGTTTTAAGAATCCAAAAGTAGTTTGGGCTCTCATTTTAGAGTATGGGCTAACTGTTTAGAGCTTAGCCTGATATACAACATAGGGCGCCAAACTACACCACACCCCTATGAGATGGAAAGCAGCAAGGCCCGAAACCGGAACGGGTAAATAATTTAAGATCCTATTACGCAAAGAAATCATAAAGGGAATGTTTTTCTCATAACGAAAAATCATAAAGGGAAAGGTAATTAATAAAAGAAGTGGAAATTTGAAAGGAGAATAGAGAAAGCAGAAGGAAAGAAACGTAGCAAACTAGCAAGTGGGATTGCGAGAGGTTAATTTCCGTCAAAAAAAGTGACTCTTCTTATAGTTAGTTAATTTGTCATTTGATTTTTCTCATATCATTTCATTATCAGACAAGTTAAGGTTAGAACTTTGTTTGGACTCATTGCGTAACTTGCGCTATACTTCCCTATTGCGTTGACCAAATTTTCTGCTCGTGAAGTTGAGTGGGACCCTTTCTCCTTACAAGTTACAAGGTCCAAAGTTCCAAACCATCCCTCTAGTCTCGTTTCGTGTTTCCACTTTGATTACCTATCCTTACTCTTTACTCTATTTCCCTTCTTGTAAAGTTAACTTATAACTACTTTGATGATCTTTTTAACAGAACTTAACGCCTTCTGTGTTTTATTTCTTTTTTGCAGTAAATGCAAAGCACAAGCATTTTCAACTACTATTTTAATAATTTCTTCAATTCAACAGAAGCTAAAAAAATTATTAATTGTCCCTAAAATGTATAACTAAAGATGTATTTATTCTTAGATTTTACTAAATTAACATTACTACATATTTTAAAAAATTTAATGACTATATATGCACTGTCAATATAAAAAATTTGCATGATTAACCAATCAAAAATTACTGTTGATATAACTTCTAAGGTAGTTATTCTAAAAGTCAACAAATTTATCATACATGATGATTTGTGATTGGATAACAGTTAGTACATAATCTATTTTCTCTATTTTAAATTAAATTAGTAATATATACACTACAATTTCGATACAAACTCAGTTTTAGACGTATTTCATTCACGAGGAAACATTTGCTTCGCTGGGTAAAGGGGTACCTCACGAATAATGTATGTGAATTGTCCTATTGTAGATTTTTCAGCAGCGACAAAATCCATTGAAACGGCCGAGCAATGCCGTGTAGCCATTGCCATTACCCGATTTTCCAACTGAATCTCACAATAAAAAGTCACAGCTATAAATTCGGTGAAAAGAGGAAGAAATTATATTAATTAAAACGACTAGTTACCTAATAATTAATAATTATTCATTACAACTTGAAAGCGAAGAACTGATGAAGCAAACAAATGCGACAGTGATTCTTTCGGTGAGCATTTGTATTTGGGTGGTTGCTCGTTTACAACGGGGTATTTTGGTAGTAGAGCATTTAGACCCCACATTTTTCATAATCGCACAAAACGTAAGTACCCTCTCATGTACATTTTAAGTATCGCCTAGGCAAAAATTTTTAGTCAATAAAAGTAACATTCTCCCCGAATCAATGAAGATTTATTTTTATTGATTCTCCAACTTCATTCTTATGCTCTAATTAGATACGAAATGTGAAAGTAAAACATGATAAAGTAGAATAATCAATTGCTGAAAATTAAATAGAAATATTTCAAATAAAATAAAATCTTCGATAATTAAAGTTTGACTTTATGTTCATAATTCGCTCTTGCACCAAAAGAATCCTTAAAATGGAGTGCAGGAAGTATAAGCCAAATCGGAAAATATAAAGAAATATTGCGGCGTCGATAAATGCAAGAAAAGAAGCAGGTTGAGTTCAATACCTCAACAATCAACATACATACATGATACATCCCAAATGAAAATAAATCAAGAAAAAAAAGTGTTTATAAAAAAGAAAAAAAGATTAGGAGGACAAACTGTAAATACGTGTTTTTACAATATATAAATGATAAGAAAACAGGGCAACACAGCACGCGAGTCAAACACTAATAACTCGCCGTTGTCCCCACTGACTGAGTCGAACCCAACTCGCCCGTCCAACAAGGACTCCACAAACCCGATTTGCTTGGAGACCCGACCCGCTATGACCCGGCACACCAGCATGGCCCTTCTGCCCCTGCCTCCGCCGGAGCTTTCATGGGCACCACCGCTGCCGGAGAATGTGCAAATCGCCGACCCTTTGCCGCCGGGGAAGGACAACGCACGAGCCCCGCCGTAGGGACAGCGGCCGGAGGTGGGACCCAAGCAGTGAAACCTCATCACCTCGTTCCCATCCGCAACGCATCGCGCATTCTCCTTCCAGTTACTCTCCTGGGCCGGGCCGGTCCCGGACCGGCCCTTCACCGCCTCGCGATACTCCTCGAAGCGGGACACCGTCCGCGGGCCGTTGTGGACCTTGAATATCATCTCGACCCGGCCCGAGAAGGGCTTGGGCCCCCAGCTGGTGTGGAAGATAATCTCCACGACGTTCCGCGAGGGATGCCCCTCGGTGAGTTCGGTGAGAGAAGGGAAGCGCGGGTCCGCGTGGCGCGTGGCGGTGGTGGTCACGCTCCGCGAGCGGTTGATGGTGCTTTCGAAATCGGGTTTGGCGGCGGTTGGAGGGTATCTGGAGCTGTGGTGTTTCTGAAGGGGCTTTTTGGGCTCGTGCTTGGGCTTGGTTGTGTCGACCACTACGTCTTTGATGTTTTGGACGCTCTTTCTGCAGCTGGAACTGGGTATGAGGTATTTAGAGTTGGGGTGGTATACGTCTTCGTATGCTCTGGACTTGCATTGCAATGACTTCATCCACCCACTCGCCATTACCTGAACAGAACAAGTTGTAATGTAACGTAGTAATATGTTGTCTCTGACTCTCTCTATCTTAAAGAGTTGAAGTTTTGGTAGCTCTGGGTTTTGTTTGGGGTTGTAGTTGTAACAGATGGGGTCTCATCCTGTGGCCGTACAGCAGAGAAAGGAATGAATGAATGAGAGGAGAAGTGGAACAGACATGGCGCCATAATAAATGGATTTTACTCCCGTCTGAAATCGCGCTTTTGCCCTTCTGAATATTTTGGAATTACCCACGTGGCCTCTGTCTCTTCTTCCCTAGCCCTCGTAAAACAACAAATTCCATTAATTCCCAAAACAAAAATCTCATCATAATTCACAGGTTTTATTTGATGTTTACGTACCGACGCGAATCCTGTCTACTTGGGTGATTGCGGATTAAATTGAATCGATTTTAAAGAGAAAAATTATTTGATCTAATCATTTTAGTTTTGTTAATTCATCATCCGATTAGTTTGGTTTTGAATTTAAATCCAATCCGATCTGATCCAATTTAAAGTAGTTTAAATTAGATCAGTTTTTGATTTTAATCTTCTTATTATTTTTTAAAAAAATGTTAAATAAATAATATGATATATAATAAATATATTAAAAAATAATTTAAATATCAAATATTTCATTAATGAGTCATTATATAACTAATACTAATATAATTTTTCAAATATATATTATTAAAAATAAATTTACATAACTTGATAATTATGTTTATGTATCTTTACTTAAATAGTTACTATAAAATTATTTTTAAATAAATATATTTTTTATAAACAAGTATAATTTATGTGATAATTTTACAAATATGTAAGAAATAAAAACGTAAACATGAGTGATCTTAGAAAATTAAAAATGAAGATATATATGTATGTATAAGTTCAGTTTGGATTGGATTGGATTGGTTTTTAAAATCAAATCCGAAATCCGATTCAATCCAATAAAAAATTTCAGTTTTTTTAATTTTCAATTTTTTTTGGTTTTCAATTTATTCCTTTTTCAGTTTTTTGGATCGATTTTTTCAATTTTCATTAGATTGAATCGGTTTATGAACACCCTAGTCCATGCGTGCTCAATTCATTTGGATGCGCGCGATGTCTATTGTATTGAAGGGGAGTCATTTTCGCTGCTGGCATAATATTCCGGATTTCAAACTTCTAAATCAAATGTATGAGTTTAAATTTCATATATCTAAAGATTTTTATATTATTAATTAATTAAAAATAATTTTAAATATATTTTTAAAATAATTATTATAAAATCCAACAATTATATCATGCATAATAATTTATAATTAGATAATAGTATAACATTATTACTAAAAAAAAAACATTATCAATGTGTTCTAATTAAATATATATTAAGTACGATTTTTATTTCTTTACACGTATAAATATGCACTCATCCATAATAAATTTAATAAATATTTAACAAACTATTAAATCAGGTTTAATAGTTAAACTAGTTAACAGTTATAAGTGAAAGTTGCCGCATTTGATTGCTTAATCTATACTGCTCAGTGCTCAATACTGGAGTATTTATGATTTGGGATGTGGTAGAAAAGCTCGACATCTAACAAGTGCTTTAATTAGCCTTTGGGTAATTTTAAAGGAAATACTATAAATCAATTTGTTTCGTGGGTCAGCATCAGGACTGAGGACTATTATGATTTATTATGGGAGTCAAGACTCTCAAAAAGCTAAGCCCTGCGGCTTTTATGAGGGTCAGTTTAAAAAAACTAAATAAATAAGCAAATGTTGATTAGTATTTTTAAGGTAATGATGAAAGTATTAAAAAAATTAAATGGTTGGCTTAATGGTGTGGGGTTTAGATAATGTGAATAAAGTTATTAATTCTAACCTTATTATCATCTTTGTACACTAGAAAAAGAATTAAAAAAAAAAACTAAAAGTGATCTTTTATTAAAAAATATGATTAGTGTATTTTTAATGTAATTTTTAGACAATGTTTGGTTTAAATTTTTTATTTTATCTTCTCCTTAAAAATAAAAATTGAACTAAATATTTTTTTTAGAAAAAAAAACAGCTTAATTTTATAAAAAAAAAGGGTAAAATAAATAGTTTTTTAGAGAAAGTTACGTGAAATAACCTTTGAAAATTTGGCATATTTTTTTTCTTGCTTTCACTCTCTTGCATGTGCACTCTCTTTTTCTTCTTCTTTTTTTCTCTTCTCTGCTCTCTCTCTCTTTCACTCTTTCCATATACTTTCTCCTTGTTTTCTCATAAAGTTGTAATTTTTGGAATCCTAATAAGTACAAACATCTCATTAACATCATCTTTATTTCTTTTCTTATTACATCATATCATTAATCATATCAATTACTTATTTCATCTATCTTGTTATCTCTCTCTGAGTATCTACACTAAAGGAGTGTTCAAGAATCACTTTTCTTTCTCGTATATCTCTTTCTCCTTATTCTTTCATCTCTTTCTTATCGCTTCTTGAGTCATCTCTTTTGCATTAAAAGAAATAAAAATTATTAAATAATTTTTACTTTATTTTTAAAGATATTTTGAACTTTAATTTTAAAATATTTTTTAAAGAAAAAAATTACTTAACACTGTTTTTATATATTTCTTACATGATTTTCAATAATAATTTTTTATTATTAAATCCTTAACCACTATGGTAACCCAGAAAAATAATACAACAATTGGACCTTTTTATTAAAAAAATTGACAACTTTTTTTTTATAAGACTTCTTCCAAGATATGTACTGTATTAGTTTTTTTTTTCACAAAAATACCTTTAAGCGGAAATGTATTGTTTTACTAGGTGAAAATTAAGAGAACAAAATCTTAATAACTTTAAGGATAATTCTAGATAACAATTATAAATTATTAACAAATTTAATGCCATTAATAAAATTAACTAAATTTCTTAATTTTTGTAAAAAGTTAAAAGTATCTTATGTAAATAATAGAAGTAATAGTAATAAAACTATATAGATTTAATTATTCATTTGGTTCTTATAGTTATAAAAACTTTTCCTTTTAGTATCTAAACTTAAAAATATTTTCTTTTAGTCCTTATACATATATCATTTTAATCTCTTTTAGTCCTCGTCATAAGGTCTAAAAGGGATTAAAATAATATGTTTAGAGACTAAAAAAATTAAAACCAATATGTGTAGGGACTAAAAGATGATGCTTTTAAGTATAAGAACTAAAAGAAAAAAAAAATTGTAACTATAGGGACAAAATAAGTAATTAAACCAATTATATATTTAAGAAGCTTGTTAACTAATATCCTACGAAATGAATAACAATTTATTTCCATTAAAAGATATATTAAAATGTGTTAATAACATTTTTTAATAAAATCATTTTACTTTTAATTTCTTAACTGGATTCTGTAGAGCACTAGTTAGTACTTACCATGTTTAATTCATTTGCGTTTCTTGTTTTTTACAATAGCCCAACTCATTTCCGGATGGTGAGTAGCTAGCTAATCAAGTCATATTCTAATAAAAGAAAAGTTTTTTTTGGCCTTCTAACTAAGAATGCTTGGTGGCATTGTTGCTGCTTAAAATCAAAGCGACCATTACTGAGCTACAGTGTTGGGTAGTCAGTTTGAATATTCAATATAACACTAGACTAAAAAGTGGAATGGAATTAAATTATCGATTTTGACACCCGGGGTAGATTCGTCAATGCAATCGAGGTTTTCGCTTCTTCATTTTTAATGTTTTTCTTTAAAAAAAAATAATAACAACTACTGGACATACTAATAAAAAATGTAGAAGGTACTACTTAAGAGCGTCATGGTAGATACTAGTAGAAATTAGTAAAAAAGAACATGTCATGGGAGTTTGGAGTGGAATTAACAGTTGGTGGGGGAGAATAGAAGAATGGAAACTGGCAGAGAGTTGTAAGGGAGAAAGCATCTAAAAAAGCACTGAAATTTAAACTAATAAAACGACAGGTTTTCTTCCACTTTCATGCTAATCATATTTAATAATTCGTGTATGGAATGGCTTCTGTGCATTGTTTATTGATTACCTGCAGGAGCTACTCTAGGTACCAAGTCGCTGTTCTGTTAGTAACATATTGTGACAACGGCCTCTAGTTCCATTAGAAGCAGACAATCATCTGGAGATAATCAAAGCTTATCTATAATTTTATGACTTTATACCACCATATCAAACCACTGAATGGTCCAATAATACACGAGGATTTGCGCCTATATACGAACAAGCCATCAAGGCCAAATTAAGCTGCAGTCAAAAAGTTGCAAATTGAATAACGTAACCAGACATGGTTAATTTGTAATGCGTGGTATAAGATTCTTTTGCCCCATTATTAAATCAAAAGAAGTGCATGTACAAAAACAAAAATAATTGTAATTTAAGACTTATTAATATTTGAGTAGAATTTTTTTATATTTTCTTTTAGAATGTAACGTTGGTCATAGAGTATTACTAAAATTTAAAGGATCCTTAATCTAAAATGGTTTGGTGGTTGGAGAGTGGGAATGAGAAATGGAGTCCGGAAGTTGGGACGAGTGCGGGTGGAAATGTTGCCAGCCTTTGTTGTCACGCCTGCACAATCCATTCGAGCTTAGCCCCGGGAAATGCGTACCTGTTTGGCGTGCTTCAACTTAAAATTCGGTATTCCGTATTCTATCTATAATTCAACAACCTCCTCCAAATATGCATAAGCTTCCTATATGTATACGCTTCAATGTTTTTAAAATTAGACTGATTTTTGATATTAGTTTAAGATTCAATGATTCAACTATAATTGAACCAGCGTTAATAAAATGATAATAATAATAAAATAATATTAAATAAATATAATATCATAATTTTATAATATTAAAAACTAAAATAAAATATTATTTTACATTAATTTATAATTTTTATTAAATATGTGTTTTTATTTATGTTAAAAATGTTTTAGATTAAATTTAAAAAATGAAAAAAATAAAAAATTTGAAAACCACCAGTTCAAACTAGGTTTTTGCATTGGTTTTTACCAGTTTTAGATCGATTCGACCAGTTCTTACCAATTCTGAAATCATTCAATTTTTTCCAGTTAACGGATTAGTCATTATACCTGTTCCTAGTTAGACCAATCGAACTGACTGGTCTGATCAAGTTTTTAAAATTATGGTACGCTTTTAACCCTTTTTTAACATAAAATAAGTCTCTTTTCATAATTCAACAAATTTTATAGCCAAAAGGAAAAAAGAGGTTGAAATATAATACATAATGTAACAGAGAGAGATAAATATAGAAAATAATATTATATTAAATTACCAAGATGAATCTCTAAATATGATTGAAAAACAATATCAACGATACTTAAGATAGTATATCTAAGTTTTGTGCTTGAATTATTGTAAGAATTATTATACCTATATCACATTTTTTTCCTAATTTAGTTCCAATCTTTGTGAAGCATTTTCTTGAGTGCTGAAAAGTACGTTAGTTAAAGAGTTCATTAAAAATGACGTCAAAATTACGTTTAAAATACGATAAAAATGTATCAATAATGTTTTTTAGTAATGAAAAAAGTATTTTAATTTTTAAATTATTTTTTTAAAATACTGGTTATCATTTGTCCTTTCTTTTTCTGACAAAATGATTACATGCCGTATTAATATTCAAAGCTTCTGAGCAAATTCAAATGACTTAACTAATGACAGAGAAAAGACAATGAGTTGGGGATAGGCCACTTCTGCCAGTGGGCAATAAATTGAATTATAAGAGAAATTAAATACTATAATACTGTAGTTTTTTTTTTCACTACCAAAAAATACTGTATATATTTTTAACGTAAAATTTAATTTTAATAATTCACGTAATAAATATCAGCGTTAAAAATTGATGCGCCGTTATTAAAATAAATTTATATTTTAATTACAAAATAATATAAAAATACTTCTAAGTTTTGTATATTGAATTAGAATAATGTTATATCTTCTTACCAATCTTTTTACAAATTTTCCTATTATTTAATAAAGAATATATTAAATTTAAAAAATATAATATTTAATATTTTAAAAATATAAAACGTATTTAATATTTATCATAAAAAATTAATAAAATGATATTATCAAAAAATTTGGAATTATCCACTGAATTGTTAATGATTCTCTGGTATATACCAAAAAAAGATTCACAATTCATAATATAATTAGATTTGAACAGCTGGGTGGTGTATAACCCGTGGAACAGTGAACCCATATTTGTGCCTCAGCGTTGAAATAATAATAACTAAATCTTTAAAATATTTGTTAAAGATTTTAAATATAAAATATTAAATAAAAAATCTTAATATATTAAATATCCATAAAGCATTGATTTTAAAGAAAAAGTTTAATAGATATGTATTGTTAATATAAAAAATTTTATACTATCAACTAATTAAAAATCATTATTGATATAATTTTTAAAATAATTATTATTAAAGATAATAAATTTATCATACATAATAATTTTTTATTAAATAATAGTGAAAAAAAAAGTTATACTATCTATACATGACAGATTATTTCTCTTACGGCCTATTTGGTATGATAAAGGGAGAAGGAGAGAGAAATTTTTTAAATTTTTGAAAATTTCATTGGTTTGGTTCAATAGAAAAGAAGAATGAGAATTTTAAAAATTTTGTAGATTCACTACTTATTTTAATTCTATTTCTCACTTATTTTTATTCATTTATTTATCTCTCTTTTATTTTTCATCTATTTCTCTCAAACCAAACAATCTAAAATATTAAATTATTTCTTATCTATTTCTCACCTTTTAACTTATTTCTTATCTTCTTTTTTTTTTTTTCTCTATCAAACAAAGGCTTAAATGATGTTTTTAATTAGGAGTGACAGTTGCAAGTGGGACGGTTAGGACAGTGGAATAAAATTGTGTTAACAGAAATGGCGAACCAAATCTAGCATGGCTTTTGTCAGAAGAAATGGAGAATCATGACCTTCGTTGTTAATCATACTGTCTTCTTGGAAAGCAGATTTTGCAAAATCAACGAGTCTTAACTGAGGAAGTTGAAGACGAGGACCGATGTTTCTGACCAACTTACCGAACTCATGAAATGGACGGCTTAAAAGCATTCCAAGTTTGCAACCTCGTCAACCCATAAAGCAAGGAAAGAAAATAAAAAAGGTTCAACAGAAGAACCCAAGACCAGTCCTAATATTGATAGATGACTGGCTGGATAATAAATTCAGCATTCTCGTTACACTTATTATATTAGAAAATATTAGCGAATACTCATATATTATATAAATATTTTAATTTTTTAACAAAATTTAAAAAATGTTTATAGTTCAAAAAGTATAATTATTTTTTATAAAATTTAAATTATATATTGAAAATATTTAAAGTTATAAACAATTGAAAATATTTAATTTAAAAGAATTTAAAGATGAGTTTTAAGAAAAAAAAAATGTTATGTCATTATTTGGATAAGAGTAGGTCGAGAGATTAAATCATTTTAAAAAAAGATATACTTTTATATATTATGTAAAGGTAAAAGTAAAAGTAACTGATTTGATAGTACAAAAAGTTAAGATTTATACAAAAAAAATTGAAATCTTTTTAAAAAGTTAAAAAGTATTTTTCAAAAAAAAAAACTGTTGTTTAATGAAAAAAATATAATATAGAATTGCTTCACCCTCAAATGTAAACATTTCATTTTATAAACAATTTTAAATTTTCTTATAATATTATTGTACTTGTTGAGTAACAAAAATTAATTGATATTCGATTCTTGCATTTTTAAAATATTAAATGCATTTTTTAACTTAATATTTCCTATATAAAATATTAAGAAGGTTAATAAAATGATATTGTAAAAGAATATGACATTTTTCTTACTTTATTGCATAGTAGCAAACTTGCTTAATGCATATGAATTGAGATAATATATAAATGATAAAATAGAAGATTTTATCGCACTTTTAATTTTTCTATTATAATTAAAATGTGATTTTGGTCCTTAATAACTTTTGCAAAAATCAAATCTCTCAATTTTTTATATTAATTATTAGGTTCCTTAGTTAGTTTGTGTTCCGTGACTAACAATTTACATATGTAGCATAACACTTTATTATTGTAGATTTATTAGTTATTTTAATCTATATAACTTTTATTGGTATATTTTACGTTCAATTTTCATTAGAGATGACAAAATGAATTGGGTCAATTGTCCTAACCTTAACCCATCCAATGAAATGTAGGGATTTGGGCTTATATTTTAAGCATGAATTAAATTTGAGTCTTTTTAACTCAATCCGATAGTGCCTTAATACGAGCTTAACGCACAAAACTCGTACAACTAACTTACCAGGCTTGGACCACATTTTAAAAATGTAGAGATTGGGTTTTTAATTGCAAACACAAATTTAATTTGGATTTTTTTAGCCCAATTTGATAATGTCTCAATCTTGGTTAGCTTGAGAAAATCCCATACAAAATGACCTTTTCACCGGGCTTGGGTTTCATTTTAGAAAAATGAATTGAATATGGGCTTTTTGGCTTGGCCCACTATAGCTGATGATTGACCTAACGTGAACTCACTCAATGAAATATTGGGCTTGAACTTTAAATTTTGAGCATAAATTATATATAGACCTTTTTAGCCTTATTTAGGCTTAGTGCACAAAAGCTTATATAAACTAGGCTTTCATTGGGCTTGAGTCTCATTTTAATTGATCTTTGACTTTTTGGCCTGACCTTATGACTAGCTCAACCCATACCCACTTGATGAAATATTGGGTTTAAGCTTTAAATTTTGAGTATAAATTAAATCTAGGCCTTTTTAACCTTATTCGGACTTAGCCTACAAAAAGCCTATACAAACTAGGCATTCACTAGGATTGAGGCTCATTATAAAAGCCTAGATTGAACTTGAGTTTTTTTGTCCTCATTATAGTCCATGACTTGCATAGAATCTGTAACTGGCTCAACCCAAAATCTTCTTATGAAATGTAAGGCTTAGGCATTAAATTTGAGCCTGAATTAAGTTTGGGTATTTTTAGCCCTATTCAATTATGGCTCGATCTAGGCTTAGTTCATAAAAAACTCAAATTTTTTTTAATTCTATTTTGCTCTCACTTCATTCATTTCATCACAGCTTCATGCGAAAAGTCTCACGTCTTTTTATTAAACTTTTAAAAGAAAATTATAAGATTATTAACAAGTTTTTAAAACTGTAAAAATAAACAAAAAAAATTGAAACTAAAAACTTGTTTCAATTTTTAAAAATTTTAAATCAAAATCCACTCCTAACGGAACATTAGTTTTTTTTGAGATAATTGTTTCTTAAAAAATGTTTCTCTAAAATCATTATTACCAATGTGTCATAATACGCTCAATTATTTAATTATGCTTATCAATATCAACATAAAAAGTAACATTTTGTTTTATATTATTTTGGAAATAAACTAATCTTATTGTCGAGTTGCAGATAATTATTGTTGTTAACCCCGTTTTTAAGTTTTATGGATAAATGGGCCATGAAGCCCAACAAAGAAAAGGGAAGAACTAAGCAATACTAATTAAGCCCCTCTGGACCGAAAAAATAAAACCTAAGAGACGACAAAGCTGATGCCTGATGGATGAAATAAAATCATTATGTTATTTTGCAAATAAATTTAAATGTATATTAGTCTTCATATATATATGATGATTCTTTTTTTAATTAATTAATTAATTAATGGTATTTATATTTAATAAGAATAATATGATTTTAATTCCTCATTAAGAATTAAAAACAGATACTTTTTATAATTTTGAGAGACTAAGACAAATAATTTTTTTATAAAATTAAATAAAAGGGTCAATATTTAAGAACCAAAATTTCATTCAAGTCTTTTAAATATAATAAACTGATATTTGTATATGTGAGGATTAAAATGATTATCAAATATCAATCATTAGAAACACAAATAATTGGTAAAAAACACTAAAATATAGATATCCCATGCTCGGAGGGGGACAGATTATTCAAAGTATTCAATCATGAAGGAGTGATTTTCGGATCTATGGATTAGAATTAATAGTTTAATACCAAAGGTCATCATTATTATTATTATCTTTTTTCTTCTTAAAGAGATGAATTAGAAATACAGAACTTCATCAGGAGAGATTTAATTGCATGCGCGTGTAGTATGCTAAGTGACAATTAGGACCCAAACTAAGCAACAGGTCACAACGTATTTTAAAAGTTATTTTTAGTGTTATTGAATTACATATCTTATCCTAATTTTATATATTAAGCATTTAATTTTTTCAATTTTTTATTTATTTTAAATATATTTTTTAATTTTAACTTGATTAACAACTAGTCCAAAAAATTCTTTCGCAACTATCTCAGTCTACTATAATTTTATCTTTGTTTGTATATTTGATTGTCTTAACTACTTAACAGCTTTCATCGTTTTCATCTTTATTTTTAAATTGAATTTTAGTATTCTCTTTAAAGAATTTTTTTATATATATAAATTAGAATAACTATATTGAATGAAAACATTTATAAAAGTTAGTCTTTAATAGGAGTATTTTTAGATAATTTTATTTAATGAGAACATTTTTAGAGATTCTTTATAACATCTTATCTTTTTTAATCCATGCTTTTAATCTTTATTTTTAAATTGAATTTCAGTATTTTTTTATAAAAAAATTACCAATAGTTAACAATAATTTTGTATTACAATATAAATTGTTTATCGTAAATTTAAAATATAATTTATATATTTAAAAATATTTATTTATAACAAATTTTAATTATAATATTTATATATTCAAAAGTATTTAATTATTATAAATTTTAGTTATATAAAATAAACATTTATCCGATGTATTGCATAGGCTAAAATATTAGTTGTCAATAGTTAAAAATAATCTTCTATCACAATATAAATTGTTAATCATAAATCCAAAATATAATTTATATGTTTAAAAGTATTTATTTATTACAAATTTTAATTGTAATATAATTTATATATTCAAAAATATTTATTTATTATATTTGTAGTTATATAAAAATAAACATTTATCATATATATTACATATACTAAAATACTGATTATGATAAAAAAAAACTTGAAGGTGAATCTTTGCCATTTTTGTCTTACTTGATTCAATTTAATTACATGGGTTAATCTTAAATAAAAAATACACATGTAAACACTCTAGTTATTCATGAGTTTTTTTTTTTCAAGACTTTAAAGCTTGAGTGCAATTCTTTTATATAATGAAATCTAAAGTTACACTAGACTTAGCTAGTTTAGGGTAGTTGCAAATTTTCAATTTCTATTTTTAAACTTAAAATGTGAAAGAAAAATTGTTTGAATTAAAAACTGTTGAAATGATTTGTAAATCAATTTTAAATTTATTTTAATTCATATTTGGAAAATAGAAAAAAAAATCATAGCTCTAGATTTAAATTATTAAAAGTTGTATCGTCCCTTTTGACACTTTCTTCCTTTTTTTTTTTTGTCTTTCTTCACCTCTTGCTTAGTACTTTTTTTTTCGTTCAATCTTTGTCTCCAAACACTTACTATTCACCCATCACACCCACACCAGTGAGCTCCCCTTCCTCAACCTCTCCACAACTTACATCCCCCCCAACGACTTCGTCACCTGTATCCCCCCAAAGTCTACTCTCTACTTCTCTCCTTTTATTTTTGCCACCACTTGCAACTTTTTCTCTCACGACTCTTTTGCTAGCAACACCTCCACCTGTCATTCTTCCACCCTATTGGCCCTAATGCCTCAATATATGTCCTATAAAACAATAATAATGGACACTAACTATTTCAAAAGTATCAAAGAATACAAAATGAACACTAACTATTATTTTAATTTGTGCAATGTCCGGGATAAATATTTATTTATATAATTAAATTTTATTATAAATAAATCCTTTTAAAAATATAAATTATGTTATAATTAAATTTTATAATAAATATTTTGAACATAAAATTTATATTTTAGATTTATGATAAATAATTTATTTTATGATACAATTTTATTTTTAATTGTTAATAATTTCTTTTAAAAAAATATTGAAATTTAATTTAAAATAAAGATAAAAAAAAGATAGATTGAAAAAGATAAGAAATTAAAAAAAATTTGAAAATACTTTTATTAAAAAAAATTATAAAAACATTTTTGTTAAAAATAACTCTAAAAATACTTTTATTTGAAATAACTATTTTAATTTATATGTAAAGTTTATTAAGAGAATTAGAACCCCTAGAAAGTAGTCGTCGAAGCCGTGTCTCTGTTAGGCCTATCCAAAGCAGACATGTAAGCATTTATTGGTGGGTCCATAAATGGTTTGGAGGTATTTTGTTCTATGAACAACTAATCCTAGTGTGATGTGGCAGGAAAATAGAATCTAGACATAAAAAAAAAAAAAAAAAAAACACCCTCAGGATTGCTAGCTATAGATTTTTTTTATGACATTTGTTAATTGGTGTTCTAAAACTATTGATTAAAAAATCAATAATAGAAATTTTTCAAAATGAATAATGCAAATTTTTATTAAAAAAACACGTTAAAAAAGTATTGAAAATGATTTTCAATTTCTAAATTAACACTCTTAGAATACTGGTTAATATTTCTTTTACATTTCTATAATTTTTATATAATATATTAAAATATATTTTAAAATATTAAAAGTATATTTATAAGTTTTATATTAAAGAAAAGGCTATAGAAAATTTGCGTTGGGTCAATTTAACGGATTTGAGGTTGCACAACTTAATAATGATAAAACTATATATATTTTTTAACTCAGTTGATCTTAATAACTCAAAATAACATAAAATTTTAGTTAGCCTATACATATAGTAAACTGTCATTTTATTCTTTTAGATTGTAAGTGTAAGTTATTTTAATTTTATTCACCAAAAAAAAAAAGAGTTATTTTAACTTTAATTTTATAAAATCTTCGCTTTAATATCTAATTTTATAATTAGTATTTCGTTTTAATCCTAGTTGGCTTCATTTTTTATTGTCATTTAAAAAAGATTACAATGATTTTAACGCTTATAAAATCTGATATTAAAATGAAAAATTATTTTTTAAACATATCTGCCACAAGGGAATTGTTAAAACCTCCAACTGTTTATAAGAAATTTATAGATAGGACCACAAACACAATGCACCCCAAAAAGGCCAAAATATGAGAACTCAAAACATTATAAAAATGCTCAAACAGGTAATAATGCGTCTAGTACATTGCCTTCCGGTTTGATCCTTGCTTTGGAACATTTGTAGTTCAACGCGCATTCATTATTAATGGGTTCAAACAGGCTCTTAAAAGATATTAGGTGTATATTTATTAAATTCGGAAATCCAATCAGTTATCGAATCGGTCAGGCCACTACATCAGTGGATCATTTATCGAATTACGAAGTAATTGATCAAATTACATATACTGGTATATATTAAAACATTTTAAACAATGAATTTAATGATCATGTACTGACAGTGTAAAATAGTTTTATATTATCATCCAATCACTAGATCACCATTTATTGTAAGTTTGTTGACTTTTATAATAAATACTTTAAAAGTTATATTAATGGTTATTTCTGATTGGATGATAGTATAAAACTTTTTATACTAATAGTGCATAACCATTAAACTCTTTAAACAATTCATAACTTATAAATCTTATATATTAAAAATTCATTAAAAAGTTGATGTTAAACCCTAAGAATCTCATAAAATTCACAAGATACCAATTTACTCAATAAAACGCCGGGTCACTTGAGAAAAAAATCCATTCAGATTTTGTTTACACACAAACTAAGTAAATTAAAATAATTAAAAAGAAACAAATTTTTTAGGTGATATAAAGATTTACATAATTATTTAATACTAGTATTTTAGTATACATAGGACAAATGTTTATTTTATATAATTAAAATTCATAATAAATAATTATTTTTAAGTATATCAATTATATTTTAATTTACAATAAAATATTTAAATTACAATATAAAGTTATTTTAACTAATGACAATTTCTTTTTAAAACTATTGAAATTTAATTTGAAGATAGAAATAGAAGAGAGTAAATTGAAAGAGATATATAGTTAACAAGATTAAGTATACAAATAAAAATAAAAGACAGATAATTTGAGTTGATTGAGAGATACTTTTTTGTTGATTGTGAGAATAATGTATGAAATATACTTTTATATAATAGAAAAGAGAAAATATTGAGAAAATATAATTAAGAGAATAAGAAAAGTAAAATATTTTTTCCCTAAATTGTGTATTTTAATTTATAATATAAAAATAAATAAAGTAATAATACATTTACCGGTTTAGTAATTTAGTTTACCCAAATTACATATACTCAGTTTATACATAGTATTTCTCAATTCAAGTGATTTATCTAAAAGACATGATACATGTACAATAATTTGTACAACAACATTTTTTATGTCTATCTCTTTTCATTATTATGAAATGTAATAAATAAAGTGCAGGAAAAAGACAAACACAAAAAAATAGTTATTGTACAAATTGTTATATAAATTATTGTATAGATAACATTTTTCTTTATCTAACCACAACTTAGCATCGTCGATTTGTCCAATCCAGTTAATTAAGATATCGCAGCTTATTATGTATAGAAAAGCGAATGAGGCGACGGACTGTCTTTTCACATTGGTTGTGTGGTCATTATCAACCCGAACTACTCAACATTTGTTGCAACCAACCTCATCAAGTTTGTAATTATGTTTGGACTGCTGTAACTGAAAGGCAGATCAGTTCCTATAATAAGTGATTGTACATCGTCAACCTTTAAAGCCCAAATGTTTTGAAAAAGTAAATTATGCAGCTGATTTAATTTTGATTGACGGAGATAGCAAATAGAAGAGTTTTCATTGCAAAATAAATTAATTAGTTAAATATGTTTTCATTTTCTGTAAATAGGAGTAAGATTGGATACAAGTCCGGATCCATCTGATAGCCAGATCAAGTTTAAATTTTTATCTCTAAAAGTCAATTTTTCTTTCTTTTTTCTTTTACTTTCTTTCCAATCAAACAAAAAAAAAATATTTCATTATCTGTAATTTTTATTCTCTTTATTTTTTTTCTTCCAATCAAACATACCATAAGTGTAGGGCTTGATCATCGTCATGGATATGGTTGGCAACCCAGTCCGCAACCAAATTTACTTCCTGATATGTGTGCAACAAACGTAGCTCCCAACTTCTTTTTCATTAGCAAGAGGGGATGGGATGTGCTTAATTATACTCCAGTATTGTGATGTGGATTTCACACTTCCTTCACCCACTTTGGTGGCTACCGTGGAATAACATTCAATCCAAAAGCTTTTCTCCAAACATTTCTCCTGCCCCGAAGAGCAGAAGTCAGATGAGGAGAAGTAGGAGAACACCACTTTTTTTCTTCCATGCTGTCGTGGGGAGTACGTGCATGTGCCTAACGTGATGACTACTATAATTAAGTTCTTTCATCAATTTTTCTTCATATAAAATTCTTAGATTCTTTTTTTTTTTTTTAAATAATGGAGGACTTAAGGCAAATTTGGGATATAAAATCAAAGTTGTAAATTTAAGGATATTTAAAATATTTTATTATGTGTTAGGTTAGGATTTTAAATGTGAAACGGCTTAAGATATTCTAATTTTCAGTGATATATAATATTTTGATTATTGGATTTTTGAGAAAAAGAATGCTTAAAATAGTTTAATTGATGTAATTTATGAAAACTTCGAGAAAAAAATGAGAAAATGAAAGTGCTAGGAATTAAAAAAAATTGATGATAGTATTTGATTCTAACTATTAAGGAAATTTAAAAAAATTAAATAAAATAAAAATTATTCAGAGACTAATTATATATTATTTAGAATAAAAAGTAATTAAATCTTAAAAAAAAAAAGTAACGAGCAGACAGAAACCAGGGCCATCACGCAGCGTGCTTGTCATAATCTGGCCGTTAATTTATTTATTTTGGTCTTGATAATATGTGTGTTTAGCTGTTATGATTATTAATTTTGGTCCGTAATTGGATTGGATTCCGTTTAGGAGCAAGAGGAAAATGTACACTAGCTCTTGGGCTGTCGTTCGTCTACCATTCGTCCCACCACGGTGGCCCAACTATTACCTATATTGTTTCATAACCACGAAAACTGTATTGTCTGTAACAACCAAAATGGTTTGGCCCATGTTATTCTCACTTCCCTTTTTTCTCTTCCCATTCCCCACTTTTTTTTTACTTTAGTTTTTTCACAAAAATATCCTTGGCAAAAATAAATTTCTGTCGAATCAACGAGTAGCAAAAAAAGAGAAAAAGAAACAATGAGGGTGAGAGAAGAAGAGAAGATGCAGAGGAAGGGGATGTCTCGTGAGGAAGAAGAGAGTGGGGAAGGAAAGAGAAAAAGGTTAAAAGAGAGTGGAAAGGGGTGTGAAGAAAGGGGTAAAATAGGAAATTAAAAAAAAAACTACGGAGTGAGAGGAGAAAAAGGGGAGGAGAGGGAGAATAACATTGGCCAAATGGTTTTGGTCCTTTTGAATTTCCATAGTTGTACTTGCTTGAATGTGGTTTGAGTGGCTTCTAAACATTAAAGACAGAAATGTTAGTAACACACTTTAATACTCTTTTCTACATTTTTTCTATTATTAGTTAAAATTTATTAGAAATCACAATTTTGTGAGTTTCATATCTAATTTAATGAGCATCATTCATGATTTAAATTTTTTTGATGAATTTTAATCAATAATTAAAAGTGTATTAAAGAGTGTGTTGTTAGCACTCTTAGCAATTTTTATCGAGTTACTATGCTATGGTTATTAATGTATAGATGGGGTGTGTTGAATGAAATTGAAGGTTGAAGCTCTATTTATTTACTTTACATTCTAAGAAATTTCTAAGCATGTGTTTGGTTTGGCATCGAAGGACTTAATATCCACTTAATTGATGTGAAAAGAAGAGGCTAGAAATAGTTTGTTTTGCTTAAGACATAAATGTGAGGTGTTACATGCATTGGAGAGGTATAACTATAGCTTGTTTGGCTAACCATTATTGATGTTATGTGATAGTTAATGATTGGATAAAAATATAAAAATCTTTGTACTATTGGTGAATTATTATTTATTTCAAATTAAAACAATTTCTCAAAATAATTAAAACTTGAAAATTTTAGGATCTAGATTTTGTTGAAAAAAATTAAACAAACACACTAATTTTTTTTTAAAATGTTTTTTTTAAATATAACTATTTTTTATTAAAAAAATTAGAGCAAATCGACTCAAAATCTCTAAATATCAAAATAACATTTTTTTACATAATTTTAAAATTTTTTCTTTTAAAACTTAAACAAATGAGTCCTTAAAGATTTAGCGTATGTTTGTGTTACCGACTAACCTCCAAATTACATTATCAAAAACCTCCCTTATTATTTAGGCTATGTTTGGATTAAAGTTACATAAGTACTTTTAAAAATTCTAATACATATTCCTGAATCCTAAGGCAAATTTTAGGTTGATTAACCAAACTGGGGCAATTTTAAAAACAAATTACCAAATTGGGTCCCTTTTGAAACATATTACCGGCATAGGTCTGTTTTGACCGTTGACAGGGTAAAGTAGTTACTCTAACTAGCGAAAATGGGTCCACGTCGGCTTTTTTGTTTTTGTTTTTTTTAATTACATGTCGGAGTCCTACGTGGAACGTAAAATGCAAGACCGAATAGCAGAAATAACAGGATTACGACACGTGGCCACATCCAACTATTTCTGCAGTTCAGACTAGCAGAAATCACCCCCACGCGCCACGTGTCCAAGCCCGATCGCCACATGGCAAAATCATGGCATTTTCGCAATTCAAACCAGCGGAAATCACCACGCACTGCCACGTGTCCCAGCCTTTGCCACGTGGCAAAATCGTGGCATTTCCGCTATTCAGACCAGCGAAAATGACCACGTCGCGCCACGTGTCCCAGCTCGCCAGCTCGATCGTCACACATGTCACCTCCTGGGTATTTCCGCTATTCAGAATACCACAATGTCTGGGGTTGCACCACGTGGTTGCATCGGAGGGGACCGGTCAGCTTGCCAATGAGAGAAGGACACGTGTCGGCTCCCCCTTGTTTCCGCAACTGAGAATAGCGGCAATGTTCCTGTGGCGCCACGTGTCACAACGCAATTTGTGCCCTGCTCGGTGCCAACCAAAGGGCGACACGTGGCGTGCTTGTGGCTTTTTCGGTGCTCCGAATAACGGAAATCGAGTCACCCACCTCCCTTATATATACTACACGAGCCCCACTAAAACCCCACAAGAAAGCGACCACCAACAACTGTAAGTAATTTTTTTTTATTTATCTTATTTTATTTGAGAAGTGTATTTATCTGTTTTTTTATATTTAAATAATTGTAAGTAATTTTTTTTATTTATCTTATTTTATTTGAGAAGTGTATTTATCTGTTTTTTTTATATTTAAATAATTGTAGGTATTTTTTTTTTGTATTTACAGTTTTTTAGTTAAATTGCTTATTTTTTTTTTGTGATACAATTTATTTGGTATTGGATTAGTTTATATATTATGTAATATATTGCAATTATTTTATTAATTATATGTTTTATTGTATGCTAAAGTAGTGATTTTTTTTAAATGAAAATTTTAATTTTTTTCAATTATTAATTTTATTATATATTTTTTAATTTTGATAATTGTTTATGTTTAGTGTAATTTAATTTTAATTTAATTTTTATTTTGTATTAATTTTAATAATTGACTTTGTTAATTTATGTTTATTTTTTATAATATAATTGTTTATATTTTATATTTAAATATATATGTAATTATTATTATGCATTAGGAAATTAAATAGAAATTTGTATTTTTACATACGTAAAGACTGAACATACTAATGAACATTAATTTTTTTTTATTCTTTTGGTATATAATTTATGAAAATTAGTGTTTATTTAATTTATTGTCCAAAATTTTATTTACATAGTAAATAATTTATAAAATGGTTACTTATTTATTTTTTTATTTCAAATATTTTTCTTGATATTGTGTAAATTTTATATTTTAAGGTATTTATTGTAATAATTTAATTGATTACATTTATTATCGTATTTTTAAGTGATCAATGTGATTTTTATTAAACTATTTAATTTGTTAAATGAAAAATTGTATTGTTTAAGCATATATGATGTTATTTAAATTCTTGGTTAATTATATTGAAAGTTAGTAGTGTTATTTAGATTTTAAATAATATTTTATTCATGTTGATTGATATGTTTATATTTTTACTAATATTCAGTCTTTTAATAAAAATAATATGGCGATTGATTGACAGATTACATACTTATTTTGTTGATTGATTTACACAGTATTTTTTACGGATCTTCACAAAATGGCATCTTCCTCATCTTCTGGTACAAGCAGCATTCATTCTAGACCAATTGATAATGACGTATTATGGATGCAAAGTATGCATGTCTCGCAACACGTGTGGAATGGTGAATCGAAACGCAAATTAATTGTTAGACGGGCTCTTCCTACACATAATGGAGTAGAAGGTGTTCCGGAAGCAATTATTGAATTTCTTACTCAATCTGGCTTCTATTGGGTTGCCAGAATGGGTTTTTTAAGGGTCAACGGCGATTTGGTGAATGCTTTGGTGGAAAGGTGGAGACCTGAAACACATACATTCCACATGAGATTTGGAGAGTGTACAATTACTCTTCAAGACATTGCAATTTTGTTAGGTCTTCCCGTTAATGGTCTGCCTCTTATTGGAGCAACACAGCTTAATTGGGGAGCTCTGTGTGAAGAGTTGTTGGGTATTCGACCAACGCACCTACACGGTAGTTTTGTCAAATTAAGCTAGGTTGGCTGAGCATTTTGATGACATTGGTCAACATGTCATCAATGAGGAACAGTTGCGGAGATATGCTCGGGCATGGATCCTTCGATTCATTGGTGGTGCACTGTTAGTAGACAAATCAAGTAGTAAAGTCTCATTACGATACCTTCAATTTTTGCGAGAACTTAATGAGACTAGGACCTATGCTATGGGGAGCTTGTTGTACTTAGTTGCTTATATCGCGAGTTATGTTTGGCCACCAATTATCAAACACAATCCATTGGTGGCATGTGCTTATTACTACAGCTTTGGGCGTGGGAAAGATTCCAACGTATTGCTCCAAAAAGAACGCCTGACCTCGTTATTGGTCAACCTCTAGGAATGAGGTAACATTAATGTTGTTAATATGCACTTGCTACAATTTGCACATTTGGCTTAAATTCTTAATGAGTCGATATTTTTATAGATGGCTTTGACGTGGACATAGCCACATAGGGAACGACGATTTAACATCACACAGACGAGTATTTGAAATCATGAGGAGGCATGAAGTAAGTATTTATTTTTTGTACAACGTATAATTGAAATTGCAATATGGTGTGCATGGTATTAACTTAATTATTCTTTGCAGGTTGTTTAGGAGCCATACACTGAGGCTATTATGCAAGCAATGCCTCGAATATGCCGAGATGGACATACTGTCTGGAAATCAGTTGTGCTGTTAATGTTTTAATGTATATGAATGGCATCAACCTGATAGAGTGATGAGACAATTTGGTCTTCGTCAACCAATTCCACATCCTCTGCTTCAACCACAGGAGTTACATGCGTTGACTTTACGTGGAAAGTATAGTGAAAATTGGCAGAACATATTAGCACCAACCATCAACGCATGGAATCAGAGGCATGAACTACAAGTTGACGACACCGGCCCACAAGTAGGAAATTTGGGTCACAATTCTGAGTACATGGTGTCGTACAGACGGAAGACGAAGATGTTTGTCGACCCCAAAAATGCTAGGGCAGCAACTCTGGTATCATAACTTATGTAAATTGACTTGTACAATTTGTGTTGTTATTAAAGTCGTTGTGTCTCTAATTTAGTTTTCTTACAGGGAGAGGTAGGGGAAACATTGATGTACATGGTCTCTGAGGAAGGCAGAGGTATGTGGACGCTGGAAGATTTGGTGCCTTGCGTGGACAAAATCATGATTTTAGCCGACGCAGAGGATTGCGTAACTGAGGCTGCTGCTGCTTGCTCTACCTCCTCTGCCAGTATTCGAGGCACAACAATTTCATATTCCTCAGAATCGTGTTGAATCGTAGGGGCTTGGAAGAAGAAGAAGGGTTGTTTAGTCTGAAACATATGATTTTCCAACGATGCCTCAACGTCAACATGGGATGTACTATACACCTACATAGTTTGTACATTATCCTAGTTCACAACCTATGTACTATTATCCTTCCTAGCCACAGGATCATGCTGGAACTTCGCAACAACACCTTCATCATGGTTATCCGCCCACACCAAATTTCACAATGGATTAAATATTTGGGACTCCGTACTCGACACCAACACCAAACATTCCTTCACCATATACAACTCCAGGGGCACCACTATATGACATACCTGGATCTCCATGGTTACAGGGGATGGATCACATGACGGGTATAGATCTACGCACCCAATTTTCCTTAGAGGCAGATAATGCTAGCCAAATGTCTGCCACAAACGTTGCTGCTACAGCGGATGATGTACGACCAAGAAGAAGAAATCCTACACAACTTGCAAGAAACTAGTCTCGTCCTTGTGTTCTAACACCTAATGAGGGTCACGAATCAGGCGCTGACGAGGGCAGGGAGTGATCGCCGGTGCAAAAGAGATGAGGCACGACAATGAGCGGCTCCTGGCAGGCTTCCAGCGGGAGGGGTACATGAATGAATCAAATACACACCCGAACGAGAGGGATCTAGAGGCTGTGTGGGTATGGGACTGTACAGTTGAGGATAGCTTAAAGGAATTAATAAGTGCTACCTATACCAACAAGATGTATCTACTTTTCGGTAGCCCATCACTTAAGAACTTCATAGTTAAGCGTGCTTAACTTAGAGCGATTTAGGGATGGGTGACCTCCTGGGAGTTTCCCAGGAAGCATGTGAGTGAGGACAAAGCATGCTGAAAAGTCTTGTGTTGGTTTGTGGGGACAGTCACGATCCTGCAAGTGGCCGGGCGTTACAACGAACATTTGGCAGATGATACTTGAATTTTCTTAATGTTCTGTGGTCACTGTATCATGTATTGTAAAGTGTATCATGTAAATGTAACGTGATAAGAACCACGACCACGCTTGTAAAGTCTCGCCCTCAACCACAGCAAATGCAAGGGAAGGACATTATTATTGTCATCTTGTGTTGTGGCGATTAACAAAGTCCCACTGATACTTGCCATGTAAGTGTGTTCCATCCACTTGTATTAGTGGCTTACAGTAACGGAAGGCATCGCCACATTGCTTGAATGTCCAAAAGACTCGGTGGAATTGCCGGTAACCGCGAATTACTTGATTACCAACGATAAATTTATCGTCGCAAAGTTGGTAATATGTACCTGGCGCATTCTGTTGCATATACTTAAGCCATCTTGGAAGCATGGCATAGGACTGGTCCCAATCTCCAAATTCACAGACTATTGCTTTCTGTTTGGCCTTCCATGCCTTTCTGTATGTCACTTTATAACCAGTTATAGCTGTTATTCTCTCTTGAATCAAACTTATTTTTAAGGATGGATCTTTGGAGATCATTCCTGCACACAAAAAAGATTTTCAAATATATTTATAATAATATTTTCATATCGATTAACAAAGTCAAATATGTAAACTTGCAATAAACCTTGTATGCATGAACAAATGAATTTGGAATCTAACTTGTCATGATCTTGTGTTAATGACAAATTCAAGCACGTATGTGGCCCACCCCATTGGGTGACAACCCAAGTATCAGTCTTTTTTGATAAAATTACCTTAATATACCACGCATAACGATCGTCCTTATTTGAACATTTGCAAATCAACTTCGCGGGTTTGGACTCAACAACAACAAACGTTTGATGCAACTTCATCGCATAATGTTTTAATGCATTATGTACAGCTTGTTTAGTCTCAAACTGTAACCCAACATATAATTCTTTCCCAACACTCCAACTAGCAGAAACATCTAACGATGATATCTCCTCCTGATCAGAGTGACTCCAATTAATGTTTGTATGGTGGGAAGAATCATTCCAAAATGGACGTTGACTTGCACCTACATAACATTATTTAATTATTCATTAATAAGATAAAATATATAAAAACATCCACTTTGTGAAATAAGATTCTAATTCTGAAAAATAAATATAGGAAAAAAATTGAAGAAACAAATAAAGTTATATAAAAAAGTAAAATAAAATAAATAATAAACTTAATGAAAATTTGACATCAAATTTATAATAAAATAAAATAAATATAAATATTTAGTACTCTATAAATATAATAACTATTCAACAAATGATACCATTATTTTACTTTTTGTTTGTTAAATTTTATTTACTAGTATTTTATTACATTTTAATTTTATATAAGTTTATAACTAGGTTTTTTTTTAATAGTTTGTCTTTCAAAACTAATGTCTTACTCAACGATAACATACTAATTTTGAAAAACATATGTATGACTATTTTATGTAGTAATTTTTAACTGTCAATTTGTAATTAACTTCATGAATAAACATTAACTACTTATGCAATAATATAATAGTATTATGTAAGGTAAAAACATATCTTTCTCAGATTGATATATTGACAATGGTTCAATCATACGGCTTACTTCAATGGACGCTGTCTCACCATCAGTGTCAAATGATTCATCATCAGGAATATCATCCTCAGATGATTCCTCAACATATGATTGCGACACATAATAGTCGTCGTCATCATCATCATTGTCATCTGCTTCTACCTGTCTATGCATCCCACATTGTGCCAATGACTGATTAGAAGACAAATTTTGATTACCAGACATGCGAGAATTTATTCCACCACCTTCTAACAGAATCATAGAACTACCAACAATCTCTATTTCAACATATATTTCTATTACTGACATTTCATTTTGTTGCTGAAATGCAAAAATCATGCATTCTATGTCTTCATCATCACATATTTCTAATGCATTGTATTTACCTTCACTTTTTGAAATTAAAAACCTACATGTAACAGAAGATATAACTTGGTTTGCCTGCAATTTAAATTTATCATGAATTTTTCTTTTTAAAACATTAAAACTAATGCCGTGTCTAATTTGTATTGCTTTCTTTGTCCCTTCGAACATACTCCTTCGACACCTTCATACATCCTTCCATTTATATACACAAATGCTATAATTAAATTCATGATTTTGTTCGATGTACCTAAAAAAAAAAAGTAATATTTTACTCAGTAACAATTAAAACATAAAATAAATATGAGATTACAAATATAAAAATTTATAAATAAATAATTGCTAAGTTAAATACGTAATAAATTCATATACAATAAAAATTTATTTATCTATTAATTACTTATTAAAAACACGTAATGTAAATGCATATATATTATTATGAGACTTATGTGAAAACAACATAAAAATATATTTATTTTTTTACATATAAAAGAAAACATTATTATATATATTCTTCAAATAATATAATATAATATAAATATTATATTGCACAGAAAATATAATAATGTTACATAAATTTAAATTGATTCAAAAAACATAAACAAAAATGATACATAACTACAATGCAAACTGTCGTATTGTGAGGAAAAGGTGTAAAATGGGTTTTATAGTCACTTAAAACGCTATTCTGACTAACAAAAATAACCAGATGATGCCACGTGGCGCAACTCTCTCAATTTAGCAATTCACAATAGTGGAAATGCAGACGAACTGACACGTGGCGCGACGTGATCATTTTCGCTAGTCTAAACAGTGGAAATGCCACGATTTTGCCACGTGGCAAAGGTTGGGACACGTGGCGGTGCGTGGTGATTTCCGCTGGTTTGAATTGCGGAAATGCCATGATTTTGCCATATGGCGATCGAGCTTGGACACGTGGCGCGTGGGGGTGATTTCTGCTAGTCTGAACTACGAAAATAGCTGGATGTGGCCACGTGTCGTAATCCTGTTATTTCCGCTATTCGGTCTTGCATTTTACGTTCCACGTAGGACTCCGACGTGTAATTAAAAAAAAAAAAAAAGCTGACGTAGACCCATTTTCGCTAGTCAGAGTAACGATTTTACCCGGTCAACGATCAAAACAGACCCATGCCAATAATATGTTTCAAAAGGGACCCACTTTAATAATTTGTTTTTAAAATTGTCCCAAATTAATCAGCCCAAATTTTATTGTTTTAGAAGTAAAAGTACTTTTTAAGCTTTTTTAACTGCAATCCGAACTTGCCCTCATGTGTTAAACTTGCATCGGAATGACCGTTACCACAATGTCAGAATAAGACAAGAATGCACAAATTACCACGTATTCTAAATTTAAAATTCACTTTTGGTACCATACCCGAAGGGTATCACAGTAACTCTAAAAAGAAATATGCAGCAGGTTTACTTTTTAATGTCGGTCATGATATCATTGAATCTATAAAAGAAATTGTATCATAGAAAAAAAATACAACGATTTGAAATATTAGAATTAATATAAGTATTTGACTTTATGTGAAATAAGATAATTAAGATAATAAAGAAACATAAAAATTTTATAATATAATTCTTTATATAAATTGGGGTGGATACCAATGGTTACGAAAGTTCTTATTTGGTAAGCATGAGGCATTATTGAGAATGACGTCCTTTTCCCTTTTTTTTTCCTTCTCTTTTGTTTTGTAATTGGCTTGTGTGAGTCTTTTCCTTCACCTTCCCTCACAGTTTTGTCTGTACTTACAAGCATTTGCTTTCTCTTTTTCTATCATGGTTTTTGTTTGGTGGGGAAAATGACGCTGACAGATTAGTTCTGATAGTAAGACACGTGGAAAAATCTGACTCATTATAATTTTTTTTAGCAACACTGATTTAGAATGTGATGGATGTGGGCTTTCGTCCTAATAATTTAGGAAGTGTTTGTTAGAAAAAAAAGAAATAAAAAGAAAAAGAAAAGAAAAGAAGAAAAATAAGTAAAAATATAATAAAAATTAAGATTATTTGATTGAAGAGAAATAGAAAAAAAAATAAAATAAAAATATTTTAATTATTATTAATAATATTTATTTTTATTATTAATATTTATTTTATTTATTATTACTATAACATAAATAACATGCATCAAAAGCATGTAAATCGGTTTTGCCTAAAACCGATTTACATGATTCAAAATTAAAAAGCTAACGAAGCCAACAAATGCGCATGTGAAGATCGAGACAATTTCTTTACAAATCTTCTTAATTTTGTGAAGAAAATTTTTAAGATGAGACCCACATTTTCTTTTGTACAAAAATCCTCATTTTTCACTGAATCAAACAAAAAGAAAATGTTAAATTTTACTTTCTTTTCCTCTCTCCAATTTCACCTCTAACAAACAAACCCTTAGGTTCTCGTGGGGCACATTGAAACTTATGCAATGAGTTATTTTTCTTATTTGTTTTAAATTGAAAATTCTTGAGTTTTTTGTGCATTGGCATCTTTATATTCAGGCAGAAAGTATTGCAAATGGAAACTTCTATGACTAAACATCTTGCAAATAGTTGGTCTGAACTCTTCAGTAAACCCATCTGTTAGCATTTCTTAGACGTTGCGTTTTGTAATTTATTCCTTGGCGTTTGATTTTCTGCGCTTCCTACTCTCTACAGAGTTACCGACACATAATTGTAAACACATATTATAGCGTCCAGGTACAGCAGAGCTGTATAAAATTTCTTTTCAGCTTTTTGTCTCATTTTCCATCCAAACTACAGGATGTGTGCTGACAAAAGCAAACGAGCAGTTCTTCATGCCATTACCATGTGCAAATTTGTTGCTGCTGTCAGAATTTTTGCGTTGGTCTGTCAGAAGAATTGCAATCCGTTATCATATTTCTGAGAATTACTGCCAGGTGCTGGAGTTGGTTTATGTCTATCATGTCTCGGATGATACTCTGTCAGTGCAGGTGGATTGAGTGTAAGTGTCTGAGTTCCGAAAGTATTAACCAATAAAATAATTTTTAAAATGTTACAAATGATTTTATCTTTTGAGGCATGTTATGATGAATACGAGTAAGCATGTGTCTAGTGCCACCCTCGAATCCATCAAGTTTGATCTAAGATGATCGTGCCTTGTGGTTTGTCTAATGTCAGGTTGACGGTAAGCTGATATTTTGACCATTTCTATTGAATGATTCAATTTAATTCGGTTAGTTGTTTCTTTAGAATGTTCTATTCTATCTTATAAGTATATTACCATGTGACAAGCATTATCTGATATGTTATTATTGACTGCTCCATACTTTGAACTGTGGAAAAAGATTTATGAAGTTACTAAATCAGTGCCGACGGTGTTTTATTATTGTGTGCTGGCAGCATAATTGCCATTGCAAGGATATGGAAATGTGGGAAACACCAAGACTAGTGCAACAAGTCATCGTTTTATGGGATTATTGATTTTACAGGTGGGGCTGGTGGCTATTACCGCCAAGATAATTTTAAGCACTTATATTTGGTGGAAGCTTTCATAGGCTTAGATATTGATCCGCCGAACCTTGACTATATGGCTCATATCATGTGTGCCTTTTTGAATAATTGCACCATTCAGGTTATGAACTTATTGTCCTTGGATTGAGAAGTAAGGTCATTGTTCTTGCTACTGCTCAAACAGGTAGTGGAATCCACTACAATTTTAGTGGCCTACCACTGGCATGAACAACTGCATGCCTGGCATGTTGGTTAGAGTAAACAAGTTACTGCTAGAAGTTGGGTTTGGTTGGAACTTTGTATTTTGTGGGACAATTGCCTTGCTGATTTTGATATTTCTGTTTACATCTTTGGAGTTTGGACAATTCTTGTGGAAATAAAAATAATAAATATTCGAACATTTTTTTATTATATTGAAAATACAAAAAATAACTCATATTTATATTTTAAGCAATTAAAAATAGAGTTTAATATGTATGTACTATAAATTTAAAAGTTTTTACACCTAAACCAATTAGGAATTGTTTTTTGTATAACTTTTAAGATAGTTATTATAAAATTTATCATATAAAACAGTTTGTAATTATATGACTAACATAATATGTTCTGTTGAATATCTTAAAGAATACATAATATATTTAATATTATATATTAAATATATTATTTATTCTTTAAGATATTTAACAGAATATATTAAATGTGCTTATTCAGTGTCCTTCCTTATGTGTCCCACTGATCAGTAACTCCCTTTCTCTTTTTCATGATTGTTTTATTAATAATGGGAACTGCAGGTTCCAGTTTGTGTGCAAAAATACTACTTTTTCTTGTAAGAGGAGTGATTGATACGCAGCGAGTTGAGCCGTTGTTGATGCTAGTTTCGCCTATAAATGCAAACAAATCAAGGTATTTGCATTTATTTTTATCATTCAAGGGTATACGTTTCTTTATTTTGGTACTTGCTGATAGGATGGCTGTGGCAAACGAAAATATTATGACTAGGCTGAAGAATATCTGTAATACCCTCTGATTTGCATGTATATGTATTGGCATTGTATTTTGGTCAATACCTATTTTTATTTGTTTGCTGATTGTTTTTCCGAGTTTGGAAATCTGCGTGGTTTTTCTTAGTCAACATTGTGTATAGATTTTTTGGCAAGTTTTAAGTTAGAAAATTCATCCCTCTTTACCATGCTAGAGTTGCATTTTTTGTATCAGAAAATTACAAGGGTAAAAACTTTTTAGTTAAATATCTTGTTTCTGAAAAGAAAATTGATTTAAACTATTTTTATAATTGAGCATAGGGCGTAGCTGTTGCGTGTACATCTCTGTCAGAGTTGGTGTCTTCGAGAATTATGATTGGACCAAGGCATGTAGCAACCCTGAAGTGAAACCCCAGTTCTTACTTGCTTGTCAGATAAGGGGAGGTGTTAATTGTTAAACAAAGTGAAACACCCGTATGCAACCAAAACTCGGGTGACATGGGCTTCGGCTTGATCAATAATACATCACCGATTTGGGTCTCTGCAAGCTTTGGACTAGCACAACGAGGCCTCTGAAATGTGACATATGTTGGACTCACAATAAAAAAACACTGGAACAAGAATGGATAAGGTGATTAGCTCAGAGCCCTGATCATGTTCAGTGATGGATGATGGACAATGATGAATGAAGGGAGTTGATAAATTGATCCGACATTGGACTTGTGAATGGTGACTGCAGCCATACAAAGTCCTGCAACCATGTGAGGCTTTTTTGAGTTTCGTACGAATTATTTTGGGAGTTTGCTGACATTTGGCCATGGACCCTTCTTTGTGATCTCAATCTCCTGAGGATCTAGGACACTTCATCTGAAAAAGCTAATACAGGACCACTCAACCAAATGGGATACTCAAGGCAGATACTGCTGAACTTTACATGTCTTTCTAATTTTGCCATGTATGCAAATTTATCACTGCTACAAACTCAGAAACTCAGCAGAGTGATGCAGGGAGGAAAGATAGGTTATTTACTGACACCACCAGGATATCAAAATGATACAGGAGTTTCAAGAGGTGAAGACAGTGGACATCATTAGAAACTTGTCTCCTAACCAACCCCACTGGTTATTTTATATATATATTATATATATATATATATAGATATCATTTCTAATCTTGAGGCATGCGTGTTTTTTTTTTTAATCTTTTTCTCTTGAACAACTACCAAAATCACGTTTAGCTTTAAACACTTGTTGCCTGCCACAAGTTTCTCCAAATTAGTAAGATAGATTTTTCTTTTCTCTGCACTAATGTACCAAACTCATGTGAACTTATCCTGAATCCGGTAAAAATGCCATTACCTCCATGATTGACTATTGGCTATCCCATGACAAAATAACCGTTTTATCATAAATTGCGTTAATGAGAAAGAAATGGTGTTGTGGCGGAGAGAGAGAGGTACTTTATTAACCTCTTAAAATGGCTGGCAGGGTACAGTCTACTGGTTGCTGCATGAGACTCTCTACTTTACACTTGAATTGGAAAATGATCAGTAACTTACAGTGTTCGTATATTATTCCTTTTTAAGTTTGCTCTTAATCGTTGTATAAGGTATGTCATTTACTATTTCAGGATAGATGGGAACATAAATTGAATTAATGAACTTTTGAAAAGGAAGAGGATGGATGGCCCCAACGACCTCTGCAAAATTCTGTCACAACTCACAAGGTAACCACTCTGTGGACAAAGCTATATGTCTCTGCAGTCCGCACAGAACGGCCATCATAAAAGCCACATGCAAAATGTACCGTGCCGCCCCCTCCTTGTGTGATACAACTTGGTAATATACGGACAGGAATGCAATTATAAATTCTCCCATGCAGTGATGCAATGCAACCATATCGATGTGTTTACCTTAATTTGCATGCCCCCGATTATACATGAGTGGCATTATTGTATATTTGTATCTGAATTTCTTTCATTCACGCTAGACTTCAAATCAATTGGTTAACATAATTGTGACTTTGACGTCAGGGTCACAATTATGAACGAATATATTGGATCTGGTGAATCCAGCTCTAATTGGACGAAGACGAAAATGAAATTCTTAATTATTTAGTTACCTCGATCGAAAGAATATTGGCAGTATGGGCAGTCACGTGCTGTGCTGGTTGGGGACATTTTAATTTTGATGATATGATAAAAATTTTGAAGTGATAGGGGGAGGTAACGAAATGTTGCGAGAAGACTCTTGCAGCTATGGCCTGTGGGAGGGGCCGGCCGGTTGTGTTGCCAAGTAGCTATAATATTGTTACTGCATTAGTGCTTCAATGAGTTGTTTCCCAACTACAAAAGGGTAGTTGTCCATCTAATCTCCCCTGGAAGGGAAGTGGTTGATTTGTCTATATATATATATACCACGTACTTTTGTAAACATGGATTTGATTTTATTGTTGGTTGTTGCTTTCTTTTGTTAACCAGGCCTCACTTTCTGTGTCTTAATATTTCATTATTTTTCATCAATCAATTTGCAGTCAATTATATATGAGTGTGTGCGCGTGTATGTGTAGAGAGTAGTTGATGCGTTTGGGGGGCCATCCTGCAATTCAACATGCCCCCACGCGTTGGGAAAATCCTTCAAACAGGCAGGGCGGGTAGTGATCTTGGCTTTTGATCTTTGAATATCTCCATGCAGTTGATTGACCTGCCTCAAACTGCACTGAATATGCTTCGCTCTCGGGTCAAAATCATTATTTTTTTAGAAGTATTAGTTTAGGGTGATGCAAATAAGTATATCTTAAGGTTGAAGTATTAAAAAGGGCCGGTAAGAATGGGTTGGGACGGGTTTATATGTATTCTAACCCAATCCAAATTTTTGAACGGGCCATTTATTCAAACTCAAACTCGACTCAATTAAGACATGAAATATATGAGACAAGATTGAGTTAACCTGACTTTTTAACACAATATATCAATTTTAACAATGTATATAGTTAAATTATGAAATAAAATAAATATAAAACTTAAATTAAGGTATATTTTATAATATATATTTTAAAATAAATATCATTATAAATATAATATATGTTATACAAAATCTTATCAATTAAATTAAAAAGTTCTATTATTAATACATAATTGTTCAAAAAATTTGTTTTTTTAAGACAATATAGGACACCAAATTGGGGTTGTGATGATCTGAAACATAGCTAGAACTTGTCCTTAAAATATACTGGGTCTAATTTTAAAACCCAAACCTGTCAAAATTAACCTTGGGTCAGGCTGGGTTAATGGGTTGGGTTGGGTTGGGTCGTGCTCACCCCTATTAAACATAGGGGGAAAAAGATATTCAACGATATTTTACATTATTATCCAATTATAAATCACTATATGTGATAAGTTTGTTAATTTTAATAATAATCATTCTAAAAATTATATCAAAGCTGATTTTTAATTGATTAATAGTGTAAACTCTTTTACATTCACAATATATATCCATTAAACTCTCAAACATATTCCAATAAATATTTTTAATTACTTAAGAAAATATATTAAATGACTTTTATATTTTTAATATAACCAAGTAATGCCAGTAAAGGTGTTGGTGGTGCATCTATAATTTTTTAATGTCATACCATAAGCTTTCATAAATGTTTATTTTCCCAATTGTCACTATATGATTGACTTGAACTGTATATACTATAATTTAAGCATATGAATTGAGGGATTAAGATTGCTTGCAGTCATCATCCAAGGACCGATAATTTTTCTTATTATATTTAATTAATTTTATAAGAATTGAAAAATAAAATTAAGGGTAAAGATTCATCTTTTTTTCTCTCTACAACTGTAGGTAATCCATATCCAATAAAATTGGTTTACTTTCACATGTCTACTCAATTCAAGATATGGATTGCCTGTAGTTGGAGAGAGAAAGAAAAATGAATCTTTACCCTTAATTTTATTTTTCAATTCTTATACAAAATGAGTCAATCCTTACTCATTTAGGTTGGCTCAGCATAAATTGACTAAAATGTGAGTTGATGTAGATTAGTTTACTTTTTTGGTAAATTAGAAAAAAAAAATTACAACCTAATTTGACCAATCCCAAGTTAGTGGGTTAGGTGGGTTAATTCACCTTATTTTTAGAAAAAATAAAAAAGTAGAAAAATAGAAAAATATCAAAATAAAAAGTCTACAATAAGTCCAATATTTCAAGTTAAATTATGAAAGGCAAACAACTAGATCTAAAATTAGTCTTTGAGACCAAATTTAAGTCTAACATTCGTGTGTTAAGAAAGTGAAAAAAATAAAAGCTAAGTTGAGTTATCTCTAATGTGCCTCAACCGGTGAATCAATGAATCGAATCAAAATAACTTTAAAAAAAATGTGAGCCACTTTTTTGTTAACTCAACTCACAGGTAGATTTGGTTGGTTTGTAAATTAGAACTCACATTGACACTTCTAGAATTAAGAATTGATGGTGAATTTTTGAGTAAAATAAAAGAACATATTAAGTCGACTATACGAATGAAAATGAGTACAATTAGGCTAAATTCCATAAGATTTGATCCTAGTTTACTTCTTAAATTAGACTTTGGCTATTTGGTAAAAGTAACTAAAAAATTAGTCGAAAGTTGAAAATTTGGCAAGTAGCTGAAAGTTAGTAACTAAAAGTTGAAAGTTGTTTAGTTAGCTTATTGAATTATAAATGTTTGGTAAATTATTTGTTGAAGTAACTAATAAATGTAAAATGATAGAAATAAACAAGTTTATATGATATTTTTATGTGGATTTTAATTTTATTTTATTGATAAAAATATATTTTGGGGTATAAAATTTTATTTTTAATTAATTTTAAACTCTTGTAATTTTTTATTTATAGATCAAATATTTTCATTACATTTTTTCGTTTCAATTATTAAATTTTTTTATATCTTAAAATATTTTCAATCAAGTTTAAAATAAACTAAAAATTACATAAATTAAGTATGAGTCATACTTTCATTATGTTGATTAATGTAATGGTTAAAAGATTTTGAAGTACCGTGTTACAAAATAAAATAAATAATGTAAATAGTGTAATGGTTAAAATAAACAATATAATATAAAAATATTTAAAAAAATAATAGGAAAAATAATGTAAAATATACCTATCATATATTATTATTAATATTTTGAAGTATAATGTTAAAATAATAAAATAAATACTATAAATAGCGTAATGGTTAAAATAAACAGTATAATATAAAAAATATCCTAAAATAATAGCAAAATAAAATAAAATCCTATTGTTAAACAAGAGGAAGAAGAGAAACAAAAAATAAATACAATAATAATATCAATAATATTATTATCATTATATTATTTATATATAGTCTTATATTATAAATATGAATCTTCATTTATGAATGGGAGTATTTTTAAAAATTATTCTCATTTTTATTAAATCACGTGATTTTTCTATATTAATATTTAATTTTGTGTTTTTATAATTTTTTATTTCTTTCAAATACTATTTTTAATTTACTTTAAATTTTAAAATCATGATATATTGTATAAAATTAAAGATATCTTTTTTGGATAAAATAAATTTTAAAATTGTGTTTTTTGACTCTAGAGGCTTTTCCTGCTTTGGGTTTGGGTGCTATCCCTTCTCCCTAAATTTTCTATATGAAAAAAATTAAAATTATTATAATCTTAATAAAGCCTAATTTAAAAATGATATATCTTGAGTTAGTTTATGTTCAAAATGATATATCTTGAGTTAATTTATTTTCATAATTTTCTCTTCAATTTTAAAAGTTTTAGCTATTTGATTTATTTCTATTTAATATGCATAATAGATGCTTTTTTTAATTTATTTTTATTTATAAATATATTTTAAATTAAAAAATATCAATGTATTGTACATGAAGTTTATTAATTTATTCAAATAGGTCAGTTTGTTAAGTTTAAAATTCTTTTTCAATTGCCAAAAATCTACCCCTTTTTAAATAAAAAATTTAGTTTAACTTATTTAACAAATATGTATAACTTACCCTAGGCTTAGACCATAAGCCATCGCGAACAATCTAATATATTGTTGTCCCTGCTTAAGTACCAATTGTTTGGAATTAAACGGTTAAACCTAGCATCATTATGCACGACATAGTAACAAAATGTTGGGAGAACACCATACCGTATAACTTGGAAATAGTGCTTGTTCGCTGCTGCCTCCCAAAGTACCCTTATATTGTAAATCTAAATCTTAATTTTGAATGAGAGTCTTCTTGACCTTTAAAAAAAAGAGAGAGACATTCTTTTTAAGAGTTATTATTGAATAAAAGCATTTTTTGAAGTTATTCTTAAATTGTTATTCTTAAATTAGAGTGGTTTTAGAAGTTACTCACTTTCGTTGAACTACATGTCTTTATCCCAACCCTAAGCCTTAGTTTGTAGAGAAGAAATAGAAAGGGAGAGGAAGAAAGTAGAAGTAAGAAGAAGTGGGTTATTTGGTAGGGTGACAGTGTGAAGAAATTTTAAAAAAAACATGTAGGACCCACAACAAAAATTTCTCTGTTTCAAGGCGACAATTTTGTGGATATACACGTGTTGTCGTTTGCTCTTCTTTTTTGCTATAGTAAATCGATTTAATTGTTTTAGGAAATCGATTTACTTGTTTTATTATTTTTTTTTGCTAAAAGCTTACTTCTTTTGTTATAATAATAATAATAATAAATAAAAATAGTATTAATAATAAAAATAAATATTAGACTTAATTGCACTTTATGCTACCCAAGTTTTATCATTTTGCAGATTTTGTCACTGTATTTTTTTCTCTTACATTTTACCATCCTACTTTTAAAATTTTGCAAATTTTGCCCAATCATCAACTGTTATTAAATAAAAATTCACAAAATTTCAAAAATAAGGTAGTAAAATGCGAGAGAAAAAAACACGGTGACAAAATTTACAAAATGATAAAATTTGGATGGCACAAAATACAATTAAGCCTAAATATTATTATTAATAATAAAAATAATATTACCAATAAAAGTAAATAATGTTAATATTAATTAAAATAAAAAATCTCAAAAAGTTATTTTTTCATTTATTTCTCTTCCAAATAACCTTAACTTTCACTTTATTTTTCACATATTTCTCTTCTCTTCTTTTCTCACCCCTTCTCTTCCTTTCCCTCTATTTCCTTCCTCTATATCAAACACACCAGTATTTAATTTCATTTTTAAATTTTTATTCCTTTCAAATATATTTCTTAATTTCTTAATTTCAAATTTAATTTGATTTAAAAACTTATTTAAATTTTTTTCTCAACTATCGCAAACCACTCTCCTTTAATCTTTATCCACATACTTGATTTTCTTAATCGTTTATTTGTTTCAATATACCATTTTCATTTTTATTTTTAAATTGAATTTCAACAATTATTTAAAAGAAATTGTAAATAATTAAAAATAATCTTGTAACATATTATAAATTGTTTACCGTAAATTTAAAATATAATTTATGTGTTCAAAAATTTTATCTTGTGTATTGCACATCCTCTCTCTATATAAACTTGAATAATTATATTGAATGAGAGCATTTTTAAGAGTTTTTCTTAACATTTTATCTCTTTCAATCTATCATTTTATCTTTTATTTCTAAATTTAATTTTAATTTTTTTAAAGAAACTATTAATAGTTAAAAATAACTTTGTTTTACAATATAAATTATTTATCATAAATCTAAAATATAATTTATATGTTTAAAAATATTTATTTATTACAAATTATAATTTATATATTCAAAATATATATTTATTATAAATTTTAGTTATATAAAATATACATTTATCTTGTGCATAGTACAAACTAAAATACTAGTATGTACAAAATGAGAAAACTCACTCATTAGTGACTCATATATTCAAAACAAATAATGTATTTGTGACAAGATATAAAAAAAAAATGCATTTGTGACAAATGGGGGCTAATGAAGTAAACCAAACTTGCAACATTATACATATAAAATTTTTGTAACAATAATTAAAGAATTAAAAATAATTTTTTATTACAAGTATAATATTTAATATTTTGTATTATAAATTTTAATCAAAAATTTCTTTTCGATAATTCTTTAACCATTGTTTCAAATTAACAAAACCGTACATATAAATAATATAGTTAATATCACGGTTCAGGCAGAAGTATGATCATCGTCTTGCTATCTTGAATTTTCATCCTCAAAATATGGATATCTTACAAGATTTTATTATTTCCGTCAAATATAAGATTCACAAAATCTTGTTATAGAAAATGATTGGACCCCGTATGGACGCTTTTGGAAAATCTAAGAGCTATACATAAGTTTCAAAAAATCTTAATGCTCCGAGCTAGTTCAAATGTTGATTGATATAATTTTCTGAATTTTGTTTTCTTTTTGGGTGACTCATTTTGCATCCCCATCACGCATAGTTGATGATTTGCTGTCATAAGACCAATTTATGGCTGGAACGACTATTCGTAATGCATAACAACCAAAAGCGGAAGACCTTTGCACAGAGACCCCCTGGGATTATGCAATCTATTTGGCGTTTCCGTGAATCAATATATGCAAAGATCAAAAGTAGAAAACACACAGTCAATGCGGATTGACACAAGGGGTTAACAATTTGATTCGAACTCTCGCTTTTTTTTTATAGGTATGTGTCGCAACCGGGGGTGGCGGCGGGACGGCAAAAAAGAGAGTTTTTTAAAAATAGGGAGTCGCCACCAATATTTATTAAGGAAAAACATTGGAAAAACCTAAAAGAAAATGGTCTACAAAACCAAATTTTAGGCTCGGGAGTCAATTACGTGTAGGGAAGGTATTAGCATCCTACAACGTCCGTCATAAAGACGGTTACCTCTAATTGATTAAGCAAATTATTAATGACTTTTAAAATATTTATCTCACCCTAAAAATAATTGCAAGAAGGATTTTATAATTATAAAAAATATTTTTTATTTTATCTTAAATTTTATTATTTTTGAGATCGACAAGAGTGGGCCCTTGCTCCTACGTATCTCCCGGTGCAATGGAAAATCAGACTCACGTAGTTCTTTTGTAAAAAAATATTTGTGCGTTGAATTTTTTTAGTTATTGATTTCTATTTTAATTTTAGGAATTTTGAACCGTCACGGCTCATACACCCTAAAATATAAAATTGACAGAGGTGTACACCCAAGCCAATTTGTTATTTTGATTTTGATTTTAGTATTTTATTTTTGTAACAATTAAATTTTAGTTCAACATTTTTGTTTAAGAGAAGAGTTTTAAGGCATCAAGCTGTACAACTTGTGTCTCAAAATCTCAAGATTAAGAAGATGTCACATCTAATTAACCATTTCTCTATTTAAGGTTTTATTTTAATTTTGTTATTATTAAGTTGTAAGTTGCTAATTTAGAAATATTACAGTATTATTATTATTATTTCATATAGCTTTAATGAAATTATACATTAATGATTTAACGATTTTTTTGTATTAATACGTAATAGCAACTTCAAAATGTTTGCCAAGTAATTTTCTTACAAAAGCAATTAGTTTAAAATCAGTTATTAATTTATTATCCTAATTAGCATGACATATTTCAACGTAGCCTGCACAATTTAAAAATTTACGTCTACTATTTATTAACGTTACCTTTTGCTCTCTTCTTTTTTTTTATAACATGCCTATATAATTCTAACATATTTTATTATTTCCTAAAAAGGTGATAATCAAATATTGTTTTCAGATTTCTATAAACATTTAGCTTGAAGAAAACGTCGTGGGCCAAGCCTGTTTCGGCTACAGTGATAATGAAACTAGAAAAATAAAAGGGGCAAAGCAGATTGTGAAGCCCTTGAAATTGCTACGAGCTGGGCGTCCAAAAAGGGTAGCCAACTTGGGGCTTTTCAAGCAGCGGAGATTCAAAGCGAGGAGAGAAACTTCGTCCACTCAAGGTTGCGCGTGCAGCGCAATAGTGGAGAAGGAATGGAGCAACACGGTAGCGTGTTTCCTGCTTCGGGGTGGCCGTGGGTGGCTATGCGAAGGCGGTGGTGCGACAATGTTAAGGGAAACGTGCCCAAATCTCCGGCGATGCGGCGAGACTAACAGAGATGCCGAGTTTCGTTGACGGCTAGGAGAGGGAGCGGTGCGACAGAGGACGGGAGAAGGAAAGAAGGAGGAGGCGAAGGGAAGAGAAGAGCGGCCGCCAGAAAGCGCCTTCAGCGGCGGCCGACGGCAGGGTTCAAGGCGACGAAGGAAATGTTTCTCTTCCTCCCTTTTTTTTCTATTTTTATTTCAATTTTTCATATTTCAGTGGTGTTGAAAATGTTGAGTTTGATGCTGCTGAGAACGAGTTTGGTTTATGGCTAGAAATCTGTGTATCGTGTGAGCAGTGAACATCACATTCTCTATTCTGTTATTGTGTTTGTAACAATATTTGAAGCAAGGTTTAGATCAATGTCATGAACACAAGCATTCAAGATGCACAGAAGAATTAAAATAGAAAGAATTATGTTCAAGTGTATACCAGTCGCAGTTTTAATTCCTCTATCTCTTCTCTGCTTTTGCCTCTTGTCTTCACGCTTCCTTCTTGCTGCACTCTCCTTTTCCACACTCGATTTTTTTGATTTTTTTCCAATTTTTTCTGCAACCCCCCCTCCATTCTTATCCGTTGCAGTGGTATTTATAGAGTGAAAAAAGTGTTCTGGGGTTGCTCGAATTAATCCGAAAAAATGGTTGATTGGAATGCAATTTGCAGCTATAATTAAGGAAATTGGATGATAGGAGAAGCAAAATAGGACAATTTACAGAGCAGGGCATGGTGAGAAGCTTGCAGCAGAGGAAGGGGTGGGCGGCGCCTGTTACTGCAAGAGGAGTGGGCGGAGGTGACGGCTTCAGAGAAAGAAGAAAAGAAAGAAAGAAGAAAAGAAAAGAAGAAAAGAAAAATATAAAAATAAATAAATAAGTAAATAATTAAAAGAAATATTTTTGTGTTCTGATTATAAATAGAAAGGCCCAAAAGAAGCAAACAAGAAAAAAAAGAGCCAGCAGTAGTCCAATCCAATAACAAAAGGGACAAGAAAATAGATAAATACATAAATGAAAAGAAAAAGAGAAAATAACAGGAATCATAGTAAAAAAAAGATTTTTAATTGAGTGTTGCTATAAGTAAAATAAATAAAAAGAAATTGAGTCATTGAACAAGTATTAATTTAAAGTGTTGGACTATATGTATAAAGTAACAACATAAATAAAGAGAAACAAATAAAATATATAACAAGAATGGTGGACAAAATTAGGTGTTCACAGTATGGGTTCAAATTTCTTTGATGTTACTTTCCCTCTTGATGAACAACCCTTTGCGCCTAGGAACTAGTTATGTAATTGTAACTGCATGGAACTACTTGTGGTTCAGGCCTATTTACTAATTTTTTAAGTAGGCCTATGCTGGCAGCTCTAATATATCATTAGTGCCTTGTCTGGATGTATTGGGGGTGTTTCCCTGCTCTACCACTTTAAATCCCAAAAAAAATAAAAAATGAAAAAGATACAGGAATTAAAGATCGCAGGATGCTGAAAATGAACGGAAAATATATTGAAAATTCAAATGTGAGTTCTTAATAAACGTGAATGAAAATGGTTCTAATTGTTGAGAATGAATTGACTAAGTATAGATGATACTGTTGGGATAGTACACAACGAAATAATAAAAAGTTGAAAACTCTTCTTTTCTTATAGCAACTTAACTAGAGAAATAATCAAACGAAGTGAATTCTAACAACAATAATAAAAGGATAAAAAAGTAAATTAAGGACACCACAAATCTTAACATTAAAAAACTTGCTTTAATGTGAGAATAAAAACATAATACTTAGTCTAAAAAATCTTATATAAAATAATGAGTAGACTAATAGAGCTTTCATAACACCAATAGAAATCAACCGAATATCAAAAACATCATCAATAAGGCAGAAATCAACACAATAAAATTCAATAATGAGTACCTAGCATGAACATTAAAGAAGGTAGAACTACCAAAAAAATATATCAAAATACGAAACACTTTTATAAGAACAACATACTGAAATTTCAGCCAAAATGAAACACCTTTACTCCACCAAATCATTTGTCAAAAACCCTTTTTTCTTCTTCTTAATTGTTGTATTGCTTTTTATCTTTCACACTACAATTGCGTAACCTTCTTAATCTGCCCCTCTCTTGCACGTCACTTTCTTTCTGTCTCACAAAAACAACTAGGGATAAATTCCTTTAACAGCAAACAATGGGCTTCGGTCTATCGTACAACTTTCAACTTTTTTTTTTTTTCTTTTTATGAAATGGGTTATTTGTACAATAATTTATACAATATTATTTTTTGTGTTTATCTCTCTCTATCATATTATTTTATTGCATCTTACACCTCTTTTCCTCATCTTTTCTCTCTCTTAGTTGTAAAATTTATTGTACAATTTATTGTAAAAATAATATTTCTCTTTTTGAAAAATTTTATTTATACAACAAATTTTACAACTATGAAAAAAAAAGCGTGAGATATAATAAATGGTGTGATAGAGAAAAATAGAAACATAAAATATTACTATATAACTTGCTATATGAGTTGTTGTATGAATAAGAAATTTCAATTAATAACCCAATAATAGCTTTTTGTTATTATTAAGTCAAATAGCACTTGCTATTTTTATGCAATTTTAGATCTAGAAGTTGTGGGTTTATGAGTAATTAATTTTATTAGTGAAATTAAGCTTATCTTTCAAATTCTATTACTCTTTTTATTTAATAACTAAAGACAAGGTATCAGCAAATTTTTTGTTAAACTGATATATACGATATACTATATGATATGGTTTCTCTATAATGTCACATTTTATGCAATGAAAATTTGATCAAATAATTAAAGTGAATAAGATTTATCCAAGACGTCACAAATTTATTTTTAATTTTGAAAGTGATACGCTATAGAAATAAATAGATTAATTGATAGAGTTGAGTAGAGAGGATATCTAAAGAGAAATTACATTTTCATTTTAAATTTATATAATTTTTTCTTATATTACAAGAGAAATAAAAATGTATAATAAAACATGTGATATTATCAGGAGATCAAAAAATGTAAATTATAAAAAGTGTTGTGAAAGAGAGAATACAAAATATATATTCATATTTAAATGCATGATGGCATCATCATTGATTAATCCTTATGTCAAGGCGTTCTCTGCTCCTTTTAACGCATGAGCATGTGGGATCCCCAGTCCTATTCCTTTAAAAGTGCCTTAATTTCCAAGCTTGTTAACAAAAATAAACAATCAAACAAAAAGAAAAAGGTTAGTGGCAAATCAGTATCTTATTATCGATTGAATAAAACAAAAACAAAACAATCCCCCATGTAATCAGTGCCAGCACCATTCAGAAAGAATGACGAAAAACGATAAATTGTAAAGTTGATATGATATATAAATATACATTTGTATGGACAAACCCAAGATAAATAATAGAAAATACGGATATGGATTGACAGCGTCGCAAAGTGAGGTTAAAGGCTTCCTTATTATTATGTGTCATTGTGAGACTCGCAGCTGACTCCTATCGCCTTTTGTTTCAGAGCACCATCATGACATAGTGCAAAGAAGAGACTTGTGATTGGGACAAAGTATATCCGAGCCTTAATTAGGAGCGGGGCCAGACACATGGGATGGCCTGGGCATTAAGACCCCCTTAATACAGACACATGGAATAGAGATAAGTAGATAGTTTTGGTCTCACAAAGAGATGACACTATTATTTTTTGGAGTGAGTGTTTTTGTTTTGATTTGTTTTCTCCAATTTGCTGTTTGTTGTATGAAGTGAAAGAAAGAGAGAAAAAAAATGGTAAATATAATAAGAAATGTGATAAAAAAAAAAGAGAGAGAGAGAGAAATATAAGAAAAAAAATGAAATAAAAAAGAAATGAGATATATGTTTATATTTTTTTTATGTTTAAAATTGAATTTCCGACTGAGAATGGTATATATCGTGCCACGCTAGTGTCTGGCAGTATTCATTTCTCAAACTATGATTTAAGAGTAATAATATATAAATATCCTTTTATTATAAATATTTCATTGATCTCCAACATTTTTTTATATTTTTTCTATGATATCATAATATTACTTATCATAATTTTTTTTCCTTTTTATCATTTTATCTCCCTAGATATCAAGTAGCATATGGATGTATCCATCCATCATTTTCCATTATTTAACCAAATGAGTTTATAATTGAGTAGTGATATTTTTACACTATTTTTTCACTTTATACTTACGGTTTTTCTTTTTATGACGAAAAATGTCACATTATACTTACGGTTTTCACATTGTACTCTCCTTCTTTATAAATAAAGTGTAAAAATAATATAAAAAAATCAAAAAATATTTTTGCATTGTTTATAATTATATACAAATACAAAAGTAATTAAGCACTGCTCACTCACTCACTCTTTCTTTTTTCTTTCAAAAATCCATCGAATTTCAATCTCGAGAATGTCTAACATGGGAAAGTAACAAACTTCACTAGCAATGGGAAAGCCTAGTTTTCAGTATTGATATATACATAAAAAATTCAACGATTAAGATTAATCACCTGTAAATTGTAGTATAGTTTTTATGATAAAGTTTAGATATTTATATATATCGTCCTTTTAAAATAGGAATCTCTAAAATGAAGCATTATATATTTATATTTAAGTAAATATTAATTTTTTGATATAGTAATATATACTTAATTAATATAACTCTCTAAAGTAATTTTCAATTAACACAAGTTGAAATTCTTAATAATTATAAAAAAAAATTACTTACTAATGTGTTAAAAATACTGTTTTTTTTTAAGAAAATATATTGATTTTAAAAATATTAAAATTTTAGTAAAAAAATGCAATAATACATTAATTATATTTTTAAATTTTTATTTTTTGATTAAATTTTAATTTTTTTAAAATAATGTGACAAGTGTGCTTAGCAAATGTCTAAAAAAATAACTAGTTAGTAGTAAGGTCAGCAGTAGTGCGACCAAACCCTCTAACTTCTACATTTTAAATAAAATGGATTAGGTTGAATCAATTTTTTAATTTTAAATTTATAATCTAAACCAAATCAACCTATTGAAAAATAATTAGATAGAGTCAAGTAGCTAAATGTATAAAAATATAATATATTATATATATATATTAATATAATATATATATATATATATATATGATCTATCTATATATATATATATATAATAAAAATATTTTCTCTGAGTGAAAAAAAAATATGAATGGTATACGTACTTAAATAATTAAATGAAATTATTTTAGAGTATCTAATCACTTACCAATTTGATTCATTACGTCGAGTAAAATAATACTAAGGTTTAATTACTTTTTTAGTTCCTATAGTTGTTCGAACTTTACTTTTGGTCCCTATGTTAAAATAATATCTTTTAGTCTCTATACATGCATTTTCGATACCGGTTGGGTCCTTGTCGTTAAGTTTGTCTTAACTCTGTGAAAGGAAAATCGTCACAGAATAAAAATTAGTAGTGAAAACCGCCACAAATTGACATTTTTGAGACTTTTATTCACTTTGTGACAATTTAAACGGTAGGGACCAAACCGGGTATTGAAAGTGCATATATAAAACTAAAAAATTTATTTTCATTATAATACACAAAAGATAAAGTTTGCGTAACTATTAAAATCAAAAAGATAATAAATCTAATAATAAAAATGACAGAACCTAATAGGCTAATACCAATCCAAACTACTCGAATTTAACATTTTCAAAATAAATTTACCCCAGGACCTAATTAATCAATTCATTTTATCTTCTTTTTCACTTTCATATCGTATCCAGTTGCCGTGCACCCAGAAAGAGCGAGTCTTCAATTCTTTCCTTTCTCCACCGGCAATTCCTACGTGAATCATCTATTCAGGGAGGTGATTGTTTAACATCTTACAGCAGTTTAACATCTTGATGCAGTTGATCCCCTCAAATCCAACACCTGGCATCAAGATTAACATCAATACTCCACGCCACTGCCGTCTCCGACGCAACCGTTATGTCTATCGACCTCCGCCGCTCCTGCGTGTGAACGATTTAGACCATAGAAACTTCCATCTTTGTGTACTCCATCTTCATCTCTGCATCCACTTTATCATGTCTTCCTCCCTTGCCTCTTTCAAAACACCCTTAACTCCCTCTCGCTCATCCGATTCCAGATTCACCTGGTGAATGCACAGGGGCCTGCTCTTTTCTTTTTCTTCGGATTGGCTGTTTTCAGAAATAACTACCCTTGCATTTATTTTTTGCAATTTTAACTTTTTATGGGGCTAATGTATAATTCTTAAAAAACCGAAAGTAACATCAAATAACTAGTAAAGTCAACTTCCTCATTCTTAGGGAAGTGTTCAACTTCCCCACCTTAGAATGACCCTTTCAATCTCCTAACCGTGAACTTCCTTTTTCGACAACCTTTTTCTTTTAGCGGCCATTAATTAGTACTTAGAAGAAAATTGTTTCCAACTTTAAAAACTGTGCCATATCTTCCAACCAATTTCCACTATCATATGCACATGCATGTGGCAAGGTAACTCCAGCTATACCCAGGCCTAAAAAAGAAATTTGGACGACCCTATGTTTAAGGGACTATTTATGACTGTAAACTGTGGGGCCTAGCTATAGCTGCTACGGCTTATTGAGTCAGTATTTGAATTGCTACGAGTGGCGAGTTTTCTGTTTTTGGTAAAAAGGAAGGCTAGTGGCGAGTTTTACGTAAGGAAAAGCTTTGACCATATGTTGTAGTACAATTTGAATAATATAGATTCCACTGCAAGCCAATACACAAATAACAAGTACCAGAGGCGCATCATAAACACTGGTACTTTTGACAATCTACTTCTGATGTGGCTAACTAGCCAAGTAAGCTACATTATTTTTATTTCGCGAGGACCATCCTTTATCCTTTGCACTTGCATACAGGTTGCAATGAAGGACCAAATTAAATTAGATTAAGCCAAGCATCCTGCTTCCATTTCGCGATTCTGCACGCACGGTTTTCTGCAATTGTACCCACAGGTGAAGGGTACCGAACAACCGGGGAGTAGGGATGACAATATTGATCAACATAACTCTACTTAACCCATCCTTACTTTACTATTGAGTTAAACCCGTTTTGAAAGTGAATTGAAATGTTCAACCCAACTTAACTCTATGTGGGTTGTCAGTTGTGTTGAGTTGATCTGTCATGATTTAAAAAAAAAAAACAGAGTTATAAAAGGGTGATTTATAGATTGAGACACCAAATAAATATAAAATAGAAAAAAAATCATCTAAATATAATCATAAAAATCATTGATTAATGCATCAAGACATCCAAATATTTGAAGCATCAAATACATTTACCGTTACTAAAGTCTTTAAAAGGTCAAAACTAGAAACATTAATATTTTAGTTCACTAACATTAATAAATCTATAATTATAAGTCTTGGTAGGTTATAATAAAAACATTTTTTTTATAAGATGGAAGTGGTAGAATGGAACCATGAAGAAGAGTTGGTTGCGTTGAACCCATTTTAAAAGTGGTTGAAATTAAATTTCAACCTAATCCAACTTGTTTAGGGAGTTAGATGAGTCAATCCAATGAGTTGGACCCATTTTATCATCCTTACTAGGGAGGCAGGGAGCACTTTTGAAAAAGAGTTCTCATTTTTTACACTTTTTGTGCCAGTATGATTTATGGACGGTCTCTTAACAAGTTAAAATTGTGAAGCATATACAATATGTGTAGGGACGGAGCCAAACCTAAATGGTAAAGGAGGCTGACCATAACAAGTTAAATTCATCCAATAAATACATATGAATCAAATTTAATACAAAATATTTTATTATGATATATTTCAAATATTAATTATATTAGTAGTTTATCAAAAGGTCAATAGAAAATATATCTACACATAAAATAAACTAAACAGTAAAAAAAGATTACAAATGTTAATAGTCAATTTTATATGCTACCAAGAATTTTCATGGATTTATAATAAAAAAAATGGTATCTACATTAACCTTAAATTTCAAGGAAAAAGTCTTATTAATTATGTTTTAAAAATATAGTAAATCAAAATAAATTATGTTACTCACCATATTATCTTCTACAACAGCAGCATGTATTATATCTACTATTAATTATGTTTTCTCAAAGTTTACACAACGTATCCAAACCAGTGCACGTAAGGCTAGAAACACGTTAAAAAGACAAAGGCAAAAGAAGAAAAACAAAGAGAATATACAAAAAATAATATTAAGAAAAGAGAATATTTGTTAGTGTGTCTTAGTTTAAGTTGTGAATCCTTTATATAGTATTCATAAGTTTGCTCTATTGACAAAATGTTAATAAATAGTCATTAATTCTCAAATTAATTTTAATCGAATCAATATAAAGGGAAAAATAATAAATTCATTTAATTGCAAATGCAATCTTTTATAGCTTTTAAAATAACAATAAAACATTATGAAAAGAAAATACTATTCAAAAAATAATACTCGAATATTTTATGTAAAAAAAATGCAATTATGTCTATAATGATGAGTATAAAAAAGAAAATAAAATATTTGCCTAAAATGAAGAACGAATATCGTTATCTTTAGAATATAAATCGTAAAAGAGAAATAAAATATTTCATCAAAAAAATAAGAAAAGATAAATGACATTACCTTAATGTTAAAATATTATACATATTATAAATTATAAAATTAAAAAAAAAGTCAGGCACCCGCTAAGGATGACAATTCTACCCATATCCTATGCATACTCGCAATGGGTAGGATAAATACTGGCTCAATAAGGATGGGGTCGGGTCGGGTATTTACCTGTAAAAAGTAATAGGGATGAGTGCGAGTATGGGTACTATAGTACCCCCTCCGCCCCATACCCGCACTTTTATATATATATATATATATATATATATATATAGGTATAGGTATCTTTGACTCACAAATTGTACTTATTGTGATAGACTATTATTAATCTTGATTAGACATATTATGCAATAACCCTAACTATTATGTAGAAAATTCCAATTATATGCCTTTCAATGTGAATATATTGTTCCTATTTATTTTATAACTTGTTAGTACTACACTTTATGCATGGTCTATCATTAAAGTGAACTTTCTTAGATATAATATTCTAATATCAGTTTACAAACTTAATTATGCAATGGGTAACAATTCATAAAACAAAGTCTAGTTTAGTGCAATCAATTTATGTGTGATTCATATATGATTTTATATTTTATATTATATAGTTGTTCTTAAAGTTTATTGTTAGATTTAATTAACTTAGAGAATTAGAACTTTCATTTAAGAATGATTATGTTCCTAATGTTACTTGTATATTATGTTTGGATGATTTAAGAATTATTTTTTAATTCAGTTATACAAATTTTGTTGATTAATATCTTTTATTGATTTATTAATTTTACACTTAATAAAGTGTGGGTAACAGGTGCGAGCATTGATATATGGGTACCTAGTACAGGGATGATGATTAAATTTGCTACCAACTCGAGTATGGGACTGTATACGGATATTTTTTTTAAAACACGAGTCTCTGTACTTTACCTAGACTCTATCCATTGCCATCTCTACACCCCCCCCCCCCCCCCCCCCCCCCACAAATCCCAATGTAAATCCGTCCTTGAATGTGTGTTCCTTTATCTTGTTAGTTATGTGTTATTCTTGAGCATTATACATCTAAATATTACTCGTGCATATGATAAATTTTTCATTTTTGTTTCTCCACTAAATGTTATTAACTTTATGATTTTATAGGAATGCATAAAACAAAGAGATTTTCTTGTAGGACTTGGTCACACCAACTCAAAAATAAGGCTAGTGCTTTGGTCCTAAGTCATAGTGCATCTCATGGATCACCACATAGTGAGCCTCTGCCTCATACTGGCTCATCCATTAATATTAAAGTCCAAAACCCCCAACCCATACAACTGAATATCGATCAAAATGTGCAAGTTGTCCATCTTGAAGACCAAAATCCTCAGTTCACTTACATGAGAAAGTCCAATAAATATTGGACAATTGATTTGATTGGTATATAATCAATAGTTTTTAAGGATTTATATTTTGGGAGACACTCATGATAGTTTCATTTATTTTAAGCGTAGATGGGGATGAAGTAGTTAAAGAAACTTATTTACAAATTCACGGTTTGGTTGTGCTTCCAACTAGAAAGAAGGTAGTGGTAGAATGGAACCACGAAGGTCAACCAATAGGAGAGGTTGCTAGCCTTCTGGGGGGTTAGGATTTGTTTAGCTAATTTTAATATTTTTCTATTAGATGACAAGAATAATGTATATGATAAGACTGTAAAGGTGCAAGTCATAAATGTTTAATGTCATCTTTTTATTAATCTTGTTTTCTTATTAGAGTTAATTTATTCGTTTCAGAAAACATTTCAAGTCAAGGATGAACATCATAAAAAGTACATATTGAACCATCGATTGAGTGAAAAAACTGATCAGGTAAGAAGTGATGTGTTGAAAAAACCATGGTAAGATGTAAGCAAGATATCTTTTGCTAACTTTTTCTTTTTTTGTTCTAATAATATAGGACATTTGTGAAAAAGAGTACAACAAATCGACTTAAGCAAACGGTTCGTCATACACTTGGCTCGAAAAATAATAGCTAGGAAAGGGAGTGAACTTGTATCGTTTAATTATTCTTTTAATGTTTTTTGATTCTAAAAATTAATATAAATTGATTATTTCATGATGTTACTATTTTGATACATAATGTCCGGAAATTCAAATCGGGCGATGTTATAGTCGAGCTAAAATGTATTCTATTGCACACAAAAGAAAAGATGAAACTTTTACTAATGATAAGGCTAAACAAAAGAGTGTGAATATAATAGATGGAATAAATTTGCACAATTAAAATAGAAAGAGAATCAAATTCATGAAAAAAAAAATAAGAGACGAATTCGCAAAATTGAAAGAAATAAGAGAATTAAAGGTACAATTAAACCAAATATTTAATATTATATAAGAAATTAAAAACATTTAATTTTCTTTCTTATTAAAAAATTAGTTTATATATTTAAATCGTTTATCAAATAATTTAATGTTAACAAATCCGTTTGAATATTTAAATCCCTTATCCCATTTTCCGCATTTCTTCATTTCTTGTCATAATTCAAAATTACCAAAGGTCCTCGTTACATGTCTTCTGCTAGCGATTAGTATTACATAGGATTCTTTGATATACCGGTATGAGTTTATTATTTTAAATGCATTTGGAAAATTCTTTATATGTAGATATTTTGGATTCGGATAATTTATTTTGCTGTAAGATTCCCATTTGTGTTTTTGAGATAGAGTGGGATGATTAGACGGTACTAGATTCTCACATATTTGACACTTGTATTAAAATATGACGGCAGTAAATTAAGAATGAGTATCGAACGCCAACCTCAAATTTATGCAAGGAATAAGGATAAGGACAATGTTCATCTGACCTCCTGGATGATATAAACCCTAAGTTAAAAAGAGGTGATAAATAATATGGTAAAAAGAAAAATGATCGAGAAAATATAAAATTAATATAAAAATTATGGTTAAAAAATTAAAATTATTTATGTAATTGTCAAAATAATTCCAGCATATGTCACCCTCCTTGCCTGAAACGCCATGCAGAAACGAACATGTAGCAAGATGGCAAAACGCATCACCAGCTGACAGGCAGAGAACAGTCGTGAACACCGTTAGAGAACACAATATAAATAGGTGTGATACTCCCACCATCACACCAGGTCATGCAAAGTAGAGCTTGTTAAGGTTTTTAAATTCCTCTCTGAGTTTTGGACTTGTCAAAGAATAATGTTCTCTGGCGTGAACATAATAATATAGTTTTCCATCTACCAAAAAAAAAGAAGAAAAAAGGATAACAATGTAACTAAAATGATAGATTGAGTGGTGAAAACAAATGTAGGGTTAATATTGGAAATCAGTGTTGGAAACATACTTAGATACTAGGGAATTATTTATTATTAAAAATGAAATAATGCAAGAATAGTAAGGCCCGTTTACTTACATTTTTATTTTCTGTTTTCACTTTTTAATTACAAAGCTGTCACTTTGCTTATAATCTATTTCTTTTTTTCAAAGATTTGTACAGAAAACACTGAAAATAACTTTTCTATAAAGGGTTAGATCAAGTGTACTGTAAATCACACTTAGCAATGTCTTTAATAAAGGCTTTATTTTGTTGGGTGGGAAGAAAAATGGATAGAGAGAACTAAAAGGAAAAATTATGAGGTTGTTTGTTTGGAGAAAATGATTTTTGTTTTTGTTTTTAATTAGTATTTTAGCATGTTTATTATATAGGATTAGGGGAAAGAGAGATATTTCGTGTCTCTCTTTATTTTATAAAAATAAAGGTAAAATAAAAAAGGGAGAGGGTGTAGTGAGTAGTTTAGAGAATAGTTAAAGAATAAAGTAAGTAGATAATTTAGAGAGTAGTTAAATGTTATAATAGTCCATAAAAAAGTTAAAACCAAAAGAGAGTATCATCTTTATTATAGTTATAGAAGTTATAAATTAATGTTTGTTTATATAATTAAAATTCATAATAAATAAGTATTTTTAAATATATAAATTATATTATAATTAAAATTTATAATAAATAAATATCTTTTAATATATAAACTATATTTTGGATTTACAAAATAATTTAAATTGTGATAGAAGGATATTTTTAATTAGTGACAATTTTTGAATAAATATTGAAATTTAATTTAGAAATAGAGATAAAAGATGGTATATTGAAAAAAGATAGACTGGTTAAAAAGTATAGATAAAGATAAAATAAGGATAGTTTGAGATGATTGGGAAAGAATTTTTAAATTTGATTAAGTGCTAGGATAGTACACAAAATGTCATCAAAAGGAAAGAAGAGGAAAAATATTGAAAATGTATAGTTGAGAGTGGAAAGAGTAAGAGTCTTACTCTTTAAGCTGTGTATTCTATTTATAATATAGGAGTAAATTTTAAAAAAAAATCATGTAATTTTTCTTTTTCTATTTTCAAATATCTGCATAAAAATATATTTATTATTTCTTTTATAAATCTTTGAAAAGATAAAATAAAATAATGTGTTTTTATAATTAAAAGTAAAAAAAGTAACTGAAAACAAAAAAAAAAATCTCAAATCAAAGAGTTTTTACACCTTTTACAATTTAGGTGAAGAAAAAATAGGAAAAAAAATTATAAAACACATGAAGTCGAAAAGAATTTCTCTCTTTAGAAGGAGAAAAAAAATAGAAAAAAAAGTGTTAAAATAAAAAATTACTCATCAATCTACATCACTACCATTATAGTAAAATGATATAAAAGTGAATTAACTAACATCAAGTTGTTCTAGTTTAACTAATGATTTTGAGTTCGAATTCTAAGGTTATGTTTGGATTGGTGATAGAAAGTAGAATGAATAATGAAGAGAAATGAAGTGGAAGAGTAAGTTGTTCCATTGTTTGGTTTATAAAATAGGAATGCAATGTAATGGAAGAAGATGAATTGTGTTCAATTTCATTCCATTGCTTAATCCCAATTTTCTTTTCCCTAAATTTGGAAACAAAGCTTTTAAATTATAAAACGACTATTTTATCTTTGCAAAATTTATCCTAATCATAAGATAGTATATCTATAATAAAGATAATATGAGAATTAAAAAGTTATAATTCATTTTGTTTCGTCATTTTTTCAAACATCGAAATGAAACCCTTGTTCTGTTCTATTATAAAATGTCGAAATAATGAAATGACATTTTTATTCTATTACATTTTAATTCATCACATTCTATTATATTTCGATTCATTCCATTCTGTTCTATACAAACAATCCAAACATAGCCTAAGCACATAGTTACATTATATACTCAGAGAAATGTTTTTGTTGTCTATAGTGATTTTATTCGGCTCAAATAAGATTGTCTTTCATAAATGATACATCTGGTCTCAAATCAAAAGAAATAGTAAAATGATGTAAAAGTTAATTAGTTAATATAATAGTATTATCTTTCTTCTTACTTGTTTTTCTAAGAAAATAATTTCTTTTCTTTTTTTCTCATTTAAACAGTAGAAAAAATAGTTTTTTTAATTTATTTCCACTTCTTTTTCTTATCTTATTTTTCATCTTTTTCTCTTATTAATTTTGTCTGAACTGCATCCATACAAAGCAAGGATTTGTTTTTCTTTCCCTATTCAGAGATGCTCAGATGGCCTTTGATAGACATTTAACATTAGACGGGTCCAACTAAAAATTTGTATCCAAAAACCTAGTGTCTGGAGCAATAGACCTCTCGCACCAATGTTAATTAAGAAATTATAGCAGAGACAATTGAGAAGTTCTATGATGTGCACGTTGCGCGGGGGAAAAAGGATTGAAGTAGAACGAGCAATGGATGAAGCATAGCAAAAAATGGGTGGGGTCGGGGATAAGTTTCTCATGGTTAAAAAAAAGGACGAAATGGATTGACATTTCTGGTCAAGTCTTTTGTTCACAATAACTGTGACTTGAGTTCGATTATCAAATTATTTCTCTTGGTAGACGATATGTAAATTTCATTATAAATATTCATTGAGGTTAGTTGTTTTTCCTGATTTTGCAAGGAGGCGTGTCTTTTCTCAATCTAAACTTTTTTGCACAAAAAAGGGACCAAGTAAAATAATATAAATAAAGTATGTAATATATAAGCTCCAATAATTCATATGACAATTGAACCCAAATAAGTGTCCGTAAAAAATATTCACAATGATTAGGAAAATTATCTATTAAACAAATTTATGTCTCGATATGTGTATTTACCCAAAAAAGTTTCATATTTGTACATATTTAAGATATTGATTTTAAAATAAAAATTAATATTGTACTTACATCATTGCAATTCACAAATCATATCTTGATGATTTAACTTTCTAAAGTTAAAATTAATAACCCCCTAATTCGCTACTATCATTCTTCATCTTTATAGTTGTGTTGCAATGTTATTGTGAATTAGTCTTCTTTAAGTTTGCTGGCTGAAGAGCATCGCTATTCACTAGCCACTCGTTTAACTATTACATCTTTATAATTAGGATACAACATAATACTTTTATTTAATAATTCGTTACTATCATTCTTCATCTTTATAGCTGTGTTGCAATGTTATTGTTAAGTAGTCCTCTTTAAGTGTGTTGGCTGAAGAGCATCGCTATTCACTAGCCACTCGTTTAACTATTACATCTTTATAATTAGGATACAACATAATACTTTTATTTAATAAAAGTGTAAGTAATGAGACTAAGAATGTGTACTTAAATATCCATAAAGTATAAGGATGAAAACAAAAATTATTACATGTGTATGGATTTGGGGACAAACATTTTTTTTTAAATACATGTATATATAAATGAGTATAATAATATCCCCCAAATTTGCGTGGATTTGATCCCTAGAGACAAAAATAAGGTAAAGCTCATACGCGGTTGAACAACATAGGGCAATGGTGAGCACGTATGTGCATTAAGTTTAGGCTCAAATTTATATTGTTACCTCTGTATTATGCCCTCAAACAAAGTACACGCCATCGGGCCAAATTTGTTTGTTCTTGATCTGTTTGATTCAATCATTCAAGGGTCATGTACTCTCTTGAACAAATATTTAAGGGTACACTATACACTATTTGGCCCAAAGAGCAAGTACTCAGTCGAAAGGGTACGAATGTTTAAGGGTTGCATTCTTTCTTGAACAAATGTCTATGGGAATAAATAATTTAAGGGTCACGTGTATTATGCTTTCTTGAACAAATGCTTTCGAGCATGTAATCAGCCAAGACCTTTTAATGCATCAGATACTATTAGACGAGCCAGGCGATGCCCACTGCCTATGAATGTGATTCAAAAGTATATGTAAGTTTAATTTTATTCATACGTAGTTACTGTGACTTCAAGTTTGAAATGTACTTCAATTTGTAGTAGGATAACTGAATCTATAAGGTGTTGTTCGTTTTTTAGAAACTAATTATAAATAACTAATTAACGAATTAGAGGACGATGGAGGAAGGCATTACCACATTAACATGTGGGAGTACTATTTTATTGGTTTAGTACGTTAAACCAATAAGTTTAGGGTCAAAATGCATGAAAAAGTTTTAGAGACAAAATTCGCAAAATTTTAAAAATTAGGAGGCAAAAGTATAATTAAGTCTTTTTAATTTTAGATACCAATTTGACCAATTATCACAATTTTATGGACTTAATTAATTAATAATTTATAATTTCAAGAATTATTTTGTCATTTTATTCACTTTAAAGACTAATTTGACCGTCTATTATAATTTTAAGAATTAAATTGACCAACAATGTACAATTTTAGTGATCATTTTAATATTTTATTAATTTTAAAGACCAATTTGATGAATTATTACAATTTTAGTGACTAAATTAGTAATTCACTCTTAAATGAGGTCTTGTCAAAGCGGGAACATGTAAGTGTGAGACTACAAGCGTTTAACAAATGTTCTACTAGTGGAATACACAGGGATTTGTCTTATTTTACAGCATGAACAACATTTTATCGTGCAAGTATTTTATCGTTTTGAGTTTAAAGAAATCATGTAAACTTCATGTCAGTTTTAAGACTGTACACTGTACAGTAGAATCTACATAAATTACAAAGATAACTAAGGATAGAAAGATAAATGATCAATAATTTAGCATTGAGCGGAGAACAATAAAAGCCAACCCAATTGCTGCAGAAACTGAAAATTGATCGTAACCATGTTCAATACAAGAAACTAGTGCAGAAAAATTACTTTATGCCCTTTGTACGCAACAGTTTTCAACTTCCAAGGACCAGCACTTTTGCGGTCCATATATGAAACGTCAACGCTCATTAGATGAACCGACCAACCCAGAGGCAACCTCTTATTTTAAAGAACATAGATACAATTAGTTCACCATAAAAGAATACTTCATTAGTCATTGTTTGTGTTCATCTTGATGTATGATTCTTGTATTGCTCTTATTTGTGATGGTTCATAAAGAGTTCTTATGTCATTTTAGAATTTTTTTAAGTAAAACATTATGTGCATAGCATGAAAAATCTAACGGTCTTTAAATTAACTATTAAATTAGACAAAAAAGAATATTACAATTGTGTAAAGTTAAGGTGTATTATATTTAATTTGATATATGATGGTGGAAAATGCGATCAGAATAATAATTTAGAGAGGTAAAATGCTTTTTACACAAAAGTCGTTCAATTTGACTACCTAACAAATTATGTTCTTCTTTATAATTGGAATCATGACTAAGGTTTTGTTTGATAACTGTCTTTATAAATTGTTTTTTATTTCTTTTTTAAATTTTTGAGTAACTTCTTTTAAAACTTATTTTTTTTAAATTATTTCCAATTTAATTATTTTAAAAACGAAAAACATTTGTAATATCTAAAAGGCAAACTCAATGTTTATTTATTTATTTTTATGTAAACAGAAGTTTTTAAGGATCTGTTTGCGTAAAGTTTTAAAACAAGTAATTTTAAGAGTATATCAAAGTTGTGTAGTTTTTTTTAAGATTTTATGAAAAGTATAAGTAATATTTTATTTGATGATAATTATAAAATAATTATTGTTTAAAAAATAGTTATAGTCATAATTATTTTTGTAACTTAAACAAAACAATTTTTTTAAAAAATTGATGTTTGTAAAAAAATTAAACAAATACGCTAAATATTTTTAGAAGTAACTTTTTTCAAAATAAAAGTATTTTTAATAAAAATTTTAAAAAATATTTAATGATTTTAAACTGTGTGTCTAAAAGTACATATAAAAAATCTTACTAAAAAAAAAGAGAAGTGTTAATATATAAGGCCGATATTAATATTTCTTTTAAAAAAAGACTTGTTAATGAGTGTCCATAAAATTTTAATTAAAAAAGTAATAAATAAAAAATTATATTGAAAATCATATAATAAAATGCATTAATAACATTAAATATGCGTTTCTTTAATTTATTTTAAAGATATAACTACTTCTTCTTCTTTTTTTTTATCATTTTTAGATGTTTTTTTAATAGGAGCATGTATTTTTGCTACACAATATTGAACCAAACATGCGTAAATATTATATTTTTTTTCATTATTTTTATTTTTATTTTTAATTTCTTAATTAATACTACTTCGAAGATATAATACATTAGCTAATATTTTCTTTTAAAAGAAAAAGAGAATGTTTAAAAATTTATTTAAAACATTGATTAAGGAACTAAGAATTTTTTTTTACAAAAAATCTAACCATTTCATATTCTCGTGAATTTTAATACAATTTTAATGTAATTTGTAATACAGATTTTAGTTTTATTATTCATTATCTTAAGAATGATATTTAATAAATTAAAAAATAAATAATTTATTAAAATATACCGATAGCGATATATTTATAATATTATATATTATATATTATATTTTTTATTTTTACCTTATTAACAAAGGTATAGGTTGGTAAAAATTATTATTAATTCCCTAATAAACTTGGCTAAATAGCAATATCCAAAGTGTTTTGAATAGTGCTCTAAGACAGACTTAATCAAATCAAGTTGAGCCAAAGATAGGTTTTGAGACCCATTATATCTAACGTACACCTTGGACCATAGGTACTTCGCAAATGTCTCAGACAATTAAGGTTGAGGTGCGGAAGGCTTCAAAGGCAGTGCCTCCATTAGAAAATACCACAACTTCTCGTCAATGACATCCTACTAACATAGGGGTGCTTGCATATGTAATTTATGTTTTCTTTAGCAGTTATAATTTTAAGTGCTCTATGATTCCCCCATTAGAACCTAGCTTACCTCAAGGGGACCACCAAACCTAAGTAGTAGGGGTAGAAATAGGTAAAGCGACCTAACTTGTATAAGGCCTAACTTAGCTTGGCTCGACTCATTTATTAAAAAAGCTAAACTAACTTAAGCTTTTTAAAATAACATATTCAAGATAATAGGTAATATAAAATATGTTAAGTACACAGGTGTTTAGGCCATACCAGGTTTTAAGATGATCAATGCATACAATAAAAATAAAACTATATCAGGTAAAAATATTAGGTTAGACTTTGACCCCTCAAAGCCTAACTTGTTTCCACCTTAGACCCAACATTCCTAATTTACGCTTATAAATATCAATATTGTTCACACCACCAAGTATGATACTTAGGCCTTGTTTGAATTTATTTGTTTTTTATATTTTTTGAAATTTGTCCTCAAAACTTCGATCAGATGGGTTATTTGAAAATTTAATAAAGAAATACTTGCTTGACTGAAAATATTGAAAAACAATTTTCTTTAAATAGAAATTAAATGAATAATAACACCAGTCAAAACAAATTTGAGAAATCGTGACCAAGGCTTGATTTGAGATTGACACAATGAGGATCATCGAAGATAAGGCCTTGCTGCCAATGTTTCTATGCAGTTAGAGGATGATTATGGGCAGAGATATGTGTGGGGATGCTTTTGGGTTGGTTGCGGAGGGAATAGTAGAAAGGTGATGAACCTGATGGTGTAAATGAGGCGCGAAGGTTTGTGTGGTAGATTCATGGTTGTAATGCGTGGTTTTCTGGGTTGCAATAGATGACAAAACTAGAAAAACAATGGAGATGATATCAAATAATAATGTAACAATCCCACATCAAAAACCAAAAAAATAATGAATTTAAGTACTTTGTTATAAGCCTTCCACCCCAAAAATAGGAAACACATTCTTGAAACTTTTTTTTTTTTTTGTTTTTAAAAATATGCTTTTAGAATTGGCTTTCAAAATTTCAAATAAAAATATATGACATCAAACGAGTTTTTTTTTTATTTCTTTCTTTCTGAAAACAATTTTTTTAATTGTATTCAAACATGGTCTTTATTTATTCTTTAAAAATATATATTTAGAATTGGCTTTCAAAACTTCAAATAAAAATATATGACATCAAAAGAGTTTTTTTTTATTTCTTTGTTTTTGAAAACAATTTTTTTAATTGTATTTAAACATGGTCTTGTATTATGATCACTTTAACTTCTTATTAAATTGAACGTTAGAATCTTATAAATACTATCACTTCAACTATCATGCTTCGTTATCTGGCTAGTTCCTAGACATGTATTCACTTAGAAAATCATTTAATTTAGAATGCATTGATAATGTAATTTTTTTTACATTATTATCCAATCATAGCAAGTCATATATAATAAGAATATTAACATTTGCATTAATTACTTTAAAATTATATTTAGAATATTTATAATGATTTCACAACATAAAAATGAATATACCATCAATTTAGTTCCTGAAGTATTATCCTTTCTCTTATATAATCCCTAAAGTAATAAAATTATATGAATAGTCTCAAGTATTGAATATCCATCAATTTAGCCCTTGAGTTGGTATATTTTACTAACGCTCAAGGACCAATTTGAAGGATTTTTCAATATTGAATGACTACTTATTATGATTTTTAATGCTTGAGGGACTAGTTACATAATTTTATTATTTTAGAGACTATATAAGAGAGAAGGTAATAATTTAGAAACTAAATTGATTGTTTATTCATATAAAAACCTTAAACTTCACAATAAATGAAATTTAATACTTTATAAGCATGGTGCATCTTATTTGGATTACGTGTGAGTGGTAAAGGCTTTCACCCCTTAAGCAAAAGAATCAATTTTGAAGGTTTGGTTGTTGTATATTTTTTTTAATTTATCTCCTTGATATTTCTCACCGAAATGTGTTTTATTTGTGTATTGTCTATTACGATGTCGTATATTACTCATTGAAACAACATGCATGCTTAAGTAGGAGGTTGTTTTATTTCTCACCAAAATGACATACACTGCTTGACCACTTGACTACTGATAGCATTGCACAGTTCTTATGTTTATTTATAAGAGAAATGTTAGCAACATTCTTTGACACACTCACTTTTATTGGTTGAAATTTTTTAAAAATTACAAAAATTTGTGGGTTTTACATCTTATTTAAGTCTCTCTCTCTCATGATTTTATAATTTCTAATAAATTTCAACCAATAATTGAATATGTGTTCGGAGAAGTATATTAGAGAGTGTTCTTAACACTCTTCTTATTTACAATTTAGTTTTCTTCTAAATTAGTTTTTCTTTTTAAAAATATTGGATTTATACTATATAAATAAAAGTGTAGCATTTCATACTTTTTATTTTTAAAATTATTGTTTTTATTTACAATTTAGATACCTTTATGTTTAGTGTTTATACTAATTTACTTGTAAATACCTTTATGTTTAATGTTTATATTAATTTAATTTTTCTTTATTCACTTCATTCAATTTTAATGTTTTTATAATAATTATGAGTTCTATTTCAAAAAAGTTTAAATATCATATATATATATATATAATTTAATAATTAATATAAATTGAAAAAATACTACATACTTATTTATTTTAATTCATTAATTTATGTATCAAAATAACTAATTATGATAAAAAAAAATATACGACAATATTAAAATTTATTTTGATATAGTTCGCCTCCCATTTTTTTTTGTTATATAATAATTACACTAAAATTAAAACCTATAATTTCATTGTATTATCCTGACTCTACACCAGAAGTGTGTGTGTGTCGCAGCCTCCGGCTTTTCCCACCAAATTGAAATATGTATATATTTTTTTTCTAGAAGGAGGCCAAATGAAAGGAAAAAAACAACCAAACATATGGACGAGTCTTTCTTTCCAATTAAAAACCCTTGTATTTTCACTTTATTACCACTGTGCCCCCTTCTTGTTGTCGCCTTTCCCCAATCTAATTTATATGTACCCGCCGGCTCTCCCCATAAACTAATCTATTTTTTTCTTAAAATAAAATTTCCATTTGCTCTCTTTTTTCTATACTTGATGTATCTATCACTCAACCTCCTTCCACGTCCTTTTAATTCTCTATCTCAGTTTCACTCCCCTTAGCTCCTTCTTCACTCAGTTTGAGAACACTGAATCAATGAAGAAAACAATTGAGATTTGGCAGCGTTAGTAAAACCGTCACATTAAAATAAAAAAGGAGCGAAAATTAAGAAGAAATATTTTGTCAGGGAGGGAAAAAAAAATGCGTGTGAAAGAGATGCACCCGCTGTGCTGTATCTCCCTGGAGAGTCCCGGAATCGGCAACCGTTCACCGGAGCGGGAGGCGGCGCCGTCGCTTTTCCGAACCACGAGTCTACCGGCGGCGGGATCTCACGGCAATGCCGCTCAGGGATCGGAGACCACCGTCGCCGGAGTTATCTACAAGTGGACCAACTACGGCAAAGGCTGGAGATCCCGGTGGTTCCTCTTGCGGAATGGCGTTCTCTCTTACGCCAAGATCCGCTGTCCGGAGAATCTCAACCTCCTCACTCCTTCCGACGACGTTCGCCTCATCGGAGAGATTTCCACCAACCGTCTCGCGCGGATGGACAGCGCCACCACCGTCACGCGACGGAAGCACCGCAAAGCTTCTTCTTCCGGCGTAGTCCATCTCAAGGTACCTCTATACCTATGCAAAAGCATAACGCGCTTGTTGATTTTATTCTATTTTATTTTTTATCGATTCCGGAAATTAATAAAGGATCATCGCAGGCGTTGGCGGTGTGATCTGACTCCTCTGTTATACTGTTTTTCCGGCACTAGCTCGCCGCGAGTTAGCGTTAGGAAACAATAGCATTCTGATTTTCGGTTTCAAATATGCTGAATGTTATTTATTCGTGCTTAATCTTTTTTATTTTAATTTTTGGTGATGTGATTAGTGATTACGAAGGCATGGCAAAGATTCACGGATTCGTTCTTTGGTTCCCGCCATGAAAATTATCCATCTGAACCTGATTCTTCTTCTGGCAGTGAAAGGAACAAACACATAGGCTTTTGGGTCCGAGCAGTAATGTGGAAACCCGCGGGTTTCAACCATTGTTCGCTGTGTTTTCTCTCTCTCTCTCTCTCTCTCTGTGGTGGCTGGGTTAAGGTGCTGTGCATGACGGAGGGGAGGGTCGCAATTAATAATCTGTATTTATTTTTGATATTTTATTATCCGAAAAATGAATTTCAACAGGAAACATTCGTTCTGAGAGGAGAGGATGCGATCCGCGATTTCGAATTGAAAATTCGTCTTTCTAATTTTCATTTTACGGTTTTAATAACTGGTTGTTAATGTAGAGTGCGTCACATCAACAGGTGGCGAGGGGGGTACGGTAGCCTAAGTCGTAGCCCTAGGCATTAGCTTGCGGTCACATCATCGCTGCGTTGCCATTGGTTGTTGGTGGATGCATTTCTTCGTTTCAGCTCTGCTCTTATTAATGTTGCTTCCTCTTCGCACCCGTTTTTCTGCCAATCCTACCTTACCTCGTTTACCATTTCAGCTTAAAAACATGAAGCACAAAATGGACTGGGTATCTTTGAAGGCCTTCCGGGAACCAAGAATTTTTTCCCCTTTTCCCCTTATTGTTTTTATTTTTTTACACTATTTTTCCGCCGTACGTCTTTCTCTTCTGTTGTCTTGCGTTGTTTTTGGTTTGCTCTTCCCAGAGCATGTTCCTGTTGCTTGTAAATATTTGGGGAGAGAGAAAAAGCGACGGTGGCATACTTTTTGGCTTTTCTTTGCTTGCCTTAACGGTAATGCAAGATTTAAAGGAGTTACCTTACATTACACCGTGGAGTAGAAAAAAAACAAATGTTAACAGTGCGGTGATCCAACGGCAGATAATTAGGGATCTTGGACTGGCATGCGTTTAGCTTTGTAAATTGGAATGAATCAGACGTTACTTTAAGCAACCTTATCAAATGGTAAAAAGTCTTTTCAGTTGGGGGTTTCATCCAAATACTTGAAACAAATTTCCTGAAAAAAATAAAAGGAGAAAACGTATGTGCGACTTGCCAACGTTTTGGTGGGGTGCTACGTGCTATCTTCTCAACTCGAGTGTATTTTTTGGTTAATTTTCTTTTTAATGATTATATTTGAAGTAAAGTGGGAAACTTGTATGCTCCTACGCTGTTCAAGATAAAAAGCCAGCTCACTTCTCCCAGAGAAAAGGGGAAACCAAGAAAGAAAGAGACAGTAAACCATGGTTTACAATATCACCTTATTATTTCTTGAGTCATTCTACACTTTCTTTTTTGTTTGGTCTGATTGAATCTTTTTTTTTTTTTTGAAAAAAGGTCTGATTGAATCATTATAATTTAGCAGCGTCTTTCAAAATATAATTTTATATCATAATAATCACAATATAGTACATTGGTTTGGCGGTCCAAACCTGGCGGGCCTGTGTGTTCCGCGTGTTCTGATTATTGGTAAGTGTCTTTCGTTAACTACAAAATTTTAGTGTTTTTTGGTTGCGGTGGTAGGGGGCGTCCTTACTTTTTATTCTTGTTTATTGTGTCCATGTGTCTTCTTGGGAAGCTTATCCCCGTTTTCCTTTGTAACAACGTGCTGTCAAGGTGGGCTCTCATAAATTTTGTTGCTGTGCTGCTTCGTTTTACTCTATTATTTCTATTTTAATGAACACGAATACTACTATTTTTCTTTTTCGTACAAATTTGGTATTTGTTATGTCACTACTCACTATTATTTTTCAGTTTATTTGTTATCTATAAATCCTGTTCCTTTTATTTCTTCTTTTTCCACCAAAAAAAAAAAAAAACTTGTTTAGAGTGAGTTTCTTCGTGCATTGAAATTGAAGTTACATTACGTGAATGTTTAGCAGATTTCGTCATTTAGAGAGAGCAAGTCGGATGATCGGCGTTTCTATATATTTACAGCAACGAAAACTCTCCATCTGAGAACTGATTCGAGGAAAGATCGCGTGGCATGGATACAAGCCTTGGTATCAACACGGGGCCTGTATCCTCTTCAACCACTCAATGATCATCTCTTGCTTGCACCCAATGATATATCAGTGTCAACCGAACGGCTTAAGACACGCTTGCTTGAAGAGGGTACCAGTGAGAACCTTGTAAAGGAGTGCGAGCAAATCATGCTCTCAGAGTTCTCCGAAATGCAAGGACAACTTGAAGTTCTTTGTCAAGAGCGATCTAATTTGCTTGATACAATAAGGCAGTTGGAGGTAATTTCTCTGAGTGCTTGTCACGATCTTTCTCCATTTGGGTTCATTTGAATACTTATAGGACTGCGGGGTATTTATTACTTTACTATTCCCACAACATCTCTACCATTTCAAATTTGGCGAAAGATAACATAATATTCTGTAAATTATGAATTGTGCGATAATTTAATGATTTTAGGTCATTTTTGATCGGCTTAATTATGTTTTTAGTTTTCAAGAAATATGTTTTTTTAATTTCTCAAATTAAAAATTAATTTTTTTAATTCTTTAAATTTTGAAAATATTGTTTTAGTCTTTTAAAATCACTTACGGTATAATTTATAGAACAAATTAAACCAGTTGAATAACAGTTAAGTTTGGTGTGATGTTTTTATTAATAAAAATATTATTGAGTGGGTTTTGTATGACAGATTTATTAACTATGTTTAGACAATAAGATTAAAACAAAAATTTTTAAAATTTGAGAGACTCTAAAGGTTTTTTTTTTTTTTAATAATTTATGACCGGGTCTGCTAGTCTGCTTGGGTGGACGAATACTGAGTTATCTTGATAAAATATTCGCTGACATATACTTGTTTAATGTCCCAAAGTTTCATTTCAGTCTCATTTACCATCAATTATTTTTTAGAAGCTATCTTATTTGTAAGGAGACTGTTGTCTTGTCACGCCGCACGCGTATCACTTTTTTTATTTTATTTATTATTCTATTAAATGTTTGTACATAAAGTTTCAATACTTTAGCTATATAGTTTTAAATTTCCTGTGTATATATTTTATTCCATAATTATTGTGTTTTTTAGTTCTTAGTTCTGTCAAACACACATGGATACATGTTTAAGATATATGTGGCTCTAGGATCGTTATGATGAAATTTTCTGACCACTTGTCTTAGTATATTTCAAACTGAAGTGCTATTGTTATCATACAATCAAGAACTAAATCAAATTTTTTTGCTAGACCACATGACATGTTTGGTTCATGTGGTCATACATTCTTGGCTTTTTTGTGGATTTTTCTGATGTCTTTTAAAGAGTCACGTCACTGGTGACTTTGGTTGATGGCATCAATTGTTTTCTACGTCCTCCCACACCAAAAAATTAATTCTAATTCACGGGTTTATATGTCAATTCAATTATCATTTCAGTATGCCGTTTTCTCTATTTGTTTAATTTCTCAATGTGAAAGCTCTTATTTGTATATTGCTTAACTAATTTGCTATTGATCATAATAAGCAGGCAGCTAATACTGAACCTGAGGCCTCTGCAGTACACGATGGTGAATACCAATTAACAAAGAATGAGTTTTCAAGTCTTGGACGTGGAAAATATAGTGGTACTGCTATATATGTTACCAATGCTTTTCTGTTTATACCTATGCTGTGACTTTTGTCTTTCTTATTTGATGCAATAAAGCATGTGGTTGTATGCGGAATCTTTGTTGTGTTGAATGTTATCATAGGGACCAATGGTCCTGTCCTATATGAACAGGAGGAATATTGCTGACATCATATTGTTTTTGCAACCGTTTCTTGAATGAAGGAAATTATTTGGCTAAATGCCATTAGAACATGGACCTGTCTATTTCTATTTTTTTGTAACTAATGGAGTTTTAATTCAACCAAGTATGATTTTTTTACCAGCATCTTCATGCCGTGACCTCTATAGAGTTTATCTTTCATTGTTTTATTTCATCTTTTAGATTCAAGTTCATATGACAGTTTTATTTTGAAAGTCAACCTGATGGCTATGAGTAAAATATGCATTGTAAGATTCGACTAAATCTTTTTGATGGATCCCAGTTCATATGCCTCTACCTGTTGACTTCTAATAGATTTTAATGTATTTGTGAGGCAATTTATGTGTGAATTTGAGGGACGTAAGTACATGATTTGCTCAATTGTTAATTCAGTCAACCAGAATAAAAACTGCACTTCATAGGCATGCTGAGTTCACTTATCACACTTCGCTGGATACTGGAATGATCATATGCACCATCGCTGTGTATAAGTATGAAATAATATTTTGTCCTTTGTCTTTGGGTAAATTTGTCTACAGTGAATCTGTCTGCAACCTTCATTATTTATGATCTTATCCTTTCAAGATGTACTATTATTTTCACATATACTTTTGGGTTTCAGAATGTAGTACTACTGAATCATCGGATGATATTGAGAAACAAGAGATGGAGGAAGTGTCTGATGAAGATGAAATCTCATATTATGATACTAGAGAGTGTTTTACAGAGCCTGATTGCAAGTGTGAGTCAGCAGGAGCTATGAATCAAGTGGACAGGTGTAGGGAAGCCAACACACAATGCACTGATACAGAGAATATTCCTCCTGAGAAAATGGTCTGTAATTATAAGCACCCTCAGATAGCAAGGCGTAAAAAGCTTCCAGATCCTGTTGAGAAAGAGAAGGGTGTTAGTCTTTGGTCAATGATCAAGGACAACGTTGGAAAAGATCTCACGAGAGTTTGCCTCCCGGTATACTTCAATGAGCCGATATCATCCTTACAAAAATGTTGTGAGGACTTGGAGTACTCTTATCTTCTGGATCAAGCTTATGAGTACGGAAAATCAGTAAGATATTCATCTTGCTCTTGTTTATGCCACTCACCAGTGTTGAAGTGCAATCAATACAAATAAAACTAATATTGAAGTTGAGTGCCCAAAAGCACTCCTTTGCCCCTAAACCTGTTATTGCCTAGTGGGACATGATAGTTTTATGACTCCTCATTGCTACTCTACCCGTGACTGTTTAAGGGTTGTTTTCATCTCTGGTATATGGAGAGATAAGTAACCTTACTGCACTCTTTTAGCTCTTTGTTTTTATGTTTATGGTTGCACTCATTAAGTTCACTTTACATCACACAGAGGAGAGGAGGAATCATAATTTGACTGTATGAATATATATATATATATATTTTATCCAAGCCCGAGTAATGAGTCAATTTGTGAGTAACTCTGTACTAATGATTTGGAAAGAGACAACAGTTAGTAAATTTTCATCTTTCCTGTAGGAGTGTGCTTGGTTGAGCCCGGGGAAAGTGAGAGTAGGTAGATAATATGAAAATAACATCACTTTATACTTGCCTGTGCTACCAAAAGTATGAGAAAGTGGAAAATAATATCTACTTCATTTTTCACTCTTGGTTGAAATTTTAACCTGTTCTCTATTTTCCAGGTTTTCACTTTGCATCTATTCAACCAAACACACTCTTAGCTTACATGTTTTTTAGTGGTGGAAGAATTTAATGATAATATGATTCAAAGTTGCAATCATAAATTTGACAGTGAAATAACCATAGCGTAGTAATTTCTATGAATTTGTGTGTCACAAAGGAGTATTCTGTGGGTAGATGAATTTAATGATAATATGATTCAAAGTTGACGTCAATCATATTATTGTATTTGATAGTTTACTCCTTTGAATGTTTTTTGCAGGGAAACAGTCTCCTTCGGGCACTGTATGTTGCTGCCTTTGCAGTTTCTGGATATGCGTCATCTGAAGGTCGTAATTGTAAACCCTTTAATCCTTTATTAGGAGAAACCTACGAAGCTGATTACCCCGAGAAAGGAATTCGCTTCTTTTCTGAGAAGGTTAGTTCCTTATGATTTAATGAAGCAGAGATATAGGATTGTAATAATCTAAAAAGGCTAAGAAGTGATATATTATCGTAGACAGCATGAGGTCGAATTTTACTTTGGATATCTATTGGGCTTACAAATGTTGTTTAAATTTCCTACAAACTAAATTTACTTTCATTAGACTTTTACTAGTTAAAAACTTAGAAAAGAAGAATGTAAAGCAACTTATTTATTTACAAGGTAAGTTACACTCCCCACGAATGATGATTGCTTAAATTACATAGAGCACAATGTCAACCATCGCTAGTTGTTAACCCCTATAGTTAGACAGTAGAAGATGAAATGGAAATTGAGTGAAATCTCAAATCTCATAATAGAGGTGTTCAAAATTTCATTTCGTCTGCTGAAGTCCCTAAGTTGATAGTAGGGTGTTCAAAATTAGCTGCAGCCTGCAGGTGATACTTGAGTCGTAGAGAGAGGAAAAATATTCCCAGGAGGCTCGTTTATAAATGCTCATCACCTCTAAAAGATTTATTTGCATTAATATAAACTAACTGTCTGTGGCACATTTTAAGTCGTAGGGGAAGGAAATATAATATTTCAAATTACAGGGGAAAACAATGTGATTTAAGCATCGCTTATCTCTTGGGGGAGATATGTGTAATTTGCCCTTATATAGAGAAGGGGACAGCGGACTTACTATGTTATTCTTTTTCTTCTTTTTGGTAAGAGGTTTGGTTTTGTTACTTTATTGGAGTAAATAAAATTTCTTATATTGTCGTGGACTCAGTTGTGGTGAGGAAGTTCAATGCATACATGGTCTTTCTCCTATCTGCCTGTTGCTAACATTTGCCCTAAAGTCTAAAGCTTTTCTTCTTTATTTATTTATTTTTATATAAAATTAGGAAGTTCTGGAACCATGCATCATGCATGTTTACAAGTTCCAGCAGTTCATACATTACATCTCCAAGGAATTCGATCTTCGTATGTATTTTTGTCTAGTTAGTCTTAATATGTGCAATTCATCAACCTGCCAATATATTTCACGTTCGCTGACATTATGTGTCAAACAGGTCAGTCACCATCCAACTCTCATTGCCTGCCACTGCGAAGGTAGAGGATGGAAGTTTTGGGCTGACAGCAACATCCATTCAAAGTTTTGGGGAAGGTCAATTCAGCTTGATCCAGTGGGTGTTCTGACCCTAGAGTTCAATGATGGTGAAATATTTCAGTGGAGCAAGGTGTGCATTGTGAAATCATTGTCTATTATATTCTGCCAATCCGCCCGGTTGTACTAGCGACGTGCTTTTAAAATTCTCTCTAAATTAATGTTATGATTGTTGTTGTTGTTTCTCCTATTAGGTCACCACCACGATCTATAATCTTATCCTTGGGAAAATATACTGTGATCATCATGGGAACATGGATATACGTGGTAATCGTAAATATTCATGCAGACTCAAGTTCAAAGAGCAGACGATCCTTGACCGAAATCCTCGCCAGGTAAGAGTTATTGGTTGTTAGTGACAAGTAACAAACAACCATTATTCCTTGCAACCAGTTCTATATGTTATTCTATTTATTTATTTTCTGTACTCCTTAAATTTCGGTTGGTTTACCAGCTTTATCAATTTTTGCCTGTGTCCAAATTCCATAGTAACGCATTATCTACCAAGTCATTTTTGCTTAACATCTCATTCAGTGTTTATCCTGCGTTTATTTAGGTGCATGGATTTGTCGAAGATGTATTGGGGAAAAAAGTTGCCACATTATTTGGCAAGTGGGATGACAGCATGTATTATATGAGTGGTAATGTGAATGTCAAGCCTAAAGATTTCACTTCATCAAACGCATCCTTGTTGTGGAAAAGGACTATGCCATCTCCTAATCTCACCCGGTATAATTTAACACCATTTGCCATCACTCTGAATGAGCTTACTCCGGGACTGAAGGTATATAATGATGCATTAAATCATTATTTGATATGCATTCCACTTCTTATATATGCGTCTCTAATTGTTTTTTATAGCCTTTTCTGATCCCGGGTATTTGATCACGGATTAAAGGAGAAGCTCCCGCCCACGGATTCCAGACTCAGACCAGATCAACGGCATCTAGAGGATGGGGAATACGACAAGGCTAATTTGGAGAAACAAAGGTTGGAAAAGCGGCAGAGAATGGTATGTCTTAAAGTTCTTTCGTCTTTTCTGCTATGACTCTATGAGCACGCATTCTCGCTCCCCTTGTACTCACAGTTTTTGGGGTACTCTAGGGTTTAGAGTTCTGATTTCTGATCTGTAGTTCTCAACAAATCTATTTAAATTGTTATCACTGTTTCAACTTCGAAGGTACTTAATGATTAAGTTGTATCCCCATAATGATATATGGCTTGTTACCTATTACGTAAGTTGTTTGCGTTGCTTTCTTGTTTATTAGGGTATGTTTGGTTTTAAAATAAAATTCTGGTTTCATTTTGTGTTTTTGTAATAATTACGAAAATTTTATTATATTTATTCTATTTTCTATTTTTAAAAATTTGTATAAGAAAAGGAAACTATAAAAACGTGATTTTTGCTACTTTACTGATTCTTATATAAATATTTGAAAATAGAAAATAAAATAAAATATTGTGACATTTTTTTTTATAATTATTCGTAAAAATAAGAAATAAAAACAGAAAATGTATTTTTTACATTAAACAGATCCTTTTTTAAATCCTTCTAAAGGAGACCTATTTAATTCAGTTCAGTTTGTTTCATCTCAGTTTTGAAATGAACTTTCCTTATGTATTTTTTATCTTTGATTTAATTCAGAGTTAACATTTATATTTTTGGAACATGAGAAACGGACACCTCATTTTGGACTTTATAGAGATGAAAGGAAGAGATATTGAAGAAGAAGAAAATGAAGAGAGACAAAGTGATAGATATAACAGGTGATATAATGGGAAATGAAGAAGGAGATAAGAAAAAAATTAGGTAGAAGGAAATGGAAAAGAAAGTAGGTGTATATTCATAAAAATCTTATTCTTTTAGTCCTACTAATTGTGACCTTGTTTGTGTACAGCTTTTTGTCTTGCAATTAGTATTCTAATATTATTTTGCTAGTATACTGAATTACTGATGGTAATCATTGTACTTCATTCTTCTCCTTTATATTGATGATAATGATGGTTCTTATGTCTACAGTCAAGGAAAATACAGGAAAATGGTTGGAAGCCTAGCTGGTTCCGAAGAGAAGGTGAAAATGGAACATTTCGATACGTTGGTGGGTACTGGGAAGCGAGAGAGCTTGGAAGATGGGACGGGTGCCCTAATATATTTGGTAAAATTAATGAAGACTCTGTCGATCCGTTAGGTGCATTTTAATTTGGTTCAGGTAACGTTTACATATTTTCCAAAGCTGCTTGATTTAGTTGAACTACATACGGATTTTCCATTAAAAAATATAACTCTGTTCGCGTGCTAGTATGTGTCTCTGAGAGACACCTTGTATGTCTTGGGCTCTAACTTAGTATGTTCATCTGTGATAAAAATCGTAGAACAATAACATACTTATCTGTTGCAGATAATGATTATGAAGGCTAATCAGTTACGTTGTGGGTTTATCTTTAATCTTGTTGCATGGCGATGTGTTTTGACAGAATGGCAGAGTAGGCTTTGCGAAACCGCTGAAATCGAGATCTTAAGCTGTCTTGGTCTGACAGGCTTTGTGGATTGCCCATGTGTTGGTCATATATGAACAATGGAAGGGGTAGCAAAATTAACTTCCAGCCTTTGTTTCTCGAAGCTGCTTTGTGAATTTAAACAACTTACATCGCCATGGCTAGTACAGTTGTAGTTTTCTTGACCTTAGGGACCAGGGTTTGCTCGGAAGAGAGTTGCGATCCTTTGATAATCTGAAATTGAAATTGTTACTTGGTCTTGGATGTGCGTATATATTATAAAAAAAATCCAGCTTAGGAAAAGTTTATAGATCACGGCGTCGTCTCTTCATCACATTGTCATAATGTTGTCCGTTTATTTTTGTATTGTTTTGTTTGTATGTAATTATTTGGGGGGTATTAGCTGATGTAAGGATGTATCCCTTTATCTTGTTATAGCTCTACTCAGCCCGAAAGGCTATTGATTTATTAGCTAATTGATTGCATTTTATTAGAAATAAATGACGAGAGGTTTTATCTTACGTTTCTCCTACTTTATTTGATTGTTTCATATGTAAACTGTTTTTAAACTCGGTCTCGGCAAACCTTCACGTTCATTTACTTTTTATATTTTTGAGCTTCGTGACATAAGAACTCTCTAAATATCTTTTCTGCTTATATGATGCGTACATATTATATTTTTCCCTTTCTATATTCAAAGCATATGTTGTTCGCCGTCCCACATCCACATTGACAAGTTCACAGGAATTGTAGTTTCGGATTTCCTCATGCTATAAAGACGTTTTCGATGGGGAGAAATGAAAGTATGTAGTTTCTTCAACATATTAGTTTTTTTTTTTAATTATTTTTTGCTACTGACTGTAACCACTAAACCTGATTATTGAGATATGAATTCATCTGAAAATTTGAGGAAAAAAAAGTGAAGACGAAACCCCAAGTATTAAGATTAAACAAGTGTTTTTTTAATTGTACGAATATTTTTAAATTTAAGTAAAATTTGAAAAATAGTTTGGAAAATAAATAAAGAAAGAAAAAAATAAACATTGTTAAATAATAGTAAACTCATGTGCCTTAACTTTTAAGAAAAAAATTTATAATAAAGAGAATTTTTCATTGTTAATAATAAAGATTTTATTTTAATATATAAGGATAAATTAACTTTTATTAAATAAAAATTAGACTTAATTACATTTTTATCCCTATATTATCGTTATTTTGTGAATTTGGCCCCATCATTTTTTTCTTCTCATAAATTTGATGCACTACTATTTTAATTGTGTAATTTTCATCCATTTATTAACTTGACATCTAAAATTAACAAAATTATTCTGAGATTTGATCCGCTGCTATTTTTTTTATTAAGGATAGATTCATTCATTTGATTCACTACTATTTTTTTTTCTATCTGTTCCAATCAGACACTATATAAGAGAGTCCATATTCCAATCAAAGCCACCAACACGCTTTTCATCTTTTTGCCAACTTTTTAGCTTTTAGCTAGTTTATTGATTACTTTTGCTAAACATAGTCTAATATAGTTCTCCAATTGATTTACTAGATTTACTAATTTATTTAGATTTTAATTTTTTAGGTAAATAAACCTTTATTTCTAATTAAGAATGTCAATTCTTTAAGTCAAATTATAGAGAAACAATTACACAGATCAAGAATCGTAAAAGTTTAATTATTATTCTTAGCCCAAAGAATCACAAAGTTCAATTCCAAGAACACATTTAGATATTAAATTTATATTTAACATACAAATAAAAAATCATTCAAAGAGTGGTCAATTTCTAAAATGCATTAAGATCAGAAAATGTAAATGAGAAATACAAAGAAATGAAATTTTATTAATCACCCAAATCAAAGGTTGATAAGTTCTGTAAAAATTAATTTAGCTAGACAGAGAGTGAAAAAGAAAATGAAAGAGACAAGGAAGAGAAAAAAAAAACACTCTATTAGATTCTTGAAGAGACAAGAACTTCTTTCCTTTTCATCCTTCTTATATTCATTGTATTCTTAGAGAAAATCCTAAAGACGTCTGACCGCTATTTAAAACTGGCAAAGTTCTTTTTGGTTTTTTTGAATTCAACTCTTCTTCTCTTTATTACCTAAAATCAAAACATTAAAAATTAAAATTAAGATGAGAAAATTTCATAGTAAAACTAAAATAAATTAATCAATTAATATCACAAAATACACTTTTTTAAGGGTAATTTTGGTAAAACAATTCAAAATGAGTGACATATTTTAACTAAAAGATATTAGAAAAATTGATAATCTAAAAATTAATCAATATATATATATATATATATATATATATATTATAAATATGGGATTTGCTAATGTACATATACTTTTTTTTAGTTGAAGTATGCTAGCAAGTTATAACTACAATGCATCTTAAAATAGACCAACAATATAACTTGTTAATGTACTCTAACTAAAAAACAAGTGTGTGCACATTAGCAAATGCTTGTAGGGTTTGTTAATGTACACGTACTTATTTTTTAGTTAGAGTACGTTAGCAAGCTATAACTATAATATCTTAAAATACACCTATGGTGTCACTTGCTAACATATTTTAACTAAAAAATAAGTATGTATATGTTAGCAAATCCCTATATAGTAAAATAGCACTTCTAATATTTTTTTTGTGAAGTACACACCCTTTTTTTTAGTTATACACACAGACACACTTTTTTTTATTAATTAATAAGTTATTATTTTATCTTTTTTAAAATACACTTAAAAATATAATTTGCTAATATATTCCTAATAAAATATGTTAGCAAAACCTCATACACCCTAATAGATAATTAAGATTAAAATTAAATAAAACCAATCAGCTTAACAGTTGATATATAATTACAAGACTAAGATTTATTATTATTATTATCATAATAACAAGTGAGAATAGATAATCTTCATTATAAATATAATCATACATAAATAAACAATTTATTTTATACATGAACACAATCACACACATATACATACATATATAATCATATGTTTATTTGTAAAAGTTGGCTGTGTTTGGATATTTTGTAAAAATAATTATTTATCCCACACATCTATATGTCTATACTATTTTTTTATAATTGATCGTGATAAAATTAATTTATGTTTTAATTATAAACAAATTTAATATAATATATTAAAAAAATGCTTTTGTGGGGAAAGAAGCTATAAAATAATTTATTTAAATTACCAGATTTTCTCAGTGAATAAGTTTGATGAAGATCATCTCTCATCTACAAAATAATAAAACTCCTTATAATAAAGAAAACTAGGAAAAAAAAAAGGTTTTTTCGTCCGTAGAGTATAATACAAGAAAAGCTTTTTAATTAAAACAAGTCATCTTGCAATGTATTGCAATCACTTGTACGCTGTACTTTTACCAAATATATCATAGTTTACTCAAAATATTTTTTTGTTAATGAAAAGTTTTTCTTGACAAAAAAATTTCAAATATGTATTCAAATTCCACGCCCCTTGACGGAAAAGTTGTATTTATCAATTGTTCCCAAAGCAAAGTGATATTATGTCACATGAGATATGGAAGACACATGGCACTGACAATATGTGTACATTATCTTTTAATAGAATATTCTTAAGGATGAAGATTGAAAATAAATATTTAAAAAAAAAATAGTCCAAAATCAAACAAAATATTTTATAAGGATTGAAATAAAAAACAGAATATCTATAAAGATTGAAAATACATTTAAGTCTAATGTGATTATATTAATTTAGTATAGTTATTTTGACATTGTGATTCAAATTGTACCAACTTGATTTTGAAAAAAAATAAAATAAACTAATTAACTTTATGAAAATTTGATTAGTTGGATTTTTTTTACTCTCACGTAAGTAAATATATAGGGAGAATAAGTTCAATATATAGTCAGCTTTGTTGGGTTATAAAATGGCGGGCCAGGGCCCAAAGACTGAAGTTGATAACTAATTGAAGGGGCTGCCATTTCCACCTTTTTTTTTTTTCTTCTTTTCATTTCTTATTTTTATAAAAACATAATCAATTACTATTTTATTCTTACTCTCTTTTTATTCTCTCTCTCTCTTCTTCTTCCCACCTTCTATGTATCAATGTAACATAAACACATTTCTGTTGTGTACAATATTCAACAGAAACACATTTTTATTATGTATTGTATATAATGAAAATGCGTTTCTGTTGTGTGTAGTTATGAGATATACAACAGAAATGTTTCTGTTGTGTAACTTTGATACACAACGAAAACACGTTATCGTTGTGTTAATTTTTTTGAAAAAAATTAATTAAATATTAATTATTATATAATTTATTCTTTTTAATATTAATCATATTAATTATGATATAGATTATTATTTTTAATTGAAATCAAGTTAAATACGATATAATTTACCATTTTTAATAATAATTGAATTAATTATGATAGAATTTTAAAAAATACACTCTTTTAAGGGTAATTCTAGTAAAATAATTCAAATGAGTGACATATTTTAACTAAAAGATATTAGAAAAATTGATAATCTAAAATATAAATCAAATATATATATATATATAGTAAAATAGCACTTCTAATATTTTCTTTTGTTAAGTACACACTCTTTTTTATTAGTTATACACACACACACACTTTTTTTTTTATTAATTAATAAGTTATAATTTTAGCTTTATTAAAATACATTTAAAGATATAATTTGCTAATGTACTCCTAATAAAATATGTTAGCAAAACCTCATACACACATAGATAATTAAGATTAAAATTAAATAAGACCAATCAGCTTAACCGTTCATATATAATTATAAGATTAAGATTTATTATTATCATAATAACAAGTGAGAATAGATATTCTTCATTATAAATATAATCATACATAAATAAACAATTTATTTTATACATGAGCACAATCACACTACATATAATCATATGTTTATTTGTAAAAGTTGGCTGTGTTTGGATTTTTGTAAAAATAATTATTTATCCTACACATCTATATGTATATACTATTTTTATAATTGATCATGATAAAACTAATTTATGTATATTTATTTTAATTATAAACAAATTTAATATAATATATTAAAAAACGCTTTTGTGTGGAAAGAAGCTATAAAATAATTTATTTAAATTACCAAAGGTTCTCAGTGAATAGGTTTGGTGAAGATCATCTCTAATTTACAAAATAATAAAACTGGTTGTAATAAAGAAAACTAGAAAAACAAAGTTTTTTCGTCCATAGAGTATAATACAAGAAAAACTTTTTAATTAAAACAAGTCATTTTGCAATGTTTATAATCACTTGTACACTGTACTTTTACCAAATATATCATAGTTCACTCAAAATGGTTTTTTGTTAAAGAAAAGTTTTTCTTGACAAAAAAATTCCTAATATGTATTCAAATTCCACGTTCCTTGACGGAAAAGTTGTGTTTGTTATTTGCCTGTCCTCAAAGCAAAGTGATATTATGTCACATGAGATATGGAAGACACATGGCACAAACAATATGTGTACATTATCTTTTAATAGAATATTCTTAAGGATAAAGATTGAAAATTAATATTTTTTTTTAAAATTAGCCCAAAATCAAACAATTTTTTTCACAAGGATTGAAATAAAAAATAAAATATCTATAAAGATTGAAAATACATTTGAGTCTAATAATATAATTATAATAATTTAGTATTCTTATTTTGGCATTGTGATTTAAATTGTACCAACTTGATTTTGAAAAAAAAAAAAAAACTAAACTGACTTTGTGAAATTTGATTAGTTTGATCATTTTTTACTGTACACATAATTACATGTAAAGGGATAATAAGTTCAATAAGTAGTCAGTTTTGTTGGGTTACAAAATGGCGGGCCACGGCCCAAAGACTGAAGTAATAACTGATACCTAATGAACTCCAAGCTCGTTTGCCCCACCATCGCTTTGTGTATTATGTGTTAACATGTGCATATAATTAAGACACGGATCAGATTGATGAAGCACCTAAACTAAACTAGACATCGTGATATCACCAAAAAAAAAAAAACTAGACATCGTGATTATGGAGCAAACAATTCAATTTATTTGCCTTTTCTTTTCCAGTGTAAAAACATAGAAAATAGTTTCAACGTACAAGCTTATTTATGTGGTAACCAGATGCTAGGCACTTTCTTTCGTGTATAAATACTTAATTAGCATATTGATACAAGCAGGAGGATTTTGAAAGGAAAAAAAAAAGAAAGAAAAAAGGTTGGTAGGAGAAGATTCAATGCCCATGGAAAGCAGCATCATCTGTTTTTTCCAATTCTATGCCCTCCTCAGCAAGCCTCTTCTCCTTGTACACGTACCACTTAGCACAAACCAAGTATAACACCACATTTATAGCACTCAGTATAGCCAAGAGCCAGTAAAAGTCATAGAGCCTCCCTTGGTTAAGATTATCCGCAAGCCATGGCCTGCCATGTGCTGTCATTTTGTTCACTATAGACACTAACAAGGAGCTAAAGAAGAACCCAATGGAAAGTGTGCTCAAGAACAATCCCGTGCTCATGGTTTTCATCCCTTTGGGACACTCTCTAAGGAAAAAATCTAGCTGCCCCATATACATAAAGGCCTCTCCCGACCCCACAAAGAAATTCTGTGGGATCAACCAGAACACGGTCATGGGGATCTTTGCTTCTGGCTTATCTACCAAACCATGTGATTGCGCGCATCTCAGTCTCTTTATTTCTATTAACGCTCCTGCCACCATGGCCACCACTGAGAGGACTAAACCGACTCCAATGCGTTGCAAAGGGGTGAACCCATTTGGGTTCTTTAGCACCTTCCTTGCCACGGGAACAATCAAGCGGTCGTAAAAGGGGACAGTTAGGAGAATTGTTCCGATTAAGAAAACGGTCATCGATGCCGCCGGAATTTGAAATGTCTTTCCGATGTGGCGGTCCATGGTGGTCGCTTGTGCCACTGAGAATGTGGTCATTTGAGCGTGGATGGTCCAAAACATGATGGTAGTGGCCCATATCGGTAGCATTCTTAAAACCAATTTCACTTCTTCCACGTCTGTTAAGGTACAAAGGTACCACTTCCTCTTCATTCCACTACCGCATTCTGACGACTCCATCATTGCAGCTTTGTCCAAGAAACTGCTCAATCAAAAAATTAAAATATCCATTAATTCATATTTAATTTGAGCTAACACCAAAGACAGAGAGAAAAGCAATATTCGGACTAGAAATAATGTAACTTATTTTATATAATTAAATCCAATTGGTCGTGCCTGTGCATGACCATTAAATTTCCCATAAATAGCGTATGATATGAGTAAATATACTCTGTTTTAATTTGGCAGAAAGCTTGTGTGGGTCGTAGCAACCAAAGAGGCTGTCTTAAATAATAAAATATGAGTTTAGTTTTAGTAGCAGATCAACTATGATAATGTGCAATAGAAGGGATCACATGAACGTGAGCAGGGAACATTAATTGTTGAGCGCGGGGGTAGCATACAGATACTCTTGTCTGTGTTAGAGGTGGCAGTGTTTAAGAGACAGAGGTGAGAAAAGAAATAGTAGAGTGTGTTTGATGCAGGACAAATGACGCGTGAATGTCCACTTGGAGATATAGTCTTGTCGTTGCTGAGCCCCTAAGGCTTTTACGTGGGTTGATTGGATTCTTATTCCTTTATGAGTTGTGAGAGGGACTCAAATTTTTATGGACAATTATTAGAAACAAAGAAAGGTGTTTTCTCATCCTTGTCACCATACGTTGAAGCAATTCAAAAGGAGAGAGAAGAGGATACTTAGCAAATCGCAAAGGCAGACATATAAAAATCATGGCTATTAATTAATCTCATGTACTGTCCAAATTTCAAAGCAAGTACGCCAAAATATTCTAAACCATACATTTATTTCTGCTCTAAGCTCGTGTCGTGGACTTCACTCCGGAACACCGAGCAAGTGAGCCAAGATAAGTTATTGGTTTTCCCTTTCATGGCCATCTAGTCCTACACATCTGGCTCTACGTGGTCGAGCAGTCGATTCATTGGCCCAATCATTCACGCTTCTACCAAATCGAACCACCTTCGTAAATATTGTTTAATTGCATGTATGCCCAATTTTTTTAACGTTAATTTAGCTTAAGTAAAATAAATGATAAAAAATCCTCAATCTGGAAAAAGCCCTAATACATGCATCCAAAACCGTCAAAAACAACATAAAGTGGGCCATATGCTTAGAACATCTTCAAGGTAAGGAAATAATAGAAGTATTACTAAAATTATAAACTCCCTTTTATTACCAGCGGGAATAAAAAAAGTTTTGCTTGTCATATACATCAATAAATAAAAAAATAAACCTGTATTTTTCATATCCAAATTTTCATACCCACTTCACTTATTACTTTTTATCCCTTTCCCTCTTGCCCTCATCTTCGAGTTATATACACCTTTCTTTGGTATGAAAAAAACTTTCTTCGATAAAAAAAATAAAAATAAAAATAAAATAAAATATATATATATATATATTTCTTTTAGCAAACTATTGTTAACAAGGAATGGCAACCGAAAATTGACACAGAATAATAGAATATTATATAAATAGTTTGATTTAAATTTATTAAAGCTAAAAGAGAAACTTTAGATTGAGCTACTTAAACTTTAGTTGACCATCAATCAATCTACATATAATTAAAAGAATGATTGATGTTTCATCGGTGAACGATTACTCTAAAGTCAAAGCTTACCCGAGGACGTAACTCCGGCAAAAGAATTTAATAATAAATTAAGTGAATCATTCAAGAATATTTATTCATCTATCCAAAAAGAAGCATAAGAAAGAACAGAGAGGGTGAGAAATAAATTTTACCGGAACTGCTTGCTGTGCGGCAGGGTCTGCTTCTTGGGGTCGTACTCATTATAGAGAAACGAGGAATCAGAGGGCACTTCCAAGTTCCGCTTCCTCAGAGCAGCCACAAACACTTCCGCAATCTGAGTCAGTGGACTTCCCACCAGTTTCTTAAACCGGTACATCCTCGTACCCGACAAGAACACAAGAAGCGCCGCCACAATCGCCACCGCACAGATACCATAACCCCAGTCTCGTCCTTGGTTGTCTTGTATGTACACAAGAACCGTCACCGCGGCCAGAGACCCCGTGCTCACGAAGAAGTAGAACCAGTTGAAGAACTTAATCATATGCTTCTTCTCTTCGTTGTCCGAATCATCGAACTGATCCGAACCGAACCCAGACACACTGGATTTCAAACCGCCGGTGCCAAGTGCCGTTACATAAAGCGCCAAATACAGCACCAATAACTGCTTCTCATTCGCTCGCACGCAAGGTGGCACAGTGTCTCCCGCGCACTTTGGAGGGCGTAGGCTCGGAACTATGGTTGATATCGTCAATATTGTAACACCCTATATACAAAAACATTCGACATCACCAAAGAAACTTAATATCATTATTAAAAAAAATAAAATTAAAAAAAGGTTGTGACGTTAATTTCTTACTGTTGCTTGAACGGCTGCGAAGATGGCGATGGTGCGGTATCTGTGGAAAAAGGAAACGAAAAATCCAATGAGCATTCACGTTCGTGACGGCACAGTAACAAATGTGAATTAATTGAATAAAATAAAATAAAATACTAATTAAGATCTCGCTGGTCTTGGTTTTTCCATTAAATTAAAAGAAAATTAAGTTGATAATATTGTACTAATTGCGAGGAATATTGGTTAGGTTCGGACCTTCCGAGGAAAGTGTCGGCGAGAAAGCCACCGAGGAGACAGAGCATGAAGGAGGTTCCCAAGAAGTTGGTTACAACGTTGGCAGAGGCAGCATTACCCAAATGCATGGTCCCCGTCAAATACGTCACCAAATTCACGGCGATGCCGAGTGTTGTCAACCTTTCCATCACTTCTCCTCCTGATGCATAAGGCAAAAACAAATTAACATGCCAATCTAGCTAGCTAGCTATACGTTGTTTAATTTCCAAGTGTGTGATATAAAATTGAGTGAGTGTGTAACAAATCTAAAAGAGAGGGGTGGTGGGTTTGTGAGACCTAATATCATGGCGGAAGCAGTCCAACCACCGGTTTTGGACCTCTCGGCGGGGCGACCCTTGTAGTCGGAGGCATCTAGGATAGTTTTCCCTAGAGTTGTAGGGAGGGTGCTCATTGCTGCAGGGTGTGGAGTGATTATGAATGCTACAATACAAATAAGGGGAAGTTGGTTGTTATTGCACGAGGTTTGGGCCTTTATATACAGCTAAGGTGAGGCCCACAAACTACCAGGATTTATAAATGCTTTGTTATAAAATAAAAACTGCCCCTGTGCCTAGCCAACCCTAATTAATTAAAGTTGTATGAAAAGTATAATATGTCAATCATGACATAAGACAAAATTACAACAATATATAACAATAATTTCATACTCGTGAAGTTGGCAAAATTTCTTGATCATTCCCGTTGATGTTAATTTTAGAGTAAACTTTCAAAATAATTATTTTATGAATCTTTATTTTGGGGGCAATATTTTCTTACTAGTTCAATTTATTCCGTTTTGCGAGAATGGTGGAAAATTTATATTTCCTGTATCTATATATTGTGAGTATCATATTTAATAATAATTATATTGATTATTTATTTTGGTGGGCTAAATTTTAAAGTGGTTAATTTTAGTGACTTCGTAAACTTTCAAGATTCATATGATGAATTTGATGAGTAAATATTAACATTGACTTATTAGTAGTTTATAGAAACTCTAATAGATCAATATATAAAAAAGTTGATTAGTCGTGGCTCTTAGTATGTCTAATCATACGCAATTTCCTTTTCTCCGTCAGAAAATGAAACGAGTCTCATTGGAAAATTAAGAATTTTAGTTGAGAAAAACTACAAAAGCACCAATTCTCAATTTGTGATTAATCACGTCAATAATTCTGCAATAATTGGTGGTCCATACATAATGGGCAGGAATTATAATTGGTCCATGCAAACTAGGCCAGATACCTTTTTCTGCCAACCGGACCACTACAAGACAATTTTGTCTAGATTACGCTAGTTAGCAGTTAACATATAGACTAATAATAAACTAATTCATATCTATAAATACATGAAAAATCTGCATGAAGCTTTGCACGGGGTGTTTTTAGGTTGACAATGATGATATATATCAGGTTTTTATGAACTTAATTTACATAATTTTGTACCACAAGAGATACTTCTAATGTATCATTAATTTAAAGATATCTAGAAGAGATTATTTCGTTCTTATTTAGAAGTAAGAAAAAAAGCCTCCTAATTTTCCAGTTCTTAGGATAAATGAAATATCTATAAATTTTAAAATAATAAAATGAAGATGGATACATTATAACCAGTTACTGTACGTTTTGTGCCGCTTTGTTTAACCATGATACAAGCTTGTGTTGTTTTCATAAAATTTATGATGATTCTGATCGCGTGTGAATGTTGTGCACGTACTCCTCAACTCAAGACTCACATGATCAGCACTTCAATATAGAGAAACATGTTGGAGGTTCCGAAATATACTAATAATACTATCTTAAATGATAGGGATGATGATGGGTTCGAAGACTACGAGCAATTTCTAAAATTGGTAGGATCAGAGATGGACATATATATATATATATCTCATCCAGATGATTAACAATGTGACTAAAACACTTTTGCATATCAAATATAGATTCACATTTTTCATTTGAAATAATTTGTACTTATAGGTTAGGGTGTTTAGCCTTGTTTTTTTAACCTCACTAGTACTATCATGGGTAAGTTGTAAGGTATCGGCATCTCTTTTACAGTCTTAAAATTTTGAAACCCTGAAAAATTTATTTTAATTAACTAAGAGCAAAAGTAATAATATTTTTGGCTTTCAAATAGTATTAGACCTTTTTCTTTTGATCATCATGCAATCCTTTATAGGCTTTTCCTTTTCCTCTACGTTGACAATATGTGTGGGGGTAAAGTATCATTCTCAACGGTATCTCATACATTTATATCAATTGATTCAATAAAAATTTTCGTATGTTCTTTCCAATATGTATATCCTTCTTCATTAAAAACAGGGGCTTAGTTAATATATTCACCCTCTTGTTGAAAAATGTTGTTTAAGGTCATTTTTCTCTTGAAGCTATTATATGCTCTTACCCAAGACTTAAGCTCTGATACCACTAATTTACCAAATCCAATCAAACTCAAGAGGAAATGAATTGAGTTGTTTAAAAAACTTTTTCACAACTCAATTTAATGGAGCACTTGGAGGATATATGTATTGAGAAGAACATGAACAACCCCATAAACTAATCAATTAATGATAAACACTAAACCCAATTAATAATTTCAAATAGAAAAGTAATAAATGTATATATGATATGCAAATTACCAATAAAAACAAAATGTACGAAAGTTAAAGATAAGGGTTAAAGGAGAGTGCATAGAGAATTTATATTGGTTTAGTCACTAACCATTATGACCTACATCCAATTCTCAAGCCAAGCTTGAGATTTTCTCCAGTAAAATAAGAGTTGCTACAGTAGAACAATTCCTTTACAAACATGGATGACTCACCCTAATTAACCCACAACCCTAAGAATTCCTCACCCTAGAACTAAAGAGATATCAAACTCTTATTTCAAAAAGAGAAAAGAGGAAGCAAGAATCATTCTCACAACGAAGATAAACACAATTTGAAGCACTAAACAAATTTAAAAACAATTAGAGAGGCTCAAGAGAGGATAAGAAGTATTACAATCATTTTGTGGTGTGATTTAGAGGCTTTTGAACCTATCTATTTATAATAGGATTTTAATTATGATAAGTTGGAAAGAATTTTTTTTGAAAAACTCAATTTAGTGTGTGATAATTGATTATTATCACTTTAAAAACCATTTGAGTGAGCTAATAATCAATTTAGGTACAAAAGACTAGATATTTTTGTATTTTGTCTCACCAAAATCAATTATCTCGATTAATAATTGATTATTCTATTCTTGATCAGTTCAGAAAGAAGTTTGAAGTAAGATAATCAATTGTTGGAATGCTGAATTGATTATTACGAGTTATGCACCACAAAACAAATTTTTAACAAATAATTTTAATGGGATTTAACCAAAATTGATTGTTCACTTTATAAAACATATTTATTAAAAAGGTTTAAGTGTCAAAAATTCATTTGAAAACTCTTTTACTTAGATTATAAAAATTTAGCTGAAGTTTAGGATTCAAAATTATTCTCAAGAGTCAATCTAAGTTGAATTTAGAAACCTTACATATGTTCTTAATCAGGGATATAAATTCTATCCGTTGAATTGTCTTCATCAAAACCTTTTCACTTCGATGGTTAGAGATCATATTCTTCATAAGTGTTATTTTCAAGAATTGATTATGAGTTAATTGGTTATTAGATTTTGTTTTTATTGTTAATTATCAAATTAAAAATAATTTTCAAAGTCATATAAAAATATATTAAATAAAATCAAATTAAACCATAAAAATTCGATTTAGTTTAGTTTCAATTTGATGTTGCATTTAAAGAAAATTAAATTGAATCACATTTTTTTTTAGCATTTAGGAGGTGTTTGGTAAGGGAGAAGTTTAGTTTCCTGGAAATCTTAAATTAGGAATATTGGTTTCCCATGTTTGATATCTATTTTTAGAAAAAATATTTCCAAGAAATATTGTTTTCCAGAAATCATTTTTATCCTACTTTCTCACAAAATTGTTCCTAAGAAGGGTTGGTAATCCAACTTTCCTGACCTGGAAGAAAAGTTTTAATTATATAAAATGATCACAATATTCCTTTTTTCAAATACAAAATCATTGACTAAGTTCCATTGTCATCCAAAATCTCCAATCTTCGTTGCTCCTTAAGGAAGCAACAACATCATGGTATTTCTCACACGCTTCATATGAGTCCTTTTCTCTTTCTTTTCTTTTTTTTATCCTTGTGCTTTTGTGTGATGTGAAAATTTATTTGATTGATTCTACATCTACTACTCTCATCTTCACTATTTGATTGATTTTGCATCAACACCCATTGTTATTATAAACACAATTTTGCATCTGCCTACACTCCTTTTGTCTCTAGGGGTGGTTTACTCAAGTAGGTGCATGTACAACAATGGATGGTTTTGGGAGTAGTAATATGATGTGTTTAGCTGCTGACGGGGACGTGAGGCTGCGTGGAATTGCGTTTATGTTCGCGATTAAAAGGTCGCGATGCTGTGCGTTTATCATGTCTTATATTTTTAATTGTTGATTGTTATTTTTTGCATGTCTTTTAATAATAGGCAGTGGGTTTGGTTGGTGTTCTCTAATGCCATATCTTGTAATTCGGATTACTATTTATTTTTAAGTGTTGATTGTTATTTTTTAATTGTTGATTGTTAATTAGCAAATTATCTTCTTAATGTTGATTGTTATTTATTTTTAATTGTTTAGGTTCCAAGCATTTTTTTAATTTTAATTGTTATTTATATTTTATTTATAATTTTTACTTTGATTGATATTTAATATTTTAAGATTTGAGTAAAAAAATATATTTAATGAGGTTATTTTAATAAAGGGTATTTTCATAAAAAATGCTTATATACTCAGGAAAATTCGATTATAACCATATATGAAAATCTTTAATTCCCAAAAAACATTCGTAAATATTTCCAAAAATATTTATGACTAACCAAATGAATTTTAACTATTCTTAATAATCATAATTCTCAGGATTTGTAATTCTCGAAAAACATGATTTCTAGGTATGAAAAAACTTCCTCTGTACCAAATGCCACCTTAATTCAAAAGTCTTCTTTTGTCTAAAAATGAAAAGAAACTGAATCAAGAAGAAACCTACACAAAATATCAACGAGCATTTGAAACTCATAGCGTGCTCAATATCTATATAATAAGTAAAGAGAGTGTCTGGTTTTAAAATGATGTGAAGACATGCATTACATGGTACGTTGAAATGATAATATTTCTAGGATTCGGTTATAGATGAATCATGCGAATCTGAATTTGTAGCCTCTTTGTTAATACGTATGAAGATTAATTCAAATAATTTAAATTTCATATGAATGAGTTTCAATCATGGAAGGGCAATTTTGTATATATAATATAATTTGAAGCCAAAACATTAGGTAATAAGTAACAAGAGGGAAAGCTGTCAAAAAAAAAAAAGTAACAAAAGGGAAAATGTTTTCTGAGTTATATTTTTTATAAATCAATTTAATTTAATTTTGTTCTGTTAATATTCATTGTTTTTTTTATATGAATTTCGTTAGTTACATATGAGAAACAGTCAAAGAGATAATATTACTTCAATATTTACAACAAATTTATTTCTACATTTCAATACATACATAAATACATACATACATACATATATATATATATATATATATATATATATATATATACCTCAAACATGCCTCACCCTTTCTCTATTTTTCCTATCTGAAAAAATTTGTTGTAAAGAGTTACATAAGGTTTAATGAGTAAATAAAACATTTTCGATAATTTTTGTGATAAAATATGTTTTATTATATGGTTGTTTCAAATATTTTTTATTATAATGAAATGGTATATATTATTTCAAATAATTTATCTATTATATATTTTTTATTAGTATATCTATTATATATTTAAAAAAGGATTGCCAATTATTTTGACAAAAAAGAAAGGTTGACTTCAATTCTATCGTGTTCGTGATTATATTTATTTATTAATAATAATTGACTATGAGTAAACATTACAATGCGCTGATTTAATTTTAATTCTTACATCGATACAGTTCAATATTATTGGTTGAGTTTAAGAATTATTAGTTTCTCTTATACGTGAAATCCATTAGGTTCGACCTAATAGTAAGGGGATGGAGTAGTATGCATGAGATTCTAGGGTCTAAACTCAGTGTGACCTTTGTACAAAAAAAAAAAAAAAGCTTCTCTTATGTGAGTTTAAGATCTATTAGTTGGATTTGATTAGTTGAGTTATTGTTAATCCATATTATTTTTTAGTAATTAAACACAAATTTTATTCGTTTAGGAAAAATCGGGTTTCTTAGATTTAGTTGAACTCAGACTCCCCTAAACAATATTTTTGTTTTTCTTGGTTACCAAACCTTGACATTTTGCATACATTTATTTGGGTTATTGAACTTGAGCTTGCCTTTTTTGGATGAACTATGCTTTAACTTCAGCTTAGACCTAACTCCAAGTATGGTATGTTTATGCATCAAAAAGCTAAATGCAAAGTTTCAAACTAATATGCTAAATGTTAACACGAGTGAGCACATTGATGGTGACAAAACACCTCATTTATTAATCATCACTTATTCTGACGCCATAAGTTTCACGAGTTTCGTCCATTCACCCTTTCTCTTTCACCTTTTACTTCTCTCGATTTATTTATATCATCACATTCACTTGGTACTTGGCCTCACCCCTTTACCTCTGTACGCACACAGCCTGATGGTTCTATGTTTAGAATTAACTTTTTTTTATTGTACATATATTTTAATATAAATTTATTATTAAAAATAATTTAAATATATTAATTATATCCTACAGTTTAAAATTAATTTTACTAACTTTATAACAAGTCAATACTAAAAATCTTGACCCCAGCATAGTGCATCCCCCCTTCTCTTTCTGTCCATTCTTAATATATTTTTTTTAATTGAGTGCAAATATTAGTATAATTTTTTTTAATATATAAAGTGATTAAAGTTTTATAATAAAATATGCTACGAATCTGAGTCCGCTAAACTGCATCTGCCCTGACAGTAGATGCGCTGAAACAAGCTTTTTATTTGAAAAACGAAATCGATCCTAAACACTCCCGTGATAAGAAAAATCCCTTTTTATGCATCATTGTTGATTGTGCTTTCTTCTTATGTAAATTACTATTCTTTTCTACTTTAACTATTTCTAGTGTTATAATTAAATGATACTTTTATTTTACAAAAATATATACTCCAGCAAAGACTTTTTTTCCCCTCTTGCTCCTATAATTAATGTATTTAGTTTTATACGAGAAACCAGTGATAAACATTTCAGATATGGACACGCGGATCTATTTTAACCACAATTTTATTCTCAACAATCATAGATGTGCGGTTGATATCGATTGCCGCTAATTTATTATTATAGGAAAAATAAAAGAAATTAAAAACCTTGAAAGAAATCGAGTCTTGGCGAACAAGAAGATGACGAAAACACTTCACTGGACGGCCAGTGACATAATCCATCTTGAGTTTAATTTCATTTTTATAATTTAGTTAATTTAACATCTAATGACTGAAGTCAAACTCTAAATTAAGCATATATACTTGTATACTAATAAACTAATACCATTAATACATATGGGGGAAAAAAGTATCATTAATACGTCAGATTTGTTCCCTTTCACAGAGACGTTCAAACCTCTCTTCTCTCTCAAAATTATCATTCGGTGCAAGAAATTAATAGTTTTTTAATGAATATTCAGTTTCAGTCAATAGATGGCTCTTTTAGGAAGTTCACAAATCGGCTTTTCGAGTTGCTCAAAAGATCCATTACCTGGACAACGTACCGCGTGTATCAATAATAGAACTTTAATGACGAGCTTAGCATCAAATTATTTACGCAACTTGTTTTCTCGTCTCTTAGAAAATATAATGATAAACAAAAAGAAAAAAAATTAAAGAAAAACACATAATGGAAGAGAGAGAAGGCCTATCCACGGCTACGAGTCGGATGACTTTAAGTTGGTAAGCATTATATGACATGAGAAATGAATAAAGAAGTTAATGTTGTCATCATCTTAACTATTATTTTAGGGGAGGGATTGTCTACTGTGTGTATCAGTAGATATATATAATTTTAAAATATTAAATATGTTTTTATTAAAAAAATTAATTTATCTAAACAATAAATTTGAAATATTTTTTTCCTTTTAATATGATAAATGTGTCTTTAGTTAAACTTTTTTTAATTTAACTTCTTAATATATATATATATATATATATATATATATATATATATATAGAAGCCCAAAATAATTTTTTTATTTATTAAAGTTATGCTATGTTTTTCTAATTAAGGGTGATATTATTTAGTACAGCTTTTGTACTAAAAGTGACGAAACAATAACTGATCAAATAAGTTATTGCAAACCATAATATAAGTGATAGGAGACATATACACTTATATATTAGTTTTTTATTCTAGTAAAATTATATATTGATGTGATGCATTATATTATAAATATAGACTTGTAATATTTATATTGAGAGTTTAATTTTCGATAATTTGAAACAATAACAACAGAGATTAATCTAATATTAAACCGTCAGTAAATAATGATTTTTGTAAATGTATTTACAAAACTCGATATATATTATTAGTCTATCAAATGTTAGTATAATATTAATTACATTATATTGCAAATATATTTACAAAAAAATTTACGAAAATTAACATATATTATTAATGTATATATCAAATATTAGTATAATATATTGTAATATTAGTGTAGACACACAACCCATGCTAACGATTTAATTTTTGACACGTGTGATAAATTCTGATAAGTTCTAGTGTTCTTTTGACACATTATTTGCATGTAACCTTCTTGGAACAACTTTCGTATTTTTAGCAATTTTCTTTTTTATGACAGTTTCGTAATAATAATTATTTTTAACATTTAATAAATATAATTAAATGAAAAGGATACATTTTTTGGTGACAATGTAAAAGGATACATTTGATATCTTAAACAAATGCTCGCCATTCCTTTATTAAATTTAAATGTATTCCTCAACGTTTATTAATAAATGTCTTTAAGACAATATCAATCGATTATATTTAATGTATTTTATTAAATATTTATAATTATTTTAAAAAAGGTAGCCAGGTTCCTCGGCAGAGATTAGTCATTAGCAAAATCAATGGATATTTCGCACCTATAATATGTTGAACAAAAAAAAAAAAAAAGACATTTGGTGGTTTTAGTTTATTAAATATTTTATTTGAGCAAATTTGCGCAAGAATACTCTCAAATTAAGTCATAAAAGATAAAAGAAGCAAACAAAGGAAAAAGAAGTCTAGTTAAGACAAGATCAAACCATACCCAAATATTTAACGTAACTAGACCCGTATAACTAAATGCCATGTTATTAGGGATGGGAATAGGCCAGGCCACAATCAAGGGCCTATGGCTTGGCCTATTTAAAGCCTGGCTTGGCCTAGCCTTTTTAATAAAAAGGCTAGGCTTGAGCTTTTAAAAAAGCCTGTTTATTTAAATAGGCCAAGCTTGGGCTTATAAAAAAGCCTAATAGGCTAGTCTATTTATTCATTTAAATATAATGAATTCAGATTATCATTAACACTAAAATAAAATAAAATATTTTTGTACTAAAAATAACACAAGATTCTTACTTAGTTACTTCATAGTCTTTACTTAAAATTAGAAATAGGTCTACTGCATATAAATAGGCCTGCCGGCCTGTTTACCTTATCCGGCCTATTTACAATTAGGCCTGTCAGCCTATTTACAAAGAGGCTTGTTGGCCTATTTAGAAGCCTTAATATAAATAGGCTTTTACATAGGTTAATAGGTCAGGCTTTTAAAAAGGCCAAGCCAGGCCTAAAAAAAAGCCTATGATAAATAATAGACCAAACTTAGGCCTTAGATTTATAAAATAGGTCAGGCCTATTTATGTAAAGCTTGGCCTAGCTTGACCTATTTTTATCCCTACATGTTATATATATAATTATTTTGGGGAAAAACTATTGTTATGTAAAACTACATAAACAATTTTATATAATTACTTTGAATACACGTATATTCATTTAATGAAAAAAGATTAAGGGACAATTAATTACAATGATTTCCCTTAACTTAATGATAATTACACTTACATCCTTCTTGATTAAAAATTATACCTATCCATCCCCTTTATTTTATATATTATTTTCACACATTAATACTCATTTTTAAAAAATTACAAATACTTTCGTTATTTTTATGTACAAAACATACACATAATATCCTTAAAAGTAACAAAGTAAAGGTGGAAGAGAAGTATATATAATTTTTAAATAAGAAAGATGTAAACATAATTCTTAGAATTTGGGTTTGGCCTAACTCAACTCCAAAAACTAACTCAAGAGATGAAGGTTGACCTCTTTATATGCATTATTTTGGGATATCACTTTTTGATGTGAAATCTCTAACACACCCTCTCACATCATTAGACATCTTAAGCATGAAGCTTGCAGGTGGTCTGACCACAACCTAATAGTGGGTGGCTCAATAGGCCCAACAATTGCTAGGATAGGTTATGATATCATCTTTGAATTTGTGTTCGTACATAGGGATGAAAATAGGCCAAACCACTTAACAGGGGCCTATGACCTAGCTTACACTAGACCCAGGCCAAACTAGGCTTTTTTTAAAAATAAATCAAACCAAGGCTTTTATTAAAGCCTATTTAGTTAAAAAGGCTAGGCCTTGGCCATTCAAAAAGCCTTTTAGGCCTAACAAGCTAGCCTATTTAAATAAACATAAATAAATATTTATTGTTAATATTATTATTATTGTATTAAATTTATTATAATGTATTAAAATTATACATTTATTTATCTTTTCAAATGATAAACATGTTGGCCTACATAAAGAGTCAAGCTTATAAGTTTATTGAAAGATAAATTATATCCTATTGAGAAGTCTTATTACAAAATATGATTTTAAATAAATTATCATACTTTTATCATTGTGTTAAATTACTACAAAGTAGACCCTTAAACAGGCTTGTAGGCCAGCTAGGCTTTTATATAGGCCAGGTTAGGTCTTTAAAAAAAACCTATGACAGACAAACAGGCAAGGCTCAAGCTATAGATTTTTAACCAAGGCCAGGATTAGGCCTAACAAAGCCTAGCCTATTTCCACCCCTATTTGGACCTAGCTCAACCCCAAAAGTTAGCTCAAGAGATGAGGGTTGCCTCTCATTTATATACATTATTAATGTAATAATCCTAAAAATTAATTAAATATGTATACATTAACTTTGATATAGTTAATTTAATTTATATTAGAAATATAATTGTTTAGGAGTTTGTTAGTAAAGAGTTATCGGTTTGTTGTCTATATATAAAGGCTTGGTGTAATCCCTTTGGACTTATCTTTTTCATTATCAATACAATTAATTCTATTTTCAGTTTTATACACTTTTCTTTCTACTCTCTTCTCTTCACCATGAATTCTAATTAGGGGTGGAAATAGGCTAAGTTAGGCTAGGCTTTTTGGGCCTGAGCCTAGTCTTAATTAAAAATCTATGGCCTGAGCCTAACTTGTTTACCTATCATAGACTTTTTTTAAAGGCCTGACCTGGCCTATATAAAAGCCTGGCTTGACCTACAAGCTTGTTTAATGACTTATTTTTGTGATAATTTAACATCATGATAGAGGTATGATAAGTTTTTCAAAAACATATTTTGTAATAATACCTCTAAATAGGATATAATTTATCTTTCAATAAACTTATAAACTTGAGTTTTTATGTAGGTCAACATACTTATCATTTAAAAGGATAAATAAATGTATAATATTAATACATTATAACAAATTTAATAGAGTAATAATATTATTAACAATAAATATTTATTTATGTTTATTTAAATAAGCCAGTTTGTTAGGCTTACAAGTCTTTTTAAATGACTTAGGCCTAGTTTTTTTAACTAAATAAGCTTTAACAAAAGCCTTGGCCTGATCTATTTTTTAAAAAAGCCTAGCTTGGCCTAAACCTAATGTAGGCTAAGCCATAGGTTTCTATCGAACAACCTAACCTATTTCCTTCCCTAATTCTAATATGGTATTAAAGCGATACCACCCATCATGAAAGAAAACTTAATTTACACAAACACATAATCTGTCTATATAAGTATCTCTTTTGTTAAATGGCATGGGTATAAATAAGGAGAATGCATGTATACATGCGCAGTAAAAAGTGACTTATAATTGTTAGACTGAAACTAATGGGAAGGGATGAATAATTTGCACGGTACCGGTGTTATAAATTAAAACTTTAATGATATTTTGTTATTTTTCAAAAAAAAAGAAAAAAGAATGAGACTATGCCACATTTTTTGTTTTTGTTTTGTAATAGATTATATCACATTCAGAAAGGAAACCACAAATTTTTTGTTTGTTATTTTTATTAAAATCTCGAGCTTGTGATTTGATATTGGTCCAAATAATGTGAGTTCTCTTATGAGTTAGCCATTCAAAGGATTCTATAGAGTATATTAGTCAGTTCTCTTTGTCACTATTATTTTGTTGTTTTTGTTCTTGCACTACATATTATCACTTAATTACTTAATTGTTGTAAAGTTTCATCCTGCATGAAAGTACAGGTTCAGTAAAAATATATAGGTTTGTTATCTCATTATAATTGGCCTCCTCTTTTAAACTTAGACTATTTTATAAGTCTTACAAAGAATATTATATGAAGAGTTGCGTTACTCAGTTACCCACGCTAAAAACAAAATTCACAGTCCCCAGTTCAGTTGGATGGAGAAGCACATACTACTTACTACGTCAACATACTTTTTCTTCTTTCTTTGACGTTTGGCACATTAGGCTATGTGAACTTGTGAAGATTCTGTACAAACACGGGATTCGTCTGTGTAGAAAACATTTTTCTTTAAAACGATTGGAAGAATCGACTTTTTAAGTTCAGGTACTTAATTAAAATCTATCTCCACATAAAATTTCCACGTTCACAAAAAGTTAATATACTTCCGATATGAGGAAGAAAGGTATGCGCATTTGAATCTCTCACCTGGTCGTTCATATCTATTTTTTTTAAAAAAAATCGATAAAAATATCGACATAACTAACTATATTGGTAAGTTTAGATAATCAAAAGGTTGACTTCCAGTATTAAAGAATAAAATGCGATATTAATTTATTAGTAATATAATTGATTATTGTTGTATATATAGTATATACTAGTATCTGGGGTCAGATAATGTGATGGTATTTTGTGATGCGCATGCTAAATGTGTCTAGCTTACAAGTTCATCATGTCGCTCACTTGTTATGTGCTGTTCTTGAAGACGTGCTTATCGTGGTTTAGGATATAGTTTGCTAGTTAAGCGTTGAAATGTATTATAATACTCTATACTTTGTACTTTATTACGAAATATTGAAAACGGATAAACATATAGGCGGCATTCTACAAATAAAGGAAAAACATAAAAGTAATAATAATAATAATTTGACCTTTAATTATTGCCACATCCATCCATATATGAATAACTGCATTGAATTTGGCTTGATTGAGATTTGAGAAGAGTGTGGAGACGGATATAGAGATGCAGATAAAGGTGGCGTGACATGAGAGGAAACTGGAAAATTTCGCAGAATATACACATTGATACCTGGAAACATGTGGGGAAGTCTTCATCTAGGGTGGGGGCTTTTTGTCATGTTTGACGAGAGTGAAATGAAGATCCACCGAACCGTGTCTAACTGTCTAAGCATTATTTTATACTCTTGTTGGAATCTGTTTTTGGATACTGATATGTTTGAGTTAACTTTTTTTATTTATTTAAAAGTTATTTTAAAGTTAAAGTTTGAAAGTAATTTTTTTTTATGAGTGTTAATTTAAAAGCTTTTTAAAATTAAAATTTTTATTTTTTTGCCTCACTTTAATTAATTCACGATGAAAGAAAAAGAAGACTAAAGTCTTCATTTGTAATATATTAACCGTTCATTACTAACATGCCATGCCTCATATCAACCAGGTTTTGTTTTTTTGGCCTACTAATGTCTTCTATTATCTGTTCATTTGTATCCAGTTAAAATCAATTTGGAAAATGATTTTTAGACACCTTATGGGTGTTTATACCTTCAGAGAAATAGGAAGAGAGGAAAGATAAGTGATTGATATATTGATGATGTGATGTGACAAGATAAGAGAGATAGAGAAAAATAAGAGGTGTTGATGGAGTATTTGAAATTTGTGAGTGTCCAAATATAAACACTCAATCAATTTTAACCATTTTTATCTTATCATCATTAAAAAGTCACTTCATCGGTCAATGTGTTGATACTTCATTTAGAGTCTGTTTAAGTTGTTAAAAAACAATACTAGACAATACAAAAATAATTGTTTCATGTTTAATATATTTTTTTAAAAAGGTCATGGTACAACACAAATCAAGTAATAATGAACAAGACAAAACTCAACAAACTATAAGACAACTTTTTTGTCTCAAGTACAAAATACTCAAATGATAAGTACTCATGTCTATTTCTTATTTAATAACTATATTTTCTTTCTCTAGTCTCTCTCCCCCGATCGTCACTACCATCACCATCATCGTCATCGCAAATGGTGTCACCACCACCACTTTTGTCGACATTGCCACGATTTAAACCTTGGGCCTAATACCTCAAGGATTGTTTATATATAAACTAGGCCAGATAGTCCAGATCCGTACCTTAATGGTCCGGCCACACACAGTAAGCACAATATAAACAAGAATTAATTTAAACGTTTTTTTTAACCAAGTAATAAGTGTACATCTTAGGATGGGGTTGAAACTGGGTTGGTCTTTCCTTCTTTTTTCTTTTTCTTTTTTTGGTCTACAATAGCTGGTTTGTGTTTTACTGCTTAGCTCTGGTTCCTTCGGCCTAACATTAGTCTGGCTCTCTTTGTTGCTTCAATGTAGGGTAGACCTGTTTTGAAGAAGTAAAAGGGAGTTAGAAATTAACCAGCACATAGTGCAAATGACCGATTCAGGTCGCAATGTGTCTCTAGTCAATAGTTGGGCTTTGGCCCATCCAGATTTGTAGGTCACAATCTCCACTTAGACAAGAAACGTCTGACCAGAAACAAAAACGCAACCAGTATCCGTTTCGCTAACCAATCATGCCAATTTAAGTTTTATTTTAAAAACTAGATATATTATACGAATTTTTTACCAAAATATTACAAAAAAAAATCTCAAACTACTACACTCTCCACACTATTTTCCAAAATACCTCAAAACACTGTTCACATGGAATTCCCCCTCCCCTAAACCTGATTTTCCTTCTGCACCTTTTCATTTTTTTATTATTATGCCACATAGATTTTGGGTCAGGACCCGACTTCTTAAGGGATATTTATTTTTCTTTCTAATTTTATAAAATTTATTTTATTTTAATTATTATATTCTAATTATGACTTAATTTTATGAGAAAAAAATTGAAATTGTAGTAAAATAATGCATTTGTAGTTGATTAAAAATTGCACAATAAAGGAATATTAATGTTTTTGTAAAATTAAATTAACTTATTTATAATTTTAATTATCATTTTAATTATGAGGTAATTTTATGAAAAAATAAAATAAAATTGTGGTTAAGAATATAATAAGATAGGATAGGATATGAGAGCAGGATAAGAATAGGATATAATAAGCAGGATAAGCTATAATTTTATTTAATGTTTGGTACACATCAGATAACAAACCAGATAACGATGGGATAAAATATAAATTATGTTCAAATGACAAAATTACTGTTTCATAAAATTATATATAATTTTCTAAAGGTAACTTTTAATTTAATATTTTATTTTTTTACAAAAAAATTACAATTTTAACTAAACTATGCAATATTATTTTTTATTTATGTAGTTGCTTTTCTTTAAATTATAAAAATATTATATAAGATTTTTAAAATTGTAATTATTATTTAAATAATTTTTTAAAATAATATTTGAATAGTAATTATTTAATTTTTAACATTTTAATTAATAATATACTTTAAATTTACATGTTAAAATTATTATTATTATTATTATTATTATTATTATTATATATATATATATATATATATATAAACGGAGTTTATCCTATCTTGTTGCTTCCTAACTCAGCTCCCCTTTTAAAATAAGAAATACACTAGCTCAACAAGATAGGATAAGGGATATGATAACATTATTATATCTTACTGGCCTAACAAAAAATGAATTATAATAGGATAGGATAGTTATCCTATTATATCTTATCATATCTTAGCCACCAAACGGGTCCTAAGTGCTTAATTAAATTCAGTACAATAAAAAAAATTAATTAAGGAGATTTAATTAACTAAAATTTTTTAATTAATTGAATTAATTACTATGTTTATTATGCCTGTTAATTTAGCTAAATTAACACAAAATAATTATCACAAACGTAATTAAAATAATTGACTGTAATTGATTTAAATAAATATTACAAAAAGCGAGCTACTTAATCTCCATAGTGGTGTCCAATTTCATACAATGGAGGTCACTTGCTATGTGAAGGATTTTGACAGATTTGTCTACATTGAAGCGTTTGATTTTCCTCGTCGTCCACAATTGGTTGATCTTGATACACAATGTCCTCTAAGTTCATATTTAAATATGTTGGAGGCAGTGACTAATAATTTGCATAATTGTCGACGTGTGGGGTTAAAGAACTTTTAGCAAGCGGATGAAGAAATGACAGAACAACAATACTCTGTATATAAGCATGAGCCAACTCTGGTGTTTGAATGTTTGCACCAAAAAAGTTGCTTATAAAGTCTCTTGCACTAGATGCAAATAAGTGTTGACGATACTCAAGATTTTCATCAGCCTCTTGTTGTGATGGAGTGAATGTAAGTGAATGATGAGGTGGTTCCATTTCTTCATTTTGCATGGTCTCAACAACTGAGAGGCTAGGTTGGGGAGGTGTACTTTGTCGTCGTGCACATTGTTGTGTTGGCATTTGCTGTGTTGCACGTGTTGTGTCGCCAACATTCGTCTTACGTGCAACCTGTGGGTCTTGTAATTGTTGTGGCGCAGATAGGAAAGGTATCAAATTTGCACAATACCATTCCATATAGTCACGGGTTTGCAACAAAGGTATCGAATAAATTTAATTAATTAAATCTCCTTAATTAATTTTTTCTTTATTGTACTTATTTTAATTAAGCACTTAATGTGTTATTTAACCACAATTTTCAATTTTTTGATAAAATTACCTCATAATTAAAATAACAATTAAAATTATAAATAAGTTAATTTAATTTTACAAAAACATTAATTAATATAAATCTTCTTAATTAAATTTTTCCTTTATTATTCAATTTTTAATTAACCACTAAATGTATTATTTAACCACAATTTCAATTTTTTTGTCATAAAATTAAGCCATAATTAGAATATAATAATTAAAATAAAATAAAATAAAATTAATTTTATAAAAACGGAAAAGTAAAAAAAAAAAGACCCTTTAAGAAGTTGGGTCCCCAGGACCTGAAATCTATTGGACATAATAAAAAAAATGAAAAGGTGCATAAGGGAAATTAGGTTTAGGGGAGGGGGAATTTCATGTGAACAATATTTTGAGAAATAATGTGGAGAGTGTAGTTGTTTAGGAATTATTGTTTTTTTTGGGGTAATGTTTTGGTAAAAAATCCTATATTATACTTTTATAAAGCTTTGGATGACATTAAGGTTGAAAATAGGCCAAACCAAGTTAGATATTGTTTAAATCTAACTTTTATATAAGTCTAGTTTAATCTATTAGCTTATTTAAAACTCTATTTTATATTATAGCTTTAAAGGGTAGTTTTTTTTTGGCTAAATTATATTTTTGGTCCCCCTATTTTTCTCAATTCGCAATTTTGGTTCCCCTACTTTTTTTTAGAGACATTTAGTCCTCTTATTTTTAAAAATTTGCAATTTTGGTCCCCCTTCTTTTTTTTAGAGACATTTAATCTCCCTAATTTAAAAAATTCACAATTTTGGTCGCTTCATCAAATTTCTTACATTGATCATTAGTGGTTTAACGTTGACTTTGAGTTTAACATGTCATTTAAGTATTGATACGTCAGAATCAACGTTAAATTACTAACAATCAACGCAAGAGATTTGACGAAGGGACTAAAATTGTGGATTTTTAAAAATAGGAAGACTAAATGTTTTTTAAAAAAATAGTTAGACCAAAATTGTAAATTGAAAAAAATAGGAAGACCAAAAATGCAATTTAGCCTTCTTTTTTACATCTCTTTTTTCTAAATACACTCCCGTGTTTTTTTGTAATTTATTTTTTATAAATACACTAGTACATGTAGTTGGATTTAATATTTTGAAAATTAAAATTTAGAAATATCATACTTCTAGAAATATATAAGAATAATTCTGGAAATTAAAAAAATTAAAATATCAAAGTCTTAAGATTTTACACAGTTTCAGATACTAAATTTTAAATCAGAAAACTAAATTCTTTGTCAGAAAGAGACAAAAAGCACGTCCGCAAATTCGTGACTTCACTGTATAGTGTGTTTATATCAACGAATGTATGGATCAATTGATGTAGGGTTGTTCTATCTTAATCACTAATCAATGGTCTCGAGTTCAAGTTCTAGATATGCAGTTACGTTAAATATTCGAAGGGAGAGCTTTGCCGCTCATAATGGTCCTACCTAACTTGGGTAGGATTACCTCCTATGAAAAATACATATAGTTTCTACCAAAATAGTGTGTTTGGTTATGGATCTTCAATGTGGTTTTCCAAATCCAATTGGAAGCTACATGTTGTTTTCATGTCCTTTACTCAAAAGACGTGATTTTGATCTCCTTTGTGTAAATATTCTCATAAAATATTTCATCCAAAAATTTAAATTTAAAATAGAAAATATCACACCAGTTGCAAATATTTTTTTCTTCTTTCTGTATTTTGTTTGGATAAATTACGTATATATTTTAGTTATTTGTAAACGTGACATCATATCTAGAACAAAAAGAAAAAACATAACCATTATATTTACAAATCATTCTGCTTATATAATTCTCAATTAAACTATTTATTCTTTAATATGAGATTTCTTATATCCCGTTCATAATAATTGATAGTTACTTGCTGGTCTTTCGAGGTCTCCTAAATTCGTCATTGATATCAATAAAAATATATATATTTTATAAAAATTAATTATGCGACTTTCTTATCTTATGCATTTTATTATATAATTTTAGACTGTAAAAAAATTAAATTATATTAAACTAATTAAATGCAAAAACCCATCCTTTTTTATTACAGAAAATTCCCTTTGAGGAATTGTTTTACATGAAATATTTCATTCCGATTTCAAATTTTAAATTTAAATTATCACATCACTTGCAATTAAATTCGTAGTTTTTACTTGTGCATTTTTATTAATTGAAACCCAACATCATAATATATTTAACTAGACCACAAGTCATAAGCAGATAGATTCATAAATCAGTCAAGCTTAATTAGTTGGTATCCCTCTCCCATGTTTGACGAATGAAGAAGTGAGCTTAGTTGGTCTTGAGCTCTTGCTTGACCGTGGTTTATTGTTGATAAGTTGGATTTGTCCATCTTTTACTCATATTTCTTCAAAATTGTGCTTAATCCACTAGTATGAGACTATTTCCAATAACATGAAGGAAACAATGCCAAAAAGAGAGAGAGTATATGCTAACACGGTAACACTTAGTCACTAAGCTTTCTGAGTTGGTATAGATTTTGGGTAATAGAAATGTAATTGTTAATATAAATTCTAAAACTTACATTAATGAAAAGATACATCATATTATGAATGTGCTAAAAATTCAATTTCAGTGAAAATTTATAACAACCGAGACAACCTAAACTATAATAACTGTTGACATATGAAAAAAAAATAGTAGAAAAAAGAATTGAAATGAGAGGAATCCAAGTTGGTGCTAGAGGCAATGACACAATTGGAACTTGGAAAGAAACCCTAAGAGCTTCCAAGTAAGAACATGAACGGGATTATATTGATATGATAAGGAGAACATAGTGAGGGGAGTCACGAACCATATGGGGAACGATTTTTTGAAAGATTCGTGAGGTTCTTGTGTAATAAGTTGAGCTTAGACTTGCCCTTGATCTGGCAAGCTCCAACGGTGATAAGGCAAAGGTCGTAGCCCATCATGACAAAGTATTGGTGATAAGTCAACGAGGACAACCTCATCAATGTGGTCCTAAGTGAGGATGGTTTAGGCTATAGCCATTCCGCAGTTCCTGCCCCCAACAACGCCGATCTCATTATGGAAGCATGGAGGAGGTGCAATGTTCATGATGGGTTCGAACAAGACCTAAACTGTACTGGACAATGTTGATTGTGTTGTCTTTGCTGTTTATAATCACGATCTCTCCATTAATGTGAACCCATAATTTGGAATGACCACAAACCCACGAACATGAATGGTCACAAACATGTTAAGCCTGAGACATGTGATCTCACACTGTCCTCAAGGACTTATCCACGTGATGCGCAAGTCTCCTAGGATATAACAGGCTCATCCCAACAAACATTGGAGCAACAAAACTAGCAAGCCTTTTTAAAATAACTCAAATACTCACCGAGGAGAAAAGAAAAGAAAAGATGTGGGAGAGAAAACTCTGTTTCAAAACCTTATGAAATATAATATTTATAAAGAAAAAGATAGAGTTTCTAAAACTACCTAAGACCAAGTCAAAATATAAGGTTAGACTCAGTTTAAAAGACTAAGTCAACAAAACCAATTTAGAATAAAATATTTATTTTGATAAGTCACTAAATTAATTTAAAATAATTTTCTAAATTTAATTAAATAGCAATTTTAACCTTTTGAAACACTCACTCAAAATATGCAACAATCCCTCACATATTTCAAAAGGTTAAAGAAATTGTGAAAAGATAAGAATTTCTTGGGTTCTCATATAGGATGAAACGTGTCAGACTTAGTGTAGCAAGCTATTGAACCAAACCTAGACTGGAAAGACTTAACACACAGCGTAGTTGGTGAAGCAAGCTATTGAACCAAAAACACTTGATGTGTGCTAGAGGTCTACTAACCATATTACACCCCCACAATTCTTGCTATTATCACTATTTTGAGCTACTAGGCCATGCACGCGCCCGGTATTCATGAGTGCTCTAAAGATCTCACCAAGATCTCATACAAGCGGCCCCACTTGACACTCATATAAGTGATTTCATCAAGTGTATGCTACAAATCATACACCACTTATAAGGGATATGAAAATCATTTAAAAGCTTTATAAGCTGTAAAGCTTTTTCAACCACATAAAACTTTACTATAGAGCTTAACTTCTCATTAATGCAGTGTCTAGCACTTTCTCACACCATAGGCAAGGATTGAAATGGAAATCAATTAAATTGATTTTAATGCTAGTAGAACTAACAAGTGACTTGTTCTTTCCATTGAACCTTCTTCATGGGATCTCCAATCACAAAGGATGGGTTACCATCACTTATTTGTTTTCAAGTGGCTTAAGTCCCATTCCCCTCGATGTTTCACATAATAATATCTTCCCTAGGATTTTAAGTCAGATGATCGATCGAATCCATTATTGACTTCACATAAACAATAAATTTCCATCTTTTAAGCAATTGCTTCATCACATTATTTCTCAATATTATATTCCCAAGGAATATTTGCTAAGAGGTTTTTCAACCACTAAGCCTCATAATCAGCCATCTCTAGAGCAATAAATTCTGACTTAGTCATTATTTATTTGGCTAATCTTTAAGTAATTACACCATAACCAAGTATAATGACACAACCACTAGTGAAATTTCTCTAATTAACATCACTGTATTTTTTTTCAATACAGTGGAAAATCCATCATATTGAATACCATAATTTATGGTATCTCTCAAACATCTCATGTTATACAAAATTTTGTACTATGGAGAGCATCATGCTCGACACTGTAACCATGTAAAAATACTCAAAATATTTCTAACCGTACACACAGTTCCTGGTATCTCATGTCACAAAAGACAATTGCTTTCAATAGCTAAACTCAAAAAACTCACATCTCAAATAGCTCATGTAAGGCCTTTACAGTGCACTAGGATTTGACCAGAGTTCAGCCAAACCACGTTACATGGCTTAAGCAATGCCATCCACATTTCAGTATCATACTTATATGTATAATGTGTTTTCACCTCTTCTCTTAGTCTTTTTAATTGGTAGGGTGGATTCCAAATGGACCACTCGTCCTAAAATACTCACATCCTTTGTCACCTAATCTCCCCTACTCAAAGTTCCTCTATCAACCTCCTTCAAATAAGCTTTTAAAGAAACATCTTTGTGTTATGATAAATGAATATGACTAGGAAGAATCGAAAAGAAAATCTAGTTAAGCAATAAGTCGTATGATCCTTTTCATAAAATCCTCATTTAAATTTGATAAGCACAAAAAAAATTTATGAGACACCTACATTTAAGGAAAATATTGTGAACACTAATACATTGAAGACATGCGGGTTTTACCGCTTGGTAATAAAGTAATAAATCTCATTGATAGTCAAAATCACAAGGATGAAGATGGAATTATAGAATCTATTAGTTATCTTAGGTTTCTTTAAAATCATGAAATATTGACAAACTTTATCATATATAAACAAACTTTCCACACCAAAAAAACATTTTTAAGAACAACTACCTCTGGTAGAAGTGAGCCTAAATGTGTGTACAATGTAAAACATATTTTTATGGAATTTTCTAAAAAAGTTTAAGAAGGCAATTTATCTCAAAACTAAGTTGTTCTTGAAATGTGGACAGTTTTTAGTAAACTTGGTATAAAAAACCATATAAATTTCAAATCACAAAATCAGGGGTTGCCCTTTGTGGAGAATCATCCTTACACATCCACAATTCACTTAAATTTTCACCGAGGCTCATATGCCTCTACAAGTGCCTCGAAATTGGCTCTCAAAACCGGGTTGACAGGATTCTCCTCCTTTGGAATCCATCAAAACACACCATTTAAAAGATTTTTTTTTTTATAAATTCCATACTTGGAGATTTGTTACCATTCCACTTGCATAGAACTAATATACATGTATACTTTCAAGTAAAAATACAGGGTGGAGTATATTCTACCTAGAACAGAGTTTTAATCATCTCATTCTTCACTATACCAAATTCGCAACAGCATTTGGCGATGTGCAGTAGAAAAATCACTATAAATTGCACAAAAAAGGCTAAAATGGTTATTCCAGTTTCTATTGAAAATAGACACACAATCCTACATCCTGACCCAAAACCAATTTGAAACAACATATTCAGAATTCATGATAGTCCACGTAATTTCAATTTACTCCTTTGTCATTAAGTCAATAATAAAAAAAAAAAACTCCTTAAATCTCCACAAAACCTTTTAACTTAAATAGTTTATAAATGCCACACACAATAGCCTTGTTTGGTGTTATTGGTAGCAAAGTTTATATTTTGCATTCTCCGTTGATAAGTACTCAACAATCATAACCTTATCAATTAAACTACCATTCACCAAACACAATAATAATCACATTAAACATGAGGGTGGCCCAAAACTCTTAACATAGATAGATCCTAATTAGCAATGATAGGGTCAATTCCTTATTTTCATGGTATTTTTTTATTATTTTAATGAACTCCTGATTGGAAATTGTTTATTCTCAGTAAACATGTATGGTTGAGCCCAAAAGTTACTTATGGATATTAGAACCCATGGCCCTGTTCATTATCTTCTTTGTCCCATTTTTTCCTTTTAAAAAAAATATGAAATTAGCTTTTAGAATGATAGTGGAACACATACTAAGGAGGATGGTTTTCCGTCTCCTTAATGTTCACTCTCGTAACGAACGTACTCGTAGATGCACTTGACGTTGTTATAGCGATTTAATGCGAGCGAAGAAGCTTAGCACCAAAGCGTGAACCCCCACATAAACCGCAGCACGACACTTGCTACCATACTCGCTGTTACCCCAACGCCCAAGAGCATAGAGAACCGAAACCCAAAAAATGAAAGTTGAAGAGTGGGAACGGAACCGAGGTTTTGAGGGGTAACGAATGGGAAGGAGCGAAACCTGCACAAAATGAAGTCTTTGCTGGGTTTGGGGGTAATAGAATGAAAGTCTACAAAGCTCCTACCCAGGAACGAAAAAAAATGAGTCAGTGCCACTAGTGATGAAGGTGACTGCCATGGTTCCGTATGCGTCGTTCACGTGCAGGGTGAAGGTGGTACAGTACTCGTGTGAGAAGGAGAGAAGCTGCGGCAGCGGTGTAGGGTCAGAGAGATGAAAGCACGCTACCTTAGCAATTAGGTCGGATTCCAAATCGGCTGCACCGTCAAGGAACCACCACTCGGGTTTGCGGTTCATGGATATCATCACCATTGTCTGAACCGCTTCTAAGGCCCTCATAGGTGCAGCACTTCCACAGCCGCTGCTTGCAACCTGTAATTTTTTTGTTGAAACCCTCACCCTCAATGTGGGGTTAATTGCATACAAGAAAATTGTAACGTTAAGTCATCGAGATTATTGTCCTTGATGTCTATAATCACGATCTCTCCATTAATGCAAACCCATAATAATTTGGAATAACTATGAACCACGATCAAACACGAACCCACGAATATGGATGGTCACGAACATATTAAGCCTTAGACATGTGATCTCACACTGTTTTCAAAGACTTATCTGCATGATGCACAGGTCTCTTAGGATATAACAGGCTCATCCCAACAAACGTTAGAGTAATAGAACTAGCAAGTCTTTTTTAAAATAACCAAGATAGTCACCAAGGAGAAAAGAAAAGAAAAGATGTGGGACAAAAAACTCTATTTCAAAACTTTCTGAAATATAGATATTTATAAAGAAAAAGATAGAGTTTCTAAAACTACCTAAGACCAAATCAAAAGATAAGATTAGACTCAGTCTACAAAACCTAGTCAACAAAACCAATTTAGAGTAAAATATCTATTTTGATAAGTCACTAAATTAATTTAAAATAATTTTTTAAATTTAATTAAATAACAATTTTAACCTTTTGAAATACTCACTTAAAATATATAACAGATTGTACACCCAAAAAGGGTGTATGGATGGAAAAGAGAAATAAATAAAAATAAAGAAAGAAAGAAAAAATAAATGATAAATGTGATAGGTAATTTGGTAAAAAATGAAGGGGGTGTATGAGTAAAAAGAAAAGAAAAAGAAAATAAAAAAAGAGAGAGTAAATGATAAATGTGACAAATGATTTGATGAAAATAAAAAAGAGAAATAAGAGAGAAAAAAGTGAAGTGATAGTAATTAAGATGAAAGAAAAAGAAGATATATAATAATAATAATCCAACCACACTTGTGCATTGTTGTTTTTTTGCCTCATCTCTTGCCATTTTTCATTAATAATTAAATGTTCACATAATTTATATTTATTAATTAATTTAACTATTTCAGTCATTATTTTTTATTTTTAAACTTTATATTATTCTTTTTTATCAATAAAAGCTATTTCTTATTATGTTACATTCTTTTATTACTAACAACATCATATCATATTAAAATGTATATTTAATTATTATTGATTTAAAAATAATTTAATTACAATTAAACTGGTAATCAATACCTTCGTTAATTCAATTTAAATTATAGAAAAATAGCAATTTGCTTGACAGGTTTTATAGTAAATAGCAAATGCATCTCTCTTTATTAGTTATTACAACAACAGCAAAAAGAAACTTCTTAGTACATAGTTGACCAAATAATATCTTGGGAAAAAATAAAAGGACAATAACAACCATATTGATCCATGAGTATCTAGGCCACTGGGTGCTTGAAAAATTGTTCAAATAACCAACTGATTCTGCACCTCTAGGATTGTCCTTGCCGACTCCCTAAGCCTCTCCGTCTCTTCTTCAGTCAAGTGCACATTGGTTACACCCAACACCCCTCCTCTTCCGAGTTGTGCAGGCAAGCTAAGGAACACTTCCCCACCATCGATGCCATAAAAACCCTTTGCAATAACCGAGACAGGGTGCACCCTCCTTTGGTCCCTAAGAATGGTTCGTGCCAAGTTTGCCACCGAGTATCCTATCGCCCAAGAAGTGTAGCCTTTCAGACTGATAACTTCATAAGCACTGTGTATAACTTCCTGGTGTATCTTCTCCAACATTTCCTTCTCATACGCAATTTGCTGCTTCTCCAAAAAGCTAAGCACTGGAACACCTCCAACACTAATACTAGACCACAAAGCCACTGAGCTGTCACCGTGCTCCCCCACTATATAAGCCTACAATTACAAAATCACAACATAAATATATAAGAAAATAAAAGTAACGTAAGAATAATAAAAGTCACTATTACTATAAATTTAGAAAAAAATTATTAGATAATCTTCGATCACTATGTGTTTAAAGTCTCAACTAATCTTTATGCATGTCCCACACCGGCACATATTCAATGTGTCATATAAAGATTAGTTAGGATCATGGTGGTCCCGACTACTTAATAATTTGAGTTTAATAGTTATGTATAGTTAGTGTAAAATTTTTTATACTGTTAACTAATTAAAAATCATTATTGATATGATTTTTAAAATATTTATTATAAAAGTCAACAAATTTATAATTAATGGTAATTTGTGATTGAATGATAGTGTAAAATTACTTTACATTGTCATCACCACTAAATTCTAATAATTTCTTAAAGTTTAGATACTCCAAAAAATAACCTGGACATCTTGAGCGTTGACATCAAGATGATCAGCAATGAGGAAGCGAAAACGTGAGGAGTCCAAGTTGGTGCCAGAGCCAATGACGCGGTTTGAAGGGAACCCAGAGAGCTTCCAAGCCACGTAAGTGAGGACGTCGACGGGGTTTGAAACGATGAGGAGAATGGTGTTCGGGGAGTAACGAACCAAAGGGGGTATGATTTTGTGAAAGAGGGTGACATTCCTCTGTAGGAGGTTGAGCCTGGACTCGCCATTGATCTGGCGGGCCCCGGCGGTGACAATGCAGAGGTCGGAGCCCACCGTGACGGAGTAGTCCGTGGAGGCTTGAATTCTGGTGCGGGGGAGGAAGGCCGCGGCGTGCTGGAGGTCCAGCATCTCGCCGCGGAGTTTGTCAGGAATGGCGTCGACGAGGACAAGCTCGTCGGTGAGATCCTGAGTGAGGATGGTTTGGGCTATGGCCATTCCCACGTTGCCCGCCCCAACAACGGAGATCTTGTTGTGGCGCTTTGTGGGAGAAGAAGGTGCAGCGTTCACTATGGACTTGAAGAAGGCTTGAGTTAGGTCCAACCCTCCCGGGCCCAATGCCGAACCTGAACTGCTCTTGTGCATTGCTATATTGTTTTGGTTTCTTCGAGCTAAAATAAATGTGAATGAGAACTTGAAGGATGGTATTGCTTGTTGTGCTTATAAGACGCAAACAGCTAACATATTTATAATAACCTAGAGAAGCGATAAGAGGTAAAACTTGGGCCTAAGATAAATGGTTTCAAGGTAAATGGTTTCAGGTTGTTAGTCTTGGAAAGGAAGGTAATGCTTTTCCATGGTCAATCCCCGTGCTTTCTTGATTCGTAAATGAGATGTGGGTAGTTGAGATCAAAACGGCGTCACTTTGTGGGCCCATACCACTTTCCTTGTGTCTCTCCGACGACTGCCAAACTTTATTGCTACAGTAGTTGTACCAATTAATTGGGGACTTTGAGAGGGGGAGAATGCCTGATACGGCTTTTGAAATTTCTACAGTTTCTGGATTCGGTAAGGAAAAATATGTTCAGAAGTTTCTACACTTTCTGGATTCGCTAAGGAAATACGTTAACTTCAAGGATTTTAAAGGAAACAAAGAAAAAAAAAAAAAAAAAAAGGTGTCGGCTCGGTGTCATTTTGCGTGGCATTCAATTCAATGACGTGCTCTTATACTTTATGAAACGTGTGTTTGTTTGTGCGTTTCTTACGCTTGTCCATGGATAATTTCATGTCAAACCAGTTAAAAAGATGCAGAAGTTACATTTTTTAGCTTCAATCAACGCGCGTCCTTGTCTCAAGGACACCAAACCAAACACGCAAGAATTGAACTTGTCTCTACCGAGAGCCCGCGACTGCTAAAATTTGTAGCCTCCCTGAATTGCACCAATTTTTTTTATATGTGATAACAATATAATTATAATTTATTAACAAATTTAAAATTAAATAATAATAACAATAATAATATTAAAGGCGTTGTTTATATTTTAATTGTAATTCCTTTTTTGACTCAATATAACTCTATGAATTGCATATGAATTTCGGAGACCTTTTCACTGTACATTTTGTTCAAATACGACTTTGAGAGAGTAAAAAGTCATCGTATCAGTCGAGCAACCAATAGATTTTAGTATTTTATTGAAACTTTCAACGGTACGAATAGGAGAAGAATGCTATGTGGCGGAACATTTACGATACTTACCCTCAGCCTTATTTCTCTACTTTTTCTTTTCTTCCCTTGTTCGGTTACAGGAAACCGTGTGCGCTGAGCATCTTTAAATATGCGTTTCCTATATTATTTTTTTTCCCACTTTTAGCGTCCACATGTCAGTGGGGATACCGCTTGCGTTTAGCAGTTTCATATATGAAGAGTTTGCTTATCAAAATGGAAGAAGACGTGATAGGACACCACCAAATGACACTCTGCGGCAACATTTATTCAAAAAATTGGGATGCAACGGTAGCCATGTTAATGTGCACTTATTATTCGCCTATAATTAATTAAATTATAAATCATTAACTTGGTTTAACTTGTTATATTTATTGTTTTGTCTCCAACCATGTGACAGGTAAAACTCTGAACTCGTATCCGTTTTCAAATGTGTGTATACTAGTGAGTAATTCGTGTTTTGTACAGGTGTTAAATTTATAAATTATAATTTTTTATTATTATAAATTTTTAATATATTTCTTAATTGTTTTTAATTTTATAAAAATATCTGTTAGTATATATATATATATATATATATATATATATATATATTAATATAAATTCAAATAATTTTATATTCACACATTTCTCACATCATTTTAATTTATAAAAATGTGTGTTTTAAAAATATATAAAGCATCATAGTCCTGACATTGATTTTTGAAATGTTTTAATTAAAGCAATCATTTTTACTTTATTGTATGATATCAAGTATGAAGAATTGTTTATATTGCTTTAGATCTTCATTACATTGAACTCATATCCGTTTTCAAATGTGTGTATATTAGTACTAATTTTTTCATTATTTCAAATAAAATGAATATATAGAAATTATATAATTAATTTAATATATATTTGTAAAGAGTTTAATTTTTATATTCACAAATATCTAATTGACCTTATTACCACATTATATTAATGAATTGTATAACATAGCAAAATAGTCAAATCCTAATAGATATCTATGTAAAAATATTTTACATTGACAATATATATATATATATATATATATATATATATATAAAATAAACTCAATTATAAATATTTGTTTGAAAATTATTTTAAAGATATTTATCAGTAATAGGATAAACTCAATTTAACTGACTTTAAGATTCTACTTGTTATTATCCCTTTATCGGTGATAATATTAGAATATCTTTGTTAACATTTCAATTTTCTTTTATTTTCTTAATCTTCATGTAGTATAATAAGGTTTATTAAAATCATCGCTCGTTACAATATATCAATATCTATATCTATCTATTTATATGTCTATCTATTTATCTATTTATATAGATAGATAATAGATAGATAGATATAGCCAAAATATCAGATACGGTAATAGCAGAAAGAATTTTATTTGCATAATAAACTTAGTTGTCATCTTAACTGACATAAAGATATTTTAATTATGCGTAGCTGCGAGTGATTGTAGAAAAAAAAATTGCATAACAAGAATAAATAGAATTATTCTGATTTTTGGATTAATAGTTTGTTTGTAAATTGTAGAGTTCAGTTTAAATTTAATTTATTATTAACGTTAAGATTTTGTCATATTAATATAATGTTGTATTAATGTGTCATTAACATGTCATTTAATACATAGAATATTTTTGGTATACAATGGTTGAACTGAGGTTAGAACCTACTACTTTTCCAAATTAATCCCGTGGATACAAATAATTCAGCAGAATATGTAAGCGATTCATATACAGAAAATTTTATTCGATACTAAACATAAAAAATATATAGATAGATAATTTTAAGCAAAATAGAATTAAAATAGGGAAACGGGACTCTAGGGGGGATTATTTGTATTTTCCTAGGTCACGATCGATATCGTCACTATCGTCAATATCGTCACTATTGTCACTATCATCAATAAGAAAACCCTTAGGCTTGTTATCCAGGAACTTGTTCAAAAATACTAAAACTATAACTTTTGGTTCATGAAGAAGCGGCCCCTCCGCATCAAGATAGTCAATCGATAGAGGTGTTGGGGTCTTAGCTCATTATTGCCAAGATAATGGTCTACTTCTTCATATACATCGTGCAATGCATGCAGTTATCGACAGACAAAAGAATCATGGTATGCACTTTCGTGTACTAGCTAAAGCGTTACGTTTTGTCTCATACACTATGGGGATGGTGAGAAAAAATATATTTTACACCCCCAGAGGGGCTATAATTGGAGATACCATTGTTTCTGGTATAGAAGTTCCTATAAAAATGGGAATGAATTGTGAATACAGAGATAATAGAATCATTTCTGATTCAACTAAATAATGGTATCCAATATAGATGAAAAAAAATCAATAAAAAAAAAGGAACAAACGACTAAGGGCGAGTCATCCCTCTTAGCAACTCTTTCCTAATCAATCCGCTCAAAGCCTTTCTGACTCGGCCTGGCTCGGTCGCCCTACGCGACTGGTGCTTCAAAACTACTTCAACCCCTACCATTAGGCCAATCCTAGTGAATTTACATAGGGTATCAATTATATGTAATATTAAAAATTGTGCTAATTACATTTTTTTTAAGTGTCATTTTTTAGAAATTTTATTTACTGTTTTAAAATTTTAAAACAATATTCATTATTTTTATTAATTATATTTTTACCTTCATTTAATCTTTAATTATTTTATATATTTATCATGAAATTGAAAAGGAAAAAAAAAACAGAAAATTGAATTGGCTATGGAACAATTTTTCAATACAAGTTTTGAAAGAAAAAGCTCCAAACCTCATCCCACGTGAATTTTTGCGCAATAAAAATTGCAAATTCTTTAGTGTTTAATTGACATATAACGTTAGTGAAAATTTTTTTACATTGTTAACTAATAAAAAATCATCATTAATATGATTTTTAGGATAATTACTATAAAAATTAACAAATTTAACATACATGATAATTTATAATTAAATAATAATATAAATACTTTTACACTATTAGTATATATATTATTTATTCAATATCATTACAATTCCAACTTTTATGGACTAAGCTACAAGCCATAAACTAATGTAACTTTTAAGGATAAAGTTGGCCGCTCACACCCCTAACATTTCTCATGATCTCATCTCCCTCAATTTTATATCTCAAATAATTTCCTACTGCAAATATTTTATAACACATTTGGTAACCAATTGTCTTTATATATATTAGGGTAGTAAAATGATTTAATTTGTCCCAACCCGCTTCCAATCCAACTTAGGAGGGGGCAAGGTAGGTTGACCCTTCAAGAAAATGAGTTAGAAAACATAACCTACCATATTTAAGAGAGTGTTAGTGGACTCACCAAAAAAATAAAAAATTAGTTATAAAATGGAGTTGACTCACCACAACCCGCCAAAAAAGTGAAAAAGAAAACAAAAAAAGAAAAAGTATTTAAAAAAAATGTTTTTTTATTGAACCAATTTAACATCACACAAACACCTTTAAAAATAGTAAAATGTGAACTAAATCCTAATAAGTTAGAAGTAACTACTAATATTAGATTTTTCCAAAAAAAAAAAAACTCAACAAGTTAATCCATATCCTAATCCACTGAATTGGCCAATTGAACAGGACGAATTGGTAGGTTGGAAGTCTCGACCTACCTGCCATTTTTTGTAAACTAAGTGGGTTGACCGTCAAGTCTAACCCATTATATCATTCCTATTTTGTATAATATATGACTGCAAACCTACATTTGTTATAGCTCCCACATATATCGCACATATTTTTCTGATGTTAATATCAATTTCAATATATAAATCTACCAATAAAATCAAAGTGCTAATAACAATATGGCTTAATTGCACTTTGTACCACCTATGTTTCATCATTAAGCAAATTTTGCCACTAAGTTTTTTTCTCTTGCATTTTGTCATAGTATTTTTGAAATCTTATAAATTTTGCTTAATCATCAACTGTTCATTAAATAAAAATTTGCAAAATTGGACAAAATTCGCAAGATTTCAAAAATAAGGTGGCAAAATGTGAGACAAAAAAACATGGTGGCAAAATCCACAAAATGATGAAACTAGGTGGCATAAAGTGTAATTAAGCCTAACAATATTTAAATTAAAAATTTGGACAAATAGACAAATTCTATGGTGGACCAACATGATAGGTGGTTCACCATGCACCACAATTTTTAACCCTTATATTAATCGCATTCTCACTCTATTGTGGTGCACCCTCTACACTATATTTTTTCTTTCTTCCCATATTTGAGCCACCTCTCATCGTCGACTACTGTGCGCTACCTTTGGAAGCAATTTTCAGCGGTGACATTTCGTTTTTTTTCTACTCCTCTTTTCTTCTCAAATCTTTCTGATGGCAGATCAAATGTGGTGCGACCATTTATTTAGTTTTCATGAATTTAATTCAATTCGATCGAGCAGAGGAATCAAACTAGAACCCAAGCTCTCTCCTCTAACGAGTTTTGTCCACAAGCTAACGAAACTCGTGACGGACATTTAATCAAGAATGGCGCGACACAAGGCGAGTCCGAGTATATGATTGTAAGTCACATTGTACAGTCACCTACACCACCACAAGGGGGCATCCTCAACTGGGACATTGTAGTCAATTTTAGGGACAACATAGGTGGGAGTGAAGTGACACAAATCATCAAAATTGAGTTCACGATCGCATGTAGCTTCTATAAGGAGTGCCCTCTTAGCGTTGTAGAGGAGTTGGAAGTAGCCACCGTGGATTCGACACAAGCGACCCACGAAAGGGTGGTATAGAGTGAGTGCTTTGCTAAGGGAGGTTGCAAGAGTGTGAATTGCAGAACTAAAGGATGAATCGTCAGTGATGGATGTATTGGTTTAGAGATAAAGTTGGGATCAGTGGTTGAGGATAGGGGTGCTCGTGGGAAAGGTTGGGACAAGTTAGCTTGTGTTCCCACCTGGCCCAAAATTTTATTAGGGTCAATTTTGCAAACCTAAACTCGACCTAATAAAGACTCGACAATATTTAGGATAAGATGTGTAACACTCTTTTAATTCTAAATATAATTCATATTAATTTAATTATTACTTTAACTTGATGAAAATGTGAGTAATTTTTTTTTTCCGATAATAGAAAAACAGAATTTAGAAATAAAAGTGAAATGATAAAAACTGCTTATATATATATATATATATATATATATATATATATATATATCCAACTGTACATCATGGTTTGAGTAGTACATAATAGTCAAAGAGAAAACAAAAGTACATCAAAAGACATATACTACCTTACCCAATATATACATCAAAAAGATCCTATAAAGAGCAGTATTTATCTACCCTATCCCGTAAGAAAAATATTATAAACTAGGTCTACAATCTGGAGGAGTATCCTCTGGCTCATCCTCAGCATCATCAGGCATTGCTGTCATCTTCAATAATCACGATTGAACATGCATAACAAAAATAATGGAGTGAGGTGATTTGTTCTAAATCACTTTCACATGTATGGTAGAAATTTAAATACAATTAATGAAGGGAACCTAGGGTTTATTCTAAGTTATACTGCACTACCCTTGACTTGGTATGGATCCATATTTCCCATTAGTGAGTAATAGTTCTTAATAGAACTTGGGAAGTAACTGAGAGTACATATACTTCATCAACATCATCACATGGTACAGTCCTCATCATCAATGAAGAACAAATATCAGTCAGGACGTCCATTTATAGAGGTATACTCTCAAACCAATCTCGGAATGCTGAGCAGTTGTCGGGATTATCGAGCTTAGTCAGGTGAATATCCCAGCTCACGAGCGCTACCCTAGCTATTAGGACTTTCACCACTCAATGCCTATCCCTTAGACCTCCCAAATGGGTCCTTGCCTTTCATTTCTCAGCGTACCAAACTGTAACTTCCCTAACAGGGTGTCATGCCACTGCATGTCCCTTGCTTTACATTATTCACTAATCTATTAATTTCTAAAGATTCACTTTGGTCTCAAAAATTTGAGCACCAGTACAATTTCTACTAATATTTCTGCCTTATATTACAGAGATTTGATCCATACATATCATTCACGTAATTCATAATTCAAATAAAAGCACATAATCAATAATTCAATAAAAATAAATACATACAAATAAAATAAAGACTGATAATCAAGAAATAATCATAGAATGGTCAAAAATTTCATAAAAATAATTTTTAAGCTTAGAAAAATAATTAGAATTTTATCATGATTTTTAGAAATTTTCAAATTTTTTTGAAATTTAGTATTTTTAAGAAAAATGTATCCATAGACACTTATAGAGCACAATTAGAAGTACTAAATAAGCTTTAAAATTTATGAAATTTTTACAGATGGTCTATTAATGTGTCTAGACCTTAGCTGAATGATAAAAACTTAAACTAAATTTTTTGCAATAGTTTTCTAAAAATAAATTAATAAATAGCTCATAAAATAATTTCTGTGCTTAGTTTCATATTATGGGATTTATAGTTTATTTCTTCTACTATTTTTGCTAAAATAATTGAGTATTACTAAAATTTGACAATATAGCAATTTAATTATCTATTATAACGGCTAAAAATATTTTATCTAAATTTGGGCAGTATAACAACTTTGTAATTCTATTATAGTTGTTTAAATTTGAGCAGTATAACAACTTAATAGTTATACTATAGTTGTCTAAAATTTGAGCAGCATAACTACTTAATAAATGTATTTTAATTTTCTAAAATTAAGCAGAGTAACAACTTAGTAAATATAATTTAATAATTTATATTTGAGCAAAATAACGACTTAACAAAAATTAAAGTTTCACATCAAACAATATAACAATAATATTAATAATTAAACTTAAGCCTAAACGAATTTAGGATAAAAACCCTTCCTACCAACATGCAAAGTAATTGAAATTTAGAACCAACCCCACTCCCCTCGTTACCTCAAAGAGTTGGTGAAGTTGTTGGTGCAAAATTCCTACGAAGAAGATTTTTACTAGTTAATGAAAACTAGTAGAATTTTAGTGTTAGACAAATTTTTATAGAGGAAGGTGGCTATGGAGGCTTTGTAGAACTTGGGAGAAGAAGAGGAGGTGCTGAAAAATGACTCATGGAGATTGCTATTTATAGAGGAATGGAGGTGCTAGGTGTCCTTAAAATGACATAAGCCATTATGTCAAATTTCCATTTTTAATTTATTTTTAATTGAAAATTAGGGACACATATCCCATTAGGTGGTGAATCACCTCCCCTTTAGAGCTGCAATGTGGGATAGAAGCTGTCCCAAAGACTTTCAGTATAAATTTTACCTGTAATTGGCCGATATCAATAAAATCACCTAAACTTGAAAAAAAAAACTTTTAATATCAAAATAATTAATTTAAATATAAATCTAAACAAATGTAATATTTTTCATCAAAAATAATTTCTAAAAATAAATTTTAATTTATTATTATTATTTTCGAATTATATATGTATATTTTGTATATTTTAAGCTTAGAAAATTCATATTAAATCCATTTTAATTCAATAAATGCTCAATTTTTTATGAAAATTATAAATTACATATTTTATCTAGAAATGTACTAAAAATGTTATTTTCACTATTTTTGGATGTCAAACCAATAGTGAGTTGGTTATTTGACAATTAAGGGTATTTTGGTCATTTTGCACAAGAATTTCTGAAAATTTTCAGAAATTTCCCAAAATTATATTTTAAAACATATGACATGATTTTAAACTCAAATTGACATTTTAATGTCAATTGAATCTTTTTCTCATGTCTGCTCTTAATACAAGGACAAAATCGTCATTTTCTAATTTCTCCTGCTTTGACTCAGAAAAATTATTAAAAATCACTATTAGATAGTTTTTGATATTCTGAGTTTAATTGTGGGAATTAGAATTTTTTAGATTCCTTCCCTAATTTTTTTTAGAATTAAATATAGAATAAACACATAAATAAAACAATTAATTAAGTAAAAGTGAGGGTGTTACAAGATGGGGTCAAACCGACTTGTTGACACAATATACTACTCTTAACATTATATATAGCTAAATCGTAGAATCATACAACTACAATTAAGGTATATTTTGCAATATATATTTTAAGATAAATGATATCAATATAAATATAATACTATGTTAGACAAAACATTATTTATTAAGCCAAGAAATTGTATTATTAATACATAATTGTTTAAAAAATATGCTTTTTAAAAGAATATATAACATTGGATCAGGTTGGGACAACCTGAAGTACAACTCGAACCCGTCCTTAAAATGCATTGGGTCCAATTTCTTAAACCTGAACCCGTCAAAAGTCCCTTTGAGCCAGGCCGGGTTGGTGAGACAAGACAGGTCATGAAAACCCCTAGTTGGGGAGCTTGATTTGGTCATAGAGGGAGAGGGAGAGAGTTGAAAATGGTGTGGTCTTGAAGGGGATCACAAAGTGTGAACTATGGATGGTGACCTTTTTTTATCTCCCAAGAGAAGAAAAAAAAAAAGAAACACCACCGCCAAAAATCACCTCTAGCGGCGACATACGATGATGAGGGGTGGCTCAAATCTAGGAAGGGAGATAAAATATGTTGTGAATGGTGTACCACAAACAGTAAGGATGAGATTAATCTAAAGACTAAAAATTATGGTGTATAGTGGATCACCTATCATACTAGTCCACCTTAAAATCCGTTGGACAAATATATATAAAGTTTGCTGTAAGATATTTGTAAGACCTGCGCCTTATTTCAGGGGTGTACATGGGTTTGGCTAAACTTGTTACCCAACCCGATCAAAATTGTATGGGTAGAGTTTGGCCAAGTTCAAGCCTTTCTAGTGTCAGACCCAAACAAAACCACAGGTTGGTTTGGGTCGGGTAATCAGGTCCATGTATTTAAAATTTGTTAATTTTTTTAAAAATTGTTTTTTTTTCTTATAAATTTTGACACATTATAAAAATATTGTATTTAGTTTTGGACTTTGTTTCTCATCATTCTTGTTTTTAAAATTAATATAAAGCTTACAAGAAACTTAGAATGAGAGTCGAGAGAAAAAGAACAGCAACAACATGTGCGAAATATGTAGTGATCCAAAATTAATAGGGGTTCACGACTTCACGGGTGTGTAAGGTGTCTTTACTCTGTTTTGTTTAGTATTAGTAATTAACTAATTAATAATTATTAGTATATAAAATATTTAAAAAATAATAAATTGAATAAAATGTCATTTCAACGGGTCAGGTTCAAGGGTAAACGGGTCCATAAATTAGAACCCATTACCCGACCGGTACTTGAACAAGTTTGAACGGGTTGGGTCAGGTGCAACCTAAACGCTCAAAAAAACCAAACCTGAAGTAATTAAGTTAGTTTGGGTTAACGGGTTACTCGTACCCGTGAACAACCCTACCCTACTTAACCATATATTCTTTCAAGGGCTAAACCCAATCTTTTCTGCACATTGTGCTGTTTGATTTCTTTTTTTAAAAATTGACTTGTTTAGGTGGACCTGCTTGTTTGGCCCAAAATTTTTGGGTCAAGAAAATATTGTCGTTTTTTATAAAGGCGAACAACAAAGGTTGAACCATGAAAGCAACTATAGAACCCATGGAATGCACGAGAGTTTTTAAAATATTTTTTTAGTTAATTCAAATGAAATGAATATTTTATAATATATAATTAAATGTGTTTATCATTTTTCACTTACCTATTACTTTTTTTTCAACCAAATCTAACTTGAGAGAGAAGATAATGATCATTAAAGATTTTAATTTTACCAAACTTTAATTTAAAGATATCGAACAAAATACAGCTTAAACACTTATCTATATTGTAATTTACTCCTTCTGGTCCAAAATTATTGATGTTTAAGCTTTTCTTTTTGTTCCAAAACTATTGATGTTTTACAAATTCCAAATCTCATTAATTATTTTTTTCTCATATACCCTTATTTAATAATCAGGTCTTACTCTACAACTACTCCTATAATAAATATTAAATGAGGGTATTTTAGACTAAATATACTAGTTTATAGATAAAATTAAATATTTCTTAAGATGTGTGCATTAACCTTAAACGTCAATAGTTTTGGACTAGAAGAAGTATCTTTTAATACAAATTAGCCAATTGTTTGCATCAAAATGATTCTTATATTAGTCTTTATATGTAAGTATCAGTACTAATATCACAATATCTGATTAAGCTAAGTCATAAACCCAAAAGATGAACTACATCCTCAATGTATAAAAGTAAAAGTAAGAATATTTCGTATAAATTGTGTACATTTTTCATGTTTCCTTTTTAAACTTTTAATGATTATATGTGTAACAAAAAAGTTCACACACTATGAAGTGAATACACTTTAGGAAGGAAAGGAGAAATACAAAAAGGAAAGAGAATGAAAGAGATAAACGTGATAAGTGATTGTAACTACAAACAAAGAAAAAGACAAAGAAATGTGTAAAACAGGTGTAAAAATTAGAGTGTCAAAAATTTAGAATTTTATCTGTAAATTGTTCTTGCATAAAAAGAATAATGGTTGTTATTAATCATACCGTGAGGCTAACCATTGAGGACACATCAACGGATTTAACACTGTATGTGCACAATGCATGACTTATATTGGCATGGCATGGAAACTGGTATTCCTTTGGCCTTAGGTAAAGATTGGACATCTGGATTAATATAGGAATTAGGAAGTCTTGTCAAGTCATTGCTACTTGGAAAGTACAATGACTCAGTCGCTTTGTTTAATGCTGATAATTTTTTTAACGGATAAAACATAGATGTAATTTTTTAGACCTTTTTTTTGCTATTTTTCAATCAGAATTAGAGTTAAAACTCTAGTTTTGAATGTGTGTGTGTTAAGTCAATTTAAATTTAAATTTATGTTTTTATTTTTTTTAAAAAAATCTCTCCTCTTTCTTTCTCACCAAGTTTCTTTTTAGAATAATTATAACTATCTATTTACTTTCTCTTTTATCTCATTTTCATCCTATTATATTTCTGTCTCCCTTTCTTTTCTATCACATCTATCACTTGCTTTCTCTACCTTTTTCTTTTTCTTTTTCTTTTTCTTGTCTTTCTCTTATGTTCATCCCAATTCACCCTAAAATGAGGTGGACAAATATGCTACTCTTTTTTTATTTAAGAAAATTAATTTTTTTTCTTCAAAATTCAACTATCATAAATACTTCTTTTGAGTAAATGGGTGCGGTTACGATATGCAAGCAATTATAGTTGGAAATTGGGTAGCCCAGCCCAGGTTCGTTAGGCTAGAGTGTGAAACCGAGTTAAACCTGACTAGGCCAAATTTCTTTTAAGTTACAAATTTGATGGTCCAACCTAGCTCAATGTTAGGCCAATGGGCAAATAAAAAATAAAATTAAACATGTTCAATATACAAAAATTCTAAGAAATATATATAAATTTACAAAAAAAAATAATTAAAATGTTTAGTTGGGTTAGGCCAAACAAAGTCAATTTTAGAAGCTCAGCCTGACTAGACAAGTCAATCGAGCCAAGCCAAATAGATCCAATTTTTTTCTAGCCAAAATTTTAGAAACCCAACTCGACCTTAATTACAAGTTATTCGAGTCGATCCATCGGATCAGACCCAAATTGCCAACTCTACAAGAAAAAGATTTATATAATCAAAATATATGGTTGCTTGAGGATGAAAAGTTTTGGGTACATACATGGTATAGAAATATGATAAAGAAATTTTAGGTAGAGATGAGAGTGAAGAAAGAAATTTGGCAGAGAAAAAATTGTTTTTTTAAATAAAATTAATTTACTAAAATAATCTTATTAACTAACTTATATTGTGAATTTTTTTGTCCAAATATTTTGGAGCGTGTTGTTCACATGCGAGTAAACTAAATTTTTTTATAAATAGTTTCCAAGAAGCAATCTAAGAAGGGAAATTATCTTTCTTGAAATTTTAAGTGTGTTTAGAGCTTTGATATAATTATCAATCGAGAATAAAAAATTAATAAAAATAAAGAGTTAAAGGAAAGTAAATTAGAATTTAAAAAAATATAAAAAGGAGAACATACATTTAGATTTTGAAAATTAACCTACTAAGGTTAGCCTAGTGGTAAAATGTTTGGTAGTATGCATGAAATCATATGTTCTAATCTCAGTGTCACCATTGTACAAAAAAAATTAGATTTTAAAAATTAAACCTTGCATCTCGCAGTTCGAACTCACGAGTATTTGTAAGCTGAAATGTTGTCTCCTCTTCTCACATCTTCAACTCTAGTATTTATAAACAATTTATGATAACTACAGGCAATAATTATAAGTTTAAAGTTTAAAATTTACGTAACTACTAAAAACTTCTACTTGTTCTCGTAAAAAGTCATCTCAATACGTTTTTCCAATAAATCTATCTTAAAGTTTATGCTCATTCAACAAAGAATATTCTTTTGTAGAACCAAAAGCTCTTCAAATTAACTTGAATTCAATCTAGATACTAAAATTTTAATTTTGATAACAACTAACGTCATCTTTTCCGTTTTTAATCTTGAAATCTTTAAGACTTCACGAAATCCATTCCCATCAATTTCTCCATACTTACAAATTTTTATTAAATCATACTAACACATGGTCATGGTAATAATGTGGTCTTGGTGTTTTACATGTGCCATTAACAGAGATTTTTGCTGATATATCTTTTCTTGTTTGATGTAGGACAAGCACATGAGACAACTTGTTTTAGTTGTCTACCGTCTACATTAGGCTAGAGCCACAGTTGTTCTGCTGTTTGGCACAGGGTCCATTTTTCTTTTTGAGTGTCTCCTGTGTAGGATGTAGGATCTCATGGAAAATCTGTGTATGCTCTGAAAGGAAGTGGTCCTAGAAGTGGCAAAGGGTCCAATCTTTCTTCCAGCTGTTTGGTTGGTCCACGACTCTAACTTAGGTCTGTTTAAAATTTAGTCCTAAAGTGATTGGAGAACCAAAATATGCGATACATAGAGATGAACATACTATGTTAGATTTCATCTTAAAACTAATTGATATTAAATAAAGTTGCCTAACAGGTATCTAAGTTGCACCTTAAGAATCGAGGTAGGTGATCGTGAGATTTTTCAACGCATTTTTTTTGAATATATATCTATGTTGTTTTCTGTTATTCTCTTCTTGGCATTAGTATACAGTACACCGAAAGATACAACTTGCTGTCAAAGACCTTGTTCTCAAGCTTTTCACTAGTGTTTGGGAGGCGTGAAGTTTGATGCTCGTTTTAAGATGAGGTACTTCAAACTTGAAAGATCTTTGAACATGTGTTGCCCGATTTATTTTTTCCTCCTAGGACAAGGCTGAAATTTGAGACGTGCCTACGCATATCACTTTCTCTTATCATATGAGCAATGGTTGAGAGCTCAAGGCCCATTAATTAATTAATCATATCTTCTGTAGTTGCATAATATTCAAATCGTATTTTATTCTCTTTTCCAGTCAGATAGCGCGATGCCTTATCTATTGAAGAGAAGCCTTCATTGTTTATCTTTATTGATTGGTAGGTAGTATGGTTTTGAACTAGCTCCTAACTTATAGGAGTTTTAATTGTAAACTACTACTGAAGTTTTTTCTAAAGCAAGAATTATACTTAAGAAGTTAGATAAGAAAGTTTTAAAAAAAGTTGAGATACACAATATAATCTTAATTTATGTAGTTTAGTTTATTTTACCTCTTTGATTTTTATTTTTCCTCTTATAATGGTTTGTTAAAAAGTTTATCCAAACTATCTGTATATATGGCTGATTTTAGGTAATTTTGGATGAAGCTGTTGTCATACTAACAAGTTTTTTTTTCTTTTTTTCTTTTTCTTTGTTGAGCGAGGCTACGGTTGATCTGTAGCTAGCTTGGGATCACGACAGGTCACGCAATCGGATTTATCAACCCGTTCATTATTGCATATATGATTTTGTTATTTTTTCTTTTTTCTTTTGGACGAATGAGGTCATGGTAAATGAGTTTACAGGCCTCAACAATACCGTTGGATAAATGGAGACTGGAGAGTCGCATTTACAATACTTGAGTAATGAGTTTCTGCGATTGCAAGTGAAATTTATTTTTTGCACGTCGAACTTTTGAACATATGCGCTTATTATGTTCTCTCTCTCTCTCTATATATATAGGGTTTACTAATGTACACCCACTTGTTTTTTAGTTATAACTTATTAACGTACTCTAACTAAAAAATAAATTAGTGTAAGTTAAAAAACTCCACAAACATTTGCTAATGTACACTCACTTGTTCTTTAGTTAAAATATGTTAGCAAGCTTTGTCGTTAGTGTATTTTAAAATGATCCTTAGTTATAACTTGCTATCATATTCCAACTAAAAATCAAGTAGATGTACGTTAGCAAATCCATAGATTCATAGTTTACATTTGTTGAAAATTTAACTTTTCGATATCAATTTTGATTTTAGAGTCATTTTATATCATGAGGAATGTATCGGTATAAGAAATACGGATGAATATCAGAAATAGGGGCGGTGATGTTTGAGTTTAGAGGCATCAATTTGTAGGATGATATTGATGATTCGTTGGCTATTTGATAGAATGCTTGTACGTTTAATATGTATTATAAGCTTAGAGAATTAATGGACATGAGCAGGCGCTAGGCGTGATTGTGTAATATAATATTGGTTTTGATGAGGCACTATTAGACCACACACATCAATCAAGGACGAGGCCAAAATAAAATATATAATAGTGGAAGTAATCCTCACCTTATAAGCTGAGTGTGGGATTGAGTTAAGTTCAAACCTAAAATTATGCGATGGTATCAGAGTTGATCCTAATAAAATTATTGTTGGGCCTATCAGGTTATCTATTATCGGATCATCTATAAATGTCTAGTCCTGCAAATTTTACACTTAAGATGTCTAATCCTTAGCATGAGACCAAAATCGAGCAGATAAATGAGAGACAACTCTTACTTTACAAGTTAATTTTATGAAATTGAGTTGAGCTCCATAGTATAGCCTTTACAGTATTTGGCCGAGCCAAAATACAATTTTGCGCAATTAACCAACTTTAGGACAGTAAACTGAAACTGGGGACACACTTTAACTACCAACATTTAAGAGAATCACCAACTATACTGATACATGCCTGAAAAGTTGGCAACTTCCATTCCAATCCATGTTTCGCATTCCACTTCTCATAAATTCATTGCACTCTTTTCACGTGATTCAAATTTTTGACGGATAAGGGAAATAGGGTATTCTGACATTTCACCAAGGCATTGCATGTGCCTTGGTGTCTTTAGCCTGCATATTTTGACTAAAGTAAATGAGAAATGCTAAATGACACGAAAGCTGATAACAAGAAAGGATATGAATGAATCTGATTGGTTATTTATTAAGGATATGATATGAATGAATCTGACTGATATTAATTATATTTATCCATTACTTGTTTTATGCCCAACACCATCGTGAGATTATGTATGTTGTCTTTTAAAACAGCACACATCATAATCATACTTTCGTGCAATCGTACTATATAGTAGTTTTGAAAATAAATAACTTAACATTGCCGTACATCAACTGAAAGGCCAAAACTACATGGCATCAAACATCTTGGAAAAATAAACATTGTAAATTAAGGATGCGTGTGCATGCAGTCAAGGCTTTTCATTGTGAATGGGTGGTTTCCGATGGGGTTGAGCATAATCCATCTCGACTATGTCCTCTGCAGTGCCACTGGCGTTTGTAACCACTGTTTCTTCAACGTGATGCTGAGCAGGTCCCAGCATTGAACGGGCATGCCTCCTCTGATCCTACACAAGCATATGTCTCATCGCTTTCTATCATTCAAAATCAAATGATAGTTCTCAAGCAAGAAACATGTATCCCTCCCACCATATTAATTACATCACTCCGTATGCTATGCAAATTACAATTGCCTCTGCGCGTCATATAGATGCATGTTCCCGTTTTTTGAACTGTATAACTACTAGTAAACATTTACGTACGTAAAAAGATTTATATTGGTATTGTTTATCATTAATTTTAAAGATGCAATAAAGTGATCTGATTTTCAATTTCATGCCTTGATGGTCCCGATCAATTTTTACATGAGAAAGAATTAATAAAACTCAGTTATATGTCATGTCAAGATCGGTTGGGACCATAGTGATCCTGAAATATGTAATAATTTTTCTAATAAGAGGGGCAATTATTTCTATCAAAATCTAAATTATCCAAATTTGTACTATGTATATTACCTGTGCTGCAAGAAAGGTTGGCGAATCCATTTGAAAGGATGTCCCTGCATACCCACCACAGTCTCTTACTACTATTATCACCATAAAAGGAGATTATAATTGCATAAGGCTAGAGTGATAATGGGAAGGTGATAAAATTTATAAAAAATTTACATATAGCTACAAATATTCTGAGAGAGAAGTTAATAAAATGGCATACAACCTTGTGCACCATATATAATACAACATAACCCTGACATATAAGGTACAGGCACGTCAGATTTTATTGGCTGAGAAAATAAACGCTAAGGACAAAATTTTGGAAGTTCATTGATCTTGACAATCAATGTACCGGCGGGGTAAATTGCATTTTGATTTCTCCATTTCTTTTGTGTGTAAACCGAAAGCCCAGTTCCTTAATGATTCTAATTCCTTTAAGTGATGTAAATAAACAAGTAACTTTTTCAAGCTCTCAACCATATCAACAGCGATAAACCTTGGAAGTTTCATGTCACTTTTTGACTGAGTTCGTGACTGCTCATGCTAACAAATTAAGGGAGATGTAGGTGTGTGTGTGTGTGTTTGGGGAAAGGGATCGGAGAAAAGATTCTAGAAAATTAAGCACCTGAAGCTGCCTCTACGATCATTTCCTCCAAAGTCGATGATAAACTGCTACAACTCTCACAAGTGTTTATTTGATTATTTGCGACTTTCTGTTGCTGCGGTTGATTCTTTTCTAGCTTGTAGTCCTTCACACTAGAGGCAGTTAATGTCTCCAATAATTTGACCTTGTCTAATTCCTGTAGATAATCACAAATCTTAGTCTCTATCTATAAATAATTTCAAATGCTTCCCAATATGGTGAACAATATATTTTTGTCCCGTACGGAGAACCAAAGCAATGCACTGAGGAAGTGATATTGTAGCATATATACAAAAATGGAATTGTTGGTATTTGGAAGCCAACCTTATGTGGGGCGTCTTTTTTAGTAAGACTACAAGGAGAACGGGCGGTGCATGCATGCACAGAAACACAGAGGAGAAGGAGCATAGCAAGAGAAAGAGAAGTCATGTTGAGATGAGGTTGCTGACTCGATCCAAGTTACAGACAGAGCAACAGTGAGGTTTGTATGAGTAGACGTCTAGGATCAGGTTTTCACGAATATGTAATGGTAGAATAGCAGGTGCATTAAATGCAGGTTTTGTATGGGATGGAGAACGTTCTTTAAGAGAACATGCATGTGTTTGGGAGATGAACCTTGAAAACGAAAATGAAGATATCGAGGGTCCACATTTGTCCCCCTACCCCTATTCTCCGATCATTTTTAATCACTAGGGACACCCCATTGGCCATCCCTACCACAAAGGGTGTTATATTTATATATAACTGAACTATTAGCTTTTATTGGCTTGTGAATTAAGATTGTAATTAATCATTAATCAAATGATTAAGCCACTGAGGTTTATGAGTAGTAACGACTTTGCATATATTTATTCTGAAGAACTCATCTGTCCCCAAAATTGCAATTGCACGAATGCATTTACTTACTTCGTATGTTATCCGCGCTGGTAAATATTGGATATTAATTTAGACAAGTTTGATGATTTTCTCATTGCATGCGATCACAAAACTGCCTAAGACAAACTATAACAATGTGCTGCTGGAAAATGGATCCATTCCTGCCTAAGATAAAACAATACGAGGTTGGTCTAATGAAAGTGAGATCCAGTAGTTTCTGTTAGTTCGAGCAGCATGACTGTGAGCAAATAGATCACAAGATCTCACTGTTAGACTAGGATGAAATGCTTTACCGTTGTAAACTAACGAAAAATAAAAAAGTAAAACATGAAAATTGCGCTCCGTGGCTATAGTTGATTGAATTTTATTCATTCCAGCTTTCAATAGAAAACTTGGAAATTTAAGGCAGGGCAGGTATGGTTTAAGAAAAATTTATTTAAAATTTTATCCATAAGTATAAAAATCATTTTATTTTCGTTTTTCATTTTAAATAATTATGTAAGAAATAATAATAAAAATAACAAAACATCATTTTTACAATTTCCGTAGTCATTTTTAAAAATAAGAATTTTAATGAAAACAAAATAACATTTTTATAATGATTAACAAAATTTAAAAGTAGGAATTGAAAACATTTGCTTTAAGCCTGCCATATCCTTCCTTTTTTTTCCTTGTTCAAATTCTCTTCCATTATTTCAAAGCACAATAAGCTCGACTGCCATATGAAACTTGTAACATATAGGACCTACAAGGGAGTGGGAAATGGGGACGAAGACTTCTAGGGACAACGGAGCATGGCTAAACCGTCACTCTCAACTCCCTTCCCAGCACCCCAGGAGCATGCCACATGGAACGTACACCATCTGCCATCAGCGGGAACGCATTGTCACAATAGCCATTGCTTCCCCAAGGGGCAGATATCTAATTCTAGGTTCTATGTAACAAGACAATGACACATCCTTCAGATTCTACTGTCTCCTATAAGCATGCTTGAGTATGTATGTAAAACATAACTGTCTTGTAAATGTGTTTTTATTCCTTCAAAAACTTAGTTTCCAAAAAAAAAAAATTCTTGAATAAAGTTCTTTAAATATTAAAAATACCCTAATTAAATTTATGTATTAAACTCTGTTTAAATTTTCCATTAAATAATGACTACATTAACATTACAGTCACCATTAATTTGTTAATGTGGTTATCCATGTCAACTATTATGTCCAAATCAGATTAGTAACATATTTTTTAAATAAAATTATTATATATTTAACTCTAAACTACAGCTTTTTTTAACCCAAAAACAAAAGTAATTACATGATTTTTTATTAAAAATTATCACTAGACACTTCAGGTAATAAAATATTTTACTTGAAAACTGATGTGATATTATTTAATAGAAAAATTAAACAAAATTTAACACAAAAATCTAATTATAATATTTTTAATATTTGAAAGATTTTATTTAAAGAAAAAATTTTCTAGAGACTAAAATCAATTCTATCATATTTTTGAAAAACTAAAAACATATTTAACCCTATATGTAATATATTTCACCAGGGAATATAAATATATATATATATATATATATATATATTTTGGTGAAGTCGGGAAATATAAATACTAGTAATATCGTAAGCAGTAATATTGTCATCGTTTCCCTTTTTCTTGTGCTTACTGAAAGATAAAGTACATCATTACAAATGAGTCCCCATTCTGCCATATACCGACTCAATTCCCTGCTTCTTGCCTATTCCCATTAACCATTGAGCCAGATCGAAGGGGGAACAAGTGGACCATAAGAGGACCCCCTTGACGATATTTAAATCCAAATCTTATATTACTAATCCATAGTATCAATGTGCAATCAAAATGAACATTCCAAGATACGCACGATGAAAACCGAGAAAGGAGTTGAAAGACTGAATGGGGGAACTTTCAGTATTAATCAAGTTCACGGAATTTATATACAACTGTACAAAACATTGAGAGTAAGGTTCTTGACACGAGTACTATAAGGAATTTATCAGACAGACGAATGAAACCAGATCACACTAGGTAAATTTATAATGGCTACTGAATGGAAATCAGATCCCCAAAGGTGTTCTCCCCACTGTATGTAACATAGAGAAACCCATCCTCGTCCTTCTTCTCATCATATATGGCAGACATAATTGCTCCTGAAGAAAGTGAATTATCCAGTCAAGCGATAGGATAATGCTATTCTACATTGGAAATGTAGAGCATCATATATTGAAAAAAGAGTGAAGGAGCATATGATTCGCTAAAGTGCACCTGTAGGAGGAAGGACGTTGTCCACAAATATGAAGATTGCCTTTTCTGCACTTAATTTAATCCTTTTGCGGATCACGTAGACAAACTGTCCAACAGTCAAGTCAGCAGGGACAAGGTACCTGCAATGTAGTCATTCAGTTTGATAGCACACGACAGCATACGGCTGCCATCCATATAAGACATTTTATATGTCAACTGGCACAAAGCCATCGGCTGCCAACATATTAGACATTTTAATACGTCAACTGGCACAAAGCCATTTGACAATGGCCAATTATATATTCTTTTGACCTTAAAGTCTAGTAGTCATTAACTAAGAAAAGCAATTACACAGCCACTATAACCAAGCTTTCAGAAATAGAAAACCAAATTCAAAATGCTGTTTACCCAAGATAAAATTCAGGTCCTTTTACTAAATGAAGCTACTGATATCAGAAATTCTCTTAACTATTGCAATATTGCTAATAATCATGCCAAATTTGTAAGCCATTTTGATCAATTCAGTACACCATCCGATAAATCCATACGGAGTGATTTTCATCAATTTGGCCATTATGACTGCGTTGCGTATCACATTGAAATCATATGTCACACTTTAGAATAGTTAAGCAAGAAAAAGAACACAACTAAATGTTTGAATATCTATTGTTTGAAAAGCATATTCTACATTAACTCTAACACAACCAAAAGGAATATGGAACAATTTCAACTAGACATGATATGTACATTTATTGATCCAATGGTAATAAAAATGGTGTAAGCTTAATTTTGAATTATATACATTGGTATGGAAATAATTAATAGGGTCTTGCTAACCAGTGCTCTAAGGGCATTAATTGAGGAATCAATAAACAAAAAGCTTTTATTGAAAATCATGGAAATCACGCTGAAGGAGCATTGGAAATCAAGGTAGGAGTGCATTAATAACATTTTTTAATAAATATTTTTTCACTTTTGATAAAATCATGAAAGGACACTGGTTAGCAATTGTCTAATTAATATGGCATTTTGCACATTAGACGGAAAATATAGGCAGCATCTTACTTCTTCTTGTCAATACTTGGGATGTCACTTCTTTCAGCCTTCTCCACAATTACCTTCACGCATATCCAGAGATAATTTAGCATAATTAGAGATTTATCAATGACATGCACTTCCGAGTATCATAGTTGAGGCAGGCCAAATGCAGGAGTTAAAATGCCATGCCTTGACTGATATAATATAATGTGTATCTACCTGAAAAATTAAAATCAACCTATCTCTAAATATGGATATTACTGTCTAATCAAATTGAACCTAGATGTATGATTATGCTATTAACAACAGATTAAAAGAAAATAAGACAATACAGACTCTTTGGCATTGTATCATCATAACTCAGAATAACTAGTATAAAGCAGCAAACATAAATGCATAACAGTTAAAGAACATAAGATGCTTCCATCACAGGATCCAGCCTTTGAGAAAGTCCACAAATGTATAGTTCTCGAGCAAAAATCATCCAATAATCAGTCACGTATACACAATAGCAATCCAATTTTTTTTTTAAAAAAAAAAATCTAAAAACACAATACAATTTTGCATGCAATAGAATTACAGACCATTCTCATGAGGAACATAACTATGTTTACAGAGATATTATACTGCACCAAGGGAAAGGTAGGACTAGGAACACCTGGAAACAAATTAAAACAAGGTGAGGGAAAATATCAATACTAACAGGAACAGCACGCACATATGGTGAGAAGACCACCAAACTAAGAATAGAAAAAATGCCTCATTAAATTACTTTCCATCACACAGAACACAGTGAACAGGGCTAAAATCTGAAAATCAAAATAGTAGGTATCCAAATGCGTTGATCGTTGTTAAACAATTTTTCTGTTTAAGAAAGATTGTTAATGAAGATCAAGGACCACCTATCCGGTAAAGAATTTACAAAAAAGTCAAGTGCGAGTCAGTTATATATTATGCTGCCACATCATGACATGAAGGAGACAGTAGACAAAAGAAATAATTCAAACAGAGAGAATACATTTATAGATAACAAACAAGCTTTCACCACACCCCCCCCCCCACAAAAAAAAAAGACAAATTGCAAAGCATTGGTTCCTCAACCCGAAAAAACAGATAAAAGAACAAGTCTGCTTCTGCCATAAATTTATACTTCACCTATCACCACAAATTGCATCAGTATAGCAAAGGGGAACAAATTGCAAGTTCTCACCGGAATCCTGTCTGGGTATTTCTCCCTAATCCTAGCAGCCTCAGCTCTTCTCTTCTCTGGAAACAAAATGATTATTTGTACAATACTTAGCTCTCGACGTACATATCAAAAGTTACAAGTAATTGGGTGGGAAAAAAAGAAGCAAAAAGCATATACCAAGATCATGTTCTTGTTTGAAGTAGCTCCTTGCCATTCCTACTGAAAGTAGCATTAACAAAATTCAATTATAAGAAAAATAAAACATCCATTGTCTGACAAAGGAAAAGTAATTCGCCAATCAATCAAAAATCAAAATCAATTAGCAATTATTCCATGAAAAAAATAATAAATAAAAAAAAGGAAGAGACATCATAAAACGACAAAACCCAAACTTGAGAAACACGAAGCCAGCAAATAATTACACATAAAATAGAGGCAGATGGGGGATACGGGGAAAAATCATCGGAAAACAAAATCTTATGTATAAAGCTAAAAGGGAACGCTAATAAGTTCGAAAAGGATTATCATCTCCTACCCACCGTGTTTCTGATAAACTTCTAAGGAACGGAATTCAGAAAAGAGGAAAAATACAAAATTCCCAGATAATATAATATTCGTCAAACGGCATAGGAGTAATTGTGGAAACCAGAAACATGAAAGTTCGATTTTAACAAAGATATGGACGGAAGCAAACCTGGTGAAGGTGAAGATGAAGAAAACCAAGAGAGAAGTAACGTAGTTGATCACAACACCAAGAAACCCGTGAGTGGATGGATTACTTCAAGATAACGAAAAACAAAATGGTGGTTTTAACAACTATTTATATTCGGAAAAAAGTGAGAGCAACTTTAGTGCTAAAACTTTAGGATCCATTTGGGGTGGTCTTTAATTGTAAGTTTCAAAAACTTTATAGTTTTTAAAAATTAGTTTTTCTTTCTTTTTAATTTTGGTTTCAAAATAAACCTATTTTAAAAAAATTAATCCTATTAAAATTAGTTTAAAAATATATTTGTGTGGTGACAGCAATAGTGGTGATGACGATAACAATGATGTTGGTGACAGCGACAAAGACGACAATGGTGACAATACTAGTAATGGTGGTGGTGGTTCTAGCAGTGGCTGTGGCGGTGGTGGTAGTGATAGTAGCGTCGGTGGTGGTGATTGGTGGCAGTGCCAATGTCAAATGTAGTGAGAGTGTATTTTTTAAACTAAAATCCAAATTCACAAATCATTTTTTCTTTGTTTAAAAAATGAATGTAAATGTGTTTTGAAATTGAGTTAAAAATTATTTCAACTCCATTTTAACCAGCCAAATACATTTTGATTTAAAAATTACATTTGAAAACCAAAAACTCGCAATCACTCCAAACGAGGCCTTGAGAAACTCCCTTTGGTTTTTTAAGTACAATTTAATGGGTTTAGTGCGTCACATTATTTTTAAGCAACTCTTAAGTAATTTATACACTTTTTTCTTCAATGTATATAATTTTAAGCAATTCAGACTTTTATATTTTTTTATTTACACTTCATTTTGTGTCAAATTAAAATATTAATTTAATTATTTTGATTAATATGCATTAAAATATTAAAAAATAAAAATTAGAAAAATTTTACCATAATAAACAAAAAATGATGATATTTTCCTAAAATTATATAATTAAAAACAATGAGAAATGTATAATATTATTGGGTTAAATATATTTTTAGTCCTCCAAAAATTGATTTGTTTTTATTTTAGTCCTTAGAAAAAAATTTCCTTAAATAAAGTCTCTCAAATATTAACAATACCCCAATTAGATCTCTGTACTAAACTCTACTTAACTTTTCTGTTAAATGATGGTCATATCAGCTTCCAAGTAAAGTATTTCATTACCTGAAGTGTCCAGTGATAACTTTTAATAAAAATCGTATAATTACTTTTGCTTTAAGGTTAAAAAAATATGTGGTTTAGAGTTAAACAAGTAATAATTTTATTCAAAAAGTATGTTACTAATCTGACCTAAACATAACAATTGACATGGACGACCGCATCAGCAAATTAATGGTGATTGTGATGCAGATGTGACCATCATTTAACAGGAAAGTTAAATAGAGTTTAGTACAGGGATCTAATTAGGGTATTTTTAATATTTGAGAGACTTTATTTAAGGAAATTTTTTTCTAAGAACTAAAAACAAAACAGATCAATTTTTGGAGGACCAAAAATATATTTAACCCAATATTATGTTAAACAAATGAGAAATACATAATAATGAGAAATACATAACATTACTAAATCTGCACCCATTTAATCTACCTTGATGAGCAACACACGACAAGCAAGACATGTATTTAAAATAATTGTGACACACAAACTTACTAAACCCCACCCATTTATTCTACCTCGAGTTTTGGCTAGGAGAGAGATTTAACTGACAGTACTCCTCAGAAGTTACACTTCCGTACAAAGGGTACCACCAAGGATGATGACTATAACCCCTTAATTTCTCCTCCATGATCACATTCATGATATATGCATTTGGATCTTCATCTTGTAGTGGTTGTCGGTTGTTGCTTGACTCCACTTGGTTGTTCTCTTGGGTGTTGGTTAAAGATGGAGAACATCATTCCTACGTCCACATCGTTATGAAGTTTCAACACCCTGTAGTTGACACAATCACCTACAATGGAAATAGGACATTGATAATACAAATTTGTCACCATTTTGCCAATGCGACTTATAACCTTGTTTTGGACTATTGCCTTCAATGCACCAAGTTTGATGCTTGTCTCGATGCGAAACGACCTTATGTCTTCACTGAGGAATGTTGCCCCTTCATGGATAGTATTTGTGATCTGTCCTTTGTAGTATACAAACACAAAAACCACTGATGAGCTCGTGGTTTATGCAGGAGACTATAAACAAGAGATAACAAAATAATAAACTGAGTGTTGAAAAGTTGTATGCAAAATGGAATGAATTGAACCATTATTTATAGTCCAATTTCACAATGGTCTAGTTTTTATTGACAATTCAAAATAGTTACTTTTCATAGATTGAGTGTTGTCTCCAATGGTAACAATTTAACATTTCCAAACATTTTAACAATTTAACTCTCCAATGGTAATATTCTCAATTGGCTTCATTTTTAATTGAGTAAATCTCCATTTTAGTCCCTAAATTTGTGAGGCAATAGTCCCTGAAATTAGAAAAATGTCAAATAAATCCCTAAAATTGAAACTTGTTAATTATGTTAGTCCCTGTTGTTAGCTTCGTTAAGGACTATGATGAGTTATAAAATTTAGGGACTATAACGACAATAAGTTGTATATTTTAGGGACCAAAATGACACTAATTTCAATTTCAATGATTTATTTGACATTTTTCTAATTTTAGGAACTATTATTACAACTCCTCACAAATTTAAGGACTAAAATAGGGGGTTTAATCTTTTTAATTTAACTCTTTAACAAAATATCTTAGCAATTTAACTCTCCAAACATTTTTTTTTAATTTGTATCTCCAAAAGCTTCTTATGAATTGGGTTCATTTTTAATCAAAGGCTCATAAAAGTTTTTTTTTTTTAATTTCCAAAGTCACTCTCTCACCACCACTCACCAGAACCCTCCCCCCCCCCTATCACAAATCTCTCAAACTCTCTATTTCACCATCAAACTCTCTCAGCAGAAGTAGACAACCTCACCACCATGGAGGGGCCCTCTACCCACGTCACACATTCACCACCTCAGTCGAGCCCCCACCGTCACACCTCCAATTATGGCGCCTTTAGACCGTCACGCCAGTGTGCCTCACCGTCGCACCTCGACTTTGATCTATCACCAATGCCCTAGATCTATGCATGGTGTGTGTTCTTGCAACGCTTCTTTTGGTTCTCTCTTTCTTGCATGGTGCCCCAGATCCAGAATCTGGAATGGTGGTTTGTGAATAGCATAAAGGGGAGAGATTTCTAGTTTTGAAGTATTTTTTTTTTTTGTGAATATGTAATTTTTTTTAGTTCTGAAATTTGTTTATTACTGAAATGTTGTTGGTTGTGGAATTTGTTTATTTTTCCCCTTCCATTGCCGTTTGTTTCCCTCTTTTTTGGGTTGGTTGGTTGATGCAATAAAATATATTTTTAATGTTAAGATATAGTTGCTTGCATAAGGAACGGTGCTTAAGTTTAAGAAACACTCCCTGCCAGCTAGACCTCCTTTGATGGAAGAAGAAAAAAGAACGATTGCTTATGCTTAAGCATCCAGCATTAAAGTTGCTCTTAGATGGACTTTTTAAAGTCCCAAAATCAAAACACGTACACTATTTTATACTATATGAATTTTATTAGAATATAGTGTTATAATATTTTCTAATCCTGAGTCATAATATATATAAAAAAAAATTGAATTTAAAATAATTATTTTAAAAGTTATATTGAAAAATATTTCCAATTGATTAATAGTATAAAATAATAATACACGACAATTAAATTTTTTTAATAATAAATGCTTTCCATTTATATTTTGTAATTAATAAGTTCCCAATTAGCCTCTATGTTATTTTTTTCAAGAATAATAATATATATCTTTTACGTTTTTAAAAAATTTGATAAAATAAACAATTATTTTTATAAAATAAATTAAATCAAACACACTTAATCTTTAATGAGAGAAAAAGCGAGAATACACATATAACCGGTATATTAATAAGATAGAATCCAATTCTAATAATGTTATAACATAATTTTTTGATATTTACAAGTGCTGGGTTAATTCATAGTTAACATTGATATTCAATGCCAACAGGTCGTAGGGAAACCAACAATGTGATAACATAATTTCTTGGTCAAAATGTGATAACGTAATTTGACATTAGTGTAGAAATATTTTTGGTTAAATTACACTTTTGTTCCCAAATAATTCTCAATCTGCAATTTTGGTTTTCTTATTTTTAATTTTGGGATTTTGGTCCCTCTAAAATGGCAGATTTTTAAAATTTTAGTCTAAAATTAAAGGACTAAAATTGCGAATTTTTAAAAAATGAAACACTAAAATCATAGAATTAAAAATAAGGAGACCAAAATCATGAATTTTTAAAAATTAGAGGTCTAAAATAGCAAAATTAAAAATAAGAAAACTAAAATTACGGATTGAAAATTATATAAGGGCCAAAAGTGCAATTTAGCCAACAGTTTTCACCAACAGCAATACCCAATCATCACCACTAAGGGCTTATGCTAATTGAACGATAATATTGAGACGCTATTAGTATATTATGATTAGAGCGTAAAATGGTAATTATAATTGCTTTATTTACATATGATTATAAATTAGATAAATTGCGGTTTATTTCTATCTAATTTTACTTTTTTTAACTTATCTCTCAAATCTTTTTTTTTTGTTTTGATTAATTTGATCAATAAAATTTCATATATATGTTTCTAAATTTGATTTGAATTAAATTGAAATAATTTTTCAATTTTCAGTTTTTTGGTTTTTAATTTTAATTTTTTAATCCCAAACTTCACATTTTGGGATCATTTTATGAACTTGGTGCCTATTCCCTTCTGCCCACCTCTTGAGAAGTAAACTCCACTAAATCAGATGGCAACCAAATGACGTCGTCCAACTACAACTGATGTAGCGCCTTCTTGGTCCCTAATGCAATGCATTTACCCCTTATAGCCTTCCATCTATAGAGATAAGGAAACTGCTCAGAAAAATCGACATCTGACTCGTGAGGGGTGATGGTCAAGAAGTGCTTGTATATCTACATCTGTAAAACCATCAACAAATTAACTTACATAAATAAAATAGACACAAACAAATATCTGGAGAAAATACAAAATCATACCATAAGCAGGCTTGTGTATCCTCTAAACTACGTCGTAGACAGAAGGCCAGCAACGTTAAGCTGGTCATAAAGGTAGGCCAACACAACGAAACCCCGTGCATGCTCATCACAAGTCTCAAAATCCTGGAAGAGATTCAGGTAGCAAACCTGCATACGCATCGAGCTCTTGTCGGCGAATATCGTGCAGCCAACCAAATGTAACAAAAAGGCTCTAACAGCAAATACTTACTCCCCAACTAAGATGCATGTCTCATATGTCTCCTTTAGCCATTAAAGAGTCACGCGAGCTCCTTTGTCGATTGCACCAACTACCTCCAGGTGAGTAACGCTGAGCTCACTCATCAGCAACCCTTTAGCATCTGTAAGAGTAATATGCTTGTGGTGTAGGACTCTCACTGTTATAGGCAAGTGCAAAAGGGATGACACATCATCTAGGGTGATGACCATCTCCCTTACTGGCAGGTGGAAGAAGCTAGTGTCTTTATACTATCGCTCAATAAAGGCATATATCATGCCCTTGTTTGCAACAGTATACCATGTTCGTGTAAGAGGAGTGAGCCCTAACTTTTTTACATAGCCCGCGACCTAAGCAAAGACAAGTATGCAGGACCTCCTCCAAATGGGGGTCCCACGATGCTATCAATCAAACCACCCTAAGGTACCTCTACCTCTGCCTTAGGTACCTCAACCTCTGGCTTAAGTACATCAACATGTACCTCCTACTGCAGCTGCTACTATGCGTGCAACCTCTCTAACCCGACGGGCAAGTGCAGTAGACAATGGGTGCCTAGATGTGCTAGACACATCATTTGACTGGGGATGTCCTCGAGGACAATAAGGCTGTCCACAATATCTCTTATGGGGCATGATGAACCTGAAGCAATAATAAGAATCTAACAATTTAATAATAATTAAAAATAAATTATTAATTATTAATTATTAATTTATAATTATAAATACAATCATAACAATAATAATTAATAATTTAAAAATTTTTGTAATAAAATATTACTAAAACTTAATTTAAATAAATAATTAAATAATTAAAAGTAAAAAAATAAAAAGATACACAACAGAATCATGATTTTGTTGTGTATCTTACCCACACATACAATATGGAATTGTGTTTCCGTTGGGTATGAATACATAATGGAATCACGATTCCATTAAATCTAAAAGTTAAAAAAAAAACTCATCGACAAAGAATGTAGCGTGAAAGGGTGGGGTGCGAAGTGTTTGGGCAACGACGGTCTTCCGACAGGGAGTGTGGCGGCATGCAAGGTTCTGACGAGAGTGTGGAGGTAGGGAGTGTGAACAAGAGAAATAGGGAGTAAAAAAAAAGAGTGAAACAAGTGAGGGGGTGGGGAATGCAAAGATTTTAAAAAAGGGAAGGGAGGGGAAGGGGTGAGGAGTAAGAATGACTTTTCACTCGTTTTTGAAAAAGAAAAGGGTGAAAATAGTCAAAAATGGGGTGGAAATAGCAGGGCCGTAAACCAAGAACAAGATGCTCTACCAAAAAACATAATTGGTTGGGCTTCATTCTTATCTAGCATGGTATTATATCCTTTCCACTATATTGTAATTTGTTACTTATTGTTATTGGTCACGCAACGCATGATATGGGGTAAATATTAATGGATATCAGTGTAAAGTCATTGTATATTGAGAGTGTAAAGTAATTGAAAAAGAGAATTATTTTCTTTCTTTGATTAGGAAGAAAAATAAGTGCTAAGAAAATGAGCTTTTCACATTTCTTTAATATAATAGTAAGTAAGTAAACAAATGAATTTGTTATTTTAATATATATATATATATATAGTGGTTAGTAAACTTTTTTTATTTATTTATTTTGGTACAGTTTTCAAACCATGTCAAAGGAAACACAACTTTTTTCCCCTTCTACTCAAATCATTATTTGAGATCTACAATCATGTTCAAATATTCAATTTTAATTTTGTTAAATATGTTTTTTATGGATGAAATAAATTTCACACTTTCCGAACTATTACAATTTATAATCTAAGCATACACGAAATGATAAGAATAATACTAAATAATAAATAAGTTTCATCTTATTTTTGTAATTAAAAATAGAATATTAAATAAAATGAAATAAGGTATATTTTGCTATTTTCTTTCTATTTTATTTTAAATAACTTAAATATTAACAATTATTACTATTATTATTACACTTTCCCATCTCCTACAATTTAAAAATAAGGTATATTTGGCATATTTCTTTCTATTTTTTTTTAAATAATTTAAATATTAACAATTATTACTATTGTTATCATGTTTTTTTTTTTTCTTCAATTCAATTTAACCAAATCTTAAGTTATACGAAGAGAATATATGGGTCCCACTTGGTACAGGAAGATGCTATTGCTTGATGAAGGGTCTTTAGTTTAGTTATTTGTTTGAAAAGAAAATTTGCTTGGGGAAGGGGTTATGACCTAAGCAGCGAAGCGAAGGAGTATAAATAAAGACGTCATCCCATACGCTAGCAAGTAGCAACAGACATTCAAGGTTACTTACTTTCTTTTGTGATTAGATCCTAAACTTTTGTGTCTCGTCTCTTTGTTTGATAATGGGGATAATTAAAAGCAGCTTTTCGTTCATGATGGGCACAGCTTTAGGAGTGTATGTTGCTCAAAACTACCGAGTTCCCAACATTAAGGCGCTTGCATCCACCGCTATTTCCATGGCCAACCACATTGAACAGACTTTCAGGAAGCCAAACAAGAAAGATGATGATGATTCTTAGTCCTCTCTTCCACTTCCCACCACCTCGCTTTATTTTTGTTTTGTAACTCATGCGCCAGCGCTTGTCGCTTGCTTCTGTTTGCTGTGTTTCTTAATACAAAATTTATTAGACACTTTTATTGCCTCTTCTCTAATTTTAATTCATTGCAAAATAGCCCTGTTGTTTTGTTGCATGTTTAATTTCTGTTAAAGAAAGAAACATATTCGTCTCTTTAACTTATTACTTTTGGAGCACGTTCATTTTGATTGAATTTTATCATTCTTTTTTTCATTGCTTTAATAACGTTACTCGTAAAACTTGTATGGAAGGACCTCGCTAATGTCTACTTTCTTCTAAATTACAAACAAGAAGCTTTCTCTTCTTCATTCTTGACTCGCAATCTCAAACGTGTAATGACAAAAACATTATTTTATCATTATTTGGATGGACAATATTAATAATACACTTTTTAATGCCCTGTTTCTATTAGTTTATTTTTTAAACAAATTTAATTAATTAGTCTCGGAAATAAATTAGTTTTCTAAACAAGTATTGACTTTTTTTTTAAAAAAAAAATAACATAATAGACATGTTAAAAAGTAGTCTTTTAGTTTATGTATTGCACAAGATAAATATTTATTTTTATATAATTAAAATTCATAATAAAAAAATATTTTAAATATATAAATTATAGTGTAATTAAAATTATCAATAAATAAATATTTTAATTATATAAATTATATTTTAAATTTAGGTTAAATTATTCATTTGGTTTCTGTAATTGTTTTCATTTTAAGTTTTAGTCACTATACAAGAAAATTATAAGTTTTAGTCCCTAAATAGTTTCTTGTGACAATTTATTACTGTCAGAACAAATTTTGTAGTGGTTTTACACCACCAAATATATTAGCAACAGGGACCAAAACTTAACTTTTGTGCATGTGTAGGATCAGAACTTATAATTTTTTTGTATAGAGACTAAAACTTAAAATGAGGACAATTTTAGTTGTAATGTGTGAAATGCACTCCAAAATAAATAAGAGGCAGAATATTAAAAATGTGTAATCAAGAGAATTAAGAGAATAAATAGATTATGTTTAAGAAAATGTCTTATTAAGTAGATTACGTTTAAGAAAATGTATTATTAAGTAGATTATGTTTAATATTAATAATTAAGAGTCTCACTTTTGGTGTATTTTAATTTATAATATAAGAGTATATATAAGTAGATTATGTTTAAGAAAATGTCTTATTAACATTTTTTATTTAGATCTCATAATAAAATAAAGTAAACTTTTTTATTTTGGTATAGTTTTCAAACCATGGTTTGGTCAAAGGAAACACAACTTTTTTTTCTCTTCTACTCAAATCATGATTTGAGATCTATAATCATGTTCAAACATTCAACTATAATTTTGTTAAATATGTTATTTATGGATGGAATAAATTTTACACTTTCCAAACTAAGATTTAGTCATTACAATTTATAATCTAAGCATACACGAAATAATTAGAATAATACTAAATAGTAAACAAGTTTCATCTTATTTTTAAAATTAAAATAGAATATTAAATAAACCGAAATAAGGTATATTTTGCCATATTTCTTTCTATTTTATTTTAAATAAGTTAAATTTTAACAATTATTACTATTTTTTATTATGCTTTATTTATTTTCTTCAATTTAATTTAACCGAATCTTAAGTAGCCATACGAAACGAATATATTGCTCCCACTTGGCAGCAGGAAGATGCTATTGCGTGTAATGGAGATGCTATTTGCTTGATGAACAGATGAAGGGTTCAGTTATTTGTTTGTTTGAAAAGGAAATTTGCTTGGGAAAGGGGTAATGACCTAAGGAGCGAAGGAGTATAAATAGAGAAGTCATGCCCATAAGATAGGCAGCAACAGGCAACAGGCAACAGGCAACAGGCAAATAGTGTCGTAGTCTGATTGATAATGGGTTTGATAATTAGAAGCAGCCTTTCGTTCGTGGTGGGCACAGCTTTGGGAGTGTATGTTGCTCAAAACTACAAAGTCCCCAACATTAAGGCGCTTGCCTCCACCGCCTTTTCCATGGCCAACGTCATTGAAAAGACTTACAGCAAGCCAAACAAGAGGGATGATGATGATTAGTCCTCTCTTTATTTTCATTTTGTTAATCAAGCGCTTGTTGCATGCTTCCGTTTACTGTGTTTCTTCATAGAAAATTTTAACACTTTTAGTGCCTCTTATCTACTTTTAATTCATTAGAAAATAGCCCTGTTGTTGCACATTTAATTTGCGCCACCCATTGAATTCTTCACAAAATTACCAATCATAATCGTTATCGGGGTTGAATCGCGGGTCGGGTCGCATTTTAAACTCTTATTTTTGGATCGTAATTTTTGTAATGGGAAAGATCTTTATTCACGAGTGTACCAAATCAAGGCTGAAAATTTCGATTAACTCAGAATTCTTTTGTTAACTTTTGTTAGAGTTTGTTTGAAAACTGCTATTCACTCTTCTGCTATAATTTCTGTCAAAGAGAGGAACATATTCGTCTCTTTAACTTATTTCTTATGGAGCACGTAAATTTTTATTGAATTTTGTCTAATTTTTATTTTTATTCGTTTAGCGTTACTCATAAAGGAGTAAAGGTTGTATGAAAGAACTTTAGTGATGTCTATTTTCTTTTATAAGTAGAACTCCGGTTTAGTTTAGGCTTAGCCTTTTTTAGTAAAACCCTCCAATTCGAATTATCTACCCTCCATTAACGCATTCAACTAATTAAAATCATTAAATAAAGATGGGATGACTTATATTTTATCTCAATAAATATGATTTATGTTTTTTTCTCAATAAATAATTGATATAAAATTAATTCAATATACTTTTTGGCACATTTGCAACATGAAACCATATCGTACTACTATAGAACTAAAAGAAAACACTTTTAAGACTTATTTATTTCTGTTTTTATTTCCTGTTTTTATTTTTAATTTGCAAAACTGTTGTTTTCGGTTGAGTTCAGTTGGTTATTTACATTTTATTTAATGGTCAAAGGCGAATTAAAAGCTAAGATGTGAATATTTTATTTAATTGTCAAAGGCGAATTACAAGCTAAGATATGATAATTCTAAGAATTCTCCCAAAAAAAATAAATGCCTCCTATGTTACTCATACCATATGAATGTAGCGATGAAATTTCATAATCATTCAGTTTGAATGCTACATAAAAAACAAATAAATTAAAAATAAAAACAAAAGTAAATAGATACATAAGTATCCAATGCCAATTTCTAGCGTACTCTGGTTTATTCTTTAAGAAGTTAAAATTAATTTTTTTTAAATAATATATCTTATTTTTCCATGCTTTAACAAGATACTATCCTCAACACAACAAGCTCTTATGATGAGCGAATTTCATATGAATCTCACTATATATCACTAAATAGAATATAGGTCCAAATTATTTAATAAAATCCACAAGTAATGCTCCTAATAGGAGAAAATATATTGAAAATATTTTCTATCGCCTCTCGTGAAATTGGTTGAGTACTGCAGTTATTCCTCCCTAGGTTCCTGCAAACAGGAATTCCCAATAGCACCTAAGCCTCTCTGCTGCTTGTTTATACTTGTGGATAAAATAAATTCCTTCAGGTAAATATGAACTTCCGCTAGTGCTTTTCAATAATAATTCCTAATAAAGTACAATAATACTGTTCCATCTCGTTGTGTTTAGATAAATAATATCTAGCTTTTGCCAACTTTTAAAAAGCTTTTGGGAAAAAACAGCTATTTTGGAAATCCAAACCAAATAATGAGTGTTTATCCGCCTTTTGGAAATCTAACAACTACAAATTAATATTATTCTCGTGAACAATAAACAAAAATATCCGATATTCTTAATATGCATGCTACTAGTGGTCATTGTTGACATTTCCAGACAGCCACCGGATGAACCACATAAAACAACAAATTTCCCTTGCGTTACAAAAAAAGAATGCATGTTACCAAAAGCATGAATCAGTTCACTGTAATCTGTTCTTCAAGAAAACATTGACCCACGCTTTCAACTAATGTTTCTATGTCCATATTGCTATCGACCCCCAAAAAAACACCAACACCTGCTGAATTAATCTATTTTGCCTTTCGTCATCATTTCTTGATAGTCAGGAACAACAAGAAAACTAAGATCAAACGTATGGTGAAGGATCAAATCTCGAAAATACTTAGGTCTTCTTCATGAGATACCCCATAATTATGCCAAGTAAACCAATTAATATGACAAAGACCATCGAGACACCCCCACGACTTTTGTGGCTTTCCCGTTTCAGCAGGTCCTGCAGGTAATAAGATCATCAAAGTGTTACCCCAGTTCAAAAGCAACATTATATACTTAGTAGCTTAGTTGCTTTAATACAAATAGATCATACCAAGTTTGTCTGTCATCATATACTTGTCTATATATCTATATATATAATATAAAAAAAAATGGTCATCATATGCAGGACTAAACATTGTTTGACTTTTTTCAACTTTCAAGTTCGACATACATAAGTAAGAAAGCAATATGCAGGAAAATGTGTTCCTAACAGATCTAGCAAATGCACAAATTGAACAATATAGCCTAGTCGGCTAAAGATGTAAACTATAGGATTAATATGAAACCACACGACGCAAAAACAACCACTACGTCCTGCACAAATGTTCCTTCAACTAAAGCTCAAATGCTGGTGCTGAAAATCTATGTTCCTCAGTCTCCCAATGCCAAGTAATTGATACTCAAACAATACAGCAAATCAAGAAAAGGTAAAGATTGACTGATTCAACCTAAAAAAGCATTTTTAGAAACAAAATAAGGGAGCGTGAACCCTATTCAAGTAAAGACCCCTCCTAAAGTCACCTCGACAAAAACCATTAAATACTTCCAAGTTCCACATCTAACCCAGATCATGTGTTTTTACTTTTCAGTTCAAGTCTGGTTTCCAAATAAATAGTCAGCAAGGGTAATATGATGACAAGTCAGATACCGAGGTGACAAAATAACATAATATCCAAGGCAAATACGGCCACAATAACATAAACTGTATTTTAGTAAGCAAAAACCAGAGGATAAGGGGAGAAAATAAAACCAGAAACAGAACCATTCTCGTCCAATTAGATTATGAGAGAGTTCATCATGTTAAGAAAGGGGAAGAAGCAAGTCCTTCTTAAGAAAATCAGCATATCCACCAGGCTCAGTTGTGAACCCGTGGCCAATCCTTCAACAAATTTACGACAGTTCTCTTCCTATGATTTCTTGTCCTTCAGTTTTAGAACTGTACTACCCACTTGAGGTGATACTCTTGGTAAAGGGAGTTGATATTTCATATTTAATTTTCCTCTCCACTCTCCAGTCAGTGAAAAGAGGAGTATTAAAGGTCAGTCAGATGGGGAGATAAAAGTTATCAGTATTACAGTATATATTTTGTAAATCCTCACCAGTTCCTGACGAAGCTTGTTATTTTGTTGAATTGCATTACTCTTTTCTTCAGTCAGCCTTGAGATAAGAGCTTTTGCCTGCTAAAAAGCAACTATAATCAGTATAAAGTTGCTACACAAAAAACTGAAGAAGTTACAGGCTTTTAATAAAATTACAGCCTGGAACCAAAAAAATATTGAATTATTTTGTTTTCTTCTGTCCTGTTAATTCAAGATTGATAGGTCATACAACATCACATGTTGGTACTTGAAAATATGAACTTATCCCTTAGATTAAATATTACAAGAAAATGAAATCATTAGACCTTAAGGAAATTTTCATTAAAATCATTTAATGTCATGCTTTAGAGTCTGAAGCAGAAACAACCAGCAAAAGTTGCATACAACCTAAAGCTATATGAAGTGACTCTGAAATCACACCAAATACATCACTTTATGTACAAGAAAGTTATTTCCTAAAGCCATCAATTTATACAAATAATCTGCACTATACAAATACTTAATTATTCATAAGCATTTGATGCCATTCTTTGACATTATAAGAGTGATTTGGAGAATTCTACAACCAAAAGAGTAGAGAATGCCTTCAAAAGGGGGAAATGTGAAAAGAAATCAAAAGTCATTTAACAATGACAGAGGCACAGAGTAAGAAACCTCTACCTCAAAGTCATCATCATCGATAATTACTCTTGTTAAAACTACTAATTCTCAATGCTGATAACTGAACCCTTGAACACAAAGCTAGGAAATTTTGTTCCAACCAATATTGCTCCAAGAAAAAGCATAAGATTCTAACTTAATTACTCAATTGTGTATAACTACATCACCAGTTTAGCACATAATGAATGACAGAGCCCAGAATTCCAACTTTATAACCAACACACACACACACACGGACACGGACATGCGCACACACACACCCCGTCAAACAAAGTTGCAAAACAATGCAAATTGAACAAGCGACACCCGTTCAAACAAGAAAGTTCAGTTCTCCTTTGTATTCTTTCCAGATAATATACGCGACAAGTCGACAACTAATGTTAATGAAGACGGCAGCTATCCACAGATTAAAATGCATGTTGACAAACAGCATACACACTTTAAACAAACATGGTCGCTTTGCTTTACCTCTGCAGATTTTTCTGGACCCTCATGTCGTTCCGCAAATGCTCTTGTTACCTGCAATACCCACAGAGAAAGGCATCCCAGTTAATATCATTAGATCTACTACAGAGAAACAAGAAAGATTCACCTAAACCAGGAACGAGTTAAGAACTCACAGCCGCGGAATCAGCACCATTGGCATTGCCATTGTCGGAAACAGAACCTCTAGGTGACGACCCTTCCTCGGAACCTTCTGGGACCGGAGACGGAGGTTGAGGCGGAGCGACATACACCACTCTCAATTTGCACTCCTCAACCACGTGCCCCGCTTCCTTGTTGAACTACAAAAATCCCAACGGCACAGCTCTCGTCATTTCACCCAATGTAAAAAAATAAACAGTTAACAGGAATCAAAGGGAATTGCGATATGTATTATTATACCATTTCTGCAGTGATATCCTTTGCGGTGGTTCCATCATTTGCCTTTACGCTTTGAAGAAGAAACTTATCCTTGCATTGCATATCAGCCGGAGCTTCCTTTTGCGCTTGCATGGTAACTGTAGAAGACCAAATATCACCAAGCCATCGATTAACAATAATAATAAATTAAACAAAGAAAAGGATATATTAATTCAGACTATTCTATAAATTCGCATTGGTACCTATAACATCACACGTAGATCGTGGCATGACAACTCCAGTGTTTGGACGAACACAATACTTCTTCGGATTGGTTGTTTTCACCTGCGAGAAAAAAAAAATCATAATACAAAATTAAACATGCAAATCTGGCGAGTGGCCTTCCAAAGAAGAGAGAGAGAGAGAGAGTTGGGAGCAGAGGGTGAAATGAAATGTTACCTTGAAAGCTACATAGCTATCGGTCTTATTTGACAATTGAAGAGAACACGAGATCTGCTTCTTGAGCTCAACTGAAAGAGAAGAGGGGAGGGGAATGGAAAATTGAAATGAAACCCTAGGAGAAGAGAAAGAGAGGGTGGAGGGAAAAGAAGAGCATAGAAGGAGAGAGAAAGTACGCACAGAAGAACTTAAGTTCGAGAGGGTCGATGTTGAGAAGGTCGCCGGTGCTCATCTCGGAGGAAGGAGATTCGATCGATCTGGCTGTGCAGAGAATCTGTGACGATGGACGGAGAGATCGAGAAGGTGGATGAAAACGAAAGGAAAGGAAAGAGAATTGAAATGCAAATGCAAATGCGATTACGACAGAAAGGGATTCTCATTCAACTACCCTTTCTTTTCTATTTTCTCTGTGGTGGAGAACGTGGCCATTTTAATGAATGTGCCTTCAAATTTCAAACCTCTAACTAAATAATATTAATAATTAATAACAACAACAACAACAACAAACACACAAGCAGCTGCTGACCTTCTCTAGTTTAAGATTTGTTCCGGTTGATTCCGAGTTTTTAATTTGACTTTAATTACTATATGCTGTACGTGTAAAATTTTTTATAATATCAATTAATTAAAAATTATTGTTAGTATGATTTTTAAGATAATTATTATAAAAATCAACAAATTTATTATACCTAATAGTTTGTGATTGAATAACAGTATAAAATAGTTAGTGCATAGTCTATTTTTTTTTTGATTTTTAAATATGAAATTTAGATGATATATAATTAGTTAAAATAGAGTTAAATTAGTTTTTAATTCAAATTTAAAATGTTTTTAGTTTAATTTTAAAATTAAAAATGCAACTTTTTTTTTTTTGGGTTTTCTATCATTAGAATTGAATAGAGAACGAGAAATGGGAAGTCCAAAGTCACTACACTTCATTGTAGAATCCACCAAACATCCATAAATTAGGACATTTAGTATGTATGTTTTATTAAGTTTTGGAACTTAACTTAAGAAATGCTTGTATTCTATTGTATTTTTGATTTTCATTAAGACTCATTTGTTCTTGTTGTATTTTAGGATGTTTTCAGAAACTCTATTTATAAAAGAGTTTAAAAACTCTTAAGAGTGACTTTTGTCTCTCTTGTGATAGCTAGAGTTCTTTTTTTTTCTTTATGTTATTCTTGTGCTCTCTAGAGGTCATGATGATCTAAACTCTCTTTTTCAACTCTCAATGTTAATTAAGGCTTATTTTTTCGCGAGATGTAATTACCCTTTTATTCCTTTCATCGTTTAGCATTAATATATCTATTGTTTTTATTATCAAATTGATATCTTGTTAGTTGTGAAAAAAAGTCATTTGCCCAATTAATAGGATATATATATACATATATATATATATTGTTTTTATTATCAATGCAATTAGGACGATTAGTCCATAATTGTTTATTTGTAGTAATAATTTGTGATAAGTTTTGTTCATTCGCTAGAAATAAGTTTCTCTATAAGGCTTAATGTTATTGGTAAATTAAATTTTAAAAATTCATTTAGAGTTATCTATCAATAAGAGAAATAACTAAAAAGCATTTATGGGTTATAAAAAGAATAAGGAGAAATTAGTTGTTTGAGATTGTTAACAACTAGAATCAAATTGTCTTAAAGAAAAGAACATTCTTTAATATATGATGAATCCTAAAAACCAAATTTAAGAATATACCTTGGATTATAGTTTTATTGTTATCAAATCTTGTTAATATTTGTCTTCTTTATTGTTTTAATTATTGTCTTTTCTAATTTTGTTTCCTACTCAAAACCTCCATTTTTTTAATTAATTCATAAAAAAAAAAGTTCTACTAGTTTTTATGGATGTAATCCTACTCATCATTATATTGAAAAAAAATATAAAGATAGTAGAATCAAAGTTTGTTAGATTTGACACCCATCATACTATCACCACCAATGTTATCATTATCACTACAACCACCATTGTCATTATAAGTGTATCACCATTGTTATCACTATCGTAGTTGTCACCACTATTATTATGTTTGTTGTCACTATTTTTATCACTGCACCATTATTTTCATGGCCACAAGTCCATCACTATTACCACCCTCTATTGTCACTATTCTGCGTGAAAATTTTTATGTATAGGCCCCACCTATTTTTTTAAAATATTTCAATATTGGCTTAAATAACTTTATCGTCTTTATAAAATAGGGGTTTTTTGCTTTTAGTCCTTTATTTTTGTCCCTGTAAAAAAAAAATTGTTTCATTTTGGTCTTTGCCATCAAGTTTGTCCATTAAATATATAGGAGAAAATTACAAGGACCAAAATAGAACATTGTAGGGGCCAAAAATTTGAGAGGATCAAAATGAAAATAACCTTAAATTATAGGGACTAAATAGTTGTTTAAGCCAAATTTGTCAAATTTAAACATTCAAATATTGCAAATGCATTAATAGGGAGCAGAAAAATAAAACCAACAACAAATGTACTAGTGACCAACAAAAAAATTATAAAAATTAAACTTGAAACACATAACTTCGTATAAGTCATGCAATGATCCAATCACCTTCAAGTTATAAAGGAAATATAACAAATGGGGAGCAACAAAAAAAGAAACATAAAGCAAGACAGAGGTATCAAAAGGAATGGTAGTGCACGAGCGTGAAGTAACAAAAAAGGCATGATGAGAAAATTATAACAGCACCCCTAAAGTTTTTTAACGTTGCACATGATTACTCTTCTTCTTTAACAATTACAACAACACCCTTTATAGTAATACACAATGTAATGTGTTTCTTAAATAATACAGGGTGTCCATATAATGTATAAGGGATGTCACTATAACATTGTGCATTCTTCCTCTACTTTCTTTATTATTTCAATCTCATACACTGCCATTTGTTTTGCTATCTCTGTCTTATTTTTTGTTTCATTTTTTATACTTATTTATTATATTTGCTTTATAACTTGTAAGGATAATTGGGCCATTGCATGACTTATACGAACTTGTGCGTTTAAGGTTTAATTTTTATAATTTTTTTGGTTGGTCACTAATGCATTCATTATAAAATTAATTTTTCTACTCCTTATCAATGCATTTGCAATATTTGAAGGATTAATTTTTACAAATTTGGCTTAAATAACTATTTAGTCCCTATAATTTAAGGTATTTTTTATTTTGATCCTCTTAATTTGGATTGTTTTCATTTTAGTCCTCTCAAATTTTTGGTCCCTATAATTTTTTATTTTTCTATTTTGGTCACTGTAATTCTCTTCGTTAGATTTAATATGCAAACTTGACAGCAAGAACCAAAATAAAACAAAAAAAATATTATAGGAACAAAAATGAAAAAAATATATATATAAAGGACTAAAAGTAAAAGATCCCTATTTTATAGGAATGAAAAATCATTTAAGCCTTCATTGTAACTCCTCTCTACCAAACAACCAAAACCCTACTTTCACTCTCTTTCTTCCTCTTCCCCCTTCTTTTCCAAACAAATCGTTAAGATTTGATATTAAAATTTGAAACATCGTGAAAAAGTTTAACATTATCGACCACATCGATAATAGTAAAAAGTTGTTGAAAATAATTAATTTCCAACGGCTAATTGACAGTTAAATTTTTGTGGAAAATAAGTGCATAAAAAAAATTTCAATAGGCAAAGTGAAGTAAATGGGTAAAAATATTTAATGAAATTTATCAAGAGCCTAGCCATTATAATAGTAAAAATTTTCTAACAATCTAAGCCAGCGATAATTCTCAATTTTGTTAAACAAAATTAGAATCATTTTTATTTTTAATTATAAATGATTAACAATTTAGATAATATTATGTTATATTAAAGTAAAAAAATAAATTTCATTCAAATACATAAAAAGTATAAATATCAATAAAAATAAAAAATCAATGTATATAAATAAAATATATAATTACAATATCCAAAAAATCTGATTAAAAAATAATAAATATATCCCAAAAATATACTTGCACGTACATATTAATTCTTAATACCTTATATTATATAAATAAATATTATTACTATAGCATATAATAAAATTTAAATTTTCATAAACACATATAAGTTCACAAAATATATGTGGTCCGGTCAAACTAAGTACATATGTAATAAAAAAAATGTATTACATTAAAGAAATAAATATAATTAATAAATATATAATTTGTTACATGTTTACATTGTATAAAATTATATAAAAAAGTTTCAAATCTAATTATAAAAAAAAAAAAAACTTATACAACTCCTAAAAGAGGGATATTACTGAATTAAGACTAGACCTTATTTACACCCACATTCAAATACTACATATAAAAATAAAGATTATAAAAAATAATATATAAATTTATATAACACAATTAAATTTAATAAATTATAATATTTGAAAAAATTATATGACCTAAAAACTGAAACGCAAATTTAACAAACAGTAAATCTAAGGAAAAAAAGAAATTAACTTTTTTCTTATTAACTTACTTTTATCAAGCAACTTCATGGTCATTCAAGCTAGTCAAGACTAGACTACTAGAGCTACCAAATGGGCCAGGCCGGTCCGACCCGAATTTTTAATAGGCTATATATTTTTTTAGCTCGGCCTAGCCAATGGGCCTATTGGGTCGGGCCAAAATAGCCCGTGACTATTTTTTTCTTACTTTTTTGTATATTTTACAAATAAAAAAACAAAAAAAAATATAGTACCGAGCCAAATTTTTTAGGGCTTAACCTGGGCCAATCGGGTCGAGCCATTTTAGCTTGATTTTTATTAGGCCAAACATTTAATGGCCCAGCCTGGCCTGGCCTGTCGGGCCATCGAGCACTCAAGTCGAGCCAATTTTGTCAGCTCTATAGACTTCTTCAAAAAATTATCTGTCAAGTCAAGACAACCACCAGAAAGTTTAAGGTTTCAAGTATTTGAAGAAAAGTTTTTTAAAGTTACAATTTAGCCCTATTTCTAGTAACATTTTGCCAACATTAAATAATAATTTTCAAAATTGTATATATTGAAACATATTAATGTGTGACTCAAATTAAGGGGAAAACAATAAAAAAAATTAAATATTATATTTTTAAGCATAAATATTTGATAATTATTTTTTCAAACTATTTCTGTGTATTTAATATTCATTTTTAAATATTTTTTATTATTAAATAAATTTTTATTTGAGTCATTTTTTAAAAAAGTTTAAAATTTTTAATAAGACTTACACATATTTTTAATAAGACTTAAATATTATAAAAGGCTTTTAATTTTACAAAGTACCATCCACAATTAAAAATTACCATCCACAAGGCTTTTAAAATAACATTAATGCATTTTCAATTAAAAATTACAAAATACGATCCACAAGTTTAAAAGCCTTTTCTTAATGAATGTCTTAGGATATTAGTTAAGAAATTAAAAATATTTTCAATTAAAAATTACTTTGTAAATGCATTAAAATCTATAATCTATAACTATAATAAAAAGTATACCCTCTTTTGGTCCCTACTTTTGATTGGACTACTATAGCATTTAATTATTCTCTAAATTATCTATTATTTTTATCTTTTAACTGCTCTCTAAATTACCTTCTACACACTCTCTCTTTTCCCTAGTTATAATAAAATACATTAATATTATCTTTTAATAATATTTTGTTTTTAATTTCTTAACTATCATATTTTAATAGCACTTAATAGTATTTTACAATTATAAAAGGCTTCCTTCATCATTGAGGTATTTGTGGATTAGATTGGTTTTGATGAGAAAAACCATTCGATTCAATTACTTCAGTTTTTTTAATTCACCATCCAAGTGGTTTGGTTTAATATTTTAAATTTGATCTAATCAAATCTAATTTAAAGCGGTTTGAATTGGATTGGTTTTTGGTTTTAGTTTTATTTTTCTTTAGATAAAGTACTAAGTAAATAGTAAGATATATAATAAAAATAATAAAAAACAATTAAAAATGTCAAATGTTTTATCTATAAGTCATTATATAGCTAATAGTAGTATAACTCTTTTAATATAAACTATTAAAAATAAATTTACACAACTTGATAATTACATTTATATAACTTTATTCAAATAGTTACTAAAAAACTATCTTTAATTAAATATATTTTTCATAAATAATTATAAGTTACATAATAAACATGAATTATATTATAAATTTATAAATAAAAATACACATGTATGTATAAATTCGTTTTGGATTGAATTGAATCAGTTTTCAAAATCAAATCCAAAATTTGATCAAATCCAATAAAATTTTTTGATTTTTTTAATTTTTATTTTATCCAGCTTTTGATTTATTTGATTTTTTAAATCAATTTTTTTAACTTTTATTGAATTAAATCGGTTCATAAACACCTTTACTTCAACCTAACTACTATTCACTTACGAGTTTACGAAGCTTTCCATGCTCTGGGATCCACTGCACACAATTAACCTAAGTCTTATCTACTTCTCATGAATGTGTCATTATTGCCTTTTACTCCAACGAACAAGGACGTGAATAATACTCCAACAATAAATTATTTTGTGATGCCTTGGGAAAAACGTGAATACTACCTCCATTTTTTTTTTTTATCTGTTATTTAAGATTTTTACACACAAATAAAAAAATATAATAATTTTTTTTTTTTTATAAAATAGTTTTGAAGTTTCCTATTATATTCTTTTTTATTTCTACTCTATAATAAATATATACTAGTTGTAAATATATAAATTAATTAAAAATTAGATAAGAAGTAAGGATATTATTGACAAAGAAATAATTAATGTTATCTTAAACTTTGAAAACAATAGATAAATAGAAACAAAGAATTTCTAAAAAACCGACAAGTAAAAAGGAACGAAAGGAGTAATATTTTGTAACAACTAAGAGTGTAAACGAGTTGAGTCGAGCTGAACTTTTGAAGTCTAGGCTTGGTTTGTGAAAAAAATGGGTGGCTCAAGCTTGGCTCACTTATTTAAATGAGTTTAACTAAAAGCTTGAGCTTAGCTTGTTCAAAAAAAATAAAGTTTGAGCTTGGCTTGTTTAACTCATTTATAGTTTAATTATTTTTATTTTTATGGATTTTCTTAATCTATTTTTTAACTTTATCAATTTAGTGTTTAATGAATATTTTAATATTAGATGATAATCTATATATAGAAATATGTGCTTAATATGCGGTGTGTGGAATTCAATTTCAAACATTCTAGACTATTATATTTTCATAATTCAGTAAATAAAAAAATTTATAACTTCTTAACTACTATAAAAAAAACTTTAAAATTAATTTTAACACTCTCCACGAAGTTTTAAATATTTTCATAATGAAAATATAAATAACAAAAGCTAGTAACATTTTCATCATTAATTTAAATAAACGAGCTATTCACGAATCGTTAATATCAAACTTGTAAAGCTTGGGCTTGGCTCATTTAAATAACTGAGCTCAATCTCAAGCTTGAGTTTGTTTATTTAATTAAACAAATGAGCTTGATTGAGCATTTAACGAGTCGAGCTCAAATAATTCACAAATAGCTCAGCTCATTTACACTGCTAGTAACAACAAAACCAAACAATAAAAAATTGTTTTCTTTAACTTTAGAATATATTTTTAAGATGTGTATATGTAGAAAATCATAAATCATAAATAAATAGTAAATAAAATTATATATAATATTAACTTTTTTAATGTTGAAATAATGAAAGTGAGAATAATTTTCCAACTAATATAACCTAATCGTTAGTAGGGATGACAAAGTTCACTCGAACCTTATGAGCACCCACAAAAATATCCACAAATAGGTAGGGTAAATAGTTGCTTATTGGGGATGGGTCTGGGGGCGGTGTTTATTTGAAAATTTTAATGGGGATGGGTGTAGGCATGAGTACTATAGTACTCACCCCGCCCCATACTCGCACTTATTATATATATAATACATATATATATATATATATATAATTGAATTAAAATATCGTTTATATTTATAATTATATATATTATTAATTGTTAATTTAATTACTAAAATATATTATTGATTATTGAAGACATGAATTAATTATGTGCTTAATAATTTAATTATTTGTACTTAATAAATTATTTGAAACTATTATATTATTTGCTATATTTGTAATATATACAAGTTTCAACTTTAGGTGTGTGTGCGCGCAACTTTGCGTGTCCATATACTAATTGTCTATAATTTGCAATTATTCATTATAGACAATATAATTATAAGATAATTAGTGTCAATGTCCTATTTTTTGGCCGGTCTTAAAGAATACTAACACATGATGTCTAAGTTTCTAATAATTATATTAAATAATTAGAACATTATATTTAAGAATAATTATGTTTCTAATGTTGTTTAGTTATAACTTATGTTTAAATGATTTAAGGTTATATTTGTATCCAATCACATCACAATATTATACAATATAGCAGATATAAGAACAACCACCATTTTGAAAATTCTTTAATCTACCAATTCCACTGTATCTTTTTCTTGGCTTTTTAACCATAGTAGTAAAAAAAAAACTATTTACTAAAAAAAAAACAATTTACTGATATGGCTTGTTTCAAAAAAGGGGAGGAAAACATTTTAATAGGAGGCGCCTTGTGTTCAAAATATATTTTTTTTACTACAACATAGTTGGCGCCTCATGTTCAATTTTTTTTTTCCTACAACAAGAGAATTGGCGCCTCGGGTTCAATTTTTTTTTATATATATATATAACAGGAGGCGACAACTGAGTTGGTGCCTCGTGTTTAATTATATATATATATATATATATTAAGAGGAGGCGCCAACTTTGGCGTTTTGCGTTCAATTTTATTTTTTTATAATAACAATTAGTTGGCACCTCGCGTTCAATTTTTTTTTTTTAATATATAACAGGAGGTTGGCGCCTCGCATTCAACAACCTCTTGCTAGACGGTAATTACATGTTGATTAATTATGTAAAATTATAAATAGATAAAATACTCCTTGTAAAATTTGTTTGATATATGTGTTGACAAACAGGTGGACCGGTGGACAGCTAAAGGAATTTACATACCGTAAATTTCGTCTCTCAACTTATAGAGAGAAATTTGACGGCATAAAAAGACATGATGTGAGTTCATTTTCATAACACAATTTTAATTTATATGTTGTTGTGTTATATCTAATATATAACTTATTTTTGTAGATTGTATGGGAGCCATACTCTGCATGGAGGGGATTGTAGTGTGGAGAGTTGTTGTCCCATTAATAAATTTTAATAATATAGAATATCTAGTGACCGTGTTATGTGTCAATTTGAGATGGTACAACACATCTTGTTATAGAAAAAAAAAATTAACGTGAGGCGCCAACAGAGTTGGCACATCCTGTTATATATTAAAAAAAGTTGAACACGAGACACCAACTCCTGTTATAGTAAAAAAAAAATTGAACGCAAGGCACCAACATCCTGTTAATATTTATAAAAAAAAATTTGAACACGAGGCACCAACTAACTAAGTTGGTGCCTCCTGTTATATATATATATATATAAATTGAACGCAAGGCGCCAACTGAGTTGGCACCTCTTGTTGTAGTAAAAAAAAAATTTATTTTGAACACGAGATGCTAACTTAGTTGATGTCTCTTGTTAAAATATTTTCATCTCCTTTTCTGAAACAACCTATATGGTAAATTGTTTTTTTTTTTATTATTTCAATAAATAGTTTTTTTTTACTAGTGTGGTTAAAAAACCTTTTTTCTCAATATAGGATAATTACACTAGCCTAAAGAAAAATACAACCTAGTAATTTGCAAACACTCAAAAGATATAGATTATAATAAGTAGGTGGGTTGGTCAAAAGAAAAGAAAATAGCCAAATTAATGATGGATTTCGGACAGTAAAGTGATGACCCTATAGTGGGCAAGTAAAGTGACGAAAAACCGAATGGAATGAATCCACGGTATAATAACGCTTGGCTCCTAGTATAAATGATCAACTTCCACGTTTGTCGAATTAAAATCAAGTTACGTGCATCCAATCATATTTTATGCTAGCCAATTATTTGTAGCTGTAAATTATCAGGGAAACAATCCACAAAACAAACAGGTAATTAGGTTTCCGCATAGAAGCAGCAGCAACTAAACGACCCAAAGGAAGAATACATTATTACGTATTCCCTCCAGTTTTGAGTATAAGTAAAAATAAATTAATTAATTTACATTAATTAAAATAATCATTTAATTTTATTTAAAAAATATTTTTTCTTTATTAGAATTTAATATCAAATATAAAAAAGAGTCATTGAAAATATAATTTTAATTAAATAAAAAATATTTTAGGAATGAGTTCATTAAATAGGATAAAATTATATATAAAAAAAAGGATAAAATTAGTAGAAATTTACTTATATTTGAGACCAGCAAACACTTTTTTTTTTTGGTTTATATTTGAGACCAAAGGTAGTATGCAATTTGAAATAAATTAGTTATGCAAAAAAAAAAATGGTGAAGTTAGGGGATTCTCCAATTGAGAACTAAGAATTAAACATTTCTCGAGATATTGAGATTTATTTATGGGATTGATTTTTTTGAATAAATATATTTTCATACATATAGGCTTAAGATCAACCCACTAACCACGTGTTTAAGTGACATGATTACCTGTCAACCATATCATACCATATTAGTAAAAGGAAAATTATTTAATTTAATTTTATCATTTTTAAAAAAAATATTTAGTTAATGTACTTTTAAATTTAAATTCGTTCCTATCCTATTCAATTTAAATATTTGAATTGGATTTTTTATTTTATTTCTTAAAAAGTAATAAATAAACTTTGAAATACAGAATACATATAAGAAAAACTAATTAATAATATTAAATATCTCATTCTATAACTCAATTACTACAAATCCAAAATTAATATAACTCATCTAAAGTGCCAACTAATGGGGGAAAAAACCTTAAATATTACCACAACTAGTAATTTATTTTTACGCCACATGAACATTTTTTTTTTTCAAAATGTTACACAATACTTGTCTTGACATTCAATTATGTGCTTTTTCCAACTCAAAAAAAATACTATGTTTGTCTCTTTCTTTACTTTGGTACCTTTTCATCAACCCTCATAAAAGATAAATAGCTTCTTTCCATACCTTTCTAACATAAAACCAAATTTATGCTCCACAATCACAGTTTCTTCTCTTAATTAAATCATCTTTTTTCATAATTTCATAGTGTGACTTGCGAGTTTTATTCATTTGTAACTTACACAAGTTTAAATATTTCCTTTATTTTTAAATATAAGAATTGAAATTTTCATCTTCCACACAAATGATACCTAGTTTTGTTACACATTTCTAGATTTCAATAGGATTACTGTTATGATCAACAACTTTACCACTATCCAATCTCTAGAGGATTTCTTTTACCTTATTAGCCGAATTTTGTTCATTTTCTTGAATTTTTAATTCTTTCGTTTATAAGTCAATCCTTATCTATTATTGAACAACTTATAAAAATAAAATTTTCGTATCTCTTTGATATCTTGAAAGTCCTTATAAACTAATAATGTTAAATATTATTGACATGTCATTTTTAATGTGGAATTTTCTAACCTTTTTCGCATTTTCTATATTTTTTTCACAAATTTTTGCTTTTCCGAAAGCATTTATCTCCAAATTTCGAAATCCCTAAACCCCCTTGCAAGAGCACCATGTATTTGTAATGTCACCCAATGCTGTGGGAGACTAATTAATAATGGACATGAACAAGATAGCAGGACTAGATTTTTGTTAATTGACCTGGACTTATTTGATATAAACCACTTTATGTTAGCATCACATGTTTCTGCACAACATTCTCTAAGTCATCTCTAGCACCTACATAAATTACATCAATAGAAAGGTTACATAACTTTATATAGGTGGTCACTTGACAATTCGCCAATGGAACCCGCCATTTAATATGTTCAAGTTTGCTGCCTGACAATTTTACATAAATTCAAACAAAAAATGGCAAAATTAGCTAGCTGCCTGCTAATCATGATGAACAAGTTTTTTGTACTTTGCCCCTAAGCTGTATTCAAAGCATTGTACATGAGCCAACCGCTCACCAATCTATCATTGTTGATTGTTTGTCAACCCCAAACCTATAACCCATTATCCTTTTGGCAAATATTAGACCAAGGCTCCTGAAACCAAAATCAATCCCATCTGATTATATTGATCATGAGGGGTGTAATTCTTCAAATTCATTAAAAATGAAAACTACAAAAGGAAAGTGTAATATAAGGAGTGAAAGAGATAAAAGGAGTATATATGTTAAACTCTTGACATTGTAAATAAGATGTATGCATTTACAGAATTCTTAACATTGAAAGCATGCACATAACTTGAACATCAAGAAGAGAATTAAAGTAAACATTTTAGCTTTCTACAAATAGGTTTCAGCTTTTACAAAAGTAACAAAACTCACCCCATTATCTCAAATTCTAGAATAATGATGTTCCACAGTCTAAATCAAAAAATGAAATGTACTGCAATTTTATAATAATAATAATAATTATTATTTTGAAGAGAATGTGTAAAACATGATGACTTAAAATCACAGCAGGTGAACTAGAATTTCAATTCAATTCTAGGAAACTTAGCATAACCTATCATGTTGCTTATATCATGGTGATAAGTGGCAAGTAAAACACTTGCAGCTTGGGCAAATATAAAATTGACACTTACTGAAGAGTCTTCCCCAAAAGGAGTAGTACAAGGCAAAATGAAGTACATAAATAAACATATAACAAAAAACTCCAACTGCTAGGAACAATAGTAATTTAGAAGTACATCCTTTCAACAACACACTATATATTACTGTATATACTAGTACTACAACATTAATCCTTAACATAACCTTTAAGAGTGCTAGAAATGGTGCCAGCAATAAGAAACACAACACCAAGAAGCAAAGTCCAAGGAGGGAAATTATTGCGGGCAGTACCAGGTAGCAGGCCCACGTTCTCCCGTACATCATTAGCCACTCCTAGAATAGCTACTTACTAATCACCAAAAAAGAAGAAGAAGAAGAAGAAGAATAGCCACTTACTGCTGGTTGAGGAACAACACGAATTTGTGGGCAAAGGAATAGAGGGAAGTTATAAAATATTTCGACTTTGGCTGAAGAGTGTATCTCGTAAAATAAATAAGCTAACATTTAATTTATTTAACTAGCTTAAAAACTTATTTAATTGAAATAGAGTTTTTTTTTGTCTATATAATGACGAGGACAAGGTTTGAACCTTGTGTAGACTACCCAAATTTCTCTATCACTAAGCCGACTCTAATAAGTTAAAATAGAGTTATTTAATAAAGAAGAATATGTTACTAGTTTGTAATGTTTTTATTACTTCATGTAATATTTGAGTTTTGAGCTTCTAATTTTTTTTTCATTTTTTTCATTATTTTATTGGAATTCTGTTGTATCATTCTTATGTTTAAAAATCCTTAACACTTTCTCTTACTCTTATAATATACTATTTCTTTATAATATAAAATGGTTGAAATTAAAATAGAAATACATTTATATTATATTGTTTCATTTAATAAAAATATTTAAAAATGAGAATAAAATTAAAAATTTATTATTCTAATTTTTAAGATGTTTAATTATTTGAAATTTTAACTATTAATATTAATAATATAATTAATATTTCATATTTATTTTGTTAATATAATTTTTGAAAATAGACTAAAATTTAGGTTTTTAATTTTTTTAAATAAATTTTAAAAAATTATTCTAATATTCTATGTCATTTTATAATGAAAAGAGCGAATTACACTCCTTTTGAGATATGCTAATATTACATTATTTTTTCCTCTTATGTTAAAATTTACACTCTCTCCTCCTGACATATTTGAGTATATGACACTTTACTATATATATATATTTTTTTTTATTTTTTTTTTTTGGGTTTAAATTTTATTGACTTCCATTAAAAAAATTAAATTTAAATATGTTTTTGGTCTTTATAAAATACTACTTTTTTGGTTTTGGTCCTTCTAAAATTATTTTTTTGAAATGGTCCTTGTAATTTTTTTTTGTTTTGGTCCTTTTATTTTGTTTAAATCCTTTTAATATATCTATTTTCTCATTTTAGTCCCTATGATATTTTGTTTATTTTAAATTAGTCTTTTTGAAAAAAAATTTGATAAGGACTAAAAGCAAATTATTTACATATTACAAGGACATAAACAAAAAAATAAATACATTACAAGGACTAAAACAAAATAACAAGGACCAAAATAAAAAAAAATTTCAAGAACCATTTTAAAAAAAATAATTTTATAAAGAACAAAACCAGAAATGTAATATATTACAGGGACCAAAAATATATTTAAACCAAAATATCATTTACGCTACCATCCCTAAAGAGATGCAAGTATTACATCACCCTACATTCTTATGTTAAAATAGACACTCTTTTTCTTATTAGATACAAATATATTACTCCTTACTCTCTCTCTCTCTCTTTGTGTGAGTGTGTGTGTGTGGTTAAATATGTTTTTGGTCCTCCAAAAATATGACAAAATTGGTTTTAGTCCTTAATTTTTTTTTATTGAATAAAGTCCCTCAAATATTAAAAATACCCTAATTAGATTCTTGTGTTAAACTCTATTTAACTTTTCTGTTAAATGATAGCCACATCAGCTTCCAAGTAAAGTATTTTATTAACTGAAGTATCCAGTGATAATTTTTAATAAAATATTGTGTAATTACTTTTGCTTTAGGGTTAAAAAAATATGTGATTTAGGGTTAAACATGTAATAATTTTATTTAAAAGGTATTACTAATCTGACCTGGACATAACAGTTGACAAAAACAACCACATCAACAAATTAATGGTGACTATGATGCTGATGTGACTATCATTTAACAGAAAAGTTAAACAAGTTTAGCATAAGAATCTAATTAGTCAATTAGGATATTTTTAATACTTGAAGGACTTTATTCAAGAAAAAAAATTCTGAGGACTAAAACCAATTTTGTCATATTTTTTAAGGATCAAAAACATATTTAACCCATATGTATGTGTGTGTGTGTATGTGTGTTTAAAGTAATCAAATTAAACGAATAAAATAATATATGTATATATGTAAATAAAATAGAATTAAACACAAGTGTTAAGATAGTATTTAATTAATATTATTAATGCAGTATTTATATAAATATATAAATAAACTAATATTTTTGGTATATAATATTAATTATTATATTTATTAAGTATAATATATAACTATTTTTAATAATATTATCAAATATTACAGTTATTAAATATAATAAATTTATTGAATTTAATAAATTTAACGATAATATATGTATATTAAACGTATAACTTTTTAGATAAATTTATATATATTTTTAGACTTTAAAACTAACTCTGACTCTGACACATCATTTTAAATATTGATACATTAAAGTTAACATTAAATAACTAACAGTCAATGCAAGAGATTTGACATTAAGACCAAAATTACGAATTTATAAAAATTAGAGATTAAATGTCTTTAAAAAAAATAGGGAGACCAAAAGTATAATTTAACCTTTTCTTTTAAAAAAAAATAAAAACTTTAAATTTTTTTTGCTGAATAAAAAACTTAAATTTTATCTTATTTCTTTCTGTACGACAACTATTTTTTGGTAGAATTTTGTACAACCACCATGTTAGGACATTAATATAGCAGAGTCTGCTGAACCTTAATCCAATAATGCAAGGGGAATTGGGAAAAATAATAATCAATTGACTCACTGCAACATTGTTAACACTAGCCACTTTTACATTTTTGGCCGTTCTATGTGCGGTGCAAGTTCTTTTAAGGCCTGAAAGAGAAAAGGGAAAAGGTAAACACAGGGTCATTTCACATTGCTAGAGGAAACATTCATCTATGTTTCTGAGCTCACCATCTTGGTGTCCTGAAGTGCATCTTCCAGCGTCTTGATTTTCTGCTACATGTATAAGTATCAGCAAAAATCACTGAGCATTTTGGATTGCCTTGGTTTAACTTAAACATGTATGAAAACTCACATTCTTGATGTCTCCAAGAACAGTTTCAAGCCAATCAATTTTTTCCAATGCTAACCTACATGCCTCCTCTGATCCCGCACAAGCTGCCTCCTCAAGTAGATTCATAGTATTGTCATCTTTGTTTTGCATGTCAACCTGCATTTCATTATCTTAAGCAACAGTGCCCATATCATTGGTAGAACAAAGGTGGATAATTCATTAATTCCTCACCTTTTTGGGCATTGAGGAATCTTGTGAAGCCACATCACCATCTTCGCATTTACCATCAATCTCTTCTCTCAAGTTAACAACCTGCATGATTAATGAGACATGCCCCTCTCAACTATTTCTAGATGACAAATTGGCAATTAAACATACAGAGCGTTGAAAAACTTGGAAATGTCATTCACAGTACTGTCAAACCTGAATCATTTCTAACACTTCTGGATTTTTCCAAGGACCTCGATCACTCATTAGACAACCTCCATAATCTGAACATTTACAATTACCACCCAGAAAAGTCGGCAAATTACTGTAAAATCAGACAATCAAATCTCAGAGTTTCACTAAATGCAGAATCTCACAAACAAATTTACTTGTTGATAGTGAGTAAATTCATCAGCAAGGTATCAAGTTGCTAGTTGATACCTGTGAAGTATAGATACTCATTTTGTCAAACGTATTCCTACTTGACACGTAGTTCCGGTTCACATTAAGTATACTTGGGATATAGTTAGGTATTTCCTACGTCCTAACTAAATCATTTTCCCTCCGAAAAATGACAGTTCCTAAATTTAGGAATTTTTCGCCAATCTTTCAATTTTTTCTTGTTTGTTTCTCTGTTTAATTAAACTCATTCATCATATGCAAATTTATTAATCTCTTTCATTATATATATTTTCATAATAATCTTCAAATGTTTTATAATCTATATTTATATTATTTAAAAATCATATTAGCATATCCGTACTTTAATTTTTAAAATTTACCATCTTCTGTACGCGTGGATTCTCTGCAGTCACAGAATTGACTGCATCGAATCCTACCAATCAAAATTAAATTATATACATTAAATAACAAAATAAAATATCACTCAAAAAGATTTAGACTCCTAAATGGTGACTGCACGACCGTGTGATTAGTATTTAAATACATGGAATCTTGATCCATTCTGTATTCACATATGTGCCGAGTAGGCGAGTACCCTACTAGTATTCATGCAGGTTGCTCCTATAAAAAAAAAAATCATGGCTAAAGGTAAAGAATGCAGAAGCCATGTTACCTTGGATCAATAGCCTCAAGCAGCACGCTGAGATAATTAGAACCTAACACCTGAAGCAACAATCTTGCAGGTTCAATATAGATACAGGCGGAGAGTAATACAACCAACCAGAATGTAGTATGCGCAACTTCATTGTATGCGATAATGACATAATATGTAGTTTCAATGATTCGTACTTGAATTTTTGCCACTGTGCGTACATCTAGGAATGTCTTTATTGCTTTCCACAGCATCCTAAACCCAGATCCGGCATTAATAATATAGAGCTGATTTAGAGTCTGCAAGAACAAATGAAAATGAATACTAATTAACCGCATACTGATCTCATAAACCCAACATTTAAGGCAACTCTTCTCCATCTTGCATGATTAAAAAATCTTAGCAAACTGTTTTGAGTACAAATTCTGGCATGTCTTCATACTAAATGTAATCAATAAATTCAAGTTTTCAACCTTGCATCAAAAATGAATATTAATACCTCAAGGCGTGAGATTAAAAACACGTAGTCAAACTGTAATTAGCGATAGGAATGCAAATAGCCGAGGTTTGCAATTCTTTTTTTTTATTTTTCCTCTTCCATTCCCCAACTTCATATAAAATTATAAATAATAATTACACCATGAATCATTGTTAAAAACTTGAAAACTAATTGTTTTACTTATCATCAGATAACCTGACCTCCGGTTTGACACATTTATCACAAGCATATCCAAATCATCTGCACATGAGCTACAATCTAAAGAAATACCTCAGGATAGTAGTAGCTATCAATTTTCTGAATTTCCGTAAAGAGGTATCTTGCGGGCTTTGAGAAATTAGACATTCCCTGAAAGAATACAGCCAAATAATTGTATCAGTATTTAGATACCTTATAGTATAGATATGGACCGCTGGAAAGTGAAGTGAACCTAGATAGAGCATAACAAGGTTTCATTTTGGATAGGTTATAAAAAAGCCATTTTTGTAAATGTAGTACCAAGTCCCCTGCCTCCTGAAGATACCTATAGTTGGCCGGGAAAATGGCAAACAAGTTCTAATAAAATGGCAAAATATATAGAAAAATGTGCTTACTACTCCGTTGACATCCAAGATACTTGTCGTGGAAGCTACGTGCCTTTTAACAGCTAGTGAACATGCAGGGTATCTTACTTTCAGAGTTTTCTCTTGTTCTGACACATGATATTTGATAAACCTTTCAAATGTGGTTACTTGCCCCAGTTTGTTAAGGTCTACCATCCCAACTCTCTCAATATACACGGGTCTCCCGTATTTATCAACTCCGTGGAATCCATGAGGATAGCATTTCTTCACTTCATTGTACTCCGTGAAATTGAATTCCTGTTTATGTGCCGAAATGTGAAGAACTTAATGATTCAATCAAATTCAACAGTGTTGGTAGCATCATTACTGAACTGAATGGTAGCTAGCATGAATGCACAAAGTTAAAGAACTTAATGATTTTAAACAAAAATTACATTAATGACAAGAGGTGAAGAACTTCTAAATTCAATCTTGAGGAATTCCAGCCTAATTTTCATAAATTTATCCGTAAATACTTATAATAATAAAAAACAATATGGTAAAATAAATTAAACTTCTCATATTAGTTGATTCGAGTGAAACTGGGCTCAGATTCTTTGAGCAAAGTCTCATGTTCAAGTTTTGTAGATAAAAAAAAATGATTAGAAGAGAAACTCTATTAAAAGTGATCAACCAAGTTCCCTAACAGAGATTAGTTATTAACAAAATTAGTAAATATTTCGTAACAATGGAATTGTCTAACTTACCCCATGTAAAAATGAGATTAAACAATTTCATCAAAGATGATTGGTGTAATTTTTTATGTTACACTAACCATTTTTAAGTACATAGATAATTGCACCAATCATTTATGATGAAATTGTTTAATCCTATTTTACTTGGAATAAGTTAGACAACCCTACAACAATAATATGGTGACCCAAAAAAAATTAAACTTCTAATAAATTAAAATTAACTTAAGCCTTCAACTTTTTAAAAAACTTTCTTGTATAACTTTTTCAAATATTGAAATACATAAATTAATTTTAATCTATAAAAAAATGTAATTTATTTTATTTATTATTTTCTTCTTTTATAAATACGTATTAACAAGTTTTTTTGAATCGTTAAAGTGGTTGCATTTTGATGCCAAAATCATGCTAAAATTTCTTTTGGCAATTTAATGGAGGTCTAAAGCCCCCAAACTATCCATGAAACACACCCCGTGGAAGGACTATAGATATAAGAAACTAATACAATAAATGTTATTTGTAAAATAAAATTTATAATAAATTGTACAATAAATTTATAAATTATACAATTTTATTTATTAGATTATATTAAATTATTTATTAATTAAATTTAGATGATAATTTAATTATATAAATAATTTATCATCTTAAATATTACACCCACCAAAAGATTATTAAATTTGTCTAATTAAAATAAAAATAAAATATTTAAAAAATATCTTAATTAGACTGGATTGGGACAATCCAAACTATAACTCAAATTCATCCTCAAAATGTATTGGATCTAATTTCTTAAAGTCGAACTCATCAAAAGTTCCTTTTGAGATGAGCCTAGTCTAATCTCTTCCACCCTTTGTTTGAGACTAAAATAATTTTATATAATTTAATAAATAAATTTTTATAATTTATAAATTTGTATAATTAAAATAAAAATATTTAATAAATAAATTTATCATCTTAACTTTTGATATTTTTTCATATAATAAATATAAACATATACTAACTTTATCTTTCATCTCATTTTTCACCCCTTTTTCTTTCCATTTCTCTATTTCTTTTTCATTACATCACTTATACTATATTATTTGTTTTCAATATAATATTTATATTATTTTTTATTTTTAAAAAATTAAAAGTGCACAATGGTCATACTTGGGAGACCAAAAGTTCAATTAACAAATGCAACAATGACATATATAAAATATTTTTTTATCTATAAACCAAATGACTTTGTGACTTAGGTGGTAATGGGAAAGAAAATGATTAAGGGTTTAAACCTCACCTTTAATATTTTTTCTATTTTCTAAAGACTTAATTACTCCTTTTGCTTCTTACTTTCAAATTTTTGCATATTTTGTCCCTAATTGCACATTAGTGCAACATTAGCATATCAGACCATGTCAATGATCCATCTTAGTGCCATGTGTATTACCATGTCAACATCAAAGCACTAGGTCAACAGTCAACACTGTTACATCAAAATTAACTAATAGCAATGAATGGCCAACTAATAAATGGAAAAAATTCACAAAATTCAAAATTATAAAAGTAAGACAGCAAAGTACAATTAAACCTTTTAAATGTGACACATTTTTGGTTTTGAAACTATGTCAAATAGACACTTTGATCTTTCACTTCTCCTCCTTTTTTCTCTCAATTTCTAAGAAATAAATTGATAAAAAAAAAACTTCTTCTTTTTTCCCTTTTATTCTCCTATTTATTTATTTATTTATTTTGTAGAGTTCGAGAGAGAAAAACAAGAGCACAGACAAAAACTACAAACGCAAGTACTGAACCCGGCGGGGATCAGCATCAGTTCACCTTTTATTCTCCTATAACTATACACTACAATCAGAAGGATTTAAAATAAAAAACACTTGCGCTTTTTTTGGATATGTTATTTAGGGATATGATTCATTTACACCTAATTAAATTTAAGTGGGTAAAGAACTTCACAGATATAAAAAAACATAATAGAGACACACAAAGAAAACTTCTCATAAATCATTGGGAACCCTTTAAATAAAGTAATGATTAATATAGTAGTGATTGAAGGGATTTTCACAAACAACAATATATTCAATTACAATTCAATTTTTTAATTTTTTTTTGAAGTTAATACAACAGAAAAAAAAATATTTATTTTATATTGTACTAGGATTTGTTTTTAATTTTAATTATTTTTCATTTATTTATTGTCATTCACCAAATTGATTCTCAGCAATCAGCATTCTAAATTCATGAAGAGGGCAACAAAATTAAAAGGGTAAGCCACATTCATCACTTCCATTTCTACCAATTAGATCACAAACCATGACAGATGCTGTGGAAAAATCAACCTCTCCCCGTGTCCAAATGTTATGACCACAAGCCTTACCAGACATCACAGCTACGCAGCATGTATCGACCAAACAGAAATTTCATAGTTCATGCTAAAAGGAGGAATGTATGTGAAAGTTTAAAGTTGTTCACCTTTGGAAACATGTCCACTCGAAATTCCTTGCGCCATTTCAGATAACTTTGAAACATCTCTTTGGATTTTGCCATGTCGAAATCCCTCATTCGCAGAAACCTTGCATCAAAGGCGATCTATGCGGTTAGAAAACCAACTCTGCAATTAAACTTGTCATAGAACAGCAATTAAGAGACACACGGATACCTCAGAAGAGTGTGATAATCATCGTGCTTAGGTGGCAAGAGGCCTTCTTGTAAAAGCATTTCGCGAAAAGACTCCACAATTTGTGTATCCTTAGGATCACGAGCTCCTTCTAGAATCATTTGAAGGCTTTTACTCCTTCTAAATTTCGTGAATGGAGACAACATTGATTTGATAGAGAACGAAGCCTTTTTCCCTGCTGCTGAATTAAGATCCCAATGCGTTTCAATCGGGGGATGAAAACTTTTGGTCCTACTCTTACTACCACTACCAAGCCTCAATCCTGGAAAACCAGAACATGACTCATCTTCTCCATCACCTCTCGCTATAATCACGTCCCTGTCTTCGGGCTCCGCCTTCGGACTTCTCATTTGTAATCACAATGATACTGAAAACGTGCATTCATACAAATCTATTCAATATAGTCATAGATACCTCCTTGCATGCCTTCAAAACTGTTACCACAAATAAATTTAATTTCTCACTATATTTTTCACAATAAAATCGGAATTAAAGCATCAATATCCACGTTTTAAGTCTTACACCTCTCACAATTGAAAATCATAATTGATCGCCATTTTTAAACAGTAGAATTTTCACCCCTACTTGAGGGTGGACAAAAGGACATTATAAAGTTAAAAATGGACCCTAATTTTATACGAACCGTGTGTCAGTATGCACGAGAGAAAAAGTGAGTGGAACAGAAGTTAAATTCCATGTGAAAATTGGAATCAGATGGAAATAGATGTGAAATTTTGGTTCTGATTCTAAGTGCGGACTAGGCAGAACAGAAGGAAGGAATTCTGGAACAGTAGAAATAGGATGATGTAATGTAACTAACATATACAAAACAACTAGTCACGAGAAGGAAGTCGGTACGAAGAAGAATGAAGAGAAAGGGGTTGTTTTGGGAAAGGAAAAGAGTGATGATTGATGTACGAAGCACACGCTGGGGAAGGATCGAATTGGAATGATGTGTGTTCCAAGAAACCGCGAAAACTAACAAAGGAAGTTTGGTATCCCATTTTTTGAAGTATATCGGAGTAGACTCTACCTATTACGTAACTAATAATAATATTTCATAAATTAATATTTGATAAATTTATAATTTTTTAAAATAATTCTTTTTTTCGGTTTCAATTTGAATCAGTTTATAAAAGTAATAACTTCGATGAATTAGTTAGATAATAATATTTAAGAAGACCTTTACACAAATCTATAATCTTGTTAATAAATTAATAATAATCTAAAATTACAAGCATAATTGAATAACTTAATAAAATATGAATATACTATTTTTTAGTACAAGATTATTCCAATTTAATTAGTGATTTTGAGTTTGTGTCTTGAGTATATAATTGCTTTAAATATTCAAAATAAGAGTTTTGTCGTTCATACTAATTTTACCAAACTCGAACAGAATTGCTTCTTATAAAAAATATAGGTGATTTCTACAAAAAAAAAACTGAAAATTTATCATTTTCACGTGAATAATCCAACAATGCTTGACATTCATTTTATTCTGGAAACTATAATTAAGAATAATTTTTTCAAGCTTATGAATGTGTTTTTTAGAAGTTATTTCATTTTTAAGTTCCTTGAAATTACTTTATCTCTCGGACAAATTTTACAACTTTAGAAACAATTTATTTTTATCTCTTGTTTAACATTTATTGCAAGATTAAGAACATATAAATTTATTTATTTTTTAAATCAAATTGTCGCAACTTATAGATCCTAACATTGTTAATTTACGGAGATTTCACTGAATGTATGCTTTAAATATAAGTCTTCTTTTTTTAATCGATAGTCAGTGCTAACATTGCAACACAGACTAGTGCTTTAGGGCGTAGAAGGCCCGTTTAAACCTCCCTATTCGGGCTCCCCAGACTCATCTACTGGCCTGGCCTAATAAATAGCTTTGCTACCCTTGGGCTCACAACCCAATCAGAAGGTATCCTATAGTCATAGCGATTCTCTTGGTGCCCCACCGAAAAAAAAAAAAAAGGCTGGAGAGAACATTCAAAATTTCTACGTACAAAACTTAATCACAAAATCATAAGCATTTTTAGTGTTATTTTTAATCAAAATTAGAGATTTATTTTAATAACTCGTATAATAAAAGTTAATGTTAAAAGTTTATTAGTATTAAATCCAATTTTGATTAGAGCATAAGATAAAAACACATGTGACAAGATACTTAAGTTTGTCCAATTTGAAATGTAGTCAAACGTTGTTCAAACTTTAAAGGGTATCTTCATTCTTGTTTTATAGAAGATTGTCTAGAGAGTATTAGCCTAGAATTTGGATAAGGAGTGCTAGCAAGACACTATTTCTAACACATACTTTATTATATGGGAGGGTTGTTTGATAGGAGAATTCTTTTAAGTTTCTTAGGAATTTTAGGTTGAAAATGTTAAATTTTTATGTTTGGTATAAAAATTTTCAAAATCATTCCCAGTAATCTAACATTCCCAAAAATTATTTTTTAATTAAGTTTTTCACTAAAACTTTCCCAAAGGAGGGGGTGGAAATCCAAGATTCTCATGAAAGGAAAAAGTTTGTTTATAATTATGTCTCTTATTTTCAAAAATATTTTAAACATGTCAAACATATTTATGACATTTCCAAGAAACATGACTCCTAACAAATATAATTTATAGGAAACATAATTCGCATGAATGAAAAAAGATTTTATATACCAAACGCTCCCTATAATTAAAATTTATTGAAAACTAAAAAAATCACGAGAGAGTCTGATTAAATGAGAAGTGAAACTCACCAAAATTTGTGCTTTTCAATAAAACTTCAATCAATTTTTAAATATTTATTTGATTTGTTTTGGACTAATTTATAGGTTGCAAGTTATGTGTTTGTTCAAATACACAAATGAACTTTAAGATTCCTATTGGCAAGCTTTTTTGGTTAGTTTTTTTAATGTTGATTTCTTGTTTTTCAAAATTAAGCACTGTGGTGCATGTATTAATTTTCAAATAATCAAAAACCACTCTGAATTAAGATTGTTTTTGGGTGTTATAGGTTGTGTTAGGGGTGTTCATGGGACGAGTTAGGACGAGTTATATATGTCCCTAACCTGTCCCTAAATTTTAACCGGGCCAATTTTGTAGACCCGAACCTGATTCTCAACCCGAAGAAACCCGATAACACACGAGTTTAACGAAGACTGGGCCCAAGTAAGACAACATCGGGTTGATCCGAAGTGTAAGCTAAAAGTTTATATAGTGCTCATTAACTATGGTGAGAAGTTCAAGACATAAACTTAATACACATTACACATTATTAGAAAATCAAATTTTATAGTCAAGGAGTGGAGGGAAGAGGAAGGCACATTACATTATTAGAAATCCGCAGTGCACGTGATAAAGTTTTTTCTTTGCGTAGATTATATTATTCTGTATAACAAAAAAATGTATAAACTCCAAAGAAAATGAAATTACATTCATGTTTTGCTTTATAAAAAATTCAATTCATAAAGAGTGAGAGTATTAGACATTTTATAGAGAAAATATCTCGTAGATTTTTTTTTTTAGGGGGGTGTTAAGGGGTTATCTCTTATAGAATTATTTTTTAACATCGCATATCACATTTTTTTTATTTTTTCAAACTTACTAACTTTCTGTGCACCTTGGGCTATTAAGGGAAAGTCGCAGGGGCAATTCTGAAATATAGGAAAGCAAATCATCCATTTTGAGCTTAACTTTAGTGAGTTGCGATAGCAATATTAAACTTTAAGTAAGCAAATAATTCATTTTTGTTTCTACTGAGCCAGAGTAATGGAAATACTGCCAACAGTAAGTGGATTCTATTATTTTAAATTATCTCTTTGTAAATCTTGGAAAATTGATAGCAAAATGACAAAGTATTTACCAAAATGTAATGATAATAATAATAAATAATAATAATCGAGCCAGACTGGGTGACCCAAGATTCAACCCGAACCCGTCCCAACTCGAAGCCGAGTTCTGGATTGTCTTGCCTTTCTTGTCCTTTTTTCTTTTTGGAGACCGGGTCAAACCCGACCCGAAGCCTTCGTTCTAGGAAGGGTTGTCGAGCCGAACCAGGTCTTGTACACCCCTAGGTTGTGTATAATGACATCTTTTTCAAATAATCAAAAACCACTTTGGGTTTGGTATATTATGTAGAGTAAAGAAGACACTACGGTTTATGGACAACAAAGGTGATGAAGATGAAGTCCCATTTGAGTCAAAAGGTGACTTTTTTTGCACACAAAGCTCTTTTTTATTATTTATGACTGGCAAAGCTTTATTCATTTTCTTTAACACATTCAAAATTGGCTTAATGAGGCTTTTAAGTGGTGTAAGAACTAAAAATGATACATCTTTGTAGGCTTGAAGCTAGGATTTGTTGATGCTTCTAAAATTTCCTCAAGTTGATGTTTGAAGCTAGAATTTGTTTATTATGTTTCCTTTTGATCTTCTATCTTTTAGAAACAATATCAATTATGTAATCACTTATTGTTTAAAATTTTTATTTTATATTAATTTTAAATTTAATTTATATATTATATTTAAAGCTTAAATATTTGTTTATATCTCCAAATATGTTATTTTTTTGATTCATGTATTTTTTTTTTCATTTTTCATTCTTATAAATTCGTTTTTGTTTTTAGTTCCTCTATTTTTTTTATCTTGTTTAATATTTAATTTTAAAAATAAAAAAAATAAACTAATGACTTGACATCGTTATTGATGTAGCATCAATGACATGATACTTTTTCGTTGAATAATACCTTTTGTTGATGTAATACTTGTGATATGACATATGATGATATCATCATAATCAATTAAATTTACATTTTTTAACAGAGTTTGATGATAAGAATTAAAAAAATTGAATGATATAATATAATATAGTATACTAATAATTGACTGATTCTAATCATTTATATTCAAATTATTTAAACGTATTAAACAAATAAATATTTTATCTTTACATTAATATTATGCTAGATTAATATACTAATAATTAGCTGATTCTAATCATTTATATTATAATGGAATATAAATAAATTGATTAATCGATTTTTAAATAATTTATATTATGTAAAGAGAAAAGACCACAACATCATAATTTAATTTGTTTAATTTATATATAATAAAGATTGGCTGATTAAAATCATTTATTTAAAACCAAACAATCAATTGGCTGATTTGAATTTTGAATCATTTATATTCAAATCATCATAATTTACTAATAATTTGAATATAAAACTGAACAATCAATTGGTTGATTTGAAATTTGAATCATTTATAATAAAGATTGGCTGATTATAATCATTTATTTAAAAGAATAATCTATTGACTGATTTTAAATTTGAATCATTTATATTCAAATCATCATAATTTACTAATAATTTGAATATAAAACTGAACAATCAGTTAGTTGATTTGAAATTTGAATCATTTATAATATAATATAATATACTAATAATTGGGTAATTCTAATCATTTATATTCAAATTATTTAAACAGATTAAATAAATAAATTTTTAATATTTACATTAACATATTATAGATTAATATATAAATAATTAGCTGATTATATGGCTAATTTGAATTTTGAATCATTTATAATATAATATAATATACTAATAATTGGCTTATTCGAATTATTTAACAGATTAAACAAATAAATTTTTTATATTTACATTAATATATTATAGATTAATATACTAATAATTAGTAGATTCTAATCATTTATATTGTAATGGAATAGAAATAAATTGATTAATGGATTTTTAAATAATTTGTATTATGTAAAGAGAAAAGACCATGGTATCATAATTTAACTTACATATAATAAAGATTGGTTGATTAAAATCATTTATTAAAAACCGAACAATCAATTGGCTGATTTGAAATTTGAATCATTTATATTCAAATCATCATAATATACTAATAATTTGAATATACATGATTGTTAAGACAAAGGACGAATTTATAACCCTCAAATATTTTGGTAATAACAAACAGTTAAAATATATATGTTTTTACATAATCGTCTAATCATTCGTTCGCAAGCAATCGTCTAATGTTTTTAAATGAATATCGTCTTTATCTTTTGATTAGATAAATTTTGTAATTAACAAATCTTTCAAACGATGACAACATTCTAAAATGATCTGCACATCAATCAGAGCGTAAGCTACCTCGAAACATATAAAGGCTACATACCTACTCTCGAGCAGAGTCAGCTCTTTTAAGCGAAAAAGAAGGAATGTGTGTGCGGATGTCAAAACAGGAAAACGGACATGACAACTACTACAAGATTGAGTATAATAATAGAAAAGATAACCAAACTGCTTTATCGTATAATATGACAAGTTCGTGAAAGGTATTAAATGTTGCATTTAATGCTCTAACGACTTTCTTCATCAGATGAAGGCCGTCTCTTGCAAAGCACTCAACGGATACTTTTGGAGAAGCCTATAAATAGAAGAAGAGACTTTTTTCGTGTAGTTGTTGTTGCTGAAAAATCATAACATCTTTTAGAAACAAAAAAGCTCTTCTCTTGTATACTTTGATTGTAAAAATCTTTTTGTGTACTTACTTGTATATTCGTCTAATAAGACGTTAAACCTAGTGAGGTAACTCGCGAGTAAACATTTTTCCAAATAAATTGGTGGAAGCCTGAAGAGACTTTGATTCAAAGAATACTTTGGTTATTACTTGGAGAGGTAAGTAAAAGACTACATGGGTTGAGCCTGAAGAGACTCGTGGAAAGAATACTTGTAACTTTAAAAAGTCAGTGGAACTTGGTTGTTGCCAAGAACTGGACGTAGTCTCTGGAGTGAGACGAACCAGTATAAATCTTGTGTGCATGCCAGTTTGTCATTCAACTTTCGTCTGTCTTATAAAATGTTTTTAAAAAACTATTTGATCATATCTTTCAGACGATACGTCTTTAACAAAGGTTTTGCAAAAAGTTGCTATAACACAATTCAACCCCCTTCTTGTATTATCTGTGTTTTACAATGATTGGTTGAAATTTGAAATTATATTCAAATCAAGATTCATATCAGGCATAAGTAAAGATTGGAATCAACTAATATACTAATAATTGGTTTTATTCTAATCATTTATATTCAAATTATTTAAACAGATTAAACAATCTTTTTTTTATCTTTACATTAATATTATGCTAGATTAATATACTAATAACTAGCTAATTTTAATCATTTATATTATAATGGAATAGAAATAAATCGATTAATGGATTTTTAAATAATTTATATTATGTAAAGAGAAAAGACCACAACATCATAATTTAATTTATATATGATAAAGATTGACTGATTAAAATCATTTATTTAAAACCGAACAATCAATTGGCTGGTTTGAATTTTAAATCATCTGTATTCAAATCATCATAATTTACTAATAATTTGAATATAAAACTGAACAATCAATTGGCTAATTTGAAATTTGAATCATTTGTGACAAAGATTGCCTAATTAAATCATTTATTTAAAATCGAACAATCTATTAGCTGATTTGAAATTTGAATCATTTATATTCAAATCATCATAATTTACTAATAATTTGAATATAAATGATTGGCTAAAATTTAAAATTTGAAACTATATTCAAATCAAGATTTATATTAGGCACAAGTAAATATTAGAATTAGCTAATATACTAATAATTGGCTGATTCTAATCATTTATATTCAAAATATTTAAACAGATTAAACAAATAATTTTTTTATATTTACATTAATATATTATAGATTAATATACTAATAATTAGTTGATTCTAATCATTTATATTATAATGGAATAGAAATAAATTGATTAATGGATTTTCAAATAATTTATATTATGTAAAGAGAAAAGACCATGGCATCATAAATTAATTTATATATAATAAAGATTGGTTGATTAAAATCATTTATTTAAAACCGAACAATTAATTGGCTGATTTGAAATTTGAATCATTTATATTCAAAATCATCATAATTTACTAATAATTTAAATATAAATGATTGGCTGAAATTTAAAATTATATTCAAATTAATATTTATATCAGGCACAAGTAAAGGTTTGAAATTTGAAATTATAATAACTAAAAGAGCTAAAGGCAGAAATTTAATGCTGGGTTTTAGAAAAATAATTTGAATATAAATAGAAGAGCTAAAGGCAGAAATTGTTGAACATCAGTGTTAACAAAATATGTCTTCGTGTCTTTTAATTGGTGTTTTGAATTTTGGTTTGATATTTGACTTAAATGGATCACATGTTATCATCAATCGATGACATTGTGTCCGGCAAAATAGATTGGAAATTAAAGGTTTGTGTAATTCGATTATGTGTTTTGGTGTTTTTAATATCAAAACTCATAATGTTAGTCTTATATAGTATTGTGTTTTCTCAAATTTATTTAATTTGAACGTTTTATTGTCTTTTTATATATGATCCATAAAGATTTTTGTGATAGCTTTGATAGTTTAGTAGCTATGAAATCCTTTAAATAAATTAAAATGGAAAACATTTTTAAGTGTCAATCTCTGATACACTTATCCATTCTTTTTATTTGTATTGAAAGATTTATAATTCATGGACATTTTATTATAGAGTACAAGCATTGCTAGGTACATAAATTGTTTTGAATAATGCATTTCCATGTTCAAATTATTTATTGAAGCATATTTTTAATCAAGTGATGATGCCTATTTTTTTTTCCAACTAACAACTATAAAATGTATAATGGCTAACTCGTTACTACCCCAACGTAAACGCTTCAAATTAGGAGCACGTCATCAAAACATAAGTAATGGAAATCAATTGTCTCTTGAAATAGAAGGAGTTTATCACAATCAATCCACCCCTTTATCAAATATTTTTTAAGGTATGTTACATGAAAATATAATAAATATTTCATCTTATGCTTACTGAGTGAGAATTGATTTTATCTTGATAAACATTGGTTATGTGTAAAACATTACTACATAGAATTCATATCTAAGTTCTTGATAAACATTGATTTTATCTTGATAAACAATCATTGAATGATGTTCGTGAAGGCAATCAATAGCCCAGTATTCCTTTATCTGATATTACTAATGGTAATTCATATCTAAGTTAAATATTTTTTATGTTATTTAAACATATTTGTGATCCTAATACTTAAGCTAAATTGCTTTTGACTTTAATGTAAAAGCTAATTTTAAATTAAAAAAAATTCATTCTTCATTAATATTGACATGACTCTCATATGGTTTTATAATGTTTATTATGGCATACAAGGGTCAAGTATTAATTTATTTGGTGTATTTAAAATTTCAAAATAATATTTTATGTCATAGTTCAAGGTTCATTCCAAAGTGTTTTATCTACTCATGTAGGATCAACGATTCCAGGTAATAAATTGAATAAATTACTTTCTAAACTTATTCATATTTGCATTAATTTTATTTTTTTATAGAAATTTAAATCGCTTAACTATTGAATTTATTTATAAATATTTTCTTACTTTGTATTAGTTGGAAACCATGTTTTGGATTCTAGAAGAAGGACCTTAGAGAAATGTATTAGCCAAGATAACCTTAATATTTGTTTGCAATCGAAGGAATGTGATATTATGTCATTATCAGGTAAAGTTGTTTGTGTTTTCTTTCACAAAAAATGATCAATACTAAATATGTAAAATATATATCCATATCCCTTGACTATTTAATTTTACTTCAATATTAGTTTGGTAATTTATGTGTTATATATTAACATTAATTGCAGAAAATATAATAACTATTTTTAATAAATATTTCTGAAGGCATGTTACCTAAAAATGTAATAAACATTTCATCTTATGTAGGATCAACGATTTCATGTAATAAGTTCAATAATTTGATTTATAAACGTATTCATGTTTGCATTAATTTTATTTTTTTATAGAAATTTAAAATGCTTACCTCTTCATTTTATTTATGAAGCTTTTTCTCACTTTGTGTCAGATGGAAACTATGTTTTGGATTTGAAAGAAGAACCTCAAAACCATGTATTAGCCAAGATAACATTAATATTTGTTTGCAATCAAAGGAATGTGATGCTATGTCCTTATTAGGTAAAGTAACTTGCGTTTTCTTTTACAAAAAATGATTAATAATAACTGTGTAAAATATATATCCATATCCCCTTTCTTTTTAATTTTATTTCAATATTAGTTTGGTAATTTATGTGTTATATATTAAGGTTTTTGCAGGTTTAAATAGGATTCTTTAGGATTTTGGTTAGGGTTTCGTAATCAATCATTAATTTCATATTCAATTGTTTCTAAAAAAAATTTATTGATTGATTACGAAAATATATATAAAGATATAAAGATTTGAAATAAATTTAAAATAAAGATTTCAAATATATATAAAGATTCAAATATATATGAAAATTTAAAATAAAGTTTGATTAAGAACATATATATCTTAATAGTTTTGATTAAATAGACTTGCATAATAAATTTAATTTCGGTGTACTATTTATTGAATCAAATATTAACTAATTTCTATCAATCAAAAATTGATGTATTTGAAATTAGGGTTTGAAATAAATAAGAATATTCTTAAACAAATAATAAATTAACATTTTAATTTATTAGTATTTTAGTCTATTATATAATTATAAACTATTCAATAGGAAGGATAAGAGATGTTTTAGTTATCATAACGTAAAAAGATATGTTTTATTATAGGTCATAAAAATCAATTAAATTTCGGTGTATAATATATATATATATATATAAAGAAAGGATGTTGGAGCATTGTTTCCTACCTAAACTAGATGTATATAAGTCATTTCAATTTTTTACATTTAATATAGTTAAATTAATCTTTCAAATTTTCTATTAAATTAAAATTATAAAAAAAATATTTTTAGTGGCAAGCTTTAAAATAAGTTAAAAAAAAAACTAAAAGCTCATCATTTCTACTTTGATGGATAATTAATTTTTTGGGTAAAGCCCAAAATATTGTTTTAGGTCTAATTAATTCTCTGATTAAGTTTCATAAAATTGAATAAATGCTCTCATATATATTCTTTCACTAAGGTTTAGGGTTGACTAGCAGATGTATTTTTTCGTTCATTGTTTTTTCATTTGCTTACCTCCATTTGATAGAAAGAGAATTTTGCTTAATATATTTAAATTAACTTGTAGTTTTGACACTTTTTGTGCAGATAAGAGAAAAAAGTTTTTATAGCAATGCATCATTTAATGAATTTGGCGAGGGACGAGAAATGAGGATTGAGAACCAACATTAAGTATATTATCTTACTCTATATCTTTTATTATTTCTTTTGTTCTTTTTATGGGTATCACCTTTGTTCATTCCTTTTATTTTCTTTTTTTCATTTTACTGTTATATTATTTTATGTTTTGATTACTATTGTTCAAGTTTTTCATATATGTTCTTATATTTGTCCTTTCACTGTTATATTATAAATAATATATATATTATTAGTCTTTCTCATTTTGAGCAACAAAAATCAATAATATTATTTTTACTTTATATCTTTAACTTACAAGTTTTTTGTTTTGTTTAACAAGACATGGAGGGAGCATATTATTGTTACAACTTTACTTCTTATTCATTAATTTGCTTCTTTATTATATTTTTTATGTAATTCACTTAACACAATTTAATGAATTTGATATAGTTTAATTATCCAATTAATTATTTTTATTTTTCTACTTAATTCAATTACCTAATTATATGTTTATGAGTGTTATTTATATAGTTTATTATATACTTTAATATTTATTATATACCAAAAAAATACTTGAATGTCTATTAATTTCTCCAAATAAATAATTATATAAAAAATAATTAATTATTTTTATAAAATAAATTAATTATAGACTAATCTCTCTATTTATATAAGGTTTACTTTTAATAAAGAATTAAATTGATTACATTAATAATAATAATTACACAATTTTAACAATTATAAGTTAATAATAATAATAATAATAACCATCAACAGACTCCTTTCAATTCGTAAGAGTCAATTTTAACATTATAATTTTTTATTCTTATAAATTCAAACCTTAACAACAACAACAATAGTGATAGTAATAATAATAGTAGGTTCACTTAATTGTATTTTATAATTTTTTCTCCGCATATATATAACATTTTGAACATAACATTTGCTCAATTGAAAATATAATTAATCATCTTTTTCAATTTTAGTGTAATTACATTTAATTTACTATTAAATATTTTAAAAAATTATAATTTTATTTATGTACATATATTTTTAAAATAATAATAAATACAAATATAAAAAATATATAATTTAAACAAATTCATACAAAACACGAGTTTAAAATCTAGTTAAAAATAAAAATGCCACAGGCAAAAAAACATATTTAAACAAAAAATATGTTTGGTGTCCTCGAGTATGATGAGGTGGATCCCACATTGTTAAATCATCTACATGCGCACGTCTGTCGCGTGGAGAATGGGGATAGCAAAGCTAGCCATATCCAGAGTTGGAAGCAGCTTGTTGGAACTTGAACTCCTGCTGACTATTTCTGACGTCAGTTTTTAATGCTAGCATGTTTTTGTTTTTTTATCATATGCATGAATGGTTCTAAATCTTTCTATATAATATTATAAAAACAATTCTATATTTTAACAATATTTTTTTATTAATTTTTACATAAAAATATTAAAAATATTTTATATTTCCATGACATTAAATATATTTATTTTTATTTAATATTTTTGTATAAAATGGTAAAAATTTTGTAAAATGATATAACATTACTCTATTATAAATAGGAACCTCTATTTTCTAATTAGTTGTATTTACTGTGTTTTGTACGGATTATATAAAAAAATATTTACATATTTTATATGAATATTTTATACTACTATATAACAAAAATACATTTCTTAATTGAAAGAAGTAAACGAAAATTTAAATTACGTATATACATTGAACTTAATTACATCAATTTTCTATATTAATTATGTTAGAAAAATAATGAAATTACATTATCAAAGACAAAAATACTATTTAAGATTATAAATGATATTTAAACAAATTTAATAACAAAATAAAAAATAATGATTTTCTATTTTTATTATAGTCATAAATAATTGAAAATAATATGATAAAAAAATAAAATCAAATCAAATAAGGTATTTGACATATTACTATTATTATTATTATTATTATAATACTAATTAACAGTCACTTCTTAAACATGAAAAAATAATTAAAATATATTCAATATTTACATTTTACTATATTATATAAAATATTTTATAATTACTTACATAAAATATTTTAAATTTTATAAAATTCTATAATTATTTTATGTAAAAAAGTATAATTATTTACAGTTACTAGTTTTCCACTCACAATGAATTATTCATTTTCTTATCAATAAATATCAATGACCTTGTCACTACACAATAACATTACTAAGTGTGGATGTCAAAATACATGCAATTAATAAGTACAATATGCAACTTATATTACTAACATCTATGTTTTCAGTTGATTTTTCCATTGTACTTGAACATCTCTCTTAAAAAGTCCCTTTGTGAAGTTAATCCTTAACATACCACATTACTTTATATTGTCAAAGCTAGCATAATAGTAACAAACAAATGTATATTTAAAATACATGTGAAAAGCTAAAGACATCAACCAAAGTGCATAATCCAACTCACCCAAATCTATGCCCACTTACTCCACCGCGACCTTCACCAAATCCTGCCTTAGATCGCTATTACATTAATGCAAATTCCAGTATAAAATAATTTCGCAGCAAAAAAACGTTTTGAAATTATTGAATGAAGGCACAAGCTTTGCTTTACCTTTCACCCATATCTTTTTATGGCCTAAGCTATCACGGGCTCCCTATGTATAGTGTTTTTCTCTGTGTCTCTGTCAGGAAAAAGAACAAATTTCTCTCTTTCAGTTCTGATTCTTCAAAATAGGTAATGTATTGCACCATTGCTCAACTCAGCTTTTAAACAACCGTGCTAGGACGGAGGAACTTTAGGCAGATGATGGAACTTCAAATGAATCAACCTACAGCGGTAAATTAAAAAGGGACAGCAAATTTGCGGTTGGTTGAACATGATGCAAGTCACACAAGTTGCAAGTCCAACAACAACTACACATACAAGCCGCAAGCATCGAAAATAGTAAATTGCAAAAGAATAAAGTGCAAAGTCAATAACGGAAAAGTCAACTACGCGACTCCTCAGTCCTTAACAAATACTAAGAACGGGACTTCTTAGAAAATATTAAATGCTAATTAATTTAATATAAAATATAAAAATAGATCTTAGTGGCTATTGCCAGTATACCGATGCTGAATCATCATGGACTACTTTATTTATGGTCGTCCATGCTAAAAGGCACTAGATTCCCATTTAAATATTGGACTCGATAATGATTGGAGATCCTTTTGAAATGTTATATATATTTTTTGAAAATATCAAAATCAACCATATTCTAATAATTTTGCTGGAAAAAAACCAATTCCCTATGTTTCTTTTAAGAGTTTAGTGGTTATATACTGTTAAAATAAGAAGTTTTATATTGACAACTAATTAAAAATTATCATTAGTATGACTTTTAAAGTAATTACTGTAAAAGTTAATAAACTTACCATACTATAGTAATTTGTGATTAGATGACAGTATAAAACTGTTTTACACTATTAGTACATAGTCTATTTTCTCTTCTTTTAATACAAAGGTAGTAATGAAGGAAAAAAAAATTTAATTGTACTTTTTATCATTTGATCCCTCAATTTTTAATTGCTCGATTTTGATCTCTATATTTTTAAAATGTGTAATTTTGATTCATTTGTTAGTTTCACCTCTTATATTTAACAAAATTGTTGTCGTGACAATATAGTACTAGCATGGAATTGATATGGTGACAAAAGGGTTGACATAAGTCTTAATTTTTACTTGCTCGATTTTAGTTTTCATATTTTTTAAATTATTCGATTTTGGTGACTGAATTTTTCAAACATCAAACATTTAAGAAATGCAAAATAATATTAATATTAAAGCTTGAACACATGGCCATACAAGTGTGGACAAACAATAAAATACCTATACCACCTAATGCATTTACTACAAATATAATAAAACTAATATATGTAAAGTTTTTAAGAGAGCTTTAGAACGCAAACACCATCAGAGATTTTGTGTTATTAGATTTGTAGATAACAATTTTCAAATAATAATATTATTTTGAATTATAATAACAATAATGTCATCACTCATGTCATAGAAAGAAATAATCTTAACAATTTGGTCATTCAATTTTAATTTGTTTTATTTTTACCACAAAATTCTAAAATAATTTGTTATTTGATATATGTATGTCAGTAGTAGACACAAAATATCAATATTTTAAAATTGATATAAATTATTAAATAATGTTAAAAATACTTTAAACATATAAAGGCTTAAATAAGTTTTTAGTCTCTCAAATTTGGGATAAATTTATTTTTGGTCCTCTGAATTTAAAATTAATATTTTTAGTCCCTGTAATTTAAAAAAAGCACACTTTAATCCTTTTGTCCAAACACTGTTACTGAATCTGTCACACAAAACCTACCTACTAATGTTCTTGTTAGTGAAAACATCACATCAAACTTAATTGATGTTGTATAGTTGACTTAATCTACCCCTCTCAATGATGTTACAGGTGGTTCTAAGGGACTAAAACAAAGTTTTTTCAAATTATAGGAACTAAAAATATTAATTTTAAATTTGGAGGACCAAAAACAAACTTACCTCAAATTTGAGAGACTAAAAATATATTTAAGCCATCTTAAAAATAGCTTTTATATTGAGAATTTTTAATTGAAAAAGTAGATATGGTGACAACCTCACCCTCCAAAATACATATTCTAATTTATAGTTTAAAAGTAAATATCTTTTTTTTTTCTTACATAAAAAAAAAAACAATACTATAATCGGTCCTCAATATAAGAAAGAAATATCTAATCCATCAAGATCAATAAAAATAATTAAAGAACAAAACTTAGGTGTAGTTATTTGTATATTTTTGATGTTGTTCTCCAATTAAAATTAGAATTTCATCTTATTAGTCTGCATGCATTAAAAAATAATGTAGATTATTAAGGTGAAACTCTAATTTTGATTAAAGAACAGTACCAAAAACACTCAAGAAACTGCACTTAAGTTTTGTTCATAATTAAATTATTTAATTTTAATTAATATTGATATGAATTTAAATTTTATTTAAAAAATACCAATATAATTAAATAGATTAAATAGTGGCTATATTTAATGATATTATTATTTGTAATTCAAGAATTTTTTTTTCTACCAATGAATATGGTAAGTTTTGAAATGCCAAAAATGCCACAAATCAAAATTTCCACTAAAATTTAATTTAAACTAAATGACATCTACTTACACGAGGAATGAGTGAGTGTGTTGTAAATAAATTTCACAAAAATTAAGAATATAAAAGGAAGTTAACAATTAATATATTTAAAAATAATTTTATGTTTCTCATAATTAAAACTACAAAATACAACCATTTGTTTCTTTTGAAGGTAGTATAATTTAAGGTGTTTATCAAAAAATAATTTTAAAATATATGAAACGGTGTTTTTTGTATAGATTTTATAAAAGATAAAATTTATTTTATAGTTAGTTAAAATTATAAAAAAATAGTTTTTATTTTAAGAGATAGTTATATTATATATATTTTTAATTATTTAAAATAAAATTAATTTTTTATATTTTAAATTTGAATTTGTTGTTATTTAATCATAATTATCATACATGAGAATATAATTAAGTTTTGTAATAATTATTTTAAAATTTACATTTAAACTAGTGTTTAATTAGCTGATAATATTAAAATCTTTATATTAATAATTTATGAAAATTAAACTTTTCAAATTTTTTTAAAATTTAAAATAATTTGTTTTGAAAAAAATAAAACAAACGGACTATTTAAGATTAAAGGGCTTTTCTACTTTCAAGAATTTAAAATCTAAGCACTTTTTTAGCAATTTGCTCCCTTCCGCTTGTCGCCTTCGGTAAAATCAATTCACAATTTCAGAGACACCGTACCATTTTTGAACAAGCTGCTGAGCTCAAAACTCAAAAGTTCTGATGCGTTCTTTTAAAAGGTACTGCACTGGGTCGTGTAAGGTGTCACCAGCCTGCAAAACTCAATCTTTTGCCGACGTGGATTACTTACAACCAACCCCAAACCGAACACAAGTTCTTAATTTGTATGTAGTGGCGTTCAGAAGATGAGTTGGAAGGAGTGTACTTATTTATTTATTCGGTTTAAAATTTTGATAGGCACAATTTTTTAAATTTGAATTTAACCAGTTAATATATGGAATAAATTTAGGTTAATTCAACTTTTTGTCATAATATATTAATTTTAATATTATATGTAATTAAATTATAGAATTAAAGAAATATTTAATTACAATTAAAGTATATTTTATAATATATATTTTCAGATAAATAATACTATTATTAATATAAATATAATATCATGTTAGACTAAATATTATTTATTGTGTCAAGAAATTATATTATTAATATATAGTTATTTAAAAAATTATACTTTTTAAAATAATAAATGATATTGAACCTGTTTTTAAAATACACTATGTTTAATTTCTTAAACCCAAATTTGTTCTCAAAATATATTAAGTCTAATTTTTTAAACCCTAACCTGTTAAAAGTCCTTTCAAGTCAAACCAGATTAGGGAGATGAGACGGGTTGTGAACACCCTTATTTGCATTAGTTTCTTATGAGTATTTTTAATAGAGAAAACAGGCCATGCACTGACAGTGTAAAGTAGTTTTACATTGTCATCCAATCACAAACCATTATTTATTGTAAGTTTATTGACTTTTATAATAAATATTTTAAAAGTCATACCAACGGTGAATTTCAATTAGTTAACAGTGTAAAACTTTTTATACTAACAGTGCATAACCATTAAACTCTTTTTAATATGTAGTTTTGATTGTATTTTTAATTTTTTTATTTGTATTATATGTATTTATGATCTTTTAAGTTCTTTTTGAGTTAATTAAATTTTTAATTTTAAAATTAAATAAAATTAATTTAACTGATATTTTTAATATAAAGATTTTAAATTATTGTTTTTATCTAAATATTTAAAATATTTACAGTATATTTAATTTATAAAATAATTTAAAAGTTAGAAGTTAAAACTTTAATGAAATTTTGATAATTTTTTAAGAATTGTAATATGTGATATTAAGACTTGAAAGGAGAAGAATTTGATATATTTTATCTTAGATAAAATTTAGAATTTTGATTAGCTAATTTTAATTAAAATAAATTTTAAGTTAATTTAATCAATTTAATTTATGAAGATTTTGAACAAAACATAAAAATTAAAAAGAGAGAGAATTATTGGCATAATTAAATTCATTTGATTTTAAAAATAAAAATAATTAACTTAAAAATTATTATTATTATTATTAGTGGTAGTAGTAGTAGGGAAAATATTTTGTGACTATCTTTTCGTATTTTTTATTTTTTAGATTAGAAGTTAATTGATGCTATATATGTATAATATATTAAGCGATTTTTGAATAATGTAGGAATATATTATTTCTTTATTTATTGACAAGAAAGTAACTAGTATTCAGTAAAAAAAAATGGAATAGATGATGTAATTTGAGTTAAGGGATAAAATTTTGAAGGTTAAACTATTGAGCATGTCCCTGAAATTTTAGACAATTTTTAATTAGGTTTTTGCACTAATTTTTTTTAATTGAGTCCTTAATCTCTTAATTTTTTTTTCAATTTGGTCCTTGGGGCTAACTTCTGTCTGATTATCATTTGCAAGTTAACCCCAAGGACCAAATTAAAAAAAAAAGATTAAGGACTCAAATAAAAAATAGTATAGGAACTTAATTAAAAATTATCTAAAAGTTCAAAGACCTACTCAATAGTTTAACCTTTAATTTTCTAACATTATGTTAATCTAGTAATGTCTTAGGTTTGAGCCTTGTGAACAAAAAAAATGTAGTTGAGATAATAGACCTAATCAAAAGTGGTTAGCCAGTTTTTCAGCAGAGATTAGTCATTAGTAAATATTTTGCACTTATAAGATGATAAAAAAAAAATTTAATTTTTCATCAATAATTAAGTTTGCTTCTTTTCGTATGTGCATTACTAAATATAGCCTTTATATAACATTATTATATATTTGATAAACTTAATTAATTAACAAAATTATCACATGATAAAAAAATTATATAATCATTTAATATAAATTATTTAATTTATTTTATTATTAATTTATTTAATTTATTGTACAAATTGTGTCTATGAGAGTATTCTACCATATTTCATTCAAGTCAATGCTCAGGTTCTAGAATGTTAGTGATATAATAATAATTGACAACATTGGAATATTGAGATCAAGATAAAAGAATAAAAATAAAGTTAAATTATTGAGTAGGTCCCTAAACTTTTAGATAATTTTTAATTAGATCTTTATACTAATTTTTTTAAATTAAGTCCTTATGAGGAAATATTCTATTCAAGTTAATAGAAGGTTTAATTACCTTTTTAGTCTCTATAGTTGCGCGAACTTTATCTTTTGGTATCTATAGTTAAAAATAATCCCTTTTAGTCCCTATACATGCGCTTTCAATACTGGTTTGGTCCTTGCAGTCAAGTGTGTCTTAACTCTATGAAAGAAAACCGTCACAAAATAAAAATTGGCAATGAAAAACTACTACAAATTGATATTTTTTGGTGTTTTTTATTCAATTTGTGGTGGTTTAAAATGATACGGGCCAAACCGATATCGAAAGTGCATGTATAAAAACTAAAAGATTATTTTTAACTACAGGAACCAAAAGGTAAAGTTGGTGCAAGTATAGAGACCAAAAAGATAATTAAACCTTAATATAATCTTTATAGCAATTTAACTTTAGAAATCAAATTAAAAAAATATATAAGAGGTTAAGAACTCAATTAAAAAAATATTAAATACAAAGACCTAATTAAAAATTACTTAACTCTATAGCTTAACCAAATTTTAAAAAAAAATGTATACACCGTATAAGTATATTATAGATTATGAACAAGTTCATATCATTACCATAAGATGAGCAAAAGGTAGCATTTGACGCTATTTTTAAAGGGGCCCCGCGCAGGATCGAGAGAATAGGAAAGACCAGGTCCGATATTACTTCCCAAAAAAGGTAGTAGCTGGAAAGAATCGTCACGTCAAACAAAAAATTATTCGTTTTCAAATTTGGCAACAAAATAAAACCCATTTTATTCATTACTTGGCTGATGGAGCACGCTACACGTCCAATTGAATTCCGATTACAAATCAGCGCCATAGCCGGGTGTCCGTGAATGATGACGTCAAGTCTTTACCACATGGAGGATCTTCTTCTACAGCAAATTCTCAGTAACAATAATGAATAATCATAATAGCAAGTAGTGGCCCAAACTCCAACTCTGAAAAGAAATGAGAGTTGAATTGAGGTGGCCCAACTTCCGAAACCTTTCCTCATGTTGTATTGTCTACGTGGCTTTGCGCTCAACTTATTTTTATTAAAAACAATTATAAAGGGGTTATGTATAGTTATTGAGTGTTATTAGGTTCAAAGACTAAAGGCCTGGTCATCCTGAAAAGTCTTCAATTGGTTAGTCCACTTAAATGTAATTGAGCCTAAGGGTTAGAGATTCACTTGTCCTAGTTAAACGGTCCACAACTCCTCAACCATTAAACCTGAAAGGCTTGAGCGATTTCTAATCTCAGTCGACTTTTTTGGCCGAATGGTTCACAACTTCTCAAGTGTTGAGCCTAAATTACACTCAAGTAGACTAACTGATGGAGGACTTTCCAAGACAGGTCGGCTTTTTGTCTTTGGGCCCATGCTTGACATGAACAAATATACTAATATTTTATAGAATTTAATTAGAATAAATATAATTTTTATTTATATTTATTTTATAAATGTTTAAAAAATTAATAAGAAGTATAACATTATACTTTGACTAATAATATTTCCTCATTTTAATCGTTTTCGTAGTTTCAACAATAAAAGATTCTTTTAAATATATTTTTCATTATTAATTAAAGTTTGTTAAGAATTATAAATTACATTACTATTTAATAAATTTCATTTATTATTTTATAATTTTTAATAAATTCTAATTAATATTAAAATATATTAAAAAGTATATCCTCAATACTTCTCTACGATATTACGGTAATATAATTTTGTAGTGTGATTTTTAATATAACCTTTGTAATTTTTTATTCTGTATTTATAATTTAATAAATAATTATTGCATAATTTTTATTAGTATGTAACTTTTTAACTTTATAGTGAAAAATCAGACATTTACGATTAAAAACAATAAAGTTTATAGTAAAATTTATAAAGTTTATATTAAAAATTATAAATTCACAGTACAATACTACCGTAACACCGATGTAATGGCTAATGTTCAATGTCAAGCGGCAATTTCTAGTTAATTTTTGCTTTATCTCCACATTTGCTGAATGATCAATCCAATAATTGTATCCGCTGATTAATTAATCCTGCTATAAAGTATTTGGAATATTATATTGATTAATTGGCTTATATAAGTTTAGGGGTTGTCTAACTTACATTAAGTAAAAATAAGGTTAAACAACTTCATAAAAAATGATGAGTGTAATTCTTTATATACTTAAAAATGATTGGTACAACTTTCTTAATTGCATCAATCATCTTTTATGAAGTTATTTAATTCTATTTTTATTTTGGGCAAGTTAGATAATCCCATAAGTTTAATGGAGATGCATCGTCAATATACAAGTTTTTTACATTGTTAACTAATTAAAAATCATCTTTTTTATCAAAATCAACAAATTTATCATATATAATATTTGTGATTGGATAACAATGTGAAAAATTGACACACATACTATTCTCTATACAAATATCCATCCTCCTATTATAAATTTTCATTACTTTTAAGAATTATTTTTTTCTTCATTAAACCATACAACTCATTCTAAGTTGAATGTTGAATTTTTTTATTTATAATTTTTTATTTCTTTTAAATATTATTACTTAAATTTAATTGAAATTTTAAATCTTAATACACTATATTAAATTAAAAATATTTTTCACTTTCAAAGAAACTAATTTTTTTTAATTACTATCTTAAATAATTTTAATTTAATTTTAAATTTTGAAATTGTGACATTTATACCAATAAAAAATATATATTCATTTAAATAATTTATTTTCATGATTTTCTCCATTTTAAAAATCTTATCCATTTATAATTTCTATTTTATATAATAAAATATTCATTATTAATAACACAATCATTTAAACTATATTTGATTTATATACCAAAAAAAGTATATTTGGTTTAAGAAAAAAAGGTGAAAGAAAAAAAAAAGTAAAAGAAAGAGAAAGAGAATAAAAGAAACATAGAATAAGATAAATTTTTAGGTTATTTGATAAGAGATAAAAGAAAATAAAAAAATAAATTTTCCCTCATGTTTAGTTATATAAAAAATTAAACAAAAAAAATAAAATAATATAAATATTCTAAAAAAGGAATAAAATGTGTCATAAATAAAAATATTTTTATCAATATGTCTAAAACTAACTTCTTTCCCTCCTTTTTGGTAACCAATTTTGAACGGAACATATATTTTTAGAACCCACTTATATACTTTCATTTCTCAACCTTTCAAGCAGTGGAACTGATGAACACTACGTTCTTTTCCTTTTCTTACTAGTTACTAACCATTCCTTCGTTATGATAGAAACAAACAAGCATCAATATTTTATTTATTATTTAAATTAATCCGTAGGTCTTGAATTATTTAAAAAAATTTAATTAGGTCTCTAAATTACAAAATTTTGTAATTGAGTCTTTAAAGATTTTTTGTAATTGAGTCCCTAAGATTTTTAAAATTGTCACAAATTGTCATTTTGTGGCAGTTTTAAGCTGCTATAAATTAATATCAAAGACTAAATTATAAGAAGTTTCATTTGTTGCTATTATTTAATTAATATTTATTTTATAATTGTGTTGTAGTTATATTTTAACTGTGTTAATATGTGTGTGTATATACATACACACACACATATATAAATAATTAGTTTTAAAAAATATTATGGATTTAGATAAATTGCAAATGTGTGTGTTAATATAAAATTTAAGCTTTAAGATTTAAAAAGGTTGATTGAAAAAAAAATTGTTATAATAGAATTTAAAAAAATGTTAAAAAAAAAAAACTTCATGTTTTGGAGCATAGAACAAACGTTATGTAAGCACTACTAGTTATTATTAATATTACATTCATATAATTTTGATGTGTTCCATATAATGCAACAAAAATTTACTAGTATAATAGTATGTATGTTTAAAAGCATATTTCACATTAATAAATTTAAAACAAATAAAATAATTTACTAGTATAATTATGTGTTGAAAAACAAATTACATATTAATAAATTAGAAAGAAATAAAGTTACATGTAATATTTGAAACTTAGAAGAAACACAAGTTCAAATAATAAATGAAACGAAGATTTGTAATTTCTATAGTCCAAGCTTTAAAGAAAAATATTATTTGTACAATTCATACAATAATATTTTTTGTGTTTATTTTTCTTCTGCACATTATTTATTACATCTTATAACAATAGAGAAAAATAGACACAGAAAATATTGTATAAATTGTTGTACATATAGTATATTTCAACTTTAAATACAAACTGAAATTGAAGATTGACTACAAGTCATAATTAAGTCGAGAAAAATGTTGGAAAAGAAGTATAAAAAATTATGAGTTTAAAACAATAAGATATTTTTAGAGAAATAGATCACACAAATTAAAGTTCTATCAACTTATCTTTCTACAATTACAGACTTGCATGTCTCCAACTTATCTATATACATATTACTTTCTGGTGCACATAGTTTCCCTCTATAACCATTAGCAAAATAATTAAATTAATTAAACCTTAAATATTGAGATTAAAAATAATGTTTTGATATAGCAAGCGTATTTCTTTAAATTGAAATTGAATTCCAAAAAGCCCCACCTCAATCATTAAACTGTAACATAAAGATATAACACAGTTTCAAACAAAAAATTAAATTATACACAAAAAATATCATAAAAAAAAAGAGAACTCTAAACCTGTAAGCTATCGGGGCTTCCCTTTTTAGTTTTTACCTCCTACCTAGTGTCAAATACATACAATATACAAGAGAGTAAATTCTCCCATGGACTTGGAGAACGGAGCCTGAGCCCAAATCTGCCGCCTTATTTTCAATTTACAAGAGACCCGACCCAGTCCAGTGGCAAGAAGAAGTAATCCAGTGGTATGCAGAGCACAGTAGACCCTAGCTTTTGTGACGGTTGAGACTATCCCAAAGCGACGCGCACTGCCTCTTAGCGAAACCCACGCGCTGCTTTTCCAAGTCATACACCACCTCAAACCCTTGCTGTTGATAGTTCCCAAGTGTGGCCCCGGGTCCACCGCTCAACTCCGCGTCATCACCACCGTTCATCAGCATCATGCACCCCACCTTCCTCCGAACCCCATCCGCGCCGTCCAAAAACTCGTAAAAATAATTCCCCCTAGGCAGCACCACGCTGGAATCATTCCCCACAAAATGCAACGTCACTGTGGGCACCTCCACCAACCCCTCCAAGAAATAACACGGCCCGAGGCCCGTTTTGTCCTCCACCTCACTCGCGCGCTTCTGAACTCGCCCGACTCGCCGCTCGAACTCGCCCACCACCGAGTTGTACAAACTCGCCGGCAACATGGTAAACGTGGTCCCGCTATCGACAACCACGCCGCCGTCCCCTCTCCGGTCCACCCTCCGCAGCATCTCCGGCGCCGGAATGGTCTTCCTCCCGACGGAAATTCCAGCGAGCCCCACGCAGTAGAAATAAGGATGCTTCGGGTTCCAAAGCATGGAGGTGTAAACAAACTCACTGTTCCCGCCGAAACCATCGTAGCGGCCGAGAATGAGTGGACTCGGTTCTTGAACTCGTTCTCTGTCGAAAGAGTGAGAAACCAAGCAGTAAGAAAAACGGTTACCGAGTTGCGGAGAGAGGGTAGCGAGTTGTGCAGGGAGGGACAGTATTCCGCGACCGAAACCCGCGACGCCGGTGGGTTCGGCGAGTGCGGTGTGGGCGCAGCCGAATGTGAAGTTTTTAAGGACAAGAGAGGACATGGAGAGGGTGTCGCGGTGGAGGCGCGCGACGAGGCTTCCGTCGCCGTAAGCGTAGTAGAAGGGTGGACACGCGGCGGAGGAGCAATCGGAGGTTTCGATGTTGTCCAGGGGACAGCGCGCGATTGCGCAGAGGTCGTGGGAGGACATGGAAGAGTGCGCCGCGGAACATGCGGGGGACTGACACGAGACGCCGTGGGAGCGCGTGATGTTTAGGGGTTTCGTGGCGTTGAATTTGCCTTCGCAGAGAATGCACTCGAAGGGAGCGCAGGGGAACCACACGAGGTCGCTGCCTGTGTCCATGTAGAGGGTTATGGATTGAGAAGGGTGCGAGCCTAGGTTGAAGGAGAGGGTGTAGTCGCTTCCTGAAGAGAGTGGGAGAGAGACTGGGTTTTGGTGTTGGCGCTGGAAGCGTGAGGCTGAGCGAGTGGATGTGGATTTGAGAAGGTGGTGGGTACTGTTGAATTGGGTTTTGGAAATTGAGTGTGTTAGGGGGAGAAGAAGCATTTGGTGTGAGTGTGAAATGCAGAGCAAAAAGCAGAGGAGGAACAGGGGAGGGGCCATGGCATGGCTTTGAGTTGGAGACAGGTTTTCAATTTTGGGAGAACGAGAGAGTTTATAAAGGAGGGTACGTATCAAGTGGGCGTCGGGCGCATACGAGAACGGTGTTATTGTCTTAGTCTACTGATTACTGAAGATTCAAGTAAAGAAAGGATTAATCATTTCAATTTTCTACTTTGCAATTGGAGGCTGCAGTGCACTTGGTTTTGTTTTGGAATAATAATAATGATTGTAATTTGGCAGGTTAAGCAAAGTATGAGAACCTTCTTTCTCATCACTCTACTCAGTTCTGCGGCTTTACGTCCTTTACCTTTCTCTGTTTACTGGCTGGCGCCGGCTGGGCAAAGACATCAGTTGGATTGGACCGCTTCCTAATTCTAATCCTAATCCTGATCCTTAAGCTTCGGTAAGGAATCTTAAATTGCAAACTTTCATATATATACCCGACCTGGTTACGTTATTTGATTTCATCACTAATAAATCGAAATTATATGCTTTGATAAAAGGAGCTTAAAAGACATGGAATAGAAATCGCTTTGTTGTCACGGTAACATGGAAAATTAGTGTCTAGTGTAACCAATACCTCGCAAATAAGGGTGAAAATAGATTAGATTGAATAAGGCTTTACTTAAATAGGTTTAGTTTGTTTAAAAATTTACGGTCTAAGCTTTGCCTGTTACCTATAATAAGTTTTATTTTTAGGTCCTGACTTGACATATTTAAAAGCCAGACTTGATCTATTAGTTTACTTAAAGACCTATTTTATATTAAAGTTTTTATATAGATTTAACTTTTCTCTACATAAACTAATAGGCTCATAGGTCAATAAGGGGGAAAAAAAACTTCTATGTAAACTAATTATAATTTATACACATTAAAATCGTTGCTATTCAAAGCATGAAACAAAGATGAAAATGGGCAGGAAAGGTTTTGAAAGAATTAAGTTTAACATGTTTATATGATATAAGTTTATTTTTAATATTTAATTTGACATTTATGATAACTTATTTAAAAGTTTATTTTGTAATAAAGTCTTTAAACATAGCATAAATTTATTTTTTGATAAGTTTATATGTTTGATTCTTTATGTATGTTAACATGCTTAATATTTAGAAAAGGTAAATTAATATATAATTTTAATATATTGTAACAAATTTCATATAATAATGACAACAAAAATTATTATTTATATTTACTTAAATAGGTCAGCCTAGTTAGGCTCAAAAGGGTTTTTAAAAGGCCAAAATACGATGTTCTAATGATCTGCACACCAGTTAGTTATAAAAGCGTAAACAACCTCGAAATAAATGAAATCTACGTACCAACTCTCAAGAAAAGATCACTTTATGTGTAAAAGAAGGAATGTGTGTGCGGGTGTCAGAACGGAAAAACAAATAATCACTGCTACGAGATTGGGTACAAGAATGGTAAAGATAAGCAGACCGCTTTATCTTATCAAGGGACAAGTTGGTGAAAGGCATTAAATGCTGCATTTAATGCTTCAACGACTCTTTCCAACAACGAATACTTTTTGGAGAAGCTTATAAATAGAAGAAGAAGCTCCAGTCTCAAAAGTTAGTTGGTTGACTAATTAAAATCTCCATCTATTAAAAAAGTTTTCATCTTGTAATACTCTGATCGTAAAAATTTTATTTATTCTTCATTGTATATTCGTCTGTTAGGACGTTAAAACCAGTGAGGTAACTCACATTCAACCTTTTCTTTAAGAAATTGGTAGAAGCCTGAAGAGGTTTTGATTCAAAGAATACTTGAGTTATTGCTTGGAGAGACAAGTTAAAAACTACTTGGGTTGAGCCTGAAGAGGCTTGCTGAAAGAATACTCGTAACTTTGATAAGTTAGTGGAACTTGGTTGTTGCCAAGAATTGGACGTAGTCTCTGGGATAAGACGAACCAGTATAAGTTGTGTGCTCTCTTTTCTTTCACAAACAACATTCGTCTTTCCTTTAACAACGTTTCCTTTCAAAATCTTTTGAAGTTGTCGTTCAGACGAAACTCCTTTGAAAAAGGTTTTGCGAATATTTTATAACATAATTTAACCCCATTTCTTGTGTTATTCGTGTGTTTCACAATTATTATTGTTATTATTATTATTATTATTATTATCATTATTATTATTATTATGTCTACTGATTTTGTTAATGACTAATCTCCATCAAGGATTAGTAGGTTTTCCACTCTTAACCACTTTTTTTTTTCCATTCACAAAATTTAAACTTGAGCACTTAATTAAGAAATTTGAGGCCCAATTTTGTTCGAACCAACGTATTATTATCAAATAATGATTAAATTACATATTTTAAGAGAATTATTTTAAATAATTAGAATTTTATTTCATTATATAGGATTAAATTAAAGAGATCATAATTTTGAAGTTGGGAAAAATATTATAAACATGAATTATGTGAGTAAAGTCACATAATCTTTTATGTTTATTGATTTAATATGGCGTGTTAAAATTTTAAATTTAATTCAAAATTAAAATGAAATTAATTAATTTTAATTAATATTATTTAAGAAAAGTATAAATGTAATAAAATAAATAAAATGAGGTTAAGTTAAGAGAAACTATGTGATTTAATATAAAAAAAAATAACTTTTAAAAATCTTGTTTTAAAATAAAGATGTTTGGTTTATAATATGAGAATGATTTATATATATTTTTAAAACTATTCTTTCTTTTTTTAAGATCTTTGGTATTTGGATAAATTCATTTAAAGGAAAAAAATCTCCTAGTACCAACTTGTAGAGCACAGAGATAATATAAGAAAGGGGGGTTGAATTGTGTTATAGCAAATTTTCTTAAAACTTTCATTAACTACGTATCGTCTGAAGTAAGATCAAAAAGATTATCAAAAATGTTTTGTAAGACAAACAAAAGCTGAAAGACAAACTGAAAAGCACACAAAATATATACTAGTTTGTCTCACCCAGAGACTACGTCCAGTTCTTGGCAACAACCAAATTTCACTAACTTTTTCAAGTTACAAGTATTTTTTCCACAAGTCTCTTTAGGCTCAACCCAAGTAGTCTTTCACTTGCCTCTCCAAGCAAACACCCAAGTATTCTTTGAATCAAAGCCTCTTCAAGCTTCCACCAATCTCGTTGAGAAAAAGGTTTACTCATGAGTTACCTCACTGGGTTTAACGTCTTAACAGACGAATATACAATGAAGTACAAAAAGAATTTTACAAACAGAGTTTACACAAGCCTTTTCTTTTAAAGAAATTTATAATCAGCAGTAATGACAATGACAACAACAATTTTCAAAAGAGGTTTCTTCTTCTGTTCATAGGTTTTAGAAAGAAATCTGTTGAGTGCTTTGTAGAAGATGGCCTTCGTCTGATGAAGAGAGTCGTTGGAGCATTAAATGCAGCATTTAATGCCTTTCACCAACTTGTCATATGATAAGATAAAGCAGTTTGCTTATCTTTTCTCTTCTTGTACACAATCTTGTAGCAGTTGTCATGTTCGTTTTCCCATTTTGACATACACACATATATTCCTTCTTTTTCGCTGACTATCTTTGAGAGTAGATATGTAGGCTTTATACGTTTCAAGATAGCTTACGCTCTGATTGATGTGCAGTTTATTTTAGAACGTTGTTATCGTCTGTAAGATTTGTTAGTTACGAAATATATTTGATCAAAAGATAAGACGATATTCATTTTAAAAACATCAGACGATTGAATGCGAACGTATGAACAGACGATTATGTAAGGATATATATAATTTTAACTGTTTGTTATTATCAAAATATTTGAAGGTTATAAATTCGTCCTTTGTCTTAACAATCTCTCCCTTTTTGATGATGACAAACAATTATAGTTCCTGTAAAACATTTTTCTATGAAAAACATTTTATATATGTGTACTTCAATTAAGCAGATGTAATATATATAAAGAGGTAACTGAAGGAAACTAGACGATACATTCAATATGTAATTCATCATTGTAAAAAAAAATCTCCCCCTGAGATAAATATCTTTATACTCCCCTTTGTCTTTTATTTTTCTCCCCCTTTTGGCATCATCAATTAGAAGATTCAGAGTCTGAAGATGTAGATGATGAGCCGAGGTCACTTTTGAAGCGCTTGGCCAGCTTGGCTAACAAAACTTCTGCTCATTTGCGTTTCTTGCGTTCTTTCTTAAGATCAGCTTCAAGACGCTACACAGTCTGCTTCAATTCATTGAAAGCTTGTCTGTCATCTGAAGGTGTAGGTGCAAAGCTGGTAGCTGCTTCATCACTGGGTTCCTCTACAAAACATAAGTTGAAAACATAGGGTACAGGAGGATCATAAAACCAAAAGTGGCCATAGGATAGAGAGATTTCAAAGGTTTCAGAGGAGAAGAAGATATAGGTTTGGGGTAGGTTTATGGATAGTTGGTTTTAGGGGTTGGATGTACAGTTGGAGGGAGATAGAGATACTTGCGTCTAGTGACCTGTCGGACGAAGTGCAGCTTCATGACTTAGCAGACTCTTCTCATCAGCAGACAGACTAGAGAAGTGTTTTAGTGCTTCAACATGGTCTTGCAACCTTTTGTGGTCTGTGCTTCGGAGAGTTGTTTTTCCTTTAAGTTTAGCCAATTGTGCAGACAATGGAGCTCTCTGTTTGATCATCAAGTGTCTTCAGGGGTTACGTCTGAACTTTGGTTCTTTTCCTTTCCCTATAGACAGATTTTTGCAAGGATAGTTCTTCTGACAGCAGATGTGAAAGGTAGTCCATGGCTGCATGAGGAGCCACATTCGAGTAGCCATAAATCTAGGCAAGCCTAGTTTAAGGTCTTGCCTCCGCTCACAGATTGCATGCTGCAAGGAAATCTACATCTTCTCTCGTAGGAAGTTATTCATCACCCTTCCTAATTCCCAGTCATCATCACCAATTTGCCATTTTTCAAAATCTGGACTGTTTTCTGGACGAATGGCGAGGGGGTAAGTCTTGATCATCCCATGACAGAACGAATATATGATTTTGGGCTTGTAATGATACGTTTTGCACATGATTAGATACTTTGAGTAGTTGCATTTCAGCATGAAAGGAGAGGTGTGACAAAGAATCCCACGCTGTCTCCAAACTTTATATCCAGTTGGAAATGTCGTTCTTGTTGAGGGTGGATAGACGAAGATTGAAGCGTTTGACAAGGTACTATATCCTTCCTCCTAGACGTACGGGGTGATGTGCGACTCATAAGACATGGCTGGGGTAGCTTCTTCTTCAATATCAAGAAATTTTTCAACGTACCCATGGCGTACCAGAAGTGACCATTCTTCATTGATGAGAGTCGTCCATATCCTTGGATTATTTACTTCGTTTAGTTCATAATTGATTGTAGATTGAAGTTCTTCTGGGTCGAAGGGCTCTAGTAATTGATATTCTTTTGTTTTTCCAGTCTAATGTGACTCAGGTTGCTCAAAGTATATCATTGTGCGCCTTTGGAGACGTTCAGACGGAGGCGTTTTAGAGTGATAATCTTCTGGTGCTGTTTCGTCTATCATAGGTGTAACTTCTCTAGACGAAGTTCCTTCTGTTCCAGGTTCCGGGAAGGAAACAAAGAGTGAAACAGCCCTTGCAGGCTGATCAACACTAGGTGCCGCTATTAAGTCTACAGAAAGACGGTTAAAGACTTGAGATAAAGAAACAGATTATGAAACTTCCCAGAAAAGAGATCTAGGTAGTCTACCTCTTGAGGTAGTAGCAATGTCCTCTAGAGTCAACAGCTCTTGCTCTTCATGCTCTGTAGGGGCTGTTTGTAGCGAGTGCTCAATCACATATTGAAGCACTGCTTCCTCGATCTGTTCTGGCTCAGTCTCAGCTAGTTTCTCTTCTTCTGCTTTCTTCTTTTTCTTAGCCTATTTTGATTCAGCTCGAGCTCTCTTGAGCTGCTTTTCTTCTTGAGCTTTTTTTTTGTACTAGAATCTTTTTGGATTTTGAGGGCCTTTTAGATGATTGGGTAGATGGAGTGGATTCAGTAGATGTGGGTGGTGGAGGTGGTTGTTCTGATGGAGGGCAAGAATGGTTGTGCTTGGAGTATGAAGAAGGGTGTTAATGGGAAGGTCATCGTCTGAGTCAGGTTAGGGAGTTGGTTTGGATCTCAGACGAATGGTTAAGGGTTTTTGTTTCTTGTAAGGTGGAGACGATGGGTTTTGGGGTTTGGTCTGTTGTGGTTGAGGGTCTGGTTGTGAAGGTCTTTTGATAGATAACTTAGGTTTCTATGGTTTGGTCTGTTTGGGTTGTGGTTGAGATGGTTGGGGTTTCGTTTGTGGTGGAGGTTGAGTAGACGTAGTACCAACGTAGGGGTTAGTAGACGATCCCACTCTGAATGCAGTTCCAACAACTTCTTCTAATGGTTCTTCCTTGATCAATGCCAACTCTGGATGTCTGGCAACATATCCAGAGAAGAAATGTGCAATCCTCATCTTCCTGATGATGGATACATCGATCTCAGAACCTTGTTTCATCTTCTCCAACCTAGATTCTTTTATTCGCGCTAGACGAATGATTTTGGTGAAGAGCATGGCATAGGGAATAAGATGCTTCTGCTTGCTCTGGGCCCCTTCCTTCGACTTGGAGACACAGGATCTCCAGTTGTCCAGGATTAATGCAGGCAAATTGACCTTCTGACCAGTCAGCATCTTGTATATGCAGAATCTGTCATTGGAGGTTACATTATCCTTTAAGCATTTTCTTGGTAGAATAATGTGTAGCAAGACGTTGTGAATTAATCTGTAGATAGGCTTCATGTTTGAAGAGTACAGAAACCTATTCAGAATATCTTTGTTCTCAATTTGAGGCCTGGGCATTCCATACAATGCCCTGTCGACAGTTTCTAGGGTTATAACCTTTTCCCAGTCTTTAGTAAAGAGGTCACCCTCCTCTTTATAGTCGGACGCTGCTGCAATGGTGTCGGTAAAGATGATGATGGCTTGATTGTCAACTGTTCCAGTGATAGTGTCGTTAACCTCAGATGCAGAGGCTTAGAAGTAGGCGTACGGTGCATGGTACTAGGAGGTTCTCTTTTGCATGAAGGCTTCCCATTCGACATTTTTGATATACATTTGCAAAGGGAATCCTTCTTCAAGTTTTTGTAAGACAACCCGTTTTCCGGCGACAAAGTCAATTTCTGCAAATCTCTCCATGGGCACAAGCTATTTTTGGGTGGCCATGAGTTCTATCTTGAGAGATTTAAGAGCAAAGGTAAGGAATAGGGTTTGAGTTCAGAGAGTTTGAAAAGTTTTTAGAATGTGTAAGTGATGAAAAGAGCGGTTATTTTAAATAAAAGAGAAGGTCGAAAGTACTAAAGAGACGTGCATTTATGATGACTTAATGTGATAGGGGAGACGACGCACGTTTCTTGGGTGGTTATCGAGAGTAATTAATAGGGGAAATATCAGACTAAAGAAAAACTTTTCATATTCAAAGACGATCATGTCAGTAAGACAAAATATAATGGAATGTAAGACGATATATAATAAGATGAAACTTAGATAATCAAATAAGATGATGCGTGTAAGACGTTTTTATTCTTGCAAAACTTTCATGTGCAAATTTTCTAAGATGAAGTTAAAACGTTCTACAGGTAAGACTTTTGTAAAGATATCGCCTATTGATGGTCTGTATCAATGAATTTAATATCAAAAACACCTTTTTGAACATAGTCACGAATAAAGTGATGTCTTATCTCTATATGCTTAGCTTTAGAATACTGAATGGGTTTTTAGATAAATTGGTTGCACTAGTATTATCACATAACACAGGAATGTTATGCTCAAAGCTAGAGTAATCTTTAAGTTGATACTTTACCCATAGGAGTTGTGAGCAGCAACTAGCAGCAGATACATATTCAGCTTCAGTAGTTGATAATGCAATTGAGTTCTGCTTCTTGCTAGTCCAGGATATAATACATGGTCCGATGAAATGACATCCACTACTTGTGCTCTTTCGTTCAAGTCTATCACCTGCATAGTTTGCATCTTAGTATCTTACTAACCTGGAATCTTTGTTTTTCTCATAGAATAAACTGAGGTTAAGTGTACTAACAAGATATCTAAAAATCCTCGTAACAGCTTTTAAATGAGACTCTCTAGGGTCAGATTGAAATCTGGCGCATAGATAGACGCTATGCATGATGTCTGGTCTACTAGCAATTAAATAGAGAAGTGAGCCAATCATACCTTTATAGATAGTATGGTCTACAGGGTTACCTGATTCGTCCTTTGTCATACCAACAGACAGATGCTTTGGTGTGCTCATAGGTTTTGACTCATTCATCTTATATTTCTGAAGCAATTCCTTTGTGTATTTTTGCTTATGAATGTATATACCCTTCTCTTCTTGTTTAACTTGTAGGCCAAGGAAGAGTTTTAATTCTCCCATCATGCTCATCTCAAATTCACTCTACATCAAATCTGAGAAATCCTTACATAGAGTTTCATTAGTAGCACCAAAGATTATATCGTCTACATAAATCTGGACTATAATGAAATCTTTGTTGGATTCCTTTTTAAAAAGAATTGTGTCTACTTTACCTCTCATAAACCCATTTTCAATAAGAAAACCGCTCAGTCTGTCATACCAAGCACAAGGTGCTTGTTTAAGACCATACAGAGCCTTTTTAAGTTTGAAAACATGGTCTATAAGGTTTGGATCCTCAAAACTAAGAGGTTGTCAAACATAGACTTCTTCCTCAATGAAACCATTTAAAAAAGCATTTTTCACATCCATTTGAAAAAGCTTAATGTCTTTATGAGCGACAAAGGCAAGCATAATTCTAATAGCTTCTAATCTAGCAACAGGAGCAAAGGTTTTAGTGAAAGCAATACCTTCTTATTGATTGTAACCTTGAGCCATTAACCTTGCTTTATTTCTGATCACTTTACCATTTTCGTCGAGCTTGTTGCAGAATACCCATCTTGTTCCAATGATGCTCTTATGTTCTAGTTTGGGAACAAGAATCCAAACATCATTTCTTGTGAATTGATATAATTCTTCTTGTATAGCTATCACCTAGTCATTGTCTGTTAGTGCTTCTTCTATCGTCTTAGTTTCAATTTCTGAAACTAAGGCACAAGACGCTTGATTCTTTAGTGATGATCTTGTTTTAACTCCTTCAGTTCGTTCTCCAATAATCTGATCTTGAGGATGATAGGTAACAAACTTCCAATCCTTGTGAGATCCCTTTGTCTAATTATTGGTCTGTTGTGGAGAAGTTTTTTATGATTCTTTTGCTTCGTCTGTTCTTATTTGATCAGACGATTCTATCTGTAAATCTGCAAAATCTTCTTCCAAATTTGATAGTCTCATATCAGGGGTTAGTGTATCATTAAATTTAACATGGATAGATTCTTCTACAACAGAAGTTCTAGAGTTGAATACTCTAAATGCTTTTGATGTGTCGGAATATCTAAGAAAAACACTTTTATCAACCTTAGAGTCAAATTTTCTAGTTGATCTCTAATGTTGAGAATGTAACATTCACATCCAAAAGAGTGAAAGTATGAAATGTTGGGTTTTCTTCCTCTCCACAGTTCATAAGAAGTCTTTTTAAATATTGGTCTGATCAATATTCTGTTTTGGACGTAACATGTTGTATTTACAGCTTTTGCCCAAAGTACTTAGGGACTGAATTTTCACAGAGCATGGCTCTTGCCATCTCTTGTAGAATCCTATTTTTCCTTTCAACTACCCTATTTTGTTGAGGTGTTCTTGGTGAGGAAAAGTTGTGGAAAATTCCATTCTTTTCACAAAAGGATTTAAACTCAATATTTTCAAATTCAGTTCCATGATCACTTCTAATTGTAGTAATACAAAACCCTTTTTCATTTTGCACTCTCTTACAGAATATTTCAAACATATTAAAAGACTCGTGTTTGTGAGTTAGGAAATAAACCATGTATATCTATAATAGTCATCAATAATGACAAAATCATACTTTTTCCCACCAAGACTAAGTTTTTGTAAGTCCAAACAAATCCATATGCAGTAATTTTAATGGTCTGGAAGTGGAAACAACATCTTTTGATTTAAAAGAGGTTTTGATTTGTTTCCCTTTCTAACATATTTCACAAAGAAGATGAGTTTTCCAAGAAATCTCAGGCAATCCTTTTACTAAACTCTTTTTATATAGTTTCAAAATATGTTTCAAATTGATATGCCCGAACTTTTTATGGCAAATCCATTTTTCATCTTCTTTGGTCATTAGACATGTAACATTTTGTTTGTTCAGGTCTTCAAACTCAATCTTATATAGATTATTATGTTTGTTAGCAGTAAAGAGAATGGATTCACCATTTCTTTTGACTATGCATGATTCTTTGTTGAAGAATACAATAAATCCACTGTCACAAAATTGACTAATGTTAAGTAGATTGTATTTTAATCCTTCAACACATAGGACATTATTTATGGATGGAAGAGAAGGCTTACCAACTTTACCTATACCAATGATTTTTTCTTTTCCATTTCCACCAAATGAGACTGTCCTTTCATGTGATTGGAGGTTTAAGAACATAGACCTTTCTCCTATCATGTGACGTGAGCATCCATTGTCCAGGTACCAGAATGAATCCCCCCTTTTTCCTATTAAGAATATCTGCAACAGGAATTATTTGAGATTTTGGTACCCAAATACTCTTGGGTCCTTTAGTGTTAGTCCCAATGATCTTATTTGACCTTTGTTTCCTTTTGTGTTGACATCTTTGGAATGAATGTCCAGATTTGCCACAAAAGTTACAGAAGGTTGAATAAGATTTAGAAGATAATGGTTTAGCACTTTTATCTTCTACATATCCACTCCCAGATTTGTTAGACAGAGATCGTCTATGTTTTAAAATCATTTGAAGTTTTGAAGATCCGTCTACAAATTTGGTCAGATCATGTTTTAGACTAATGACTTCTTTCTTTAGTTTATCAACTTCAGAAAGAAACATTGCCTTTTCAGGATCTGAGGCTAGACTCTTTTGCATTTTCGTCAGATCTCTCTTGAGTATCTCATTTTCTAAAATAGCTTCTTGATATTTTTTATACTCAAGACCAATCTTATGTGAGTTAGCAAGAAGAGTGTCATATGACATATATTCGTCATCAAACTCAAATTCACTATCATTAGACTCATACAGAAAGTTATTATAATCAGAGTTTACCTCAGACATTACTTCCCCTACGTCTGCCATAAGACATATATTAGTCTTTTCATCGTCTAAACTGCTACTACTACTGTCCAGATCTTCCCAAATGGCTAGAAGATTTTCTTCTTATATTTTTTCTTTGAACTCCATCCTTTCTTTAGTTTGGGGCATTCAGCCTTAATGTGTCCGAACTTTTTGCACTCAAAGCAGATGGTCTCATTGTTCTCTTCTTGAGGATGCTTTCTGTATCTAGTGTCCTTCTTTCTAGAAGATTGCTTGAATCTGTCTTTCTTCTTGAGCATCTTCTTGAATTTTCTAGTGATGAGGGAGATCTCATTGTCTGTTGAGCAGCTAGAGCTTTCGTTTGAACTTTCGGATTCCTCAAATTGAACCTTCAGCGCTTTGTTTCTTCCTTTTGTCTCAATTTTTTCGTCTGCTCTTTGACTTGATTCTCCAATCTTTAGAGCAACTGAGTCATTATTTTTGACTTTGTCTCTTTTGAAAAGATGCACTTTATGTACTCTTAGAGCTCCCAGTAACTCATTTAGAGTTAAGGTCTTCATGTCCCTTGCTTCAGCTATGGTTGTAGCTTTGGGTTCCCATACTTTGGGGAGACTGTCCAGGATCTTGAGATTGTTTTGAGCCTTAGAGAACTCAACACCAAGACTTTGAAGTCCATTTAAAATTGTTTGAAATCCTCCAAACATTTCATAAATGGTCTCTGTCTCCTTCATAGTGAACATCTCATAATGTCTTTGGAGAGTTGCTGCTCTCCTGAGACGAACATCTTCCGTGCCTTCATGTGTTATGCGTATAGCATCCCACATTTCCTTAGCAGTTTTGCAGCTGCAAAATTTATTATATTCAGTTTTTGATAAGGCACAGGTTATAATGTACTTAGCTTTTGCATTTTGTTGTAACATGTTGTAGTCATCTTGATTGTATTCGTTTTCTGGCTTGGTTACAACATGATCTCCATGTGTGATGATTCTCCAAATACTATAGTGAGTGGACTTGATATACATTTCCATTCTGTCCTTCTAGTATGCATAATCTTCTCCATTGAAGGCTGGGGGCCTTGATAGAGAGGCTCCTTCAGGAATGAACTGTCTTTCAAGGTTTGCCATGCAGATCTTTTCCTCTAACACTTGTTAAAGTGCTCAACCCTTAGAAGCTGAGCTCTGATACTAAATTGTAGAGCACAAAAATAACACAAGAAGGGGGGTTGAATTGTGTTATAGCAAATTTTCTTAAAACTTTCGTTAACTACGTATCGTCTGAAGTAAGATAAAAAAGATTCTCAAAAACATTTTGTAAGACAGACAAAAGCTGAAAGAAAAACTGAAAAGCACACAGAATATATATTGATTCGTCTCACTTCAGAGACTATGTCCAGTTCTTGGCAACAACCAAGTTCCACTAACTTTTTCAAGTTACAAGTATTCTTTCCACAAGCCTATTCAGGCCCAACCCAAGTAGTCTTTCACTTGCCTCTCCAAGCAAACACCCAAGTATTCTTTGAATCAAAGCCTCTTCAAGCTTCCACTAATCTCGTTGAGAAAAAAGGTTTACTCGTGAGTTACCTCACTAGGTTTAACGTCTTAATAGACGAATATACAATGAAGTACAAAAAGAATTTTACAAACAGAGTTTACACAAGCTTTTTCTTTTAAAGAAATTTATAATCAACAGCAACAATAATGACAATGACAACAACAATAACAACAACTTTCAAAAGAGGTCTCTTCTTCTATTTATAGGCTTCAGAAAGAAGTCCGTTGAGTGCTTTGTAGAAGACGACCTTCGTCTGATGAAGAGAGTCGTTGGAGCATTAAATGTAGCATTTAATGCCTTTCACCAACTTGTCATATGATAAGATAAAACAGTCTGCTTATCTTTTCTCTTCTTGTACACAATCTTGTAGCAGTTGTCATATCCGTTTTCCCATTCTGACATACGCACATATATTCCTTCTTTTTCGCTGACTATCATCGAGAGTAGGTATGTAGGCTTTATACGTTTCGAGATAGCTTACGATCTGATTGATGTGCAAATCATTTTAAAACGTTATCGTTTGTAAGATTTGTTAGTTACGAAATATATCTGATCAAAAAATAAGACGATATTCATTTTAAAAACATCAGACGATTGAATGCGAACGTATGAACAAACAATTATGTAAGGATATATATAATTTTAACTGTTTGTTATTATCAAAATATTTGAAGGTTATAAATTCATCATTTGTCTTAACACAATTCAACTTTATTTATGAGGAATTATATTTCTTGCCACTTTAACTATTAGGCATTAGTACACTATTTTTATTCTTAAGGATAATAAAAATATAATTTGATTAAAAATATACTAATAGTGTAAAAGATATGTTTACATTATTAGTATATTTTATAGTAAATGACTTAAAAATATTATAAAATATTTTATAAAATATTATACAAAAAATTATATAAATATATTTTATCAGAAGTATAAAACAATTAATTATTTAAGAGTTTAAAATGTACCAATTTATTCTGTAATTTTTTGGGGGACTACCTAGCATTTTCTATTGATGATGAAGGTTGGTCCGAATCTTATTCTCCTAGATAGTGGAGGGCTTCTATCAACGAATTTATTGAATTAGAGGTAAAACAGAGAAAGACATAAGGCAGGACAAAGCAAAAAAGAAACGTGGCAAAAGAAATCAACGTCAATGTTAATTATTGACTGCAAAGAAATCAACGTCAACCTGATTTTGGAAATTTTTATTCAGCTTTATTATTTGAATATCAAATGATTAATATTATATTTAATATTGCAATAATTTTTTTATTTTTTACTTTTTTTTTCCGTATATGTACATTTTCAAAATATTTTTTTCAAAATTAAAGAGAACAATATAAACTAATTCATTTTAGTTCCATAAAATACATTTCATTTTTAATTAAAATTAAGTACACCTTAAAATCAGGCTAAATAAAAGTGAAAAAATATTTTTTGTGTTAAAATAAAAATCTTGTTAAATTTTATTACAATTTTTTAGAATAAAAATTTAAAAATTAAATTATTTTAATATAAATTTACTTTTAATTAAACTTAATTTTTTAAAATCAATAATTTAAAATTGCGTTTGTAGATGTTCATCATGAATCGACTAACGCTGGAACAAAAAGATGTCAAATATTCAAAGTATCTGTCAAAGTCAATCTAGTTCAATAATTTAGATGTAATGTATTAACCTAATTAGTCAAATTTCTTCTCACTGGCTACTTTTTCTTTGGATAGTACTTCCGCTTTTCAATTTTGTTGGGCTACAAATAAACAGATAACTTGAAACCAAAAATTTACAAGGGGTCAGGCTCCACATATGATAAAAATTTGGAACAAGTTAGTTACACAATATTTGTTTTATAATTCGCTCATCTCTATTTTTAATTCTAGCGTTTTGATTGGTTCACATATCTTTATTTTTTAGTACGTTAACATTTTAAAAATTAAGTAACGGTGAAGAGTCTATTATATTTATATGTTTTTTAAAATTTATAATTACAATTTTACAAATTAATAAATGTTTAAAAGCAGTTACAAGTAAAATAAGAATATTTATAATCTCGTTCTTGTATTTCTATTTATAATTAACTTACAATAGTTATGATATTCTAAGAAAACGAAAATTGTGACCACATGATAGATTTTCATATGTGACATCTGGTACTAAGCTAATAAAAGATTGTATAAAATTTGGCTTTATCATTTTTCTCATTTAAACAATTAGTAGCTAGTTCAAATGTTTATTCAATAAATAATAAACTATTAGACGATATTTAATAATTTTAAATGCTAAATTATTATTTTTGTATTCATCTTTCTTGTTTTATTTTTCAGTTATCTTGTGTACACAACTTTTCTTTACCTGTTCTCTCAAAAAAATCTTTTCTTTACTTCTTCGGTTCTTCCCCTTTCTTTTCTTCAATTGTGTCCCTTTCTAACTAGTCGATATATAACGTAAAAAAAAAAACCTAGTAGATATATTTGTAGAAACACATCATAAGCTGATTTCTGAGGATTTTTCTTTTTAGAAATTAACATTAAAATCCTTCAAATAATTAATAAGATTTAAATATGTTTTTTTTTGTACAACGGTGGTGATAAGGTTTAAATCTAAGATCTCATGTAAACTACCCCAACCTTTAATCATATGTTTTTAATTCTTAAAAGTAGAATATTTTCAAAATCAATTATTATTTAAATTTTATTAATTTTTAGGCATTCAAATTATAAGAAAAACATGTACTTTTAGTCCCACTAAAGAGCTAAAAATGTAGCATTTTTATTAAAGATAAAAATTAAAAATACACGAAATGTAAATATAAATTAAAATAAAAAATCATATTTTCAATAACTAGAAACATATTTAATTTTAGAATTCAATTATAATGTACTAACAGTGTGAAAGTAATTTATACTGCCATTTAATTATAGGTTCACATATAACTAGAAATTGTTGACTTATATAATTATTTTAAAAGTCATATTTAAATTAATTTTTAGTTAATTTACCGTGTAAAAATTTGTAGACTAATAATGTGTCAAAATTAATCTCTTTAAGTTTATTAAAAGACATTATTCGAATGTATAAATAGGCTAAAAGTATGATTTGTTAACAATAATCTCTTAAACTAATTGTTTAAACGAATACTTCTTTTTTTTTTTGATGATTTAAACGAATACTTCTCATGATGAGGAAAATGGAAAGAGAATAGTTAGCCAAAAATATAAGTATCAAATTATGAAGCTCATCATTCACAACAATTAAATTATATACTAAGAAGCATCAGTTATACACTCTTCAAGGCCACCAGAATAAAAGGTTCTCTATTGGCTGTTAAAATTGCAACCCGTGTCCTACCTGCCGAGTCACTTTCATGCTATTAGTGGATGATAGCTATTTGGGCCGGTCTCACCAATTATTTGTCTCTAAACATGCAAAATAATATAGTTTCCCTTGGCTGAAATTCCTTATGCCGTGGTTCCACTGAAGTTTAGGTGAACATAAATAATATAATTTGCATTTTTTGTGGTTGGATTTGGTAGGCACACTAGGAAAAGCACTTATTATCTTTATTCTTTGTGATTATTAGTAAGGTCAACAAAGTAACATAAAATTGGCTGCTTCGGCTAAACAAAGTCATCTACATTGAGTATTGAGTCTCTACCTAATGGATGGTAGACCAATCCTAAGAAGTAGCATGCATTAATAGGGAGATGAGGACCGTATAGGAATTATAAATTATAATACTTCCACGCGTAGTAGGCGACGGCCAAAAAGGAAACAAAAAGAAATTGGGCAATGTTGGTGCATATTTAGACAAGTCAGAAGTTATTAAGAATTCATTATTATGTAGGCCAATCCCGGAAAATCCAACTCGTCTACTCATTAATTTGGAAGTTTTTAAGTAATACTAACATTAAATATATGGGCAAATCCTTTTGCCTTGCTGGTTTCATTCCGTCGTTAGCAGATAACATATACTATGCCCGAATGATTTTTTTTTAATTAACTACAAATTTTTGGCTGTGGATATCTTTATTCTTGAATATTGATTCTTCTCAACCACAGAGTTTAATAACTTCTGTACTTTTCTTAAAGTGATTCTACAATTTCTATTTTACAGCTGTTCGCATACCCGTTTATTTTGGAATTCATGCTGGATAAATTGATTATTGATGTCCTCTTGTGAATCCAAAAGCTACCATACTCGTTCTACTTTTTGAAGTTGGGTGGCAGCTTATGAGATTTTGGTGCAGAAGTTTGTCTCATTAGTCATTACCATTGCAAAATATCTTCGTGAATGCTCTGGCAAAGCATTGAATAGGAGACCTGCATTCAACTCTGCCAAGATTATTCATAAAGGCCGTTCACTAAGTCCCAAATTCTTTTATTATATCACCTGTAATACGTTTCCTAGTTTTGACCCTGGCAATTTACGTTTTTTTTTTTTTTTCAAAATATAAATTATCGTGTTGGTTAAACATTTCTGCAGAACCAATCTGCCCACTTTTCTTGTTTATTCACGCTAAAAATTGTTAACTACACTATTGATATTTTCACGTCTGTCCATGTAGCAGTTTTAGTGTGTAAAGCTACGGTAAACGAGACATATCAAGTTATGATTGGATGATTAAACATAAAAACTGTGTAGACACATTATGAAAAACATTGTGAGATAGTTTTCGAATTTTTTTTAAACGTTTAACATTACTAATATGGTTGGCATGGCATTTTAATGATTTAAGGGTCATACACGAGTTATTAATGAATCTACTCTTTTAGTTGTGTGGTTGTCGAGCAAGGGCACCTTGTCGTTTTACTCGACCCCTCATCACAAGCCTGCCCTTAGTATATACTATTTTACTCCTCAATTAAAAATTACTTAAGTGATATGAGATTAATTTACAATTTTTTATAAAATAAAATAACGAAATCTAGCTCAAATTACATTTTAAAAATTTTAAATTTAGTCAAAAACACTTTATCCTCCTGTGTTATCGTAGTTGTTGTATGCCAAAATCACGAACTAGACTTATCTGCATGATATGGTAGTCTCTTAGGATTTAACAGGTTTTTTTCATCTTAAAGAGTTTCATTTAAAACATTTTTTATTTAAAAATGAAAAGGCAAGAGAGCCTCTCTAACCCACCCATTATTTACCTTTATTAGCTTATTTAAAAGTTCAATATAAAGATTTATATATAAACACTTAAAACTTTGTAAAACCAAATAATCTGAGACTTGAACTTTTTAAAATACTATGGTATATATACACATCAGTTATAAAGTTTGACATTTACTTCCTGTACTTGACATCATTAGTGTATAACCACTTTAATGTATTTTCTATCCATCTTCGATCGATTGGTGTAAGCATCTAAAAAATAGATGAAAAACGATCTTTTTATTAGTTTTCTATCTCTGTTTCAGTTCACCCCTTTATTTCTTATTCTCAGTCCAAAAAAGTACGAAGATTCCCAGCAATACAGCGGCCATTATTACCATAGATATTTTTTGTGATATCTTTGAAAAAGTTCACGGAGCATAAAATTTAGGCTAAATTGTAATTTTAATCTCTCTATAATTTTTAATTTGTGATTTTAGTTCTCTTATTTTTAATTTTACAATTTTGGTTCTTTAATTTTAAAAAATATATAATTTTGGTCTTTCTACTTTTAATTTTATGATTTTAATCCTCTAAATTTTAAAAATTTACAATTTTGGTCCTCTAATTTTAGATTAAAATTTTAAAAATTGCAGAAATTTGCAATTTTAGAGGGACTAAAATTATAAATTTTTAAAAATTAAAGGACTAAAATCGCGAAATTAAAAATAGAGGGACCAAAATTACAAATTGAAAATTATAGGGGACCAAAGTGCAATTTGGCCTAAAATTTAACATATAATATAGCCCTTGGATTTATTATTATTATTATTTACTTTTATGTATTTTGGTTAGTATTCTTTAGGGGTGTTCAGTAGATCGGATTTATCCGACAATTCAAATTAAACCAATTTAATTAGTGCGGATTGGTTTGATTATTGGTTCTTTTCATTTCAAATTCGAACCAAACCAATTATAATTGGTTCGGTAATCAAATTTATTTTTTTTCAACCCAAACCAGTCCAATCAATTATGTTTTAACTTTAGATTAATATATTTTAAACTTAGAGATTAAATTTTGCTTCAATTTTTGTATCTTTTTTCTTTTTCATTTTTTTTTATGATCTTATCTAATGTTATCAAATGTTTTAATTTGGTCATATTTATTATGTAAATTTTTTGTTATATTTGAGCTAAAGAAATTAACGATACATGTAAAGTGATAACTATATAAAAAATAAATAAATAAATAATTATTAAAAAAAAAGAAATATTTTTACCTTGCCTTAATATAAAATTAAATACTTATATAAAATAGACAATAAGTGAAAATAAAAGCTTGAAAAATATAATGTTTATTTTTTTTTTATCATAATTCAAATCAAACCAATCCGATTTTAATTGGTCTAGTTCAGTTCGGATTGGTCGAAAAAAAAAATTAAAACCCGAACCAAATCAATCCAATCAAATAGTTTGGATTTAATTTTACCCTAAATCTGAACTAATCCAACCAATGAACCCTTGGTGATTGTAATTCAGCCCTTGTGCTATGAAATCATGCAATACAAGAACTTAACACAACTTTTATATTTTGCCCCTTTTAACCTCATAGTGAAGTGAGGTTGTTTAACTGGATCTATCTGGTGTTCAGAGTATTAGTCTAACTGTTTTTAACAACTCACACATTGTTGTGATAAAGTGATTACAATCAGTGGAGCAGATGGAATTGGCGCCTCTACAGTTCAAGATTGAACTGCACATAGAATGCAGTTATCCATCCAATAGTAAGTAATTTTTAAAGCGCTTTTATTGCTTTAACACAAAAGAAAACACTTTTAAAGGTTATGATGTGTGCAGTTAAAAACTTCACTGTTGGATATCGGAATCTGGTGCAGGTTGTGGTTTTTATTTTTTGTCTAAAAACTGCATATTAAGAAGATGGGAGCTTAAATTTAAGTTGATAAACGTCCGTTTTTATTTAATTTTATTTTTTAAATAAAAGAATCTACATATTTGGCAATGCCTAATTGTCAATGTGCTAAAGCAACCTGTTGGTCAAGAATGAATGTTCTGGAATAAATGCTTCGATTTAGCAATAGCATCTAGTTGCAATTGATCAAAATATAAAAAATAAGCCAATAAGATGTGTTCATGCGTTGTCTCTCTAAGAGATTGTTAAAAGAGTTCATTTGATCCGTTATTGAGATATCGTATAGGGCTACATCAAATTTAAAAAAATTGACACCTTCAGTGATTTTTATTATAATCACATGTTTTAATTATATAATAACAATACATTATTAAGTAACAAAATGAAAAACTTTAACAAAATTATACCAAATTTTAATCCGCATTAAAATTCAATACTTTTTTATGTCATAATGCAAATGTTGAATTTAAAATATTTTATCTTTAAAAATTATGACCAATAATATACCAAAATTAAAACTCATTACAAACCAGTAAAATAGATGTTTTTAGTTCAATTTATTTTAAAGAAATTTTTTCACAAGTTTCTAAAAGAATTTTAAAAAATAATGATTTTTTTTCTTTCTAAAATTAACTAAAACAAAACTGGACACTAATGCGTGAAGCTGTCAAATCAATACCAATTAATGCCTAATATTTCCAGTATTATGCTGTCATAGTATCGCAGAGCCTAGAGCACTGTATATATATATATCCCAACTAGGATCTTCTACAGGCAAATTTTCATCCAGCAAACTTTTTATAACATCTCAACTCTTGATTTGGTTATTGCACATCAATCAAGGAAGAGAGAATGTGATATATGGTTTTGATCTCAATTGTAGAGAAAATGGTGCTGGGAAGGTAGGAAACGATCTGAATCCAGATACATATATATACATCTGCACATTATTACCTCGGAAACTGTGACAACTAAAACAAGCTACATAAATTGGAATTTTCTAACTTACCTTAAGTAAAAGTGAGGTTAAACAAATCCATCTAAAATAATTGATGCAATTTTGTGGTGTACTTTAAGATGGTTGGTTACATGATTAGTATACAACAAATTTTAAATGACACTGAACAAATTCTACATGCCAACTACTACATTTATATATATATACTAGATTGTCTCAATGCATCATCTGTATTCAAAAGTGTTCCTACCAGCCGCAAATATACTATGTAAAATTATTGAACTTAATCATTTTTTCTTTCTCAAATGTGGAAGTACTGTGTAAAATGGTTGTTGCCCGCGATTCTGAATCACACAAACTTTAAACCCAAGTCTTGAATACAGTTACATCTAGATCGTTGTAAAAGAATAAAGAACTGCTGGTAAGTAAAGGACTAAGATGTGTCTTCCTCTCTCAACTCTTCCCAGATCCTTTTAGAAAGCCAAAGAAATTTGCCTATGCTAGTGTTATCATAATATGGTAATTAACAGACTCACCACTACAGTATCCAGGAGTTCCAACACGGGCAGTTATGCTAAATATCCGTCAGTAGGGCTAGTGTTACAATGTATAGCAGTTACCACTATTATTGTTCTCCATATGAAGGTCAAGATATTATATATCAGGCATCATGATCAACAGATCCAAAAGAATAACTGTAACAACAAACTTTGCTTGTCGACAGAAAACCAAACAGAGGTAAGTTTGAATGGGATCCAATCTATATAGCATCTTTCTGGAAAGATGAAAAGCCAAATATAACTATAAACAGTAACGTCAAGTTAACTACGCTCCGATTGTTTTAACTGCAAACCATTTTTCGTGAGCAGAAGAAAATATTGCTGTGGGAAAACTTCTGTTGGTGGTGTCTAGTTATTTGCACGTCAATTAATCTGGACCGTTGATCTTCGATCGGAAAGCATTATCACGTTGGGTTAACTGGAAATCAAACAGACGCTTATACTTTTGATTGAACTGTGGGCAATGGCTTTATCTTTTCCAGAAACTTCTCTGCTTCAATGAAGCCAAGTGGTCCAAAAGACAAGTATTTTATATATCTCCACCTGCTTAAAGCTCATGAGGTAGCAAATTTAAGTATCCATGCGGCATACATGACAAGCCTAAGTATACAGTAACCATAAAGATGACTAGGCACCTGGGTGTATATGGTAGCGCCAAACAATGGAGGTGTAGGTGGTTAACAGAGTTCAGCGGAGGCTGATGAAAGCCAAATCTGTCCAAAAAATGTGATAGAAAGAATCACATTATCATGTTTTGCTTAAGTACAACAATTAACTTTAGACCAAATCAATCTCTTGCTTTAAACCAATGCGGTAGTTCTCTGTATTCTGTTCTTGTTCTTGTTTTCTGGTCACAATATCCAATTCTTGTTCAAGAAGTTCACAGTTTGTTTATTGTTAGTAATCCAGGTCTCATTAGCATGTTCAAAGCTCAAAATCTAATTAAGAAAATCACAATGTGATTGATCCATAAAGGTAAAGTCAAATTACAGAATAAGGGCATTCAATCTCCAACCTATGTCTATATGACCCCTTATTTTTTAACTCAAATTCTCTCCATAGTTACCTAGAGTGTTCAACAGAACATATAACACCAGACAGCATATCCAACAAACACCAAGAAATTACCCCTAAAATGTTTATGCACCAACAAAAATTTAACAAAAATGCATCTACAGCTGACCAGTTACCATGTTTCATGCACAAAGATAACCACAGTCAATATTATATTGCAGCATACAAAAGCGCATTGCGATTAGCGAGTGTAAATCAGAATGTACAGCAAGTTAGATAGCCTTATAGTTGTGAAATCGATAAGCAAGTAACAACTAGTGGCAGGAATTGCAGTCGAAATCAGCATCATGGATCAATCTAATATTCACAAACTCGACAAGCAGAAAATAACAAGCATTGCCCTTGTAACTTGTAAACAACCCTATACCTGTACTGCTGGCACTGAGGTGCATCTCTGTGTAATAACATTTTCCCCACGTCTAACATGTGACTCACTGTATTAAATAGGCAATCATGAAATTCGACCAGGCAAATTTGAACCTATACACACATAAATTTTAAAATCTGAAGTGGCCACAACTATCAGTTTCTTTACCCAAAGAATAGTCATCAGTTTTTCTCTGCAGATCTTTAACAGTAGGAATGTGTGCCACAGGAACTACCAAGTAATGCCTAAAAGTTTCCAGGTTCAAATTGGTCATCTCAATTAAATGCCAATCATGAAATTAGCGAATTGAAATTTTGCATTACACTAATTAAAATTGCAAATTAAGATATCGATACAGAAACATCTGCGACTAAAAATGGCACATGCAACGCATCGCTATGAATTAAGATTTGAGTAAGCCATCAATTTCGTCTTCGAAGTATTAATCTCTCTCCTACTTAATCCCTCATGTATTGAAAAATAGTAAGTAGTTCTAACGTTTTGTTAAATTTGTCCCGTTAATCCTTCTCGTTAGATCCCAAGAACCGTTTGATTAACGGAATGATTTAATAAAATGTTAGGGACTATTATTATTTTCAAAAGTTAAGAGATAAGTAGGAGAGAAATTAATACTTCGAAATTGATGGTTTACTCTTTGAATCTCAAATGATGAATCGTGAGCACCTGAAAGCGGATGGATTAATGTCCTGAAAAACAACGACCTTATCGTCCTGCAATTTCAGATCCCGAAACTGAATCAGAAAGAAAACAGAAACTCAAAAATGAAGACAGAGGAAGAGAGAGAGAGACGAACGGAGTGAAGAAGAGTATTGGAGGTGGATTTGGTGGCAATCGCACAGAAAACACAGGACGAAGTAGCTCCCGCCATTACTTTGCCCTAACGTTACCAATCGCATCGCATTGGGTGGAACTTCCGAATTCCAATGGCTTTGGATTTTATTCCTTTTGCCACGTGTCGCAAGGCCAACAGTGGAAAAAATTTTCAGTACTCACTGCTCAGTGTGGATTGATTTGAGTTTTGAATATGTTTTACGGTGTAAAATAAAAATGATGCATTTAATTAGAATAAATTTATTCGAGGACACCATCAATTTGGTTTTCGAAGTATTAGTCTCTCTCCTATTTAGTCTCATCAAGTATTGAAAAATAATAAATAGTCCCTAACGTTTTGTTACATCATGTCCGGTAGTCTTTTATGTTAATCAAACGGTTCCTGGGATGTAACCTGAAGGACTAACGAGACAGATATAACAAAATATTAAGGACTACTTATTATTTTTCAATACTTGAGGGACAAAGTAGGAGAGAGAGTAATACTTTGAGGACCAAATTGATGGTTTACTCAAATTTATTTTGTTATTCAATTATTGATTATGTCATTCACATACTTCACATTTATAATAGAGAAAATAAGTTATACATTGACAGTATAAAGTAATTTTACATTATTATCTAATTATAAATTATCATGTATGATAAGTTTGCTGGCTTTTATAATAAATACCTTAAAAATCATACTAACGATAATTTCTAATTGATTGATAGTGTAAAAGTTTTTACACTGACAGTGTATGGCTATTAATCTCTTTATAATATAGTAAAAAAATTATTATATATAAAAAGATTATTAATGTTTTAATAATTACTGTAGTTTTTTAAAATAATTAGTAATTAGTTAATGATGCAAAAATATTTATAAAAGTTAATAAATATTGGCATTATATAAAAATTAAACTAAAAAATTATAAACATTAATTAAGAATTATCACTTGAAGTTGTAATCTTTATATATTTATCTTTTATATATAAAAGTATATCTTTATCTTTTATATATAAAAGTAGTAGAGTTGTACTCCCCAAGATAGCCCAGCTTTTCCGCCCTGACGAATGGTAAATACATAATTATCAAATAAAGATTCAGTATTTTTAATCATTTTTTTAGTTAATTTAATCCTTTAAAGGATCAATATTAAAGCTTTAGTCCCCTAATGCATACTCGATTTTTGTGCTGAATTTAATGCAATGAACAAATTGAGGAGAGATGTCACGTTTCAAAACCTGAACGCAATTTTGTTGGGAGAATTGAAAAGCCACAATTGTTGGAGTAGTATGAGAGAATTTGAAATGATTCATTTGGTATATTTAAACTTAATAATAGTGCTCTGTCTTTCATGGGTGAAATTTTTGCGCGCTCTAGTGTATATAGTTTATGCTTAATGTATTCTCTGTTTATGTATGTTATCTTCCTTCCCAAATTTGTTTATGTGCTTTGGGTATGGAGGGAAGTCAATTGTTGTTGTACTAAAATGTATTTGATATGGTAATTTTAACTTGAATTGTTTAATTGATTGATTGAGAAATTTTGGCTGATTAAAATTCTCCTTTTGGTTTGTCTTTGATTGAAATTATGCTTTGTTTGCTTTTCTCTTCTATCTTGCTATTGATTGTTAAATTTTTTGTTAATTTTGGAGATTATTTTAAATGGTTTGGTTCAACTAATCTATATATCACATAAAATTAAGTGTCATGAATTACTCTCTTTGTTTTTTTTTACTTGTCAATTTTTTAGAAATTTTTTGTTTCTATTTATCTTTCATTTTCATAATTTAAGATAGACTCAGGCTACAATGGACCATTGTTAGATGTGGTTTATGGTGGTCTAGTATTTATTGACCGTTAGATATAATATTATACTATTCAATAGTGCAGATCAGTACTTGCAACTTATTAACAAAGTTATTATTTATTGAATTTAGCTTTTAGAGTTTGTTTGTAGATTACAAAATTGCCCCTTAACACCCCACCACGACCTCCATTCCTCTTTCAATTTGCAAATGTTGAAACCGCCGCGCAACCACCATCTTCCGACGTTGCCATAACCCATTCTCCCGTTGCCGCCTAGTACCCCCACCTAGCCACCCCGATGCCACTACCAAGAACCCCCACCTTGATGTCGCTACCTCAGCCTCTGATGAGTCTGAATTCATATACGGACATTGGACCCTACCTTCTCCCCCATTCTTCCACCATCGCCACCCATATGACTTCCTTCGCTTAGGATTTTTGGGACCCATTCATGCAATCGCCAGGGCCGACGTCTTCTTGGTCAGTGATGAAGGAGGAATGCAAGGTGACAACCCCTGCGGGTTCTAAAGACGGATGAACATCAACCTCTCTCTCCCTCTCTCTTCACTTTCTCTCTCTAAAAATCAAAATCCCTTTTTGCTCGTGCTTAGAATGCTAAAACACTTGTAGATCCGTTCCTCTTATACTGTGTTAATGTGTTGTATTGACCCTTAATGATCATCATTTACAGTTGATTGATGTATGTTGTTCAAGTTTGTGTTTTTTGTTTAGCTTTTTGGATTTTGAAGGATTGTGTTTGTACTTGGAGGAGTTGTCGCCAAAGGCCAAGAGCTAGTGGTCACAGCGGCTGTTGAGAAGCAGATGGTGTCAGAGGCGAGTGTTTGATTGTTGCATGTTGTTCAATTTGTGTTTTTCTTCAACTTTTTAAATTTTGAAGGGTTGTGTTTGTACTTGGAGGAGGAGTTGCCGGAGGCCAAGAGTCAACGGTAGTTGCGACTGCTAAGAAGGGGATGGCGTCGTCAACATGTGTAGGTGTTTGACGGTGGTGAGATATCACATAGGATAAACGAGGATAATATCGTCATTTCATTTCAAAAAAATTAATTATGCTTATAATAAAAATAAATTAAAAACAAAAAAACTTGTTACACCCGGTAAAAGGAAGTGGCCCATGATAAATCATATTCACAACTAGTTCACCGGAGAATCAGTCTTTAAGATAACATTAGTTACTTTTTTGTCAATTATACCCTTAGTTCTCATCTAATTTTTAATTAATTTACACATTTACAACTGGTATGCATTTATTGTAAAGTAAAAATGAGAAAGGATACAATAGAAAACTTCAAAACTATTGTATTAAAAACAAGAAAATTTATTACATTTCTTAATTTGTGTATAAAAACCTTTAACGACACTTAAAAAGAAACAAAAGGAGTATTTTTTTTATAAATTATGAAACTTAAATATATATTATATAAAGATATTTGTTAACGTACACACACTTGTTTTTTAGTTTGAGTATGTTAGCAAACTATACCATTGGTATATTTTAAGATAATCCTAGTCATAATAACTTGTTAACGTAATCCAACTAAAAAAACAAGTAAATAAATGTTAGCAAATCTCGTAAATATTCGCTAATATACACCCACTTATTTTTTTCGTTAGAATACGTTAACAAACTATACCATAATAGTTTTTAAGATAATCTTTAATTATAAATTATTAGCATACTCTAACTAAAAATTAAATAAATATACATTAACAAATCCCTTATATAAAAGTTAGCTAAAAGTATGAACTCAGTGATGCTTGACTACCTAATAATCTTTTCCCATACACACTCTACAAACAAATTCCACATTTCCACTCCCCCTCTCTCGTCCACTGGCCGATTTGTTTTTATTTTTTATTTCTCTCTCGTTTTTTTTTAACGCACATCACTCACTCACACGTATCATAACAGATTTCACGTAACACTGAACTGAATCACGCACCAGCACGTTTTCACTCTCTCTCGCTCATGTAACGGTTTCACGTACACACCAATAACCAACCTTCTCTCTCAACCATATATATATATAAGCAATCACTCACTTTCTCTCTCACTAACTAACATCATTTTCACTCTCTGCATATCACAAGTTAAACACAGACCAGCACTATCATCACACACGCTGATTCTCTTATTTCTTCCGCTCATTGATGCACACTAACACCACCAGCTCGAACCCCGTTCAGCACCAGTATAGCTAGAAGCTGAACATATGCGGCCTATTGCCTAACAAATATTCCAGCGACGTTTTCTCATTCTTCTTTTTGGAAACTGATTTGCTATATCCTGTGTCTGCTTTTTTTTATTTTGTGTTCGGTGTTATTAGTTCTTTCTCTTGTTCTCAGTCCCACTGGTTCGTCCTTTCACCGTGTTTGTTTTAACTCCACTTTTATCCTCATATTTGGCGGTCTGGCATATAGGGATGTACATGGGTCCGGTTGGGTTAAACCTATTATCCAACCCGATCAAAATAGTATGGATCGGGTAAGGTTGGGTTCATGCTCTTTTTTTTTTGTCAAACCCAAACCAAACCAACCCGGTTATTAACGGATTGGTTTGGATCGGTTAATCGGGTCCATGTATTTAAAATTTGTTAAATTTTTTAAAAATTGTTTTTTTTTTTTTACAAATTTTGATATATTATAAAAATATTGTATTTAGTTTTGGACTGAGAAACTTAGAACAAGAGTCGAGAGACAAAAAAAAAGCAACGTGTATAGAATATGTAGTGATCCAAAATTAACAGTGGTTCATAACTTCACGGGTGTGTGGGGTGTCTTTATTCTTTGTTTTATTTAATATTAGTAATTTACTAATAAAAAAAATTATTAATATATAAAATATATAATAAATAATAAATTAAATAAAATGTCACTTTAATGGGTCAGGTTCACAAGTACGTTATTTGACCCGTACCTGAACAAGTTTAAATAGGTTGGGTCACGTGCAACCCGAACGTTCAAAAAAATCAAATCAAAATAATTAGGTCGATTTGAATTAGTTTGGGTCAACGGATTACCCGTACCCATGAATGCCCTTCATTTCTTTATTATTTGCTCTATTTCATAATTATGTTGGATAAGTTGACTGGTGTTGTTGTGTTACGCTTTTGTGTTCTATTCAAAGGCCAGGCTTGGAGGTGCATGTAGTTAGGCTCCATTTAATCCTGTGCATAAAATGTGCCAATGGAGAAATTATTAGGTAGTCCAAGACTACCAAGTGTCTATAGTCCCAACCAATGTGTTTATAATACATATTCAACTTTTACAATTCACGAAAAAGAATTAATAACACTTGATTACATGTCATATGCAGATTAATAGGGACCATAGTGGTCTAAGACCACCTAATAATTTCTCGTGCCAATGAGCTCCAAAATTTTTTCTCAATAGTAATGTATTAGCTTTAATCACACTTAATGTTTTAATAGTAATATTCTTAAAATAAAAAATTAATTGGCATTTTTTATTTTTCTTGTTCTTACCTTCTTTTTTTTTTATTATAGCTTTAAAGTTAAAGCTCAAAATAAGAGCTTTAAAAATAAAGTACAAGTTGTTTGCCAATTTTATTTTTTTTAGCTTTAAATTTCCTTTTAAGCTAAAAGTTGTTTTGAAAAAAAATTAGAATTTTAAATTTACTTAAAACTAATTGTCTCACTCAATAGAATAAATATATATTGATGAAATGAAAAAAATATTATGTAAAGTTAATTTTTAGTTACAATTATGTCAAATTAATGTAATCAACATAAATTTATTTTAATTATCATAAAAATACATAAAAGTAACAAAATATCTAAATTTTTTATTTTTATTTTAAAAATGTCAAAAACTATTTTAATTAATAAAAGTTAATTTTAGATCTGATTTAAAAATATTTTATTATATAAAATACTAATTACAAAAGAAATGTTTAAAAAAATTGCATTATCGTTCAATAATATTTTTAAAAAAAATTGTTTAAATAGAATTTAATAATGTCCATATATATTAAATAGTATTTAACAAATAATTCAAAACATATTTAATAAATACATTGTTGTAATGAAAAATGGAAAAACTTAACTACAAATTAAAAATTAAAAAAATCTGAAATCTAAATTAAATGTAAAGAATAAACATTATAAATACTATAAGTATAAAAATTTTATTTGACCACATTATTTATTCATTTTAGTAATATTTTTTTATTTCATGTAATAAATATATTTAAAAATTTAATTTTAAAAAGGTAAAAAATAATTTAATTAAAAAAATTAATTTTAAATAAAATTTACAAATATTTTATTATAATTAAATAAATTTAAGCATTAATTATAAAAATTAAAATTCCTAAAAAGTTTATATTATTTTTAAATAATATTTTTAAAAGATAAAAATCATTTATATAAACAAAATTTAATAATGTCCATATATATTAAAAAAATATTTTATAAATAATCCAAAAAGTATTTAATAAATATATTGTTGTCATTTAGAATTCAAAACTTAACTATAATCTATTTTTTTTAAATATGGGTTCTAAATTAAATTTAAAGAATAAAAATTATAAATATTTTAAAATATAAAAAATTATTTAACTATATTATTTTCTTATTTCATTAATCCTCTTTTATTTTATATAAAAAATATTTAAAAATTTATAAAATAAATAATATTTTCTAATTTCCTAAATAAATAATTTAAAAATAAATTAAAGCCTTACATTAAATAAATATAATTCACAATAAGCTAATATATATAAGAATTATTCAACAAAGAAACAGTGAAGCACTCAATTGAAAAAAAAGTGAAAAATTAAAAAAAATGATATTTTTTGTCGCATTGGAATTCAAAGAGGACACTACAAGAATAAATTCCATATAAGCTGGAAAAAAACTCCCCCCTACCAACTTAATTATAAGCTACTTTTTTAAAATTTTGTTATATAAAAATAAGTAGTTTTTTTTTTAAAAAGCTTTTCATGAAATGGCTTCTCCTTTTAAGGAGAAAATAAAAGGTTGGTCAATATAAAAAAAAAATAGTTGAGGAGATTAATTTATAAGCTAAGATTAAACACTTTTTCTAAAAATAAAAGCAAATAATTGTTAAATAAATAAAGATTTAAAGATAACCACTTTAAAAGTACTTCCTATTTGGTCATCGCAAAAATACATTGACACATCTAAGTTGTGACAGCTTGTCTTGTCAAATTTGATAATTAAAAATTTAACTTTAAAAACATTAACTCACAAAGCATTATTTTCTACGAAAACAACCACGTAACCTTAATTCTCCATTACATCTAGAAACACATTGGAGCAAGGTAACAACTTCTTGGGCTAAAAAATATTTTCATAAATATTCTCCTTCCCCAAAATTAACTAATAAAGAATTAAAGTATGATAAAAAAAAATTTCATAAATACTTTCAGAAAAAGAATAAAGTTTCGCTATATAATAATTTGTTTTTCTAATAATTTAATAACTAAGAAGGAGAGAAAAATTTATTTTACACATTAGGTTAAAAGGGAACCATTACAAAATAGACATCATAGGGTGCTAGCACATCCCTATATGCAATCCACTCCCGATCATATCCATATCTAGGTTTGAGACTTTTTTCTTTAGTTTTTTTCATATGTTTTTCCTTAATAAAATATGATGGCGACTCTCTTATTTTTTTAATATCTTTTTGTCATTCTGTCATGATTGTGTTTGTGATAGTCTATAAAATAAAAAATTAAAATAATCAATTAAATATATCCTTTTACATTTTTAACTCATTACTCAAAATTAAATAACAAAATTAAGACTATAATTACATAAAAGTACATTTGTCTTTAAAATAAAAAATTACATAAATATCATATAAATTTGTCCTTCTATGTCATTTAACGTTTATCAACTTGTTTAATAAGTAATTTTATCAAACACTTCTAATACACACCCTATATATTAAATTAGAACCTCTATTTGTTATCAGATGAGCCCACTCTCCCTCGCATTCATTTTCATTTAAATACTTTCTCTTCGCGAAGTTAGGAGTGTAAGCAAGTCGCGATCGACTAGTGAACTCGGCCAACCAGACCCAACCTAACTACATTTTAGCAGTTTGGGTTAGGTGGTCGGGTCGGGTTCCTTTTCGTTGACCTAATTAAGAATGGATTGGGTCACAAGTTGATGCATTCCTAACTCGACCTAATATTTTATTAATAAATAAATAAATATTATAATATTATACATAGTGTATTTTTCTTGAGTGTTGAATTTGTGTAGTTAGACTTGTCTTTTAAATTGAACATGCTTTGAATGAGTTGAACTAATTAAGTATTTTATTTTTTTGAATTTTTTGAATTTTTTAGAATACAAAAATTATATTTATATTTCAATTGTCCAACTTGATGATCCGACTCAACCTAACCCTTTTGAGGTCGAGTTTGGTTGGGTAAGGTCGCTTCGAAAAAATGTAAAACTGACCTAACCCAACCTAACTATTTTTAATTGAGTTAAGTCTTAATCACAGCTAAACCCGACACAATGTGGGCTAGTTACACCCCTAGGTGAAGTGGTGAATTACACACTCCTCTTTTACGATGCTATTTTCATTCTTTTACTCTTTTTCAACAATAACTTCCTTTTAGCTCATAATAATCAACAACTTATCGTTGTCACAATCTTCTCCCTTATCTATAAAATTTTCTATTTTTCTTTTCTCTTGTCTTTTATAACTTTCTTCTTTATCTCTTTTAACTTTCATCTTGATTTGAATTCCTTATCACTTTCATAATTTATTTATTTTTTTTGCCCCACACATTATTCTGGTAGCATGGGAACAAAGATTTTTCTTTCTCCCTTTCCTTATTTACGTGCCCTATAATAATGACATGTTTTCGTTCCTATTTAGGGTTTTATATTTCTTCGTTTCCTATAGTAATGAATTTTAATATATTTGAATATTTTGGTTGATTGGTTTGCTAAGTTTGTTTTTTATAGTAAGGTGGTATTTTCTATTTTGATGGGTTTTTTTTTTTCAAATATTTGCTTCATGTGCATGATTTATATAAGTTGCTACAATTTTTATTTTGGCTTTTTTTTTTTTTGTTTGCAATATTAGATATGGAATTGAGATCAGATTATCAAATAGTTTCATTCCATAAACCCTAACAACATTTCTTTTGGTTTGCAATCTCTTTATTTGAGATTTAGGTGATTTCTCTTTATTTATTACTCCTTGTACTCCTCTTAATCAAATCTCTAATTTTTTGTTCATCCTTTCTTTTTTAAAGATTTCATTATAAATACAAACTCTGAAAATAGTTTTCATTATAAATTACAAATACAAATTCTATGTTTGTTTCACTTTGCCCAAGTCTGATTTAATTCATCAGCACTGGCATGGTTTTGATTTGCTAAAAAGGTATTTGAGTGTGTTTTATAGATACATGAAAATTTTAATGGGTTATGCTGCTTCTTGTTTTTTCGTTATGGTTTGTTTTATGTCTATGGTTTTCATGTATTGTGTCTAGAAGTATTCGAGAGTGTTATCATGGTGTTGGCTCATTTACAAGTGATGTGTGCATTCTTTCTTACTATGGTTGCTATGAAGGTTATGTATTCTATAAAAGCATTGGTCATACTTTAGACCCTTAGATCAACATTCAACATCAGCCACAGTAGAGTACGTCTTACTTTTTTTATATGTATGGAATTATTGGAAGTCAGATTACATTTTTTTCCTTTTGTTTTTATTGGAACATGGTAAGGCATTCATGTACTACCAATGCATTTTTTTTCCTTATTTTATTTATGGGTTGGGTTTTGTGTTGTTTCTTAGTATTTTAACTTTAATTTTTTAGTTGCACTTACGTTTAAGGGTTGGATTTTCCACCAATGGTATCTTTTTTTCACTAAAATAACAATAAGGTTTAATTACCTTTTTGGTCCCTATTGCGCAAACTTTACTTTTGGGTCTCTATAGTTAAAAATAATACATTTTAGTCCCTATTCATGTACTTTTGATATCAGTTTGGTCCCTGCCGTTTTAAAACACCACAAATTGAGTAAAAAGTGCCAGAAAATGTCAATTTGTGGCAATTTTACACTTCCAATTTCATTTTGTGACGATTTTATTTCACAAAGTTAAGACACACTTGACAACATGAACCAAACTGATATTGAAAGTGCATGTATAGGGACTAAAACAGATTATTTTTAACTATAGGGATCAAAAGGTAAAGTTTGCACAACTATAGTGATCAAAATGTAATTAATCCTAACAATAAAAATACAAAGATAAAATTGAGTCTATTAGGATAGATTTTGTTTTCTGTCTTTGAAAATGCATGTAAATTTTAAAACCGTATATATGATTTTTCTTTTCTTAAAATTAGCTAACAAACCATCAAGAATAAACATATATGATTAAAAAAACATAAAATAGAATGAGTAAACATAAAGAAAAACAAAAGACATTTTCTTACTCTTTTTTTATGTTTTCAATTTCTAGATTATTGTTTGTTTATCCTTACAAATATTTTATATCTTTTACTCACAATTATTTCATTTCAAATGCTTCATTTGTTCAATAAGGTTGTTAAGTAAAATTATTTTTTACAATAAAAGAATTAAGTGTAATTATTATTCTATATCATATTATAAACTTTTACCATACATGATTTTTAATATGACTATTTTATTTTTATTTTTAGCTTATTTTATTTTTTATAATTTATTGTTTAATATATTATATAATATTAAAATATATCTAATTTAATTAATTTAATTGCTATCAAATCTTTTTATGTTAATTAATTGTAATTAAATATAATCATAAAATTTACATAATAAATTTAATTCGTACAATACACAGGTTAAAACACTAATAATAAGCTAACTTAATAACTTTTAATTAACAATTTTAAACTAAAAATAAACTTTTAAACTTTCAACGAGCTTATCAATTATTTTTATCAGACATACCTTACAAGCTATAAATAACTTATGCTTATATAAACCACAAACTACTAAAGCAAGGTTATGTTTAACTTGACTTTCTTTTTGTTTAAAAGTCACTTTAAAGTTAAAACTTAAAATAAGAGATTTAAACATAAAATATAAATTATTTGATAATTTTATCTTTTTTATTTAGAAAATGAGCAGAAAAAGAACATGAAAAGAGAAAGGAAAAAAAAATAGCGAGAAAAAAGAGAGAGAGAGAGAGAAAGCAGGAAGAGAGAAGAGAATTAAACTATATAGAACAGGGATAAAGAAAAAAGAACATGGAAAGGGAGTGACGAAAAAGAAGACAGAGAAAAGTGGGAAGACAGAAGAGACTGAGAAGAGAGAGGGCAGAGACCACAGAAATATATAAGAAAAAATAAAAAAATTCCTAAAAGTTTTTTTTACCCAATTTTTTTTTAAAAGCTACTTTTTTATTCTTTTAAAAAAATTAAACTATTGATTGTTTAGACCCTTTCAAGAAATGTTTGATCCAACTACTCTTTACGGAGAAAAACTTCTACCTGTTTACCAAATATTTTAATTTGATGAAATGAACTTATATCCTAAAAATTAGCTTATTTAACATTTCACACACTCTTAGTTTATTATCGGTAATACTAAATCACACTACTAGCCAATTTTGCTATCACAACACATTAAAAATTTAATCGTAATAACTAAGATACTTCCAATTATATGATTCGGTATATTATAGAAAGTATTAAATCCTTATTTAATTGCTAGTCATGGTAAATTGGAAGTTCCGATGTTCAATGAGACAGCTATCAGGGCTTTAAATTGCCCAGCTACAGAAATATAATCAGCACCTTGACAGGTAAAAGAAAGTAAACAGAAAAATGTTTCGGCGCTCAATTTTATTCCCAGATGTTATTGTCACAAATAGTGTATTATCTTTCTAAGTACAAACCCAAATAAAAACTTGAAAGTAGAAACATCATATCAAAACTCCTACAGCTGTTGCGCCGAGAGAGGATTTATGTGAATAGGCAACGAATCAACAACAAAAGGAGTGTGACTAACCAAAATTGGGATCCAGCAGCAGATTTAATAGTGTAGAGCAACGCAACTTGACAAAATACTATAATCACCTCCTAAAATGTCATTATTTAATACATTTTGGAGTTGTAAGAAATTATGAGAAAAATAAATGATTTAAAAAATAAGTGACGGTACCACTGGCCCAAAAATTGTAAAAGGTACCTCTTCTAATTCCATCTGACAGGATAAAATGTACCTCAAGCATGTAAACCAGGCAAAACTGCAAGAGGTTACAATGGTATATTGATGTGTTAATAATAATCCTTTATATCCTGTGGCTGCCCTGAGGGATTTGTAATTCTTCATAATCACCAACCCAAACCTGCTTCAAGATTTGAATTAGCCCTTGGATCAACCAGATGCGAGAGGTTTATAACAAAATTTTGAATCGTAACAAGCAACTGGTAATACCTTGTATTGATTGCCAGCATAAACGTACTCTACATACAACTCTTTAGGTCTTCCTGGACATGGATCATAGAAACCCATGATGCCTGATTTTTTTACACCTTCATGAAGCTGCATCAACAAATAGGACATTCATCATCTAACTAAAAATAATCAATCTCTACAAGTAAACCATGTATATTTCAAAGACAATTTTGGTGAAGTCACGTGTCTTCAACAGGGCAATATTAATTTATGAAAAATTATGCTATATAAGATCAGCCTCAAGCTGCATAGTAATGCCAACTGCATAAACTTTTTTAATAAAAAAATCAAATAGAAATTTTCTTAATCAGTAAAGACTCCATTCAACATTTAATGCATAAATTAGTTGCTTCTTTCAGCTTATTTATAAATTTAATTTATAGGATGATTATTAAGCTCTGAATGAATTCTCCCTCGCTTGATAGACCTTTTAAATAGGTTTCTGCAGCTTCCATGGGCTACAAAGGACAGTTAAAGAGTTGATTAATCGTCCATGATTCCAGAGTTATTTTAATAATCACATTATCAACAAATACATATATAATTACATGACCATGTCCTTTGTTAATTGTTATGAACCAAGAGATTCCGACATTAAAAGTTTATTCTAGAAGGCAAAGGAATCAATGAGATGTAATGGGTGACTGATTACTGGGAAACCCGGTTAGTAAAGTAGGTGGTTAGAGTAGTTAGAGTGGTCTGTTTGACAGTTTGGGAGTCAAGAGAGGGACTTATTCAAACAAACCGAGAAGATAAGAGAGATCTGAAAAATGTATATTATTGATCTTGAACTGTGGTATGTGATACAGAGCAGTATTTAAAACTATTACAATCACAACCACGTGAATGTGGTAACCAACTAACGGTAGCTAACTAACTGTATCTAACTAACTAACTGTATAATAGACCCCCACAAGCTGAGGGCTGGTAGATATCTACCATCCCAAGCTTGGACACCAACCGCTGAAAGTGACTAGGATGAAGCCCCTTTGTGAATATGTCTGCTGTTTGATCAAGCGAGGTGATTGGAAGCAGCTTCATAAGACCATTTGACAGCTTTTCCCTAACAATGTGGCAGTCTATCTCAAGGTGCTTAGTTCTCTCGTGGAAAACTGGGTTTGCTGCAATATGAAGAGCACTCTTATTATCACAGTAGATGACAGATTGGCGAACACAAGTCACATGCAGATCCTGTAACAGGAAATGTAGCCATTGTAGTTCACATGTAGCTAAGGCAAGCGCTCAATACTCTGCTTCAAAGGAAGACCGTGCCACTGTGGGTTGCTTTTTCGCTCGCCAGCATACCAAGGAATCACCAAGATAAAGCAATACCCACTCACTGACCTCTTGGAAAAAATACACCCCCCCCCCAATCGGCATCTGTGAAACCTAAGAGTTGCGAAGTGGAAGTTCTTGGGAAGAACAAACCCTTTCCTGTTGCTCCTTTTAAGTAACGAAGAACACGTTGAGCTGCTTGAAAATGAGCATTTGTAGGTTGAGACAAATACTGACTAAGTTGTTGGACTACATAACTAATATTAGGCCGAGTGGTGGTCAAATAGAGAAGACGCCAAATGAGTCTGCAATAAGCTGCAACATCTAGATGAAGAGAATTGGAATCATGATGCAAACGGACAGTAGGCTCAATGGGAGTACTAACGGGTTTACAACCAAGAACTCCAGCATCACTAAGTAAATCAAGACAATACTGCCTCTGGCAGATGGTTATACCATGAGGTGAATGTGCCACTTCAAGTCCAAGGAAATATTCAAGGACACCAAGATCCTTTATTCCAAAATGCCGATCCAAGACATCCTTAATAGAGTTGATAGCAGAGATGGAGTTACCCAACAAGACAATATCATCGACATAGATTACCAAAGCAGTGAAATTCTAATCTGTCACTTGGGTAAATAATGAATGGTCAGCGTTCGCTTGTTTAAATCCCATAGAGATGAGTAAACTGGACAGTTTCTCATACCATTTCCTGCTTGCCTGTTTCAATCCATAGAGAGGTCTTTTCAGCTTACAAGCTTTATTTCTTTCCACATGTGCCACTCCCTGGGGAATTTCCATATAACATCCTCCATGAGCTCCCCATGAAGGAAAGCGTTGTTCACATCTAATTGGTGAACAAACCAACTGTTGATGGAAGCTAAAGCAAGTAGTAACCGAATTGTGGTTAACTTTGCCACAGGAGAGAAAGTGTAAAGTAATCCACTCCTTCGGTTTGGGTGTATCCCTTCGCAACTAAACGTGCCTTATATTGTTCTATGGACCCATCCGCCTTTCTTTTAATTTTATACACCCATTTGCTGCCGATGGGAACAACATTCTTTGGTATATCAACAATGTCCCAAGTATCATTAGCCTCTAAAGCACGTAACTCAGCATGCATGGCATCAACCCAATGTTGATCCTGGTAGGCCTGTTCATAGGATGTAGGTTCGGGTATGGTGGATATAGAAAGTGCATGTCTTATAACTAAGGAATAAGTCATCATAGGAGAGGTATTTGGAGATTGGGTAAGGGGTGGTTGTAGGCGTAGTGACATTATTAAGGCAGTAGAAATCCTTTAAATGTAAAGGAGGCTTTTTGGGGCAATTGGATTGTCTGAGTATGGTTTCTGGTTGAATGGGTTGTGAAGGTAAGGACTCTGTGGTATTAGGCAAGGGAAGAATTGGTGAAGAGAGTCTTGGTTCGGTCGGTTGTGCATGCTCAGGCGAGGGAACGTGATCTATATACTGCCATACAGCCTTGGAGTTTGATACATTTTGTAGACCACGGGGGAAGACATGCTCGTGAAACATTACATGTCTAGATAACTAGATTCTTTTTGTGGCCAACTCATAGGCAACAAATCCTTTGGTTCCATCCTTATACCCCAAGAAAGCACACTTATGAGCCCTGCTGTCCAATTTTCCTCTTTGAGATGTTGAACTGGATAGATAGCACAGAGAACCAAAGATCTTGAGGGAAGCTATAACCGGAAGCTTATTATAAGCAGTTGGAAAAGGAACTTATTGTCCAGCAGTCTAGTGGAAACGCAGTTCAGTAAGAAAATTGCATGCATCACTGCATAACTCCACAGGAATGTAGGCAGCGATGATTGCATCATGAGAGCTCGTGCAATGCTGAGAATATACTGGTGTCTCCTTTCCACTCTTCCATTTTGTTCAAGAGTCTCTCTACAACTGGTTTGATGAACAATGCCCTTGGAGGCGTAGTAAGAAAGTAATGTAAATTCAAGACCATTGTCAATCCTTATTATTTTGACAGATGTATCAAATTGCTTCTCCATAAGCGAAACGAAATTCTGCACTTGTGAGAAAGCCTCATGTTTTCCTTTCAACATAACAATCCACGTAAAACGGCTATAATCATCTACTACTGTAAGAAAATATCTGTGATTATGAATGGAAGCAAGGGAACAAGGTCCCCAAATATCCATGTGTAAAAGCTCAAAAGGACGTGTGGCTCTACTATTGCTAGTGCTAAAAGAAATCTTTCTTTGTCTCGCTAGATGACAAATATCACAAATCTCATTCTTATTAACATGAATGAAAGGGTAATCCTTACACATATGTAGCAACCGATCAAAAGACACATGTCCAAATCTGAAGTGCTACAAAGCACTTTGTGAAACAAAACATGAATCTAAAACATTAATCAAAATATTATTCACAACAGTATTCGAAATACCAGCAACTTCTTGATCCAGGAAATATAATCCTTTTGAACTCTACCCAAACCAATCTTCTTGGTAGTTGAGTCCTGAATGCAACAAATTTCATCAATAAAGTTAAAACTGTAACTAGTTCCCTTAGTTTCAAAATATAAACCAAATTGAATTGAAAATCAGGCAGATACAGGATATTTCTGAGTATTAAATGCTCTGAAAATTTTACTTCACCAACAATTTTAGCAACTAGAACACTCCCATTCGGTAGATGGACAGATACAGGTGCTATATCATCATACTTATTGAACCAATGTAATGAGGTGCATATGTGATCAATGGCTCCAGAGTCAATCACCCAAGTATTAGACTGAACATTCATACCACAAGATGAAACAAAACTAGTACCTTCATTAGAGGTCTGGTCCCTCCCATAAACTTGATTAATTCGTTAGTCACTATTTTTTGCAGATTCGTCTTCTGCAGCAACCCAATGAGAGTCCTGCATTCATCAGGTGTTAGACCTGAAACAGATTGGAGAGGTTAAGCTCCCACAACTTGAGCTCCTGAGTTTTGCGGATCCGACTCTTCTTCCTTGCATCCACATCATCAATAACTGTATTGTTAATGGTTGAGCCACCCTTAAACCTTGAACCGGGGGGGTAACCATGCTTTTTAAAACATGTTTCGATTGTGTGATTAGTCTTGCCACAGTATGTACATTGTTTTCCCTGAGAATTATTGTATGAATTTCCTCTGCTCTTATTCCACGTTTTCTTTCCGTCTACCGCATTAATCATAGATTGGCTTTCATCAAGTGGAGTAAAACCATGTTGTCTTTCATGCTGTAAAACCTTAGAAAAGACCTTGTTCATGGTGGGAAGGGGGTCCATGAGCAGGATCTGTGACCTAACCACAGCAAAGTTATCATTCAATCCCATAAGGAACCTCATCACATAATCTTGCTCCCTATAAGTTCTATTTCATTATATCCATCACAGGAACATTTTACTGAACACTTGCAATGCGAGTAGTGGCCTATAGTGATCAAGTTCTTCGCAAAAATTCCTAAGCTCATTGAAATATTCAGTAACAGAGGAGGAATTTTGTCTAAAGCAATACAATTCTTGTTGAAGTTCAGCAATCCTTACCAAATTGGCTTGTGAGAACCTTTCTTTCAAATCTTGCCATGCGTCTAAAGCGAGTTCCATGTAAATGATGCTCCAAAAATAGAGCTAGAAACTGAATTCAAAATCCAAGAAAGCACCAGATTATTGCGCCTCTCCCAAGCATCATAACTCGGATCAAAATTGTCTGGTTTCTAAATGCTTCCATCAACGAATTTCTACTTATTTTTCAAAATCAAAGTGCGTTGCATCAATCACGCCCATTTGTGGTAGTTCGAACTGGTCAAGGGAAAAGAAACAAGAGCCGCTGCAGGACTTTCATTTGGATGCACAAAATAGGGATTTGTGGAATCCTGTGCAGGATTCGCAGGGATAATGAAGGAAGGCGAAGGATTTCCATTGAAATTGTTGTTTGAACTGTGATTGTTCCGAGGCATGATCGGAGACAATGCGCAACAGAGCTCCAAGGTGGAGCTCTGATACCATCAAACAAACCGAGAAGATAAGAGAGATCTGAAAATTGTATATTATTGATCTTGAACTGTGGTATGTGATACAAAGCAGTATTTAAAACTATTACAATCACAACCACGTGAATGTGGAAACCAACTAACGGTAGCTAACTAACTGTATCTAACTAGCTAACTGTATAATACTTATAAATACCACTGTAATAAACTGTTTTCACAGTTGCAGAAGGGGTTTTCCCTTGGCAGAGCAGAATAATATAATTTTCTCTCTGATTCTCTTCTCACGCATCTCTCTTTCTCTTAATTCTATCTCGATCTATAAGGACCTATCATCCTTGGACCCTGAATCTCTTTGATGTAGAACTCAAGGTTCAGAAATTTGGTTTCAATCCATTAAACAGAAAAATATCACCCTATCTGTTAGTTTCTAATTTATTACTGTCTGACCAAAGAAGCATGCTGCATTTTATCTTTATCCCATATTTACTGCAAATTTTTATTCATCTTGATAAGTAGGCATAAACAAAAAATTGTTAGACCTCGTAGCTAACTAGAATATTTTTGTGAGAACATGCATTGTAAAAAGAAAGGAAGCATACCTTGAGTTGGCCAGAATCATTAACTAGAAAATTCAGAGGTATCGTAACATCAATGACTTCTGAAGTTGATTCAAAACTTGTTTCACTTGATGACTTTAAGTTGTTCAAAATTATCTGATTTCCATATAGTGCTTTCATAATAACCAGTCCACCTGTTTCTAATTGCCTGTTTCTTTTCCTATTAGCCACATTTTGTTGTAATTTCTGAGCTTTCTCTGCTGCAGCCCTTGCTTCCTTAACCTGCACAAATATTTTCCCCAGGGGAGGAGAACGAGATTAACCAGGATATTCAACGGACTTCAAAAGACTAGAAATATGGATATGTCCCTCCCAAGACAATCTCATTCTAAGAATTGGAACTATATTAAGTATGGGCATTCATAAGCAGAAACTGATTGTGTATCTGATCTTTGAAAATCACTACTGAGAACTACAAGGAGGCACTTGGTGAAACAGAATCCTAATTCCCCAGGTATTTTGAACTAGTGCGAGATATTTGGGTATGAACTATGAAATATATGGAACTCGAGGCCATATGTTTATATGCCAATTGAAAATTACTAAAGATTTCCAAATCTCAAAAATGCATTAAACTTCTGATCAATAGTAAATATAATTGTTATCCAACTATAGCTGCCTTATTTGGAGCATATTTGGATATTTAACACAGCCATGATGTTGGATCCCCAGTAATATGGCAAGCATGGGACAATAGAGAAATGCAGGATTTCTAGGCATCTTACGTTCAAGCTACAAGGGTATCTTACACACCAATGTCAAAAAGACAACATGCCCAACACTGCCTAAAAATTGAAAGCTGATGTACTCACTCACAAAGGAGTAACTGGTTGATAATTGCAACCATCTATGAATCCACATAACAATCAAATTAATAATATCATGAAGAATTCTCCACACATTCAAAATGAATGGTTAAACAAAACAATCTTCAGGCATCACACTGGACAGATTCAACCATTGACTGGAACTTAGATATTTTTGGTGGGGGTGGGGGGGAGGTTGATTGAGGAGCCCTCATACAATCACACAAAAGTGTGCCATGCATTGACAAGAAGCAGATCTTGAATTGATAAAATGATCATACCTATCACACAGCGAATAAATTATAAGATGCTTGACATGAGAAGGGCAACAGTTGAAAACAAGAAACATCAACACCACACTGGAATAATAGAAGTCAATGCCACTGTTTTAGGTGTACATTAATCACCCGTACCTGAGAAGATGTTTTCTCCTCCTCCCCCAGAGCCTTCTGCTTATTCCTTCTAAGGTAATAAGGTTTAATAAAAAGTTTCTGCAAACACACAACACAAATATTACGAGACATGATAAAGGAAATATCATCAAACTGTTCAATAAACCAAACAACCACCTCTGTCACATTTAGCTGAATGATAAATAATATCTTATTTTATTCCTATAGTTTTTCTGCATCAGAAATATTTGGTAATAATAAGTAGGTGGAGATCAAGATCTTGTAACTAATGCTACAGCTTACATGAGTGAATTCACATGCGAAAAGTTTCAGGAAGTATTTTCTTTATTTTCAATAAATTATGCTTTGCTTATCCACATGCTCTGCAAGTTGAGCATAAGACAAGGTTCAAATCAGAAGAAAATTATACAGAAAAATATAACCCAAGACAAGATAGCTTTAAAGACCTTTCTTGCCCCACATTGTAGTTTTTACGTATAGTAATCCAGTAGCAGCAAAAATAGTAGACAACCATATGAAATAGAAAAGGGGATATTGATAAATTTTAGAGAGGAAAAATTATTGGCACGTACTACAACTAGTTTATATTCTTTGATGAAGCTGGTTGTGCACATTATCTTATTCCCCCACTGACACCACTGGCAACCATTCTACTATTATAGTTTTGTTCTTTGTTTTCAAAACTAAACTCTAAATAATCATATTTTATAACATATTACCCACTGTTATATGGTGTACATTATGCTAAGAAATAACAATTATTCCAAATGTTCATTACAAAACTAAGTAGAACTTGCACTTATCACCCTTCTGTATAATGAGGGCTCATTTGAAATCACACTCTCTTCAGCACAAGGGGAAACTAAGGAATCCAAATCCAAATGAGCTAGCATTATTCAGAGGAAAGCAAATTACCAAAACAAAATGTTTCCTCTTAACTGGCATACTAGCAATAAACTAAGTGTAGATATTTATAGTTATAGTATAGGTCTTCATCTTCACAAAAATAAACTGGCAGAGAGCACTTAGATACAAAGAAATTGGTTCTCGATGTAAAGTTGATTTGAATTCACCTTTAGAACAAAGTAAAGAGATGCAGGAACGACAAATGCTCCAGTAGCAAACACAGGGTTCAGATGCCTTGTCAGCAAAATCTGCAAGTAAAAGCTCGTTTATGTTACAAAAGAAGTCAGTCAAACAAACTAATTTAAATTGCAATATTACTTGTTTTAGTAATAGATATATTCTCTAAATAGTTGCTCAGCAAGTACATGCTGTCTCAAGTTAATTACGATACCAAAGATCACAGAGGCATCTAAAGTCTAAAACAAAGCAAGAGTCACAGATCAAAGCCAAGTAATAGAACCAATATAAAAAAACAAGACTTTTTAACAGAATAAACTTATGTCCATGTTAATAAAAGGGATTGTCTAAAGTGCTCATAGGCATATAGTGTGAATGCATTAAGTGCATGATTGGTTCAGTTCATTTTAGAAAAATAATTGCATAATTTTGTCAGCTTTCTTAGAGAACTTAAGAAAAATAAGTAATTATTTCTTGAAAACCATCTTATGAAACATAGTGCATGTTTGTCGCTTATTAAGTCTTAAGAAGGCATACTTTTATATACATAGATCTTACAAGCGTCTTTACAATCTAGAACATAAACAAACCATCTTGCATAGTATATCTAAATAAAGGTCAAAGCCCGAAATTTTATCTAGTATCTATCAGGCTTAACATGTAAGGAACCAAGAGTATCCTTACAGGAATAATTAACTTCTGACCCCCGCGATAGAGTTCAAATTTCCAGGAAATACCCTGAAAAGGTTAAAAAAGAATGTAAGCCAGCTCATACAACAAATAATGAACATTCAGGAAAAAAAAATCATCTAGCATTGAACTTCAGGTTGATAGCAAATTACAAGGAAAATTTTAAGTAAGGGGAAGGGAGGATTACACAATGAAATCTTCAAAAACAGTTCTATTCATTGGTGAAACTGTAAGCCAAGGAACCATTGATATATCAAAATAAAAATGGAATAGCGTCTCATGCAGTGACTGGATAGAGTAATTTGAGAGGGGAAGTAAATTTTTGGACCGTTTCAACTATTTTGTCCAAAAATAAATGTTTGATGATTGGGCCTAGAATTTTAAATTGTATTTTAACAGGGTATTTTGATTACCCAAAATAAGGAAATTAAAATCTTGCCTCAGTAGGTGTAATTTTAGAAAAGAGCTGTTTCATACTTCAGTAAAAGAGTTAGGCTTTCTCCACCTCTATAGCTTTTCAACCTCATTACTTCTCTCATCTAAAATCTACTATAGGTAAGCAGATCTCTCCTTTAACACTTTTGATTTTGTTTATTTTCCCCTGATCTTACTTTTGACTTTTTTCATATCTCTATCTTCATATACCCAAAACTTCTTGGTTTTAAACTACATTTCGCATTGGATTTTCTACTAGGGTTTTCAATTGGCTGCTTCAATCAAGTTGTATGATGCAATGTCTTGTGTGATGCACAGATTCGTCTGCACTGCTGGATGTTACCAAGAGTTATTTTAGGGGGGTTTTGACTTGCTGTTCATATATTCTTTAGCTAGATGGTAGAGAGGAACAAGGGAGACAGGAAAGTATTTTCTTCAAGTTCTACCTTAGGGTTGTTGTGCGTGCCTCTTGTTAATATACATCCTATATACTCCATCTTACTTCTACTTAAGTGAAAGTCATAAGCTTCCAAAGTTTGTCTCCACATTTCTAATTCCTCACTTATTTTCTCTCTGACTCTCCAACTAGAACTACGGCAAAGAATTATCTTAAAGGTCCAAAGCTAACCCTTGGAGCAATCCCATGGTTATAAGAAAAAAAAATTGTGACCCCATCTTGTGTTCCCACCCTCCCTCATACATATCCTTAATTGCTCAAATATATGCAATACAAACTTCTTTCTTCTCTAGGACCTTCCAAAATACCTTTATTAGCACATTATCATACTCCTTTTCCATGTGAATGAAAATCATATGCAAATCTTTTTCATTCCTCTAATATCTCTCCATTAAACATCATAGCAAGTATATTGCTTCCATGCTCAACCTCTTAGGTATAAAACCAAATCGATTTTTAGTAATATGAGTTTCTTGTCTCAATCTCTACTTAATTACTCTTTCCATAACTTTATAGCATGACTCATGAAGTTTATGCCCCTATAGTTTGTGCAATTTTATATATCTCTCTTGTTCCTATAAATCGATAAAGTGCTATTCCATTCTCTCAATTTTTAGACCTCATAGTCTCATTAAATAACTTTGTGGGCAACCTGATACCTTTCAACTTTTATTCGTCTATGCATCTGACATAATTGAGCATCCAAAATTTTGAAAGAAAAATTTTGGATGCTCAATTATGTCAAATGCATATACAGATAAAAAGAATAAAACCTTGATCAATTTCTTAATAAATTGTCCAACTGGTTCTATGTCTATAAAGAGTGTTGATGCACTTTCTTATATAAAGACCAGAGAAAAATTATTAAAGTTGTTGGACAATTTTGTTGAGGAGTTGGACAGAGCAAGGTTGTGCAAGTGGTCACCAACAATGGAAGTTGTTCTGGACCCCCTTTGGGCCTAGTCACGTGGCCCGAGGCCCATGGTAACTAACTTACCACCTTGCTGCTATATAAGGCATTACATGCCTTCAGGTACAGATCTAAACCTTATTATTCACCTCTTACAGATATTGACTTAGGCATTGGAGTATCTATTGCAGGTGACGACCAGGTGCTGCCACTTGCCAGAGCCACCTGAAGCGTCCACCCCGTTCGAGGTACCAAAACACTTTCGAACAGAAGTAACTATATCTTGGCCGATAAGTATCTTGATTATTACTACATAATTTTGATTATTACTTGATAATATTTTTACTCATTTTAGTTTGTAAAATTTGGTATTTTGGTCTTAGGTAAGTTGTTGCAAGCCAAGAGACAGCATTTATTTCGTACCCCATGTGTTTGCCCCTGTATAGATTTAATGTTAGAAGACATTAAAAAGATAGCAAGGGTCAAGAAGACTATCCAAAGAGGATTAATCTTATGAACTACATTTATAATCACTCCATGGCATTGAATACTATAAGGAGGTTCACCAACAAATTGGAATTGGTTAGATAGGAGTGACAAGGTGATAGAAACTAGATCAGGTTAATGAGTAGAGAAAGAAAGAATGAATCTTTATTGAAAAAAAAAACAATGTCCCAGTCCTGCCCAATGTGGTACAATAATGAGAATTGGACAACTTTACACTAATACACACTTCCTGGATATTCGAGAGATCCAGGGCTCTCCTCCACTGTTTCCTCAATTACAAAATAATCTCTCCCTTCTCAAAGTTCCCCTATTTATTCTTTCAGCCTAACTACCTAACTAAGCTTGACCATAGTTAGTTATATCCTTATCCAACTACTACAATCTCCTAACTACTCACGGGTACAGCCTTCTTACACTTCCTTTGGTAAACCTTTTTAATCAAGGGCCTTGGTCTATCAATAAACCCCCTAAAAGAGCCACCTTGTCCTCAAGGTGAAAAGTAGAAAGGCAGCTTGGAGGGTTGTAGCAAATTCCCAACTATCTTTACAAGTAGGAAGATTATTCCAATGGACTAACACCTCTAGCTCTCCTATAGGACTTCTTCAGGTGTCCCGAATCTATTTAGGGTAGACTTGCAACTCATGAGTATCCAACAATGCAGGTGGTAAGGGTTGTGCTTGCTGCGGAGCAAAAACTGCCTTCTTCAACAATGAAATATGAAAAACTGGGTGAACTCTGCTATTTTTTGGCAATTCCAACCTGTAAGCAACCTTGCCAACCCTCTCCAACACCTTATAAGGGTCATAAAAGCTAAGGCTAAGTTTTTGGTTACGCTTTCTAGCTAGCATACGCAGTTTGTATGGCTGCAACTTAAGGAAAACCCAATCTGCCACCTGAAATTCCAATTCTCTTCTGTTTGTTGGCTTGAGCATGTAACCTATCTTGAGCTTTTAATAAATTGTCTCTCAATTCAGCCAATAACTCGTCTCTTTCTTGTGTCATCTTATTCACCTCCTCCACCTTGGGAGGGATGGTAGTCCCTTTTAGCAGCAAAGGTGGGTCTTGGCCACAGAGGGCCTTGAATGGGGACATCTTGGTTGTAGCATTATAGTTAGTGTTGAACCAAAATTTAGCCTAGCTTAAAACATCAGGCCATAACTTAGGCTTGGTACCTGTTAGGCATCTTATATATGTCTCCAGGTAGCAGTTTACAACTTCTATTTGTCTGTCAGTTTGCGAATGATAAGCTATACTATATTTCAATTTAGTACCTGCCCTCCTAAAGAGCACTTTCCAAAACTAGCCCAGAAAAAGATGGTCTCTATCTGTAATAATGGAAGATGGAATTCATGTAGTCTTACAATCTCTTGGAGGAAGATCTTGGCCACCTCCTGGGCTATAAAAGGATGGCAAAGTGGAATGAAATGGGCATACTTCGTCAATCTATCAACAACCACTAAATAGTATCCTTGCCTCTTGCCTTCGGTAATCCCCCTATAAATCCATGGAAATATCAATCCATACCTGGTTCGGAATAGGCAGCAGTTGGATTAATCTGTCGGTGAAAGAGTCTCATACTTGTTCCTTTGGTAGATTTCACAGGCGCTAGCAAATTCTTGTATATCTCTTCTCATTCCCTCCTAATAGAATGATGTAGCGGCTCTTTTAAAAGTTCTTAAAAATCCTGAATAACCGCCTGTCGGGGAGCTATGAAACTCTCTCAATATGGTAGGTACTCGTGAGGAATTCCTTGGAATCACAATATTTCCTCTATAATATAATCTGCCCCCCTTTAATTCGTAGCCTACATGTGAATTTGGGTCAACAAGTAGGTTCTAGAATATGGTTTGTAATTAGGCATCTTGGTGTACCTCAATATCCCACTCTTCTAAATCAGGGAATTTAAGGATTGTCAAAGCTGTGAATAGAGCCTTCCTAGATAGTGCATCTGCGGTTGAATTTTCTCTTCCAGGTCTATATTGTATTTCAAAGTCAAGCCCAATCAATTTAGTAGCCCATTTAAATTGTTCCTCACTCATCAATTGCTGTTTTGTCAAGAATTTTAAGCTTTTCTGATCAGTAATGATAATAAAATGTCTTCCTAGCAAGTATGCCTCCACTTTTGAACAACTAGAACAACAGCCATGAGTTCCCTTTCATATACAAATTTTGCTTGGGCCCTTTCCGATAATGATTTACTCCAAAAAGCCAATGGTCTGCCCTCTTGAAGTAATACTGCCCCCAACCCTTTACTATAAGCATCGATTTCAATTACAAAAGGCTTAGAGAAATCTGGCACAGCTAAAATAGACAAAGCTAAAATGGCTCGCTTTAGCTCCTCAAATGCTGCTTGTGCTTCTTCATTCCATACAAAGCTATCTTTCTTTAATAGTTGGTTCAGGGGCTTAGAAATCTTTCCGTAGCCTTTTACAAAGCGTCGATAGTAACCAGTCAAGCCAAAAAAGCCCTGCAATCCCTTGGTATCTTTTGGCGGAGGACCACAACCACATAACCTCAATCTTCTTGGGGATTGCAGCCACCCCTTCTGCTAAAATAATATGGCCTAGATACACCAAGTTGGACTACCCAAACTAACACTTCTTTTTATTCACTTTTAGGTTATTGTCATGCAGCACCCGCAACACCTGTTGAAGCTGTCTAATATGCTCCTCCTAATTTGGACTATACACCAAAATATCATCAAAGAAAACCAAAGCAAATTTTTGCAAAAAAGGCTTAAGACTTCATTCATGATAGCTTGGAAAGTAGATGGTGCATTTGTTAGACCAAAAGGCATCACCAAAAATTCATAGTGCCCTTCATGAGTTATAAAAACAATTTTCTCAATGTCTTCTTCTCTCATCCTAATTTGATGGTAGCCCAATTTTAAATCCAACTTGGAGAATATAGTGGATCTAGCCAATTCATCCAATAATTCCTCTATGACAAGTATAAGAATATACTGCTTGTAACATTTCCTCCAATACTACTGGTACAGTGTCCTTTTCTTTGGAGGATTGCTCTAATGAGTGGCAATCCACAATAAACCCTTGATCCTCCTCCTCCAACATTTTAATTACTACCTTAGCAGATGCAACTGATCTTGACAGTGCTGGCTCACCCTTGATTATTTTCTTCTGTCCCCCAATTTTGACTTGTATTGTTAGCTAATCAAAATTGGCTTTTATGTCGCCTAGAGTGGCTAGCCAATCCAATCCCAATACCATGTCAACTCCTTCCAATCCAAAGAGAAGGAAATCTTGTTCTATTTCCATTTCCTATCGTTGCAACTTTATTCCTTGACAAAAACACCTTGGCACTTTATTTTGTGACCATCCCCAACCTATACATAATATGCAAGTGTACTTGTGACTTGCAACCCCAACCCTTCCACTACCCTGGTGGCTATAAAATTGTGTGAGGCACCACAATCTACTAACACCACTACCTTCTGGTTCCCCAACATTCCCTACACCTTCAATGACTCTTAATCCTACCATACCCTACAGTGAAAGCTGAACCCTTTGACCTTCCTCTACCTGCTGATCCGAAACCTCTTCGCCCTCTATTTCCTCACTTCCTTCCTCAATCAATAACATTTGGTATTGTTTATTCTTACACACATGATTTTGGGCCCAAACTTTTCTTCACACCTAAAACATTCTCCCCTTCTATATTTTTCTTGTATTTTTGCGTCTGTTAGTCTTTTAGATCCTACCCATCTCCCTTTGAAAGATCCTCCCCACTAGACGGCTTACTAACTGCAGTACACATTGTCGTACTCCCACTTGCTTCAACCCACCTTTAGTGTTAGCTTCTATCGAGACTGTTCTTGGGCTAACATAACTCCTATATGACTGTCCAGATCAACTACCCACTATAACCCCCGTTTTTGCCATTGCACAATTCTTATCCTCTATCATTAAGGCTTACTTTATCAGGATTGTGAGAGACTACAGTTCATATAGCCTCACTTCAACTCGCATTTCTTCCTTTAGCCCATTCAAGAAAATGCTCATTAAATATCCTTCTTCAATTCCCCTCAAGGCTCCAGAAAATCTTTCAAATTTCTCAACAAATTATATCACTAAATCCATTTGTTTCAGACCTAGCAGGATTTCAAAGGGATTTTCAGCCATCGAAGGTTGGAATCTCCTCACCACCATTAGCTTAAATTGCTCCCATGATGGGTGTGCATTGTAATTTTCCCACCATTGAAACCACGATAATGCTTGACCCTCTAGTGCCACCATCACAGCTTGCATTTTCTCCTCGTGTTGCCCCTTTGATGCAAAAATATCGCTCCAACCTACTGGTCCATCCAAAGGCATCTTCCCCCGAAAACACAGGAATCTCAAGTTTCTTCCATCGTTCCCCACTAATCGCAGTGGGTTCCTCATCATAAGTTTCATCTATTATTGTCTTCTTGCACAAGTTTGCTAGTGGGTCTTTGCTATTCAACTTGTTCTCCATCAAGTGCGTCAATCTTTCTACCATCTCTTCCACTTTCTTAAGTCGAACCATTTGTATTTTGCAATGGGTCTGTTGCTCCTCCCTTTCTTGCCTCGATACACTTTGTTCTTCCTCCCTTTCTTTGTGCCATGACTCCAAACGTCATTCCAATGATTCCAATGTTGCCTCCATTCTTGTATTAACCATGAATGCCTCTGATTCTCATCCGTTTGCGATACCCACAGCTCCTAGATTCAAGAGCTCTAATGCCAGTTGATAGAAACTAGATCAGGTTAATGAGTAGAGAAAGAAAGAATGAATCTTTATTGAAAAAAAAATATATCCCAGTCCTGCTCAATGTGGTACAGTAATGAGAATTGGACAACTTTACACTAATACGCACTTCCTGGATATTCAAGACATCTAGGGCTCTCCTCCACTATTTCCTCAATTACAGAATAATCTCTCCCTTCTCAAAGTTCCACTATTTATTCTTTCAGCCTAACTACCTAACTAACCTTGACCATGGTTAGTTATATCCTTATCCAACTACAACAATCTCCTAACTACTCATAGGTACAGCCTTCTTACACTTCCTTTGGTAAACCTTTTTAATCAAGGGCCTTGGTCCATCACAAGGTTTGCCATAACCTTCATGGTGTTACAAAGGTGGCAAAGGTGGCATAAACAACCTTAGAAAGATGTGCACTTCTGATGAGTGGTTGAAGTCAAAGGCAACCAAAGATGCTAAAGAGAAAAAAAGCAATTGACACAAGTGCTCATGCCCAATTTTTGAGATGTGATTTATTCTCTTAAGGTTATGGACCTCTTGTACAAGTTCCAAAGTTGGTTGATAATGAGAAAATGCCTGCAATGGGCTATCTTTATGAAATTATCCAAAATGGGTTCCAAGGGAAGGAACAGAAGTACAAGGAGGTATTTGCTATAATTGATAGAAGATGGGAATACCAACTTCACCACCCATTGCATTTAGCAAGTCATTATCTCAATCCCCAATACTTTTACAGCAATCTAAGACTTGAAAATGATCTAGAAGTGATAGAGGGCCTATATAAATGTATTAGAGGCCATTTGCAAATGAGGAGGATGAAGATAAGGCAAACGAAGAGTTGCCAATTTATAGAAGAGTTGGAGGCCCCAATGGTCTGAAGGTGGTAATAAGACAAAGGTCTACCTTGGACCCCAGTAAGTAAAAGATCATTTTTATACTTTTAAATGTTCATGACGTAATTGTGTAATTGCCATTGCTAATAAGTTGTTGCATTGCAACTAAGTGGTGAGGATCTAAGGATCACATACTTCATATTTACAAAAGATTGCCATGAAAGTATTGAGTTTGATTTGTAGTTCATCACAATGTGAGAGAAATTGGAGTATCTTTGAGCATGCAAGTAATTCTCAATTGTCAAGTTACTTCATTTTAAAGAGTTTCACGTAAGAATGTGAAACTAACATTTTTTTTATAAAATAGATTCATTCTGATAAAAAGAAAAGTAGACTTGAGCATCAAAGGTTGCAGGATTTGGTTTATATAAAATAATAAAATATAACCAACCACTTAAGGAAAGATTTGATTACCATGATATGACAAATCCCATTGTCTTGAACAATGTTGATGAAAGTATTGAATGTTTATTGGGAGAAATGGTTGATGATGAAGCTGTTGAAGATGAATTAGGATCTGTTTGGATAAACTTCTCTATAAGCACTTATAGAAGAAAAAAATAAGAAAGAAAAATGGAATAAGCTTCTCCATAAACTAAAATTAGCTTCTCCATATGTTAAAAATTAACTTTTGAAGAAGCTAATGTGAGAGAACTTCTATAACTTAGCTTATGCATAAGCTAATTTTAGATTTTGGAAAAGCTTATTTCATTCTTTTTTATTTTCTTTTCTTATAAGTACTTATGAAGAAGTTTATCCAAACAAGCCCTTAATCTTTGATGACTTGACTTGGGGAGTTGTGGCAACTACAATCGGGGCTAGTGAGCATATAACATACACTAGGCAGCACACAAGAGCAAAGAAGGCAGCTGCAGCTGCAACTTCTAGTTCTAAGCCTCCTACTTCTAAGGGAAAAGGAAAGCAAGTACAAGAAGAAGAAGATAGTGATGAAAGTGAAGAGGAGGAGGAAAAGGTCAACAAGAGCAGTAAAAGAAGAAGATGAGGATGAGATGGCTAACCTTGCAGCTGAAGATGATGAAATTTGATTTTGATTACATATTAGTTGCTCTAGCCTCTCAGCCTTAGAGGCTTAAACTTGTTTGATTTGATTCCTTTGTTGTAATTGACAATTTGATGTGTGTTTGCTGTTTTGGTTATGAAGCTTGAAATTTTAATCATCGATTATGAATGTTTTTAATTTCAGGTGTTTTTTCTTTAATTAGGGATCAAAATAGTTGTCATCCCGCTATCCCACTATAGCGTTTTTGGGGGCGGCTCGGATCCTCTATTGACCACTATGATGAGATAATTCAAGCACTTTCACCTAACAGTTTAAAGTTTTGGGACAGTTGGTTTATGATGGTACTATTGCCTAAGTGGTTGCAAGTTCAATCCTTGTCGTGCCGATTCATCTAAATAAAAAGAAAAAACTTGAAAGTAAGCACAAGCTAGGTAGAGCTGTGTCCACACTTCAAACCTAGAAGGTTGTTGCATGTATATATGTTATGTAAATATAAAATTGCTCATTTATCTTCACCTAACAGGGTAAACTTTTGAGATAATTGGTTCATATCAAGTAGCAAATTGATTTTATATAGTAGTAGTTAATACAAGCTTTTATCCTAAGCCTAAAGTGCATTATTAGATCACAGGAAAAAAAAAAGGATACAATGTAGTGAATGTATAAACATGAATAACAATAAGAAATTGTTAAATACATTACCTGAATTCCTATTATATACAACCAGCGCACCGAGCTGAATTTGGATAACTTCCTCCCACCACCAACTTCAATCTCAAGGGAAGAACTACAAGAACAAATGGCTTTATGTCAAAACAAACAGCACACACACAAATTAAAACATTGACTATGGGTAACTAAAATATATGGCTGATAATTATGCTAATGATCATGCAGAATCAGCATTAGCAGTCATAAAAAATTAGCACTATAAGAGATTCTACTCACCAATTACAAAAGGTATATTAATTCAATTTGACATGAAGTAATTTGGAATCAATAGTAAAAATCCATAATACCGCCCTTGCTTCAAAAAATCCAACTGTAATAGCTCTACACTTGGTCCTAACCTTTTTCCCCTTACAACTCAATTCTAATTACAATAAAAAAATTTCTTCTTTGAGCATACATATGGGATGCCATTGCCTAACAAGAAAATAGATCCCCAACACAGAAAGCAATAAAAGAGATGCTATCACTATAGGGCTGAGCAACTTCATTCGTTATCCAGTGCTAAAGGGAACTGAAACAAGCATCTATTCAGAAATTAGAACTAATTCCTAAGTCAATTTTGAAGAAGTACTAAAGCCACAATATAGCATCAGTAGAACAACCAAGCCTTTTCCTACAAGTGGGATTGGCAAGATGGATCAACCAACATCATTGAGGTCCATCAAAATCCAAAAATTCCAAACACATATTTAGATTAAGATTTTTTTTATGGTTTCTCCTAAAGTTTTATTTGGTCTTCCTCTACCCTTTTCTACTTTTAATAGCATCAATAAGTTATATAACCCACCACAACATAATATTTAAGTTATATAATCCTACAACCAAAACGGTCTGTGTTAGTTACACACAAAAGCAAGAATCTAGCAGACCTCTATTCTCATCTAGCAGTGACATACAAATATGAGTCCACAAGCAAGCTTTACAATTATTAGTCCCATCTGAAATGTAACTAAACTTACACTTTTTCTCTTCCAATCAGTAAAATTTATACTCAAGCAAGAAAGGATACGATATAGATGGAATAAGTCTGAACCCGCACACCCAAATAAACAGAAAAAAGGAATGTTAGTTTGATGTGATACAAGAAAGCTGTTTTGTTAATTTGATATGCAAAAGCTATGAAACCAAAATAAATTCTCAAATAATTCATAGCAAGCAAAGGCGATAATTTCATTTTTATGAGAAGACATTCATTAAGACAGCGAAGAAACAAACAATGGAAATAATCATACAAAGAGTTGGGTTTTGAGTCAAGATTTGAACCTACAAATGCATCTGTAATCAAATACTCACATGAGATACAACTATAAAAACCTTTGCCAACAATATCATATGACATTGTAAATATTTAGCAACCAAAAACAAAACCAGAAGCAGGAAAATAACACCCCAACTAAATTTACATCTAATAAGTTTTGTATACCTCCCAACTCTTCCCACAATGCAGCCAAGAGATTTAGGAGAAAAACGATGAGTATAATGAACTGCTGTCTCAAAAGAACCTGTGCCAAACTAAAGGAGTTGAGAAAGAGTTAATTCAGTATAGGAAAAGATGAATTTTTATTTTCCGATAAAAATTTGCAATATCTAAGACACTATTTCAAAAGATGGAAGTACAAGATTTGCCTTTTTTTCCAGTTTTTTGGGTTTAGAAAGACGGATTATGCAGGAAAAAAAATTATTTTTTTAAGGTAATAAAATTACCAGTTCAGACTTGATTATGCAGAAAACATAGAAGTACCTTCACTTCTCCAGAGGCAGACCTTCTCTGATCTTTCTTTTGCCACCCAACAGCTATAGATGATTGTGGTCCCAAAGTAAGCTCTATCTGTAAAACAGATGAGAAGAAAGAGATCAAAGATAGAAGATTTTCCAAAACTGCTTCATAAATCTCAAGACAACAAAAAGCCCAATTCACCAATTCTGTGCTGTAAAATGGTCCCTGCTTAGATTCCCCATGTGATTTGGTTATTGTGGCTAAATTCTAGCACAACACTACATTAGGGATTTGGATGTCTAGAAATACCAAACACACAGCTTCTTGATGAATCTCTACTACAAGTTCAAAAAAATGTCCCCACCAATAACAGACAGATCATTCCTTTGTTCCCTTGGGTTTTGCAAAATCAAATGATGATAGATTAGTTGCTTATACAATATAGATCTTGATTTTCCAAAAGAATGTAAGACACAGTAGCTATCTTGGAATCAACGAGTCTCAATTTTAGTTAAAAATAATTAATTTCAAAGTTAACATTATATAAATCTTGCTTTAATACTTGACTAGCTGGTCCATATATGTACACACCATGTTATATACCACTATTCATCTAAGTTCCCTGTCATATTGTCTACTCCATCCCAAGTTTGCATCCATGTGCACTAGTTATCATGTCATTGAAGAGAAAGAAAAGTTTGAGGTAGAAACTATGAAGTAGCATACATGTCCACTTGCTGTTTCTGACAGTTGGCGGGTCCATAAATTTGAAAGATTCAATGAACCATCTCTCAAAGACATTGCTATGCCCATTGTTGCAGCTGAGTGTGACGATAGATTACTGTAATATGAAGCACAAAAAAATAAAAAGGATCACTAAAACAGGTAAAAGAGCACTGTTCAATTTGATTTACTGAAATGCAAATTACCCACCGTGTTGTTTGCACCCCAATTAGTGCACGCAAACCAGCTGAAGCCACAAACTCTACTGACGAGACTTCTGAAAGTCGATGCCTAAATACAGCAGTAGCAGCTCCACCACCTTCACTTCCATTCACTGCTAAATTACCACCAACCGTAACAGCATTACGCTTTGATAACTGAGACTGGATTTCACTTGTCATAGCCATTCTGATACTCATAAACGTAATAAAAGATGCAAACAGTCAGACAAAACACCAAAGGTGACTACCTAAACACATAAATTGCAACGAGCAACTAATATTTCATTGTCAGGAAAGTGTTTGTATGAAAAGTTAAGATAATAAGGCACGATATCCTCCAGTATACTCCAATTTCTGTCACCCATTTCTTACATTAACATTGAGCCTCAACCTCAATATCATTAAAGCCACTTCTATAACAAGGTATTCTGTTTTAACAATTATCAGTATATAATTAAAAAAATAAAATTAGCATTTCGTTTTCCAAATTGAACTGTTAACTGTCAGAGTTGTTCAACAACCACACTCATATTGATTGACATAGATAAGGGAAAACTATGATGAACAGAGCAATACCCTCTGAAGAGACCATCACCATCCAGACAGTGCGGCAACGACATATTGGCCAGAATTGTACCAGAGGATCGAAAATGCGCCGCCATTTTTTCCCGTTCCTTCATCCTCTTCAGTCTCTCGAGCTCTGCCTTCACCTCTTCAGCTCCATTCAGCTTTGGACCAAGTTCCAAACCAGAGGTCAACCCTTCCATGCCATAGATATCATATATTTGCCTTTTATTTGGATCTGACAGAATCTCATACGCTTCACATATTCGCTGAAAGTTCTCCGTCGCAATATCCTTCATCTGATAGAAGAAAGCAAAACGAGTGAAGAAATTGCAAACGAAAAGGAATAAGCACAGAGACGGAGAAAGAGGCATACGTGAGGAGCTTGGTATTTATCGGGATGATAGGCTTGCGCCCATTGACGATACGCTCTGCGAATTTCTTCATCGGAAGCTTCCGCAGACAAGTTCAAGAGCGCGTAGAGTTCTCTGTTGTCTTGTGCTTCGTTCGGTTCCTCCATTGCGGTGCCTCCTGGTGGAAATTTTGGAAACCCGAGAGGTTAGGGTTTTGCAGAGGACGAATTCGGAGTTTGGAAATGGAAAGGGTTTAGGGGGTTTTTCGCTTACGTCACCAATGATCCAAATCAAACATCAATCGCTAACTGTGGAATGGAGTGGGAGTCCCGTATAATTGGTCTTTGCGAGTCACACACTCACGCCACAAATCTTCACATTCCTACGTTTTTTTAACTCTTTCTTCTTTGCCCAACGTCAACGTGTTTTAAAAGAAAATGAGTGGAAAAAAAAAAAAGTAAGTACTCGTGCTTCTTGCGTGCGGTGTAGGACAGGCAAGAATACGAAGAAAATATCCAAAATGAAAGACGAAATGTTGAGCCTGCAATTGTTTGAATTGGGTTTTAAGGATGTATTTTGTAGAGAAAAAAGAAATAGAAGAAAAAAAAATGAAAAATAAGTAAAAATAAATAAAATTAAGATTGTTTGGTTGAAGAAAAATAAAAAAAAAAGTTAATTTTTTGATATTATTTTTTATTTTAATCATTTTTATTATTAATATTATTTTTATTTTTATTATTAATATTATTTTATATTTTATTATTATTTTAATAATAATAATAATTATTATTATTATAAAACACAACAACAAACCGATTTATATGCAAGTAAATCGATTTACTTTGTAAATTGATTTACTTGCAGCTAATAGCAATTGGGGCATGTTTTACACAGTAAATTCCACTCCTTTTTTCACTAAATAGCGAAAAAATATTTAAAGGTAGATCACACAAATTTTTTAAAAAATTTCTTCACATTTCCACTTTACCAAACAACCAACTTCTTCTCACTTCTACTTTCTTCTTTCCTCTCCCTTTTTATTTCTTCTCCACCAAACAGCTCCTAAAAGTGGATCGGTAATGATCCCTCCAAGCCCCGGGTTGGCTTGGAAAGATCAGTCCAAGGGCCTTTTTCTTAGAAAAAAAAATGAGGAATGGGATCATCATTACTTATGTCAACAACAAAAACAGATACTAAGGAGTAATTAGTATAATTAATATATATTTAATTTTTAAGTTTATCTAGTCTGTTATTCGTATATTTGCACAGGTTGTGATGATCTATGCATATTTTATAACCTTATATATATATTTACTTAAAAATAAATAATAAAGTAGAAAATTAAGTCTTAATGACAATAAGAGATGAAGAAAAAGATACTATTATAATCTAAAATGAATCAAATATATTTAATTACACATGAACTATTTTTCTAAGTTTGAAACTCACTTATGTCTATCATTATAACAATAATAGAAACAAAATTCTTAAGTAAAGATAAATCCAAGTCTTTAAATTCATAAAACTTATCTGTATTATTTTTTGTTGTGGATATTTTTATTTTTGATATATTTTCTAAAATCAAAATGTTTGGTATCTTGAAGATTGATATAACAACCTAAAGATTTTGGTCAAGTCAATTGCTATTAATCATGTATCCATAACATTATCATGCAATACATTTTAACTTTGCAATAACAGGAAACAAAATAATACACTAACAATGCTTGCAAATTGATGCTTACAAAATAGGAATGAAGTTTAGTAATAAAAAATTGTTCAAGTAGGTTGGTGAGACAAAATCAAACATTAAAACAATATAAAAGAAATCTACTTATATTCAAAAACATCATAATTATTTTTTCATTCTTTTATAATTTTCTAGTTTTATTATATCTACTATGTACTATAAAAGAATTATTTAAAATAATATAAAATCTAGTGAATTTAATATATTCAATCATAATTATTGACAGATTTGTTAAATATCTATCATCTTAATTTATAAATTCATAAAACATGTAAAATTCAAGGCTAAACTAACCTTTGAAATTAGAGAGGATCAACTACTTCTACTATCAGTATTTGGGATAAAAAAAATATTTGAAAAAGGTTCAAAAGTTAGAGATTTGACAAAATTTTAGAGGATTTTGAATGATGTTATTTTTAAGGTTTTAAAGATGAGAAAATTTTGACATTTTTCTAATTTTAGATGAAATATGATACATAGTTTAATGAGTTTTAAGTAAAAGAAGATTTAAAATAGTTTTACGATTCAGTCGTGGAATTTCAAGAGAGAAAAATGGGTAGTTGTGAATTTAAGAAGACGAAATTGATAAAAGAATTTGGTTATGTTGAATTAGTAGTTGTCAATTTAAAATGTCTATGCCACATATAAATAGTACACAACATAATCAAATTAATATTTCATTATCATCCATGAATACCATGTCAATGGTTAATGTCTTTGGTAACCTCTAAACATATCACATTTGTGACAATTAATTTCAATGTTTCTTTGTCATCATTAACTTATCCAATTCATTTGACCTTACGTGCCATTCCTTAAAAAGTTTACCTGGCTACACTAGAAGACTCTTAATGAAGTCGTTATAGTTTGAGTCATTAAATACTCAATACTTGAATGTACATGCTTATCAATTTAGTTGGCCTTATGTCATAAGCATATTGTCATGCTACTGTCTAATTGAAGTATCATATATTATCTATTGTATAATTAAGTAGCAACATGTATTAAAAGAAGGGGATGCATTATTATTCCTCAATGATCTTATTGAAGTTCTTATAGTTAATAACTTGACAAACAAAATTACTATCTTGGTGTATAGAAAATATATATAAACTCAAACAAAGTTACTGTTTGAACTAAGCAATAATAACAACAACAACAATAATGAGTTTTTTAAAAAATAACAATAATGGGAGATACGCAAAAGCAAGTGTCAAAATTATCCCTCTTGTTCCATCTATTACACCATTTAGCCAAATACATGCTTTAAATCACACATCATCAGAAGAGAAAAGAAGAAACAACACGTATTTGTCAAAAATATGCTCCAAAACCCATTATCAGAAACAACACATGATTGAAGCAAAAGAGATTACCTAATGAAGAAAGGAGATGAGCTTATTTGTACCTTCACAAAAATAATGTCACAATTGAAGAAAAACCCACTAGATATAGATTAACTCACCCCCACAAGCTACAACCAAAAAAACCAAAATGTGAGCACATCATTTCCACTATTAAAATTGTTTCTCATTAAAAAAAAAAAAACAAAACAAAGTGTGAGTACATCACTGAATAAAACAATAAAGATGAAAAGATGGAATAATCGGGACAAAAAACAAAGTAAAATATTATGTGACTTACCAACTCACCCACAAGCTGGGCAACTAGGGAAAAGAATGAATTAGGTGTTTGTGCAGTGAAATGAAAGATACACAAAAGCTTTGTGTAGTTTCTTCAGTTTTAGCTTCTCACACTGTTTTATGCTTCTAATCAATGTGATAACACAAAACACTATTGTATCAACAATGTCCGAAAAAACAAAAGAGAGCATTTTAATTTACTATTAATTAAGAGATATGCAAAAAAAAAAAAAAAGCCAAAAGGAAATTATGAGAACTGGTTATGGCAAAAAATGAGAGAATTGGGAGAAGGAAATGGCGACAAGTGTCCAACTAGGGATGAGTTTTCTTATAGATAAATAGATATGTATTCACTGTTCATGTAAAATATTTACATTGTCAGCTAATTAAAAATCATCCTTAGTATGATTTTTAGGGTAATTGCTTTAAAAATCAATAAACTTGCCATATATTGTAGTTTGTAATGGATGACAGTGTAAAAAAATTACACTATCAGTGCATATATTATTTTTATTTTTTTATAAGATTTTAAATTTGAGTTTTATATATGAAAAAGATTATGCTAAAAAGGTTGATTTTATTGTACTATGAATGCTACTAGTTTGAAGATAATTATTTTCTATGAGAGACACGTGTAATTTTAGTAGGGGATGTTATAACAAAAATATGGGATAATAAGTCTTCCTCTGTGACTCCATCAAGTAATCAACAAAAATTTAAGGAAAGGAAAACATTATTTTATGTTTCATTGTTCTTTTAAGACTTTCTCACAAGTAAGTAAAAACAAATAATTATTTGTTAAAAATGTATAACTTTATTAGGTAATTTTATAACTTAACTAACTTTTAATCTTAAGATGCACATGTTTATCCCCCCTCTCTCACATGGGTGTGCACACAAACTAATACATGGATTATAACCAAAGATACGTGCTCGAAGAGTAATATCAAAGATACACCTTTATCTTATTATTCACAAGTCTCAAATACATGGGGAAGTTATTATATAATGAAAGATATGTTCTTAAGAGTATTCAAGGATACACCTAAATTGAAATGCGTGGAGAAACTTATATATTATGAAAGATATGTTCTTGCGAGCTATAACGAGCTGAGCTAAAGCTTGGGTTCAACAAGGGCTTCTAAGTGAAGTCCAAGCCTGGATTAGACTAAAAAGACTTGCATTTAATTTGGGTTCAAAATTTAAAACTTATGCCCTACATTTTATCAGGTGAGTTTAGTACGACTCAGTCTAACTAACCGGACCCATTTTACCACCTTTATAAGAGAGTCTTATTCTATGATGATTTTGTTAAATCTGTAACTTCTAGCTAGACTTGGACCATGGAAAATTCCCCAAAGCTCAGCTTAAGTGATAGAACATTGACTAAAATGAACAAAGAAGGCAAAGGTGAGCTTGCCACAATGATTTTTAATAACTCCTCCATTTTCGGCTTGATGGTTCAAACCAAATTGAGAGCTTCCCAAGAGATGGATACTTTGATTATAGCAACCTAGCACTTTGATTTGAGAAGAGTAATTGTAGCCTTCAAAATTGAAATAATGGTATTGGAGTGTATGACAAACGTAGCTATAATGTGGGTAGACACGGCCTTTGACTAAGAAATAAAACTGTTCATAACAACCCAAGTAGCCTCAAATGCAAGCCCCAAAAGAAGACTTTAATCTTCATTCAAGTGCAAACTTGAAATCAACCAGTTATAATTGTCTCATACAAAGAATAAATGATGATAAGCATTTGGTAAGAAGAAATACCAAGCTTGTTTGGCTACAGGACAATCTCAAATGGCATAGGGAATAATTACGTCTAAGTTATTACATCTTAGATAAAATGCCACATTGGATAAATGGCGTCTGAATCTCTCTATAATAGTCAAAAAGAAATTCCAAAAAACCTTCCATAACAAAATTTAACTCTCTCAAACCCTTCCCAATTCCATATAGTAATAAAAATATTAGCTTTGGGCTTATAATTGTGAGCACAAATACTACCTATCATAAGCTAATGCCACAGTAAAAATCCTATTATTTTTTTGGGTATCCCAATCAAAAGCTAGAAACTAATTCCTTGAGCTACTAAGATTTATTTAAAAGGATGACCTTTTCATATCATATTGGTAAAAAAAATGTTATCATTAATATGTTTTTAATCAACAAAATCATCAGATTTGGCAATAAAATGAGGGATAGAAGCTTTAATCCAGTTAAAAATTTAAGGCAGAAGAAGAAAGGCCAAAGCATTTAAATTCCAATTTCCATCACCATCCACAAAGTGACAATATTTGGCATTAAGATCATCATCATAAAGTTGATTAGTCATAACTTCCACCAAATCATCGAGGTTAGAGATCTAAACATCCCTGCAAAGGTTAGTCCTATTTCCATTACCAATCTTTGGGATATGTTACTAAGGAAATAGTTTAATCATGACAATCCTTTCTCCAAAAATTTGAAGGAGTTTTAAGCTCGTTAATAATCAAGTTAATGTCATCATCACATTTATACTTGGCTTAAAACCATGTGAACCCAAGGAGTATCACTACTTTTCAAAGATCCTAAGCAAACTTTAATATGAAGGCACTATTTACTTCCCTTGTAGGCTTAATGTTAGCCCCCCAAGGGTCTAGGCTGACAAATTTCTCTCTAAGCCAACATGGGCACCTTTTTATTTTGAGGCAAACATTCCCTCTGTAGTCCATGCACTTTTTGTCCAACATGTCACATAAGTGCTTTACCAACCAAGTTATTGCATTTGGTAGCCCCAAAAAAGCTTGAAAACAGCTTTTGGCAAGGTTAAGCACTTAACCGTGGAAAGTTAATGAGTGTTCCAAGTGTTAAGATGTTGAGAAGTTTTGTTCATAATGCTTTTAGAAGTATTTTTCTATTCTTTTATTTAGAAGAAAGACTCCCAAAAATTTTCTTAATTTTGTAGATATGGAAAAACTGCCTTATGATATTTTGTCAAATTTTCTTAATATCTCTCATTTTTTTACTCTTACACTACTCCCTTAATTATTTGAAAACATTATACTGACACTCCTTGTTATCCAAAAAATACATTTATTACAATAACAGGCATCCTAAAAAAATCAAAAATCAAAACAATCAATTTCCATAGAGTATAATCGAATTTTGCCTACTTGCTCCTATGCAAAACTCAATCTGAAGATGAGGGTTAATTTAGGATAGTAAAATTGTACTCTAGTATCAGTGCCATTTCATTGATGTTTATGTTTTTTTAAGGGCTGGATTTTTTTTAATGGGATCTACCAACTTATTATTTCTTCATTACCTATTTCATCTCTACAAAACAAACTCTATTTTAATCTTCCTTCTATTTCCTCTTCTTCCTTCTAATTTCCATAGTATTTTTTCTCTACCAAACATTGTGTAAAATTTGAAAATTTTATACAAACAAACAATCTTCTAAATGACACAATCAATATTTGTCACATGGCAGTCATGTGACATCATGTGGCTACTACGCCATGTCACACAATCTGTCACGTGGTTGACATGTGACATTCATGTCACACAGATTATCATGTGATTGCCATATAGATGTCACATCACACAAGGTGTCTATGACAATGGTGGCATGTACTTTTGTATGTCACATTAACACTTAATGGTTCCAATTTAACTACAAGATAAATGAGACTAAAAGTGAGTAAACAAATTTGTAAAAACTAAAATAAAAACTTTGAAATTTTATAAAGAACACAAATATATTTAACCCTAAATTATATGAACAAAGAATTAAAATATCATGAATTTTTACGATTGTTGAATTAAATTAATCTATAGACAATACATTTGGAAGAAACATTGAAAGAAATTTAAAACAATTGTCTTCTTTATACTTAATAGCTCCTCCAATATTCTTTTTTTTTTTTTTTTTTTGGAAATAGATCATTCATTGGAAATGCCAAGAGGCACTTACACAAGCATACATGAAGCTAATCAGCTTGTTACAACAATGCACATCATATCAACAACTACATATCAGGAATGCACACTCAAAAACTAACAAGACAACACTCCTGGACTTACAAACACAAAAGCAGAAAACAATAAGATTCACATTCTCTTATTACAGGGAAACCTAGCTAGAGCCATAAGCTTTTCTTCATTTTTTTTTCCTTTTCTTAGTTATTTCTTCCAAATTAACACATGCTCAACAACCACATCAATCAAGACGACCTAAATCCAACCTCTGGTTGTTGAGGTACAGTTGCAATAAAGGGCTTTGACAAGCTCTATAAAAAGGGATAAATGTGACAAATAGAGGTGAAAACAATGAGAATGACAACTAGAAAAAAAGAAGAGAAAGATAGGGAAAAATGTGGTGCTGAAGGTAGAGGCGAAGGGGTTGGTGGTAAAGAAAAAAAAGAGGAAGTGGAAGGAAAAAATCTCTCACTATAGAGAGATAAAAACCCTCCAAAAATGGGAGAAAAGTCCTCCCATGGAGGTAAAAGCCCTCTTATGGAAGGAGAAAGCCTCTCTTGGAAGGGGCACCATTGGTTCTAATTGGGTGCCTTCTACTGATGCTCTCTAAGATTTTCCATTTTTACCAACTGCACATCCATTTTATGGGTCAATGTTTTCTAGCCCATTAATCCTTTTTGTACAATTTTTATTTTGACTATTAAAATTATTTGTTTTCGTGTTTTGCCTCCAGGTTTTCAGAAGTCCCTACATTTTTTTCAATACAACTTTCTACTTTAATAATTTCTACTTCTTTTTGATTATTAATTATTTAAACTTTTCAAAATAAATTGATGGCATTTTTGTTAGGAACAACTCGTTGGCCTCTCTCTATCAACACAGAGAATAAACTTATATATACAATAAATGATTTTTTTTTTACTTACATACACAAGGAAAAGGATGTGTGAAGATAAAATTTGATCTCAAATATTTAAAATAAAAGTGTGATGACAATTTAAACATTTATTCCACTTCATCAATTGTATTGAGATTTGTATAATTTAATTAATAAATAAAACAAAAGAAAAATAATGAAATTGCAGTTTATGGGAAGTTAATGAGCTTGAGTATTCAACAATAAAAGCATTTGTTTTGTGTATTTTACTTTACAAGCTATGGTTCAATGGTTTGGACTTTTTTTTGCAAGATGCAGAAGGAAGATACTGGACGGAGTTTGTAGATCACTTTATACGCTTGCTGTAGGAGAGTATCAATGCACTACTAGTTAGTGCTATGTATTGATAATTATACATGGGGATGTTGGGGCGTATTGTTGTACTACAAGGTAGGGGAGTATTGTTTTGGCTAAGTATTGATGCAGTGGAGGATATTTTTATTTGTGCATAAGGCTTCTTTATCGTAAGGAAATTGTTGCAGGGATCGACTTTTGATAAATTATCGTAAGGTTTGAATAGATTAATACTTTTGGGGTTCTTCAAGCATATTGTTATTTTTTTATCATAGGCTTATCTATAAAATTGGGGTGATACATTTGTGCTCATGGTTTCTAGGCCCACGGATGTATTTTTTTAGTTTGATTCAACTATACTCAAGTCTTAAAATTGAGACAACTTGTGCTCATTCTAAGTTATTTTATTATCAATGATAGTTTTAGCTTTAAAAAAAAAAAACTTCACAAGTTATGGACAACAAGTTTAGAAGTTAGAATTTGGAACACCCAGCCCAAAAGTGATCTAATGTCAAGTTTTATCAAGAGAAATTTATATGCAAAAAAATGTATGCATTACTTTCTTGATGTAGTTTGGCAATTTGATACCAACCTTTTTTTTTTTTAGAAATCTAAATTAGATAATTTATTAATTAATTTTATCTTCAAATCATTGTAAATTGTGTTTCATATAAAGATCAGTATATTGACAACTCAAATATTCACCGTGCATGACACAGTACTAACCATTTTAAAAAGATTGTTGAATAAATAAATAAATAGCTAAATTACATTTTTGGTCTCCTCTATTTTTTTAGTTCGCAATTTTAGGTCCCTTATTTTTTTTAGAGACATTTAGTTCTCTTAATTTTAAAAATTCATAAATTTAGTCCTGTCATCAAATTTCATGCGTTAACTGTTTATATTAGGTCAACGTAATTTGATGTCAAATACTATTTTTTATGTTAGTTTAATGGTGTCATGTCACCAAGTCAACATTAAATGTAAACGGTTAACACATTGAATTTGACCAAAGGACCAAATTTTCAGATTTTTAAAATTAAAAATAAGAAAACCAAAATTATAGATTAAAAAAAATAAGAAGACTAAAAATACAATTTAACCTAAATAAATTTAAATTAAAAAATAATAATATCAGTTTATTTTTACACTATGTTTGGTAGCCAAAAAAATAACATAAAGAACAAAGAAATTTTTGAAATTTTAAAAATTTCTATAGTTTGGTACATACCAAAAAATTTTAAAAATTAATGGGTCTCATTATTTATTTTCATTCTATTTTTCACCTATTTTTATATATCTATTTATCTTTTTCATATTTCTTATTTATTTCTCTCAAACTAAACAATCAAAAATTTCAAATTATTTCTTATTATTCTATTCTTAACTTATTTCATTTCTATTTTTATATACCCTATTTCTCTTTACCAAATAAAGAAAATGAAATACGTGTTTCCTCTGCTCTTGTACTTTTCATGACCACTTGGCACGATGTTACTTGTAACAACAAAACGTCAAATTTTGTCTCTGCCCTCGAGGAAAGTTCGAGGAAACTTCTGCAATGGTCCCAGACTCCCAGTCGTGCAATGATTACTCCGACTCTTGTATGATACATTAATATCCTTTTTTAAATTGCAAAATCCGTTAAAATCAATCTTTCTCTTCAATTTTCTTTATTCCATTTTGGTTTTTAAAACTTTTTTTCGTCCCTCGTGTTATTTCATATGATGTAAAACAGATGATTAAAGTTGATGAAAATTGTAAAAAGAAAAAAAAGAGTTAATGAAACATAATATCACATTAAAACGAATAAAGAGTATTCCTCGTATTATTTCAACTACGCGAAGCTGCTCTTGTTTTTATGTGAATTATAAGATAATTTTATTGTTAAGTAAAATAATACAAGCCCAAGCAGAAAAATATAATAGTTTATATTTTTAATTTACAAATCATATACGAAGGTGTCTTTTGTAACCAAAAAAATATACGAAGGTGCCTTTGAATTCAATTGTGCTTATCAAAATTAAATTCACGTCTATTGAGGTCAACAAATTTGATGAAACATCTATAAGTAAAATATATGATAGTATTATTTGATATCACGGGTTTGCTTGTGAATTAAATATTTCGATATACCAAATAAATAATATTAAAATAATTATCAGAATGGATGCTTTGGGAGAAATAAAATTTTGTAATCATAATAAAGAATTTAATCAATGTCAAAAATTATATTTAGTAATATGTTATTACATCATTTAATAAATTTGATATCTAATATAAAAGTAATGATTTTAGGAGCCGGAAAATTTAGATATACATATACATATTACACATATATTTTTTTTAATTTAGGTGCAGGAAAATTTATTTATGGGTTCTGTTTCTAAAATTAAAATATTATACACATTTTTTTTAATTTAATAATTAATATGAAGGGAAAAAACTACTACACACTTATTTATTTTTAAATTGTTAATGTATATATCAAAATAACTAATTATAATAATAAAAAAAGTATACATAGACATTAAAACTCATGTTGACAATTGTACATTCAAAATTAATTTTGATTCAAAATATTCAAATAATATTTTCTAAAAAAAAAAAAGCACTTTTTAATATCTGCTATTCAAACAAAATTTATGTTATTTCAAAATTAATTTTAACTATAATAAAATCACGTAAATCTAAAATTAATTTTATTAACACACATCCAAATATACTAAACTTTGTCAATACACCTACCTTTTTTTTTTTTTTTGGTTAGAGCATAATCCCCCATCCCACTAGATCGGTCCCTTTAAAATAAAGTAATACTTCTAGTTGTGACTTCATGTCCAAACCAAAAATCAAGTCTCGAACCTTGATTAAAGAGTTCAAACGCTGAACCACTTGAATTATCAACCTTCGTCACCCTACCTTTACTGTTACGTACACGTTTCCCTGCGTCGTCTTTCCGAGCTGGGATAAATGACTCCATTATTATATAACATGACTTAGGTACATTGAAAAAAATCTCTCTTCTGAACGAACTCAACCAGTCAAGCTAAAGAATCGAACACCAGAAAACATTTATTACCAAATTAAAGGGACATGGCATTCTCATCTTCCTTCTAAAGCCCACATTGGTTTGAAGCTGAACAGTGGTGCACAAAATGGGGTTGCACATGGTGCCCGTGGCGAAGCTCCACTTGCAACTTACGAGGCAGAGTTTAGGCCCCGCGGTGGCTTGGATCGTTTGTCCTCTAGCGCTGAAGCTCTTGCTGGGTCTCAGGGTTTTCCGACAAGAAGCCGTTTACTCAACCAGGTTCTTCTTCTTCCGATTGGGTCGGATCGTGTTCAACAGGGAAATACCATTTGCCAACGGCACAAGGTTGGCGCGAGCCTTCCGATTATTGTTGCAAACACTTACCACCATCACTACCACTACAACATCACAGGAAGAAGAAGAACTCAACCAGGACACCTTTCACACCCTTATAACGCTCACACTCTAGTCGCTTTCTTTTTAGATTTAAAATATCACCGGACTCACTAATTAAATGTTTCTCGTTTCTTCTTTCCTTGTCGTTGGATTTCGATGATTTTCATAAGTCGCGTTACTCGTGCAAAATTATGTGATCTATGGTATGGTTCTATTAGTAAAATTGATTCTTACGTTTTGTTATTTGTTGGTTATTTTATGATATGGATCTCAACCTAGCCACTTTGACACTTGTTGTTTAATCTGGGATTTTTCCTTTGGAGGTGTGTACTTACAGGCAAATTAACGAAGATTGTGAACATAAAAGCCGTAACATTATGCAATTTAACTATTATGTCGTTTAGCAAATAGTAGTCCCGAGACAGAAAAGAAAGGGGATGGGGGAAGAAATTAAAGAGCATGTGTTCCAGGTAATTGTTTGTTGCTCGATCTTCATGTGAATTCAATTCGGGGATGCCTTCACTGGATCTTTTCGGACCGGGATGCATTCTTGTCAAAATAGAACACACTCTATGCGGTCTAGTTTTCCAAGTTCGTCGTCGGTACCAGGGATATGTCACCAGCACTTTTGTCTAAAATAATTGCGTAGAGTGTTAATCAACTTTTCAATTACGGCAACGACGAAAAACTTAAAAATAAATAAAAAATTATAAGAAAGTATATTATTAATGTGCTTATTTTGGGCTTTTTAACTCCAGAGTTACTAAAATGGGTATTTTTGAAAAAATTATCAAATTATGGTAATCCAAAGATTTTTTAAAAACTCGTGCTTATCAACCGAAACTTTAATATTTTAATTTTTTTAATTTGAATAAAAGTTGTATTTTCAAAACAAGATTTTATGTTTTATTTTTTTAATATTTTGTTAAAGTCGTATTTTGTATATACGACTTTATTTTATAGATTTTTTTAATTTTATGTTTCACCTTTTATATATATATTTTTAATTATTATTCAAGTCATGCTTTGTAGTCATAATTTTAATTTTATTTTTTTTATTTCACGGCTTTAAAAAAAATTTAAAGGTAAAAAAAATAATATTTAAAAGAAGTCATGCTTCAAGATCACAACTTTATTAAAAAAATTAAAAATAAATTTAAAGATGTTGTGTTTGTAATTCACAACTTTAGACAAAAAATTTATAAAAAATTAAAAAAAATAAAATAAAATAGGCCGTGCTTCTAACCCACGACTTTAGAAGAAAAAATGATCATAATATAAATCAATAACTTCTCTCTTTTAAGTCCACGTGTTTCATAAAATGACCTATTCCTTCACAATCAATCTATTTTCCTACAGGACACACGCTCCCAAACGGGAAAAAAAAAAGTATTGACTAAGCCGGGATTATGTGATTAAGAATATACTTTGGTCCTCATGGCAACAATGCCACTTGTAGAGAAATTGCAGTTTTTTCTTGTAGAAATGGCACGACTTCTTTTTAAAGTTATTTTTTTTACTTTAAAAAAAAAATTAAGCCGTAAAATAAAAAAGATAAAATTGAAGTCGTGGTTACGAAACACGACTTCAATGATAATTATATATATATATATATATATATATATATATGAGGTTATAGATTCTAACTTCAGTGTAAATATTGTACAACAAAAAAAACCAATTTGGCAACAACATTCGATTGGCTTCTCAATATGTGGCTCACATAAGTGGAGGAAAGATCAGACAGTAATTCATGAATAGTCCGAAGTCTAAATTATGGTAAAATAAGAGAAATTATTAGATAATCTTGGATTACTATGTATTCATAATCTCAATTAATTTTTACGTGATATGTATTCCAAATTTTTAATTTACAAAAAATAATTAATATCATTTGATTATATGTCATATGAATATTAATGAAAATCATAATAATCTTGAACTACCTAATTATTTCTCATAAAACAGGAATGAGTCCTACTGCAGCCTTCATGAATTAGGTTGACTGCACTCTACAGGTCAGATTCAACAAGAACCTTGTTTAAAGACACAACAAACCCACTATCACAAAATTGACTTATGCTAAGTAGGTTATATTTTAGTCCTTCAACACACAACACATTATCTATTGATGGAAGAGATAGCTTACCAACTTTACCTATACCAATAATTTTGTCTTTTCTATTTTCTCCAAACGAAATAGTTCCTTCATGTGGTTAGAGATCTGGGAACATAGACTCTTCTCCTGTCATGTGACATGAGCATCCACTGTCCAGGTACCAGAGTGAATCCTCCTTTTTCCTATTAAGGATATATACAACAGGAATTAATTGAGATCTTGGTACCCAAACACTTTTGGGTCCTTTTCTGTTAGTCCTAATGGTCTTATTTGACCTTTGTTTCATTTTGACACCTTTGAGATGTGTGTTCAAACTTTCCATAAAAGTTGCAAAAGGTTAAATAAGGTTTAGAAGACGATGGTTTAGAGTCTTTGTCTTTTTCAAAACCTATGCCAGATTTGTCAGATGGAGGCCTTCTGTGTTTCAAAATCAATTGTAGTTTTGAAGATCCATCCACAAATTTAGCCAGATCTTGCTTCAGACTAATAACTGCTTTCTTAAGTCTGTCAACTTCAGATAAAAGTATTGTCTTTTTCAAGATCTTAGGCTTTATTTTTATGCATACTCTTCAGATCTTTCTTGAGTAATTCATTTTCTAAAATAACTTCTTTATATTTCTCTTTGTATTTCTTATACTCAAGAGCGATCATGTAAGAATTTGCAAGAAAAGTATCATAGGACATATCTTCTTCATCATCAGACTCAGATTCACAACTATCAGACGAATACAATTGTTCTTAGGAACAGATTTTACCTCAGGTATTAATTCTTCAGTATTCGCCATGAGACAAGTGTTAGCTTTCTCTTCGTCTAAACTGCTACTACTGTTGTCCAGATCTCCCAGGTTGCTAGAAAACTTTTCTTTTTATTCCTTTTCTTTGAGTTCCATCCTTTTTTTTTAATTTGGGGCACTCAGCCTTTATATGCCCAGTCTTTTTGCACTCAAAACATATATTTTCATTGTTTTTTTCTTGAAGTGGCTTCCTGAATCTATTGTCTCTTCTTGTAGAGGATTGTTTGAATCTTTCTTTCTTTTTTAGCATCTTCTTGAACTTTTTGGTCATGAGATAAATCTCATCATCTGTGGAGCAGCTAGAGCTTTCATATGAACTTTCTAATTCATCAGACTGAACCTTCAGGGCTTCATTTCTAGTTTTGTCTTTGTCTTTTCCTCTGCATTTCGACTAGTTTCTCCACTTTTAAATAGATGAACCATAAAGTCATTACTTTTGATCTTATTTCTTTTAAATAGATGAACTTCATGGACTCTTAAAGCTCCCAGCAACTCATCAAGAGTTACAGTCTTCATATCCCTGACTTCAGCTATGGTTGTAGCCTTAAGTTCCCAAACTTTTGGAAGACTGTCCAAAATTTTGAGGTTGTTTTGAGCTTTGAAAAACTCAACACTAAGACTCTAGAACCCATTGAGAATTGTTTGAAATCTTCCAAACATCTCATTAATGGTTTTTGTTTCGTTCATGGTAAACATCTCGTAATGTCTTTAAGACTTGCTGCTCTTCTCAGACAGACATCTTCAATACATTCATGTGTTATGCGTATAGCATCCCACATTTTCTTTGTTGATCTACAACTGCAAAATTTGTTATATTCAGTTTTAGATAAGGTAGAGGTTATAATATACCTAGCCTTTGCATTCTGTTGTAGCATGTTGAAGTTGTCTTGATTGTATTCATTTTCTAGGTTTGCTACAATGAGATCTTTGTGAGTTATGATTCTTCAGATGCTGTAATGAGTGGACTTGATATACATTTCCATTCTATCTTTCCAGTAAGCATAATCTTCTCCATTGAAGGCTAGAGGTCTTGACAAGGAAGCTCCTTTAGGAATGAACTATCCTTCAAGGTTTGTCATAAGGATTTTTTCCTCTATCACTTATTAAGGTGCTAAACCCTTAGAGGCTGAGCTTTGATACCAAACTGTAAAACACAGAAATAACACAAAAAGGGGGGTTGAATTGTGTTATACCAAATTTTTGCAAAAACTTTTTAAGAACGTTTCGTCTGAAAGGTTAAACAAAGGATTTTTAAAAGATATTTAAATAAAGACAAAAGAACAACGCAAGCCAGAAAAACACAAAGAGTTTATACTGGTTCTTCTCCTCGAAAGACTACATCCAGTTCTTGGCAAACTACCAAGTTCCACTAACTTAAATAAGTTACAAGGATTCTTTTAACCAAGCCTCTTTAGACTCAACCCAAGTAGTCTTTAACTTGCTTTTCCAAGCAAAAATTCAAGTATTCTTTGAATCAAAGCCTCTTCAGGCTTCTACCAATTTCTTAGAGAAATGGTTGATTGTGCCTAAGCTAGTCTCTTATCAGATGAATATACAATAAAGCTTAGGAAAACATTTACAAGCAATGTATTCAGAGATTACAGATTAAGAGAGAGATATATACATCACAAGTTCCACATCGCAACTACGGTCTATTCTTCTATTTATAGGATTCTTCCAAAAGTATTCGTTGTGAGTGTCATTGGAGACATCCTTCTTCTGGTGTTGTAAAATCATAAAAGAGTCGTTGCAGCATTAAATGCAGTATTTAATGCCTTTCACCAACCAGTCACTCTAATAAGATAAAGCAGTCTGCTTATCTAACCTTTTTTGTACTCAATCTTGTTGCAGTGGGTCTATCTGCTTTTCGTATTGACATTTGTACTCAAGTTCCTACTTTTAAGTGTAAAGTTGACTCTTATCGAGGATGGGTACGTAGATGTCTTCTTTTTCCAAGAGAGTGTACACTTTTCAAAAGAAACAAAAAGGTTCTCAAATATCATAGCTATAAAAAGACAAGTTTAGCACATACATAAATACATATCTATGTATGTATATATATATATATATATATATATATTGTTTGGGGAAGTTAAGATGCATACATAGTTTCCCCAATCTGACCAAAACTGAGCTCTTCCATTTTTGCAACCATTTTCAATCGTAAAAGCATCGGGTTAGTTAGTTTTCGGGTCTAGTGAGTAGCGGGTGGATTGGGATCGATTTTAACCATAACCACATGAGACTAGACTTTGTTATGAACAATGATGTGTCGACATGTTTGGGAACAGACATAGAATGGTGGCAGTGGAAGTGACACATTGGAGTGCTTGGGTTGTTAGTAGCAACTGCTTGGGATGAAAGGAAGTCGGTAGCAATGGCGAACGTGAGAAGACAAGACAATGGTGGAGGTCAGTGAAGGCAAGGAGAAGAAGGACGACTATGGTGGTGAAGCACTACGATTAAAGGGAAAATTCTTAAAATAAGTAAATATAAAATATTAAATAATATTATTATATTTGAAATATTATAATTATAATTTTATTTTATAGAGGTTTGAAGCATTGTCATATCATATGCCTTATGGGTCAAAGAGTATCATGCCTCACAGATTTCCAACACTGAGCATTACAGTTTTTTTTTTTCAAAATTTTAGATTGTCTACTATTTATTTACAGGCTTTACTGTGTAGAAGCATACCACTTGAAAACTTAAATTATGGTGTGAGTAGAGAAATGATCAGTCGAATTTGGTTTTCATCAGATAAAAATTTCTAAAAACCGAGTCTAACCATAACAAACAGTTTTAAATTGTTTTTTCACCCCTTTTAATCCGATTACCTGCCCAAAGCCCCTTTTATTTCTTCGAGTAGTTCAGATATGGGTGAGGCGTCGGTTAGTTGCTAGAGGGAAGACCCATCAGTAATAATACTCTAGACTGTCATAATTAAAGAGAAATGCTATATGCTTCGAACACTTTAGCCAAGCAATTCAACCAACCCATTTAAAAAGCGCCATCTGTCGATTGTTTAAATATTAAATATTAATTGATTTTAATTTTTCAAAAGTTTTCCTTTTCTCAAATTTACACCTTACACTCACTTTGCCATTGTTAAAAGACACATTTCGGTCTTTTCTTTTTCTCATGCATAATATTTACTGTTAAGAAACAAGTTGCAGAAAGAATCAGAGAAAGAAATGCAACAAAAATTTGCTTACTGTGGTGCGTCATACAAGATGGCCTTCCAACAAAAAAAATTCTTGCACAAGGGTTCTACCGTTTGACACTGATAATTTGCCTGCTGTTCACCCTTTTGTATTTTGTTATTTTTACGTGACTGTATGGGCTTACCTATACCTCGCGTAGTGTTTAGTTAGTTTTGTGTTTATTATTTTCAGGTTGTATAGTGCCTTTTTTTAATCTATTCTTTTCCTTTTGTTCAAGAAAGCAACGTGTTAGGATATGCAAAAGGAGCTGTGGATATGCAAAAGGAGATGTGGCAATTGTTATCTATATTTTGATATTTCAAAATCCTATATCATGGAATCCCAAGATTTGGAGTGTATTGGGTTCTCTAATGGATATTGACAACTTTAATATTTTTATACCCTAGAATCACTGCTTTGGTTGTTGACAGTAGGGCTGTTTACATCCAAACCGATCCAAAAAAAAAAAACCAAAAACCAATCCAAAAAACTGAAAATCGAAGCAAACTGGTTTGTTTTCGATTTCATTGGATGGTTTTGGTGGTCAACCAATCGGTTTGATTTTCAGTAGGTGACTCTAAAACCAAACCAACCAAATCGAACCGAAATGATAATACTAAATATGTGTGTTAAGCAAGTGTTGAATTGTTATCATATATGTGTTATGCTTAAAGGGAAGTAGCATTTCTTTTCCCTAAAATTTGCAGTACCAAAACCAAGTACACTTCTAAATCTGCATATATAGGTAGAGGTAAACATATATATTTGAACACTTACTAGCATCTATATAAAATTTGTAATACCAAAACCACGTATACTTACTAGCTAGTTGTTTAGTTAAACACTTGATGTATTTGGTAGTTGTTGCACTTAATAATTAATGTATTTGCTAGTTTCCTTGTTTTTCTCTTTACATATCTTATTTTTCTCATGTATGGATTTAGAAAATGGAAACATAGGTGATTTTATGACTATAACAAGTAAAGGTATCCATCAAATAGGAAATTAAAGAATTGGTAAAGATGGTCAGTAAAAACTGAATCAACCAATCCAATCCAAACTGCATTTTTTGGATTGGATCGAATCGAATTTTTTTTGTAAGTCATCTAAACTGAATTGAACCGCATGTTCTTTTCATGTTTGGATTGGATGAATTTTTGGCTCAAAACTGATCCAAACCAATCCGCGAACAACCCTAGTTGACAGTGAAATTTTGCGTCTTTTTTGTCAACAAACATAATCCCTATTCTATATTTTGATGAAAGGGACATTTACTCCCTTTGGAGGCCTTTAACTTCCTTTGTAGGCCTTTTACCCTGGGTTTGTGGTTAAAATTTTATTAATTTTGATAAAACATCTAAATTGAAACATACATTACATTACATAAATGTTATCAGAATAGGGTTATAGACAAAAGAACAAGTCATAGACAAAAGCAAGGATTATCGAAAGAAGAAAGGGTCATCGGTAGAATAAAAAATCATAAAAAATTTGAAATTAAATTGCAAATAAGGAGTTATCGAAAAAAGAAAAGGTCATCGGTAGAAGAAATCGAGATGAGAAGTAGAAGAAATGGGAGGAGAAGTGGATTTGCATAAATGTAAATTGTAGGTTGGGAACATTATAGTAACCCGTCGATCCGTGAACGTCGGGAACTTAGGATATGTAAGGTGTTTACAATGTCTAATCCTTATTACATGATACAAAACTAGTATTTATAGACAAAAGATTCCTAACTACTAATAATCGTTACAAACTTCTACTAAATCTTCACCGGTGATGACTTTTTTGGTCTTGATGCTTTTCAGATCTTCAATTTTTTTGTTACCATCTTGTCGCTTGAGATTAGTAGAAAAGTTATATTTTGACGCTTAATCAAAATAGAATGCTGAAATACTAATTTCCAGCACTTAGTCGAACAATTTTTTCGAAAGACTATTCTTTTCGATTCTCTTAAAAAATGGTGATATTAATAGCTACTTATATTATTTTTAATGGATATTTGTGACCTAATGCAACATGCTCTTTTATTTCAGTTAAAATTAAATTTAGATGTCATATAAATCATGATATTGGAGAAATATAATGAAAATCTTGAAGGAAGAATTTAAAACTAGATAAACCTCTTTATATGAATGCATAATTTTTAGGCTTAAAATATATATGTACAGCAACAAAATGATATGAACAAAGCCACAAGTTCCATGAAGAATTGAAGAGATCTTCATAATGGAAATTCATTAACAAGTAAGCTTTTCCCATTTTTTTCACTTCAAGATTAAATGAAATTGCGATTCCGTTGTGTATTGATACACAACGAAATTGCATTTCCATTGTGTATCTAGGCAAGATAATTAACAAAATCGCAATTCTGTTATGTATCCGAGTAAGATACATAATGCATAACGGAATCGTGATTCCGTTATCTTGCCTAAATACATAATGGAAAAGCAATTTCGTTGTGTAATTTTTAATTTTTTTTCTTTATTTAATTGATTTAAATTATATGTTTATTGCTTGTTGACTGACCACAGGATTTGCGTTATGGAGCGAAGTTAGAATATATATTTTTTTGATGAAGTTAACACGTCAAGTATATGGAGGAATATGATTGAAGCAAGCAGGATGTTTTTGAGCATCCGATACAAGGAAGTGACAATGTTTTGGAAGATCCTATAGAAGCTAATGAGAAGTATGTCATAGAGAGGTTGGATATTAACCTATAAGCAATGTTTTCTAGATTATAGTGAAATTTTCACTACTACTAAGGTATATTTATTAGTTAACTATTTAAGGTTTAGGGTTTGAAATATTGTTTGATATTTTTTATGTTGTTGAATTGATAAAGGATTATTGGATACATTTTTTTGCAGAATGTGATGTTTTGTTGAAGTGGGTTCGACGAATTGCGAAAAGGTGCGGATTTATTATTGTCATAGAATAATCGAAAACATGACTAAGGAAGACATTTATCTTATTGTCTTGTGAGAAGGGAGGAAAGTATAAACAATACAAAGACATGTTAACCCGTAAGTCCACCGGAACCAAAAATGTAATTGTCCCCTTAAACTGAAAGGGAAGTTTATGAAAGGCATTGAATGGAGACTTTTTGTTATTTGTAGATTTTTGAACCACGATGTAACTAAGACAGTGTTGGGCCATGCATATGTAGGTCGGTTGAGTAGCGAAGAAAAATCTTTACTAGATGAAATGACTAAAAACATGGTTAAGCCTAGTCAAATTTTGCTAACAATCAAAAGTTCAAATGAGACAAAGGTCAACACTATCAAAATCACATATAATGCACGTCAAAAATATTGTTGACATCAAAGGGGTTTAAGAATTGAAATGCAACATTTAATGAAGTTAATGGACTAAAGATGTTGTTAGAGATATATTGTAGTCGCATCCATATTCTATTAAGCTTTTAAATGCATTTCCCATTGTGTTGATTGTTGATTCCACCTACAAGACGAACAAATATTGGTTTCCATTACTAGAGTTTATTAGTATTACTTGTACTGAGATGACCTTTTTTGTGGCATTTGCTTATTTGGAATCTGAGCAGACAGATAACTTTACATGCATATTAACTAAGGTAAAAGGATTATTTGTAAAAGATGATGTCTTGCCTTAAGTTATTGTTACTGACAGGGACCTTGCTTTGATGAATGCATTGCAAGATGTTTTTTCAAGTTCAATGAACTTGTTATGTTAATTTCATATTGCTAAAAATGTCAAAGCAAAATGCAAGATGTATGTGAGTCTCCCTGAGGAATGGGATAAGGTGTTAGATGCTTCGAATGGGTTAATGCTATCTCTTGATGAATATGTGTATAAACAACTCCAGACAAGCTTTGAGGAGATGTATTCATGCTTTCCTTTCTTCATTGACTACGTCAAAAATATATGGTTGATACCTCATAAGGAAAAGTTTGTCACAACATGGACAGATCGTGTGATGCATTTGGGTAATACAACAACTAATAGGTATTTGTATTAACTTGTTTATTAGCTTGTCATATGTTATTTATAACAATACACTTTTGTTTCCTAACAGGGTTGAAGGCGCACATGCAAGATTGAAAATGTTACTCCAAGATAGCATGGGAGACTTGTGTAGTTCTTAAGATGTAATGAATAATATGCTCATATTGCAGCACACTGGAATAAAGGTGTCATTTTAGAAAACATCAATATGGTGGAACACAAGTTTAATAACAGATTCTACTAAAAGCTACAAGGCTTTGTATGATGTTTGATGAGTATAAACGTGTAAACACTGTTAGTGCTAATAGTTATGCACTTAGAACTATTCATAGACTACCTTATGCTTGTGAACTTGCTAGATATAACAATATGTTTGGTTTCATTCTGCTGCGGTCCATTCATGTGCATTGGAGGAGGTTATCACTTTCCACAGATGAAATGACTCATTGTTGGGGGGACTTATCGCTTATACATGAGGTCAATGCATTGTTAAAGCAGTTTTTAGAACTTAACGTGTTTGAAAAAATCACATTGAAGACAAAAGTTCATGAACGTAAATGCTTTTGCGAATACCAAACATGATAATTTAAAGATAATATAAGTGTGTGCATTATTGTTGCCATGCATACACTTGCATATGTCTAGTTGTTGGTGATGGGCATACACTATGTCGTTTGATGGGTGAGGGAAGGCTAGTGAAGGTTGTTTGATTCGAACTTTAAGGATGTATGAACACGTGATTCCAAAGAGGTTCAGGTTTATACATCCTTGTGCCATGGTAGTGACCACTCTATATGTGAATCTTGAGGAAACTACGATTGCTCTTATTGGTTAGAGTTTGGTGTGAGGCCAAATGGTTTTGCCATGTGTCATGCTTTTGACCAAAGGGTCTTGTTGATATTTTTACTATGTTAAAGAACACAACCGATTGATTGTTCACGATTGTTAACTCTATAGAGTAGTGTCCGTCTCATACATGAGTATTTGATTGTTGTGTATTAACATAACGTGGTGATTAGTCACCACATATGCCTATTTCTATGTGTGTTTGATGTGTATATGTTAGATTATACAATGTATATCCAATATGTATATGTATATTGGCATTGATTTCCACATCTTGTTTGTGTGTCACTTGCACGTACTTTTGTAGTACTTATGGATAGGATGCTCACCCTTTCTTGTTTGTTTTTCTGTTGTTGTTTGTGGTTACTACATTTGTGGACCAGATGACGAGATATATAATGCATCTTATGTTACTTTATATTGACTTCCTTAAAGACTCCAGAAAGACTGGCATGTGGCTTTTTGATTTCGAAGTTTGCCACGTGAGGTAAGATGGAGAAATCAAGTGTACCTTTGGTCCATATACTTTTTTTATGTTCTCATTCACAATTTAGTTGACTCTAGACTTTAGCCTTTCATTAAAAAGGATGTGGCATGCCTTGCAATGCACCTTTAACAATGACTCAAAGGTTTTATCAACTCATAATCTGAGGTCACACCCAGCTGTTTACTTGTCCAATTCTAGGGATATGTTATACTAGTAGGTAGCAGTGATGGCCAACTTGGGATGTAGGGGTCACTTATTTTGGGAGTTCTTTTGATGTATTCTGATAGGCCTATATCTTTGTGCTTTATTGTATTTTAACTAACACCTCACCAGATTTCTAACTAGCATCTCACCAAACTTTTTGCTGTCTGATCAGGTGTGTGTGTGTGTGTGTGTGTTGTGCTTTATTTTAATTAGCTTTACCAAACTTCTTGCTATTTGATCGTGTGTGTGTGTGGTTGGTTTTACATTTGAAAAGCGAAATTTACCCATGTTGTATTTAATTATGAAGTTATATTATCTGCAAATTCAAATTTTTTTGTTGTATTTATAGTTGATTTAGTCAATGTAATGTCACGAGATGCCACAGGGTGAATGAGTTACTAATATGTCTCAAACCACTTCCTCCTCGTCTTTCCAATTGATTGGAGAAATGTTCAATCCCAAGCTTTCTCTCTCTCCAAGATAGGATGTCAAAATTTTATAAATCAAAGCTTCTTTCAAAATTTCGTCTTATTAAATGTAAAATCCATGAAAATTTGTAGAAACACCTAATAGTAATAATAATTATTCAAAATATAAATTTCATTATACGCACATATTTTGCAACAAGGAAAACTAGGGGGGGAAAGATTATGCTAAACTTATCATTTCATTACTTGTATCGTGAATTGGATTTGGAAAGCTACCTAACAATAGTTATGTTTGGTTCTTTTTTCTTATGTTCTTTAATATAAATTTATTGGATATTTTTAAGAACTTTTCTTTATAAATATTTTTTTCTTCTGAATCTTAATATATTATGTTTGGTACAATTTTGTTTCCGTCTTTTATTTTTATTTTAAAACAATCCTTTTAAGTTTCATTTCTCATTTTGGTGTTGTGTTTAACCTTTTTAATTATATCAGGTCATTATTTTAAATATGTAAAAGATAACAAATGATTCAATAAAAATAATAATATAAAATACATGATAATTTGCTCATTTTAATTTATAATCAATTAAAGAGTTCGTAATTTCAAGATGGATAATTTAATAAATATATTTGTCTGTGAATTTTACTCAAGGAAATTTGATTTTATTTCTTACTTGTATATTTTGAATTTTATTTAAGGATAATAAATATCATATTAATCATCTTTAAGTGAAAACAAGGTATAAGATATTAATTGTGAAATTACAATTAATATCTTATACCTTGTTTTCACTTATACATTGTTAAAAGAAGCAAAACCTACTTTGATGATCTTTACACCTGAAAAGAAATTAGTCTATGACTATTGGTTGAGGAATATCCTTAATACAAAAACAAAGATATTAATTATAAAGTAATCAATAATTATAGATATTTTTACTAACTATTAATGTTCTTATGCTTTAATTTATTAATAATATAATAAATGTTTAATATATCAGTAGGTCCCTGAACTATTTTTATTTAGCTCTCTAAACTAAATAATTTGTAATTGAGTTCTTAATCTTCTACAATTTTTGTAATTAAGTCCTAGAGTTAGTAAAATTCCCACAAATTGTTATATTTCTGCAATCTTAAGCCGCCATAAACTAATTCTAAGGATCCAATTACAAAAGTTATAGAAGATAAAAGACTCAATTAGATTTTTTTTTTAATTTAGGGATGTAATTAAAATTTTTAAAAAGTTTAGGGACCTACTAATGTATTAAACCTATAATAAATTATTAAATAATTTTCTCATAAAAGATATATTTTTAAATTATATATTTTATTAAATTTATGTTACATGTAATAATGCTTGTTTTGACCTCAAGTCCGTTGACATCGCTAAGGTCACCGCATCTAAGATATTGTCTGCTTTGGCGCTTAGTGGGCCATCATGGTTTTGTTCTTAAAAGGTGTCTTGGTAGGTTAAGGAGAAGAGGGTGTTTATACATTACCATTGGCCTTAACTTCTAAGTTATATCGTTAGGGTCATCGCATTCAAAGTATTGTCCGCTTTAGCGCTTAGTGGGTCATTACGATTTTGTCCTTTAAAGGTGTCTTGGTGGGTTAAGAAGAGGAGGGTTTTTATAAACTACCATTGATCTCGACTCCTAAGTGATATGAAACTTTTTGGCTTACTAGAACAATAATGATATATCACATCATGTATATACTCATATACATTGTTAAATTTAAAAAATCAATTAAAATAAAAGTCTATGAAAATCATAAATAATTATTTTTTTTACAGGTTTAATACAAAGTATAAGTTATTTTACGTTTAATTGTAATTACAAAAAAATAATAATTTAAAGAAGAGTAAATTATACTGACACCCCCTAATGTTTTTTTAGATTGCACATAAGTTTTCTATTTTTTAATGTTTACAACTACCTATCTTATAGGGATATACGAAGTAATTTTTTTTAAACAATTAAGAGGGGATAGTGCAATGTATAAGGGACATTAGTGCAAAATTTTTCAAACAATTAAAAGAGTAATATAGAGATAGAAAAATGAGAAATATCATGTATAATTTGAAAAAAAAATTAGAAGGTGTCAGTATACTTTACTCTTTAAAAAAGGAACTTTTAGCTTCTTTTGGTATTTTGATGAAAAGTGTTTTTTCTCATAAAATTACAATAAAAGACATTAAACGTCTTTCAAAAGAAAAATATATATATAAATGGTTGTAAGTTTTAAAATTAAATAAACATATTTTTGTCTATTTTTTTTTCTGTTAATAAAAGGGCTGGATTTAAAAGGGGGGGGGGGGGGGGGGGGGGATGAATTGGATCTTTCAAAAATTTCAAGAATACCCAATTTCTTTTCAATAATGAATAACTAGATTCTTCTAAAAACTTTGAATCTTATTAATTTAGTCATACGAATGAAATAGAATTGGATCAATTTATCTTGAACTTTTCTATGCAAAGAGCCTCATGATTTTAAATGCAAGTGATCAAGATTCAATATATTAGCAAGAGGATAGAGGAAAGAAGAGTGCAAACAAGATTTATATTGGTTCAATCACCACTACTGTGGTCTACATCCAGTTTCCAATCAAACCGATTGGTGTTATCACTAAGTAATTCAAATGTTTAGAAACACTATGCATAAACCAAAGAATTACAATCAAACAAATCACACAATCAAGTTTCTTGAACCTTATCAAGAAAAACTTGAAATCTTTCTTGTGGAACCCTACCACAAGGAAGACATGAGAGACACCTTCTCAAGAACGAAAATCAAATTAAAAAAAGGTTAGATATCACCTTGGCTTGTGATAGATGGAAGACAGTGAAGAACTAATCAAACTTTTACCCAATAAAAGACTTTTCTTTATCTTCAAGGTTGATGCATCATGAGCTCTTTGATTTTTGATCCAAAACTTGTAATGAAGAAGAAGAGTAATATGAATTCTCTCTAAAAAAGCTCTCACTCAAATTTAGAAAAGTGAAGTTGTGTTTAAGTGATGTTGAAAGACTCATTAAGGTTCACTTTCTAGAGATAATTCATTGGAATAACTAGTTATGTAGTCTTGTAATAAGTTATTTTGTTATTTTAAATATGGAAAATAAACTTTGAATGGGTTTAACTAGTTTTTTTTTGTGTGTAACTAGTTAAAACAGCACCTATACGAATTTGTTTTTATTGGAATAACTAGTTACATAGCTTTGTAACTAGTTATTTTCGCATAGGATAAAAACAACTTTATATTATGTAACTGGTTGCAGAATTATGTAACTACTTATAACAGAAATAACTGATTATATAATGTTGTAACTAGTTAAAACAGAAAACATGTAACTCATTATATATCATTGTAACTAGTTAAAACAGTGTAAATTTCCACTGTGTATGTGAATTCGAATGGATTTAATCGATTACAAAACTAATTTAACCAATTAAATGGTTCTTAAACATAAGATTGAATTGTTTTAAGGCTTTAATATGTAGCTCTCACTTTCTATTAATTTAAAACTTAGTTTTATCCAACTATTCCTCTTTAAACTCAATTTTAGACTTACAAAAACTTGTTACCACTTTGTTAAACCTTTAAGTCTTAAACTTTGAGCTCATCACCATCAAACCATAAAGGATAAAGATAAATCATGCAAGACACACAACCACACACCACATGCATAAACACACCTTATAACTTTGCACTCATCAACAGGCTAAATCATCAAAACTATATTAAATTTCCTTAGGGCAAAGAGTAGTCTTCATCTTGCTTCTTCATTTTCTTATCATCATATTCTCCACAAATGCATATGCAATTAATGATTTTTAAAATTTATTTATTTAGTTATCTTATTTCAATTATGAATAGTTTGGTTTTGTTGTCTGGCTTAATTTAGACATCATAAATATGTTTGTGTAAATTTCTATATAATCAATTGCTGATTTGTAATTGGTGGTGTAACGCCTGGCCGCTTTTAGGATCGAAGACTATCCCCACAAACCAACACAAGACTTTTTAGCAAACTTTGTCCTCACTCACATGCTTCCTGGGAAACTTCCTAAGAGGTCACCAATCTCGGAATTGCTCTAAGTTAAGCACGCTTAACTGTGGAGTTTTAAAGTGATAGGCTATCGAAAAGTAGATGTATCTTGTTGGCATAGGTAGCACCTATTAATTCCTTTAAGCTATCTTCAACTGTATAGTCCTATACCCGTACAGCCTTTGGATCCTTCTCATTCTGGTGTATATTCGATTCATTCATGTGTCCCTCTCGCTGGAAGTTTGCCAAGAGTCGCTCCTTGTTCGTGCCTCATCTCTTTTGCACCGACGACACTCCCCACCCTCGTCGACGCTCGAGATGTTACAAGTGGAATAGTACTTTAGGCAATTTAAAACTCATAAAAGAATGGTCTAAATTTAGTTGAAAATTTATTAAAATTTGTTCTACACTCATAAACTAGTTTAAAACTAGTTTAGTAGTCATTAATTTTTTTTTCTGTACTTAAATTGATTTGAAATTGGTTTATCGAAAAAATGAATTAGTTTGATAAAAATAACTAGTTTTGACTAAAAAATGGTTCAATTTAGTTTAATTCATTCACCCTATATATTAAATGAGAACAACTATCTTTAATGAGAGCGTTTTTAGCTATCATTTTTCAATGAGAGTGTTTATAGAAATTTTTTAACTTCTAATATCTTTCAATTTATCATTTTTAATATCTTTAGCTTTAAATTAAATTTTAATATTTTTTTAAAAAAATTATCAATAATTAAAAATTAACATTGTATTACAATAATTATTTATTATAAATTAAAAATATAATTTATATGTTCAAGAATATTTATTTATTATAAATTTTAATTATAATATAATATATATTTAAAAATATTTATTTATTATAAATTTAAGTCATATAAAATGAATTCAATCTTGTAAAAAAAGTAAACCACACAACGGACCCTATTTGCACCTGACTTGCGTGGCCAACTTGGGTCGAATGCGTGACCAGAGGAACTGCTACCAAAAGAAAACATAACAAAACTCACCCACACGTCTAGGGTCTGTTGGTAGGTAAAAAAATGTGTTCTCGTGACTGGACCGGACCGGCCGGTTCAACCGAAAAACCGGTGAATCGGCTTTGTGTCCGGTCTAATTAAACCAGAGAACCAGCCAGGTGAAAAATTGGTTGGCGAATTGGTGAACCGGTAAATAACCGGTTCGTAGCGGTTCGATAAAAAATATTTAATAAAATATTATTTTGATGCTTTTTTTTCAAAAAAATGAAAATTAACCTAAAATATTTGTCATTTTCTTTTTTATTCTAAATAAAAACTTGTTTTTATTAATAAATATTGATGTGTATTATTAAAACTTAGACTTAAGTATTATGATATATTTAATTTGAACTTTTTTAGGTATTGTATATATTAAGAACTTATAAAATTATATTTTATTTTTAGTTTTCAATGTTATAAAGTTATGATATATTTTTTTAATTTTTTATGTATTATTTAATTATTATTATTATTTTATTAATACCGATTCGACCACGGTTCAATTCCGGTTGAACCATTAAACCTTAAATCAGTACCTTGACCAGTTCAATGACCGGTCTGGTTTTAAAAACATTAGTAAAAAATAGGATGGAGAGGATGGAAGTGAGAGGAAGTGGGTTGTTTGGTAGAGTAGAATTTTGAAGAAATTGTAAAAAAACACGTGGGACCCACAACAAAAATTTCTTCGCTGTTTTGAGACAATTTGCGTGAAAATTGAGCTTTGGTTCACGTTCGCCGTTCGCTGTTTGAAAAGCATGCTTCAATTCATTATATTATATTATAATTATAATAATATTAATAATAAAAATAAATAATTAAAATAATTAAAATAAAAACTAATTTTAAAAAGTTTACTTTTTCTTTAATCAAATAACCTTAACTTTTACTCTATTTCTCAGTTATATTTTTTCTTTTCTTTTCTCTCTATCAAATACATCCTTAGTCCTTAGAAAAAGAAAAAGAATCGAAAAAATAATGCATTTAAGATTACAAATAAATGTGCGGGGACACATTCCCAAGTGGAGAGAGTTTTTTCCGTCTCTCTGGTTAGTGGTTACCGAGCAGTCATTAGTCAGCCACGTTTTTCACACTAGATTGGTCGTTGCCCTCCTGAGGTTTTCATATGAACTTGCTTTTTTTTTTAATATATACTAAGAGAGTAATGTTATATCTCTTAATAATATTTAAAATATTTTTTAAAGAGGAGAGATCAAGTTTTAGAAATATTTTATAAAAATAAACATGTTTATTGTTTTAAAAACATAAAATACTTATTACTTTTTATTTAAAAGGTAAAAAACTAATAAAAAATTTAAAATTATACATACTATGAAAATTATTATATTACATCATTTGATCTTTACTAAAATATATAAACATCTCTTGCGAGGCAGAAATGATTTTGATAGTTGGAACTTGAGAGTGGACAATTGGAAAAGAATGACAGTGATATATTTTAAGAAAAATAAATATTTTTAATTTTAAAAATGTAAAGATTATTAAATAAATTTATGACATTTTATTTTATATATGCACAAAAAATAAATAAAGTCAAACAATATTTGTACCCTCATAGCCTCATGCTAAGGTATCTACTATTAGCCTTTTCGCCACGTTTTGGCTCAAGGCTTAGAGGCTGTGTACTCTCGTAACTGTAGAGTCGAGTTAAAGTCATTCTTATACGTTATGTGGAGGGCCGAGCTCTTTAGGTACTTGGTCGGGTAAATGACCAATTTAGGTGTATATCTTAGTTCGCCTTTTGGGCACCTAGGATGGTTTAGGTTGGCTTTTATCGAGCTTGTGTACCTGACACAAAAATGCCCTATGGGCAATTATTAGTGGTTTAAACACTAGGGCCTACATGGAAAACCTTATTACCCTTTAGATACGCACATGATAGGAAGATGGTTACCTAGTGGATATAAGAAGGCAAAGGCAAAAGACGACGACAACTAATCACTTTTTTCCCTTTGAGTACTTTGGTCTGAAGGAGAATTCTAGAGGGTTAACATTTACCAGAACAATATTATATATATATACATATATATATATATATATATGTAAAATACTTTCAATAATTAATAAAAATTATTTTCCCATAACTTATATAGCAAGAAAGTTCAATGCAAGTAGTAGTTTATTATAAATAATCGTATATAGGCATGACAAGGTTATGAGATACTCTCTTTCCAGACCAAAAGTTCCTAAGGTCTGTTTGGTAGGAAGGAAAGAAATAGGTGAAAATTGGAGTTGATGGAAAAAAAGAGAGTAAATTATACTCGAACCCCCTCAGTTTTTTTGAAAATACGCTCGATACCCCTCTGTTTTGGCGCACTACAATAAACCTCCTAAAAGTGTGTAAAATGCAACACCAACCCCCCTGATCGTTGGATGCTGTCCAAAACGTTTACAAAAAGTGAGCATGTGCTACTCACGTGATCTTTAATAAATTTTTCTTCCAAGAATACTCTCACCTTCATCCTTTAAACTTCACAGTCGAGGTCAGTGAGGTTCATACACACAGTCAATATTTTATGTAGCATGATTAAAAGAGAAAGTAGTTGGGTATATGATAGTTAGGGTTCGTAAGATTTATTTGCAAAATTCAAACATGCTTTTGAAGGGTATATCGTAAGGAGAAATGTAGTAAAAGAGCTAACACTAACTTAACATGAGATACCAAGATAATGAAACTACTAAAGCAAAATTCTTGAAAACTATTGGAAATATTAGATTTGGTTCAAGGAAATCAACTACCAGAATTTGAACTACTACACCTTGTATTAGGAGAGGAGAAGAAGGTGTATCCAATAAGGTTGTCATTCGTGTATGGTATGACAGTGCATAGAAGAGATAAAGAATAGAGAAAAAAAAAAGGTAAGGAAGCTAAGTTTAAAGGATGAATGTGAAGGTATTTTTGGAAGAAAAAATTATTAAAGGTCATATGAGTAGCATATGCTCACTTTTTGTAAACGTTTTGGATGGCATTCAACAGTCAGGGGGGGTCGGTGTTACATTTCAAGACTTTTAGGGGGCTCATTGTAGTGCGCCAAAATGAATGGGTATCGAGTGTAATTTTGAAGAACATGAGGGGGTGCGAATATAATTTACTCAAATAAAAAAGATCAATGAAAATAAGTGAGAAATAAAATAAAAATAAATATGTTTGGTTTAAGAGAAATAGATAAAAAATAGGAAAGAGATGAACAAGTGAATAGAAATAGGTGAGAAATAGAATGAAAATAACTAATGAATCCTACAAACATACTTACATTTTTATTTCTCACCTATTTCTTTCTCCTCCACTCTATTTCCTCTCCACCAAACAAACAAAGGGTAAGTTTTGGCAACTTCATCGTGTTGTTATTCAGTGGCCAATTTGAGTTAATCACAAGTCAACAGTTTATCTATTTACGCGTCTAGTGCTTCTTTATACATTGTTTAGATCCGTCACATTACACAATCTACGGATATAATGGTACAAAAAAAATGTTTAAAATAAATTACGTTAATGTTACAAAAAAAAATCTTTTAATTTTTTTATTGAAATTAGTGATTTGTTTTGTTTTAAATGTGAAGAGTTTCATCTCCCTTTAATTTTTTTTCTCAAAGAAAAAGGATAATTTACAAAAAATTCTGTTGTCATTTAATATTACATCTACATGTCTTCTTACTATTTTTTTCATATGAACTTTATGTGTTAACCAAAGAAAATATATACACTATAAAATTCAAAGGAAAACAGTTAGTTTAATATTTAAAAATATTATGTATAATGACGGGTAAAATAATATTAGTCATCTTTATTATTAATAAAAATATCTGTATTGTTACGAAGAAGTTTTGTAATCGTGCATGTTTGGATTTGTGTGTTTTTAGACAAATACATTTTAAAAATAATCATAAATTATTATAAATATAAATTAGCTTAATCAAAATATACGCTTTAGATAAAAAAGAGAAGATAAAACGACATAATTGAGATTGCTTTGGGAACACAACTTGGTTGCTCAATTGTATTTTTAAACTGGGTTAAAGTTTCATTTTTATTTAATTTAATGTTACACAATATTTTAAATTTTTTAATTTTGTAAAAATAAGGTATAATTAATTTAAAGGAATATTTTATGTATTATATAATAATATGTTTCTAAATTTAGTATGATAATATTTTTATATCAATAAAACTTTTTATATATATTGTTTAATTTTTTTTTATACTTTTAAATTTTCTAAATTAATTATACATAATGTCAACTTTATATGCATCTAAATCTTTGGCTAGTAGAAATTTCAATCCAGCCAAAACTAAGATTAACTCCAGCAAATTAATCCAATGAAAATAACACACTAAAACAACATCAAAACTTAATTAACCCATTATTTTTAATCTTAACTAAAAGCAAAACATGAAATCTAATTATAATTTTTCTTCAAGTAAAAATTTTGATCCATATATGTAGTATTAATTTTTAATCTTATTCTTACATAAAAAACCAATTCAATTTCTATACATATGAAAAAAATGATTAACAAATTACTCCCTACCATTCATTGTTGTGATAACACCATGATATACTTATCCTATACGATTGACAGATTGTACATGTTGTTCATTTTCAAACTGATCCTCACACGTAAAAAAAAAAAAAAACTTAATTACAAATCCATTTTCAATCAAGTCTTTGCTATTTAGATATTTGGTAGGAATGTTGTGTTGGATGTGTTTTGCATTGTCACCTACAAACTCGACCTCAATGTTAAGATCGTTCCTTCTCTCACTGTTTCTACTAGTTTGCTTGCCTTTTTTTTTTGGGTCAACTCTTTGATTGCTTTCATGTCCAATTTGGAATTTTCGCTGAGTATTTTATCAAGTACGAGAACATTATTATTAAGACATATATTGTTGTTTATGACTTTATTTGCAGTAATAATACTATTTCCTTCCTTGCCCTTCAATTGTTTGTCAGTGTGGGATTCAAATTTAATTATTTTCATATTCAAGTGCTTAAATAGTGAGAGTTCTCAAATGTAATCAGAGCAAAGGAGGGGAAACGAGATAATTTTGAAGGTTAATATATCCACTTAATTGTTTGCAATCTCTAGCCTCTAGGCATATAGACTTAGGTGTGATATTTATCGTAATAATACCAAATAATTTTCTTTCCTTTACTCATACGTACGGTGCTTGATTACGTGCTCTTGTAGTCTTATATCTTTCCCCTTATACTAGCGTTTTGGATTTTTATAGATCTAAACTTACAAATTAGTATTTTCGTCATTGATCCAAATGGTGAGGTAATAGCTCGTATCACATTTTGTGCCTTGATGAAATCCTTTGTTGCAGGTATTGACGGTCTCGTGCAACTTTTCAAGAAATTTTAGTTGTGAATACAGATTTTCAATACAATAAGTGATATGGAGGTACACATTGACTAGAATTGAGGTATATCCCAGTCAACTATCATGACTTATTTTTCCTCTTTTTTGCTTTGTACCTAAAAATCCTACAAAGTTCTTGCCCCTTTAAGTGACAAGCAAACTTTATGATTGGTAACCAACACTTACCTAATCTCACATGGACTTTCCCCCTCAAAGTACGCTTTCTTCACCAGTCTCTACACTCCTTCTTTGAGCATGTAACTTACTTAGTGTCAGAGTACTTATAGGTGACCACTCGTTGCTTGCTGGACAACCATGGAACTCCTCCTTCTTCAAGCTGTTGAAACACATCTTCAATAGAAGCATGCAAGTTTCACTAACCTTTCAAGTTCGAGTAGAACAATAATAACCTCCATATGATTAGGGCCATTCATAAACTTCTTAAGACCAGTCAAATGATTGTCAAACTATATCTAGCTTCATCGTTGGATTTTGGTATTGTAAAACTTTCTTTGTAGGTTACATTGTATAAAAGCTCATTTTATACATATCAGTTTCCTTGTTCATCACATATGCCAATGTGGGCGATGGGAGGTGTTGGAGTACAAGTGTAACTATGAATTCTCACATTCACATTAGGTAGGAATATGCAAGTTAAGCACCATATAAGTGACAAAGATCCAAAGACCTGATGCCTTAAAGTTTTGGGTTGGATGTGATGTCAAGTTCACTTGTGTAGTTGGCTCATGGCCCATTGATGGAGTTCTCCTTGGTGTTTTACCCCCTTCGTATTTCCTAACAAGTGGTATCAGAGCCATTGGTGCAACCAAGTGATTGACTCAGACTATTTCCCAACAAGTGGTATCAGAGTCGATGGTTTGACTAGATGACCAACTTAGATGAGTGGATGGAATTGACATCTGTGTATGCATTTACGCATGAGACTCCCTTGTATTGAAAGTCTTTATGGTGATATGAAGGTCAGGCGGCATGTCTAGTTGATGTGAGCTAATCATGGTGCAACTATTTAGAGCATATTAGTAGTAATGGCTAAGTTCTAGGGGCCATAATGGTGGTGGAGCATATTGGCAATAATGGCTGAGCTTTAGGGGCCATAGCGGCGGTGGAGCATATTGATGGCAATGAATAAGCTTTAAGGTCCACCATTGAATACACGTGGATGGAAAAAGGCTTTTGCTTTAGGGGGAGTATACTATGTGGGAGAGACTCACATTTGAGAAGGAGATGGTTGGTGTGCAAGTATGAGGAAGAAGTTCCACATTAGATAAGAATGGATATGTTGAGCAACATATAAGTGATAAAGACCCATAAACTTGATATCTTAAGGTTTTGGGTTAGATGTAGTACCAAGTTTACTTGTGTGGTTGGCTCATGCCCAATTGTAAAGTTCTCTCCAATGTTTTACCCCCTTGTATTTCCAATAGGAGGAATAGTCAAATGACTCATAAAACATCACACAAGCTAAAAGGTAACAATATGAGAAGGACTATATAACAATTTCAAAATAAAATAAAATTGCCAAAAGACTATATTACAAATATGTAGAATATTTTGAGTTCCCGCTTACAATGGGTGTTTTCGACTATTTTGTTATTGACAACCTTTATAACTTTTGTATGCTAGTAATGGATGTTTATGATTCATCTTGTTTCACCAACTCAGCCTAACCTAAAGTTAATTTTGACGAGTTTGAGTTTTAGAAGTTAAACACGATGTGCTTCAAGAACAAGTTCATGTTTAGGTCGTTTCAACTTGATATAGTGTCTTATATATATTTTTAATAATTATTTATTAATAATAAGACTTATTATCTTAATAAATAGTATTTTACATAACATGTATGTTAATATTATTTATTTTAAAATATATTCCATAAAAATATCTTAATTTAGCTTTATGTTCTTTAATTCTATGATTTAACTACACATGATGTTAAAATTAATATATTATATCAACAAATAGGATTAGTTTATTCTTGTCTTATATGTTATTAAATCTTCATCAGGTCAAACTCATATACAAATAAATGAACTTATTGAAATTTCATATTGAGTATGAATAAAGATTAATCCATCTCAGCCTATCTCATAAATACCCCCAATGTTAACATCCAGTTCAATATAGATTACCTTGCTCTATACCTAGCAAAGACTAAGTTAGTATAGGAATAATCATAGATCATGTAATTATGAGCGTGTTTAGATTCACATTAGGTGATCTAAAATCATATTGAAATACTAGCTGATGTGATTTTAGATAAAATTTCACATGTTTGGTTTTATATTAAAAAATTAATTTTGAGTCCATAATTGATTTTGAGTTAAAACAATTTTAAGTAATTTTTGCATTAGATAAAATTTTTTATACTAAATTTTACTATTAATTTACTTTTAGAAAAAAAAATTTACACATAAATCACGTCACTTCAAAATCAATTTTATTTAAAATTAATTTTAAAGATATTCATCCAAACGCATACTCCTTCCATCACATTTTCATTGTTTTGACTTTTGAACTATCTTGATATTTGGCAACTTTGATGACCTTTATAAAGTTCCTTGTGCTGTTATGTCCAGGGGAATGTCTACGCAATTGATGTGTTTTCATAGATTGTGTTTACTTTGCAGCTGATATATTTATTGGAATAGTGATATTTTTTGTGCGGGGAATGGTTTGAATACAAAGGACACAAGGGTCTATGCGAAAAATAGTTATCTGGACATTTCTTTCCGTACTCCTTTCTATTTCAATTATTTAATCCTCCTATCTACATATAATTTAGGTATTTTTTAAGCAAATCTAATTGAATGCAAATGATAAAGAGTGAATTGAGAGTGATTTCACAGTTAATTCAAAAACACTTCTACAGAGTCAACAAAAATAATTGAACACCTCAAATTGCCAACACACATTACACACGACCAATGACCATGGACCACTGAGTGATTCAAGTTCAACAGTTTTTTTTTTATTTGCCCTTTTCGAGGATTACAAGAAAAAGAATATTACTTGATGATGCCAAAATTTTAATTTATTGATATTTTAGTTGGAGTGTTAAAGCTAAAATCGTGAGTTGATTTGTTCTGAGCTAGCGTGTACCGACCTAGCTAGCTACCATTTAAAAGCTGTTACTTCTGCCTCCGCTTGTCCTCATTGATTGTTGATGAAAAAGTCCTCTCTCTCTTTTATAAAACCCCTTCGCTTCGTAGTTCGTACTCCTCCGTCTCACTACCACTTTTTGGAAGGTTCATTCTCCGCACACCCCCGAAACCACGAAGCTAGCGAGTTAGTGCGGACTCCCAATCTTTTAAACCCATTCTTTCCATGGGTCGCAATGCAGCTTTTCTGAGATGGTCGATGCTCTTGTTATTTGGCCTGTGGCTATGGCATTTACCCAGTACCAAAGCGACGTCGTCTTCTACACAGAGGTACAAGAATGCGTACGCGACGATGATGTACGTGGGGACCCCCAGGGACTACGAGTTCTACGTCGCCGTCCGCGTCCTCCTTAAATCCCTCTCCAAACTTAACGTCGAAGCCGATCTCGTCGTCATTGCTTCCGTCGATGTCCCTCTCCGATGGATTCGAGCTTTGTGAGTCCCTTTCCCACTTTCCTAATTTCCTTCCACAACACACTTTCTTTTTCCTTTTTCTTTTTTTAATTCTTAATAAATACATATTTTTCGATTTATTCCTCGGTTTGCGGCGTAGATTACAATGGCTTTTGCTTCGGTTATATTACATTAATCTAGTTGTTCCCTATGTTTCCGATGAAGATGGTAGTCACAGCGCGCCGAATTTGGGGATTTTGGGAATATGCCTTAGAATAAATTATTATTATCACTATAAGGTAATGTAATTATTAGAGAAATGCCCGTTGGGCGATTGGCCTAGCGAAGGTTGAATTGAAATCCCACTCCCAGCAAAGCCTGGCCCAGTCAAAATCAAGTATATTCCTTAATTAATTTTTTGTATTTTTTTTTGATTCTTTTAATTAATTATTAGTATGAATAATTCTTAGTTTATTAACTTAAAATGGGGGATATTTAATTTACGTTTGCGCGTTAAGTACAACAGTTGCAAACGACGGGTTCAACCAATTGAGAATTGTGTACCGTTTCTATCCGTTTTTGGTGCCACCAAACAGTTACTAGTATTATTGTATGACCACCTGATGTGCCTACCATTAAACGACCTATCTATCACTCCACTTAAATAAAGTTTCATTACGTCAGGGGACAGTGAAGGTTGGCGTGGTGGGGTCTGGGACGGTGCATCTTCATTTCATAATTTAAGAACTAATTTGTCATATGACACTTGTCACTGATTTTAAATTTTGTCATCAATTAGTAGTATTATTAAATTATTCATTTATGAGTGATATTCCCGCCCAAATGTTTATTTCTCCAAGTCCGTTGGATTTATTTTACTACATCTTAAGGCCATGACTTCAACTTGGACTTTTTTCCTTCAGCTTCTAACATACTTTTTTCTAACTCTCTCCTGGTCAATCAACAATCGGCAACGTAATTGTCTATTGTCTTTCTTTTTTGGTGTGAAGTTGTCTATTGTCTATACTAAACTGTCTAGGTATGGAAACATATCAATTTTTAATGTAATTTTTTCTAGCCTTAGTTGTTTTATTGTTTTCTATTTACAACGGGAAATAATTGATTTTACTGTTTTGATTCTGGTATTGTTGATCTAGTATCTCTTTGAAGCGTACTTTTAATAACTTTCTAAAATATTTAATTAAAATAAAAAATAAATAATAATGAATGCATTTTATATATTCTTAAAAAATAAAAAGTGTGTAATATTTTTATTTGATAATTAAAAATTACTAATGAAGAGGATTCGCAACTAATTTATTTATTTTTGAGTGATGCTGCATCATCATCTTATAATATTCTCTTATTCATATTCTTAATATCTTATAGAAATATTAAATAAAATTTTTAATTCATTTAATATCTAAAAAATATACAACATTTTATATTCAATAAAAATATTAGCAATAAGATGTTATAAAAAGATTTAAAATTATTCTTTGCTTTTACTGGTCAAATGAATAAATGGAGAAAGCATGAATAATCCCTTTGCCAAATAGTGCTCTGTTCCTGCAGTCTTCCACTTGCGAAGTTACCTTCACTAACCAGTCAAAGCAATTATTACTCCCTCAATTGCGGAATTACATGTTACTTTCAGGAATTTCCAAAACTAACCATAGTTTTTTGTATTTTTAATTTCAAAACTCTAGTTCTGCCCCAGAACCCAGTTGTTTAATTATGGAAACACACTTTGAACCATCAAATCAGCCAACCAATTTGATGAGAGTAGGGCACACATGTTTCCAATTTTGTTACCTTTCTTTTTGTTTGGTCGGTCCACTTGCCATTATGTATTTATTGAGTCGGGGAAATTAATAACCCTGTTGGTTTTATGGGTTTTATCAGTGAAGAGGAAGATGGTGCAAAAGTGGTAAGGGTGGAAAACATGGACAATCCCTACAAGCATCAAGATAATTTTGACAAGAGATTTAAATTATCATTGAACAAACTCTATGCGTGGAGCTTAGTGGACTATGACAGGGTAGTCATGCTGGACGCTGACAATCTCTTCCTTCAAAACACGGATGAGTTATTTCAGTGTGGACAATTCTGTGCGGTCTTTATCAATCCTTGCGTCTTCCATACTGGCCTCTTCGTCTTGCAGGTAATATTGTCTATATGTACTTAATGTTCTAAATGCAATGTAACTAACTCCATACAACTTCGTAGTTCGCATGGGTAAAACCATTTTTACCCTAATTTTTTATGCACACCAAATCTTCTAGTGTAAAATGTTTTTAAAGTCATCCAATCACAAATTGTTATGAATGATAAATTTGTTAATTTTTATAATAATTAATTAATTATTTTAAAAGTTATACCTACTAGTATAAACGTTTTTATACTAATGATACATAAAAATTAAACTCTAATAATAATAGCAGCAAAATTTTTTATGCACACTTAATGCTTAAAATTTTGATATTGGCAGCCATCAATGGTCGTGTTCAAGGACATGGTTCATGAATTACAGAATGGGAGAGAAAATCCAGATGGTGCAGACCAGGGTTTTATAGCTAGCTACTTCCCCGAGTTGCTTGATAAGCCTATGTTTCATCCATCTCCAAATGGCACCAAGCTTGATGGAACATATAGGCTTCCTTTAGGTTATCAGATGGATGCTTCTTACTACTGTAAGTTCTTTCAATATATATTTTAAAATAAACTTTTGAATGGCTTAGTGAAATCTAAGTTTGTGCTAATATCCTTCTTGACTACAGATCTTAAACTTCGCTGGAGCGTACCCTGTGGACCAAATAGTGTGATCACATTCCCAGGGGCACCATGGTTGAAGCCATGGTATTGGTGGTCGTGGCCTGTCCTGCCATTAGGTCTCCAGTGGCATGAACAACGTCGTCAAACTTTGGGGTAAGTCCAAATTAATCAGTTTTGGTGTCCTCTAATTTTATTCGGAGTTTCTGACACAATCATGAAATATAACTGAAAGAACTATTGGAAAAAATCCAAGTCCCACATAGGCTAGAGATAGTGCTAAGATAGAATACAGTATATAAGTAGAAGACAACCCTCACCCTATGAGTTAACTTTTGGAGTTGAGTTAGGCTCAAACCCATATAACATTAGCTAGCTTATAATATGGATTTCAGAATAAATCTTAAAGTTATAGATTACCAATGTAACATTATGTTCATTCTGGTAGCCCCTTAATTTCTAATTTTTTTTTATCATACCATTACTTTCCGGAGACAGATTTTTTTTAATTCATTTTTCTCGCATTATGAAAGCTATTGTAAAAATTGACTTATCATTGGTGCAGGTATGGTGCTGAGATGGCTGTGATACTTATCCAATCTGCAATATATCTGGGAGTAATAGCAATGACGCGTTTGGCAAGGCCAAGCTTCTCAAAGCTTTGTTATAGGCGCTCTGATAAGAGCATCAACCTTGTGCATAACAGCCTCAAATTAGTAGCTTTGTGGTGCATCCTTGCTGCTTACGTAACACCGTTCTTTATCATTCCTCACACGGTTCACCCTCTTCTGGGCTGGATTCTGTATTTGCTTGCTGCTTTTGCACTTTGCTCAATTGCAATCAATGTCTTTATGCTACCAATGTTACCAGTTTTGGTACCGTGGCTTGGAATTCTTGGGGCCCTGATGGTCATGGCATTTCCTTGGTATCCAGATGGGGTAGTGAGAGCTCTGTCTGTCTTTGGTTATGCGTTCTGTTGTGCACCATTTGCGTGGGCCTCTATGGTGAGGATAGTAGCAGGTCTTCAGTTATCTCTAGAAAGGGAAGCTTTTCTGCCAACAAGATTGGTGGGAGAATCTTCGCCAAATTCATGGTTTAACAAATTATATTGAGCTGTCCAGTTGGGCACAATACAAGGCTGGGATAAAGAAGGACCTTCTTGGCAAGCTCAGCAAAAATAGAAGGGAGCATGATACATTAATACCAAACGTGCCGTTAGGATTCACAATGATTCGAATCAACTTGAAATTAATTTGAGACTTGATTTGGTAATTAATTTATCGAAGTTGGTTCATGAATTAGATGAATTGAACTTTAGTTAAAAATTGAGCTCATTAAATAAATGAGTCGATCTTGAGTCATGTATAGTTTGATTCGGTTGATTGATATTTTATATATATGTGTGTAATATGAAAAAAATTATATAATTATTTTATTCACATAAAATTTCAAACTAAATAATGTATATTTATTTATTTTAAATTTATATTATTAACTTTCAAATTAAACTCGCGATTGTTAATATGATATTATAATATCAAATTTATTTTTAATTGAAATAAATTAAAAATATGTAGCATCATAATTCATAATGTTTTAATTTTAATAAGATCTAAATTGTATTAGTACCGTGAGGGTCAATTTAAAGTGTCCTAAACTTAGTTGCATGTAAACCTCGTTCACCAAGTCACCATGTTGGAAGGTTGTGTTAAGAAAAAATTGGTGCACATGCCAATACCATTTAATGAGGATGCTAAGGATAATATAGTCCTTATCGTTCATTTTCACTATTGGGCTAATTTGACCACGGGGCGGGTTTTATGATGGGTGGTACATTTTTAAATTAGTCTCCACTTTTGCAAATCAGATAAAACTCAAGCTATGATAATAAATAAATAAATAAAACTCAAGTTAATTTGAACTCGAAATCAATCAAATTGAGCTTTGCCAACAAATTCAAGTCAAGATCAGATAAACACCCATTAATTTAAATTTAATTCTGATGTCTAGATAACGCCAATTACAATGATAATATATCCCAGTTGCTTTTGTACCAACTGAGGGAATCTATGTGACAGAACTTAAATCTTTAGAATAAATTATATTTTATAGAATGAAATATTATAGAGTGATAATAGTTAATGATAAGAACCATTGGAATCAATTCTTACACATCAATAATTTAATTATCTAATGTGTTGACTTATTTTATATCAATAATGATCCACTTTTTTACGGATGTTTCTAATCAACTTACGACTTTACAATCATTGAGACAAAAACAGCACCACTTTTTTTTTTTTTTTCCAAACAAACATGTAGATGATAATTGCTAACTCCTTAATAAATGTATCAATTTTTATAAATAATATAAAACAAGACATCATTTCCACAAGCATAGCTGCATAGGATGATTTCAATTTCCTTGGACCTATCGTGCGTTGACAGTTTTGTGGGTCGCGAGGGGCCTTAGTTTTCAGGATGGGAGGAGTTAGTAGGATTTGTATATATAACTGTCTTTGTTTTTGGTTGGGTTACAATGATCTGTATTAGGGCGGGGCTTTGGTAAATTGTAACATCTGGTTTTCGACCTTCCGGCCAAGCTTTGCACAATTTGTGCTCGTTTTGGTATGCCATTAATAATATTGTCTTTGCTTTTCAAAAAAAAACATGGATTGATTTTGAATCAAAAAGTGTAATAAAAACAATGAAAATAAAATTAAATAAGACAATGACTAAATCAACAAGAATTTCAAGGAGATGTAGGGGGTTTCGATTTCATTTACCTATCCTAAATTACCCTAAATCTGAATTTAAATATAATTTCTGAAACTTTCAATGTAGGTTGAATTTCTTTAGCTCTCTAATGTTTAATTCAACTAACGGTGTTCTACCATCCATAACTAAACAATTTCTTATTTAAACTATTGACAACAAAAGAAGAATATAACTATGAAATTGCTCAACAGCTACAAGAATAATATATATTATATCTCTAGATCTATGTTTAATCAAGGTGATCAAATTATTAGCACATCATAATCCAAATTTTCAATTGAGATAATAGATCAATCTATGAGAGTGACCAAAACACAAAAAAACATCAAGAACGAGCAAGATAAATCATTCAATGAAAAAAAAAATGTAATTGAAGTTTGATATGAGTATACATCAAGTCTGTATAAGATCCATCTCTCCCCTAAGTAAGAGAGATTTATTTACGTCTGATAAATTAAAGGAAAAACAAAGAAAAATGAGAAAAAAATCCATGAATTGATCATGAAGAGGGAAATGGTTAATTGTTCTACGAATTGATCCTCCTTTCCCTTTATTTGCATAAGAGGAAAGAAAATAAGAGAGGGAAAAAAAATAAAATTTGAATTGAAATAAAAACTTGAAGAGAAAATTTTGAAATTTGTATTTCAAAAGAGAGTGATTCTAAATCTACAGTTCATCCCTATCCTATTAGAAAAAGGAGACTAAACAAAAAAGGATACATTTTTGTGATAGATTGCAATGGAGAAGTAGGAGTTATCTCCCATTCTTCATTCTTGTGAAAAAGAACCATAATGTCCGTGATGATAGGAAGAACTCTTTTATAAATTTGTCTACCAAAACTTCTCATGAATTATTGTTCACTTATCAACTCAAAATTTCATATTGTTAACTATGTACAAACTTTATTGTTTTAACATTTAACAACTACTATCCCACTAGGGTTGACCTAGTGATGGGGGTTTTGATAGTTTGTATAGGGTCCTAGGTTCAAATTATATTATTGCTATTGTATATATATAACTAATTTTTCTTTTTTTTTAAAAATAGATAAATAGGGTTTTGTAGACTTCTTCCTACCTATTATAATAATTTTTGTAGTGATATTTGATGTCGCTGCCACTACTTATGCTTTCATAGCGATAATTGCCGTTGTCCTTTTGATACATTTGTTGCTGCCACAACTAATTTGTGGTAACCACCAAAGTTGCTTTCATATTTTACATGTCTTAACAACTATTGTCGCTACAAATGACATTTTTTCTCATCAACCAAAGGTGTTGCAATAAGATAACTTTTCTTAACACTTAATATCGTTGCAATAAAAATTTCTTTTTCTTTTTTCTTTTAATATTATCATTCTCAAACAACTTACATCATTGCAAAATTTTATATAAATATTAAATTTTATTTTAATAATAATTATATATTATTTTTAAAATTAATATTAATGGATATATAATTTAATTATCATAACTATTGAAAATTAGATCAAATTAAATATATACTTATTTAAACACAAATGACAATATTATTAGTGCACAAAAAGATATCAATAAAATATAAACACAACTAACACATAAGCATAACTAAATATCATAAAATATTATTCACATAATTTAATGGATAAAGTTCTTGTTTTTACAAAAAGAAACTAAGCATGTAATTAAGAAATAAGAATTGTGATTGAAACATTAATTCTTTTGTTTAGCTTCTCTCTCAATAGCTCCTTGTAAAGTAGTTGAAACACCAACTGTTGGCCTGCAATTTTAACACAAACAAATTATACTAGTTTAGAATGTCTTTTCCTATATGCAATTAATAATTGAAAGAGAAAAAAAACCCAAAGTTAATCATCAGACAACATGAAAATTTTTAAAAACATAACTAATTCAGTGAGTCAGGGACGGATTTAGGGGGGGGGGAGCAGGGGTCTTGGCGCCCCCTCCTCTTTTACTCTTTGAGAATTATCTATATTATTTTTTGAGATTAATTCTTTATGTTTTAATTATTATAATTGAAATATCATTTTTAACTATATAGATGATAAAAAATAGGTTTAAAAAAAACAATATTTACAACTTAAATATGATGTATTTAATTATTACTATAATTTAATGTTTATTTAATATTTATTGTTTTTTTTTTCTGACCCCCCTTTAATAGGCTTCTGGATCCGTCCCTGCTAAACATACCAACACCAATTAATAAAAGATTCAAGAACAAATATGGGCAAGAACTTAGGGAGTAGGAAGCAAAAACCAAAAACCAATTTGGTTGAAGAAAAAAGATTAATGGAATAATTAGTTGGTACAAACATGTAACAGTAGAATCATTAATTAGTCATACTTAGAAATATATAATGGAGAAAAAAGAAATAGAATTATGAAATTATCTTATATTCTTTAGACGTATAAGATTAATATTCGCTCATATGTTGATTTGATCTTGAACCTAGTATTTCTAATAAAGTTAAATCCTTATATCGCATGTAAATTCTAGTCACGCAAAATTTAATTTGTCAGCTTAAACACACACGAGTATTTTACATTAAATTTTATCCATGAATTTTTTTATCTAGTTTTCTATAAGCAGACTAACATATAAAAAAAAAAAATAGGAGGAGAAATTTTTGTAAGGAAAACATAGTCATGGAAGAAGATCATTAATTACCTCTCATGAAGCGGCTGCACTCCATGCCATAACCTGCAACAAATAATTAATGAAGCCTAAGTAAAACCACGCCTATTAAGAGAGAGACGAATAATGAGAGATTAAACAGAAGTAAATTACCATGCCAAAGGAAAATGTTATTCCTGGTGTAGGATAACATTGCTTGATAATGCAGACCACTCGTCTATGTAGAGGTCCAACGATAACAGAGCAGTGTGGCCAAGGTCTTTGCAGAATTTAGAACCAGGACATGACCGTGGCTCCAATCACCATTTATTTTTCATTTTTTGCGCCATAATCATTATGAATGACTTTTTGTAAATTCGGGAAAATATTGTCTCATCCCCCATTCCCCGCTTGTGACGTAAATTGATAGGGAGAAGAATGGGTTCGGGCCCCAACGTTCAAAAATTTTGTGGGCTCAGAAACGCTGGGTGGGGCCAACTTGTCTGCGACTATAAAAGGTTAAAAAGGTTGGATGGGCCAAAGTGCAAAAATATTATTTAATCCATGCCTGGACCATCATGTGTCATGATCACATTACATATCACCCCACCCAAATGACCGTTTGAAACACGACGTAGTTGCTATACATGGTGGTGAATCAATGGACATGCACAGGAAAGATAAGAAACTATCTATTAGGAAATTTAGTAGTTGAAAGGGACGAATGAATCCTATGGCCGGACCCCATTATGTCGAGCATAATAAAATATGCGAAACATTCACCATCTTATTGGGAGGTGGATTGTCAATTGTGGCTTTCGCATTATCGAGTTGATTAATGAACCGAATAAACGAAATGGAAGCTAAATTTGTTGTAATTATATCACATACGCTTTTATAGCATCATTAGTGCAACTGCATCCCACCTTTGACTCTTTGAAACTTTAGTGGTAATGAAACACAATTAAGTAGAGCATGTAAAGGATAAAGGAACAACAGAAAATTGAAAAATGACTAGTTCACATACTAAAAAGGGGATCCTAATTTAAACTAAAACAGTAATCACTTAAAAGAATTATTTTTTACACTGTATAAGGAAGGACTTTTTTTTCTTTTAGAAGAGTTATACGAGAATAACAGTATATATTGAAGTGCCAACTAAACATCATTAATATTAATCATCATCAATTATTGGACTTGAGAGACATGCTAGTACCTAGGTGGTATCTTACTTGGAGATACCAAGCCAAAAGGATGACGACCCACTAGTTTTAGAGCACAAGATTTTGTGTGCAATACCGCCATGCTAGCCAATCAAATTTCCAAAAGGCTATAACCCATCTACATCTACATTTTTTTGCACCTAAAAGCAGGTACCCCAGTAAAAATGACCGTTGGAAAGACCATGATCTCTTCCCTATTCTTTCTTAAAAATATAAAGAAACACACCCTTGTAGCCACTAGTCACAAATCACAATAGACCCAATAGTCCCAACAAATAGCCTCTGACTATAAAATATACCAAGTGCCTCTCTCTTCCTTCTCGCTTTTTGCTTGCACATTGCACATTCCTCCAATATTTTAATCATTCTGCTCCCAGTTAAGAATTCCCATACAAATATAAACACAGTTTCCTCTCCCCTACTTCTTCAACATTCTATTCTCTTCACGTTCGATGCTATTATCAAATGGCTCCTTCTCTCTTCGTGTCACTGCAAGTAGCGCTTGTGGTTTTCACTTGCATATGTCATGCAGCAACAGTGACATGTACACCCCACCACGACCGTACCTTCAAAATATTCTCTTCCACCAACACCTCCACGAACCACCATTGGGTCGGACCCATCGGTCACCGTAAAATCACCGTTGACATTAACGGCGGTGGCCACTTCCGGTCCGTCCAAGACGCCGTCAATGCCGTCCCAGACAACAACAGAAAGAACGTCCTTATTCAAATCAACGCCGGATGCTACATGTACATATTATATAAAACCCATTAATTAATTATTATAGCTTTTTTATGTACATATTAATGCTCGGAAAATGAACCAGATTTTTTGTGTATTAATATAGACATGTAGGATAATACCTATTTTTTTTTTTTAAATAGTGTTGATAGCTGATGTTACGCATTTTTTGTTTTGTTTTGTTTTGGTGCAGAGAAAAGGTGGTGGTGCCCGTGACGAAGCCGTACATAACGTTTCAGGGCGCGGGTAAGGAAGTGAGTGTGATAGAATGGCATGATCGAGCGAGTGACCCTGGTCCCAGCGGACAGCAATTGCGTACTTACAGAACCGCTTCTGTTACTGTTTTTGCCAGCTATTTTTCTGCTAGGAATATCAGCTTCAAGGTATATATATATATATATAGATATCTTTACTAACTTGAGGTTGCAGTAAATATTTTAGCCGGTAATATTCTGAAGCATGAATGGGAGGTCACTTAGCCTGACCCTCTTGTTAGAATTATGGATAGGTTTATTTTTACAATATATTTTTTTTCTCTATCATCTCATACATTCTTCATTATTTTTCCTTTATTTTACTCGTTTCACACCTTGTAAGAGATTGTGAGATTAATAAGCGTGTTGCTTGTGGCCTCTTGATTTTGTAAATGATCCCTTTTGTTTTTCTTTTTTGTTAGTAATTGTAATAAGGTTTCACATAAGATGTTTTACTTTCTTTCTGAATCCGTCATAAGTAGACCAACGTACAACTGAGCGTGAATAAATGCATTCCCTCCCGGACGAAAATTATAAATAGGTTTTATAAATTCTTATATTTTACTTCTTTTTCTATTATAATTTTGAACTCATTAAACTCAATTTTACATATATTATCTTAGTCAATAATAAATAAGCTTCATTAAAAATTTTCACAGACAAATTGCCTTCACTTAGAGTCCATACACGTGAAGTGTTTCAACTTTTTGACTTCGCTTTGTTAGCTTATGGTTTTTGTAAAGCCAACTTTTTTGTACCTTAAATTTTATATTTCTTTTTTTTTTCTCCCATAACTCATCATATGTGAAACCTTTTAAGAAAATGGTTGATATATCAACTTTTAAGTATGGAAGAAAGAGAGAAAAATAAAGTTAAAGATGTTATAAATTATGTAATTTGATATACAAAATAGAAGAAATAGAAATTAAAATAATATATAAATGTATAAATATCATTGTTATTTTTTTTTTTGTTTTATCCCTGTTTCTTTATTTACTCAGAAGGTGTAATGGGCTGTAAAAGCATATTTTTGGTTTTGCTGAATATTGCTTTTGGCAAAAAGATTAGAGTGAAAGAAAAAAAAAAAAAAAGCAAGAAATGAACGGGTTTATAATACTGAGCATGCAGAACACAGCACCTGCACCAATGCCTGGGATGCAGGGATGGCAAGCGGCGGCGTTTCGCATATCCGGTGACAAAGCATACTTCTCCGGATGCGGCTTCTACGGTGCTCAAGACACACTTTGCGACGACGCAGGCAGACATTATTTCAAAGAATGCTACATTGAGGGATCCATTGATTTCATTTTTGGGAATGGCAGGTCCATGTACAAGGTAATTCATTCATTGCTAGCTAAAAAGATAAAGAGTAATGTAATATATAAAAAGGAGACAGAAAGAAACATAAAGTAAGTGAAATTTTTTTTATTAAACATATTATTAATATACTTTAACTGTGATTTTTAATATATCTCTAATACGATTTTAATAATAATAAAAAAAACTATTAATAATTCCTTAAGTAATGTCTTAGACTAAAAAATACAAATAACTCGTCCATGGACAGGATAATTAATTCATTACTTACTATTTATCATAAAATATTTAATATGTATTTATTTGTTTGTTTATCTCAATTTTACCAACCTTGTTCAATTAACATGGGATAAGAATACCGTTTTTCTGTTGTAAAGTTTATTATATTTGTATATTCGTGGGTGGATTGGGTCAGGGAATTAATTCAAGTTGTGCTAGAAAAAGGAAACAATCTTTACACCTTTGTGTCAGGAAATTTGGGATTCTGCCGGAGATATACAAACTGGACATTGGACCACATCATATCATAAAGCGGAAAATAAAAAATAAGCACTGATACCTTTCTTTCGGTTATTAATCAGATAAGTTTTAAAAACATTTTCCGAGTTCTCTCCATCACTGCGTCTCCATTTCCAACTTCTTAGTATATTTTTGGGTTAAGGTTTCCAAATATAAGTTTGAATCAAAAGTATATTGTAAATTCGAGTTTGATAAAAAATAAATTTATTATAATGTGATTTATATTTGAATATTTTTTATTTAAATGTACGTTAATAAAGTAAAATATGTTTGAATAATATTAATTAAAAATACTTTTATTTGATGTTATACTTGTATAAATACTGTCAACAAAAAAATGAGTTTTCAAAAACAATTTTTATGTTGGTTCCAACTCAAACTTAGTTTAATAACAAACTAAGTTTCAAAATTATTTGGAGAGACATCCAAACATAACCGCAAACTGAGTTTAGTAGGATAAAAGTAATTTTAGACCACCTAAACAATAATCCAAACATATCCTTCCTACCTCTTTCTTTTTTGGTTTCTTCCATGTTAATTTTTTTTAATAACTTGCGTCCACTTTTTTTCAACACACACAATATTATAGTTTGGGGTGTGTGCATATATACTGCACGCTATTATATATATGTATAATATGTACTGTACATTTTATATAACGACATAATAATTGAAAACGTTAGTATTTTAGTGGACACTGAGTATTTCTCAAACTGGATAAAAGCAATGCAACCTCATTTTTTTATTCTTTTGGGTCTGGACCTTGGCTTTTGCTTTGGGTCAGTTAGTTCATAAAACATTGGGCTGAGTGGGACATTGATTGGTTCAGGGTTGCGAGCTACATTCCATAGCAACGAGGTTCGGTTCCATAGCAGCCCACGATAGGAAACACCCAGAAGAGAAGACAGGGTTCGCATTCGTACGATGCAGGGTGACAGGTACGGGTCCACTATATGTGGGGCGAGCAATGGGACAGTACTCCAGAATTGTCTACTCTTACACATATTTTGATGATATAGTTGCACATGGCGGTTGGGATGATTGGGACCATGCGGACAATAAGAACAAGTAAGCTCTATCCAACTTTCTGGAGTGGATATTTCACGTGATTTACCTTATGAAATATTTATGATCATTTTTATTTCATAGACTCTGAAACTCCATCAACGTTGATAGATATAAATCATTCATTCTTCTCTTCTCAAATAGCAAAATTTTGTAGGTGCACGCATGAATATAGAATTAAATTTAAAATGCATGGTGTAAGGGAAAGGCCCAATCCCTTCTGTAGTCCATAGGCCCAATCCTTATGAGTTATTGTTTTGACTAATGATGGAGTACGGTCCATGATCGATCCCATGCATTGGGTTTTCAGGGCAACTGTTGGGAGTTTAAAACTTGGTCATCCATGGACCCAGAAAAAAAGAGAGAAAAAAGAAAAGAAAACTAGGTTATCTCCTATAGGCTATAGTGTTCCCAATCTCTTTCGGCTTGTTCCCATATTGTCTCCGGATTGGCAAAAGACACAATCATTGTATCCTAATGCATGCCATCATGGCTCTAGGAAACAAGTCAAACAAAACATGCAATAAACAATTATTCAAAAAAAAGAAGAAGAAAAATTGCAGTCATGAAAAGTCATTGCTGCATATTCTCGTTTTGGGTACAATAGATGCAACATTGTCAATTAATTGTGGCGTGAAAATGTGTGAAATCTTTAGTTCATTTGAACGTTTAGTTCCAATTAAGTTTTAGGAAAAATCTTTTAAAATATTTCTCTTTGTAGAATTTTAAATATAAGCGGTTTTGAATGCAAAATTTACTAATACAAATATAATCCAATTGATAAACTTCCAGTGGGCTTTAAAGACGAAAACGGAAGGAAAATCTCTATGAAGAGCATTAAGGAATTTGGTTATGCTCGCTTTTATGGTTGAGATTTTCTTCAGTTACATATATTTCTCCCATATATTTGTAGAGAAACTAACTTCCCTGTAATTGAACATAGATCATTGTATGATTGCTTTGGTGAAGACATCTTACAATGAGATTTTTTTTTTTCTTGAACAAAAATAAAGCATTACAACAGTGTGTTAAGTTAAACTCAGACTTAATATTATATCTCTAATGCTGTATCCATTGCTGATTTGGGATTCTATGATCGTAGGACCGTGTTCTTCGGAGTGTACAAGTGTTGGGGACCAGGAGCAGAGGCTGTACGTGGGGTCTCATGGGCCCGAGACTTAGATTTTGAATTGGCCCATCCATTTCTCGTCAAGAGCTTCGTCAATGGGAGACACTGGATCGCGCCATCTGATGCTTAGTCATAACGTTTTTTGTTAACTGCGGAACTCACTCACCCTTATATAATGGAAAAAGAATTTACTTAGTTGCAGTGCTGCAGTCCATCCAAATTCCAAAACCATTGTTGTCCTTCATTCATTTATTTGTTTTTGTCAATAGTGTTCCATGATTTTGTTATTGACTATTCTTTGATCACCTCCAAATGTAATAAATAAATCCATTATTATAATGGTGCAATTTTTTCTTTTAAATTTTAATATGATATGGATATGAAATTCTGATGGTGTTTCACAATGGTTTTGAGCTGAATATTGTACTCCTTACTCCAAGCTCATCGTGGGGAAAGTAATGTTACATATTACCATGTATTTTCTGACGTATCTATAACATAAATCACTTCATGGCTTCTTCATTTGAAATAAGCAGAAGAGAGCCTTTTACAAATCAGACTGCCATTTTATTTGCACGGACTATATTATGAAATGTCACCCTTAATTAAAAGAGAAAGACTAATTTTACATATTATATATCTTTTGGGAGTGTTATATCAAGTTAAGGAGTATGCCTAATGTTTGTGACGAAGCACAAAGCCTACAAAAGTTATTGGTAAAACAATATTGGTTGTGCAACTTACAGAGATTTTAGAATACTAATTTGTAAGTCTAAAAAGACGGATTTGAGAATATTCCCTATATAATTAAGTTGATTATAGTAGAAAATCTCACCTATTGTGAAGATTGGACATTAATTTTAATATTGGAAGGTGAACTAGGATAAATATTCATGTTGTCTATTTTCACTTTTATCTCTATTAGTTTAAGTGGGGGAAAACCTCATTTTTAAGATTTTGCTTATTAAGGTTTGGACAAAACAAATATATTTGAACTCATTTTTCAACTATAACTCAAATCATTTTTAAAGATTCTTATTAAGACTATATTAAATACAAAAACCATGTTTTACAATATTCAGAGTTCATCTTTCTAAACTTGCTCAACCTTGATCAAGAACTTTCTAATCAATCCAAGCAAGTTGAGATCGTCATTAGAAAGTTCAAGTTTTAGATACTTGAGAAAATAAAAATAAAAATCAAAGATTCAATTCATTCCCCATCTTCTAACATTTAGGCAACATAACTCATGATTGTATATGTATGGTTTTATAATATATACTCACACATCGAGGTAGTCCATTAACCAAATGAATCAAATTATACTCTAGTTCAACTTTAACTACAGAGCTTAATTTTTAATTCAAATTTATTTCATGAAGCAAGTTTATTGAATTAGTTAACGAGTTATGTTTGAAATTAAATTTTAGTTTAGTTCATTTTTAACCCTAACTAAACTTATGAATAATCTCTAGTTTAAAATAATCCATTAAATATCTACTTAGTTAAACTATTTACTCAAACGCACTTTTCATGTCTTTTTTTTCCCCATAGTTTACTGCAAGGATGTAAATTTAAAATAATAAATCTAATACTAACTAGAATGCTTGACTTTATGATTCAATTCATTATTTATCTCAACTGTTTCTAAGACCAGGTGTTACGAAAGCTGGTTCACTTTTTTTTATATATCCACTTTGAAAATATCATCGCCGTATATAATGAATAAAAAAATTCGGAAACCATATCTACTTAAATTTTTGAAAGTGACAACCATTATTTACTAGTAATATACTTTACACAGTAAATCAAGCCGATTATACGAAAATTTTATCAAAAAATTCAATTACAAAAAGTGAGTTCTCATTTAAGAGTAACATTCAAATTCTTAAAAAGGGTTACATTAGTATAAAAGTGACAAGAACAGTGCTAATATCACAATTCAATTAAATTCAAGGATAGTTAATATACCAAGTGGAATAGCCAAGACCACTTATTAAAATAGTTAACAAGCCGAATCAGTCCAAAGTTTTGAGTAAAAGTTCCATCTCCAATAAATGGCTGATTAACTAAACTGGGACAATTTTAAAAACAAAATACTAAAATGGGTTTCTTTTGAAACATATTACCGGCATGGGTCTGTGTAGAGCACAAAGATAATACAAGAAGGGAGGTTGAATTGTGTTATAGCAATTTTTCTCAAATCTTTTGTTAATGATGTATTGTCTGAAATAAGATCAAAAAAATTCTCAAAAACGTTTTGTAACTTAGACGAAAGTTGAAAGACAAACCGGAAAGTACATAGAATTTATACTGGTTTGTCTTACCCCAGAGACTATGTCCAGTTCTTGGCAACAACAAAGTTCTACTAACTTTTTCAAGTTACAAGTATTCTTTCTACAAGCCTTTTTAGGCTCAACCAAAGTAGTCTTTCACTTGTCTCTCCAAGCAAACACCAAAATATTCTTTGAAACAAAGCCTCTTCAGGCTTCCACCAATCTCGTTGAGAAAAAGGTTTACGCGTGAGTTGTCTCATTGGGTTTAACGTCTTGACAGACGAATATACAATGAAGTACAACAAGAATTTTACAATAAAAAAAAAACTTTTTCTTTTCTTAAAGAAGGTATGAATTTTTCAAAATCAGCAACGACTATGTCAACCACATCAACTATATCAACAGCCTCAACAACTTTCAAAAGAGGTCTCTTCTTCTATTTATAGACTTCCCTAAAAGTATCCGTTGAGTGCTTTGCAGAAGATAGCCTTCGTCTGATGAAGAGAGTCGTTGGAGCATTAAATGCAACATTTAATGCCTTTTACCAACTTGTCATATGATAAGATAAAGCAGTCTGCTTATATTTTCTCTTGTTATACTCATTCTTGTAGCAATTGTCATGTCAGCTTTCCCGTTCTGACATACGCACATATATTCCTTCTTTTTCGCTGACCATTTTCGAGAGTAGGTATGTAGGCTTTATACGTTTCGAGATAGCTTACACTCTGATTGATGTGCAGATCATTTTAAAATGTTGTCATCGTCTGTAAGATTTGTTAGTTACGAAATTTATCTAATCAAAAGATAATACGATATTCATTTTAAAAACATCAGATGATTCTATGTGAACGAATTATCAGACGATTATTTAAGGACATATATGATTTTAACTGTTTGTTATTATCAAAATATTTGAGGGTTATAAATTCGTCCTTTGTCTTAAAAATCTCCCTTTTTTTTATGATGACAAACAATTATAGTTCTTGTAAAACATTTTTCTATGAAAATGCTTTTTGATGAGTGAGTTTTAATTTAATTAATTAATTTTTATATAGGAGTACTTCAATTAAGCAGATGCAATATATATAAAGAAGTAACTGAAAGAAACTGGACGATATCATTTAACACATAATTCATCATTGTAAAAAAATTGTACTCCCCTTGAGATTGATATCTTTATACTCCCTCTTGTCTTTTATTTTTCTCCCTCTTTTGGCATCATCAATCAGAAGATTCAGAGTCTGAAGGTGTAGATGATGAGCCGATGTCACTTTTGAAGCACTTAGCTAGCTTGGCTAACGGAACTTTTGCTCGTTTGTGTTTCCTGCGTTCTTTCCTAAGATCAGTTTCAAGATGCTGCACAGTCTGCTTCAATTCATTGAAAGCTTGTCTGTCGTTTGAAGGTGTAGGTGCAGAGCTGGTAGCTGCTTCATCATTGGGTTCCTCTACAAAACATAAGTTGAAAACATAGGGTACAGGAGGACCACATAACCAAAAGTGGCTGCAGGGTAGAGAGATTTCGAACGTTTCAAAGGAGAAGAAGATATAGGTTTGGGGTAAGTTTATGGATAGTTGGTTTTGAGGGTTGGAGGGAGACAGAGAGACTTGTGTCCAGTGACCCGTCGGATGGAGTGTAGCTTCATTGCTTAGCAGACTCTTCTCATCAGCAGACAGACCAGAGAATTGTTTTAGTGCCTCAACATGGTCTTGCAACCTTTTGCGGTCTATGCTTCGGAGAGTTGCTTTTCCTTTAAGTTCAGCTAGCTGTGCAGACGATAGTGCTCTCTGTCTAATCATCAAGTGCCTTCGGGGGTCACGTCTGAACTTTGGTTCTTTTCCTTTCCCCATAGATAGATTTTGGCACAGATAGTTCTTTTGACAGCAGATGCAAAAGGTAGTCCATGGCTTCATGAGGAGCCATATTCGAGTAGCCATGAATCTAGGCGAGCCTAGTTCAAGGTCTGGAGACCTTCGCTCACAGATTGCATGTTGCAAGGAAATCTGCATCTTTTCTCATAGGAAGTTATTCATCACCCTTCCTAATTCCCAGTCATCATCACCAACCCGCCATTTTTCAAAATCTGGACTATCTTCTGGAAGGATGGTGAGGGGGTAAGTCTTGATCATCCCATGACAGAACGGAGAGATAATTTTGGGCTTGTAATGATACGTTCTGCACATGATCAGATACTCTGAATAGTTGCATTTCAATATGAAAGGAGAGGTGTGACAGAGAATCCCACGCTGTCTCCAAACTTTGTATCCAGCTGGAAATATCATTCTAGTTGAGGATGGATAGACGAAGATTGGAGCGTCTGACAGAGTGCTATATCCTTCCTCCCAGATGTATGGGGTGATGTGCGGCTCATAAGACATGGCTGGGGTAGCTTCTTCTTCAATATCAGGAAATTTCTCAGCGTACCCATGGCGTACCAGAAGTGGCCATTCTTCATTGATGAGTCGTCCACATCCTTGGATTATTTACTTCACCCAGTTCATAATTGATTGTAGATTGAAGTACCTTTGGATCGAAGGGCTCTAGTAATTGATATTCTCTTGTTATTCCAGTCTGACGCGACTCAGGCTGCTCAAAGTAGATCATTGTGCGCCTTTGGAGACGTTCAGATGGAGGTGTTTCAAAGCGATAATCTTCTGGTGCTGTTTCGTCTATCATAGGTGTAGCTCCTCTAGACAAAGTTCCTTCGGTTTCAGGTTCCGCGAAGGAAACAAAGAGTGAAACAGCCCTTGCAAGCTGATCAATACTAGATGCGGCTGTTAAGTCTACAGAAAGACGGTTGAAGACTTGAGATAAAGAAATAGATTGTGGAACTTCCTAGAAAAGAGATCTAGGTAATCTACCTTTTGAGATAGTAGTGATGTCCTCTTGAATCAACATCTCTTGCTTTTCTAGCTCTACAGGGGCTGTTTACAGCGAGTGCTTAATCACAGATTGAAGTACTGCTTCCTTGATCTGTTCTTGCTCAGCCTCAACTAGTTTTTCTTCTTCTTCTTTCTTTTTCTTTTCATCCTGTTTTAATTCAGCTCGGGCTCTCCTGAGTTGCTTTTCTTCTTGAGCTCTTGTTTTTGGTACTAGAATCTTTTTGGATTTTGAGGGCTTTTTAGATGGTTGGGTAGATGGAGTGGGTTCACTAGAGGTAGGTGGTGGAGGTGGTTGTTCTGATGGAGGGGCAGGAATGGTTGTACTTGGAGTAGGAAGAAGGGTATTAATGGGAAGGTCATTGTGTGAGTCAGGTTGGGGAGTTGGTTTTAATCTCAGACGAATGGTTAAGGGTTTTGCTATTTTGTGAGGTGGAGACGATGGTATTTGGGGTTTGGTCTATTGTGGTTAAGGGTCTGGTTGTGAAGGTTTTTTGATGGGTAACTTAGGTTTTTGTGGTTTAGTCTATTTGGGTTGGGGTTGAGATGATTGGGGTTTCATCTGTGGTGGAGGTTGAGTAGATGCAGTACCAATAGAGGGGTCAGCAAACGATCCCACTCTTAACGCAGTTCCAACAACTTCTTCTGGTGGTTCTTCCTTGATCAATGCCAACTCTGGATGTTTGGCAACATATCCAGAGAAGAGATGTGCAATCCTCATCTTCTTGATGATGGATACATCGATCTCAGAACCTTGTTTCATATTCTCCAACCCATATTCTTTTATTGTTGCTAGACGAATGATTTCGGTGAAGAGCATGGCGTAGGGAATAGGATGCTTTTGCTTGCTCTGGGCACCTTCCTTCGACTTGGAGAGACAGGATCTCTAGTTGTCCAGGATTAACGCAGGTAGATTGACCTTCTGACCAGTTAGCATCTTGTATATGCAGAATCTGTCCTTGGAGGTTACATTATCCTTTGAACCTTTTCTTGGCATAATAATGTGCAGCAAGATGTTGTGAATCAATTTGCATATAGGCTTCATGTTTGAAGCGTACAAAAACCTCTTGAGAACATCCTTGTTCTTGGTTTGAGGCCTGGGCTTTCCATACAATGCCCTGTCAATAGTTTCTGGAGTTATGACATTTTCCCAGTCTTTAGTAAAGAGGTCACCCTCCTCTTTACAGCTAGACGCTGCTGCAATGGCGTCGATAGAGATGATGATGGCTTGATTGTCAACTGTTCCAATGATAGCTCTGTTAACCTCAGACGCAGAGGCCCAGAAGTAAGCGTACGGTGCATGGTACTAGGAGGTTCTTTCTGCACGAAAGCTTCCCACCCGACATTTTTGATATATATTTGCAGAGGGAATCCTTTTTCTTCAAGTTTTTGTAAGTCGACCCATTTTTCGGCGACAAAGTCACTTTTTGCAAATCTCTCCATGGGCACAAGCTGTTTCTGGGTGGCCATGAGTTCTGGCTTGAGAGCTTTAAGATATGAGAGCAAAGGTGAGGAATAGGGTTTGAGTTCAGAGAGTTTGAGAAGTTTTCAGAGTGTGTAAGTGATGAAAAGAGCGGTTATTTTGAATAAAAGAGAAGGTCGAAAATACTGAAGAAACGTGCATTTATGACGACTTGATGTGGTAGGGGAGACGGCGCACGTTTCTTGGGTGGTTATAGAGAGTAATCATTAGGGAAGTATCAGACTATTGAATTTAAAAAACTTTTGTGTCAGTAAGATGAAATATAATGAGATGTAAGACGAGATAGAATAAGACGAAACTTAAATAATCAAATAAGACGATGTATGTAAGACGTTTTATTCTTGCAAAACTTTCATGTGCAAATTTTCTAAGATGAAGTTAAAACGTTCTACAGGTAAAGCTTTTGTAAAGATATCAGCCCATTGATGGTCTGTATCGATGAACTTAATATCAAAGACATCTTTTTGAACATAGTCACGAATAAAATGATGTCTTATCTTTATATGCTTAGCTTTAGAATGCTGAATGGGGTTTTTAGATAAATTGATTGCACTAGTATTATCACATAACATAGGAATATTATGCTCAAAGCTAGAGTAATCTTCAAGTTAATACTTTACCCATAGTAGTTGTGAGCAACAACTAGCAACAGATACATATTTAGCTTCAGCAGTTGATAATGTAATTGAGTTCTGCTTCTTGTTGGTCCAGGATATAAGACATGGTTCGATGAAATGACATCCACCACTTGTGCTTTTTCGTTCAAGTCTATCACCTACATAGTCTGCATCACAGTATCCTACTAACCTGAAATTTTTGTTTTTCTCATAGAATAAATTGAGGTTAGGTGTACCAATAAGATATCTAAAAGTTCTTTTAACAGCTTTTAAATGAGACTCTCTAGGGTTAGATTGAAATTTGGCGCATAGACAGACGTTGTGCATGATGTTTGGTCTACTAGTAGTTAAATAGAGAAGTGAGCCAATCATACCTCTATAGATAATCTGGTCTATAGGTTTACCTGATTCGTCCTTTGTCATACCGACAAATAGATGCATTGGTGTGCTCATAGGTTTTGACCCATTCATCTTATATTTTTTAAGTAATTCCTTTGTGTATTTTTGCTGATGAATGTATATACCCTTCTCTTCTTGTTTAACTTGTAGGCCAAGGAAGAATTTTAGTTCTCCCATTATGCTCATCTCAAATTCACTCTGCATTAAATATAATAAATCCTTACATAGAGTTTCATTAGTAGCACCAAGATTATATTATCTGCATAAATCTAGACTATAATGAAATCTCTGTTGGATTCCTTTCTAAAAAGAGTTGTGTCTACTTTTTCTCTCATAAACCCATTTTCAATTAAGTTTGAAAACATGGTTTGTGAGGTTTGGATCTTCAAAACCAGGAGGTTGTCTAACATAGACTTCTTCCTCAATGAAACCATTTAAAAAAACACTTTTCACATCCAATTGAAAAAGCTTAATGTTTTTATGAGCGGCAAAGGCAAGCATAATTCTAATAGCTTCTAATCTGGCAATAGGAACAAAGGTTTCAGTGAAATCAATACCTTTTTGTTGATTGTAACCTTAAGCCACTAACCTTGCTTTATTTATGATTACTTTACCATTTTCGTCGAGCTTGTTGCGGCAATGATGCTCTTATGTTCTGGTTTAGGAACAAGAATCCAAACATCACTTCTTGTGAATTAATGTAATTCTGTTTGCATTGCTATTACCTAGTCATCGTCTGTTAGTGCTTTTTCTATCGTCTTAGGTTCAATTTGTGAGACTAAGGCACAAAACTCTTGATTCTTTAGTGATGACCTTGTTTTAACTTCTTCAGTTCGTTCTCCAATAATCTGATCTTGAGGATGATAAGTAACGAACTCCCAGTTCTTGTGAGATCCCTTCGTCTGATTATTGGTCTGTTGTTGAGAAGTTTCTTCTAATTCTTTTGCTTCGTTTGTTCTTATTTGATCAGACGGTTCTATTTGTAAGTCTACAAAATCTTCTTCCAAATCTGATAGTCTCCTATCAGAGGTTAGTGTATCATTAAATTTAACATGAATAGATTCTTCTACAACAGAAGTTCTAGAGTTGAATACTCTAAATGCTTTTGACGTGTCAGAATATCCAAGAAAAACACCTTTATCAACCTTAGAGTCAAATTTTCCTAATTGATCTCTAGTGTTGAGAATATAACATTCACATCCAAATGAGTGAAAGTATGAAATGTTGGGTTTTCTACCTCTCCACAGTTCATAAGGAGTCTTTTTAATTATTGGTCTGATTAATATTCTGTTTTGAACATAACAAGCTATATTTACAGCTTCTACCCATAAGTACTTAGGGACTGAATTTTCACAGAGCATGGTTCTTGCCATCTCTTGTAGAGTCCTATTTTTTCTTTCAACTACCCCATTTTGTTGAGGTGTTCTCAGTGAGGAGAAGTTGTGGAAAATTCATTCTTTTCACAGAAGGATTTGAACTCAACATTTTCAAATTCAGTTCCATGGTCACTTCTAATTGCAGTAATACAAAAACCTTTTTCATTTTGGACACTCTTACAGAATATTTCAAACACATTAAAAGACTTGTGTTTGTGGGCTAGGAAATAAACCCATGTATATCTAGAATAATCATCAATAATGACAAAACCATACTTTTTCCCACCAAGACTAAGAGTTTTTGTAGGTCCAAACAAATCCATATGTAGTAATTCTAATGGTCTGGAAGTGGAAACAACATCTTTTGATTTAAAAGAGGTTTTGATTTGTTTCCCTTTCGACATGCTTCACAAAGAAGATAAGTTTTTCATGAAATCTCAGACAATCCTTTTACTAAACTCTTTTTATATAGTTTCGAAATATGTTTCAAATTGATATGCCCGAGCTTTTTATGCCAAATCCATTTTTCATCTTCTTTGGTCATTAAGCAAGTGACATTTTGTTTGTTCAGATCTTCAAACTCAATCTTATATAGATTATTATGTCTGTTGGCAATAAAGAGAATGGATTCATCATTTTTTTTGACTATGCATGATTCTTTGTTGAAGGATACAATAAATCCACTGTCACAAAATTGACTAATGCTAAGTAGATTGTATTTTAATCCTTCAACACATAGGACATTATCTATAGATGGAAGATGAGGCTTACTAACTTTAGCTATACCAATGATTTTTCCTTTTCCATTTCCACCAAATGAGACTGTTCCTTCACGTGATTGGAGGTCTAGGAACATAGACCTTTCTCCCGTCATATGACGTGAACATCCATTGTCCAAGTACTAGAATGAATCCCTCCTTTTTCCTATTAAGGATATCTGCAACAAGAATTATTCGAGATTTTGGTACCCAAATACTTTTGGGTCCTTTCATGTTAGTCCCAAAGGTCTTATTTGACCTTTGTTTCCTTTTGTGTTGACATCTTTGGAATGAATGTCTAGATTTACCACAAAAGTTATAGAAGGTTGAATAAGATTTAGAAGACAATAGTTTAACACTTTTGTCTTCTACAAATCCAATCCCAGATTTGTCAGACGGAGATCGTCTATGTTTTAAAATCATTTGAAGTTTTAAAGGTTCATCTACAAATTTGGTCAAATCGTGTTTCAGACTAATGACCTCTTTCTTTAGTCTATCAACTTTAGAAAGAAGCATTGCCTTTTCAGGATCTAAGGCTGGACTCTTTTACATTCTTGTCAAATCTCTCTTAAGTATCTCATTTTCTAAAATAGCTTCTTGATGTTTTTCTTTATATTTTTTATACTCAAGAGCAATCTTGTGTGAGTTAGCAAGAAGAGTGTCATATGACATATCTTCGTCATCAGACTCAGATTCACTGCCATCAGACTCATGTAGACAGTTATTATAATCAAAGTTTACCTCAAACGTTACTTCCTCTGCATCTGCCATGAGACATATATTAGCCTTTTCATCGTTTAAACTGCTACTGTTGCTGTCCAGATCTTCCCAAGTGGCTAGAAGATTTTTCTTCCTGTATCTTTTCTTTGAATTCCATCCTTTCTTTAGTTTAGGACATTCAGCCTTAATATGTCCAGGCTTTTTGCACTCAAAGCAGATGATCTCATTGTTCTCTTCTTGAGGATGCTTTCTGTATCTAGTGTCCTTCTTTATGGAAGATTGCTTAAATCTGTCTTTTTTCTTGATTTTTCTAGTGATGAGGGAGATCTTATCGACTGTTAAGTAGCTGGAGCTTTCAGATTCCTCGGATTAAACCTTCAGCGCTTTGTTTCTTCCTTTTGTCTCCATTTTTTCGTCTGCTCTTTGACTTGATTCTCCAATCTTTAGAGCAACTGAGTTAATATTTTTGACTTTGTCTCTTTTGAAAAGATGCACTTCATGTACTTTTAGAGCTCCCAGTAACTCATCTAGAGTTAAGGTCTTTATGTCCCTTGCTTCAGCTATGGCTGTTGCTTTGGGTTCCCATACTTTGGGAAGACTGTCCAGGATCTTAAGATTGTTTTAAGCCTTAGAGAACTCAACACCAAGACTTTGAAGTCCATTTAGAATTGTTTGAAAATTTCCAAACATTTAATTAATGGTCTCTGTCTCCTTCATGGTGAACATCTCATAATGTCTTTGAAGAGTTGCTGCTCTCTTGAGACAAACATCTTCCGTGCCTTCATGTGTTATGCGTATAGCATCCTATATTTTCTTAGCAGTTCTGCAGCTGCAAAATTTATTATATTCAATTTTTGATAAGCCATAGGTTATAATGTACTTAGCTTTTGTGTTTTGTTGTAACATGTTGTAATCATCTTGATTGTATTCGTTTTCTGGCTAGGTTACAACATGATCTCCATGTGTGATGATTCTCCAGATACTATAGTGAGTGAACTTGATATACATTTCCATTCTATCCTTCCAGTATGCATAATCTTCTCCATTAAAGGCTGGAGGCCTTGACAGAGAGGCTCTTTCAGGAATGAACTGTCCTTCAAGGTTTGCCATGTGGATCTTTTCCTCTAACACTTGTTAAGGTGCTCAACCTTTAGAGGTTGAGTTCTGATACCAAATTGTAAAGCACAACGATAACACAAGAAGGGGGGTTGAATTGTGTTATAGCAAATTTTCTCACATCTTTTGTTAATGACGTATTGTCTGAAATAAGATCAAAAAGATTCTCAAAAACATTTTGTAAGACAGACGAAAGCTGAAAGACAAACCGGAAAGCACATAGAACTTATACTGGTTCGTCTTACACCAGAGACTATGTCCAGTTCTTGGCAATAACCAAGTTCTACTAACTTTTTCAAGTTATAAGTATTCTTTTCACAAGCCTCTTCAGGCTCAACCCAAGTAGTCTTTCATTTGCCTCTCCAAGCAAACATCCAAGTATTCTTTGAATCAAAGACTCTTTAGGCTTCCACCAATCTCGTTGAGAAAAAGGTTTACGCGTGAGTTACCTCATTGGGTTTAACGTCTTGACAAACGAATATACAATGAAGTACAACAAGAATTTTACAATCAATAAAAAAAAGCTTTTTCTTTTCTTAAAGAAGATATGAATTTTTCAGAATCAGCAATGACTATGTCAACTACATCAACTATATCAACAGCCTCAGCAACTTTCGAAAAAGGTCTCTTATTCTATTTATAGGCTTTCCCAAAATTATCCATTGAATGCTTTGCAGAAGACAGCCTTCGTCTGATGAAAAGAGTCGTTGGAGCATTAAATGTAGCATTTAATGCCTCTCACCAACTTGACATGTGATAAGTTAAATCAATTTGCTTATATTTTCTCTTGTTATACTCATTCTTGTAGCAGTTGTCATGTTCGATTTCCCGTTTTGACATACGCACATATATTCCTTCTTTTTCGCTGATTATTTTCGAGAGTAGGTATGTAGGCTTTATACATTTTGAGATAGTTTACGCTATGATTGATGTATAGATCATTTTAGAATGTTGTCATCGTCTATAAGATTTGTTAGTTACGAAATTTATCTAATCAAAATATAAGACGATATTCATTTTAAAAACATCAGACGATTCTATGCGAACGAATTATCAGACGATTATTTAAGGACATATATAATTTTAACTGTTTGTTATTATCAAAATATTTGAGGGTTATAAATTCGTCCTTTGTCTTAACAGTCTATGTTTGACCATTGACAGGTCAAACTCGTCACTTTGACAAGCGGAAATGGGTCCACGTTAGCATTTTTTTAATTTACACATTGGCATCCTAGTTGGAAAGTAAATCGCAAGATGAACTAGCGGAAATAACCGAATTATGACACGTGGCGATACCCTGTTATTTTGGCTAGTTCAAGTTGTGGAAATGAGGAGATTTTCCCACGTGTCCAAATCGTGGCATTTTCGCTACGTGGCTCCATGCGATTGCCACGTGTCCAAATCATAGCATTTCTGCTACTCTAAACTAGGTAAATGACTAGGCTTCGCCACGTGGCTCCCTATTGGACCATCATGCTGTTAAAGCAGTCTGGACACGTGTCGCATGGAGGTGATTTTCGCTACTCTAAATAGCTAAAATGGTGGGGTTGCGTCACATGGCGCGCTGCGTATTTTCGCTATTCTGATTAGCGGAAATAACCGGATGATGCCACGTGGCATCATCCGGTTATTTTCGTCAGTCAAAATAGCGTTTTAAGAGCCTATAAATCCCATGTTCCGCCGCTCCCTCACAATACGATGTTTGCATTGTAGTTACGTATTGGTTTTTTTGTGTTTTTTTAATCAATTTATATTTATGTAACATTTTTATATTTTTTGTGCAATATAATATTTATATTATTTGAACAATATATATAATAATGTTTTGTTTATATGTAAAAAAACAAATATATTTGTATTTTTTTTTTACACAAGTATTATAGTATATAAATTTATCTTTTATATTTATATATATGCATTTGTCATGCATTACATGTTTTTAATAAGTAATTAACAGATAAATACTTTTTTATTGTATATGAATTTATTACGTATTTAACTTAGCAATTATTTATTTATAAATTTTATATTTGTAATATGTATCTTCACTCATATTTATTTCATGTTTTAATTATTGCTGAGTTAATATTACTTCTTTTTTGTAGGTACATCGAATAGAATCATGAATTCGATTGTAGCATTTGTGTATATAAATGGAAGGATGTATGAAGGTGTCGAAGGAGTAACGTTCGAAGGGACAAAAAAAGCAATACAAATTAGACGTGGCATTAGTTTTAATGTTTTAAAAAGAAAAATTCATGACAAATTTAAATTGCAGGCAAACCAAGTTATATCTTCTGTTACATGCAGGTTTTTAATTTCAAAAAGTGAAGGTAAATGCAATGCATTACAAATATGTGATGATGAAGACATAGAATGCATGATTTATGCATTTCAGCAACAAAATGAAATGTCAGTAATAGAAATGTATATTGAAGTAGAAGTTGTTGGTATTTCTATGATTCCATTAGAAGGTGGTGGAATAAATTCTCGCATGTCTGGTGATCAGAATTTGTCTTGTAATTAGTCATTGGCACAATATGGGATGCATAGACAGGTAGAAGCAGATGACGATGATGATGACGACAACTATTATGTGTCACAGTCATATGTTGAGGAATCATCCAATGATGATATTCCTGATGATGAATCATTTGACATAGATGGTGAGACAGCATCCATTGAAGTAAGTCGCATGATTGAACCATGTTAATATATCAATCTGAGGAAGGTATGTTTTTATCTTACATAATATTGTTATATTGTTGCATAAGTAGTTAATGTTTATTCATGAAGTTAAATACAAATAGACAGTTAAAAATTATTACATAAAATAGTCATACATATGTTTTTCAAAATTAGTATCTTATTGTTGAGTAAGACACTAGTTTTGAAAAACAAACTTTAAAAAAAAATAAAAACCAAAAATTTTAAACTTATATAAAATTAAAATGTAATAAAATATTAGTAAATAAAATTTAACAAACAAAAAGTAAAATAAAAAAAATAATTGATACCCTATAAATGTAATAATAATTCAATAAATTATAAAATTGAATAAAAAATACAAAAGTTGAAATAAGTTAAGACAATGTTTAAGGGGAGTTACATTCAATGGAAGTAAACATTTGCATACTATAATCAACTTATAATTGTGATGTTTCGCATTTGGGATAATCGAAATACAATATTTCTATGTGACATTAATTCCTTGCCATGTGCAATAGTTTCGTTCAGTATATAGACATTGTTATGTTTGAATACATATTATTACGATGAAATTAATATGTTGACTAGCATGCCAACTACTACCATGCCAAAGATCGCTGGAAATTATTATGAAGTTGACGAATAAAATAGTAATTGATGGCTAGGAATTAGTCTCATAGTGAAATATAGTAGATCGATTATTCCATGTGGGTCGTTATTGCAATCAAAGTTCATTATAATATGTATATGTTTATCACACTGGATATAAATCCCTACCAAGACCGTATTCACTTATTTGACAATTTGTATTTTTTAATTTAATGGTATCGTTTGTTGAATAGTTATTATCGTTTGATGTCACCATTCCACACGTGCTGTGAGACATGCATACTTTGCATCCATAATACGTCATCGTCAATTGGTCCAAAATGAATGCTACTTGTACCAGAAGATGAGGAAGATGCCATTTTGTGAAGATCTGTAAAAATTACTGCGTAAATCAATCAACAAAAAAATATGTAATCAGTCAATCAATCGACCATATTATTTTTATTAAGAGACTTAATATTAGTAAAAATATAAACATATCAGTCAACATGAATAAAACATTATTTAAAAATTAAATAACACTACTTACTTTCAATATAATTAACAAAGAATTTAAATAACATCATCTATGCTCAAACAATAGAATTTTTCATTTAACAAATTGAATAATTTATCAAAAAACACATTAATCACCAAAAAATACGATAATACATGTAATCAATTAAATTATTACAATAAATAACTTAAAATACAAAATTCACACAATATCAAAAAAGGTATTTGAAATATAAATACATATTACAAATTGAATAACCAAATAAATAAATAAATAACAATTTTATAAATTATTTAGTATCTAAATAAAATTTTGTACAATAAATTAAAAAAACACTAATTTTCATAAATTATATACAAAAAGGATAAAAAAAATATTCATTTACCACAGTAAATAGTATGTTCAGTCTTTATGTATGTAAAAATGTAAATTCCCATTTAATTTCCTAATGCATAATAATAATCACATATATATTTAAATATAAAACATAAACAATTATATTATAAAAAAAACATAAATTAACATAGTCAATTATTAAAATTAATGCAAAAGACAAATTAAATTAAAATTAAATTAAACTAAACATAAACAATTATCAAATTTAAATAAAATATATAATAAAATTTGTAATTGAAAAAATTAAATTATTCATTTAAAAAAATCACTATTTTAGCATACAATAAAACATATAATTAAAAAAATAATTGCAATATATTACATAATATATAAATTAATACAATACCAAATAAATTGTATCACAAAAAAACTATAAAATAAACAATTTTTACTATTATTTTATTATTTAACTAAAAAACTGTAAATACAAAAATAAATTTATAAAATGTGATAAATACAAAAATAACTACAAAATAAGCAATTTTTATTGTCATTTTATTGTTTAACTAAAAAACTGTAAATACAATTTTTTTTTATAAAATATGATAAATACAAAAATAAAATTGTACACAATTATTTAAATACAAAAAAATATATGATAAATACACTTCACAAAAAAAAAAAAAAAGATAAATAGAAAAAAAATATTACTTACAATTTAAATATGATAAATACCTTTACACACGCTGGTTGCTTTCATGTGGGGCTTGGGTGAGGCTCACGCAGTATATAAAGGGAGGGGAGAAGTTGCTTTTTTAATTGTCCATCAAGCAAAATAGGTGCATGTATGCCACATGTCACCTTCTAGTTGGCAGCGACAATGGCACCAATAACATAGTGACACGTGGCTAGACCACGCCATTCTTGCTATTCCCAACAGCGAAACTAACAGGGAGCCTACACGTGTCCTTCTCCCATTAATAAGCTGAGCGGTCCCCTCGCAACGCGCCACGTGGCACAACCCCACCATTTTAGCTATTCAAAGTAACAAAAATACCTCCATGCAACATGTGTCCAAACCGCATTGACAGCATGATGGTCCAATCGAAGGGAGCCACGTGGCGCAGCCTTGTCATTTACGTTGTTCAGAGTAGCAAAAATGCTACGATTTGGACACATGGCAATCACATGGAGCCATGTAGTAAAAATGCCACGATTTGGACACGTGGGAAAATCTCCTCATTTCTGCAACTTGGACTAACAGAAATAACAAGGTATCGCCACGTGTTATAATCTAATTATTACTGCTAGTTCATCTTGCGATTTACTTTCCACCTAGGACGCCGATGTGTAAATTAAAAAATAAATAAAAAAATGCTAACGTGAACCCATTTCCGCTAGCCAGAGTGACAAGTTTGACCGTTAGATCAAAACAAACTCATGCCAATAATATGTTTTAAAAGAGACCCATTTCGATATTTTGCTTTTAAAATTATCCCAGTTTAGTTAATCAACCCCAATAAATAAGACTTCATTTAATTTTGATCCTTCAATTTTTCTCATTATTTGCTGATAGTGTGCATACATTTACTGTATGTTTGGTTCAAATTTTCAGACATGACAGACCCACGTCAATCTAAAAGCAGTTCTCACAAGCTTCTGCGTTTTAGCAAAATTGACGTGAAAATAATCAGCATATGTGCATTTTTTATGCGAATCCAAACATGCCCTTAATCACACTCCACCGCATAATAATTGATAATCCAACATAAATAGGTGCACAATTCACCACCAAATGATAATAAATACCATATTTAAAAATTATAAATTTTACAAGGAACAAAATTAAGAAAATTAAAAAACCTAAAATAAAAGAAAATCAAATAATAAAAAACATTTAAACCTAATATTTTTCTAAAAAAAGTGTGTCGGTATTCACTGCTGCAGTATCATAATAGTAGCGGTACTCACTGTTTCAAGATGGTAACACTAGCTCAATACCAAAGTTGAGAAATGTTGACAACGCATTCCCCTTTCAGTGAATTCCATTCCCCAGCCAGTGAAACTAACATAAAATTCAACCAACAGGAGATAATGTGATGGAAAGAATGTTACGTTCACTACTCCAGCCCAGTTTCATAAACTCACAAAAAATCTTGTTTATTGCAATCGTAAACCCGTCAACGGAAAGCACACAAATTTTATGCACCCCTTGATATTGCTGAAAGACTAAAAAAGGGGTGCTTCGTCCAGGCATATATGATCAATTCTCAATATAGAAAATTAGGAGACATGCACGGTTGGAGAATTTAAAAACAAAAGCAGAGGAGAGACAAATAAGGTTGGGACGTAAGGTCTAAATATGCAAAACTTCTATGAGAATACATACATTTCAAGGTGTGAGCATCCAATATAGGGTTTACTATGCTTCACTACCTTTGGGCAGACGCAGGAGATGATATAACATTTCTAGATAGGTGCAACAGGAGATAACGTGATGGAAAGAATGTCAGAAAGAATGTCACGTGAACTTCTCTAACCCAGTTTCATAAACTCACAAAAAACCTTGTTTACTGCAATTGTAAACCCGTCAACGGAAAGCACACGAATTTTATGCACTCCTTGATATTGCTGAAAGACTAAAGGGATGCATAGTCCAGGCATATGATGAATCAATAATATAGAAAATTTGGAGAAATGCACGGTCGGAGAATTTAAAAACAAAAGCAGAGAAGCAAATAAGGTCATAGGTTGAGACTTAAGACGTAAGTATGAAAATCTTCAATGAGAATACATACATTTGCAGGTGTGAGCATCCAATATAGGGTTACTATGCTTCTCTACCTTGCTGCAGATGCAGGAGATGATATAACATTCCAAGTTGCAAGGAACTCGAATTTCATAGTTGTGTTTTAGGCAGATGAAACATTCACAGGGCAGAACTCACCTGCTCACGCATGTCCAATCAAAATGGGCGCGAAATAGGGGCTCTTAATTGGTAAAATCATCACGCTAGGATAAATTGCCCTGTCTACACAAAGGCTTAATTTGAACAGCATCAATGTGATTGATTAGTAAAACCAACACAGAAACACTAAATCATTTCCCCAATTGAACCGAGTAATAAACTTAGATATAGGATTAGAATTGTATGCAGAGAATCTAGTTTGACATAAATCTAGTAAAAAACCATTCACAGAACATAATCAAAACATACAACGAAAAACACAAAAATCAAATATAGAGTAGCAACATATTCTTCAAGCCTTAGCCTCACTTCTCAGACGAGTTGGGTCCCCTCTTCTTGCCGAATCCCACCACTACAACAATGCAAACCAAAACCCCTCATTAGAGACCGCACAATTATCCCTGTTCCACTTTTCTAACAGACAAAATTATTCAATCGCATAAACGGGAAACGAAGCCAAAATTAGTGTTTCGAGGAAACCTGCTGTGACGAATCGGCGATTGTACTGCATCCTCTTGTGGGCGCGGCCACGTGGCTTCTTCTTCTTGTCCTGCTTCGCCACTTTGGGGGTTTGGCCTCTAACTTTGCCGGCACGTGCAAGTGATCCATGAACCTTACCTGCAAATTGCATTATATATGTTATTCATTTTGCACAAGAGGGAAACACTGTTATGCCTCATTCTATTAGGAGTAACTCAAGTTACCCATCACTGCGACGATGAATTTCTCTGCTGATTACTTTCTTTTCGCTTCGATCACTCGCTGCGGCCGCAGGTACAGAACCAGATCGCGAATGAGTTGTGCTAATAGTATTGCTAGGGTTTAGGGTTAGGGTTGCGGGCTCAAATATATACAAAGTAGATGGGCCTGGCCTTAACCCTCAACCCACTTTACGAAGCAAGTTTTTGATTGGAAGAAAATGGAGGAAAAAGAAAGGGAGGAGGCTAAAATTATTTCTCAATTAATTTTGACTTCCCTCTCCAAATTGAGAGAATTTAGAGGGGAAAGAAACTTTTATATTAATTTAAATAAATTGTTTTTAATTTAACAATTTTATTTGACCATTGTAAATATATAATAATACTAATAAATTTGTTTATTTTTTTCTCTGGTCTCTTTTTGACCTTATGTGAATTGAATAAGATGTCTCTCTTCTATTAAAATCTCTTTCCTTTCTTCCGTTGGACTAAATATAGTAACCTCAAAATGGATCAATCCAACCCGTCAAAAAATCATGTTAGGTTAGCTTAGATCTATTTTGAAATTGAGTTGAAAAGTTTAATCTAAATTATCTTAATACAAATGATCTCTGCAATAAAACAATATTTAACCAAACAATCCATCAAAATATCAAACAAAAAAAATCTCAACTCGACAAGTCAACCTAATTCAACATGCCCTTACCTGTCGGGTTGGCAAGTCATATGAGTTGGATTATGTGAGTTGAAAAGTTGAATCATATAACCTAACTCATGGACGAATCTAGGTTATTGGCTGTGGGGGCAGCTAACCCACAAGATATTTAACTTATTTTAATATAATATATATGTATAATTATAAATTATTTCCATAATTTAAAATATATCAATAAAAGTTCATGTATAATATAAATATTGTCCCTACAAATTTATATATATGAATATAGTCCCCACAATTTAAAATTTCTGGATTTATTATTGACCCAACCTAACCTATTTTAACGAGTTAAGTGAATTAACCTGTCAGGTTTAACTTATTTTGACATTCTAATTAAATAGTACATTATTTAGTAGTTGAGGTGTAAAAAGAGCTTGGATTCCTTTCTCTGATGTAAATTTTTTAATATCATTAATTATTAGTAAAGATGATACCATACGGCACTAAGATCTGGTTAGTTTAAAAAGTTTGGTTAATTTATAAGAAGTTTAAATTTAAACTTACGTAGTGCTGCCACCGTAAAATGCAAATTAAAAAAGTACAATACTATTTTAATAATAATGTTATGGCTTCATATTTAAAAAGGTGATAATATCTAGTTAATTTATACAAATTTTACACCATTAATAATCAAAATTCGATTCAATAATAATGTGTGAAAACTTTTTAACACGAGACATCCCAAATTGTAAAATGAATACCCGATTCCTTTGTTAACCATCCCATTGTTCTTGCTTCGAGATACATAGCATATTGACCAATATTTTGCTTTCATTTTTAGTTAGTATTTTTTTTGTTGCAAAAAAGTTTAACTTAGGAGAAGACACACTCTCTTGCATGGTCAGGGATAACCATCAATCTCAGTGAAGATTTATAATAGAATTTACATATCGCTTACCAACAAAGAAAATTTAAAAATCGAATTCAAGTTACAGCTAATGTGAGCAAAAAACTTGTTCAAATGTGTCAAGTGTCAACACTTGTTGGCATTTTTAGTTAGTGTGTGATCAGTTCATTTATAATTTTCCTTTTTAAAAAGGAAGCTGGGTTAAATAGTTTTTTTGTTTGTTTGTTTTTCAGAAGAGCTTTTAAAGATAGTTTTTTAAAGATGTGGAGTTTTAAAAAGCTAATTTTAGGAGATTTCGACTTCTGCTTCTCATTTTCTTAAATTCTAAGATCTAAAACCATATAGCTCAAGAAACTTTAACTTGTAAGTCACTTTTAAAATTAAAAATATTTAAAATTACCAAACAACTCTTATTTTTAATTTTCACTATAAAGTAATTTTTAAGTTAAAAAAATTCAAATAAAATACTACCTCAGTGTTATAAATTGTATTTAAAAAATGTTATCAATGTTGTCGCTCTTGTTGAGTTAATTTACGATACAGATGAGTCGAACTTATTACGAGTTTATTCAACTTGTGGCTCATCCAAAACTTTAATCGGTTCGTGTGAAAAGTGAACAAAACTTCAACCCAACTTTATTTACCGAAGAAGTTAAGTTTGACAAACCAATGAAATTTTTTGCTCAACTTGATTAAGTTTACAAATAGTTTGATTGCGAACAACATACACGCTTATAGTTTTAGATCTTGGTTTGCAGTTGATAATTTATCTATAATAAATAAAATATTGAACAAAAAGTATATATGAAATATTGGAAGCATGACCGTGGCCGCCAGAAGCGTCTATACCTTAACTCCGAAGATTTTCCCATTATAGAATCATCATCAACGGTTGGGATTTATTGTAATAAATTTTTTATTGTATACCTGTAGACACCTGATACAAAAAAACTAAAATATTTAATTAATTATCAAAATTATTTATTATATTTCAAATATGAATATTATTTAATATTTATTTTAAGTGATTTAAAATATTTAATTAAATATATGTAACACATTCACGCCATATGTCATGAAGACATTACAAACAATCCCTTGTAATAGATAGCCCAAGTAAATTAAATTAGGTTTAATTGCATTTTGTGCTACCTAAGGTTCATCATTTTACAAATTTTGTCACTTCTTTCTCTCGTATTTTACCATTCTATTTTTGAAATCTTACAAATTTTACTCAATCATCAACCATTCATTAAATAAAAATTTACAAGATTTTAAAAATAAGGTGACAAAATGCGAAAAAAAAAAAAAACACGGTGACAATTTGCAAAATATTAAAACTTGAGTAACACAAAGTACAATTAAGCCATTAAATTAATATGTACCAAGTCATTGCAGACGTAATCCAAGTCGAACAAAACAAATTTGCTAAATAATCGCCAGCGAGCAAATTCCCCTCATCCACTTTGCCCCCTCATCTCGACATATATAAATGTGAACTAATGAAAACGCTTCCAATGGAGGCTGAAGACCACGATTCAGAAATTTAATATCATTTAATAATATAAAAGGAACAAAATTATACTTTACAATTCCATACACTATTCTTTAGTCCTTGATCTGTTGAGGTCATCTTTCCTCGCCGGCGTTTCCTTGTTTAATGAAATGAACAAATGAGTTGTACTACCCACCTAAGCAGGTGGTCCTATCCTTCGTTGTACCACACCAGTTCCATAATCCTGAGATGGTGTCCAGTGTCAACTCCCTTGGCATTTAAAACAAAACAATAGCTACTATCAAGTGAGCCGACCATATTTAATCATACATCATCAGGTTGGGAGTGGGGGACTTAAAAAATACTGGAAAGAGGATGGGATGGGAGGAGGGGGATAGATATCTGTTGTTATTGTTTGATCTGCTTCGGTGTGAACGCCATCTGATGTGTACCACTGTTCCGTACATCCAGAGAAATGCTGCAGAAGCAGGGACTTCCCAACTATTCTGATGATGAAAAACAAAATTCGATATTTACAGCTTGATCATCTGCTGCTCAAAGTTCAACCTCTTGAAGATCTTCTCCAAAACTGCTACTTTTCACAGGTGTACGCATTAAAGATTCATCGGGCATAAATCTAGACGGTGGCATGCTCAAAGCTTCCCCTAAAGGCTTAATATTACTCATTTTGGGAGGGGTAAATGAATCTTTGAAACTACCACTCCATGAAGCTGCACGGCGTGAATGAGCAAAATGAGAGTTACTTCCTTCCGCCGTTCCCTGTTTTGAGATGTTACCCGTACTTGGAAACCTTTGCATGGCTGTTGACGATACATGTTTGGGAGATTGGTATGACCACTCATTCGTGGCAGATGTTGAAGGATCTTCATTTGTGGCACTATCTTCTTGGTTGCTTTCTGCTATAGCCTCCATTGTCTGCTCATTTGATGATGGTGCAGGAGTAGGAATAAAAAACTTTGCATTGGCAGCAAGAGCCGGTTTTACAGATGGAACAGAAGGGGACTGAAACAAGTTTGCAGAGGTTCCACCACCTTGGTTGAACGTGTCAACATACCTGTATAGTTCATAAAACATTTTCATCATTGGTGACGGAGAGACTGATGAATAAGAAAATTTTCCTCTTGTTTCTGGAAACTGAGCTAGCTGCACAGAATAGCCAGAACCCATGGGTTCTTCCTCATTTCCTTTCTTTTTATATGTAGTATTTTTAAGATACATTTTAGCTAGGCCTACAAGACAATCCTCCATATGCCAGCTCAGACTAATAAATGAAAAGATAAATTACATTTTAAGATTCAACTACTATGCTAGCTCAGCCTTTTTCTAGGTGCTACAATTCTTACAGTTCTTTAAAGGTCCTCAATTTCAAACTTTAATAGGGAAACCAATGGGAAGTTCACTTTACAATGCTTAACAGCTAACAAATATAACTAAAAACAAAGTTGACCCCTACTTGCGATTATAAAATATAAATAATCTAGACAAAGTAAAAAAAAAAGCTGTTACCTTGACCGAACACCCAAACGACCCCGGGCAGAGAATTGATTTCCGCTGGGTGGCATCGGTGGCATCCCTGGACTAAGTTCAGGGCTAGAAGTTCTTATGTTAGAGCCCTCAATAGGAGGTGAACTTTCAGTCTTCAATGCAGATCTCAAGTTGTATTCAGTTGAACCATTCTGAAAAGCAGCAGTTGTTGGAGGTGGTGGCAGTGCAGCTTCTTCAGCTGGAACTTCAGCACCTTCCTCCACCCATCTCTTCAGCTTCTCATCATAATAGAACTTGTTTTTCTCACCCAATTTAGCCTATATATAGAGTAGAATAAGAACCATTTGAACAGGCACAGTCAGAAGCACTGTTGTGAATAAAAAGATAATAAAACAACTAATTATACATTTATACCTGTCGACCAGAGCGAGGTTTCAAGACTAGCCCTACTGTCTTTTGCAAAAGTTGTGAGCCAAAACCAAAGCGAGAAAAGCGAGATGTACCCCCTGATGCCTGTGCTTTTCCTTGTGCATCAGGTGAGGTTGTTTCCTGTGATACATCAACCAGAACTTTTCCATCAAAACTCTAAATAACCAAAAACATGCAGAGGGAGGTGAAAATCTTCACAGTACACCTTTCATATTACCCACACACCTGTCTTGGGATTCTACCAATATCTGGCTCAGAAACACTTCTATTAGGCTTTGCCATTCTATTATCGTCAGTTGTCCACTGACTTATGGGTTCCATCGAAGCAGATGGAACTAACGATGACATGGCCATTGTTGATTGGCTAGAGGATACTCTGGGTGCCATATGTTGGTAATGTTGTTCACTTCCATGAACAGTTCCTTGCGATGAGGATGGAGCAGGCGGTGGTAAACCACCAACAACTCGATGTGCAGTGCTATCAAAAAAGTTGAGCAATTTGCCAACTAATTTTGCAGGAGCCAAATTTGCAGCATATCCACCCTGAACATTTATCAATAAACATGATGATAAGTATCAAAACTATCAAAATAATGAAGATTTAATAAAGGACAAGGAAGTACCTGCTGGTGAATTCTAATTCTATCTTCAAGAGATAATGCTAATTGTTTCCATGTTTCTACTTCTGGAGCACGGCCAGTTTTCAAGAATTTCAGTAGTGCTTGGCAGTACCTGAAATCAAATAACAGCAATAAGAGATCATATAAAAAGTAATATTGCAATAAAATAATGTTACATGAACTTACTTCAATGAGTCTGAAACCTTCCCCACTTCAGCTAGCATATATGCATATATAAGCTTATATGGCTGAAATGGATGCAAAGTAAACTGAGAGTTTCCAACCACCTTTGAATATTCGTATAACTCGGTCCTCTGTCCAAGTACCAATCAGGTAAGATGAGTTTGAGTTATTCAATAAACGCACCATGCAACATACTGAATCATACTGAACATGTTCTTTTTAGAAAGCAACAGATCCTGAGGTGGCACAAGTATAACACATGTAAAAAGCTTACAAAACAAAAGGTTGAATAAAAAAATAAAATCATTTCATTTGAAGATAAGGCTAGGACTAGAGAGAGAATTAGAAAAGGCAAATGCCATCTTTTAACCATCTAGACAAATATAGTACAGAATATGAAACAGCCTAGTCTGAGAGAGAGAGCTTTTGGCAGATGGACACAACATACACAATATTTTGTGAGAAAAGGACCCAAAACATGTACATTCAACAGAAAAGCCAAATTTTATGGAAGAATTACTTAAGAACTAGAGAGATTTCAAATTACCTGGATAGCCTCTGGACTAGCATAAGTTCGAGGACATTTCCAGTGATCTGCTCCTATTAGACAGAGTCTTGCGCTATCTGAGTATGACTCGAAGTTTGCTTCAGCAACTAAATAGCAGATGTGTGCAGCGGTAATCTAAAATAAGAGTCTTAAATGAGAAGCAGAATGGAAAACTACAAAAGTCACAAAAGAAAATAAATGAAAGATTGAAAACTGTACCTCACTTCTTTCCTTCCACAAGCAATCACCTAGGTGAATAATTACAAGTTCATCACCTTTGGTTCTGTTTGCAGTTATCACAGCCAGATTCTCCTCCCAATCATCAAGCATACTATTAGATCCAACCTGAAATGGCAAAACAACAAAAAAAAAGTTTGATCTTCCAAATGAAATAGAAACTGATAACCTTTGAAACTATTGAAGCAATGTAACAATACATCTGGATTGCATACACTTCAGATGGCTTTGTAGTTTATCCTATTTGGATTACCTGTGCAGACTGCTGAGCCATATTGGAAGCACCAGGATGCCCACTAATTGAGGTGTTAGTAGAGAATACTTCAGCTGGTTGCCCAGCAATTAGAAGGCATAATGTACGCAAAGGTGACCCTGCAACCAGCTGGCGAAGTGCCATTTGCTTCACTGTATCAACATAGAACTGCAAGGCAAATATGGACCAAATTCATCCCCCGACAAAGGCAGTATGAAAAGAAGACTGTAAGACCCAAAGGGACTGTCTGGCCCATGCATGAAATATCAGCAGAGTATTAAACATTCTAAAAATTTGACGTCTGACCTGATCACCAAGTTGTGAAGCAAGAACAAGTGCAGGTCCCCACAATTGTCCTTCTTGGGCACATTGTAAAGCCTCCTTCTTTTTCCCAGAGACAAGAAGTTTTTGAACTTCAAGAGCCATTGCCTATATCAAAATCAAAATCAAAATCAAAATCAGCAAAGGGTACAAAGCAATCTTGGATTGGAAGTGGGTCAGGAGTTAAATACACACCCTCATTTGTCCTTCAGAAGGCAAATTTTGCAAGCAGTGGCTTGGCATCCCATATTGAGGGAACTCTGTGCCACTCATCTTGGCAGATGCAAAAAGTTTTGCAACTGCTGACTCAGGAGTATCATTTTCCTGTATCAAATACAAACCCCAAAAGGTTACCAAATTAGTAAGCGATTGATTCCGTGAGGAATAGTATTCAGGCAGTAATATGACTCTGAATCACAGACTATCCAGGGGCATGATAAGTAAAGTCAATAGTGATTTTAGCCAAAGAAAAGAGAATAGAGCACAACAGCCATTTGCAAAGCAATTATAAATTATAATATCATAAACCACTCCAAACAGAAGTGATTCAGAAGTAGAGAAATAAAGGACAAATATCATCCACATAAACATGATAGAAATATTGCAGGATAACAAACATACAACATCTCCAAGATATGCATTGATGAAAGTCAACCTAAAATTCAACACTTAATAATGTCGCAAAATCTCGTGCAAAGTACAGCTCTAAACAGAATGTTGATCAACCTTGAAAAGTATAGCAAATTCAGTTGACAATGTTTACATAACTTACTTTTAGTATGGCGTCTGTACCAAAAGGAGAACGTAGCTTTCCATAATGTTGACAACCTATTTTAAGCAAGGAAAGAAGGAGTCTCAACCTTTCACCTTTCTTATAATCCATGTCAGGTGATTCGCAGTGTGCAATCCTCTCATCTAACCATTTGTACAGTTCCTTACTTCCAACACTCCCACCAACCAATGGACCTGGGAAAGATTGCTGGCTCAGGGCACGGAAATAATCACTGGTACCATTTCCAATGCTCAAAGAATCCATACTTCCCGTGACAACTTCTATCAAGTTCAACACAGAAACAGAACCTTGTACAGAAGCCTTCAGATATAAATGAATATATAGTGTTAATCATTTTGATAAATCACTCATAAGAAGTAGAGAATAAAAAGGAAACAATATTAAGCAACCTCCAAGCCTTTCAGAAACCAGATAAAGCATAGATCAAAACTAGAAAGAGGAATCAAGAATTAACCTGGCTTCCATATGATGAGCTCAAAAGACTAGGATCTTTCATTATGATGAGTTTCCCCCCAAATCCAAAAGTTACCAGAGCATGAGAAGGACGTCCAGCTGATGATCTCCCAACATGAGGGGCAGGTGAATACTGATGCCCACCCTGGATTGATTGTGGAGAATAACTAGTGGGCTTTTGATTTTCAGTAAAATCATTTGAAAAAAAAATTTGTTCACCAAACTTTGTGTTTGAATAATTAAACTGTTGAGCAATGTCCCCACTAGGGCCAAAGCTTCGTGGTTCAAAAGTTCCATTAGCCACACCATGATCATGGTTTACTTTATTGTCCAATGCAACTGATCCAAAGGAACTAGAAGTATTTTGTTGATCATTGTTCACAGAAATACTTGAACCATAAGAATGATTAACTTGTTGGTTACCACCAGAAGTTATAGTATCCCCTCTTTTAGTAGCAGTACCAGTTGGGTACATGTCAAAACCCTGTTGGTGGTTAGCGCCATACAAACCACCCCAGCTGCCATCTACAGCCTGACTATCAACGCCCTGTGGTCCATAATTACCAGCTTGGCTGTACTCACTATACAAACTATTATCACTGGGCGAGAAAGTACTGGTAGAAGCATGCCCATTTTCAAGTCCAGGAACATACGACTGGATAGTTGAATTGTAAGTTTCCAATGAACGCCATTCTTGGGCAATTGTATCATAATACCAACCGGGATACTGGAGATCGAAAATCATATGCTCTGGATACCCATTATTCCCTTGTGAAACTTGACTCCAACTAGACACATTTTCAGTAATGCCAGTTTCAGCTAAAGTTCCAGCAACAGATTGAGCAGTTTGCTGCATATAAGAGATCTCTGCTTTCCCATCAGACTCGGCAGTCCAATCCTCAGCTGTATTGGCTTCAGAGCTTGGCTGAGTCGCAGCTGTTGCACTATAGTCATCAATTTGATACCATTGCCCAGTGTTGTGGTCATACTTCCAGCCAGGATAAAGATCCTCCCAATACTGACTACTACTCAGATCTTGTCCATCTGTTTGGTTTTGTGAAGATGCAACATAAGCTTGACCCACCTGATATTGTACATGATTGATTGAAGTATTTAAGCCATCACCTTGTCTGTTTGTTTGGTTTTCTAAAGATGTATCATAACCTTGACCCCCTTGATATTGCACATAATTATCTGAGGCATTTAAGCCATCATTTTGAACTTCATTACCAGGCTTCACCTCACTACTTAAATTATCATACACCTTCCCCAGAAAATCCCCAGACTGATCTCCCAACTCACTGAAAAAGTCAGAATACGATCCAAACCCACGGCCGCCATTCAAATCAGCATGAAAAGAATTCCACCCCACCTCCTTAACCCCAGAGCTAGTGGTGACCTTATCGCTCATGCCTACAGCTGAAGCCAACGTGACTTCCGATCCCACCCCAATCCCATCATCACTGGGATCCACCTTACTATCAAACCCAACTGAACTAGAGGGGGGCAACGAATTCCCCTCCTGCTCAACTCCCACATCGGATTCCACAGCACTCAATTTCCCTTTGACTTCAACCCCACTCTCACCAGCATCAGAATTCTCAAATGCAGCAGCATCAACATCACTGATTCCCAGATTTGCAAATGCTCTAGCCTCATCGGAATCATTTCCCTCGTCGTGGCCAGACTTAACATTAACAGGCTCCATATCATCCTCCTCAACCAGTTTATCAAAGAAATCCTCATCCGTCTGATCCTCCATGTGAAATGGAGGATTCGAAGCCATCGACCAAAAACCCTAACCCTTCACCGATTCCCCTCGATCCCACCAAAACACGCTCAATTAATCCCAGATTTCACCTCTCGCAATTCCTAACCTCAACCTCAGAGCTAAACCTCGAGATCCAAAACGAAAATCCTCGAAGCTACTGCTACCTTAAAAGCTAAACCTCGAGCACAAGGTGCAAGAACCAAAACAGAAAACAAGATCTGGGAATTCTGAAACGCACGCAATCCAATAACCAAAAATCAAGGAAAACGTACCCGGAAACTGCAAACCTAAGGGGCTCAATTCAACAACACAACTTTGCGATCCATGTTCTGAATCTTGCAGGCAATCAGATAGAGAATATTAGGAGAAAGAGAGGAAAAGCCCTCGATTTCGCACCCACCAAGAACACAATACAACTATGTTTTTTCAATTTTAGATTATTTATTTATTGATAGATGATTTATTATTTTATTCGCCTCGTGTAATTTTCTTCAGTTGGACCCTTTTATTTTATTTTTTTCCACGTAGATTTTGTGTATATAAATATAAACAAATAAACAATAACTTTTTGGTAATTTGCAAAATGTTAGTGACAAATTCTTTGTGTACCGACGTTGAAAAAAAAAAAGATGGTGACAAAAAATCACATGAAAAATATGCAAATATGCAATGCTACTTACACATACGGTGTTTTGTCGCTTCACCACACCTGTGTCTTCAAGCACCGGCAGGGTGTGGAGTCAAGGCCTCGTCCTATATTATCCAAGATAATGATCAGAATATCAAGTTTTGGAAAATCAAACATTAGAAAGACAAATAAATGAACTTCCAAGCCAAATATTTTAAAATTTCTGCAACAATTTTGACTTTTGTACATATTAATTTAACAACTGAAACGAGTATTTAGTAAATTGATGTAGATAAATAAATTTGTCCAAAAACAAAGGTAATTAGCATTTTAATTTCTATAAAAGTACGAGGTAAATATTTTTATAAACAATAATTTAATTATATTATTTTATTTTATTATATTCTTTTAATGAATCAAATTAATATAAAAATAATATTTAATCTAGATTTAAAGATAATAGTATAATTATAACAATAATATTTTAAAGATAATAGAATTTGTTTGAGTTTAAAATAAAATGTAATTTGATTCATATTTGAAGATAACAGTATATTCATAACAACATTAGTTAATACTAGGGGAAATGCCTTTCTTCATTTTAAAAATAAAACCCTCTTTATATATAAATTAGAATAACTATCTTGTATAAGAGTTCTTTTAGCTATTATTTTTCAACGAAAGAGTTTTTAACTGTTATTCTTCAACGAGAATATTTTTAGAAATTTTTTTTAACTTCCCATATCTTTTAATCTATTATTTTTAATATTTTTAGTTCTAAATTGAGTTTTAATATTTTTTAAAAAAATTATCAATAATCAGATTGACATTGTATCACAATATAAATTATATATTATAAATTTAAAATATAATCTATATGTTCAAAAATATTTATTTATTACGAATTTTAATTATTAAATAATTTATATTATATATTCAGAAGTATTTATTTATTAAATTTATATTATATAAAATACATATTTATTTTGTGCAATGCACAGGTTAAAATCAACCCTATATATTAAATGAAAATCTCTATCTCGCACGAGAATGCTTCACTCTCTCCACTCTCTCTCACATTCATTCTCGTTCAAACTCTGCTCTGTGGTGAAGCTGTGGCCTTCACACTCCTGTGTTGCGATTACTCTTTTCTCTTCATTTTAGCCAAAACAACTTCTCTTATACTCTCTTTCGAATGGCAAACTACTTCTCTTATCTTCTTGTTTAAACTGCATGTTACTTCCTTTATCTTCCATGTGCTGCGGTTCTTATCTATTGTTCTTATCTTTTCTTTTACACTCTTGGCAAAATCAAGATGAACTCTCAATTTCTATCTTCCTCAATCTTTATCTCAATATCTATGCAATTTATTTTTGGGTTTTTATTCTTCTTTCCTTGTCTTTTGTAACTTTCATCTTCAAATATATTTTTGTTTCAAAAATTATCTTATTATTCCCCTATGATTTCTTTTCTTCTTCCCTTATTTTTTGTAACTTTGATCTCTGAGAATAATTCTTTTATCTCTCTTTCAGATTTCTTGAGACAAATTATCTTTCTCTTTTCAAATAAATTATCACTAATTTATTGGAACAAATTATCTTTATCACTTTTCAAATTTTGAAGGATGGGTAATAATTTTACATTTCACTCTAATGGCTATAAAAACAAGATAGTAAAAATTTGTTCACATCTTTCACCTCTTGGAATCATTCTTTTTACACCTGTTGTTGGTATGGGTTGAGTTTTTTTGTTATGATTCTATTTTCTTTTTTAATTAATGACAATGATGAGATTGCAATTTAAATGTTGAAGTGTTGTTTCTTTTCTAATTTTTTGGGTGGGCCTTTGTAGATAATTCACCATCATTCATCACTTTCATGGTCCTAATACTATTTTGTTTTGTTTTGTTTTCTTTTTTTCCTAGACAAGATTTTGAATTCAAATTTGTTGTTTTTTGCCTCTACCTATTAGGTTTAGTGTTTGCATTGGAAGACTTGCACATTTGATTAACAAATTTTGAGGAAATAATGATTTCTTTTAATCTTCTTGAAAGAACTTATGAATAGAAAACAATTATTTAAAAAAAATTGAAACAAACATCCCTAAACATGACATTTTATGGGAAATCACAATTAAATTAAATTTTGAGCACAAAGATATATGCATGTTAAAAGTGCATTATAAACTTTTCACAAGCTTCCAATTAATAAACCTATTTTCCTTATCACATACATATCTAAAATTTTAGGGTTTTGAGGAGAAGAGTTGTAACGATCAATGTGTTGGACAATCATTAAAAAAGGATGACGTAAACATTGTAAGATCTTAAACATTTCTAAATTTATCGTATATGTACATTTCGATCCATAATAATTTTGGGTTCTTTGTATTGCAGGATTGTATATCTATTATAGGTGAAAATAATTTTGATTTAAACTAAGACATGGATGTCACATGTAAAGCACAAAGATAACCCAAGAAGGGGGCTTAAATTGTGTTATAGCAAATTTTTGCAAAACCATTTCACAGACATATCGTCTGAAGGGTTGATTAAAAGATTTTTTAAAACGTTATTGAGAGAAAGACGAATGTTGTAAGAAAAACAGAGAAGCACACAAAAATTATACTGGTTCGTCTCACCCCAGAGACTATGTCCAGTTCTTGGCAACAACTAAGTCCTATTAACTTAAAACAAGTTATAAGTATTCTTTCAACCAAGTCTCTTCAGGCTCGGCCCAAGTAGTCTTTAACTTGTCTCTCCAAGGAAAAACCTAAGTATTCTTTGAATCAAAGCCTCTTCAAGCTTCTACTAATTTCTTAAAGAAAAAGGTTGAATGTGAGTTATCTCACTGAGTTTAATGTCTTAACAAACGAATATACAATGAAGTACAAAGAGAACTTTTTACAAGCAGTGTATATGAATATTACAAGATAAAAGCTTTTCAACAGTTAGAGATTTTCAATCAGCCAGCTAACTAACTCTTGAGACTGAGGTCTTTTCTTCTATTTATAGGCTTCTCTAGAAAAGTATCAGTTGTGTGTGTTTGCAGGAGACAACCTTCGTCTATTGAAAAGAGTCATTGAAGCATTAAATGCAGCATTTAATGTCTTTTGCCAACTTGTCACTTTGATAAGATAAAGCAGTCTGCTTATCTTTACCATTCTCATACTCAATCTTGTAGTAGTGGACATATCTTCTTTTTCGTTCTGACATCCGCACGCATATTATTTTTTTACACATAAAGTGATATTTCCTCGAGAGTAGGTGCGTAGACTTCATTTATTTCGAGGTTGTTTACGCTTTTACAACTAACCAGTGTGTAGATTATTAGAACATCGTCTGAGAGCAATTAGTTACTGAAACTTTTAAAGAAAGTTAAAGACGATACATCACCAAAAGATCAGACGACAGCGAACATGCAAATTACGAGTGACCAAATGATTGCTTCAAAAACTCTTTTTAACTGTTTGTTATTATCAAAACATTTGAAGGTTATAAATTCATCCTTTGTCTTAATAATCTCCCCTTTTTTGATGATGACAAACATCTTTAATATTCATAGAACCTCTTTATATATAAAAGCCTTTTGTAGTGTAAGTTTTAGTTCAAAAAGCATTTTTCATACAAATATACTTTAGTTAAGCAAATGCAATATTTAAAGAAATATAGCTAAGTTCAGCAAAAGAGATATAACTGAGTAAAATCAGGCGATATTTATACGCATTACGTAAATATTCATTGTAAAAAAAATACTCCCCCTATGACTGATATCTTCCCTCTGTTTATTCTTCTTTATTTTTTTTTCCTTTCTCCCCTTTTTGGCATCATCAATCAGAAGATTTAGAGTCTAAAGGTGTAGATGATGAGTCAAGGTCACCCTTAAAGCAGTTGGCCAGCTTGGATAGCAGAGCTTCTACGCGTTTACGTTTCTTGCGTTCCTTTTCCTAATTAGCTTCAAGACGTTAGACAACTTGCTTTAATTCTTGGAATTCTTGTCTGGCGTCTGAAGGTTCTGGCACAAAGGCAGAGCCGGTGGCTCCATCTTCGGTGGATTCCTCTACAAAACATAAGTTAAATACATACGGAACATGGGGTCCACAAAACCAAAAGTGGTCGTAGGGTAGGAAAACTTCAAAAGTGTTTCCGTCTGTAGAGAAGAAGATGTAGGTCTTGGGGCAATTTATTTTGAGTTGATTATTGAGGTTAGATGTATAGGTAGAAGGGGATGGAGAGATTTGCATTTAGTGACCTGTTAGACAAATAGCAGCTTCATGGCTCAAAATGTTCTTCTTATCCGCAGTCAGACCCAAGAAGTGGTTAAGAGCTTCAACATGTTCTTGTAGCCTCTTTCGGTTTGAGCTTCGAAGAGTTTCTTTTCCTTTAAGTATAGCCAACTGTGTAGGGGAAAGTGCTCTCTTCCTAATCATCAAGTGTCGTCTGGGGTTATGTCTGAACTTTGGCTTTTTACTTTCTTCCATAAATAGGTTTTGACACTTGATCATCGTTTGGCAACATATACGAAAGGTAGTCCATGGCTTTAGCAGAAATGGCATCTGAGTTGCCATGAGTCAAGTGAGCCTAGCTCAAGGTTAGGACACCTTCGTTCACAGATAGCGTGCTACAGGGAAATCTGCATTTTCTCCCTTAGGAAGTTGTTCATCACCCTTCCTAACTCCCAATCATCATCACCAATCTGCCATTCTTCAAAGTTTGGATTGTCTTATGGACGAATGGCGAGAGGGTAAGTCTTGATCTTCCCATGGTAGAACAGATAGATAAGTTTGGGCTTGTAATGGTATGTTCTGCACATGATCAGATACTCTGAGTAATTGCATTTCAGCATAAAAGGGGATGTGTGGCAGAGAATCCCGCGTTGTCTCCATACTTCAAGTCCAAGTGGGAATCTGATTCTAGTTAAGGTAGGGTAGACGAAGATCAGAGCATCTGATAGTGTGTTGTACCCTTCCTCCCAGACGTATAAAATGATGTGGGGCTCATAAGAAAGTGCTAAGGTAGCTTTTTCTTCAATATCAAGGAACTTTTCAGCATACCCATGGCGCACTAACAGTGGCCATTCTTCAGTGATAAGAGTCGTCCACATCCTCGGGTTATTAACTTCGCCTAGTTCATAATTAATGAGAGCTTGAAGGATCTGTAGGTTGAAGGGCTCTAGAAGCTGGAACTCTTTAGTTTTCCCAACACTTCAGGGCTCATATTGTTCGAAGTGTGTGACTTGGGGCTTTTGAAGTCATTCAGACGGAGGCGTTTCTGAATAGTAGAGTTCTAGTGAAGCTTTGTCTATCATAGGTTCAGCTCCTCCAGACGATGGGCCTTCTTCTTCTGGCAGATTGAAGGTAACAGCCCTTGTAGGCTGATTATTGCTTGGCCTAGCTGTTATGTCTACAAAAAGGCGGTGGAAGACTTGAGATAAAGAAACAGATTAAGGAACTTCCTAGAAAAGAGATCTAGGTAATCTACCTCTTGAGGTAGTAATGGTGTCCTCTTGAGTAAATAGTTCTTGCTCATCAAGCTCCGTAGGGGCTGTTTGCAGGGAGTGCTCAATGATTGATTGCAGCACTACTTCCTCAATCTGCTCTTGCTCTTGTTCAGCAAGCTTCTCTTCTTCTTCCTTCTTTTTCTTCTCAACCCTTTTTGATTCATCTTTGGCTCTCCTGAGTTGCTTTTCCTCTTATGCTCAAGTTTTAGGTTTAGGAATCTTTTTGGATTTTGAGGGCTTTTTGGAAGCTTTGGCAAAGGCAGCGAGTTCAGTGGTAGTAGGTGGTGGAAGTGGCTGTTTGGGTGGAGGTTCAGGGATGGTTGTGCTTGTAGTTGTAAGTAGAGTGTTAATGGAAAGGTCATTGTCTGAGTTAGGTTGGGGGATTGGTTTACATCTTAGACGAATGGTTAGTGGCTTTTGTTTTTTATAAAGGGAAGACAGTTGTGGTTGTGTTTGTGGTTAAGGGTCTTTTTGGAGATGGTCTCTTGATGGGTAGTTTAGGTTTTTGTGGTTTGGTCCGTTTAGGTTGTGGTTGAGAAGATTGAGGTTTCGTTTGTGATGGAGGTTGAGCAGAAGCAACACCAGCAGAAGGATCAGCAGACAATCCAACCCAGAAAGCGGTTCCAACAACTTCTTGAGGAGGTTCTTTCTTAATTAAAGCCAACTCAGGATGTGTGGCTACGTATCCAGAAAGGAGATGGCTCATCCTCATCTTCCTGATTATCGATACGTCAATCTCATAGCCTTGTTTCTTCATTTCCCATCTAGCTTCATTGATGCCCACCAATCTAATGATCTCAGTGAAAAGCATGACATAGGGAATGGGATACCTCTGTTTGCCTTTGGAGCTCTCCTTTGATTTGGTGAAGCATGATTGCCAGTTGTCCAAGATAAGAGCAGGCAAGTTTACCTTCTGACCCGTCAACATCTTGCAAATGTAGAATCTATCCTCAGAGGATACATTATCCTCTGACCTTTTTCTTGGCAGGATAATGTGTAGAAAGACGTTGTGGATGAGTCTGCATTCTGGCTTCATGTTTGAAGAGTACATAAACCTCTTCAGAACATCTTTGTTATCAGTCTAGGGTCTAGGGTTTCCGTATAATTCCAAATCGACTATTTTTGGGGTGATGACTTTCTCCCAGTCTTCTGTGAATAAGTTGCCTTCTTCCTTGCAGCCAAACGCTACTATAATGGTGTCTGTTGAGATGATGATAGCTTGGTTGTCAATAGTCCCAGTGATAGTTCCATTCACCTCAGATGCAGAAGCCCAAAAGTAGGTATACGAGGCGTGATACCAGGTAGTTCGTTTTGAACGAAGGATACCCATCCAATGTTCTCAATGTACATTTGCAGAGGGAATCTTTCTTTTCGAGTTTCTTGAGATCAACCCATTTTCCAACAACAAAGTCACCTTTTGGGAATCTCTCCATAGGGGCAAGTTGTTTCTGACTGGCCATAAGTGTAGGTTTGAAAGGTTGAGATTTTTTGAAGTGGAAACGAGAAAGAGAGTTTGAGTGCAGAGAGTATTGAAGGGTTTTCAGAGAGTGTAAAGAGAAAGAAATAGTGGTTATTTTGAATATATGTGAAGTTTGAGAGTACTGAATGGACGTGCATTTATGATGACTTAATGTGGCAGAGAAGATAGCGCACTTTCGTGGGAGGTTATCGATGAGTAATCATGAGGGGAAAGATTAGACAAATAGATAAAAACTTCACATATTCAAAGAAGCACGTGTTAGTAAGACGAAATATAATAATAAAGTGTAAGATGATGTAGAGTAAGACGACAATTAAAATAATTGATAAGACAATGCATAAAAGACATTTTACTTGTGCAAAACTTTCAAGTGCAAGTTTTCTAGAATAAAGTTAAAACGTTCTTTAGGTAAAGCTTTTGTAAAGATGTCAGCACATTGATGGTCTATATCAATAAATTTAAAATCAAAAACACCTTTTTGAACATAATCATGAATCAAGTGATGTCTTATTTCTATATGTTTTGCTTTAGAATGCTAAATAGGGTTTTTAGATAGATTGATTGCACTAGTATTGTCACATAACACTAGAATGTTATACTCAAAGCTAGAGTAATCTTCAAGTTGATATTTTACCCATAGGACCTGTGAGCAGCAACTAGTAGCTGATACATATTCTACATCAGTAGTAGAAAGTGTAATTGAGTTCTGCTTTTTACTAGTCCAGGATATGAAACATGGTCCAATGAAGTGACATCCACCACTTGTGCTTTTTCTTTCAATTCTGTCACCAGCATAGTTTGTATCATAGTATCCTACTAACCTAAAATCTCTATTTTTCTCATAAAATAAGCTTAGATTAAAGGTACCAATAAGATATCTAAAAATCTTTTTAACAGCTTTTAAGTGAAACTCTCTAGGTTCAGATTGAAATTTGGCATATAAGCAAATGTTATACTTGATGTCTGGTCTACTAGCAGTTAAATAGAGAAGTGAGCTGATCATACCTCTGTAGACAGTCTGGTCTACTAGTTTACCTAATTCATCCTTTGTTATGACAGCAACAGAGGATGCATGGGTGTGCTCATAGGTTTTGATCCATTCATCTTATACTTGTAGAGTAATTCTTTGGTGTATTTTTGTTGATGAATGTATATATCTTCCTTCTCTTGTTTAACTTGCAGGCAGAGAAAAAATTTTAATTCTCCCATCATGCTTATTTCAAATCCACTCTGCATCAAATCTAAGAAATCCTAACACAGAGTTTCATTAATAGCTCCGAAAATTATGTCATCTACATAAATTTGAACTATTGTGAAATCTTTGTTAAATTCCTTTCTAAAGAGAGTTGTGTCTACTTTACCTCTCATAAAGCCTTTGTAATGAGAAAACTACTCAGTCTGTCATATCAAGCACGAGGTGCTTGTTTAAGACCATATAGAGCCTTTTTTTAGTTTAAACACATGGTTTGGGAGGATTTGATCCTCAAAACCAGGAGGTTGTCTAACATAAACTTCTTCTTCAATAAAACCATTTAAAAAGGCACTTTTAACATCCATTTGAAAAAGCTTAATGTTTTTATGAGCGGCAAAGGCAAGCATAATTCTAATAACTTCTAATCTAGCAACAGGTGCAAAGGTTTCAGTGAAGTCTATACCTTCTAGTTGATTGTAACATTGTGCTACTAACCTGGCTTTATTTCTTATTACCTTTCCATCTTCATCAAGCTTATTGCGAAATACCCATCTTGTTCCAATGATGTTTTTATGTTCTAGTTTAGGAACAAGGATCCACACATCATTTCTTGAGAATTTATGTAGTTCCCCTTGCATAGTTATCACCCAAACATCGTCTGTCAGTGCTTTTGCAATGGTCTTAGGTTCAATTTCTGAAACTAGAGCGCAAGATGCTTGATTCTTCAATGATGACCTTGTCTTTATTCCTTTAGTCCTTTCTCCAATAATTTGATCTTATGGATGATAGGTGACGAACTTCTAGTCCTTGTGAGATTCTTTTGTCTGATCATCAGTCTTCTGTTGTTAAGAAGTATCTTTTGATTCCCTTACTCTGTTTGTTCTTATTAGATCAGACGATCCTATCTATAAGCCTACAAGATCATCTTCCAAATCTGATAGTCTCCTGTCAGGGGTTAGTGTATCATTGAATTTAATATGAATGGATTCTTCCACAACAGAAGTTCTAGAGTTAAATACTCTAAATGCTTTTGATGTATCAGAATATCCTAGAAAAATACCTTTATCAACCTTAGAGTCAAATTTTCCCAATTAATGTCTGGTGTCGAGAATGTAACACTCACATCCAAAAAGATGAAAGTATGAAATGTTGGGTCTTCTACCTCTCCACAATTCATAAGGAGTCTTATTAATTAATTGTCTGATCAATATTCTGTTTTGAACATAGCAGGCTGTGTTTACAGCTTCTGCCCAGAAGTACTTACAAATTGAATTTTCATAGAGCATGGTTCTAGCCATCTCTTGTAGAGTTCTATTTTTTCTTTCAACTATCCCATTTTGTTGAGGTGTTCTCGATGAGGAAAAGTTGTGAAAATTTTCATTTTTTTACAAAAGAATTTAAACTCAGCATTATCAAATTCAGTTCCATGATCACTTCTAATTGCAGTAATACAAAAACCTTTTTCATTTTGAACTCATTTACAGAATATTTCAAACACATTGAAAGACTCGTGTTTGTGAGTTATGAAGTATACCCATGTATATCTAGAATAGTCATCAATAATAACAAAATCATACTTTTTGCTGCCAAGACTAAGAGTCTTTGTAGGACCAAACAAGTCTATATACAGTAGTTCTAATAATCTAGAAGTGGAAACAACATATTTGGATTTAAAAGATGTTTTAATTTGTTTTCCTTTCTGACATGCTTTACAAAGAAGACGAGCTTTCTAAGAAATCTCAGGCAATCCTTTCACTAAACTCTTTTTATATAGTTTTGAAATATGTTTCAAATTGATGTGCCTAAGCTTTTTATGCCAAATCCATTTTTCATCTTCTTTGGTCATTAAGCAAGTAACATTTTGTTTGTTCAGATCCTCAAACTCAATCTTGTACAGATTATTATGTCTTTTGGCAGTAAAAAGAATAGATTCATCATTTCTTTTGACTATACATGATTCCTTGTTAAAGGACACAACAAACTCACTGTTACAAAATTGACTTATGCTAAGTAGGTTATACTTTAGTCCTTCAACACACAACACATTATTTATAGATGGAAGAGGAGGCTTACCAACTTTACCTATACCAATGATTTTTCCTTTTCCATTTCCTCCAAAAGAGATCGTTCCTTCATGTGGTTAGAGGTCTAAGAATATAGACCTTTTTCCTGTCATGTGACATGAGCATCCATTGTCCAGGTACCATAATGAATCCCTTCTTTTTCCTATTAAGGATGTCTGCAACAGGAATTATTTGAGAATTTGGTACCCAAATACTTTTGGGTCCTTTTGTGTTAATCCCAACGGTCTTATTTGACCTTTGCTTCCTTTTGTGTTGACACATTTGAAATGAGTGTCCAGATTTCCCACAAAAGTTGCAAAAGGTTGAATAAGATTTAGAAGGTAATGGTTTAGAATCTTTATCTTCTACAAAGCCTATGCCAGATTTGTCAGATAGAGGTCTTCTATGTTTTAAGATTAATTGAAGTTTTGAAAATCCATCCAAAAATTTAGCCAAATCACGTTTCAAACTAATGACCTCTTTCTTCAGTCTATCGACCTCGGAGAGAAGCATTGTCTTTTCAGGATTTAAGGCTTGACTCTTATGCATTCTCTTTAGATCTTTCTTGAGTATTTCATTTTTTAAAATAAATTCTTGATATTTTTCTTTGTATTTCTTATACTCAAGAGCAATCATGTGAGAATTGGCAAGAAGAGTGTCATATGACATATCTTCTTCGTCATCAGACTCAAATTCACAACTATCAGACTCATGCAGAAAATTTTCAGAGATAGATTTTACCTTAGATGTTACTTCCTCGGTATCTTCCATGAGACAGATATTAGCCTTTTCATCGTCTGAACTGCTATTATTGCTGTCTAGATCTTCCCAAATGGCTAAAAGATTCTTCTTCTTGTTCTTCTTCTTGGAATTTCATCCTCTTTTCAATTTGGGGCATTCAGCCTTTATATGTCCAAGCTTTTTACACTTAAAACAGATAATTTCGTTGTTTTTTTCTTGAGGAGGCTTCCTGTATCTAGTGTCCTTCTTTCTGAAGGATTGCTTAAATCTTCCTTTCTTTTTGAGCATCTTCTTGAATTTTTTGGTTATAAGATAGATCTCATTGTTTGTAGAGCAGTTGGAGCTTTCATTTGAACTCTCAAATTCATCAGACAAAACCTTTAGGGCTTTATTCTTGGCTTTCTTCTTAGTCTGCTCTTCAACTCGATTCTCCAATTTTTAGAGCAATAAAGTCATTATTTTTTATTTTATCTCTTTTAAAGAGATGAACTTCATGGACTCTTAGAGTTCCCAACAACTCATCCAGAGTTAAAGTCTCCATGTCCCTTGCTTCAGCTATGGCTGTAGCCTTGGGTTCCCACACTTTTGAAAGACTATCCAAGATTTTGAGATAGTTTTAAGCTTTGAAAAACTCAACACCAAGGCTTTAGAGACCATTAAGAATTGTTTGAAATCTTCCAAACATCTCGTCAATAGTTTATGTTTCCTTCATGGTGAACATCTCATAGTGTCTTTGAAGAGTTGCTGCTCTTCTGAGACGAACATCTTCTCTCCCTTCATGTGTTATGCGTATAGCATCCCACATTTCTTTTGCTGTTCTACAGCTACAAAATTTGTTATATTCAGTTTTGGATAAGGCACAGGATATAATATACCTAGCCTTTGTATTTTGCTGTAGCATGTTGAAGTGATCTTGATTATATCATTTTCTAGCTTTGTTACAACAAGATCTTCATGCGTTATGATTCTCCAAGTGCTATAATGAGTGGACTTGATGTACATCACCATTTTGTCTCTCTAATATGCATAATCTTTTCCATTAAAGGTTGGAAGCCTTGACAATGAGGCTCCTTCAGGAATAAATTGTCCTTCAAGGTTTGCCATGCGAATTTTTTCTTCTAACACTTGTTAAGGTGCTCAACCCTTAGAGGCTGAGTTCTGATACCAAACTGTAAAACACAAAGATAACACAAGAAGGGGGGTTGAATTGTGTTATAGCAAATTTTCGCAAAACCTTTTCAAAGACGTATCGTCTGAAGGATTGATTAAAAGATTTTTTAAAATGTTATTGAGAGAAAGACGAATGCTGTAAGAAAAACAGAGAAGCACACAAAAATTATACTGGTTCATCTCACCCCAGAGACTATGTCCAGTTCTTGGCAACAACTAAGTCCTACTAACTTAAAACAAGTTATAAGTATTCTTTCAACCAAGCCTCTTCAGGCTCGGCCCAAGTAGTCTTTAACTTGTCTCTCCAAGGAAAAACCTAAGTATTCTTTGAATCAAAGCCTCTTCAAGCTTCTACTAATTTCTTAAAGAAAAAGGTTGAATGTGAGTTATCTCACTGAGTTTAACGTCTTAACAAACGAATATACAATGAAGTACAAAGAGAACTTTTTTCAAGCAGCGTATATGAATATTACAAGATGAAAGCTTTTCAACAGTTAGAGATTTTCAATCAGTCAGCTAACTAACTCTTGAGACTGAGGTCTATTCTTCTATTCATAGGCTTCTCTAGAAAAGTATCAATTGTGTGTGTTTGCAGAAGACAACCTTCGTCTATTGAAAAGAGTCGTTGAAGCATTAAATGCAGCATTTAATGTCTTTTACCAACTTGTCACTTTGATAAGATAAAGCAGTCTGCTTATCTTTACCATTCTCATACTCAATCTTGTAGCAATGGACATATCTTCTTTTCCGTTCTGACATCTGCACGCACATTCCTTCTTTTACGCGTAAAGTGATCTTTCCTCGAGAGTAGGTGCATAGACTTCATTTATTTTGAGGTTGTTTACACTTTTACAATTAACTAGTGTGTAGATTATTTGAACATCATCTGAGAGAAGTTAGTTGCTGAAACTTTTAAAGAAAGTTAGAGACGATACATAACCAAAAGATCAGACGATAACGAACAAGCAGATTACGAATGACCAGACGATTGCTTGAAAAACTCTTTTTAACTATTTGTTATTATCAAAACACTTGAGGGTTATAAATTTGTCATTTGTCTTAACATCACACCTATGAAGAGAACTCTCAATTCAAATCTTGACCACATTAATCAAAATGAAGATCGTTTCGCACAAGCTTCATCTACTAAAGACTTGAAACGTGTCAAGATAAAGAAGGATCCATGAATTTTAGTTTTTTAATTATGTTAGTATAACTACCCGCTGTCGCTACATGACATTCTATAATAAATCACATATTAATTTAGTTTTAAGTAAAACTCTTGTTAATTCATTTATGAAAATGCATGTAAATTTTTCGCTTTTCATAAAATTAGTTGACAACAACATTCATCTCTTAAAGTTACTCATCTCTCGATGGTAAGTATCAACACAAATGGTAAATACTAAAAGTTAGACATCACATATATAGATGTGTGTATATATATATAGGGTCAGGATCCGTTGACACCAGGTGTCAAAGTTAGTCAAATTACACCTTTAATAACTTTTTGTAGAATGCAAATTTAATCAATCCAACCGTTGAATTTTATGTTCTTATTAATTAGATTAGGTATACAAAATTTCATAAAATTCCAAAATTATTTAATAGTTCATCTCATCACTTTTATTTTAACATATATTATGATATTAATATATATATATATATATATATACAATATTAGATAGCATATTTAGCAAAGTCCAAATGATGTGAAATTTGATATACATGTTCATGAAGATAATATCACATAATTTAATGGTTAGATTAGTTAAATTTGCATTCTACAAAAAGTTATTGAAAGTGTAATTTGACTAACTTTGACACCTGATGTTAACGGATCCTGACATATATATATATCAGAATATTAATATCATACTAAATAGCGATTACAACCAAAAAGGTCAATTGTATCTCAAATAGGTAAGGCGTGTCAGCTAAAGTGTACCCATCAGTAAGTACATGTAACAAAAAGGGGAAGAATACATATAATTACTCACCCCCCTAACAACTGGTCATAGCTACATACTATTCCAAAGAAGAAACTAGGGTGGTACGTAGGATGAGAAGAAGAAAAAGTACAACTCTTGAGATAACTGACAAAACCCCTTCTAGGATGAAGTCCTTCTACCTAGCAACGTCTCCTATACTCAACGATGAAGAGTTTGATCTGCTGATGGCTCACCATTTGCTCCCGCGTATAGTTGCGATTATCACAGTCGATTACATATCGAAAAAAATAGTGCAAGGGTAAGCTCACAAAAATAAGGATAATTACACTTAATAACTCATACATTAAAATATATTAATTTCTATTACAGTAACGTATCACAAGTAAGAACAAAATCATCATTAAATAACAATTATAATATGTAAATAAATGCAATGATAATGACAGTCATGCAATGGATACAGACACGACTCCATGGAGATTTTTCAACAATCGAGCGATTAGTACGAACTTGTTCCTTAACATGGTACAATAACAACAGGACCTCACGGATCCAAAAGGTAGCACATGCTATAACCATTGGGGAATGCCGTTAATTCTAATCTACGAAAATGATGTAGTAGTTTTTCATGATAGACATACGTGGGTAGTGGCTTACCACGACACAAGATTTACAATGTCCTTGGTCTACAATGTGGGATTTTCCTATCTATCTATCCCCAAGGCCTATCGATAACTACCCCACTAACCTTTTTAGCACTAGATTAAGGGCCCCACCAAGCAACCCTAACTTACGTGCTTGCTCACATCACAGTTACAATTGTGAATTCACGCATGTATGCATGTACATCTCATCAACAACAATAATCAACATTATATATATATATATATATATATATATATAATTTATCCACTGCTACACTATCAAGGTCCTACCAAGCAACCTTCATAGTCAACAAGCAGAGGTCATACCAAGCAACCTCTGTCTTGTAGGGATCCCACTAACAATCCTATTAACAACAACATTCCCCTTTTTTGTATTTTTACAGTTTTCGTCAACGTCGAATAATGTAAGTTATAAAAATTTATAAAATTTTTTAAATGGGTTTCACTTGAATATTTTTAAATATTTTATTTAATAATTTATTTATCCACAATCATTCTAAATTCAGAATATCCAATAATTAAAAAGGGATGTCAAATTATGAAAATGCCTTTACACTTAACTAAATAATTCAAAATAAGTGAAAATTCACTAATAAAAATTTTTTATAATCTGCGATTTTTGTAAAAATTCAAATAAAATATAATATTTTAATTCTGGAAATAAATCATTTTGGATTAAAAAGACCTTTTTACCCCCTTTTAGCATTTTCTCATTAAAAGGTCTATTATTAACCAATTCTTTGTCAAAATCGATAAAAATACTAAGTAAATTTTAAAAATTTATTTTTCTGCAAAATTAACTTAAAAACAATATATTAATAATTACTAAATGTGAAATTACAAAATTTACCTTAAAATCATTTAAGAAAAGTATAGTGTTAAACTTGAAATTTTCTCTGTTTCAAGGTCAGATCCATGAGTAGATTTGGAACTTTAAATGATTTTTGTTGAAAACAAATCTTATACCGTATTAATGGTATAAGAGTCTATTTTCTAAAACCTTAAATTATGTCTTGAACAAAAATCTACAAAAAACATGATAATTGTTGAAGTGGATAGAGGTCAAACTCGAATCTCTAAAACACACTTAAATTTCAACTTAGATTTCTCTTTCAAAAAAAAATCAATTAAAACAAATCTTATGTCCTTTCAATAGCCCCAAAAGTCTATTTTTCAAAAAGGTAAAGTTCATTTTCTAATTCATTTTATACAGGAAGAAACAAGCAAATTACTAGAGCATGTTAAAACTAACCAACAAAACGGGGTCCCTGCACAGAACCCAATTTCAAATAAAATTTTACTATATCAAATGGTTGAATTAGAAAGCTTATAACCTATCATTGGAAAGCTCTTTAAGTCTGTTTTTCAACCACGTAACTCATTTTTCCATATCGTTTCTAGAAAATTAGAAATGAACCAAATAATACACAAAGGTCATCAGCATGCATAGGACGTGTCACTCATATTTGGATGCACATTTTGTGGTCGTTTCTTAATGTTTTTGCACGATTCGTGTGCCAAAATTGTAGCCCCAGATGTCTAATTTCCAACCCAATAAACGACACTCAATTTCATTAACTACACAAAGATAAATGTCAAAAATATAAAGGTATGTTTAGATGAAAAACAACCAGGTAGTAATCACAACATATACACCTTTGCATATTTGAAGCAAATCACCAAACATAACTAACAACCATCATCAAAACATATTTCCATTCAACCTTTAGGGCATTAAAATGAATGAAAATGGCAAGCTTCCCTTACCTCTAGTGGTCTCAAGCTAAAGCTTCTAGGAATGGATAGGAAAAGGATTTTCCTTGAGCCAAGAAGATATCACAAAATAAGAAGAGCTTCTAGGAATGGGAAAACTCTTTGAAGTGCGAAAAAAAAATAAAAGAACAAGGGAGAAGGGAAGAGAGTTTTACGTCAGATTGCAAGAATGGGAAGAGTGTAACTTGGGTTTACTACAATAACATTATGATCCTTTTTGACAAAATTTTGGGATCCAAATACATGTATAAAAAGTCAAGCATGGCATGCAGAAAAAGAAATGTGAACATAGACTTTCTTACCACAAGTTTAAGGTAGTTGAAAATGGAGAAAAAGAAAGTTGATTTGTTCTTTAATTGGTACTACTATGACACAAATTAGAGAAATTTTAGATAAAGTGAATAGGTACTTGGAGAGAAAAAATTATTTAGAATGAAATATGTTAATTTTCTAACTATTTGATTACTTTTACAATATATTCTTACACTGTCAGTGTGCAACATAGTCCCAATTTTAGTAAATATTTCTACTAAAACTTTAATAGAAAAATCATACGTATATTTATTAATTAAATTTTTCATGAAACCAAATTTAATTATCTCTTCCAATTATTTTCAATCAATTTAGTAATCACATAAGAGAAAAACGGGTGTTACAGTTAGTACATTATGTTTACAATTATTATATTAAGACATATTTAATATCCTTTCATAAACAAGGTTATTAAATTTTATCGTGGTCATATGATATTTATTTACTTTAAATATATCATATGAATGATTCTATACATTTTTCAGGATAATTAATTAGAGTCATAAAATTTATATTTTAGATTTCACCTTTATCATTGAGATTCAATGTTTTTGTAAGTATATTTTTTTAAATATTAATATTGATTTTGCTGAATAAATTTGTTTTGTAAATCCTCTATATATCTAAGTTGCTTATGAAAGAATTGGTTGAAATGTCCACTTTTATTTTCTTATCATGCATTTTGACAGTTACAACTATTAAACTTCATGTATTTCATTATGTTAATAATTATTATACTCATATATGTTTAATTCTTTCTACAAATAAAACTATTAAACTTTATCTATATCATTTGATATATATATATATATACATATATATATATATATATATGTATATATATTTTAATTACATATATTATGTGAATAATTTTTCAAACCTTTTATGATAATTGATAGAGAAAATAGGTCATGCACTAACAGTATAAAGTAATTTTACACTGTCATTCAATCACAAACCACTATTTATTATAAGTTTGTTGACTTTATAATAAATATTTTAAAAGTCATATTAATGGTAATTTTTGATTGGTTGACAATGTAAAACTTTTTATATTGACAGTGCATGACCATTAAACTCTAATTAATAATAATAATAAAATTTATATAATAGATTTGACTTGTGCAATGCATGGGCTAAAAAACTATTAAAATAAAAGTGTGTAGTAGGTGGTTTAAAAAGTAGTTAAAATGGTAAAGTAGTGGATAATTTAGAAAATAATTAAATGATATAGTAGTCCAATAAAAAGTGAAAACCAAAAGAGAATATCCTCTTTATAGTTATAGGTAATTTAATTTAAATTAAAAAATAATAGTAATTATTGTAATTTAAAATAAAAAATGATTTAATATAAATTTGAAATTGAAAATAATAATATAATCATAATATCAATAATTTAGATTTTAAAAATTAAAAAATTCTTTAAAAAAAATCTCACTTTAATAAGTTGTGTGTAAATTTTTGGTGAACCCAAAATATTTATCCGCCAAGATTTAGAAATTAATCTCTTGAGATACTAAGATCCATTTAGGGGCAATGATTTTTCATACATATAAACTTGAGAATCAAATTCCTAAACACATGCTTAAGGAACAAGGTTATTTGTCAACCATGTTGGTATAAGTTGTATGTAAATATCACGAGAAAAAAGAGAAAATATCTATCTATCTATCTGTATACACACACACACACATATATATAGGGGACATATATATAGGGGACATATCTAATGAGAGACTCATCTTTATATGAGAGTGAGTGGAGTAAATCTGGGGCATACAACCATATATGGATGGTCATAATTTAAAGTTATGTGACCATTTAAAAAGTCACATGACAAGATCTAATAAAAACTCACATGATTTTGTATGTTTTAATCTTAATCATTTATGACAAGATCTAATGGTTAATATTTATTTATTTTACCCGCCTCCCTCTCTCTCTCTCGCTCTCTCTCACACACACCCACACCCACACATATATTACAGATATTAATCCACATTTTTATTATTATAATATTGTAATTTGTCCTCCATTAATACATATATTTTTTATATATTAATTAACATTATTATTATTTTAAATATATTTATAATTTTTAAATATTTATCATAATATTTACTATTATTAATAGATAATTATATAATATTAAGAAATAATCATGGTATTAGTTTAATATTATATATAATACATAATCAGTTATAAGCAATATTATTTGAACTACAAACCAACATGTTAGTTTGAGTGATACTAAACTCAGATCTTTTAAGTAAAATCTCAAATTTGAGTTTTATAAATAGAAAAAATGTGGTTGGGAGAGGAGATCTTACTAAAGGTGGCTAGCCAAGTTTTTTGGCTAAGATTAGTCATCAACAAAGTCGATAAATGCTTCACACCTATAACATGATTATCAAAAAATAAAAAAGCCAACTACAAACACCCAACGTACCATTTTGTTAGTTGGGTTAAATTATAATCCATTCAAAACTCTACATATTTATATATAAGCTTAATTGCACTTTTTGTCCCACAATTTTACAATTTTGCCACCCTAATTTTATTTTTTTTGTGAATTTTGCCTCCCAATTTATAAAATATTGCAAACTTTGCCCCCAAGTAGAAAAACGCCACAAAATTATCTTAATTATAGTTGTTTAAAGGAAAAAACAAAAATGTATTAATTATGGTAGTTTTTTTATGTTAGGGCAAAATTCACAATATTTTATAAATTGAGGACAAAATTTGCAAAAAAAACATTTAGGGTGACAAAATTCACAAAATTGTAACACTTTTAGGGCAAAAAATTCTATTAAGCCTTATATATATCATTATATATTATATTTGATATTATTTAATATTACAATATTAATATATATAATTTTTATATTTTAAATTTTAATTAACATGTGCATAAAATATAATATATCAATTGCAATATTATAATTTATTATTATTAAGATGTATTTATTTTAACTATTAGTTTAATATAATAATAACAATATATAAAAGGGTGCAGTTTGCACTATAGCATGATGTGATAGATGTTATAGTCCAATATGCACCAACTTAAATAACACAATAAATTAGTTTAATATAGGCTTAATTACACTTTTGTCCCAAAAAAATTATAATTTTGTGAATTTTGCCCTTACTAATTTTTTTTTACTAATTTTGCCCCTTACTTTACAAAATATAGGGAATTATTCCCTAATATAGAAAAACCACCACAATTAAGATATTTTGTGGTGATTTTTTCTTTAAACTACCACAATGAAGATAATTTTGTGGCGGTTTTTTCTTTAATTGTGGCGATTTTTTTACTTAGGGACAAAATTTGCAACATTTTATAAATTGGAAGACAAAATTCGCGAAAAAAAAGTTGGGGAGCAAAATTCACGACATTATAAAACGTAGAGGAGAAAACGTACAATTAAGCCTTTAATATAATAATAATAATAATAATAATAATATAAAAGGATGTAGTTTGCATTATAGCATGATGTGACAGATGCTAGAGTCCAAACGGCACCAACTTTAAGTATACTATAAATTAGGCTTAAATTTTAAATTTTATGCTCATACAGAGACATATCTACAGGGGGCAGGCATGGGCCCGCCCCCCCTTCTTTTTAAATTTTATCATATACTATATTAATATAATATCATTATATTATAAATTTATACATAAATTATTATTATATATTAAAAGTAAAAAGTAAATGAGCAAAAAATTGCACTACATAAACATAACTATGTTGAAGAAGTTTCTACTCTTTTCAACATCTAATATATTATTATATTATATTAATATAATATTATTATATTATAAATATATACTAAAAAGAAATAGTGAGGAGTTCAAAAACGTAAACCAAAAGTTGGGAGAACTTTGGCTGATTCTTGTTGGCAAGGCAACTTCAATATGATCTTCAATTCTCTCAACTCAATTTGACAAGGCAACTTTGGCTGATTTTTGTTGGCATTTCTTTCACATATCCATGTCCACCTCTTTTTTCTTACAAGTCTGCAACTCTTCTTTATCAAGGTATGTCTTTTTAAAAGCCTCCCTTAACTGGTTGCAATAATCAGTGGTGTAAATAACACATTTATGATTATGTGAAAGTAAAATTTTGTTGTTTGAAATTTATTTAAGTGTATATTATTTGTTTTTTATGAGTTATTAATTATTAGCTTTTAATATGAGAATGAACATATGACTATATGAAATTTTGCTGTAATTCCTTTTTTTATAAAGAAATTTATATGAAATTAAAAATAAAATTTTATAGGAAAAAAATAAAATGTATGATCATGTATTTATGTTTTGGTTGAATTATAATGTATATTTTACAGGAAAAAATAGAATGTATGGTTATGTATTTGTGTTTTGGTTAAATTTATAATGTATATTAGTATATAACTAGCTTCAATTTATATAGCTTTGTGTTTTAATTTTATTTTTTTATCAATAGTATTACTGTAGAGAGCACTATGGGAAAAGCATCTACCATTGATGCATATTTTAAAAGAAAAGCTAATGCAGCTCCTCAAGCTAGTAATTCACCAACTCTTCCATCGCCATCAGCCACACAAATAACAGATATTGGACAACAATTTAAAGTTCCAAGAGTAGAAGAAGAAGTTGATCTCTCTTTACTAGAGAAAGATCCAAGAAAACGTTGTTCTATTTGGCAATATCCTCTTGACCAACGTGACAAGATTCGTAGAGCTTACATAAAAGCTAGACCATATCAACCTACAAATATAACATTTCCAGCTTCTAATATTGGAAATCATTGTCGGCACTTTCAACCTTCTTGGTTTAAAAAGTTTCCCAGTTGGCTAGAATATTCACCTCACAAGGATGCTGTATTTTGTTTACCTTACTACTTGTTCAATAACAATCACGATGATTGAAATGATGGAAGCAATTCTTTTGCTGAAGTGGGATTTAGGAATTGGAAAAAAGTAAATGATGGAAAGAATTGTGCATTTTTATGTCATGAAGGAGTTGGCCCTAATTCGTTACATAAAAGATGTCTAAAATTTTGTGATGATTTAATGGATCAATCTCAGCATATTGAGAAAGCATTTGACAAGCAGAGTGATGAAATTATTGCAAATAACTGCTTACGGCTAAAGACTTCTATTGATGCTGTTTAATGGCTCACTTTTCAAGCACGTGCTTTTAGAGGTAATGATGAAAGTCTTCACTCGCTAAATAGAGGAAACTTTATTGAGCTAATAAAGCTTTTAGCTTCTTACAATTCTAGTGTTGCTAACGTTGTCCTTTAAAATGCTCCTAGAAATGCTTATTAGCAATTACCCATGAGCTGTGTCATGCTTTGCAATGCAAGAATCAAGATATATTGAATGCAATGTCTTTGGTTTTCATTACTAAAAGTTTGCTCCAAAGAATGAGGGAAACAAGTTGGGAAAGATTTTTCAAGGAAGTCATATCATTTTGTGAGAAGCATGAAATCAATGTTCCTGACATGAATACTTTGTATATTCCTAGAAAAGGTCAAGCTTGCCAGAATATTGATCATATTACAGTTGAGCATTATTATCGTATTAAGTTGTTCATTGCCACTTGACAATCAATTACAAAAGCTTAATAGTAGATTTTTTAATAATATGGTGGAATTGCTTACTTTGAGTTATGCTTTAGATCCAAAAGATATTTACAAATCACTCAATGTGGTGAAAATTTGTGAATTGGCAATAAAGTTTTATCCTGATGATTTTACTGAGCAAGAGAAGTTGCATCTTATAATACAAGCTCAATATTATGAACTTGATGTTCCTTTTCATTATGAATTGAAAATTTTATCAACAATTTCTAAGCTATGTCAAGGATTGGTGAAAACAAGAAAACATTTGACTTATCCTTTGATTGATCATTTAATTCGTTTGGTATTGACTCTTCCTGTTTCGACTACTATAACTGAACGATGATTTTCAGTTATGAAGATTGTGAAAAATAGACTCAGAAATAAGATGGAAGATGAATTTCTAGCTGATTGTTTGATTACTTATGTCGAGATAAGGATTGCTGAAAAGTTTGATATAGATTCTATTATTGATGAATTTTATGATATGAAGGAACGACGTGCACAACTTAAATAAACAGTATGATATATATTTTTTTACCTATTATAACTTAATATTTATTTAATATTTGCTATTAAATTTTTTTGGGTCCCCCCTTCAATACATTCCTGAATCTGTCCCTGTGCTCGTAGTACTTTCCTAAAATTTTGAGAAAAGGTATGCCATAAAGAAATGTAGATAGTAGAATAAAAGCATTAGTCTATTAACTGGTGGTATTTGTGGGACAAGTTTATCTATATTTTTATTTAGTCCAAAATATTGACAAGATCATTTATTTGAATTTAAACTTGTTCAATTCTGACCCAAATAATATATGAGATAACATTAGGTCATTTTTTTTTTTTATCAATTTGTATATAATCTTATTTAAAATGAACAATTATTTCTTGAAGAAAAACTTTCAAACATGTCATAAATCTTTCTAAAGACCAATGGGGTTTAGTGTAAAATAATAACAAAAACAACATAGTATTAGATTAGGGTATGAATTGCATCTCGCGAACGATTCATAAGCAGCAAGTTTTGTAATATGTAACTCATTTAATTGTAGACGTTTTGAACCTAATCTACCTAACCTACAGGTTTAATGGTAACCTGTGGACCTCTCTTTTTTTAATGGAAATTACTTAGACGAGTCATGACACAAGTTTCCATATTTTTTTGTTATCTTTTATTTGCTTAAATATTAGTCAATATACTTGAATATTTGGTTTGTTTATGTATATTTGATATCTGTGTGTTTTTTTTTTTTGTACAAATATTTTATATATGGTTTGAACTTTTTATTAGTTATTTAGTTTGTATTTTATTAGTACATTTATTACATTAAAAATTTATTTAATTATTAATAAGTAACAATTATGACCATCGCAAACCTGACCAATTTAACCTGTTTAAATTACATGTTAATGCAATCCTTAATTCCATATACCCTACTTTACATATTATATCCCCTATATATCTCACACCGACAACTTTGAGAGAAAAAATTAGTTTGAATATTGCCAGAATTATTTATTGACGGTTGCAATGGGGGATGCAACAGTGACTTTTGTCCATTTTTTTGTGATAAAATCAAGTGCGCATGCACGGCGGGCCAAAAAAAGTTTTGGTGCGTATGCATTATATATATATATATATATATATATATATATATATATAAGGGCAGAATCTGTTGATACCAGGTATAAGAGTTAGTTAAATTATACTTTCAATAACTTTTTGTATAATGTAAATTTAACTAATCCAACTGTTGAATTTGATGTATTGATTAATTAGATTAAGTATACAAAATTTTATACAATTCTAAAATTATTTAATAGTTCATTAAATCACTTTATTTTAACGTACAATATGATATTAAAATATATGTAAATATTCAATATTAGACAACATATTTAGAAAGTCCAAATGATGTGAAATTTGATATACATAATCATAAAAATAATATCATCAAATTCAATGGTTGAATTGGTTAAATTTGTATTATACAAAAAGTTATTGAAGGTGTAATTTGACTAACTCTTACACTTGGTGTCAACGAATCTTGCCCCCTCCCCTACACACACATATATATATATAGGTCAGATCTGTTGACACCAGGTGTTAAAGTTAGTCAAATTACACCTTCAATAACTTTTTATATAATGTAAATTTAACTAATCTAACCGTTGAATTATGTGATATTATCTTCATAATCATGTATGTCAAATTTCACATCATTTGAACTTTTCTATATGTGTCATCTAACATTGAATATTTACATGTATTTTAATTTTTTATTGTACGTTAAAATAAAGTGATGTGATGAACTACTAAATAATTTTGGAATTGTGTGAGATTTTGTATACTTAATCTAATTAATAAGAACATCAAATTTAACGGTTGGATTGATTAAATTTGCATTCTGCAAAAAATATATTGAAGGTGTAATTTAATTAATTTTGACACCTGGTGTCAACGGATCCTGAGTGTCAAAGTTAGTTAAATTACACCTCCAATAACTTTTTGTATATCAAATTTTATATAATTTGGACTTTTCTAAATATGTCATTTAACATTGAATATTTATATATATTTTAATTTTTTATTGTACGTTTGAATTAAGTGATGCGATGAACTACTAAATAACTTTGGAATTCTATGAAATTTTGTATACTTAATCTAATTAATAAGAACATCAAATTCAACGGTTAGATCGATTAAATTTGCATTCTACAAAAAGTTATTGAATGTGTAATTTGACTAATTTTGACACTTGGTGTCAACAGATCCTGACACATCACTTTATTTTAAAGTATAATATGATATTAAAATATATATAAATATTCATTGATAGATAACACAGGTTGAAAAGTCTAAATTATGTGAAATTTGATATACATGATCATGAAGATAATATCCTATAATTCAACGATTTGATTAGTTACATTTGCATTGTACAAAGAGTTATTGAATGTGTAATTTAACCAACTTTGACACCTGGTGTCAACAGATCCTGACCTTATATATATGGGTCAGGATCCGTTGACACTAGGTGTTAAAGTTAATCAAATTACACCTTCAATAACTTTTTATAAAATGCAAATTTAACCAATTCAACTGTTGAATTTTATGTTCTTATTAATTAGATTAAGTATACAAAATTTCATACAATTCCAAAATTATTTAATAGTTCATGTCATCACTTTATTTTAATGTATATTAAAGTTTAACTATGTAAGTTAACGAGAGGGACTAAAAACATAAATGAAAAAATTTTGACGGACTAAATCGGTCAAACTTTTTTCGGGGGGACTAAAAACGTAAATCATGATAAAATGAGGGACTACTTTCATAATTTACATTTTTTGTCAATTTTTAAAAAAATTGCCACGTGGCTGCCACGTTAGCCTAGTAGTCCACGTGGCAGCCCATGTGGAGCCACGTCATCATTTAACGGTTCAAGATAACGGTAGAGACTAAAAACACGGACAGAAAATTTATGAGGGAGTATGATCGATCAAAATATTTTTCAGGGACTAAAAATGGAAATTGACAAAAAATGAGGGACCAAAACATAATTAACCCCAAAATATATATAAACATTTAATATTATATAGCATATCTAACAAAGTCCAAATGATGTGAAATTTGATATACATGTTCATGAAGATAATATCACATAATTCAATGGTTGGATTAGTTAAATTTGCATTCTACAAAAAGTTATTGAATGTGTAATTTGACTAACTTTGACATCTGGTGTCAACGGATCCTCACCCTGTATATATATAATTTGATGTTCTTATTAATTATATTAAGTATACAAAACTTTATATAATTTCAAAATTATTTTATAGTTCATTATATCACTTTATTTTAACGTATAATATGCTATTCAAATATATATAAACATTCAATGTTAGATAACATATCTATAAAAGTCTAAATGATGTGAAATTTGATATACATGATCATGAAGATAATATCACATAATTCAACGATTGGATTGGTTAAATTTGCATTTTACAAAAAGTTATTAAATGTGTAATTTGACTAACTTTGACACTTAGTGTCAACAGATATTCTCTCTCTCTCTCTCTCTCTCTCTCTCTCTCTCTCTCTCTCTCTCTCTATATATATATATATATATATATATATATATATATATGATAAGATCCGGTAGCGCCAGGTGTAAGTCTAAAAACTTACACTAAATACAAACCGTTAATAGAAATCAATCTTACAATTTATAATATCTTAATATATATAACAACCTTCACATATTTTGTACCAATCAATTAGTTAAATTTAATCATTTGATTGGATTTAATTGATTATTTGATTGATTTAACTTTTTTCTTTAATTATTTATGAAAATTATTAAAATATTTTTTTTTGCAATTTTTTTTGTAAAAAATAGTAAAATATATATAATTACTTTAATTTTGACATGTTTTATTATCATCAATTAATTAATTTTTTAAATTAAATTCATTGATTAAATTATTTGAGTCAATTGATTGTTTGATTAATGAAATTTTTACAACAATTATTTATATAAATTATTAAATGATTAATAATTTTTTACACCATATTAAATTAATTTGTTATTTACAAATTATTATTACTTTTTATGCCCAATAATATTTATTATTATTATTATTATTACGTAATAATAATATCCTTATATAATCGCTTAATAATTTTGTTTACATGTTGTAATATTAACCTATTATAAATACCGTATTAAAATTTTACAATATGTAATAACTAAAATCTCGCTACAAATTATTAATAGATTAGATAAATGAAATTAATTCACAAATAACATCGTTTATGTAATTTGTTAATAATTTGTAAAAAAACAAATTACGATTCTAGAGAGATTTACAAATTATTAACTTACCTTAATATTAAATTATTATTTATGCCTCTTGTTTAATACAGATTTGAATTAATGATATAAAAATTATTATTAATAATAAATTATTAATATGTTAATAATTTATATAAGGGTTAAACATGTTTTTAGTCTTCCAAAAAATTGATGTGTTTTGGTTTTAGTCCCCCCAATTTTTTTTTCTTAAATAAAGTCCCTCAAATATTAAAAATATCCTAATTAGATCCATGTGTTAAACTCTGCTTAATTTTTCTAGTACATGATGGTCACATCAACTTTCAAGTAAAGTATTTTATTACCTAAAGTGTTAAGTGATAATTTTTAATAAAAAATTGTGTAATTACTTTTACTTTAGTGATAAAAAAATCTGTGATTTAAGGTTAAATATATAATAATTTTATTCAAAAAGTATTTTACTAATATGACCTTGACATAATAGTTGGCATGGACGGCTACATCAGCAAATTAATGGTGACTGTGATGCTGATGTGACCATCATTTAACAGAAAAGTTAAATAGAGTTTAATACAGGGATCTAATTATGGTATTTTTAATATCTAAGGGACTATATTCAAGGAAATTTTTTTTAAGGACTAAAACCAAAACAGGTCTATTTTTGGAAGAGCAAAAACATATTTAACTCTTTATATAAATAATTGTTGTAAAAATTTCATCAATCAACCAATCAATTAACTCAAAACATTTAATTAATTAATTTAATTTTAAAAATTAATTAATTGGTTATAATAAAACATGTCAAGATTAAATAATTATATATATTTTATAATTTACTACAAAAAAATTGTAAAAAAAAAAAATGCTAAATAGCACTTTTGATCCCCATATAATTCTCAATTTGTGATTTTAATATCCTAATTTTTAATTTCGCAATTTTACTCTTCCAATTTTTAAAAATTCGTAATTTTGGTTCTCATATTTTTAATTTCACGATTTTAGTCATTCAATTTTTAAAAATTCACAATTTTGGTCCCTCTAAAATCGAAGATTTTCACAATTTTTAAAATTTAAGTCTAAAATTGGAGGACTAAAATAACAGATTAAAAATAGAAGGACCAAACCCGTAGATTTTTAAAAATTGAAAGACTAAAATCGCATAATTAAAAATAAGGGAACCAAAGTTGTGGATTAAAAATTATAGAGGAACCAAAAGTGCAATTTAGCCTAAATGACATGTTCATAAATAATTAAAACAAAATAAATAAATCAAAAAATCAATTAAATCAAATCAAATATTTAATTGGTTGATTAAATTTAACTAATTGATTGTCTTAGAATAAGTTAAAGTTACTATATATATTAAAATATTATAAACCGTATGCATTATTTTTTGTACTTTCAATCATAGAATGTCAAAAATCGAAATATAATATCAAGTACTTAGGGCCCGTTTGGGGTGGTTGTAAGTTTTTGGTTTTTGGTTTTCAAATCCAATTTTCAAAACAAAACGCGTTTGGCTAAAATGGAACCGAAATAGTTTTTCACTCAATTTTAAAATACTTTTACATTTATTTTCAAAACTAAGGAAAAAAGTTTGGTGAATCTAGTTTTTAGTTTTTAAAAAAGTACACATCATTACATTTAACAATGGCTCTTCCCACCACCATCATTAACACCACCACCGCCACTGCTACTACTACTACCATCCCCACCACAACCATCAGCACCATTACCACTGTCACAATCATCGTCACCACCACCACTACTGACACCTTTGTTGCCACCACAAAAACATACCCTTAAACTAATTTTAACAAAATTAAAAATAATTCAAAATAATTTTATTTTGAAACCAAAAATTTGAGAAAAAAAACTAAAACTAATTTTTAAAAACTAAAAACTAGTTGCAGTTTTTGAAATTTTCGAAACTCACAACTAAAAATCACCTCAAATGGGTCCTAAAAGAAGTGTTTTCGGTATTAAAAAAAATGCCAACGAAACTTGTACATATATTTTTTTGATATCCAACGAAACTTGTATATTTCCACCATTCTTTTTAAGAACGTTTATCAAACATGCAGTGTATAATGCAATTGCATATTACTGTGCCTTTGAAATTCTGTCGTGACTTTTTTTTTAGGTGGATTTCTGTTGTGACTATCGTTAGGAGTGTGGAGCATCTATTGAAGACATGCTCCAAAACTTGAAGTTGCTCGTGCTCAATCACTTTCTTACTCTTTGACAACTTCTTTCAAACCACACTCATTGGTAAATTAGCAATGAGTTTGATACGTTCAGAAATATTAGTAATGCATTTTTTTAATAAGAAAAGAGATCAAATTACACATGTGTAATTTATATAATTATTACATTAATATATTTATTATTATTAATTAAAATTTATATAATTGTATGAATTTTATTTCATAATTTATAAGTCATATGTATTGTTTTATCAGTTTCGATAAACTTTTATAAATAATAAAAATTATGTTAAAAAGTATAATATTAAAGGGAGGAATTAAATGACACCAGTGTAATTATAAAAGAGTTACACCAAATCCAAACCATTAATACAAAATGATTATACGGTTTATAATATATATATATATATATATATATATATAGGGCAGGATCCGTTGACACCAGGTGTAAGAGTTAGTCAAATTACACATTTAATAACTTTTTGTATAATACAAATTTAATCAATTCAACCGTTGAATTTGATGATATTATCTTTATGATAATGTATATCAAATTTCACATCATTTGGACATTTCTAAATATGTTATCTAATATTGAATATTTACATATATTTTAATATCATATTGTACGTTAAAATAAAGTGATTTAATGAACTATTAAATAATTTTAGAATTGTATGAAATTTTGTATACTTAATCTAATTAATAAGAACATCAAATTCAACGATTGGATTGGTTAAATTTGCATTATACAAAAAGTTATTAAAGATGTAATTTGACTAATTTTTACACCTGGTGTCAATGAATCCTTCCCTTAATATATATATATATATATGGAGAGGGATCAAATGACACCGGTGTAACTTATACCAACTATTACACCATTTAATAACTTTAAATTGGATAATTTTATCTCAAAACCCACTGTTGGATTGAAAGTTCCTTTAACATAGATCATATGTACAAAATTTTATATTAATCCAAAATTATTTAATACCTTATTCATATAGATCAAAATGGATGTAATATATACTTTTTAAAATATAGTAAAACATGAGTCATTTGATTACCTTCTTATGTAAAATATATACTTCTTAGCAAAAAATGTAAAACATTTTAAATATATTTTAATTATAAATATTAAGTAAAATTTATGTAAATTTTACTCAAAAGAAAACAATTCATTTTTTTAGTGACAAAACAGTGCAAATGAAAAATAGTATATACGGAGTTGTAAAATAAAATGTTAATTTTTTAATTGAAACAAAACAGTGCAGGTTTATCTGCGTTGTTAAATTTGGACTGAATTCCATTCGACCATTTTTCATTGCCGAGGTTGAAAAAAGCTTTCACGGCCCAAAAGGGGAAAAAATTTTCCGGCCTTCTCAACCTAAGGTTCTTTTTCTAATGGGCCTGTATTTTTCTAATTAGCTCATGAGGCCATGACGAGTCAAAAATTTTCCAAATCTAACTATCAGAAGACTAATCGGATTATTGTAACTATTACCCACCATAATGACCATGATCATGGCACTCCTTGACAGGGAATCCTTGGGAGGAGAAAAAAAGAAACAAGACAATTTAGCTTGGAGAATGGGCAAAATCTAATAAATAGATTGCGATCTATTTTGAGCTATATAGATATTATAAATTTAATGGTAAGTAATAGTTCTACGATTATTCAGAGCAAAATTAGATGAAATTAGGTAAACAAGAATTATAATAGTTTTTTAACTTTTGTAACCAATTAAAAATAATAATTTATTTATTGACCCAAAAGTTAAGCAATGTGATTTTCATCATGCATATACTTTTGATCTCTCGTCCAAAGTTACAAATTAGACTAATTTATAGATCGTATTTCTCACAATAAAAAATGTTTTTACTTGATTCACCATATATATATATATATATATAGTAACTTTAACATATTTTGTGACAATCAATATTAGTTAATTTTAATCAATCAATTAAATTATTTGATTTGATCTAATTGATTATTTAATTGATTTAACTCTCTATTTTAATTATTTATAAAAATTATTAACAAATATTTTTTTTAATAATTTATCCAATAATAAATAGTAAAAAATATATATAATAACATTAATTTTAAAATACTTTAATTATTTAAATGTCTTTTTTTCATTCAAACAATATATTGTCTTGGAACTTATATTTTCTCGGATTTTATATATAAATGACTCTTTTATATTTTAATTATACTATTATATAAATTAATACAAACTAATATGTTAATTTAAATAATTTAAATATTTTAAAATTAATGCTATTATATATTTTAATAATTTATATAATTAAACTTATATACAAATTTCAATATTAAATTAAAAAATATATACTAACATACATTTGTTCATTCAAACAACATATATTATATCGGATCTTATATATAAATGTCTTTCTTATATTTTAATTATGTTATTATATAAATTATTGTCTGTTAATTTAAATTATTAAAATATTTTAAAATTAATGTTATTATATATTTTTTAATAATTTATATGATTGAACATATAGATAAATTTCAACATTAAATTAAAAATAATATATTAACATACTTTCGTTCATTCAAATATTATATATATTATCTCAAATTTAATATATAAATGTGTTTCTTATATTTTAATTATGTTATTATATAAATTATTACAAACTAATCTGTTAATTTAAATCATTTAAATATTTTAAAATTAATTTTATTATATATATTTTAATAATTTTTATAATTAAACATATACATAAATTTCAATATTAAATTGAAAAAGAAAAGCATATTAACATATGTTTTATATAGTTTGAATAAATAAAAAAGACATTAAATAATTAATATATTTTAAAATTAATGTTATATATATACATACATACATACATATATATATATATTACTGGAAAATTGTAAAAAGAAGTAATTTTTTAATATGTTAAAGTTAACTAATCAATTACTGTATATATAATGATATTATAAATCAATTAATTATACCAGTTTTAAAAAGTTAAATCAATCAAATAATTAATTAAATCAAATCAAATAATTTAATTAATTAATTAAAGTTAACTAATTGATTGTCACAAAATATGTTAAATTTACTATATATATTGAGATATTATAAGTAGTAGGATCATTTTGTATTAACGGTTGGATTTGATGTAACCTTTTTAGAATTACACCGGTGTCATTTGATCATTCTTTTAATATTAATTCCAAATTTTTGATAACAACAAATCAATTTAATATTTGATGTGCACATGCACTATATTAAAGACCTATTTGACTTATAGTTGTTTAAGTCGTAAATTAAATTTATTTTTTCATAATGTTAAGGACCAAATTAACGTTTTTTTAAAATGTCAATGACCAAAATAATTAACAATGTCAATATCAAAAAATCAAATTAACGTTTTATTCTAATAAGTATCACCCAAAACAACTAATGGTTTCTATTGATTTCATAACCCATAGCTAGAATTGCTTAGGGACTCATAAATTTGATTATAAAACTTATATTGAAATAAATTTGACTAGCAATACATATGCGTCGAGCGTGACAAAAGAAAAAATTATCACATAATGACATATATCGTAAATTTGATTATAAAACTTATTGAAATAAATTAAAAACTTATTTTAATAAATTATGTAAAAGAAATAAAAAGAAGTTGAAAAAACTTATGAGAATTATAAATTATTTTCGTAAGTTTTCTCAAAATCCTTTTAAACACTCTCGTAAATGTGAGAATACGAGCTTAATTCAGTGAACTGTTAGCTAAATGAGTAAAGGTCCATTAACTCTTTGATAATATATTTTGTAAATACATATAAAATATAAACACTATCTTGTGCATTGTAAAAGTATTTAAAAATACGTATAAAATTAAAAAAAAAACATAGATTATAATAATGTTAAAGAAAAAATATTTTATTTATAATAAAAAATAAAATTAAATGTTGATGATATAAAATAATCGTATATGCTAATTTGTGATTAAATGATGATATAAATTACATTTACATCATTGATGCATGTATTACTAATCCATAAAATTTATCAAAAATAAAAGTTAAATGTGAAGAATTCTGAAGGCCTTTTTTTATGCTGGTTAATGTATATTTTGAATATTCATTTTCAATGTAAGAGTTATTCACTAAAATTCCATAGATTCCATGTGTGGATTCACCGACACTGTTACCTTCATTTTCGTCACATTCAAGTCATCCATTGACTTTAGTACCATTGTTAGGTTGAAAAAGTCTGAAATGGCAATGGAATATGTTTTAAGAGGCTATGCTAGGAGCTACAGGTGGGTTTGGACAAACAACTAAATCGTTAAATTTATATAACTACCGTAATAACCCGTAACTTGCACGAGTATTGAGTTTATAGTATATAATTTACAATTTTTTTATATTATTATGGTTTTTCTAATATTTATTAATTATTTTGTTTAATTCTTTATAAATTTGTGATAGTAAATATATATTTATAAATATTTAAAGAATATATAGAATAATTATAAATATTAATATAAATTTGAATTTAATATTTACACGCGTCTTATATCATTTTAATTTATATAAATGCATTTTAAGAAAATATCATTTTTATAAATATATTTACATTTGTATGTAACTTAGATATATACATAATTTTAATAAGAGATATCAATAATAAAATGTTGTTTATAGAATAATTTTTTTTTAATAATTTTAAGTTGGTTTAGTTCATTTGTAGTTCTATTTACATGTAACATTTTTACTTCTTATTTAATGAGTTTTTATCCTGATTTTTTAGTTTTTAATAAATTTTAACCAATGGTAGGATGTGTGTTAAAAAGAGTGTATTAGATAGTGTGTTGCTAGTACTCTTCAAAAAAATAATTAAGTTCTTTAAGTATGTTAGTTATAATTGAATTCATGATTATATGCATGAATGCATGCATTATATATATGAGCTTTAATTGACAATTAACTTTTTTTTATAATAAGCATTAACACTGACTTTTAAATTTAATTTGTATTAGAATAACTTTGTATATCAATTTAAATATTCATTATATTTCAAAGAAGAAGTAAAAAACAAATATTTTAGCCTGATGAAAAGATAAAAGACTTGAGCTAAGTTTTGTGGGTATTTATAAATTAGGTGATAATTTTTGTATGGTTTTTAAGTTTAATTTAATTCAATTTAATTTTGAATTTATTACATTACTAAAACATTTATTATAAATTAAATGATTCATAATAGTAACAACAATAATGTATAAAGGTTAAAATACATTGCAAAATAAATAAGCATAATTTATAATCATTCATATATTAATAGTAACAATAAATATTTATAATAAATTAATAAATATTGAAAAATGTCAGGTATTTTTTTTTCAAATATTATATGTTATTTTTTATTTATGGATTGGTATTTTTACTTTATTTATAATTTAAGTGTGATATTTTAAGCATAAATTAATGAATTAATATATGATATTTAAATGTGATAATTATATAATGTTGAAATTTTAAAAAATATATAAAAGCATTCTATGTGGGTTGAAAGTAATTTTAATTACTTTTAACTTAAATACACTATAAATTTGAATCAAAATATATATTAATACTATCAATTAATGTAAATCTAAATTATATATGTTAGTCATAATTACCTTAATTGATTGAGATAAAAATGTATACTGGTCGTAATTACCTTCATTAATATAATTATGTATTTTTATGAATTAACAAAAGTTAGCTACCTTAATTAATATATAAATATATATTTTTATTTAAAAAATAGGTATAAATATATTTTTGATCCCTATCAATAATATTATAATATCATTATGAATTTCAAAGTGTCATTAATTTTTTAAGTATTTTTTAAATTTTGTTATAATTGAAACTAAATTAAATAAGTAAAAAAATTATAATCAAGACTATATATATATATATATATATATATATATATAATAATTATAATAATAATTTTATCATATTTAAAATTTAGATACTCTAGATCACAAATAATTTTTTTTTAGGTTGTTTGTAATATATTTTTCTCGTAACTAATTATTATCAAGTGATTTTTTTGCATTATTTTAATATAATTTATTGACAAAATTTGTAAAACTATACAAACATTTTAAAATTTAAAATATATATAGAGAAAATTTTAAAATAATATATATTGATCATAATTATTCTAATTAATTTAAAATAATATAATTACCATAACTTAAAATAATCTTAACTATTTAAATCAGAACATATATATAATGATCATAATTATCTTAATTATTTCAAATCATAATATATACTCATTGTAATTACCTTAATTACTATAATTATGTAGTTTTATGAATTAAAAAATAAAATAAAAATTTTAGTAATATTTTGGTAGGAAAAAATCAATGTGATGCTATCATGTGGCATGTACATATGTAGCAAAACCTTTGTTTATATAATATGATAATAATAATAATAATAATAATTACCTTAATTTAAAACATTCTTAACTATTTTAATTAAAACATATATATGATGATCATAATTACCTTAACTATTTCAAATCAAAATATGTAGTGATTGTAATTACCTTAATTGTTATAATTATGTATTTTTATGAATTAAAAAATAGAATAAAAAATTTTAGTATTATTTTGGTTGGAAAAAATCAATGTGGTGTTGTCACGTGACATTTGTATACGTGACAAAACCTTTGTTTACATAATATAATAATAAGTTATAATTGATCATTAAGCATTATGTTAGCATTTACCGTAATAAAATAACTTATTATCATTATAATATATATTTATAGTAAGTTGTTATAAAATCATGATAATGAACAAAAAGTTACCATAATTATAAAAAAAAAACATTTCATAAAATTTAATAAATTAACTATCATATTATATAAAATCAAAATTCAATTAAGATTTACTGATTTAATTGATTAATGTAATCAAAATAGATACTTGTTATAATTATCTTAATTACTATAATTTTACTATAATTAATGAGTTTAATAGTCATGTACTGTTAATGTAAAAAAATTTATATTGTCAATCAATTAGAAGTCATTATTGATATGACTTTTAAAGTATTTATTATAAAAGTCAACAAATTTACAATAAATGGTAGTTTGTGATTGGATGACAGTGTAAAACTATTTTACACTGTCAGTATATGACTTGTTTTCTCTAATTAAATATAATAGTGTGTTTATATGAATTAAAAAACAAAACAAAAAAAAAAAGATGAAATTTAGGTAGGAAAAGAATAAATATGGTGATGCCACGTGGCATCTGCATACATAGCAAAATCTTCTTTTATAATATATAATAGATAATAGATAGATTTATTTTTTTATGAATTTTCAATTATTTATTTATCCAAACATTAATTATTTATGTAATTAAAATTAATTAGACATCTTATAAGTATCCAATATTGACTAAAGTAATGCTAATTAATATAATTTAATTTAAAAACGTATCGATAATCATAATAGAATTGAAATTGAAATTGAAATTGAATTGTATTTATGACAATAATTTAATTACAATTTCATGGACCTTTATATTTATGGAAATTTAGAATCATTATAAATAATGAGATTGCTTTCTTAAATTATAACATTTACACTACCAACAAATAATGGTCTTGCAAAAAGGAAACTAATTATATAAAAAATACCAATTATATAATTATGGAAATTTTAAAAAATTAATATCTTAAATTAATTTATAATAATTATACTTACAAATTAATTTAAAATTATACTTGAAAATCTATACACGAATATATTCCCAAATTATACTTAAAATAGATAATTATAATTATTTTGGTTCTTGAAACTTATATTAAATTATTGTCATAAATAATAAAATGTAAGTAAAAAATTATTGATTCAGTATAAATTATTTATGGATTTCTATTTAGGAAAAAATTAGGGTGAATGTAAGCAAAATATTATTGATTAAGTATATAATTTTTTTAAAAATGAAAAATACTTGTTAGTTTATTCTTAATTTCAAAAATAATTTAGAAAACTATATATATTATTCTCGTTAGTTATTAACAATTATTTAAGTCAAATGTCCCATAGAATTTTTAATTATAATTAAGGTAGTTATTTAAAACATAGGTATTTAATAGAATTTTCAAATTCAAAATTCAAATATAGCTATTCAAAACTCATTAATGTAATAATTATAATGATTACAATTATGGTCTATAACTGAACCAAATATTTACGAAACATCATATAATGACATGTGTTATCCGAATTTCTCTGTAAATGACACATGTCATCAAAATCTTGAAAGTTACTCTTGATTTATCACTTGTAATCCAAACCTGCGAATGGATTTTCAAATTTATTTATAATGATTATTATTTTACTTATTTCTTTCTAATAAAAGGCCTCTGCACCATGTTCAACTTAAATTTTATATATATATATATATATATATATATATATATATATATATATATATATATATATATATTGTTCTTTAAAAAGGGATATGATAATTATGTATTTATGTTTTTTTTTAAAGGCTTCTGCTACATCAACCTGCACATTCAGCTTCGAAGTACACGCTTATCTATCCACATAACTAAAATATCAGACATCCAACCCATACGTGCCTGTATATACATCTTTCAAAGAACATTTCAAACAATTACAAAAGTTAATGTTTAAGACTTGTGCTTAGTAAGCAGGTACGGATATCCTTTCAAGTTTATATTACAAAGAAGAAAATGATAATTAGTGTGTGCCTTTACTAATTACGTCTTTATATTTTGAGGTTGATTTTTAATAGTTTATTGAAGTTTTTTAGTCCAAAGTTTATTGAGGAAAAAAAAATGCTTATTCTTCACAACTGTTATGGGAACCTAAGACATACGTTTTGGATTGGACCTGACAAGTGGAAACGTACATATACTTAACCTTGAGGCCCCTTGGACCGAAAAATTAGAAAACAAGACCTCGAGGCCGATGTATCAAATAATCTATTAGAGGACAATGTTCTTTTAAAATAAAATTATTTTTAAAGTTATTGCATAATGATATATCTACTGTTATTTTAATTCAAATTTATATTATTATCTTAACTTACTAAATTTAAAGGTGATTTGTTCCACTTTTCTTGGTAACAAGAGAGAAAGAAGAAAAATATATTTTTTTTTGCTTACTTAATTTTAAAACAAATTTACATTAATTTTTTTCTAAAAAAAAAAATTAGTCTGGTGTTGGGAGGATCTAGCTGGATTACGGGCAAATGGTTAGGTGCCACGCTTTGTAATTTGTTATATGTTTTTATCATGAAAACTTCAAATAGGAAAGAGCAGGTTGAAAGAAAAGAAACGAAAGAAAGAAAAAGGACGGGGAAAGGGGAGGAGAAAGTAAAGGAGAAAAATAGAACATAAAGAAAGTGAAGCTATTATCATGTCAAGGGCATGAAAATTAAGAATAGTTAGATTGTGTTTGGTTGAGATGAAATAGGGATGAGGAAAATAAGGAGGAAAGAAAGAGGGAAAAAAAAAATAACTTCAAATTTTTTGTTAGACATGAAATAGGGAGAAAGAAGATTATGTTTTTAAAAAATTGTTATTTACTATTATATTTTTCATTGGATATTTCTCACACCTTATTACAGGTTATTTCATTAAGGTTTAATTACCTTTTTGGTTCTTATAGTTGTGTAAACTTTATTTTTTGGTTCTTATAGTTGAAAATAATTCTTTTTACTCTTTATACATGTACTTTCGATACCAATTTGGCTCTTACTGTTTTAAACCGCCACAAATTGAATAAAAAACGCCAAAAATGTCAATTTGTGACAGTTTTGCACCTCCAATTTTCATTTTATGACGATTTTCTTTCACAAAGTTAAGACACACTTGACGGCGAGAACTAAACCGGTATCGAAAGTGCATGTATAAGGACCAAAAGGAATTATTTTCAACTATAAAAACTAAAAGGTAAAGTTTGCGCAACTATAAGGACCAAAAAAGTAATTAAACCTTTTGTCAATAAAGTCGTTGACAAAGAATGGAGCACTAGCCAACAAAACCGAGCAAACTTCAATCTTATAGGGATCAACTTCAATCCTTTAACCCTTTTGATTTCATGATTAGAATTTTTTTTCTTTTTTAGTTTTAGTTAAGTGTTTTCTTATATATTAAGAAATTGATATTTAGTAGAAATATCCTAAGCACCAAGAGCAATAACTAATACACTTGAAAATTATCAAAGTCTTGTTATCAAATGCACCCAATTATGTTAAACCATAATAAAGTGTCAAATGTTAGTGGGAGAAAAGGAAACATGAAAATGTGAAACTAGTTAATCATCAGTTGTTTTGTTACCAATTGAGAAACTCTTTATTACTATTATATTAAAAGGGTAAAATTGTCTTTATCAATTTGTCCAACAATTTTTTTCTCCACTCTTCAATTCAACCTAACAAATGAAAATAAATTATTTCCCTCCATACTTTTTTAATTCCATCAATCCAAACAATATATATTTTTACTTTTGCTTCCTTCCTCTCCATTTCTTTCCTTTTCATTTCCTTCCCTATCCAAACAAAGTGTTAAGTTCAAAAATCATAACCATATTGTGTGTGTTTAGCAAAATGAATAGTAGCTAAGTTAACTAAAAGGTTAAATGTTAGTTAGAAGTTAAAAGTTGATAAGTTAATTGATTGAATTAAAAGAATTTAACAAAGTTAATTAAACTAGTTGATAAGTTAATATAAAAGAATAAATTGTGATAATAAAGCGAAGATAAAAATAAAAAAATATAAACTCAAATGCTTCGTGAACTGGTACAAAAAAGGTGTTTTATGTTGACAATCTATATCAGTTCCTTAGAAATTGTGTAGCATGTGAAATGATGACATTTTTGTAATATTGAGACAAACATTCTAGATATGTTGACAAATAATCGATCTAGAATTAATTAGATGCTTTTTCAATTTTTTAAATTCCAAACTAGACTATCAAGATTGGTCTTATTCTAAATGATGTAAAAAGTCAATTTCTCGATCGAATTATATTATAATTGGTTTAGAATGTTGACACATTTTAAAAAAATTATAAATTCCATGTTAGATTTTTTACATTAGTTATATTTTAATCGATCTATAAAGTTAGTTCCTTGTAAAATCAATTTAGAACGTCTTATTAAACCTCATTTTTGTACTTCCATAACTCTTTCATTCCTAAATAGTACCTCTTGTCTTTGTTGCTCTTGTTCTTATGCCCTTCGTTCTTACCTTTAGTTCATCACTATTGTTACTGTATTTGTTTGTGTGTGTTAGTGTGTGTGTTTGTCATTATGTGTTTGCTTTCTTTTAGTGTGTTTGTCATTGTTTGTGTGTGTGTTCTCTATTACTACTTTTGCTCTCTATTAGTGTATGTGTGTGTTTGCACGAACTGTGTTTGCTCTTTATTACTATGCTTGCACCAATACGTGACCCTTTTAAACTTGGTCATGGCATTTTACTTTCTTATTGTTTTTATCAAATCCTAGTTGAACGTTATTACATTGACAATGATACATCATTTGTCTAATATTTAGGCTATTTTTCATTGTGTGTCTAAATCTTTTTAATGATGGTATGTCTATACATCATTGAGCATTATGCATTTGTTGAAATTCCTTTTTCTTGATGGTATGTTTATTACAATAATGTGCTTTGCATTATGAATAATGTATATATATTGACAATACATAGAGGCTTATTAGCCAACAAATTCTAAGTTAGGTTGTTACTCTACCAACAATAAAGGTAGATGCGGCACACAGTTGAAGGACTTGGTCCTCAGCCACGATGGTGATGATGATAGATTTTTGATTGAATTTAAGCCATTCGGAAAACAACAAGGGTTAAACAAGGAAAAATTTAAGAGTTTTGTGACCCTTTGAGGATGAAGTAAGTTAAGCATGCTCAAGAAAAAACGGGACAATGTAAAGAAGCGTGTGAAGGAGAGATTTGACAAAGTATCACTATATATGACTTCTATCTATTTTGTAATTATATACACATATTAGTTCATTGTATTTGTGTATTGTAGATTACCTACAATGTTCCAAAATATGAAATGTTGAGAAGGAAATTCATTCAATATGCTAGGAAACACTAAAAGGCCTTCAAGACATATCTTACCAATAGATATATCTTCGGTGAGCTAAAAGGCGTTGATTATTGCGAGGAGTATCTATTTTCCTTCATCACTCTCTCTTAGTTATAATATTGTTTCATTCAGACATATCAACATTTGTCACTACCAAAATACTTTTTTGAATTATTATGTTAACATTATGCTATTTATTTTAATTACTACACTTTCATTTTACTTTTTTAAAAAACACTTGATCTTCATTGACAAAAGTTCAAAATTATAAAAAATTATTTTTCAAAGAAATACTATTTAAACTTGAATTATATAAAAATTAAAAAGTAAATATTTTATTTCTTAAAAAATAAAAAACTCAGGCCCGTTCGAGGTGGTGTTGAGTTTTTAGTTTTTAGTTTCAAATCTTATTTTCAAAACAAAACGTGTTTGGATAAAATAGTTTCGAAATCATTTTTAATGCATTTCCAAAATGGTTTTAAGTCTTTTGTCAAAATCATGAAAATTGGTCTCTTGTTTTGAGTTCTAAAACTATGTCACCAGCAATGTCAAGATCATGTTTATTATTATTACGAAAATAATAATAATAATTATTATTATTATTAAAATTCTTCTTCTTCTTATTATTCAAAATAATATTGTTATGATTAAAATTATTATTATTATTATTAAAATTCTTCTTCTTATTATTATTCAAAATAATATTGTTATGATTAAAATTATTATTATTAAAACTATTATTATTATGATTAAAATTATTATATTACTAAAAGTATTATTATTATTGCTGTTAATATTATTATTTTTAAATTTAATTTTACTTTTTATCACTATTGTTTATGTGATTTTTGCATAATAGGAACTTAAAAAAAAGAGAAAATAGGTCATGCACGAACAATGTAAAGTAGTTTTACAATGTCATTTAATCACAAATCACCATTTATTGTAAGTTTGTTAACTTTTATAATAAATACTTTAAAAGTCATATCAATGGTGATTTCTGATTGGTTGACAGTGTAAAACTTTTTACATTGATAGTGTATGACCATTAAACTCTGAAAAAAAATACATGATTTGTGAAAGAATTTTTCTTGTCAAGAACTTTTTAAAGAAAAATTATAAGATTGATGGTAACTTTTTAAAATGAAAACTAAAACATGAAAATTGGTTTTGATTTTTTAAAATTTTAAAACTTAAAATTAAAAAGCACCCTGAATGGGGCCTTAATTAATTGTTTTTTAATATTTTTCCAAAAGGAAAGAAACATTTTAGAATACATAAATAAATATCACAATATTCATTGTTTTCAAATGTAATATCTTAGAAAAGATTTAGCAAAATCACCAAGTTCAATTTCTTTATAATATATATTTGTCAATTGATTTCTATTATTTCATTTCATATAATAAAAATATTTATAAATAAGCATAAAATTAAAAATTTATTATCCTAATTTTTAAGATAATAAATATTTTGGAATGAAATAAAATATGAAAAATTATTATTATTTCAAAACATATAGCTAACAAATTTCAAGTTTTAACTAAATAATTAATTGTGTTATTATGTATCATCTTACATTTATCATCTAATTTTACCAAATTCGTAGTTTTAAAATTTTAACCGTCAACTAGCTTGCTTATTGTTAGTTTTATGAAACATATATTCAAAAAATGCTACCAAAACATTTCAAGTTAATAAAATAATTTTTTTTTGAAGGCAATAAAATAAACTTATTTAGGAAAGCATGTCTAATGTTTTCAAGCTACTTTTTAAATCAGTCAAATAAAGTAAAATCAACTTATTATACTCTTCCGCGGTTTCTATCTTTTATATTTATAAATTAGAATAATTATTTAGTTTGAGAGAGCTCCACTCTTTTCACTTTTTTTCATATTTGATTTTATTTAAATTCTTTTTTCTTAAACAAAGGTGAACTACACTTCTCCCTTATGCAAATGTTCTTTATTCTAAAAAATTTCCCTTTTAAGATTTTTGTTTTTCCTCTATTATCTACTTATTTAAATTTTTTCATCTCTTACTTAATTCATTCATCTCTTTCTTGATTAATTTGTCTCTCATATCTGATTTCATGGAATTTTTTTTGATTTCTTGGGATAAATTATCTTTACCTCTTCTAATTATTCTTATCCTTTTTAACTTTTTTGTGACTAAAATTTAGAAAGAGGGGATGATGTTCTAGTCGAAGGCAAAGAAAGTCTTCAGACTCAAAGAATGCTTACTAACAAATAAGGGCGAAAATAAGGCAGGCTAGGCTTTGGTAGGCTTAAGCCTGGCCTTTTATTAAAAAGATAAGGTTTGAGTCTGTCTTTTTTACCTGTCATAGGCCTTTTTTCAAGGTTTGGGCTTGGCCTGTAAATCTACTTAAAAACCTATTTTCTTATACAACTTATAAAAAGGCAAGTAGGCTTGCTGCCCTGAAAAGGCCTATTAATAATTACACATTCTTTTATATTATTATATGTAATGTATGTATTATATATAATTTAACATAATTTATAATATAATAATATTTTATTATATACATATATAAATAAGTTGGCCTATTAAGCTTAATAAGCTTTTTTCAAGGCCCGATCTTTTTACCTAAATTGGCTTTTTAAAAAGTCTAAGCCTAGTCTTTTTAATAAACGAGCCAAACTAGTCAAGCCTTATGCTAGCCAAGCTATAGGTCCCTAATAGGATGCCTGACCTATTTTCACCCTTATTTACAGAGGTATTTACATTTATCCCATCCTAAGGAGATGAATATGGGCTTAAACCTACAACTTGTCAGATGCAAGACTTTACCTTGTTCCACTCGACCAACCCCTTGGAGTCTATCTTTTTTTAACTTGCATACTGATTTAAATTCCTTTAATTATCTCTTACCTTATTTAAATTTTGTATCTATTTAAACTATTTTGTTTCTCTCACTTTCGATTTCATGAAAATAAATTATCCCTGATTTCTTAGGAATAATGATAAATCAATATCCTTTTTCTTGTTATGAAGATAACAATTTATTGTTTCTCTATTTAAATTTCTCATGCATTACTATCATCATTAACTGGAATCACAAGAATTCGAGTTATTATTGAATTTTAATGATTTCAATTTAGTATGTTGACAATTTTAATTATTATGTTTAGATATATTTAATGTTATTCTGTAAACAAATTTATTAAATTTTATCAAGGTCATTTGAGATATATTTACTTCAATTACACGATATGAATAGTTTTTCACTTTTCATGCTAAATAATTATAATAATAAAATTTACATGTTAAATTTGATATGTGTAATATACGAACCAAAGTACTAATTTTTTAGATGAACTCGAGGTGTCCCCTAACCAGAAGTCAAAGACTAATGCCTTAAGGTACCAAAATTCATTTAAGGGGTTAATCTTTCTCAATAAATATTTTTCTTTACACAAAGATCCGAGGGTTGAATTATTAACCACATACTCAAAGCACAACCATGTCACACTAGGACTAAAATACTAATTATATATGTACAATCCTTGAATGATTTTATTGATGTATCTAGTTGAATCATTCAATTAATTAGTTAATTTCTACAATAAATCATTGAATCTCCTAATTACTGCATTCAAAACGAACTGGGCGTCCAAATTAATAAAATAAAAGATGTAAAATAAATAATTGGCACCTATGTTTAGGTAAAAAAAAAATGTAAAATGGCTTTCGAATTCCAAACGTGAAAACAAACCTTTTTGGGAGATCAATTTTATACATAGATAAGAATGATGAATAATTTATACCCGTAGATATATGCAAATAAAACCTACTATAAATATTAAATTGGTATTTGTTTATTAACGAGACAGAAACAGGTAGTAAAGTACCCGTATCTGTACCCATATGTACTCGCACTTTAGAATTATTTAAATACTTTTAATAATTTATGAAATAAATTAAATCAATTTGTTTTTATTATAAATATATAATTAAAATTATTTATTTTTAGTATAAATATATGTTACAAAATTAGTTTTTTAGTATAAATATATGTTTTGAAAATATTTTTTTAGTTTAATTTTATTTTTTACTTTTTTGTTTAAATTTTTTATTTTAACAAAAATCCACGAATACTCATAGATACCTGTTGATATATATATAAAATTCGTGTACGGGCAAGTATGGGAGGACTACTACCCATGTCCACCCCATCTTGTTGACATTCCTATACATAGGTTGCCCGTCAAATTTTATACACAGATTATTTTTATATTTCTGAAGAAAAAAAATATAAAGGGTGTGTTTCACAAAATAAATAAATAACTTAGTTAAATATTGAAACCTGAAGGCCAATAAATTAACTGACAAATTTAAAATATTTGATAAAATTATAATTAACTGTTGAATTAGCTAATAAATTTAAAATAATATAATATGATTAATTGACTACAACTTGAAAATTTGTAACTATATATTTTTAAATAATTATCAATTCTCACATTTTAATATATTTTAAATATTTCTTATATTTGAAAATTAGATTATTTTTTTAATTTTATTTTCATTTTTAAATATATCTATTAAATGAAATGGTATGAATTTATATTTTAATATATAATATATTTGAACAATTTTATATTATAAAAATGATATTTGACAAGAGCGTGAGACTAGGTTAAAGGTTTCTCTGTACATAAAAAATAAAAGAGAAATTCCAATAAAATAATAATAATAATAAAATTTAAAATAATAAAATAAGTTAAGAACTTATTAACTCAAATGTTAAATGAAATAACATTGTAAATTAATAAAACAAGTTCTTTACCACGTAATTTTACTTTTGTCAAAGAAGCTTTTAAATGAGTCAAATAAGTTAAAAATTAGCTTATTTATCTTATTAAATACACTCGTAGAGGAATATATTGAAAACCTTTTTTTATTTTATTTTAGAAATAATATTAAATTGTAAAATAAAAATACAAATTATATACAAATAACTTCGTTGCATTAACATGGTAGAGTTTCACGATAAGCACATTGTAGCAGAAAGGCAGGAAACATACGACAATTTTGTAACGAAAATTTTGTCGATTCCCTATTGATCTTTTCTAATGGACAAATTACACCCTTTCAATCTTCAGTACTCCAACTCACCCCGGATTAAGCAAGCTACATAGGATCAAGGCTGTCTTGATGTGTCGAAAGCGATGAGCCAGCCATGACTCAGTTTCAACTTTCACGTTCGCCCTCACCTTACTTTAATTAATTCATTTCTACTGAGTGAGAAATCAGAAGGCTTCCAATGTGATAAAAATCACAACATGCTAGCTCTAACAAATCATTATCGCTTCGTACTCACAAAAAAAAAAAAAAAAAAGCCCACTATTGCCATTCCAGTAAAGTTTTTGTGAAGCAAAGACATCACATGATGGAACAAAAGGCCACCCCTTTTTTTAATTCTATTCCAACCGTCATTACTATCAGAAAGTAAACACACACACACACACACATACACCCTCCAAGTTGTTAAACGCTTATTTTATTAATCCTTCATTAAGCATTTGATCTATCTTATCAAAAATCTGACTATTTCTTCGATAAGAATAGTACCCTACGGGGCCTCCCCTTTCTACCCGGATTCTTCGTTCTCTTCACCAACGAAGATAAGTCTTTCATAATAAAACAAAAATATACTTATCTTCACCCAAAATGTTAAAAAGGAAAATAAAACAGCACATAAAAATTGAAGGATTCTCTTTCCCCTAATATCCCCCGGTCATCACGGAACTAACTCCAGGACTCACAGAAATTGCAGCGTTTATATTGGCGTCTTTCAAGTTTCAACTGTGTCTACGAAAAATCGATTTCATTCTTCACGCGATTGAAAGAAAAGACAATGATGAAGATAACGAAGCGATTTAAATTATTATCATTATTATTTATGTATTTTTATCAAAAAGAAGGACAGTTGAGAGACCTGGTGAAACATAACCAGAGCACAAAAACGGAATTGAAGCACTTTAGTACTTTCAAAGGCGAAAGCCGTTGGTCCACAACCAAATCCCGAAAAACACACAACTGGGTTCGCGTTGCAAGTTGCAACAACTAACTAGGAATGCTTCTAGTATATCGAGCCTAGCAACAATTTGGTACTACCATGTAACAGACAGTTGGTGAAAACATAAATTATAAGCTATCATTGTACCATCAAAAGCATTTGATCTAACAATGAACACAACGAAATGCTCTCACCTACTATAAAAAAAATAAAAATGAAAAATAATAATAATAAAAGAAGACTTTACCCAATCGCAGAGAACAAGCAATTAAGCATCAGAAAGAACACTAAGGTCGTCGTCTTCTGGCGGAGCCGGCAAGTTGAGATCTATGAAGCTCTCTTTCAATTTGGTAGAATCGTTTACGTTTGAGGACGAAGAAGGCATGAGGTGAGATCTCTTGTGGCCACCGAGGGCTTGACCGGACCCAAACACCTTAGCACAAAAGGGGCATTCGAAGATTTTACTATCGTTACCCGACCCTTCACAAATGCTTCTGTGACTGCCCAATGCGCGTGAGGATCGAAACGTCTTCCCGCAACTATGACACTGGTGCTTCCCGCGAACTCTCCCGGACTTGATCTCTAGTGATCTCACGCCCTCTTCTTCTTGGACAACAACATCATTATTAACGACGCTCCTGCTCCATCGGTCCCTCGACAGCATCATGAGGCACATGGCGACGTCTTCCTCCGGGGAAGTGTCGGAGACGGAGCTGGCGGGCTCCGGGGACTCCATGAAACTCAGTTTGGGCCTTTTGGGCTCTTCCGAATTGGCGGGCCGTCGGGTCCGCTTGGATCGTCGGCGAGTTGGGTTCTTTGACTCGGTCTCGCTCTCCCTGTCTTGCACGACAGAGCCCGTGTCGAACTCGGGATCTGCGAGCCTGAAACATTTCTTGGGATTCTCTCGCAAGCCATAAATCAGGGCCTTTTCATCGGTTGCGGCTTCTTCGTGATGCTCCGAAGAGGAATTAAATGAGAAGGAAGCAGAGTCTTCAGGGAGAGGTTGGGGTTTGGGGGGAAGGGGGAGGGTGGCTAAGTGAGCCTTCATGTGGCCACCGAGTGCTCTGCCATTGGCGAATGTTCTGGAGCAGAGCTTGCATTTGTGCCTCTCCATTGCAGGGAGTGAAAGGCGTAGCTAGGGAGAGGACTTTATTCTCATGCGTTTGGTTTGGGTTGGGAACTTAAAAAGGAGTAGGTAACAAGCATTCCTCCACCAATAGGACACACGACCCAAAAGTTATGGTTGTGCTTATGTGTGTATTATTGAAATAAAAATATATACGTGTACGTATTTATATGAGTTGTGAAGCGTCAAGACAACAAATTGTAACAGTGGCCTTCGTTGTTCGGTGGCAAAAATTACCAAAGTGTGATTGTGAACAGAGAAAAGAGCAGCAAGGAACATGCAAACCTTGCCCGTATGGAATAACTTTTTCTATTTACTGCTTTCTGTTTCTCAACCTCTAAAAGTATCAAAAGAAACATTGATTTTTTTTTTTGTTCCCATTGATATAGATTATGTTTGGATTAAAGTTGAAAAAAGACGTTTTGCAAATGCCAATACACAATAGCGAATTTTAATGTATAAAATGAATAAAGAAAAATTTGTTGTTTTGAGAGTAAAAGTATTTTTAAACTCTCATGAAATCCAAACGTGCACATACTCCTTCAAATGCAATTGGGTTTTAGATATTATTAGATATTAAATACGAGCATCCCTCTTAGTAGACATTCAAATATTAATTCGTTATATTGTGAGATACTAACTTTGTCCTTCTACTAGATTATACCTTCACCGGTAAGAAACATATTGATATGTATTGATTTAAATAATTTAATTTTATAACTTTTTATTTGAAAGGTTTTTTGGACTTTTTAATATAATTTTATTTGATAAAATAGATTCTTCAATATTATTAATGAAAATATCTTCTATATTGATACTTTCTTTAATTTAAAGATACATTAATATTTCATCATTATTTAATGATAACAATATTTTTATCTCTTACATTTTTATTTTTTAATTAAAAAAAGATTCATTCAATGCACAGCAGAAACTTGATAATACAGTCAAAATAACAATGGCAAGCACTTCAGAAATGAATTACCATACCATTAAAAAAAATGAATTACCATCATACGAGAAAGAGAATTCGAACCTGTGCACATTTCTAATTGCAATGCAATTTATTTTCATTTTCTTTGGCGACTGTAATTCAATATTTGAGAAACAAATTGTGCAGCTCAAAAAAAAAAAAAAAAGTTCCATAATCGACTAGCATTTGGCTGTGATGTGCAACTCTCTAATAGTAAGTAAATGGTTGGTATTCTGTTGCAAATTATAATAAAGATGACTATAATTGGAGTTCGGATACCCTATCACCATCATGGTAATAGAAACTTTTCCCTTTCCACACCCCACCCCATTCTTTACCAAGTCGATAAATGATCGATAATTATCAAAATTAGCACAATATTAAAAGCCTTCCGTCATACTTTCAAAAATATCAACACAAAATCAAAATTAAATTGCTTGTTTACGGGACGGTCGGAGATAATTTGGCTCCAAATCCCAATTTCCAAGCCGTATATTTGATGTGGTAAAGCAGTTTTCTGTTCAAAAAAAAAAAAAAACTGCGCTAAAAACTATGTAGATTGTAGAAGCTAGCTATCTATTTTATTTTATTTTTTCACATGGTGGTAATGAGGATAGAAACTAGGTCATCATGCAAACTATCCCAATGCCCCACTACTAATTATGTGAAAAATCAAAGGAAATATCTTAAATTGGAAAATCAAGTTTTTATAATTTTATGCATTTTATTATACTCTTTAGGTAGATGGATAGACAAATAGACAGATATAAATAGTGATAGACAAATAGATTTATAATGAAAAATTTAAATTGTGATATAAGGTAAATTTTAACTATTGACAAATCAATCTCGTTTAAAAATAGAAATAGAGATAAAATATGATAGATCAGAAGGAATAAGTGACTAAGGAAATCAACTATACATACAAAAAATAGAAAGATGTTTGATTCAGATAGCTAAGAGAGAACTTTTTTTTTTTAACTAATTATGGGGGTAGTGTGTGAATGCACCATTACAAGAAAAAATATTGAGAATGAAAAAATAGCTGAGAGAGTGAAAAATTCCCTCTCCAAATTATGTATTTAATTTATAATACAAAAATAAATATTATTGACTTATGTGTAGTGAAGTTATTTTATTTTAAAAAAATATTCAAAATTTGTATCCAATTATAAATATTAATATATGGAGTTAAACTTACATTAATTTTAGCTACACTTTATATCATTTAATAATTTTTATTAAATGATTTGAGAGTAAATATTTAATATTGTATGTATTGACAGTGTAAATGATTTTTTCATTGTCATTCAATTACAACTTGTCATGTATGATAAGTTTTTTAACATTAACAATAATCACTTTAAAAGTCATACATATTATGATTTCTGATTAATTAACAGTAAAAAAATTTTACACCGACATTATATAAAAATTAAACTCATAATTTTATCATAAAATTTATTGTTTCATTAAAAAATTATATTATATCAATCATATTTACAAAATTTTAAATTGATTTAAAATTATTTAATATCTCATTCTTATACAATAAAACTAGCACAATATATACACTCACATTTGAAATATGTGAAAATAAGAATATTTTTATCTTTTTATTATTGTTCAATATTTGTAAGATTTGACACAAATAATTTAAATAATATAATTCTAATTCAAAAGTTAGATTAGTGAAAATGACATATAAGAGTGAGGGTAAATAACTGACAGTGATATAAGTTAGTCTTCCACACACACGAGTAAAGCATATATCCCAATATATATCCTGTAAATATATCATTTCTTTATTTTATTTTATTTCGCATGTTTTTGGGTTAAGATTTTCCTGGTTCAAAATTTGATCCTTTCCTTAAATGCGTGGTCACATTTATCCCTGAACAAATTTTAAAATCCAAATCTCCGTATTTATAGGAAAAAATAAAAAGGTTCCGGGATATGTATTTACTTAAACGATTTGAAATTAAAAACTATGTGTTTTAAACATTTTTTTTTACCAAATTTCAATGAATATAACGATAAGACTATATTATTTATCTTTTTAACAACGTGTATTACATATTCCTCTTCTTCGTCACGCACTTTAAATTTAAAAGATATTAATTTTATTTTAAAGTAAAATAAAATCAATTTTAAATTATTTATAATTAAAAAAATATGAGATTAATGGTTAGGCTTATTTACACGGTTAATTAATCAAAAATTACTGTTCATATAATTTTTAAGGTAATTATTGTAAAAGTCAACAAATTTATTATACATGGTAGTTTGTAATTAGATGATAGTGTAAAATTGTTTAATACTGTCAGTGTATAACTTATTTTTTTTAAAATACATATATATATATATATATATATATATATATATTTAAATTAATATTAATCATACTTTTTTGAGTATAGTAACCCCGGTCAATGATTCATTTGTCTTCTGAAGTTTTTGTAAGAAAGTAGTAATAACTGAGCAATAGTGAGGAAGTGGTATTATCCTGAATTCCTTGTGGACAGCATGATTAATTAATGAATTAAGTGTCATAAAAATTCTGTTATATGGGCAGTGGTGTCAGCGCCATCTGTCCTGTAATAGTAAGAGTTAGCATGCCGATTGACAACCTGTCGTGCGCAACGTGATCAATTGATCATACTCACAACAGGCGTCCGTCTCAACCTCTCACCACGAGACATAACAGTTTCTTTTCGAATAATACGATGTGACGTGTTTCGATAAATTCACTCTTTGAAATAATAATAAAAATATTATTTCATTTTCAGTCATTAAAATTATTAAATGATAATTAGTTTCCCTATTACAGAATGTAGTGTAGTTATTTAATTTCACAAATTAAAAAAATGAAGATTCAAATAATTAATATTTGATAATTTTTAAAATTAAAATTATTTATTTAAGACATCAAGATACTACATTAGATATAACTAATAGTATTTGATAATTCTAAAAATTAGAATAATATTTTTATGATTTTAAGAGTTAAATTGACTAACATTTGTAATTTGCTATGTTCTAAAAGCCGGATTGAACCGGCCAGTCGGACTGAAAAATTGGTGAACCGATCACTTGACTAGTTCAAATAAATTACAGAACTGGCTTGAAGAAAAATCGGTTAAAGAACCAAAAAATCGGTCAAGAATAAAAAAAATCGATCAAAATCAATCAAAAATTGGCCAAAAACCAGTTCATAGCGGGCCAAATAATAATGTTTAATACAACATTATTTTGTTTTTTTTTCTTAAAAAAATAAAAATCAACCTAAAGTATTTATCATTTTCTTTTTTATTTTAAATATAAACTTGTTTTTATTAATAAATGTTGATGTATATAGTTAAAACTTATATTTAAGTGTCATGACATATTTGATTTGCACTTTTTGTAGGTATTATAAATGTAAAGAACCTATAAAAGTATGTTTTATTTTTAATTTTTAGTATTATAAAGTTATGATATTATATTTTTTTAATATTATTTTATGTATCATTTAATTATTATTATTATTTTATTAATACTGGTTCAACTACGGTTCAACCACGGTTGAATCATTGAACCTTAAACCAATGCCTTGACCGATTTAATGACCGGTCTGGATTTAAAAACATTCTAATTTGAAAGAATAATTAATGTATTATTCAATTTTTTTTCCATTCCTCATTTTCTTTCTTCTCTTTTTAATTATTTTAAGATATCAAGATCCTACACATTAGATTAATATTTGATCATTTTAAAAATTAAAATAATATTTTTATAATTTCAAGAGTTAAATTGACTAAAATTTATAATTTGAAAGACTAATTTAATGTATTATTCATTTTTTTTATTTACTCCTTTCCTTATCCTTTTTTTTAAGATATCAAGATACTATATTAGATATTTGACTGATCTAAGTTGAGTCAAAATATATTATTAAAGGTGACAAAGCTTTCTCCCAAAATTTTTAATACAATTACATTCCTAATAATTTGAATACAAATCTCTAATTAAGTTTAAATAATCCATCGTCAAATAATCTATGCATTTGATTATTTGTTCCTTCTTAATTTGTTAAATATACATAACACCTAATATCTAGATATGAATTATATTAGAATTGAAGCGCATAAAAAGCCGCCCCCCCCCCTGTTTAAAGTTTTGTTTAATCTAAACAAAAATTTAGATTTTTTAAAATTGTATTTAGACACACATATATTATAACATTATAATTTTAAACATTTTTATTAACGTCAGTTCTTAGAACCAATTTTAAATAATTAAAAGTAGTACATTTTTTTTATTGAGAATAAAAGAATTTATTAAATAAAAATAAATATTTTTCAATAAAAGTTTTTACTTTTAATTTCATAAAAGAATCCTAAATCAAGCTGTTATTAATAATTTCCTTTTAAATATACAAAATTTAAATAATAATAATAATAAAATCAAAACAAACTAAGGAAACAATGTTAAAAAAAAATAAGTCAAATTTAATATAATTTGAATTGACTCAATGAAAAGTTGGTAAAGTCAAGTCAAATCAAATCAAGTTATATAAATCCTTTTTTTAAAATTAAGTCCAACCCTATTTAAGTTTACAAATTATTCAATTTAATTTGTAAACTTGAATTATATGAATCAAAAGTTTAATAAGAACATTCACATAATTATCATAGACTATACTCTTTCTCTCTCTCTTTGTCCCCCTCCCTCACACTCAAACACATTGTTAAGACAAAGGAAAAATTTATAATCCTCAAATATTCTGATAATAACAAACAGTTAAAATACATATTTTTATGTAATTGTCTACTCATCTATAATAGGTTCATAAGCAACCGTCTGATATCTTTAAAAATATATATCGTCTTTATCCTTTAATCAGTAACTAATAGATCTTACAGGCGATGACAAAGTTCTAAAATGATCTGCACATCAAACAGAAGCGAAAGCTATCTCGAAACTTATAAAGCCTATATACCTACTCTCGAGGAAAGTCAGCGAAAAAGAAGGAATGTTGTGTGCAAATGTCAGAACGGGAAAGTAGACATGACAACTACTACAGGATTGAGTACAAGAATAGAAAAGATAAGCAGACTGCTTTATCTTATCATATGACTAGTTGGTGAAAGGCATTAAATGCTACATTTAATGCTCCAACGACTCTCTTCATCAGACGAATATCGTCCTCTGCAAAACACTCAACGAATACTTTTTGAGAAGCCTATAAATAAAAGAAGAGACCTCTTTCGAAGTTGTTGTTGCTGTTGTTAGTTATTATAGTCTTTGCTGATTTTGTAAAATCATAACTTCTTTTAGAAAAGAGAAAGCTCTTGTATACTCCAATTGTGAAATTCTATTTGTACCTCATTATATATTCGTCTATTAAGACGTTAAACCTAATGAGGTAACTCACGCGTAAACCTTTTTCTTAACGAGATTGGTGGAAGCATGAAGAGGTTTGATTCAAAGTATACTTGGGTTTTTACTTGGAGAGGCAAGTAAAAGACTATTTGGGTTGAGCCTGAAGAGGCTTGTGGAAAGAATACTTGTAACTTGAAAAGTTAGTGGAACTTGGTTGTTGCCAAGAACTGGACGTAGTCTCTGGGGTAAGACGAACTAGTATAAATCCTGTGTACTTTCTAATTTGTCTTTTAGCTTTCGTTTGTCTTATAAAGTGTTTTTGAAAAACTTTTTTATCTTATTTTAGATGATATGTCTTTAACAAAAGTATTGTGAAAATTTGCTATAACACAATTCAACCTCCTTTCTTATGTTATCTTTGTGTTTTACACACATACACATTCAACTCATTTCATTGACAAGTTTATTCTCAAATTCAATTTATTTAGTTTATAATTCAAATCCGTCGAATTAATTAATGACTCTACATTTTGAACTAATTTTGAATTGATTTAGTTTATTTCAAGTCATATAAAGATTTTTTTTTCTTTTATACATTTTTTATTTTTTTTTCTATTTTTATCACCTACTCTAAACATATATATTTTTTTTAAAAATGTATTTTTATTATTTCATCACGTTAATCTTATCTTAAAATTACAGTCTAGAAAATAAATTTACTTACTATTCTTTTTTCTCTTTTAATAATTCATAAAAATAAAAAATCTAATAAAAAACAAATAACAAAACAAAGCTATACAAACAGTGTCAGCATAGTGCCATAGTAAAAATAGATGATAATGTTATGTTTCGTATATATCTAGCCCAAAATAAAAAAACTTAACATGATACTTACATTACGAGGTTTCCCCTCATAACCAACTATTTTGGAAATATATTTATAATTTTGAGTAGTAATTTCTTATAATTTGGGTATGTGTCTAACTTAATTCCAAAAACTAGTTCAAGAGGTGTAAGTTGCTCTCCACTTATATACATTATTTTAGGTATATCACTAGTTGATGTGAGATTTCAAACATAATTTGTTAAATGATTAAAAAAAAGTTTAGCTGTTTTGATAATTATCTTAAAACAATACTTTGTTCGTATAGAAATTGTCTTTTAATCTGTTAATACAATATTAAATAATAATATAATTTTTTTTTTTACATCAATAACATATAAATTTAAATTATTCATTTACTGTAATTTAAGTACGATCAATAACTGTGAGCAAATGGGTGAATTAAGCACATTAGCAGAAACTTTCGTACGTACATGTATAACCATCCACCTTGTGATAACGTACGGAATAGTAGAAGTGTAGAACTCCAAGAGTCTGTTCACCAAAAAATAAATAAATCTGTTCAAAGAACCTGCATTTGCTTCCCTTGAACTAATCCACATATTAACCCACCTTATAGAGCATTCTAAAGAGACTGAGTCAGTTGGAATTAAGCTAAAATTTTGAACTGAAATTACAATGAAGGAGAGATTACACGTGTCTAAGGACATTGTTTTAATATAAGGCAAATGGATTTATTTATACTACAAATAAAATATTTTTTTTATCAATTAACTTAGTTTTTAAAGATATTTTTGTTTTATTTTTAATATTTTATAAAAATATCCATGCAATAAATATCATTATTTAAATTCTTTTAATTCAAAACCATAATTATTGTAAGAGTTTAATGGTTATGTACTATTAGTGAAAAAAATTTTACACTATCAATCAGTCAAAAATTACTGTTAGTATGATTTTAAGATAGTTATTATAAAATTAAATAATTAAATACTATTTTAACTATGAGTAATAGTAGAATTTTAAGATGTAGACGCAAAAATTAATTTAACATATTCATCAACAGTATTATATAACTGAATTTAACTAAGTATAAAATGATATTGACTTAAATTTAATTTTTTTAGTAAAATAAAAATAATAAATAGAAAAATAAAAAAGTGATATTTTAAAAAAGTAATATTATAATTTTTTTAAACTTAAAACGAAGATTGGAAATCCTAATGTATACTGCTTAAAATCATTTTATTAGAATTATTTAAATATTTCAAAAGGATATGAAAAAACCGAAAATAAGAAATAAAAATATAAATAAAAGAAATTTTCTTTATTAGGATAGCATGAAATCCTCTAAATCCAAGTGCATGAAAAAAACATGTACACCATGGAAAAGCGCGCCTCAAGTGGGAAAGCATAGATGTGTAGTTGTGTACAACATGTACCCCCCAAAAAAAAAAATGGAAATGTACCAAATAAAAAAAAAAAAGATGTGTCCGACAGATGTAAACCTTTGAGAGCACATTTTATACCACTAAATTATTTTATATTAGAATCACTTTTTTTTAATCTATAATAAATTGGGCCATAATAAGAGGATAGAATTAATATAATAATGATTTGGCTTTAGGTAACCAATTTATAATGAGATTGAGGTCTACAACAGAGCGTATGTTTGGATTCGCGTAAAAAACGCACGTATGTTATTTTTTTTACGTCAAATCCTCAAAAAGACACAGAAGCAAGCTTCCGGAACTTCAAATGGACGCACTTCAAGGAACACAGAACATGCAACCAAACATGTGGAGAATGTTTTAGTGATGTTGTTGCTTCGTTTAGATTGAGCAAAAAGGTGGTGGTTACTTGGAGAGATTCTGATATCTAAGTTAATGAATCAACATAGTAACTGATGTGGTGTGTTAGGTGATCAGTTGATATTAGCATTACCACTTACCCTTTTATTTTTATTGATTTGATTTTAAATGATTTAAAAATTTAAAGCTATTTATTAACATTTGTCAATAGGCTAAACTTAATTACGAACATTAGTTATCAAAATTCCGAAGTGATGGACAATAAGCTCAGAAGCTGAAGACATTGTGAAGGGTGGGGCAAGGGCCATGCCTCGACAAGATTAATATGAAAAATATTTTTACTTTTACTTATTTTTTATGCAGGATTATTTTAAGTTAAATAAACAGAATAATAAGATTTTCAATGTAATAGTAGTATTTATTATGATAAATGCTGAAGCGAGCACAAAATAGCGATTAGGACGGGAAAATTTGTGGGTAAAGCACATGCTTTTCTTGAAATTCATTTCTTACAGTACCTCATCCCTGTGGACTTTGACTCGAGGACACCCAACAAATGTTGACCAAATACACGCTTGAAAAAAAATCCGGTATTCCGAGAGTTAACTTGCTCCAAACATGGCCTTGAAATAAATTAATCTTGGTATTTGTTTTTTTTTTTTTTTTTTTAACAGCAGTATAATGAAGATGGTTGTCTTTGGCATCAAAGTCAAGTACATTATAATAGGCATGAGGCATGGTGGTCGAGGCATTGCATTTGCATGCGAAACGTAGAGATGAATGATGAGGGACCACGATTTGGTGCAATCGACTAAACTTGACAGACATATATCAAGATTATAGAATGGCCTACACGGCTACACCACAAGACGAGACGAGTGACTTAATGCCATTCACTATTGCTCCTCCTGTCTGCTGGAACTATATACAAACTAGCTATAACCAGATAAGTATTAGCTGGGGGGCTGCACTAGCTAGTAGTGACTCATCGTATCCCATGCCAAGGAAACCAAATGCTCAACTATAAATAAACAATTTTTTTAAAAATATTTTTACGTTACGCCAATTTAAATTATATAACGCGAACAGGAGTTAGATATGTGTGGAGGTAAGTGAGTTAGATTCATGTGGGGACTGCGGACTGGGGATACCTTCGTTAAATAAAGGCAGAAAAAAATTAATTATACTATTTTACAAGTCCTATTATTTATATGAATTAATATTAAAAAATATGATAATTAAGGTTTCTCAATATAAATACGTAATGTTCAGACCTTTAAAAAAATATTAATCTCATCAAGTCATTCCCCATTTATAAATGCAATAATTAATTAAGTGATATATATGTCAATTTCGTCTTCTTAAAACCAATTTGACATCACTTTAGAAACTAATTTGATGTTAAAGATTAATTTGATGACCAGTTAAACATGATAATGCTTATGTATTTGAAGATTCAAAATGGATATTTACTTTTTAAAAAACTTTTAAAGAAAGAATTTCCCCTAAAATTTACTACTTAGAAGAATAACATGCCAAACATAAATATTTATATATATATGTACCAAAGCCCAAAGGAAGAAGCAAGTATAAAACTTAGCTGATATCTCAGTTTTTGTTGTGCTCTGAAATGTCAGCGTTTCATTTGTCTTTGCAGATCGTACTGAGATAAGAATATTCAGAGTATTATATAAACAAATAGAAAGCAATGGATAGTTGGCGGGTCAACTAGAAATTGATGCTGCATATATAATGCATCTTCTGGATTGGCGTTTAACCGAATAACCGTAAATGTTTCATGAGTGACAGCGAATTAAGGGCAAGAAATTACAGGACTTTTCTGATTAAGAAATGAGATTAAAAAAAAAAAAAACAGCTGAGGTTTGTGCAATTGTATAAAAGATATAAAAATTCCAAGTGTTATTTCCAAAACGGCGATTTGGTTGGTGCTGATCTTGGTAATGACATTACGAAGGTCGCATTGGAAAGTCTATCAGCAGCCCATTTGGAAGTTCTACAATTTATTACAGCAAGAATATTCCAAACTGATAGCTGCCATGGTCAATTTGCAGGGTTTTTTTTTGGGGGGGGGGGGGGGGGGGTGGTGGGGAATGAAATGAGAAGTCAATTTGCAATTTTAGATAGCATCAGCCTATGAGTACTGACCTTTCATCCATGTGAATTTTGGACTTTGAAAATAAAGGAAATTCTGAATGAACTTTGAAGAGATTAAGATATATACACATGGCTGGAAAAATGTAAAAGATAAATTAATTTATTTAATTCACTCTTACGTACTGCTTTGAAAATTCAGGTTGGGTTAAAATTATGGAGAAAATATTGAGAGATTAATCATTAATTTTTGCACGATAATTAAGTCTTGTGTAGTTTTTTTTTCTTTTTTTACTATCATAATATGTAAAGGTTAAAAAGCTCGTATCTGACTTGGTTTCTGTGTGATGCTAATATTAGGAGTTTAAAATTGAATAAAACTTAAGTACAGTTCTATAAGTGTATTTTGTGTTATTTTTCAACTAGAATTGGAGTTTTATCTTGACAATTTGCATCAAATTAAAAAGTTTGCATTAAATGCTAACATAGATTATTAATATAAAACTTCAATTTTAATTGAAAAACAACTCTAAAAGCATTTGTAAAATAATATCCAAGTCTTTCCTTTAAAATTTTATTACATTATCTTTCTTTCTTTCCTTTTTTTAATCTAGGTGCACACACCTATATATTGTATCATAAAATAAAACATGCAAGGTTACAGAGTTACTATTTTCCCTTTAAAATAATTTGATTAATTTCAAATAAAAAAGTGAATTAAACATAAAATAGGTTGATTTAAATTTTAAAGGAATAAAATTTTTTAGGCTTGTGTTTTTTATCCTTATCGTTTATTAAATGGGTGATTTTAGTCCCTCTAGTTTTAATTACTTAAATCAAGTCTCCATACTTTTAAAATTGGTTAAATTACTCTTTTATTCCCTCTTTTCAATTAAATTATTCAATTTAGTTTCTCTATTTATAAAATGTTCAATTTGATCTTTTAATTTTTAAATAATATTCAATGTTACCTTTCTGCTTGTTTGACAGTAACGACATTAATGTGGTTGGATATGTGTCTACTTTCACACTTTGACATGCTACGTGCCACGTCAGTCTCCTTTAATGTCGTTGGTGTCAATTTGGATGGAAGGATAACATTGAACATTTTTAAAAATTAGATGACCAAATTGAACATTTTAAAAAAAGAGGAATCAAATTGAATAATTTAAATAAAAAAAGGATCAAAAGAGTAATTTAACCTTTAAAATTAATGAAATTTAGTCTAACACTTAATTTACCATCAAATTTCTAATGACATTAGTGATATAGATTTCACTTAAACACGAATTTTGCTAACAAAGCTTATTAGAGATGATGTGACACAGGGCGTTGAAAAATGTGGTTTGAAAATTGAAAAAAAAAATGTTTAATATCGGATTTGAACCTACTACCTCATGTTTTAACACCAAGTACATGACCACTAGAACACTAATTAACTTGGTATATGTATGAAAAATATATTATATATAACTTAAATCTGTATGAAACTAAAAATACACATATATTTACTGTTAGTAAATAAATTATATAATATTACAAAACCAAATAAGCAATAACTTATACTTTTTAATACTATTTATCTTAATTATAACTTAAGCACTTTGTATTAAATAATTTTCTTTTATAAAATTGCGTTGATTTCTTTTTATTTTTTCTTTCAATACTTTAGTAACTGAAATAAGATATTATTATTAATGTAATAATTTTTTAGTGAAACACAAAAAATTAAAAAAGATTATTATTAATTTCAAGATATTATTAAAAATGTTTTTTTAATTTTAATTAAAATATTGCAATACAACATAAATTTTCAAGATATTATTAAGAAAGGTTATTTTAATTTTAATTTTTTATTTATATACAGAAAAATTTATTACATCAATAATAATATCTTATTTTAGTCACTAAAGTATCGAAAGAAAAAAAATAAAACAACACAATTTTATAAAAGAAAAAAATTATTTAATATGAAATAATTAAGATAAATAGTATTAAAAAGTATAAGTTATTGTTTATCAAGTTTTAAAATATTATATTATTTATTAACTAATGGTAAATATATGTGCATTTTTAGTTCCTTACACATTTAAGTCATATATCATATATTTTTCATACATAGACTAAGTTAATTAGTGTCCTAGTGGTCATGTGTCTAGTGTTAAAACATGGGGAAATAAGTTAAAATCTCACATTGAACATTTTTTTTTTCAATTTTCAAACCTCATTTTTAAGCGTCATGTGCCCACATCATCTCTAATAGGCAAAATTTGTGTTTAAATGAAATCCATGTAACCTAACACCGTTAGAAATTTGATGGTAAATTAGGTGTTGGATTAAATTTCATTAATTTTAAAAGTATGAGAGGCTTGATTTGAGCAATTAAAACTAAAAGGAGCAAAATCACTCATTTGATAAACTATAGGACCAAAAACACAATTAAGCCATTTTTTTATAAGTTTACTGATATTATTCAAAATGTAATATTTTTATAAAGTGTGGTCAAATTTTCCTTTTTTGTCGATTATATTTGTTCTCTCATCATTGAAATGTGTGACTATTATACAGATATCATGTAATAATTTATTGAGGACAACATATACTTCTGCCATTCGAATCCCTGTATTGCAATTAATGTTAACGAAACTATAATTTAGTAATATCGAGATTTTAAGTAATTGGGGATAAGTATTTGGTATAGTTATTAAAAAGGAAAGTAAGGTTGAATCTTACCTGGAAGCGATTATGTCCGCTTGTTCCAAAAGCCCTCTCCCACTCAATTGGATGGGAATTTGGGTATCATGAGTTGGTCCATGAAATTGACTTGGCATCGGTGAGTCGGTTACTGAATATACGGTAAGCAGAGCTTGGTTTTCTTCCCTCCTCCCGTCTCCACTCCTCACTGGCAAACTCATATGCAAAGGTTATAGAGGTTGTCTGAAAAAAAAAATAAGACCAACTACAGGTCAGTTTGATAGTTGTATAAGATCGATACATTTAATTTAGAAATACTATTAGTATAATAAAATATTTATTAGTTACACTAACTAATTGTATATATAGAGAGACGCACATGTACCAAAGATATATTACCTCAATTTTTTTGTCAAAATTTGTTAAAATTAAACAACTATAGTTATATAATCAAAGAATTTTTATTTATACGTATATTTTTAAAAAATATATATTATGTTAATTTTAATATATATTAATAATGCATTAAATATTTTATATTAGAGTTTAATGACTTTGTACCATCAATATAAAAACTTTTACGTGATTCAATAATCTTCAGTATGACTTTTAAGATAATTATTGTAAAAGTCAACAAACTTACTGTGCATGATAATTTGTAATTAAATGACAGTGTAAAACTACTTCACACTATCAATGCATAATCTATTTTATCTTTATATTAGTATGAGGTTTTTGTAGATATGATATATCTGATGAATCATTTAATTTAACAATAGATTTAAAGATAAAACTATCTAATAAAAAGTTATTAAATAGTATAAGAGTTAGGATAATTTATAGTGATATAGGTTAATCTCTAATAGAATTTTATTGGATAATACATGTTGTATGTGCGTAGAGGTATAGTGTACAATTTGGGGATAAAAAACATGTCTTAATGATAAGTCAATATTGATTAAAATTGGAGTACACTCTCAGTTTAATCCTTTAAAGTTATGCTCTCAATTGAAGAATATTTGAGAAGAATAAAAAAATTAATATTTGGGATTAGATAAGACATGTGACTAATTAGAATGATAATAACACCCAACAATATTCTCACTTAAGAATTATTCTTAAAAATGCTTTCATTGAATAATAACGTCTAAAAACATTCTCATTTAACATGAGGATTCAGATTCGTAATATAGATATGAACTAATATTTTAGATTGTGCATTGTATAAGACAAATATTATAATTAAAATTTATGATAATTAAATATTTTTAAATATATAAATTATATTATAATTAAAATTTATAATAAATAAATATTTTGAATGTATAAATTATATTTTAAATTTAAAATAAATAATTTAAATTGTGATATAAAGTTATTTTTAACCATTGACATTTAAAAAAATATTAAAATTTAATTTAGAAATATAGATAAAAGGAGGATAGTTTAAACTTGTTGAGAGAGAAAGTTTTTAGTTAGTTGCGAGAGTAATATACAAAACACACCTCCAAAAGAGAAAAAAATTAATATTGAAAATGTCTAATTAAGACGGTGAGGATAATGAAAACTCCACTTTTCAAGTTGTATATTTTAACTTATAGAATAGAATTAAATTGTTTAAATAATAATTATTTTAATTAACTCATTAGTAGTATTTTTTATTGTTTTCTAGTTTTAGTTTTTTTTTGCTTTTTTAATAATTGAATAAATATTCTTGGATACTTATAAATAACTACGATTATTTATCAACTCAGAATATATCACAGTAATTAGGGTTAATAATAATAAAAAAAGGAACCATTTAATTAGGGAAGTGAGGTCCACCTAATGTAACCTTTCTTTCTATAAGAAAAAAAATAAGGTTAAGAACTCAATTTTATCAATTAAAATTTATGAAAACAAAATGCCAGTAATTAAAATTAAAATTTTACATGTATTAAAGAACTAAAAATGTAATTAAATTTATATTTTTTTATAGATAGAAACAAAAAGTATTTGTCACATGTCTATAACCAATCACGGACACGGATAACTAGGTAAACATGGGCAATCTAAAACAATCAGGATTCAGCACCAAGACGGGAAAGAAAAAGGTGTTGTCCACTAGTACACCTACACATATGGCCGCACCAACCGGTTTATATTCACCGTGGTCTCTCTGACTCACCAGAAAGTCACCAGAAGCAAGATCAGAACACACGCTGAGGGTGAACCAAAGCAGAGGATACACTAAGATGCAATGAGCTCTGTTCGACGAAATATGAGACTGAACGACCCACCCAGCAATCTTGTCACAACATGCTTTTTCAATATATATTCAAGTTCATCCAACAACGTGGGAGCAGTGTCGAGATATTTTGCTTGTACCTAGGGAGTAATGTTGCGCCTGTCTGACCTTGGAATTTTATAGAGAAGAAATAAAAAAAATTACGGTGTCATGTGTCATTACTTCGAACCCAAGAGACCTCTACCTTTTTATAATGTGCTCTTGGGAATTCTCTGTCACCAATACGTCAAGGGAGCAGCTGTTTCAAGGTTCTGCAAAAGAAAAATAAAAATGTTGAAAATTTGGGTGTTTTTATTTTGCACACTCCATTACATTCTAAAGCACATATACGGCTTGCTTTGCCATGTTGTTTCATTAATACATAGTTTAATACATGCTGGTTGACTATTGACATTAAGCTTTTTTAAATGCATAGCTTGTGTGTCGAGGGCTTAAATTAATCATATTTAAGCAATTTATTCTTATCTCATAACCGACTTAACCAAACCTCGTTATTTCCTCTGCTTCTAGCGCGATGACATAGGTACATTTTACACGATGACATTTGAAAAACACGTTAAGATAAAAGAGGCCTCTCTGCATCACACTCACTCTCTAAGCCATCTCCATCTGTGTGTCCTTCTTTCCCTTTGGCCCAAAGAACTAAGTAGAGCCCAGTGAACATGAGAAACATACCTGCAAGGCTGCAATACAGTGTTATAGTGAGAATAAGATACTAAAAGTGGGAATGTAATTGGCATAAGTCAGTAGCCACTAGCTAGGAATCTTAATAATGTACCTTCCAATACTAATAGAGTCTCCTAGGGTAACTACCGAGAAAATAACAGAGCAGACTGTACCAATAGGGCTAAACATGGAGACAAACACTGGCCCTCTCTTCTTGAGTGCCCACCCATTGAAGCTCAGGCATATTCCACTCACAGCACCTGCCTGCGCATTTAGAATTTTTATGCCTTTAACACCCATCACAGTGAGAATATAAAAAGTTGCATACATGGTTGGTAGAAATGACCATACATTATTCTTGCAAACACTTCACTAGATACCATGCTTTGCTAAGTGACAATGAAAATTTAAAGCTAGAGTACACCCAATTCTTGGCCCATGTTATCACTGTTTCAACATGCAAGAGCAACACTAGACTAAGCATCAATAAAATCAAAAGACATTTCGGTTCTCCACATGCATCCTTCTTTAGAGACATCCTGTTCGAGATTAAATGTGAACACATTTTCCTTGTCGATAAAATGATGAGACAGAGTGGGAATTACCAGAATAGAATAGCCAATCAAGTCTCCAGAGCTCACAAGTAGCCAACCAGCTTTCAGTTTGCGGTCTTCAAGTAACTGAACAATTGCAGTCATGAACGCCCCAAACAAGGACGTTATTGCACCCAAGGACATCGGTGCAGGAAAATCTCCGAGAGTAAAAGCCTGCAAGAACAACAATTTTTGTTGAGTTGTGAAATTAAGTAGATTTCTATCATCTTTCTTATTTGATCACAAGTTACCTGCAGGACAACGTTGCTTGATAAAATCAAGACTGCAACCACGAGATAGAGGCAACCGATTATCTTCTGTATGTCAAAGGTAAAACCTGATGATGTCTGTGATAATTGAATTGTAGCATTTTTCTCGGTTGCAGGAGCAGAAATGCTTTGCATTATGCTCATCGTGAGAGCTCCGAATACACAGAGCAATGTACCTAGGGTTTTTACTTTACTATACTTGTTGCTCAAGTTGACTTCCTCTAACCTGTCCAATGCAAGAATTTCCTATACATTACCAAAGGGGTAATTAGTAGAAGGTGCATTGTTGAAGCATTAAGCATATTCCTTATTTTTGGCTCAAATGTGAATTGTAAATCTTTATTTTTATAACAAGATAGCGGTGTATATGTCAAGCTGTTTTTCCGAATGCTTTCCAATACAACCCATAATTATTTTGGGCTAAAATAGTAGTAGTAAGTACACCGTCCTCTGCAATAAACCCTTTTTATTTCCTGATTTCCCTATCACATTCACCATTTGGGGATGATTTAGAGCAATAATAAAACTACCAAAAACCAAATAAAATAAAATTACCCAGAAATCCATGCAATGATGAAGATAAGACCTGGGGCAAGGTTTGGCATGGCCGTTCCCATTGCTGGCGAAGTAAGATTGATTCCTTTGAGGAATAAATACTGGAAGACTAGTCTGCATAACAACGGCCAAGAGAACAAAAACAACAATTCGTATCATATTTTAGAAATATGACGAACAGAAACACAGAAAGGAAAATAAAAAACTAATACGTAACCAGTGAAAAAAACTCCACAAAGATCAGGACCACTAATACAGAGGATTATTAATATTACAAATTGGATTTTCTTTTTTTGACTGATATTGCAAATTGGATAAACAAACCTTAAAATCGTGGGATTGTTATGTGATTTGACTAGTTTTCTTTCTTCTACATAAATAACGATTAGGGATACATAATTCGTTATTTCAATTTCAACAGTATTATTTCTTTTGATTCAAACACAACCTGCAATTGAACTAATTAAACATAATCATTATCATGGACTGCTGAAGCACTAAAAAGAAGTCAAACGAAACAACAAAACAATCACTTCTTTGATGCATTACCGACTTAATCTAATGTCATCATCAATCGGTAATCATTTTTTCCCCAAACACTTAACCGGAACATTATGAAAAAAAATGGTAAAGGAAATTAAATTATATTTCTTACCCTCCAAATGAAAGACACAATAGCTGCATAATCAACTTGAAACTGCATTGCTTGGGCCACTTACTCCTGCAACGGATACAAAACGTAACGAAATTAATCTTCAAATAATTCCCATCCAAACTGAATATGGAAAGTAAAAATGCCATTTCTACTATTCATTTAGAAGGAGAGGGGAAAGTAGAGAGAAAGGACCTTTCAACACAGAAGGCAATGGGGAAGAGAATAAGGAATGTTGCCAGAGAAGTTAAAATGATAATGGTAAGAGAGCTGAAGCCCAATGACATAGAATAACTCATCAACACAGCGTTCCCTGCGTAGATAAGTTGCACTCCTATCAATCCTCCAATTATTGCTACATCTTCCATAGCTCCTCCATTTTCCACCATCTTCATCTTTTCCTCCAAACAAATTAATCAAACTGGCTCTTTGATATCTGCCACCAAGAGAGGATATACCTATATTGCATCCTATCCTCTCTTCATTCTCTTTTGGGCTTTCACAACCCCACGGCCTTTATTTTAACTCCCCTCCAATAATTGTGTTTCGAAACTCAGATTGCACTTGTTTGTTTCAGGAAATGGTAATGCGTATGCAAGCTGCTATGCTTCTTCTGCATTTGCCTCTTATGGGAAATCTTTGATTCATTCCATGTTCGAACCAAGCTAACCTTCACGATATTTGTGTCCATACCACCCTGTCTTTTTTTATTATTGTTCAGTTTTCTAATATATAAATAGTGGTGATTGATTGGTTAGCGTTGATCTAAATCTAGATTTTTTCCTTAAAAATAGAAGACGATTATTCCTACCGTTTTCTACTTAACAGATGAAATGGAAATTTTGATAGATATTTCTACAAGTTCATTTAGTGCGGATCGTTTAACTCCAATATTGGATAGATGCCCATGCAATGAACGGTGTGGAAGTGAGTTTGAATAATGTATATCGTGCTCGTGCAGCCATGCATGTGCCGTAGTGCCCCTGCAACAATTCCACCCCTTCTACGTGGGCTGATCCAGAATCGAGGGGCTAAATCTGAAAATAAAAATGAAAATAAAAAACTGAATAGAACGTAACGTAGCTTCGTCTTCCAATAAATAAATTACAGTGAAATAAATGACAAATGCCTAATTAATTGTCTTCCGGTAATCAAAACAGAGCGAAAAGATATTAGAATGGTCGGTTAAAACTTTCTACGATAACGCACTGATCAAGAGAATATCTGAACAGTTTTGTCAAGTATTTATATTAATAATAGCAATACTACTGTTTTTTTTTTTTTTTTTAGGGTCAGGAATACTCCTGTTAGAATAATGATAAGTAGATAAAACTATCTGTGTAATCTAATCTAACAGCAATTCTAAAATAAAAGTTACTAATACATACGTGTCATAGTATGTTTACCTCTTACTATTTTTTTTATTTTATCTTTTTATATTTTGTTTTGGAAACATTTTCTTTGATCTTTTGTTATTTTCTGATATAATAGAAGAGGTTACACTTGTACTCTTCCTACACACATTTTTCGTCCCGGAGTCCTGTGTTGGAGAGGTATAAAGTATCGTATCAGATAAATAAAAATAAGTAAAAGTATATATCATAAAGAAGTTAAGTCCACTTAATTCGAATTTTCTAGCTTAACATACGTCCACTTTCACTCTGCATTGAGCCTGTGCGAAAATTCCACTATCCTAGTGATTTGGGAATAAGAGACGGCATCCATATGGAATAAATACTCGTATTAAATAAATGAATTATATGTAGCTGACATTGGGAAAGCCATGCGAAGGCTTCTCTGCAACGAAGCACGAAAATTCCACGAACCTCATCGTCCCCTTGCATTTCCATCACCCTTAGCATGTAGTACTAGCTTGAATCATACTCATAATATCGTAGACAGTAATTTGAATTGGGTGGATGTTGCTGAGGTCCATGTCCAAGGCGAACCCAATGCTGAGGTGGCGCTATTAGAGGCCTCTCGTGGAATTAAACCAAATTCCTTTGCTCTTGTTAACCTAATTGGACTAGCCTGCAACCTGAACTGTCCCTCATTCGGACAACAACTCCACAGTTATGTTTTACGTTCTGGCTATTTTTCCCACATCCATGTCTCCGCTTCCCTCATCAAATTTTACGTCAGAATGCACTCATTTAGTGACGCCCACAAACTGTTCGTTGAAATTCCTCAACCGAACGTCGTTTCTTGGAACACTTTGATATCCGGGTACGTCCACGCTGGCCAGTTTCGAAACGCTTTGTCTCTCTTCACACGCCCAGAAAAGTCCCACGTTTGTGCCGACGCATTCTCGTTCACGTCTGCTTTGTCAGCTTGTTCCCAACTGAGTCTCTTCAAACTGGGAAGCTCAATTCACTGCAAGACAGTGAGACTGGGCATGGCTAGTGGCACTGTCGTTGCCAACTGCTTGATTGACATGTATGGGAAATGCGGGTCTGTTGAACGTGCTGTTCGGGCATTCTCTGAGACCATTGACAAGGACGTTATTTCTTGGAATTCAGTCATAGCAGCAAGTGCAAACAACGGACACATTGAACTTGCTTACGAGTTTTTGCACCTCATGCCCAAACCTGATACTATTTCCTATAATGGGCTCATAAATGGAATTGCTCAGGCAGGGAATATGGAAGATGCTGTTCAGGTTTTGTCATCACTGCCAAGTCCAAATTCATCTTCTTGGAATTCTGTAATTACCGGATTTGTGAATAGGAATCGAGCTAGGGAAGCTTTGGATATGTTCTGTAAAATGCACTCTAGAAATGTACATATGGATGAGTTCACATTTTCAATCATTTTGAATGGAATTGCTGGTCTGTCTGCTTTAACGTGGGGGATGCTGATTCATTGCTGCACCATAAAGTGGGGTTTAGATACATCTGTGGTTGTTGGGAGTGCCCTAGTTGACATGTACTCAAAATGTGGACAGGCTAAGAATGCTGAATCAATCTTCCATGCACTTCCTAACAAGAATTTGGTGAGCTGGAATGCAATCATATCTGGCTATGCTCGCAATGGTGATTCTGCACGAGTCATCCATCTCTTCGAGTTGCTGAAAAGGGGAAGAGATATAAAACCTGATGGTATCACGTTTCTTAACCTTATATCGGCATGTTCCCATGATCAAATACCATTGGAGATTGCAATTCATTACTTTGAATCTATGATTAATGAGTATAAGATTTCACCATCCACTGAGCATTGTTGCTCAATGTTACGGCTCATGGGGCAAAAAGGAGAGCTGTGGAGAGCAGAAAGGTTGATACATGAACTTGGTTTTGAGTCTTGTGGAGTGGTTTGGAGGGCTTTGCTTGGTGCTTGTGGAACTCGGGCAGATTTACCAGTAGCAGAGATTGCAGCTGCCAAGGTGATTGAATTGGAGAGGGATGAAGATTATGTTTATGTGATGATGTCTAATATGTATGCATCTTTTGGAAGATGGGAAGATGTAAATGTAATTAGGGGACTCATGAGTAAGAAAAGAGTGAGGAAAGAAGCGGGTTCTAGTTGGATAGAAATAGATAGCTCTATCTCGTCTCTATGAACCCACAGTATAGGAGCGAGTGTCTCGGTTTTTCTAGACGAGAAATGACCAAAATATTGAGTTGTTTGTTCATTTATTTGCTCCAATTTACATCTTTCATCTTACTAAACTGCCATTGTCCCAATATACAGTTCTGATGACACCACATCCAAGAGAATCAACTAAGGATCAGCTATTGGTGATGACAATTGGTAAGAAATGTGAAAAGGAAAGGTATTGAGGGCCAAGAGAGGTGAAGCAGAGGGTACCCTGTTGGATTTAATAAGCCAACGGGATGCTCTTTGCGCGATTTTCGTATCAAATTTCACAATTCACCCCACAAACAAGAGTCTAAGGATTTAAAACTTAAATATATTTTTTATTTATTATTTATGCATATATTTTGTAATATAATTTTAGTCATTAATTTTTAATGAATAATTATGGTCTTGTATTTTTTAATTTTTAAAGTGTATTTTTCACATAAGTCACGCCTTTTATATATAAACATACGATTATAAACAAGATTTTTTTTTTATCATTATTACATCTATTTTTTAAGTGTATGGGATGCTACTTTACATTTATATATGTACAAAATTATATTCTATTTTTACATAAACCCTGATATATTATTTAACACCACTATACTCTTTTTTATTTTCTATTTAAATCATTTATTAAATTAAAAAAGAAAAAATATGCTGGATCTTGTAGGGCGAGTTATTGGGCCTTGAAATGGAATGAATAATATTTAACTGTCTGTGTCTATTTTATGATTGTACTTTTTTTTAATTTCTACTCTGTTCTAGCTAGGTGGGGTGGGGGAAAACAATTGGGAAAAGATATCTGCCAATTTCAAAATCTATATATTACTAAACTTCGTTAGACTTTAGATTATTCGTTGTCCATGTTGGCTGTAATTGTGATTCACAATATTTGCTAAAATGCTTTTGGACTTTTCTAATCAGTTATACATTAAAATATCTGCCGATTTCAAAATCTATATATTACTAAACTTCATTAGACTTCAGATTATTCGTTGTCCATGTTGGCTATGGTTGTGATTCACAATATTTGCTAAAATGCTTTTGGACTTTTCTAATCAGGTATATATTAAAAGATATTCTAGGTTTATTATTTTTTATGTAAATTTTTATTTCACTTTTATATCATCTTGAGTGTAGACTATAGAGTGTCTTTTCAGGTATTACGTTCCGTCTCTAACTACTGGATCCTCAGGACCAATGGATGATGAATAATTCCACATTGTCACGTTGGACCATTCCATTGGATAGCGAACGGATCAGTTTCATTTGGCTCCAAGTAGGAAGAAAGGAGGCTTGGGCGGGAATGTTAGTTAACATTGATACCTATTACGGCCAAGTGATAGTCATATATCTTCAATACGAAGAGATTCCTTAGTTCCTCCCACTTGCCGGGTTAGGCATACACTTACGGGATGTTATTCTATATATCCTCTTAGACCAACTGAACAACTTCGTAATTTCTCATGGATTTCCCATTGGACTCTTATCCATTCCTCCCAGCCTTTTCAATCTTCCCTTTTCCATGGGTCTTGTCCTGCAATTGCTGTCTCAAATCCAATCAAAAGTGCTTCCACCTTTCCCTGCTCGAAAGTTGTATGATGTATCTTATTTCTATGGAAAAAAAATAATTCGACCGATTAAAAAAATATCTATTGTACCCAAAAAATAAAAATAAATCTAAGATACCGTATAAGATGAATCACTTAGGGCTTTGCCCATGTGATTGAACTTTACTTTCTGTCCTTTCTTTTTCTTTTTACATATATATGGTCAAAGAATGAAAATACATGTATAAAAAAAATCAAGCATGTAAAAATAGTATGAAGAAGGCAAGAGGCAAAGAGAGGGTCCATTTAGAGAAACCGGCTTCCAACCCAACGGCAGCGTTTAACGAATTCCGAGACTGCAAGAAAGAACTAAAGGTGAAGTTGGGGTTAGAGCCATAAAGAGCTTGCACTCCCGCCACGTCATCAATCTTCAAGTCAACCTTCTTTCTCCTGGGACTCAGGCTAGGGAACATCACTGCTTCCTTCACCGATGAGTGACCCAACCCAAGCACGTGCCCTATCTCGTGCGTGGCCACAGATTCCAAATCAACGGCCACCCTGGACTCCTCGCGCTCGACATCAACGGACCACGTTTCCGCCGCATCCAAGTGGAATCTCCCGTTCTGCGGGGAGAACGCGTGGGCCAAAACCCCCAGCACGCCATCAAACGGCTCTCCGTCACCGTGGTCGCCGAGATAAAACCCGATCGTGATGTCCGCCCTGTCGTACTCCGCCGTCTCCTGAAAACTCACCGGAATCACCGACGCCCACCGCGTGAACGCGCGCTCGAACACCGCTCGGATTTCCGGCGCGCTCACGCGGTCGATCATGTTGTACGGGGAGAACGCGTACGTGAGCGTCATAGGAGAGCCCCGCGTCCACCGCGGCTTCCCGTTGAAGTAAGCGTAGCGACGCGTGGGGTGGATTCCGTGCGTCGCGGCGTCCGAGACGCCGCACCTCGGCGCCACGATCGCGGATATCGTGTCGGAGTCGAGTTTTCCGGTGACCGGCAAGCCGAGCCGTTTTTGGTAACGGACGACGGCGGACTCGAATTGAGAATCGAAGGTGTCTGTGAAATTCGGCGTCGTTTCGGGGAGGGAGAGGTAACCGAAGCGGTGGAAGTACTTTTTCAGTTCCGACATGCCGCTGACGTGGCTGCCTCTCTCGGCGTGCAAGAACTTCGAGAAATCGTGCCACATGGCGTTGTGCGTTTCGGTTTTTTCGGATTCGGAGGTTACTACGGTTACGGATTCGGGAACGATCCTGGCGGGAAAGCAAGGGCGCCAAAGGAAGAGGGCTACACAGAGGAAGAAGAAGTTAAAGTAACTGAAAAACGGAAACATAACTATGTTCGTTATGGTAGTTACGTTGCGGGGGAACGAACGAAGAGCTCAATTATAAACTCTAATAAAAGAAACGTTATGGAGATACAGAATATGTGATAAGCGGTATTATCATAAGTGTGAGTTTAGAATCATATATATGTATGCGTATGGAGTTGTCTTTGGTGTGATCGAAGCCCACGGAAGTTAATTAGGGTGATAAAAGATAAGAAGATTCTGCCTTTTTGGAGTGTGATGGTGGGTAAACTGCTGCTTCTGTTTCTATTTTAAATTATATTTTAAGTTTAATTTTGTTTGCCTATGGTTGTTTTCATGTGACTGATGGAAATTGCAAAGAAAACGGGAATAGGGAGTAACTCTAAATCAGATACGGTTTGTTCGAGTTTAGTTGGGTTGAAGAACTAGACTTATGTTGGTTGACCGAATTTGGTGGAGAGGAATGGTTTTAGCTTGTGAGATACGACAAAGACTTGACATTTGAGAAATAATTACGCAATGTGTGACAAATAAGGCCTCCTCGGCTTAATTCCTCAATTAAAACTCTCTTTATATATATATATATATGGTGCCCTACAATAGATTGATGTTGCAAAAAATTAATAAAATAATATATATTTGAATGGAGGATGACCGGGGATAAAGTATGGCATGAATCACAACTTAGCTGATTGAAATTGTCCATTGGGTTTTTCCATTTCATAGTCAAGTTCAAATTTTAGTGAAGCTAACAAGAAAGTGCTGCAACTCTGGTCTAAAGAACGGATTTCTGTGTTCAACAAAACGCAAACGCATATGGACGAACATAAGTAGTTTTGGTCTAGTCCTCCGGAAGAGGTGGTTTCTATTCAGTCTCCTCTCCTCATCATTTACTATTCTCAATTTCCATCTCTCGTTTTCGCCCACACAATACCCCGTATTTTAAGAGGGAGATCTTTTAAATTCTTAAAGCAAGTAAATTCAAATTAATGAAAGTAATAATTCAAAACATAGTGAATGATTGTATATTGTATAGAGTATAAACAGAACAATCAAGGATTACGGCTTACGCCGTTAATTAGCTATAGCTCAAACAGTTAAATAGGATGATCAAGGTCAACGCAACATAGCGTAACTATGGAGTCAAATGGATTTTGTTGCGTAATAGTAAGTATACTTTAACAAATAGATTATAGCACGTACGCACACTTTAAACCTGCCGGGATTCGTTGCATTTGTTCAAATTTGTGTTAGGTATATGCAGAATGAAGTTGAGAAGATGACCAAAATTACAAGATTAGAGATGGTTTAGTATTTTGCTTCTTGCTTATGATTTGAGTTATTGTTTAATTATAATATAAGGACGGTTAAGGTCCAAGTGATCTATGTATTCGCTTTCAATACGCCATTAGGTTATCTAGATGATGGAAGTGCCACTAGCCCTATGTGAATTATTTTTCTCATAGTCATTTCGTAATAGAGGGTCCTACTTTTTCTCGCGCGCGCATACTGGGGTTGGGGTTGCTTTCTGGGCCTACTTTTCTAATTTGATTTTTCATTCCAATAATAATGTATCAACGTTGTTACTATTGTGACGAACGTTTGAAACCCTGTTACGGACGCCGGAAACAAAGATAAGCAAAGAAAAAACGAAATTGTATGTATATGTGAAAAGAATACGGAGTAGAGAAGGTAGAGCAAAGGATGAGCCGGCGAAAGAATGTGGAATTGGTCTTCACTTTCTGATCTATGAATTGACTATATTAATCAAAGATTGACCAGAGTCTTTTCCAAATGTGTCTTCGTTCAAAAACAGAGACTTTAAGCCTTTAACTTTTTCGACTAAACTCGCTGCATCTTTTACATTTTCCCCCGCCCAGTTGTTGGCTGAATCAAGAAGAACATGCAAAATATGTACTATGTAACCACGTGGAACGTACAGAAGAAACCAAAATAATTATAAATCATTAACCTGTAACTAGTGCAACAAGCAAAACAGCCTCTTTCTCTCTATCTGGACGTCATTAACACTTTGTTCTGCAGTAGAAATAGAGTGAATGAAAATAAGAAAGAGAGAAATAGAGAAAATAAAATACTTAAGAAATAGGGTAGAATTGTGGATTGTTTTGTTTGAGAAAAATTAAAAAGAAATAATATTATGAAGTTGTTTAGTTTAAATGGAAAGAGAGAAGAGAAATTGAATTAGAAATAAAAATACTATTTTGCCCTTATATGTAATGTGACACATACCATTCCCAACCATGGTTGTTTAATTGATTGTATGTTCTATTTAATCGATTAAATGGCAAAGAGCAACAACACTTGATTAAACTTCAATACGTCCATAATCGATTATGAGAAAGATATAATTGATTATCAGGACATCTATAATCAATTAACAAGTTTTAAAATCAATTGTGAGAGTAGCCAATGCAATAGTTGATTATAGGTGTACACAATTGATTGTGTAACAAATAGGCACCGCGATGTTGAAGAAAAAATCAATTATCATTGCTACCAATCGATTACTTGGTAAAGCAAGACTATTTGTGAGTGTATAGTAGAAAAGGTTAATATGGGCAACGTTACTCTCTCTCCTCACCTCTCCAAATTTTTATGTCATTTTCTGCTTTCTTCACCGAACAATTTTTTTTATGTAGGACCTACTATCTTTATATTTCTTTTCTATGTATTTCATCACAACCAAATAATCTCAATTTTAATCATTCTCTCTATTTCTCTCTCTCTTCTCAATTTCCATGCCATTTCAATTCTACCAAACAAAGCATAAAATATTTCTTGATACTAGATTTGAATGCATACTCCACCTAAACGTTAAACCTAAATTGGAAGAACTAATGCCAATAATTGCATAATAATAAATTTTCTTAAAATAATATATATAATCTAAATTTATGAAATGGAAAATACATAAATGTCCTAGGGAGTTTGAGTAACCTTCTTCCCTCCCTCTCATTCCCTTGTGAGGAACAATTATTCATTAGGTGTTTTTTTTTTTCTTTTGCATTTGATTGTCTAAATTGTCTTTCTTTCAACTTTCTTGTACCTTGGTTAATTCTTTTTAAAAAGGAAAAAAAAAGTAATAAATGAATTTGAATCCTCTTTAGAGCTGGCAAAATTGGCCTGGTTCGATAGGCCAGCCATTAACTGTTTGGCCTAATAAAAACTGGGCCAAAATGGCCCAGCCCAATTGGCCTGTTAGGCCAGGCCAGGGCCCAAAAAAATTGGCCCAGTACTATATATATTTTTTGTTTTTTTTCTTTGTAAAATATACAAAAAATTAAGAAAAAAATAGTCACGGGCCATTTTGGCCCGGCTCGTTGGGCTAGGCCACGCCAGAAAAAATATAGCCTATTAATAATTTGAGTCGGCCCGCTTTCGACACTTGACCCGCCGGCCTGCCCCATTTGACAGCTCTAATCCTCTTATATTATTTATATTAGAGTTGCTCTGTAACTAAAAAAATAAATTAGGAGTTACTCTTCAATTAACACTTATGAGTAGGGATGTCAAAATGAGTTGGGTCTGACAAGCCAACCCGCATAACCCAATCAAATGGGTTGGGTTGGGTTGAGAATTTCAACCCTCCAACCTGCATAACCTAACTGCCAACTTGACAAGCTAAATGGTGGGTTGGGTTGACCTAATGGTTTTTTTTGTGTGGCTAAATTGCATTTTTGGCCCCCTATTTTTAAAAATTTGCAATTTTGGTCCCTCCGTCAAATCTTTTGCGTTGATCGTTAGTAATTTAACGTTGATTCTAACGTATAAATACTTAAATGATATGTTAAAGTTAGAGTCAACATTGACGTGTAACGCTTGGCCGCTTTCAGGATAGAAGACTGTCCCCACAAACTAATACAAGACTTTTCAGCGTGCTTTGTCCTCACTCATGTGCTTCTTGAGAAACTTTCCAGGAGGTCACCCATATCAGAACTGCTCCAGGTTAAGCATGCTTAACTATGGAGTTCTTAAGTGATGGGCTACCGAAAACTAAATGCATCTTGTTGGTATAGGTAGCACTTATTAATTTCTTTAAGTTATCCTTAACTGTACAGTTCCATACTTGCACAACCTTTGGATCCCTCTCTTTCTAGTGTGTATTCGATTCATTCATGTACCCTTCCTGCTGGAAGCCTACCAAGAGCTGCTCCTTGTCCATGCCTCATCTCTTTTGCACCGGTGATCACTCCCCGCCCTCGTCAGCACCCGAGATGTTACATGCCCACAAGCTTTCACTTAGTTCATCCTCGAACCATACCGTACTGAAAGAGAGGCCCTGCTTTGATACCGCTTTCTAACACCTAGCCGCTTTCAGGATCGAAGACTGTCCCCACAAACCAACACAAGACTTTTCAGCTTGTTTTGTCTTTACTCACACGTTTCTTAAGAAACTTCCCAAGAGGTCACCCATCCTAGAATTGCTCCAGGTCAAGCACGCTTAACTATGGAGTTCTTAAGATATGGGCTACCAAAAAGTAGATGCATCTTGTTAGTATAGATAGCACTTATAAATTTCTTTAAGTTATCATCAACTGTACACTCCCTCTTGGATCCCTCTCTTTCTAGTGTGTATTCAATTCATTCGTGTACCCCTCTTGCTGGAAGCCTGCCAGGAGTCGCTCATTGTCCGTGCCTTATCTCTTTTGCACCGGCGATCACTCCCGGCCCTCGTCAGCACTCAGGATGTTACATGATGCGTCAGAGTCAACGTTAAACCACTAACGATCAATGCAAGAAATTTGATGGAGGGACCAAAATTGTGAATTTTTAAAAATAGGAAGACTAAATGTCTCTAAAATAAAAGTAGGGGAACCAAAATTGTGGATTTTTAAAAATAGGGGGACTAAATATCTCTAAAAAAAGTAGGGGGACCAAAATTGCAGATCGAGAAAAATAGGGAGACCAAAAATATAATTTAGCCTTTTTTTTTCATTGTATTATCTTAGAATTTTCACACAACTTAGAGAGATTGTTTTATAACTCATGGAATATTGAAATTTTATAGCTTATGGACTAAATTAGAGTTTACTCTTTAAAGTGCATGAGTGATTAAATTTATAATTTATCTTTGTTTAAATATGTGAAGTCCCAAAGAAGGCAAATTTTATAGCTCTTGCACTAAATTAAATTTTTATAACATTTTTTTAGTTATATTTGATCAAAAAAATTTAAGACAAATAAAATATTTAAAAATTATATAATATTTTTCCTTTTTTTAATATGTTGGCTCACCAACTCAACCCAACCCATCACAGGTTGAGTTGGGTTGTGATTTTCAACCCAATCAAAAAATGGTTCAACCCAACCCATTGTTTCGACAGGTTGAGGGCAGGTTGGGTTGGGTTGACCAATTTAACACCCCTACTTCTGAGAACAATTCCAAGAGTAACACAACATCATTGGAGTGTACTCTATTATTTGCACATAAGAACAGTGAAGAGAAACAATAGTTATTTACTTTTTTTCTGGGGACCACAAAATTTTTAATTATATAAAGTAAGTAGTAGAATCTATTTAAGAATTTTTTTTGAGTTGCTGCATTGGAGAAAAAAATTAATTAGGTTACTTGAAATAATAAAAATGATGTGATATTATGAAAAAATGTGAGAAATAATATAAAGTTTTTTTTAGCAACTCACAACAATTGCTCCCTTAAAGTTGCCCTTAAAGAGAGAATGACATAAACATGAACTACCATAATTTATCGTATGACTCACAAGTTAAATTCAATAAAAATTATATTTTTTTCTTCTCAATATAAACAAGTTATAATAATCAATATTGTGAAAAGATCTAAAACCTTACTTGTTTAACCATAAAGGTTTAATCGCACATTTTGTCATTCATCTTTTATGATTTCACAAATTTTGCCATTTAACTATTTTAATTATACATTTTGTTATTCAACTTTCAAAATTTTACACATTTTTTCATCTAATCATTTTAGTTGTACATTTTGCCATCTAACTTCCAAAATTTGGCGCATTTTGCCACGCCTGTTAGTTAACTGCTGACGTGGCAATTTTGATTACTGACGTGACAGGTTGACTGCTTGTGTGACAAGTCGCCACATCATCAATCAACTTGCCACGTCAGTAGTTAGCTAATAGTAGTGGCAAAATGTACCAAAATTTGGAAGTTGGATAGCAAAATCTGCAACTAAAATAATTGGATGGAAAAATGTGCGAAATGTTGAAAGTTGAGTGACAAAATTCGCAAAATTGTGAAAGATGAGTGGCAAAATGTGCAATTAAGTAAAAAATTCTCTATTTTCTAGTAAAAGACACACGTTCTAATATAATTAATCTCTCAACTTTTTCAAAATTAATTCTTCCCGGCTACATCAAACGGAAATTAAATCCGTGATGAATTAGTATAAGTTTTTCCCCTAATAGCCCTGGTAAAACATAACAGGATCCTTTGTCAAATAAAACAAAATAAAATAACAGGATCCTATGCAACATGAAGGAGTAATCTCAATCTAACAAGAACGTAACATATGACACATGTAACGTTAGACTCAATTGAAAAATAAATCTTAACCCTTAAATGGAAAAAAAAATTCTTAATTTTTATCAATATGCAATGAATCGGTAGAACATAATGGAAACACAAACGTGGGCGTGGCAAACCTGCCATGATTTTGAAAGCCACATTGTAAATTGTATCGTTCAATTGTGTAATTATTAAATTTGAAGACTTGTGCTTGTTTTGTTGATTGCCGACGGGAAATTTTGTTTTTGGAGCATCTTCTCATTCCTTTCCACCTTTCACCATATATATATATATATATATATATATATATATATATGAGATTGCTAATGTACTCACACACTTTTTTTAGTTGGAGTGCATTAGTAGTCTACACCAAAATTTTAGGACAAAGATATCCATTTATCTCTTTTATTTTAGTTAATTTAGAATAGGAACATTATAATAATTTAATATTTTTGTTAAAAAGATTAAAAAAACATTTCTCTCTCGTCTCTCACCCCTCACTGCACGTTGTAGCATTTCTGGGCGTCTCTTCTTCTTCCTCTTGCAGCATTCTTGTTCTCTTTTTGACTGGATTTTTGGTTTCTTGTTGTATGCGTTTGGGTTTTCGGGGCACCTATCATTGGCGTTTTTAGTGCGCAAGTGCTTCAACTTCTATTCTTTGAAAACGTTTCAACCTCCTCTCTTCGGTCTTGCTCGAGGTAATTGCTATATCTTATCGATCATTTCATTTTAACTTTCTCCAGCTACACTAGTGTGTGTGTGTAGCATTTATCCAAGCTGATTTTTTTTAATATGCTTTTGTTTGTTTGCACTGCTGTCAAGTTTGCTATCGTATATAATATTACAACAATCATGTGACTTTAATCCTTCATGCAAAATGCAAAAGTGAAAATGCCAAAAAGAATTTGTTCTGGAGGTTACTCGTACCTATGGCTCTAAGCCGGTCTCTGCTATCTCAGATCAATTCTATTTCAACCCCGGTCCGGCAACAAACACACCTAGTGGCAAGGAACGCGTGTAGTTGGGCACCCAAACGAATACTGCCACGTGACACCCAACTCTAACAGAATTTTCCTCCAAAACGCCTTATAAAAAGGACTCCACACCCATTAGATACGTACGCTCTCTCATACTCCTTCATACTAAGACCAATACTGGCACGATGTTCCGACACCCTCAGTTAATATGGCGGACCTCGCTGCATTGTTACAGCAACAGAGAGATGCTTTGAAGGAGCAAGAGAAGTTCATTGTTGAACTCTGAGTGGAAAAGGACAACAAGAAGGCTACGGAGAACACTTACAACCATATTGAGAAGACTGCTACATTGGCTCTAAAGCCTGCGCCAGAGATGCACGATGCCCACATGGCGACGAAGTTGGACGAGGAAGACAAGCTGATTCCGTTCAATCTTCCTTTCTCATCGAGGATCTTGAATTTACAGGTCCTAAAGCAACTGCAGCAATTGCCTTCTCTAGAACTGTATGATGGATCTTCTGATCCAAGCGACCACTTGTCAATGTTTGAATCGACAATGTCATATAGAGGAGCGTCGGCCTCACTGACATGTAGGGCGTTCCCTATCTTGTTAAAGGGGATGGCGTTGAAATGGTTTCAATCTCTGGAACCAAAGTCCATAGATTCATGGATGATGTTAAGGGAGAAATTTAAGACCACCTTCACGACTAGCAAGGCCACACCAAAGACTGAGGCCGATTTAAGAAGAATCCACTAGGACGCGGACGAACCGTTGAGGGAATATATCAGCAGATTCAAGAAGGAGGCAAGAGCTGTCGAAAACCTACAACTTGGAGTGGTTCTGATGTTGGCTAAGGATGGGGTGAGGCCAAGCTCGCCTTTCTTCATGTCGATTGCCAAAACACCCCCAATTTAGATGGTGGAGTTTTTAAAGAAGGCAGAAAAGTATATCAATTAGGAAAATGTACTAGAGGCCGGTAAAGTCAAGTGAGGCGAGATTGAATCGCAGAAGAGGAATTCGCAGGCAAAGGCCGACAAACCACCGTGTCACAAGGACAAGGTTCTATATAAAAAAGGCCCGAGGTTTGAAGAATATATTCCGTTAAACACCTCTAGAGGAAGAATTTTGAATGAGGTATTCAACGTGGAGTTCGTAGAGGAAGGAATAAAGCCCCTGAGGCCAATAAAAAACAGAGAAGGGGGATCAATCCAAATACTGCTGATATCATAGGGCATCCGAGCATGATACTGACGAATGCTTTCAGTTGAGGGATGCAATGGAAGCACTAATCGAACGTGGAAGACTGGACCACTTTATCAAGCGCAACGGCAGTCGTAGTGACAGAGGACGACGCCCTTCACCACTAGAAAAGAGAGATCTAGAAGCCCAAGGAGGGGGCGCTTTCCACCTGGAGAAACCAGTCACCACGCCTACATAGTCCCGCGAGAAGCCACTCACCTCGGCCATCTTGAGACGATGTCAAGGTACACGCTATACACTGTTAACCACCTAGACAGTCGTCATCCCGGCGGCCCCACATTCTCCCGCACGAAGCCACGAGATCATATACGTCATCGCAAGCGGATTTTCAGGAGGAGGTTCGTCTAAGAACGCGAGAAAGAGACATGCTAGAGAGATAATGGCAACGTCCTTCGGGGTTCGGGCCGGCGATAGCCCCACGAAAAAAAGGGGACCGCCCTTGACTTTTTATAACTCTAATTATGCCAACGTTATGCCAAACCACAACGATCCTCTAGTGGTAAAGGCCTTGATAGCGAACAAGGAGGTTCATCGGCTACTGTAGATATCAGCAGCTTCGTTGATGTTATGTTTTACAAGCTATTTCAGAAGCTGAAGCAACCGGAATCCGAGTTAATGCTGTATAAGGAGGACCTGATAGGATTCTCTGGACATCACATAACACCAGTAGGGTACTTGAAGCTCCACGTGACTTTTGGAAAGCCGCCATGCACAAAAACCATTTCCACACGGTTCATTGTTGTTGATGCGAAATCCTCGTATAATGCAATCCTGGGCAGACCGACGTTGAATGCTTTGGGGGCCATTATCTTGGTCTCGCATCTAGCTATGAAGTTTGTTGGTGATAACACAGAGGTAGTCACCCTTTGGGGTGACCAGACGAAAGCAAGGGAATGCTACAAGGAATCCCTTAAAGTCAAACGCAAGCTCAGACGTGGAATGCAAGCAACCTTAGACGATACTATAGTTAAGGCATGATAGGTAATGCTAATTTTGATTCCCTAGCTATTTTAATGTCTGTAGTATAGGTAACTTGTGGTTTCTGTAATATTTTTTGTCCCACGAGATTAATAAAATGAGAGTTTACTTGCCATACAAAGCTGAGTATAGGGGTAAACTGACACAAAGACAAAGCCATGCGAACTACCTCGTGTACGTGAATTCGTTCCAGCCGGGGTAGGAATATCGCTAAAAATAAAGACAGTCATGCGAGCTATCTTGTGTACATGGATTCGCTCTAGTCGGGGTAGGAACATCACTAAAAATGAAGACAAGGCCATGCGAACTACCCCGTGTACGTGGATTCGCTCCAATCGGGATAGGAATATCGCTAAAAATGAAGGAAAAGTCATGCGAACTACCCAGTATACGTGGATTCGCTCCGTCCGGGGTAGGAATATTGCTCCAGCTGAGATAAGAAAAGTTCTAACTCGTCTGACATATTCAAGGCTCATCACGCACAAAAAAGGCAAAAGGTATATTTAACAAGTACATATGTTGAAATTCATTTCAGGTATAAAAGCAAAATAGAGGCAGAAATCAAGAAGAGCAAAATAACATAAGCGTTTAACAAAAGCGCAAAGAGCGAAAGTTGACAGTTACAAGCGATTAACGAAAGCGCGAGAATAAACACATTAAACATAAGCGCCCAATGAGAGCGTGAAAAGCAGTGAATAAACGCAAGAGTGCTTGGCGAAGACATGAAAAGCAGTCTAGGTATACGCAAGGAAAAACATATATGCTAAGTTATATTCAACAAAAGAGACATTGAAGCAAAACATTGAAACTCATCACTTATATTCAACGTACTAACATATGTACATGGTCTAAAGAAAAAGAAAAAATACAAAATAAACCGGAATCCCGGCTTCAATTTCTGACGTCGGCAGCCTTTTCAGAACCCCCGGGATAAAGATCATTGCCTAGGATCACCACCTCGGTAGAAAGCGGGATAGTCGGCGTCACCTGCGGGGTCGATATGAAACTATCTGCAAGTTCCCTTGTAGAATCTTGCTTATTTGTCTGTTGCTCGAGATCTACCATGGCACCTTAATTCTCTCCACCGACTTCATCTTCCTCAGCGTCATCTTCAGCATCGGAATCAGCTGCTGGGACGGTTGGATTCACCAGCGTCATTTCACCATTTATACTAGCATGCCAAACGCCATCAATAACTTCGCAATCTGAGCGCGCACAGGCAAGGTCTAGATTGCGTTGAAGAAGGAAGCGCACTTGCTTCATAATATTATCAAAAGACAGCTGGACGGACTCGATCCAGCAGTGGCGCATCAAAACAGACTCCTCTCGAGAAGCCGCCAGGTCAACCTCCAAGTTGCGAACTTTCTCTTCAGATACCCGAAGCCGGGATGATAGATTCGTTTCAAGTTCCATATATTTAGCACCGGCCGCAAGCAACTTCTTTTGAAGGTCAACCTCAACCTTAGCCAACCGCAACCTTTCAGTTTTTTCGACATCTAGCTGCCCCTTGAAACCTCGCACTTCCTTCTCCAACTCGGCTATCCTCCGTCCAGACTCCTCTTTGGCCATACGCATGCCCTCTTCTGCTTGCTACAGTCGGGATATTATCGCATCCTTCTCGGCTAAGGCGTCCAAAGGGTTGGTGGTACCAAAGGCGTTCTTCATCAGCACATGCTGGGTATAGCAATGAAACATGTGGTCGAAAAGATTGCCTAACCCGTTAATCCTAGTCTGTAACGCCCCCAAATCACCGCGCATACTGCTGATCTCTCCTTAGATCTCTTCTTTGAAAATAGATGCCTCCCCGGACAAGATACATTGGTCGGCCAACTCTATCGTTGTAGGCCAAGACTGATCACTCCTACGTTTCTTCAAAGGCGACGCCTGCTCTTGCGCTTCGTCGGTCATAACTCTTTTCTGTAAAACAGTAGTGGCAGAATCAACGGTAGCAGAAGTAGCTCTCACCACATCGAGCTTCATTCGGGGTAAGGTTAGAATCTTAAACCAAATACTTACCGGGGTCCAAGCAATAATAGTCGTACGACCAATACAAAGGGAACCGGGGTTCAATAACGTTTTCCCCTGTGTCCCGAACCATAAACAAGGCCTCCCAGCTCTCCGCACGAGGCTGTAAGAAGAAAAAATTATCTTTGTAATCTTTATACGAATCCTGAAACGGCTTTAACAATGCTCGACCCCAGACGCTTCGCAATGAGACAGAAGAAAACTTGTTGTCATATGTTTGGCAGAGGGGGTGAAATAATATAAAAATAAACTTCAAGTGTACACAACCCCTTCTCGAGCACATAAATTCTCGAACGCCACTAAGAACTCCCAACTATTAGGATGAAGTTGTGAAGGGGTGACGTCGAGGAAATTTAGAACGGACACATGGAAGTCCGTAAAGGGCAACTTGACTCCGAGATGCTCAAAAAAGGTCAGGTACATAGGCAAAAAATCCGGGTATAAATACCCAACTGCTGCAGCTTCGGCCTCACCTAACGGGGTCCCCATATTATCCTTCTGGCCTTAGGAACATATACGGTTGTCGTCTCCAGGAGCCACCACATTAAAAGGCATCTCGGTAGCTCCTTGGCTAAGTTCAAGACGACCCATTACGACGTCTAACGCCTCTTGAGAAAAGCATGACCTTGTCCCGGCCACCTCTTTATCTACCTAATCAATGCTGAGACTAACAGCGTCATGATAGGCCTCCAGAGTAGTCTCTACATTCCTTACGGTCTTCCCTATCTCCCTGCCAAAAACACCGGAAGAAGAATCGGAAAAGCTTCATTGCTGATCAAGCCGCGGCGCAACCCCAAAAATAGCTTTTGTCGACCTCTTAACCCTAGAAACACTGTCGGGCTCGGAAGGAATGTTCATTAGGTTTGGATATTGTACCCAAGCCTCTGCGTACTCCAGCACTTCGTCTGGGTCATACAACACTCCGATAGCCTTCAAGTGACTTCGACACTTTTCCAAGATCTCAAGATAGATTACTATTTCTAGGTGGTGAAGGTTGTTTCGGGTCGGCTATTAAAGGGCATTCGTCAGCCTTCTTAAGGGTCGCCGCCTATCTACGCCTATCTACCTTACCCCGGGCAGGTCCTCCCCTGCGCGCAGGTGTGGGGTCGACGGAAAAACTGGCATGACCAACGTCATCACCACGACCACGACCGCCAGCACCACGAGATGGAGGCAATGCCGATGACCGAAACAGCCAATTTGCGGCAAAAGCTCCCGAACGGCTGCCACGACCGCCGTGCACGAAAGATGAGCTATCACGCCTATGCGGATCCATCTTCGACGAAAGAAACAACAATACAACATAGGAAAAGCACAAAACAAAGTAACTTGAAGAGAAAAGAGAACAAGAATATTACCCTAATATATAAGCTGACTAGAGCTACAAAAGACGTCGAAGCAGAAACGGAGCGTCGCAACCTTCACTGAAAGAATGAGACGTAGAGCAAACAAACGTTCAACTGCCAGAAGAAAAACCTTTTATATTACAGGGCCCATATCGAGGAAAAAGCCCAAGCCCAGGTTTTTCAAAAGACAACCGCCAAATCTCTTGGAATTCGAAGCACCACAAAATTCAAGATATTGAATCATTACACATTTAATGCACCTCGGTTATCGCAAAGATGTTGTGTGGTGAACACAAGGATGTGTCTCCGATGAGCTCTCACGATGGTTGTTGGCCTCTCCGGTGGTGGCACCTACAAGGACTCCGATGCTTAAGTTAGTATTGGTCTTAGTATGAGGGAGTATGAGAGAGTGTACGTACCTAATGGGTGTGGAGTCCTTTATATAAGACGTTTTGGAGGAAAATTCTATTAGAGTTGGGCGCCACGTGGCAGTATTCGTTTAGGTGCCCAACTACATGCATTCCTTGCCACTAGGTGTGTTTGTTGCCGGACCAGGGTTGAAGTAGAATTGATCTGGGATAGCAGGAAAACATAAGCCGGGATACACTAGCAACATTAAAACTAGAATAGGTGGCGTGGGACTGGCTTAAAGCCATAGGTCCGAGTAATTTCCAAAACAGTTGCTCTGAAGCCGGTGATGCTTGGGGAAGCATCGTCGGCTTAAGAGACTAAGCGGTCAAAGTGACCTCCAGAACAGAATCTAACTCATCAACTTCTTCAGGGACATTATGCAGGGCATGTACTCATACTTTAATATGGACAAAATGTATTTTTTTTTCTTTAACTAGCATCTAATGATTATGCTACTAGCTCTTGCACAAAATATGCCAATTAGGTAAAGTTTGCCCAAAGCCAAGTGCCTGAAGATGCCATTGCCTCCCATTGGCTAAAATATGATTTCACGGCAAAATATTAACACTTGTTTGACATAGTCATATCTAGCCTAAACTAAATGAATATATTAAATACTACTGTAATTTAATAATTTCTCACAGTGTGTTAATCAAATAAAAAAACTGGTATCTTTTAAACCATAGTAGTTGCTTCAATTGCTAGATTTCAAACAAAAACTTGTAAACTAATTATTCCTCTTCAAAATTAGCTTAATTTCTAGTTTGGAGTAAAGAACACATAATAAGAGGGGGAAATAATTAGAATATTTAAAATTCACATATATCATGACTATGTGACTGATGCCAATGCTTGCTTGCTTCCTTTATTGTGTGCATGGGTGTATCTAATATACTAGTTACTACCCCAATAGTTATAATAATTTTTTGGGGTATCTTTCTCTTCTAGTGTAAGCTGTTGGAAGATTGCTATGGGGGTCCTGTTGTCTTTCTTTTGTTCAATTGTCCTAATATATTCTCTTTTTTAGTTAATTGGTAATTGTAAGCTTCAATTTACATATGACTATTAATTAGAATAACAGTAATTATATCTACCAAAAAAAGAATAAAAGTAATTGTATTGAGTTGGGGTTGTAGTTGTACCTAATTATACGATATTGATAACTAATTTAGATAAATAGTAATAACTGGTATAAGGTTGGGGATCGTGGTGGAATACGACTTTTTCTTCCAGGTTCTGCAGGATATTTTCTTGGACTAATATTGGCTGTTTATGCAATTTATATGATGGGGGTCTATTTTGTGGCTAGGAATCTTCAGTGGCTACACGATCTTTTGGCGAGCACAATGGGAAAAGGGGGACAGCTCGCGCCACATTGCAACATGTGTCTAAGGACGTTGTACACAGTTGGCACATTCTCGACTTTTTCTGGGGTGTGTGAGACACTAAGGACGTGGTGCTAGAGGCTATAATGTCATTTACAGTTGAGGGGATCTTTGGGTGGAGCACATTCATTATATTATAGGTTAATGGTTAAGATTTAGGTGGAGTGTATACGTTGTACTTGGTGTAGGGGCAGTGCTGAACTACGTTATCTTGTATTGGTGCCTCTAATCTCCAAACTCTTGCATTACTTGTGCATTGTTTGGTTTGCAGTTGGTATAATCTTGTTTTGCCTTTCAAAAAAACCTGGTATCAACATAATGCCTCAAATAACTTTGGTGTTAACGTCAAGCTTTTTCTTGATAGTCATGAACTTGTATAAATATTGTTCAAATAAAATTTATGTTTATTACAACTTGAAAGACTAAGATCTCAGGGAATTAAAGCTTAAAATCAAGAGGGATATTTACTAAACTCTCTCATTTATAATCCAAATCTTCTATTTGCTCACTCAGCACAAGGTGTGCCCAAAAGAGACCTAATCAGTTAAATACAAAAGATTGGAATGTTGCCCCAAGTTCGACAAAATAGCATACAGACAACCAACAAAAGGTCTTATAAGATCAATCCATAAGTAGCCTAAAAGCCGTAGATCTAGTTGTCCACATGGTAGATGTTGATATGTCTCCAACTCCAAGTCACTGTAGCGAAAGCCATTGTTTCCTATTTTCCATGAGAGCCTGTATTGAATCACCTCCTTGAGCACCTACATAGTGTTGAATTCAATGCCTGTAATGTTGACAAATTCCTAGCATTGAAATCCACTACACCCATATTACCCCTTTTGACCACGAGATGCATATTTGGTTTGGGTAACAAATGATCACGTTTGGCACCAATATGACAGCCTCAAAGTGTACAGCTCTGTAACATCATTTGCAACATCACAGTACTATGGCACCAATTTGACAGCATATCATTATTTGGAACAACAATTGATCAATCGTTGGCACTGATATCAATATTCTTCGCCTGTCTACTGCACCACCTGCCCAATACAATTGTATACTTGCAACTGGCCCGCATGACGCACCTACTCAAAACATTTGAAACATTTTCTTGGCATATTTGCAGCTATCAACCAAAACAATGTGTTGGCTGCAACCTATAGATAAAAATATAATGTGTTAATCAAAATATCTTCCATAATGGCAGTAGTAAAATAATGAAACCAGAATGCCTATTTTTAGTTTCTTTCAAATGAGGTAGAGTAAAATAACATGCTACTTCTATGTTGGAGAAAAAATGATATTAAAATTTCTATAATGTTTTAGGCAAAGTATTGTGTAGAATGGTTCTTCAATGTTACATGAGTAATTAACCTCATTAATTTTATTTAGCCAATCAAGCAAAATAACTGGTTAATTTCAAGCTATATCTATTAAAGTACCAGTGCAAATACCCTCTCAAATTAGCATCATTGGGCAAGGGACACTTGGGTAAGTAAGGCTATCATAATTTATAAAGAGAAAAGGAGAGTTTTCAGTATTCGATTAGAAATTACCAATGTTATTAAAACTGGACCGGTCATTGAATCGATCAAGACACTGATTCAAGGTTTAATGGTTCAACCAGGGTTAAACCGTGGTCGAACTAATATTAATAAAATAATAATAATAATAATTAAATAATACATAAAAAATTAAAAAAATATATAATATCATAACTTTATAATATTAAAAACTAAAAATAAAATATAATTTTATAGATTCTTAACATATACAATACCTAAAAAAGTTCAAATTAAATATGTCATAATACTTAAGTCTAAGTTTTAATAGTACACATCAATATTTATTAATAAAAACAAGTTTATATTTAGAATAAAAAGAAAATGACAAATATTTTAAGTTAATTTTTATTTTTTTAAAGAAAAAACATCAAAATAATATTTTATTAGATATTTTTTATTGAACTGCTACAAACCGGTTTTTTACCGGTTTACCGGTTCATAGACTGATTTTTTGCTTGACGGTTTTATGGTTTAATTGAACCGAATATAGGACTGGTTCACCGGTTTTCCGGTTGAACCGGCCGGTCCGATCCAGTTTTTACTACTATGGAAATTACATTAGAATTAGCATATATTGAGTTCCAAAAATTACAAAAAAATTATAAATTAAGAAGTTTGGGCATGTAAAAAACCCACCTTTGAATCTTAATGTGCTAAATTTTTCCAATAAATGAGAACTCGTGTTTCTGGTGCACCAACTAGATTTGGAACTTGCTTCACTTGTACCTTGTCTGGAATTAAAAAAAAATAATCCAAAAGAGACATAGAGACCCAGAAAGGGAAAACCGAATAAGGTTTAAATGAGAGGCAAAAATTCTATGAAATAAGGATAAAATGAACCAACATATCTCATTTGGAATTTGGCAAGCAGGAGTTTCTTCAAACATAGTTCATCGCGCCGTCATGGCAACCATATTTTCGTTTAGCACCAACAACGTCGCCTTCGCATTGCACGCATCATTCTTCACGAGCTTCCTAAGTCGCAGCTCCTCTGCAGTGCTACCACGTCTGGGTCCGATGTCGCCTAGATTGCCGCTGCGAGGCACAACGTGACACTGATCTGCCTGTTGGCTTCCTGCTCTCGTGCTAGCGCATCCATAAGCGGTCGCAGGAACACAAGGGAGAATAGCAACTGTGTGATTCGCGAGGACATGGGAAAGACGATGTCGAATCGAAGCAAGCGAATCGCATGGCGGAGTTGGGGTTACGATGAGGGATGAGAGAAGGAGAGAAAGAGCACTGAACCTGAATGTTACATGAGGGATGAGAGAGAGAGAAATGAATTTTTACTTTTTTAAAAATTAAATATCAAACTACTCTAATACTCCTAAAATAAATTAATTAAATTAAGAAATAAATGGGTTTTTCGTCCTAAAGTTTTGGTGTAGATTACTAATGCATTTCAACTAAAAAAAGTGTGTGAGTATATTAGCAGTCCTCATATATATATATATATATATATATATATATATATATATATATATATATATATATATATATATATATATATATAGGTTAGGATTCGTTGATACTAAGTGTTAAAGTTAGTTAAATTATATATTCAATAATTTTTTGTAAAATACAAATTTAATTAATTCAACTATTGAATTTGATGTACTTATTAATTAGATTAAGCATACAAAATTTATACAATTCTAAAATTATTTAATAGTTCATCACATCACTTTATTTTAACGTACAATATGATATTAAAATATATGTAAATATTCAATATTAGATAATATATTTAGAAAAGTCCAAATGATGTGAAATTTAATATACATGATCATAAAAATAATATCACATACTTCAACGGTTACATTGGTTAAATTTACATTCTGCAAAAAGTTATTGAAGGTGTAATTTAACTAACTTTGACACCTGGTGTCAACGGATCCTGACCATATATATATATATATATATATATATATATATATATATATATATATATATATAAATGGTGAATCAAGTGAAAACATTTTTTATTGCGAGAAATATGATCTATAAATTAGTCTAATTTGTAACTTAGGATGAGAGATCAAAAGTATATGCATGATGAAAATCACATTGCTTAACTTTTGGGTCAATAAATAAATTATTATTTTTAATTGGTTACAGAAGTTAAAAAACTATTATAATTCTTGTTTACCTAATTTCATCTAATTTTCCTCTGAATAATCGTAGAACTATTACTTACCATTAAATTTATAATATCTATATAGCTCAAAATAGAGAGCAATCTATTTATTAGATTTTGCCCATTCTCCAAGCTAAATTGTCTTGTTTCTTTTTTTCTCCTCCCAAGGATTCCCTGTCAAGGAGTGCCATGATCATGGTCATTATGGTGGGTAATAGTTACAATAATCCGATTAGTCTTCTGGTTTAGGGATAAAAGCAGCACAGAGCACAAGGCCCAGCCACAAAAGCCCAATCTAATAGTTAGATTTGGATACGCTTAATTTATTTCACCTTGGGATATTCTAAAACTTTTGACTCGTCATGGCCTCATGGGCCAATTAAAAAATACAGGCCCATTAGAAAAAGAATCTTAGGTTGAGAAGTCCAGAAAAAAAATTTCCCTTTTGGGCCGTGAAAGCTTATTTCAACCGCGGCAATGAAAAATGATCGAATGGAATTCGGTCCAAATTTAACAACAAACCTGCACTGTTTTGTTTCAATTAAAAAATTAACATTTTATTTTACAAATCCGTATATACTATTTTTCATTTGCACTATTTTGTCACTAAAAAAATGAACTGTTTTCTTTTGAGTAAAATTTATATAAATTTTACTTAATATTTATAATTAAAATATATTAAAAATGTTTTACATTTTTGCTGAGAAAAACATTTTGTATTGATAGCAGTGCTGTTATAAATTGAGAAATGCTAGTAATAGCCTTTCTAACATAATTTTTTAACACATTATTTATTATTGATTAAAATTTATTAAAAGTTACAAAATTATATGAGTCTCACTCTTTCTTTAATGAACTTTACTTATAATTTTGTAGTTTTAATAAATTTTAACCGATAAAAAAAAACACTTGTTGAAGATCTCATATCTACTAGTAATATCACCAAAATAGAGTATATAAGTAGGGCAAATCTTGCCTCCTGAGCTAGCTTTTGGGGTTGAGTTAGATTCAAGTCTAAATTTTAAGATGGTATATAGTCTATCATAATGATTGTTGTTGAGTCTATCAAGTTACCTATTATCAAGCTGTTATCGAATTACCTATCAAGTCCAACAAACTAGTGATATGGCCAAAATAGAGTACGTAGATGAGGGACAACTCTCACCTCTTAGTTAGTTTTTGGAGTTAAATCAAACTCAAATATAAATTGTAAGAACACTCCTATTATAAATTATTCCACATGTGTCCTTCAAGAGGTTAACTGCACTATTAATTATTATTAGTTTTCGTCAAAAAAATCATTAGTTTCCACTCATCAACATTTTAAAAAATGGTCTGCACATGATTTTGACCACAACATCAAGTTTTTTCAAGTGTTCTTGACCACAACACAACCACAATTATGAATGCATCGGCCACATTTGTCCTCAATTTCCTATAATATTAATAAATGCACCGAAACCACAACCACGACCACAAGCGACCAATATTTAAAACCTTGCCGCTCATTATTGCTTTTCTAATATATTCCCGGCTTTAGGCTACTAATCAATGACTTTCTTGGTGCCACCATCGAGAAGCATGGGTTCATCTTCTGTTTAAAAGCGCAAGAACGGTGGTGAATCTAGAATATGGTACTTTATTTAGTACGCACTAAACTTTTGTAGTATACTTTAAAGTTCAAAGTGAGCTATGAGAACGGTAGATTTCGCTTCTCTTTTTTTTTTTATCCATCTTTTAATCCCTTTGAGCAAAGGATCGAGGACATTTTACGTGTTATATAGATCAAGGAATTTTCCATTTCCACGGTTAGAAGCCGTAAATTTATGCCAACAAAAGGATAATGAAATCAGGGTTAAAGAGTTCGCAGTGCACGTGCGAGTGTAAATGTATATATGACGGAAAACATCTTGCATGATTAAATATTGAAGACTCCTCTCATTAAAAAAAAATTATTGAAGAATCTTTAGAACTTTTATACTGAAGTGGTTACAATACACATTATGAAGCATCCCTGGATTTTCTATTAGTTTGAAAGAGAAGTTGAATCGTCAACTGTTATAAACACTATTAGGGAAAACAATTTTGTTAACATATGTTGATTAATATTTATAATGCAAAACGCTAATGTATTGATTAAGGAAAACATTTATTAATAGTTAGAAAAATAAATGTTAACATAGGTGTGACTCTTTATTAGCAATTATTTAAAAAACCATTAATAGAGACTAAATTTAATAAAAAATATATATATTTGAAACATTTTGTTAGTGGTTCATCTGAATCTGTTCATAAAAGTTAATTAATTTTTAAAAATGAAATTTAAAAACATTAATTTATTTATATAAAAAACTATATTTCATTGATTAGATAATAGTATAATGTAAAAATTATATAAAATGTAATGACTTTATTTATAAATTTATTTAAATAAATAGAATTTAAAATTCCAAATTTAATTACATAATAAAAATATATTTATTAATGGGTGAGTTTATGATATTTTAAGGATTCAAGAAATAAAAAATTAATATTTATAAATAGTATTTTAACATCTTTAATATTTGCAAGAATTTTATAGTAACAAAATATTCAAACAAAAAAAAATGTTATGTATCAATTTATGAAAACAAAATTAAAAACCTTTATTAAGAGTTTTGGTTAAAAAAAAAAACACTAATAAAATGTTGTGTTAGCAATTTTACAATATAACGGCAAATTAATTGTTAGGAAACTGAAAAAATATTAAAAAAAATAAAATTGTTGTAGTATAAATTAATCTAATTAAATAAATTAGAAAATATAATTAATTTACATAAAAATTATAGTTGATTTCTATGACAGGTTATAATATATATACATATATAGGGAGTTACACAAGACTTTTGAAGGGCCTCTCAGAAGATTTCTCTTATGAATAGGAAATGCAGTAGAAGTAAGGAAAGTATGCATTCGTGCAGTCTGCTGGATCAGCCGCACCTACATGCTCTCCTCAAGTGGCATTGTCAAGAATATGATCAAGATACTGAATAAGCCTCTAATCATATTCCTTGACGACAAGCACATCAGCAGTAATGTCATGTAGTGAGCGAGGAATCCCTTATACATGCGTGACATGCCCAAACTATCATAGCACCCTCTCTGGTATATGGGTGTGCAACAGTAAGCATGATCTAATGAAGCTTGAGTAGTATGAGATATCCTAGAAAGACTGCTCTTGTTTGGACTCCATAAGGTGTTTAGATGACCCCTTTTGGCTATAGGACATTGATCACAGTCTGAGTGGTAAACACGTCACTAAAGCTCCTCACAATCTCCATATTGATAGGCATGAGGAGAGTGCCTAGTATATCCTTTGGCCAACTAGTGAGAGTCAATGGTTGAAAAGTGCTTAAATATCCAAGCTTGTAAAATCATTAACACAATTAATTGTTGTAAAACAAGAAAACATAGAAGCCAAAGAAAATAAAAAACAAATTTGATACCCATAAGAAAGTCATATATCCTTTGAACTGTTTCATTTGATGCATGCTACCCTGGCTGAGTTGATCATAGAGGTATGCCAAGGCAAAGACACCCCATGCATACTTTATGCATCTATTTGCTAAAATTTTAAAATCCCTAAACATGCAAGGATCAAATAGATAAAATATTATAGCATATTATTACATAAGTATAAAGAGAAAAAGATGATAGAATTTGTGCACCTAGTATAAAAAAAATTGATTTGTCTCTGTCTTCATGAGATTCAGGTAAACCATGTGGAGAACTAGAATGAGAGAATACTACCCTCAATCACAATTGGTTTGATAGATCAAATTAACCGTCTAATAGGATAACAATTAAATAACCTATTGTATAAGAGCAAGGACTTTTCATTAGGCATCAATTAAATAGCCCAACCCATCATGGGCTATTCAGAACAAAAGCCCAATACAACATCCATCAATTAATTAGGTGTCATATTACTAATTATTGACCATTATTAATATATTAATAATTAAATAATAATTCCTAATAATTTAATTAATGTTAATCCATAAAAATAGATTAATTAAATAATTAATCTAACAATCTCCCACTTGGATAACATTAATCAATTATAAAAGTATAGGAATTTTAAGACTAATATATCAATTATGGTCAAAGCATACACCAACCAAAAACAAAAAATATAAACCCTTCAACAATGTAAAAATACTTCCGATCGAAGGTCCTGCGAAAAAATAGCTCGGTGCCAGAATGATAAAAAGCTTAACACCTCTAATTCTTATTGAAAAAGTAATAAGAATGAAAAATGAAAAAGTCATTTTATTCAAAACCCCAATTATGAAATCCCTTCTCTCCCACTTCACACCTCGGAACGCACTGTTCTTATAGAGAGAGGCGCTTTCACATCTTCTTAAGCTGGGGAGAGGAAAGGTTCCCTTTTTTTAGGATACTCCGGGGAACAGATATCCAGTGGAGACGATGGGGTAGGGCCTGTAGCTCAGAGGATTAGAGCACGTGGCTACGAACCACGGTGTTGGGGGACATATATCACACATGCCAAGAAGTTTATACTTCACATAAAGAATATGATGGATAGGAAAAAGCATAATATAATTAAATTGAGAGAAATATGCAATCCAACAAAAAAACAATGGTCCAAGCATCTAAAAGTGCTATAAGAGATATGATACTAAGATTGGTGTTATTTTATACATATCTTATGATCTTTTGCTTTCAGACTTTCATTGATCCAAAACTTAACTAAACCATATGAGTTACAATATTTCAATAAACTTCAATAGTTAAATCTTTGATCAGTGGATCTATAAGCATTTTTTTTAACACTATGCTCAATTTAAGTCTGAAAATTTATTAAGGCCAAAACATACTCCACATGTATTTAAGTGCTCACAGTAGCCCAATAACAAGAGTAATTTACATATGAGCTAACTCAACAAATGCTCTACAATATTTGACATTCAATTAATCTGAGTTTTACAAAATAAGTGACTATGCAAATCCAGAAACAAATAGGAAATCCAATAATTTTCTACTTGGACAACATAGACACCTAGTTTAAATAAACATACTCTAGAATAATGGGACCATTAGAATGTCAAAGTAAGCAAACACTTATAATTATTGCTCTAAACATAAAATTTATAAATTCTTTTACAACGTAGAAATCATACTTGATAGGAGTATTGATATCATACATACAAAATACTTATAAATTTATGACTTAATAAAATGTGGAACTTTGGGTAAAAGAAAAGCCCAACATAATTGCATGCCAAAAGAATTGATGTGCAATACCCCATAAAATGACCTTGACATCTCTTTAAGATGCCTATTGAGATACAACAAATTTTAAATATCTCAATACAATGGGACAAGATTAAATAACAATGTTCTTATAGAATGTGTCATATGATAGTAAAATGCGCACAAAAATATATGACAATACAAGATTAATAAATCTTGAGACATAACAGAAAATGTGCAAACTCCCACTAATCCTTTATACCAAAATAAGATTAGGATTATCATTAGAGCTCACTAATTTCAAACTACTCTAATGATATAATATTTAAAATGGTGGGATTTTAAATCTGTAGGATATCTAATGTGAGTCTAAAAACTCAATAACTTTCTCTCTTAAGAATGCACTAATAAATTAGAGAAATAGGTTGGTGCAGAATTATTAAGAGAAGTGGTTATACAATTTATCACTTACATAGTTTTTACAAAATTTAACCACATATTTTCCACACAAAGTAGAATATTATCAATATCAGTGGTTCAATGATAATATGAAACCCAATATGGCAAATTTGAACTAAATTTGGGTTTCATAGTTAACCACTACATATAGAATTTAGGAGATTATAAGTGTTCAAATGACACTTAATAGCACAAAATCTCCTTCAGTCATCACAAACATAAATTCTTAAAAGAATTTTGTATATAAGGTAACCTTTGCATTTTAAAATATAATGACCATTTAAAAAAAAAATTATCATATGAGTGAGATCAGAATCCCTAGCATTTTAAATAGAATATGGGATTACTTGCAAGTTTTTCAATGGCCCACTCAAAACTCAAGTGTTATAAAATAACCACATGCACTAAAGCAAAAAAAATTTTACTTATTGTAATATCGCCTAAGGATCTCAAACCACAATAAATAAGAAATATAATATTACAATGTACAAATGTCAATATGATACTTGTCGCAACCGGGGTCACGATCGGATGGCGGAAAAGAATTAAAATCAGAGAAGCCGCTACCATAGTTTATTAAGAAAAAACGTATGGAAAAACCCTTTAAAAGAAATGTGGTCTATGAAACCAAAAATGGGTTTGGGAGTCGATTACGTCTAGGAAAGGTGTTAGCACCCTACAACATCCGTCATAAAAACAATTACCCCTAATTAAATATACAAAATCGAATAGCATCAAAATTATTTATTTTACCCCTAACCAAATTTTATTTATTTACAAATTTTATTAAAAGAAAGATCAATTTTTATTTTTTGTTTTTGAGATCGACAGGAGTGGGCTCCTGCCCTTACGTATCCTCCGATGCAATGAAGAACTCAGACTCACGTAATTTTTTTGGTAGAAAAATGGTTTTGTTGGTTGGTTGAATTTTTTTTTTTATTTTTGTGTATTGCTAAATCTGACATCACCAAGTTGTATAACTCATATATGTCAAATTTACTGAATGACCAAACAAAAAGTATTTCCAAAGTGGTCATATTTAAATCTTATGATTATTTATTTTTATTATTGTTTATTATTATTATTATTATTATTATTTTAAAAAAATTTGCGAATCCACTCTCGGTGGACTTCACGTTAGCCAAGCACCAATTCATTTACTTGAATCAATTCGGTGAATAAAATGAGAAAGAAAATCGATTTCAACTATTGGGAAAATTCTTTTCAATTAATCTTCCTATATTAACTAAAAAGAACCATAAATCGGGAACTAAATGTATCTCGTCAAAAATAGACATATTCTTTAGTTATGTTTTAATAAAAGGCTTAAGTTAATAATTTTAAAAAAAAACTAAATTGGGCCTGGTTTACTTTCGCACATCAATACTAAAGGAAACACATCAGCTACCGATCCAAGCCCACTTGGGAAGGGAAAGTGGAATCAAGCCACTAGTTTCAAAGGGTAGAGAGAGACCGACCAATTGGTCCTCGGAAAAGCTAACGTGGTGTCCAACCATGGAATCGGCGTGTGACGATGCTGCAACTTCGACAAAGGAGCAACGGAACCACTATAACACCGACACTAGGATTTCAATGACACAAATCATTTCGCATCTCGAAGTCATAACATTGTTGCAACTGTAGTGAAAGAATGTAGATCTTGTGTGTTGACGGCAACATTACGCAAATATGTCGATATTGTAGAGAGATGCCAAGATTCTCATGGCGGAGGACGCGGCGAAAGTGTCGCATAGACGCAACGACGGCGCAGCAAGAGTTTGCGGCGAATTACGGTATAAACGCGATTGGAGATTGGGAAAAAAGGTTTATGTTTCTAAAACACAACAATACCGTCACGATTTCGTTGTTACGGTGATGGCGAGGGAATGCTACTCTGTTCATCATCATTTTAGTATCATTGCTTATATTTTTTAGAGCAGAATGTGATTGTGTGTAATCGTATAGTGTTTGAGATTAGTGGTATAGTGAAACATGTTAACAGAGAGAGGCTATGTAAATAAAAAAGATGCATTGATACAATATGTGAATCGAAACAGAAATAGTATCACTAAATGAGGAATTAGACAACAAATAAATAAAAAAAACAGAACAGAGATCGAGAGAGCTATATGTTAATGAGACGAATACCGAATAGAGAAATTGATAATTTCATCATACAATGCCAAATAAAAGAATTGGATAATGATAGAAAAGTAGAGAAAGAGGCTATACCTCTGTGACTCTTGACCAGAATGAGAGAACACCACAGCAAGGTTTGGTGAATTAAAAAACCCTCCCTAAAAGACCCTTCGGAAGGCTATATATAGCCTATTTTCAAAACTTCTCCTAGAAGTTTTTTCTATAGCTTTTTTCCCATGTTACAACTCTCCTTCTTCTTTTTCTTTTTATTTGTTATTTTATTTTTAACAATGGGCCTGGCCCAGTATGTTGGCTTTTTTCACTTTTCAGTTTACACTTTTTTTTATGTTTTGGCTGAATGGGCTTTTTAAATTAGCAAGGCCAGGACAAAAAAACTCTAAAAACTTCATTTATGGGTTTGACACGTAATGACCCAATTATTCACTATTTTTATTACTTATTTTATTATTACCATTATTATATTTTCATTATTATATTTATTTTTGTTATTTTTTCTAATTACCCGAATAAAATTGGGTGTTCACAATACTCAAGCAAATAATTGACATAAACACAAGATTAATAGTACATTGAATAACAATATATTATATTAATAATAATACACCGATAGGGTATAATTATGATTAACATAATACAAATTAACAAACTATATCAATAATAATACTCCGATAGGGTATAATTATTATTAATATAATATAAATTATAATAAAAGATAATTACTTAACTCACAAAATTTGCATAATTGTACCCACGATAGGTGAGTTGACAATTGTAAAATTAATAGCAATTATGCCAAATAGAATATGACAAATTCATGCACAATATTCTAAGGATCAATCATGCTCATATATAATTGCACTAAAAAAAAATTAGAGAACAATATATATTATCAACAAATTTCTCCATATAAGCAATTATATAATAAGTCAATAGGTTAAATGTTTTAATGCTAACCTCAAAGAGTATGTCACGTATCCTTACGTGTAGAGCTAGTAAAATGTTCAATAACTCAGTGAGAACAATATGGGATTTATATATAGTTCTCTCAAATAATTTACAAATCAATTTAAATCATAATTATAACAAAAAAAATATTTCAAATGGGCTCTAATCTCAAATTGCAAGGATGATGCCCCAAAGATTGCCCAACATAATTATTTGAATAACTTTTTTTCTCAAACGGGCATAAAAAAAATAAAGAGGCAATATAAAATACACAATTGGCATAAAATTTATTCAAAAGCCAAAATTAAATGATGAAACATGTCACTTTCGAAGTATAAGAAAACGTTGACATTATTGACTTACAAAAAAAAATGTAAGATTAGTCATCTAATTTTAGCAAAAGTTTTTAATTAAAAAAAAAACATGTTTGCAACTAGCATAATTCTCTTCAAATTCCAAAATATCTCAACTATGGGTTTTTCTTCGCTAACCAACAAATTAATCGAATAAAGAGAGCATAATAGCTATATATAAAACGTTGCAACAATAAAGCTAATAAATCATATATTATACCACATAAAAGCCAATAAATAAAATGTTGCAACAATAAAGCTAATAAATCATGTCATTATACCACATAAAAGCCAATAGATGGTATCATTATTTCACCCATCAACAAAAAAGTCACAAATAAAAAAAAGATCATTTTTTTTTTATCTAAACAGTCATTTGTCTCAAAATTCAGGGCATTTTGATCGCACATGATCAATTTATAAAAGCTCCAAAACAATTGTGACCATTTTTTTAAGTCCAAAATGATAACAAGAAGCATGAAATGGTACGATTTCCATTCAAATAATTTTGAACGCAAAGAAAAACGGAAAAAAAACCCCCATGTTTTAAGAATGTTCCAATGAAAGAACAATGAAATAAAATAGCTATAATCTGTATCTACAAAGCTCTAATACCAATTGCTAAAATTTAAAAATCCCTAAACATGCAAGGATCAAATAGATACAATATTATAGCATATTATTACATAAGTATAGAGAGAAAAAGATGATAGAATTTGTGCACCTGGTATAAAAAGATTGATTTGTCTTGGTCTTCATGAGATTCAGGTAAACCATGTGGAGAATTAGAATGAGAGAAGACTACCCTCAATTACGATTGATTTGATAGATCAAATTAACCGTCTAATGGGACAACGATTAAATAACCTATCGTATGAGGGCAGGGACCTCTCATTGGGCATCAATTGAATAGCCCAACCCATCACGGGCTATTCAGAACAAAAGCCCAATACAACATCCATCAATTAATTAGGTGTCATATTACTAATTAGTGACCATAATTAATATATTAATAATTAAATAATATTTCCTAATAATTTAATTAATGTTAATCCATAAAAATAGATTAATTAAATAATTAATCTAACACTATCAAGATCGTAAAAAAGCTCTAAGTATGCCACATCCACGCATGTGAAACTCTTGTCAACAAATATTGTGTAGCCAACCAAATGTAGTAGAAAAGCTCTAGCTACTAAGACGAAGTTCCTTGCCCAAACATGTACATTGTAGAATTTATGCAACCAAATCAATCGCACACATGCTCCTTGATCAATCTCAGCGTATATCTGTGTTTTTTGAGATGTTGTACCAAGTAGCATTTTTTAAAACACTGATTTCTACCTTCTGACTTCATATACTTTATTCCTTGTTACCCTTAAAATATTTATTAAATTTCTTTTTTACTCTTTTTTACATAAGGTGAGATTTTATTATTCTTTTTTATTTCTCTTCTTGTTGTTGTTAACAATAGAGTTTTATTTATTTTTTGCTATTGTTCTTGGATATTTTTTATATTGTAGTGCTTATTTAAATCATTATACTATTTACAATATTTATTTTATTATTTTTGTATTATACGTCAAGAATTGATAATGATAGATGATAGATTTATTTTATTTTCTTCTTTCTATTATTTTTTATATTACACTGTTTATTTTAACCATTACACTATTTACATTATTTATTCTATTATTTTAACATTATACTTCAAGATATTTTAACCATTACACTAATTAACACAATAAAGATATGACGTCTACTTAAGTGTATGTTATTTTTATTTTATTTTAAACTTGATTGAAAATATTTTAAAATATAGTATAAGATTAATAGTAGAATACACAATATGAAGAAATGTAATAATTGAAACTAAAAATATAATTAAAATAATTGATCTATAAATAAAAAATTAGTTAAAAAAACTAAATTACAAATAACCCAAATTATATTTTTATCAATAAAATTAAATTAAATTAATATAAAAACGTCATATTTATGTTCTTTTTTGTTATTTTACATTTATTAATTACTTTAACATATAATTTTACCAAATACTTATAATTCAAAAAACTAGTTTAATAGCTTCTGGTTACCAACTTTCAATTACCAAGTAATTGTTCAACTTCTAATTAATTTTCAACTTTTATCTAATTCTTTAACTACTTTTGAGCCGACTCTTAAAAGCTTGGCAGAGATTTTTTATTTTTTTTCAAGCAATGCTGTTGTATAACCTTAAGAATCCCCACAAGAATACGCACTCTATTAGGCATCTTAAAAGCTTAAAATAATATTAAAAATACTTTTAAATTGATTGTGTGTAATAGACACGTGCTTATATATATAAAAATTACCCAAACATGATTTTTTTTAGGAAGATTAAAATTTGATTTTAGATAAAATTTTATATTTTTTAATAAAAATTAATTTATATACGAGACACAAAAAATTTTAAAATTATATTAGTACTAATTTTATTTTATTATTCAAATGTAAAAAATTTAAATTTATTTTTAAAATACTATGCTCAAATACAACTTATTTTGTAGCATTAATTCTTTGATTTCTTTCAAAATTAATTCTGCTAAAATTTTAAAATAAACATATCTAAAATTAATTTTTCTAAACTATCTTGTAATATATTATTTTGAAACACAAATTAATTTTTAACTTTATATTTTTAAAAAAATAAAAACTTGAACATTAAGTTCAAAAAACCAATTCTACAGAAATATCAAATATGAACTTAACAAATCTTAATTATAAAAATAATTATTTATCAAAAATCCCTTTCTAAAAAATATTTTTAAATAAACTAATCTAAAGAGTGAATTGCAGCAAGTAGCGGTCCTTAAGTCCTCTTCAGGGAATCTCATAATTCTAGATATCATAAAAGAGATGTTAAATTAATCTCAGAGAGAGAGGGAGAGAGACTTTAAAAAAAGTCACTCCTGAAATTGTCTTGTAGATTGTAGTGTGCTTTTGTCCGCTGTGAGGTTTCAATATCTGTCTCCTTCGATTAGCAAATGTTTGTATCCCTCTCCTACCAAATAAAATTGTATCACGTCGTTTTCCTTTGAGACAAGGTAGCGACTGACCACCATTATGGTCCTAGTAGCATAGAATTTGGATAATTTGTATAAAAATCATAAATTTAAATCTTATTGTTTATGAAGTTGTTTTAGCTTAATTGGTAATTTCAAATTTAAGTTTTAAATATGCAGTTATGTTAAGTATTTGAAATAGAACTTTCTGTCACTCACCCAAGTATAAAGCTACTTAAACCTTTGTTTTAGGCCTCCTAGAAAAAAAGTTACTTATGGTATGTTTAATTTAGACAAAAAAGTGAAAGAAAAGAAAAAAATATAAGAAGTGAGATGATATTCTAGGTTATTTAGTATGAGAGAAAGTGAAAAAAAAAATTGTGTAAAATAAAATAAATACCCTAAATAAAAAATGAGATGTACCATGTATAAAATAACCTTCTCTCTCTCTCTCTCCTTTTGGAAGGAAAGCATCTTACAATGAAATTCACATATATGTTTTCTTTTCTTCCTATTTAAATCATTCTAAACAATGAAAAGATTTAAATTTTTATAATTTTCCTTCCTCCCTAAATCATTGCTTCCCTTTTCCTCTTAAACAAACGGATCATTCACATTAGTATTTATATAATTTTATTATTAGTTGATGTAGTGTAATAGTAAATAAAGTGTATTTTTTTTTCTTTTTTTGTGAATGAGATTCAAATCCTATAAAAGTTAAAACTACTTTTATCTTTTATAAAATTTCTAATTTTTCTTTTACTTTTATTAGTTTTAAAAACATCTCACATCAAAATTTACTTTAGTCCTAAAATTATGTTGGCGGGTCCTTCTTCTTCTTCTTTCATTTTCACGTAAAATTACATGATTAAACTAAATTGCTACTGACAAAACACAAAACAAAACGTGCCTAATAAGTATATAATAGCTCAAATGCTTACACCAATACATTTGATTTCCTTTTTTCTTTTCCGTCTCTTCCCGTCCCCTTTCGCTCCCAACCAAAAAAAATCTACCCATATGGTTTCATTCTTATGTCTTTCTATTTATTTACCTCAGTAATAGTTATAACAGTATATGTTATTGGCAATCTATTCCGTTAATGTATATGTAAAGTGGAAACCTTCTCCCGAATACAGTAAAAACATTCCAGCACAGAAAACATGCGAAATAGAAAGAAATTGCAACTCACATGGCCGTACAGAAATTCATTAATTTTAATATTTGGTAATTTTCTTGGATTAAATCGCCATTTGCAAGCGTTCCACCAGCTCGTAGCCGTAACGATAACTCCCAATAATGACTGCCAGGCGATGATAACAAGATGCGAGGTGGCCTATACAGTACATGATACATATCCACCACAAGAATTTGTATGTTCTTTATTTTTATTTTTAATCGATATATATTGTTTGTAATTGATAAAATATTATTTTATTTCTTAATTTTAAAATATTGTATAAAAATTAAAAGTAACATAATCACATTTTTATTATTTCTTTTACTAAATTGCAGAGATAAATAATAAAAAATAAAGCAATATATTTTTTTGGTTTCACATAGACATTCTCCTTCAAAAGAAATTTTGTTTATTTATCAAAAAAAAAAAAATGTTTCAAGCACAATCAAACACTATGTAGATATTTGTATGAGAAAAAAAAAAAACACTATGTAGATATCGCTTTCAAGGAGGATTTGAACTTAGGTTACTAATATTATGGAGAATTAATCCTTTATACTTAGATCCTATCTTTGCTTGTGAATAAAGCAATATTTTAATCATTATAACTAAAAATATTTAAATTTAAAAAAACTGCTTTCTAAAACAGAGGGGAAAAGAATCAAACTTTTTTTTTTTTTTTAACATTCCAATCCAAAGGGAGTCTGCTGTTGATTCCGTTTTTCACATTCACCGCTTGTTTCAGCCAGGAGAAACATCGTCTCCACTCGCAAAAATCATCATCCTGCACGAGTCACGTTATTACCTTTTCTTTTTGTTTCCTATATTCCACTCCAAATCACTAGAAATTAATTAATAAAACTAGTTCTGCATAATTTTGTTTTGTTTCGTGACTCGGATCAGATCTGTAGGGCTTCATGTGAAAGAGTATAAATAATCACACTTTTTCATTTTATTTTATTTTAAAAAGAGAGCATTCTGATTTTCTTTCTTTCCGTTTGAGGAAAGGACAATTCTGCGTCGGCGTCGCTCCCTCCATACCCGTACTCATACTCACTCACTCACCGTTTCTCCACGTCGATTATTATTACTTAATAATAATAACAAGTAAGAAAGAAAGACCCTACTAATTTAGGGTTCCTCTGCCTGCAGAGCCACATTACTTAGTTCTTTGTAATTAGTAGGGATGTGAGGGTTTGTTTGCTTATGTAAGGAAAATAATGGGTGTGAGTGTGGGTGTGGGTGTGGGGAAGTTCAGCTTGTTATCGACGACGAACCTGGCTGTGTTAGCGCAAGCCAACGATAAATGCAGGAAGCATGTGTGTTGGAGATCGACGACGCCGTTTCAGCAGCGGAAGCCGATCTCTTGGTCTGTGGTTTGCGGGCTAATGCTATTCGGGTTGGGCCTAATTTCGCTCTTGACGGGCCACATGGCCTCTGATCTCGAATGGTACTCTCAGCGGCTGGTCCGTCGCACTCTCTACTCTACGCTGGTTCGTAATTTTTTTTCTCTCTTTTTCAGTTTCACAATCGCAATGTGTGTTGTGTTGTGAATGTTGTTATGGTTTTGCATGTGGATGTTTTGTTAGGATGGGAACTATCGTGCGCCAATCGATGTTTGGAAATCGCAGTATTCTCAATACTATTATGGATGCAGTGAAAGGGGACGCGATTATGCTCGTGAGTTTCTTCGTCATCCTCGCACTACTTGCAATTTCGTTCGGATGCATCGTCTTTTCGTGAATTACAATTCGGTGTTTTCTTGTGCCGAAATTCGAGCTGCTATGTCGAGCGCCGTTGGCGAATCATTGGTTTTGTTTGTTGCATTGGCTAATGGTCGAAGCGATTCTACCTTCTTAGTTGTAGGGAAGCATTTTAGGCATGATGCTTTTTCTGACACTGTAGTGTAGATGTGAGATGATTAATTACTTGATTGCTGGAAGTGGAATCGGCTTTTGAATATGCATGTATGGGGTGTGAGTGAAAGGGGTGTTGTGTTGTTCTTGAATGTTTTCGCTTTGTTTTGAGCACTTGCTCGCTCTTGTTTCTTGCTAAGCTATGTATGCGAACAATGGCTAGACTGATAAGTTTTAGGTTACAGGATAGGATGTTTTCTATGGGGTGACTTAAAGGGACGCGTGAACATATTCAAGGGGGTTTCCTTTTATATATGGATGAGTTTGTGCATGAATGAACTTCTAATCATTGGGCTGAGAAAATAGAAATATACTAACTTTTCTGTGTCACCTTCCATTGTTTTTTGGTAACTGGATAATGTAGCTGCTGTGCTTGAGCGGATGTCAAATGGGTACTTGCTTATTGCAACTAGTGGAGGACTGAACCAACAAAGAACTGGGGTGAGTGGGACATAAGTTTCATGATATGGTACATCATGATCATTTGAATATTGTGTAAGATCTGCTGTCTTAGTTGCTCGCCTACTGATTGAAAGTGTGAAAAAGATAAGAGTTTTATACAATTTTCTCTTAACCGATTGGCTCTGATTCAGTTGTTTTCAGAGAATATGAGGGTTGGTTAGGTTCTCTTTCCTAGTTAAGCAGATAATTATTATTTTTTTTTAACATAATAATGAATATGTTCTTTCTGTGGAAATGACAATCATGTTCCTGCATCCAGATAACAGATGCTGTTGTTGTTGCACGAATTCTTAATGCCACACTTGTTGTACCTGAGTTGGATCATCATTCTTATTGGAAGGATGACAGGTAATTTGCAGTTCCTTTCACACATTCACCATGAGAATCAAGTTTGTTGGTTCATTTAATAAAGACATTTTTGTTTGAATACAGTGACTTCATCCATATTTTCGATGTTGATTGGTTCATTTCTTATCTCGCAAAAGATGTCACTATTGTCAAAAGAGTTCCTGATAAGTTCATGCGGTCAATGGAGAAACCACCATATACAATGCGTGTCCCGAGGAAATCAGAGCCCGATTATTATCTTGATCAAGTTTTGCCTATACTTTTGAGACGACAGGTATGGCCATTTGTTATTGATGCATGTTTGGAATTTCTTAATTCACTGGAAGATGTTTTGATTCATTAAATAACTCTCATGATGAAACATTAGTTACTGGTTTTTGTCAATTTACGGCATGTCTCTGAATTTGGCTGAGGTAACTAACATGTAGGAGATTTTACAGGTTGTTCAACTGACAAAATTTGACTACAGACTTGCAAATAACCTTGATGATGAGCTGCAGAAACTACGTTGCCGTGTTAATTTTCATGCTTTGAGATTTACAAAACCTATACAAGAACTTGGTCAAAGAATTGTTATGAGAATGCAAAAGATGGCACACCATTTCATAGCAGTCCATTTGAGGTTTGTTTAATGTTTCCCTTTTCACAACCTCTTCATGGCATTCTGAAATTTCGAAATCGTCGTAATTGGAAGTATCAATTACTTCTACTTTAGAAGGGAACCTCTCATGTAACTTACTAATAGCAATAAAAACAACTTGTTTCACTCAAAAGTATGAAATAGAATAAATGACAAAAGAGTTTGGGAAGCAAGGAGGATGCATGGTAATTGTCACTAATGACAGAATTCATGATTGATTTATGACAGGTTTGAACCAGATATGCTAGCATTTTCAGGTTGTTATTTTGGTGGGGGAGAAAAAGAGAGACGCGAGCTTGGTGAAATCAGAAAAAGGTGGACAACATTACCTGTAAGACTACGCTCCATTGACTTCTAATGAACAGATCTAATTAATTCACCGAGCAAGATTATAACATTCTATCCTTTCTTCACCGTGCTGATTTTCTGAAGGCATTGAAACCTACATTTTTTTGCCTGATACGCTTCTAAGAACAAATTAACTTTTGCCATATAAATAAGACTTCTGAAAGTTGAAACTAACTATTTTTATGCTGAAATGAAATGGATGAATTATTTCCTCATGCTAAAACAGGATTTGAGCCCGGATGGAGAGCGGAAGCGAGGGAAATGTCCTCTTACTCCTCATGAAGTGGGTTTGATGCTGCGAGCACTTGGCTTTTCAAATGACACATACCTCTATGTTGCATCAGGAGAAATATATGGGGGGGATGAAACTATGCAGCCTCTCAAAGATCTTTTCCCCAACATCTATACAAAGGAGATGCTAGCTGATGAAGAGCTGAAGCCTTTCCTTCCATTCTCTTCCCGCCTTGCTGCTATTGACTACATTGTTTGTGATGAAAGTGATGTATTTGTCACTAACAACAATGGTAACATGGCCAAGATTCTCGCAGGTCGAAGGTAAGAATATATAAAATCTCTCTAATATCTGCCGTTTGTTTGTTTAGTACAGTATTGAACTTATTGCTAAAAGTTAAACTAAAGACAATTAATAAATGATTATCCATAACTTGTAATGGAAATGCTATATTCATAATTATGATTATTCCGTTATAGAATGTGGCAGTTATGTTGCATTATTTACTCTTGAATTATATTCCAAATAGGTGGGAGAGCTGTACGGTTTTAATTGGATTTAGGAAAGCATGTTGTATTTTACTCTATACTTATTCACTGGTAGTCTTGTAGAAAGAAAATGGATAAATTATACATTTAGGATCATCTGGAATCATGAACATCAAAATTGTCGTAAGATACAGAGTATAGGATATAGATTGGGTTAAAGATGGTCTAGGTAACACTAATGATGCATTGTCTTCAGACTTCAAAAAAGGTGAGATTTGAACATGTTGGAGGGCAGTTGATTTTTTTACTAGGACCTGCAATTGCATTTTGTGTTGTTTGGAGTTAGCAAAGTCCGGCTAACTATGGGGCCTATTTTGGGAAGTTTCAAGAAAAATTGAGGTTGTATAATTATAAGCTTAGCCAACGATGTCCTTTGCCAAAGACCATTCTCCTAGCGTTGTTTAGACATTTGGCACCTTCATACTGAAAATAGCAAAACCTGTTGAGAAGACAACTCTGATTGCTGTGGATGGTAGAATAGGTTGGACAACATTGAAGTCAAATCTTGTATGATATACAAAAAGCAACTACTTTACTTATATTCAGGCATTTAAGCTAGACTTGATTAACGTACTAATCTTCTGTCAATATTTGTTTTTCTCGAGGGTCAATAATCGAGGAGGTTTCAATGTGCTCATTTACAAATAAGCAGTCATGTAGTTGATTTCAGTTATCTTTTGCAAAAGCAAAAGTGCTCTTGTGAAAAGTATAACTTGTTTCGGGCTCTTTCTTATAAACACAAGATTCGAAACTTGATGCAATAGCAAATTCCTTCAGGGTCTCTTTAATTGTCATGCACATGTGCAACTGCTCGTTATGCTTGCTTTTACTGACTGCCGCATTATTTTCCTATTCTTTTATTTTTGGCTAATGTGCCTCCTGTTAACCTTTCATTTTGTTTACAATAGGAGATATATGGGTCACAAAAGAACAATTAGACCAAATGCAAAGAAGCTTAGCACGCTATTGGCAGGAAGGCATCAGATGGACTGGGATACCTTTGCCAAAAAGGTTAAGGCATGCCAGAGAGGATTTATGGGAGAGCCAGATGAGATGAGACCTGGACGAGGTGAATTTCATGAATTTCCCAGCTCTTGCGTGTGCAAGAGACCATATGTGGATGAACAACTTAGCAAAGAGGTATACCGTCCCCCTAAACTCGTTGCAACGAACCTGACTGCAAAAGCTGATTCCTCCTCGAATGGAATTAGAAGAAGAGGCAGGACATGATGAAGTTACTTTGAACCAGGAAGGTTATCGGGTGGGGGCAAAAATCAAAAAAGAGTTGCCACTCGCTCTGTTAATGCCAACTGAACGTTAATTGAAAATTCAATGCTATGGCAATGCGTCCATTTTCACACGATTGATCTTTGTAAATCATCGGGGGGTCCAGTTCTTAGGTGGGTGGCTCAGTTTAAGTCCTAAGGACGTCAATGCGTTGCAAAATGTAGATATATATATATATATATATGCTTAGCTTAGATTGCTCTCAATCTCTTTTCGCCGCATTGTCTCTGTACAAAATTGACGGACAGATTTTCTCCCATTCTGTCCGCCTAATCCATTCTCGTCAATTAATAGATTCAGATACATGAAACCATCTGCTATTCACTAAAAAAAAAAAAAAAAGATACATGAAACCATCCATTGGTCAAGGGCAACTTCAAATGGAAAAATAAAAACTGAAAAGTCATGAAAGCTCAAACCATATATATACGTATACAAAGAGTGTATTAGGTGAGAATTTTTAGTTATTGTCAGAAATAAGAACAATAAATATGGATAGATTATTACATCATATTTAATATTAAAATTAAAAGATGAATGTATATAACTTTATAAGTAAACTTTTCAAATAATGTGATTGTTAACTTTTATTTTTGACTTTAATATATAATCTAAATTTATAATTATATTTTTAAAATGAGAATTATCTTCACTGGATGTTTGTCAATCAATTAAAAAATATCCTATGACTTTCAAATAATTATTATAAAATTTAACAATTTTATCATACATGACAATTTATAATTTAATAATATAATTTTTTATACTTTATAATTGAATAACAATATAAATCTTTATATTTAAATTAAGAGTATAATAATCATGCATTGATGATGTAAAATAATTTTACATTGTCATCCACTAAAATTCCGTTAATATAGCTTCGATAATTATTGTTAAAATCAACAAACTTACTATAAATAATAGTTTGTGATTAAATAACAATATAAAACTAATTTACACTATCAATGCATATCCTATTTTTTTCTTAAATTAATTTCTTAGTTTTAATCATCCCTTTAAAATATAAAGTTGAAAGCCATTCTTTTCACGCTCTATTCTCGGCTTGATTGACAAATGAAAATTTGTTGTAATGGTTAATCAATTATATAAATTACTTCTATTAGATATTTTTAAATTCAATAGATTGATTAACTGTCTATAGATGAAACTTTCCATTTCTTTCAAATAATTAACGCCGAGTCTGGCTACTTAATAATAAAAAATGTGCGAGCTGAAGCGGTTAGAAGAGATACTAGTCGACAGCCAATGCGACGATTGGCGGGTGGAGCACGACGTTAACATTTGATCAACAAACCTCTACAAACAAGGTAACATGGAGAATTTCCATATACAGCACAGAACAGCCTACGGTGCCATAAGACTATGGGATCAAATCACATTTAAATAAATACTAAAATCAATATGACCGACCGTCTACTGAGCTATAGTCTGCCTAAAACACAGGAAGCAATAATTTCCATTCCTAGATTCCCTCTATTATAAATATACACATCTATGCTAGGTATGTCGGTCATCTAATAACAGGCCGGTCTTTTAACTGTACCGCATCCGCATCATTGCAAGCTCCTTCCATTTAACCTGTTGCAAATCACAGTCAAACAGTCGAAATGTAATAATAACTCAACCAACAAAAACCACTTGACTCGAAATAAAAATTCTAGGAGGATATGGACACTCACCCTTAGTATTACGATTATGTGAAACCGAAGGAATCTTCGAGATGATCAAAGAGCTCTGCAATCCTTCTAATAGCTGCCAACCACCACATCAGATCAGATTTAAAACGGAAGGTTATATATAAAATACAACTTTCAAAGAGTAAAAATGGCTGGCTTCATACATGGAAGAGATAGAAGAAAATATTTCATTAGACGCAACCAAGAATAACCTAACCACTTTCAGTAATAGAAACTTACTCTGGACGTTGGCTGGATCCGGCGATTGGATCTCCGGGGCTCAATGACATCAGATGTTGATTTTGTGGAATTGTCATTTAAAGCCTTTTCCGTCTCAACTTTACCCAACTTATCACGGGCAGGCGCAAGTTTCCCTTTACTTGCTCTTGATGTGGATGCCCTTTTAGTGGGATGAGCATCCACCGAAGTTGCCAGCGACGAAAACAAGATTGGTACTGTTGCTCCATCGGTTGCAGAGTGGGTGGCTCTCTCCACCTTACTTTCACTCTGGGAAGCATTCTTGAAGTGATTTGAAGAATCCTTGATCCTTTCTGTATGACCTGTCAACTCATTGGTAAGAGAAAACGTATTTGATACAGAAATGTCTCTTGGTGGGATTACTCTACCCAAAACACACTCTAGTTTTCCAGACTTACTAGTCTTGGGCTTGGAGTCAGCTCCATGTTTCTCTTTGGCATCATTTTTGGAACTATTTTTCCATCCTCTGGGTCCTGAACTTTGAGGCATCAAGAAATTTGCAAGTTTAACCGAATCATTTCTATCATTAATCTTGCTGCTTTCATGTGCCACGTAATGCTTGCTTACTTCCATAAATTTCCTTTTCTTCCCAGGTTTAGGAACACCAAAAATTACTTTTGATCCTTCTTTTTGAAGACCAGTCCTCACCATTCTCTGTGCATCCAATTTATTTTCATTCTTGCTGCTCTTACCAATGTTAAACACTTTATCGTTTTCAGTCAAATTAAGTAATTTCATCTCATCAGGTTTTGCTGACTCCACAGCATCAATACCTTTTGACATCTTGTCTTTCCCTTTTAGCTCTACCGCATGACTACCTAGTTTAGGTCGTTTTTCATTTGGCGTATCACCCTGTATCCAAAATGTAAAAGTTAGCACAGACAAGCATGAAGTTGGAACACTAGAAGAACCTAAAAACAAAGTACCTCATGGGTAGAACTGTCATTTGCTCCCACTTTGGAAGATTCAATCCATTTCCCATCCTTCCAGATAAGGGATGGACGGAGATGCCAAGCTCTAACAACCAACGTTTCTCCACTAGCTGCAGAAAACCAATATTATACATTTCCCAATAATAAGGTGCTAAGGTGTTTTACACCTCGGTAAGAATTAAGAAACAACATAGAATACAAAATGTTTAATCAAATAATGTACATACCAGGAAAATGGACAGTAAAAGTTGTTTCATCTTTCTTATTCTTCTCTGTGATTACTCCTTCCCTCCAGCTGATGACAAAAACTACCATGTGAGAGAACTTCAACGTGCATATTTATCTTGTTCAGTTTTTTTTTACAAATAATATTTATAGTTTTAAGTTCAGAAAAATTTATGCTTTCAAAAAAAATAAATTAAAGTAATAGTTGATTGTTCACTTTTTAGTACAATATGTAATTGAACCATCTTACTCAAGATTTTTTTTACTACTTCAATAGAAAGAATGGGAAATGATATAATCAAATTAAACAGGAGGAAGTACAAAATAATCCTGATTTCATAAGCCAATCAAACCAACAAACACCCATGTCTACGATGAAGGAAATCAACAGTAAAGATATTATCAAACCTTTCTTGTAACCACGCATCAACTCTATCCCCGACAGACCATGCATAATCTCCCATAGCAGCTCTACGTCTCTTTCTTGTTCCTTCATATTGTAAAGTAGTAAGAGGGCGAGCAGTACGTATTCTGGGGGGTTTGTCTCCTTCACATTCAAGTGAAACCCATTCCTTTAAGGGTCCTGCACCTAAAAGACAGCAATATTTTTAATCATAATGAATGAATAAACACTGATACACAATTGAATAAGATCTCAATGAAAAATGGCCAGCAATTAATTATCATCCAGATGTATACAGGCCACGGGAGACGACATGACCATCTTATAAACACTAATTTTTTATGATTTACCCAAAAGTCATTTCAAGCCCCAAGTATGAATTAATTTATGAACTTATGACACAAATTTGGAAATAATACAAGTCAGTTATATAGTTTGGTCTAATGTAGCATTTGCATTCTGATGTTCCCTTTTAAAAGAATCCTCCTAACTGTGCATTCAAATGAACTCAAATCCATTGACATTACCATGAATAGCCAAATATTGGGAATACAGTCATGCCATTTTTCTTGCTGGCCAAATAATTAATAACATACTTCTATTCTCATCAAAGTAGAAGCATATAAACACTTAACCAACCTTCAGCAGCTACAAGTGAAGTGTAGCATACATAAGCTTTATCATCCTTCAAACTCAAAATATTGGCCGTGAACCATGCAGCTTTAAACCCTTCCTCATCTCTGAAAACCTGATACATATAATAGCTTCAGTTAACTAGAAAATATATAATTTAAGAGCAACATATTACTTTTCAAAAATGAAAAGAATGTGTGTCAATTTAATTAAGCTAGTACCTAATCCTCACCAAAGTTGATAATAGAAAGATGAACCCATGGGCATTAATCTGTGGCCACTTTCACTAGTTCAACTTAAAAAGAAAACAAATAAATAAATAAAGAAAAATAAAAACAACCTCTACAAGTAAGCCCTCCTTGATGTTACTTTCCTCCAGACTTTCCGATCCATTACTAACAGTGAAAGGAGGAGCCTGAATTTCAGGCTCCGTTCCAGGAACCACGTCAACAGGCTTGACTAAATCAGAAACCTTTCGTCCCTTTGGTCCTCTTGAATTCTTTTCATTGATCTTAACAGAAGCAGAAATGCCACCAGATAAAATGTCTCTGTTATGCGTATTAGAAGTTTCAGGAATATCTCTCACATTGTCAATGTTCGCCATATCTCTGGTAATGTCTTTGAATAATCCAACTTGCTGAGAAGACTCCCGGGTTGCTTTCAAACATCCCTCTGGGCCAGCTGCTACCAAGTGACTTAATGGTAAAGGATCACCCATAGTTACAATCTTTCCTGCTTGAGATACAGCTTCTGCTGCCAGCTCAGCAGCCCTCACAATGGCATCCATATTTTCAGCTCTTTTGGTGGCAGCTGAAGCAGCTTCCACTCTCCTTTTAACAGCTTCCTTGGCAGCAACAATGATAGAGCCAGGATTATTGGTTCCATTGGCACCTTTCAAGATGGAAGCAGGGGTGGCTTTTCCCAAGTTATTGGTACCCTCGGAAAGAGAAACTTGATTACTTTGGCTGGAATTCTCATAACCAGAAGAAAGCAATGCTTCATCAGCCATTAGTTTTGCTTGAAGAGCAGCATTTGATGCAACATTGGCAGCTGCAGCTGCTGCCTTTGCAATGGCTGCAGCAGCTGCGGCTGCAACTGCTGCAGAAGCTAATTTAGCCTCACTATCTGGCATCAATCCAGAATTTTTATGCTTATCCAATTGATTCCATAACTCTAGGCTATGATTCACCGCAGCAGCAGAGAGAGCAGAAGCTTCCTCTGCATGTACCCTAGCCTCCTTAACTTTCATAAGCGACTCGTCTGACATAATCCTCTTCTCAACATTCCGGTCATTTTTGGATTGATCAGCAAGAGGAGATACAGACACAACTGATTTTTCAACAGGAGTTATTGGCACAGTCCCGACAGGGGCCACAACAGCAACAGAAGTAGATGTATGGCTACCAACAGCAGGAGAGAGTGATTGCAAAGCCCTCTGGCCAAGATCCTCAGATACCACAACTTTTTTCCTTTTTTTGGGCTTTGGATCTGAAGAATGCTGAGCAGGTGGTACTGTCACATTGCTTGCATCAAGCAGAGAGGCAGTTCCTCCAAAAATACTTTGCAAACCTGCACTGGAAGTAGGGAGACCAGAAGTAACATTCTTTATGCCAGAGGAAGGAGGCAGAGATCCTTTGATTGAACCTAGCTTAATTGTATCTGGGGCAGGTGATGCAGAAATATGGGCGCTATTGTCAGGTGCAGGAGTTGGAGAAGCAATCCATGGTCCTCGAAGGGGGCTTTGGGATATCCAAGGCGTGTTGTGTCCAAGAAAGTTCCTCACAGGAGTAGTTTGATAAGGATGCAATGGAGGAATTGCCTGTGGATAATCCACAACAGAACCTCTTGCAAGGGCACTAGATTGCAGGGAATCACTGCCTAGACCTAGAGTTGATAGACTCCAAAGTGGAGATGAAAGAGGTATTAAGGGGTTTACAATTGGTGGAGTAGTCTTGCTGCTGGTTCGACCAAGTGGTGAAGAGACACCTTTCCCTTGAACAGCACTTTGCTTGGGTGGCAAATCAGAGGTTCTAGCAACTGCAGACATCAATCATCAGGGGGTAACCAAACAAGTCAAATAACAAAATCAGAGAAAAAGCTATATCTAAAGAGATACCAGATCGTGATTGCAGAGGTGTTTCTGGGTTAGCAGGATGAGATTTTTGACCATGTTGCCTTTCCATGCAGGCACGCCAAGCATTCTCCCAAATGCTCCTTCCACCATCTAAGAACGCAATGTCTAGGAACTCAATATTTTATTACGAGCAAATAATTATAACAGAAAAGAACATGCAAGGGAGTCATGATAAACAAAATTAACCTGATCCCCCAAAAGCTGATATCATATATGCCTCATCTGGTACTGTGCCTTGACTGCAGCAACATCCATAACAGAAATAATTGGCAGAGTTGATTTTCATGCCACAAAATCTAGAACATTAATAACTATATCATGCAGAATGCAGATCTAAATGGCCCTGGTGACCTTGGCCGCAGATAATTTTGATTGAATGAGTATGGAATAGGTCTAAGTTCTACACACAAATTAAAACAGAAAGGCAAAGTATACAGTGAGCCAAGATTTTCCAATTTTTCAATTAACCACAGGAGTGTGGGTGTTATGCAGGTCTCATACTCTCATCTAGGGAATAAGTGGAAAAAATGCATGATTGTGGATTCATAAGCACATGCACACATCACATTTGTGTAGCATCCATAACAATTAAAAAACATACAACATTTGAACTCACATCAAAGCTCCATAGACAAAGATCTGTGCACGCAATTGTACTTGTTGCAGATCTGTGAAAGGCTGATGAAACAAAACAGGTGGAGAAGCAGAAGTGTTCAAATCTGGAAGGCTAGATGTTGGAGTATTTATAAGAGCAAATGACTTTGTACTATTTGAGTCAATGTTCCCATACTGCTGCACCTCATTTGACTGCATCATCTGGAAACCAGGAGATGGGCTCAGGGAAACTTTGGCTGATTTATCACCTCTATTAGACTGTCTACCCGGAGTAGTGTCTTTTGCATGACTTCCTCTTCTAGAAGATTCCTTTCCAGCTGTCTTATTAGATGCTCGCCTAGTTTTGCGCTCAGGCGTAGCTTTAGAAGCACTGTGTGCTACCCCTACATCTGATAATTGGGGATTTCCATGGGAGATACTTCCTATAGTTTTGGTTTTTGAAGGACCTGGCCCAGGAGTTGAAGGAAATCCCTCCATAGCCTTCAATAATAAAGCAGAGGGAGAAAAAAATATGAGAAGTATATAAGATCATTTGTCATTCATAATGTAAACAACAGAATCTATCACCCATGCTTTTCACATAATGAACCTTTCAAGAAGTCACTTTGCACATTCAGGAAGAAACTCAATCAGGAAATATAGGCAATAAAAATAACTTGGCTTGAATATAAACTGCAACAAGACTTACTAATGATGTTTTGGGAGTTTTACTAACAGGAATTGATTGCATCTTGCCACCATCTTCTGTATTCACATCTGCAACATCCTTTTTGCACAAATCAATCACTGAATTTACCTCGGGAGTTGAGCTTCTTTCATCTTTAGATGCATTATTCTCCTTTAGATCTTGAGCAGTAGACAATGTATTTTCTGCACCACCATTTATGAACTCAGAAACTTGAGTGTTCTGATTAGCAGAACCCTTAAGTTGATTTTTGTCCTTTTCAGTTTGGGAAGGGCTTTCAAATGTACTAGAGGGACTACAAGTACTGTGAGCAGGAAAGCTTTCACCTCCTGTCCCAGGCAACTCAATGCAAGAGTCCGGTACAGAAGCAGAAAATTTGGAAAGTTGATTTCCAAGTATAATGCCACCTACAAAGTTCATATTTAACGGGTATGGAAACATTATTATGATAGAAAGAACAGGCAATGCACATCACCGAAAAAAAAATAAAAATTCTAAGCATCAAACAATATAAACAAAACTACCATCATGACATGGCTATTTATCGCCATTGATATGGGTAGCAATGTGGCATGTTTATTAAAGGTAAACTATGAATAACATAGGGCTGTGGATTGAAAATATAGATGCCACCAAGACTGAGACAAATACTACTCCTGTGAAACCCAGAAGACTCATTTCTTAGGTTCAACCTGCTTTTTTCCACCATTGTCTTTTTTATGGCTGACGGTCTGCTCCTGATTCTCCTTGTGGAAGGATGTGTGGTCAAGGGGAGAATCTACTTTCAAGAAAATTTTCAGCTTTATCACCTTTCTACGCTTCTACCTGCACACAACTCAAATTCCTCTGTTTTCTGTACAGGGCTCCTTCCATAAAAATTTCACATCTTCAGGAACCTCTGACCAATAGACATTCGATTTAATTTCCATGTTGGGAGTCCTCTAATTCCTCAGATTCTTTCACTAGTAAATTTTATTTTCTCCACAATAACCTTTATGTTCGGGGCAGTTGAGTATGTTGTTTAGTATTTGTGGATGACCTGCCCTGCCCATTTAGATATCTTTCTCTCCCTATTCATTTGAGTTTTTAGAAGAGGAAGTAGTGAACAATGTTGTAATGTTTTTAGTTCAAAGACATTTACGTCCTGAACATTTACACAATAGGCTTGTTTTTCTATCCTCTCTGGTTTCAGCTTATGGTAGGAGTTTTCTTTATCTTGTATATAAAGGAATTGGATAATTCTTTTAACACCATGTTAATCCCCTGTCATTTTTATTACCTAGTTACCTATTATTTTTTTCTTCTTTTTAAGAGGACTCTTTACCTGCCAGATATGCACTTCTATCTTAATAAATTCTTAGGTAATAACGTCATAATACAAAGGGACTTTCTAGTGTGCATCATGATAGTCTTAGGCATGAGTAAAACAATTGAAATTTCAATAGCAAGAGAATTACCTATGGAAGAATTGAAAAACACATTTGCATTGCTCATATAACCAGTAATTTGTTCATTGTCACTGGCTCATATAGTTCACTATCATATTCTAAATTGCATGAGATTTAGAACTTCAGTTATAATTTTTCTTTGCTGATGCAATTGATTGTACATAATGTGAGTACAAGTTTATTAGGCAGAATTAGCTTGATAGCTGAGAAACTGGATCATGTAAAGCCTCCATTTTTTCATTACATAAAAGGAAAAACATCCCTCCACAAGAGAACACGAAGATAATTTCTTTTGGTTGAAAATTTGCAAAGATAACTCAACTGCACTAAAGGAAGGACTGAACACAAACAACAATTCTCACTTTACATAGCAATAAAAACCTTGAGAAATCATGAGATGCTCTTTAACATGACATGTTATGAACAAATACATACAATCATAGTCTTCCTAAAAGCTGTATGGCATAATCAGATAATTGACAATGAGTACATCCACAAAAATTCAATAATAAAATCATTCAATTTTAGACAAAACTTGAATGGTTGGCACTATGTATTACGTATGTTTTCTCCAAGTTCTAGAAGTGATACGTTAACCTCACAATAAAATGCAAAATTTAAGAGAAATTTATAAGTGAACAACAAGACTGGATTAAAGATTACCTAATTTTTCTGAGGAAGACTTGTCAGGATTCTCCTGTACAGTCTCCTTGTCATCCTTAATTAACAACACTCTGACACCGTCACTATGTTTCTTTGATGTTGCACATTCCTGAATAACTTTATCATTTGTTGTTCCTTGAGGTTCACCAATCTTCACAGCACCACTAGTCCCTACATTATGCTGATGATCACTGTCACATAACAGTTGTCTCGAAGTATCAGAAGAATGATGTTTTTCAGTTCCCGTGACAGGACGAGGAGCAGTTTCATGTTCAGAAGATCCAACAAGGGTAGATCTGCCTGCTTCCTCAGCTTCTTTTACTGTAGATTCTTCCCTTTCCTCGGCAGAAGAAGATCCAACAGGAGCCATCCCTTGAAAATCATTGTGACTAGTAACTTCATGAGTAGAAACAACTTTGCTAGAAGAAGGTGGAATGTCTATTATCTCATGTGATGTCAAACTAATATTTTCTGGAACAACTTGCGAAACTGAAAAATAAGATGAAAAAGAAACCTTTAAGGGGCTATTAGGAATTTGATCCAATATCAGTGTAGAACCTTTTACTATATTAGAAAACAAGAAAGTGACACATTTATTGAGGTACCTAAAGGCTTGTTTGGTTTGGAGAAAATAATTCTTACTTTCATTTCCTATTTTCACTGAAAAAAAAAAATGTCACCTTGTTCCTGTTTTCAATGATTTGTACAAGAAAGGGTGGAAACATTAAAATGGGAAACAAGATGAAAACAAGACATTTTTGTAATTATTAGTGAAAACAGGAAATGACATTTTCTAAACCAAAGTACCAAACAGGCCTAAGAATTTTGATTTGCAGTGCAAGTTTTTAACAATTTTCAATTTTTCAAATAGGTGGAATCATATGATTCACTAACAATGTACAACTATTTAGACTGTCAGTGTATCAAGATTTAATCCTTATAATGTACCTGAATTATTGACAGGTATGGCATGGATTGATACTGTGGAAGTTGTCAATTCAGTTTCCATGCTACCTTTACTAAGAGATAATGAAACAACCCCCTTATCAACAAGATGGGATTGATCAACATCACAATGCATCTGGCTAGAATCAGAAGGAATCCTTTTACTCTCCTGATCATTGACAGAGACAACTTGATCGCATTTTTCATGGTCATTCTGTTTGTCAGATTCATTGTTTACACATATTTGCGTAGACTCACCCAAAATGGAAGACTTTGTTGGAAAATCCATCACACTGCTACTTGAAAAACCTCCTACCCTATTGTCACTATTTGCTTCACTAATAATGGAAATGTTATTTTCCTCCACAGTAAACATAGATGCCTCTGACTTGCTTGACAAAATCACTGGATCCACATGATCACCGGTGTTCAATAGCTCGTCCTGATCATTGACAGAGACAACTTTATTGCATTTTTCATGGTCATTCTGTCTGTCAGGTTCATTGTTTACACATATTTGAGTAGACTCGCCCAAAATGGAAGATTTTGTTGAAAAAGCCGTCACACCGCTACTTGAAAAACCTCCTACCCTATTATCATTATTTCCTTCACTAATAGTGGAAATTTTATTTTCCTCTGCAGTAAACACAGATGCCTCTGACTTGCTTGACAAAAGCATTGTATCCACATGATCACCAGTGATCAATAGCTCATCTTCTTTATTACCACTGCTCCCACAGTGTGTCATCTTCTCCATGACATCCACATTCTGCTGAAGATTAGGACAAATCTCACAATTGGAATTACTGACCTCAACCACTTGGCCCTCAGAGGAAGAATCATCTTTAATTAAAATTTTTGGCAATTCATTTGTATTTGGTACAGACTGATCATCCATTACCACATCTTTAAGCAACATCACATCTTCACTTGCACTGTTCCGAGACAGATCACTGAAACACATATCTTCACTGGTTTTTTCAGCTTTTTGCAAGTCAGAAACAGCAACAGATTCCATCCTCGAGGAACCCTCTAAACTACTTAACGCAGTCTCAGGACCTTCAACTACACCCCCACTTTCCAAAGTTCCTTCTGTGGGGATTGAACAACGGGGTTTATCCAGATGATGTGCATCACCCCCAACTGCATCTCCATCCAGAGTCTGTCTCTCTACAACAGCATCTTTATTTATCATAGAAGATTCCAAATCTTGATTATTAGTTTGTGCTTGTAAAGGACCTTTTTTCTCATCACCCAGATTTTGCATAGATGATTCAGCAATATTAGATTGCACTGCAGATGAATCATCTTGAGTTTTGCCATGATGTGAGTCATCGGCAACAGTCTCAACTTCTCTTTGGTTTGTATTGTTATTTTTGCCATCAGCATAGAGAGTCAAACTCCCCTCAGACACAGGCAAGTCAATATTTCTGCAGATATCACTTAGTTCAGGATTACTTGAACTTCCATCAATGGATAATTCCACTTCATGACCTTGGGACACTCCATCTGGAGAATTCTCCATTCCTACATCCTCTTTCAATCCAGAGAAACTTGCATGGGTATCACCACCAGGTGGACATAAATCTGTAACACTATCTTTAGATTCATTTTTATCATCAAGTTTTGGATTGGTGTCCATTGGCTTAGCTAAGCAGGCCAGCTCATCACAGGCATCTGATTCCTGAATAACTGTTTGTCTAGGAATATAGTCCTCCTGTCCAACAGATTTTAAAAGCATTTCAACAGATTCCGAGGAAGTGGCTTCAGACCAAACATTGCCATGCCTTGATATGGGGCAAGACTCAGCCGCAGTTGAACTGAACTCTATGCCACTACCCCCTCGGGAGAATGCGTCAATCCACTGGTTATCTTCGTTACTTTCAATGCCAAGGAAAACTTCAGTTTCTACTAAACTATCAAATCTTAAATTTGCATGAAGGCTTTCATCAAAATCAAACTTCGGCAGAGCAAATGGCCTTAATACTGGAGGAAATTTGGCGCTCCCTTCACCAGCTAAATGGAGATTCTGGTTTTGAAAATCATTGTCATCATAATCCATGGGTGAATCCCTAAAACAAATAAGCACATTAATTAGAATAAGAGAAACAACAATAATATTGAGCTTAAACCTGATACAAATATATGCATGCATAGACAGAAAGACATGCATAGAGACAAATACAAAAGCAGACAGAGGTACATATAAGATCCACCACATGCGCATAAGACATATGCATCCATCGTCCAAGCATCAGCATGTACATGATAATCAGACAAATGGAAGCACAAATACAAAGAAATTCAATAATAAATTAAAAAATTTGTAGGCTTGTTGCAAATAAATTACAAGCCATGTATAAAGCAGGTAAATGTGGAAACTCAATTTAATAGAGCAATAAAACAACATAGATTGAAATATTTAACTATTACACCATAATTCGAAATATCAAGACCACTAGTTAATATAGATGAATAAAAAAAAAGGCAAATATCATGGCACAAATAATTTAAGTTCCACCATGGTAAAATATACATCTAATCTACAAGTGATGCACTTTGAAGGATGAAGGAAAAGAAAACAATCCCTAGGGTTTAAAAGCTGTCTAGTGATATGAAAAGTGGTTTTGAGAATACCACATGGGAGAAAACTAAATAATTCGAAGAGTCCAAGTTATTTTGATTCCATAAATTATTCATACAGGTTAATCCTCACTGTCATACAGTGAGAAAGCTTCTGAGGCATAGGGCCATAGTAGCATTCAGCAGCCTCTTTATTAGCCTTGTTAAAAACATGACAGGGTTAAAAATGGATACATCGAGCAATTCCTTTAAAAAATCGAGAAATACAAATTAAAATCCGGAAACAATTGAAGTGTGCCGTTGTTCTGACTCAACTAAGAGAAATCAGAAAGAAAAAAAAAAAAGGAACAGTTTACACACAGATTAACCACCTTCTTAAATTAAAAAAAACCGTTGAACAGTTCTTCTATGCGTGAATTAGCTAGTTGGAGCGGTAAAGAAGAAAGCAAACATTTTTCAAACAAAACTCACCATTTCAAAGCAAAGGAAGCAAAACTCTTAACCTAATCATAGCAAAGGAAAAGATTGAGAACCCAAAGTTGGACATGAACAGTACCAGAACAAGTAAGTCTAGAGACGCTACCTCCCTCCATCCGGCGAGGAAATCCAACCCGTTTGATCTCACCTATTCCCCAATCGTACAGTCATCTACTCCCTCCAACACAAAAATCTCACCGTCAGCGTAATTTCACCACAGAAAAAACCAAATAAACGGAACAGCGACAAGGGCAATTGAACCTCACCGGTGGATTCGAGTTCCGGCGGATCGAACTAGGGTTCCGGTGACGGTGAGAGTATCTAGGAAGAACCCGAAGAGGAAGTGTGAAACTGAAAGAGAGTCTGGGAGTGGATTTGTTTTGTTGTTCGCTGGGTGTGGCTATGGAAAAAGCAGTGAGTGGGGAATTTTGTTTTTTTCCGAAGGAAGAGAAATTGAGTGTCAGCGATGGGAATCAGAATTGAAAAAAGTGGGTTTCGTAATAGTCAAAATCCAACGGGCGAAGAGGGCCAAGAGTGACACGTGGATGGTCCTGATTCGCGCATGGAAAGTATCTGCTTTCTAGGGTTAAGCAGGGAACCGCCATCCGTGGGAAACAGTGTCACGTATGCACGGGTGATTGGTTATTGGTTATTGGTTATTTGAGGAGAAAAGGGGAGCAAGTAAGTGTCTCGTCAAATCCTGATGCTCTCTGATCCAACGGTTCACAGAGGGTTTAATTAAATGAATCAGGGATCGGGAGCGTGTTGCCACCCACATTGGTTTTTCAATTTTCCTCGTGTTATTAAATTCTTAAATTAAATTAAAGACGAATGAAAAAGAATACTCAAATATATTTTTATTGTTTTTAATTTGCATTGCATGTGTTTTTAGTTTCTTGAAATTTTTTGAATTAATTAATCAATTTTCTTTATTTTTAAAACTAGCGGAAGCACAAGCACGACAGTACCTGTGTGTCTGCATTTCTATTATGCTAACTCATTTTTAAAATGCTAAATTTGATATATTGTAATAATTTTTCTTATTATATATGGACGTGCATATTAATTTGTTTATTTTTTAAAAAAAAATCATATTTATCTATTCGCCTTTTTTTTAATTTTTGTGAACTGACCAAGCAAGATTGTGTTTGAAGAGATTCTATAGAGCTTGGTCATAGTTTCTATATATCAAATTGTGCATGAAAGCAGAAAAATATTAGTTTAATATGTTTTTACATTTTAAATTAATATGCACGTTAAGGCTAATCTTAATTTTTTGATAATTTATTTGAAAAAATATTAAAATTTAATTTAAAAATTAAGATGAAAAGAATAGATATTGTAAGAGATAAGTGCTTAAGAAAATCAATTGTACTAATAAAGATAAAATGATAGTAGTTTAAGGTAGTCAAGAAAGAAATTTTGAGTTAGTTGTTAAATCAAATTAAATTTGAAATAAAATTAAGAAATATATTTGAAAGGAATAAAAAATTAAATTAAATGCTCAATGTATTAGATTATGATAAGATATGTGTTTCAATAAAAATGACAATAACTCCTAAAAATGCTCCTATTTTATAAAAATTTCTAAAATTATTATCGTTTAAGATAATTATTCTAATTTTTTATATATAGAGAGAAGATAGAGGATTTAGAAAAATATTGAATCATGAGGTGCTTTTTGCATTTATTTATTTTTTCCCTTATTGATTCACATTATAACTATCAATTTTTTGGTTATAAGCTTGGTGCATATATTCTCAAATATTTATTAATTATTGAATATTGTCTTCACTTCTGTTTTAGCTGCATCGAACACATGATTTTTAGCAATTTGCTTATGATTGAAGACAGGTGCATCATTTGTTTGATAATGAACATGAGTTCCAAGCAATGCCAAGTTGAGAGATAATGATCAATAATTGTTCATTTTTTTCTTCATAAAATTTTAAGTTTCCCTTAAAGGTTATAACTATTTTACTTAAAGTTTCTTAAGGAAAGCAAAATACAGGATTTTATAACTTGACAATAGTAATAATGTACGCTTGTATTTTTAGTCTATATCTGACTTTGGACTGAGCTAAATATATTCCTTGCTTCATGTATGCAAACCATACCCTAATTATTAAGTAAAAAAAAAGTATTGAACATATTTGACATTAGGGCTTTAATGACTAGCTGATGCAGTCACACATGCACTCAATTTGTAATTTTGATCACTAATTAAGTTGCTTTCTAAAAACAAAGAAAATTAGTTTAATTATGTTGTTCAATCATGTCTTCAAGTCAAGATTGTACAATACTATGCATTGCAAGAATGGAGTTCTTAACATCTTTTCATTTATTTTAGAAAATATCTGAAATATAAACAGATGAAAGAAGAAACAGTCCTACAAATCAAGTAAAAGAAAATAAAAAAGTTATATAGAGAAATCAGAATTCGGTTGTTATCTACAGGAAAAACTCAAGAGGTCACCCAAACCAAGCATCTACTATTGGTTGACTCCACTTAATTGATCAAATTAAAGTTTGAGAGTTGGCCGTAATGGAGCACCGTGAACTATGGATGCAAACTCAAACTCCCCAACTTTCTTCCTTTCTTTTTTTCTGGGTTTTGAGTTCCACCATGTGCTATTCTTGTCACGAAAATACACGTACCATTATTTAAAGCCTCAGATCGCATTAATTTCTTCTTCAACTTCCCTTTAAATTGATCTTTACTCCTAATCTTAATTAAAATATAAAATTGTTAAATAAAACTTAGAACTTTAATATTTTTAATTTTAAAACATTTAAAAAAACATAAAACTTATACTTTTAAAAAAATTCAAATAATTAAATAAATAATAACATAAAATTTAATATTTGATTGATACTCTTTCAACACAATTAAATTCCTTATTAATTTTTGGGTTTATATAATAATTCTAAACGGTTTGTTTAAAATTTTTAATTTTCAAAATTAATTTAAGTTTACATTTAAAAGGAAAAAAAACTTTAAATTTTCAAGTAAATAGCATTGTTTTATTTATGAAATTCATAAATTATTGTTAAAAAAATATGTATTTATATAAACAATTTAAGAATAATTTAATTTTACTATATAAATAAAATTAATTATTCTAATATTAATTGTCTGAAAGTATGGCAACAGTTGAACCTGCAAAAGCAAAAATCTACAACTTTATTAATCGCTTGAAAATATTAAAATCTACAAAAAATTGAGTTTGAAAATATGGCAGCAAAAACTTTATTAGGCGTTGATCAATGTTAGTGGAAGCCAATGAAAAGGCTAATAATAATCTGTTAATCTATAACAATATATAAATAAATAGACAAAAATAAGGAGGGACAATCTAAATGATGGAATCAATCAGACTTCAAACGATAAAAAAGACCACAAAATGTGTAAGCTGTAGTGCACAACCGAACATGTGTGATTGGAGGAAAACACATCCAAACAGGAAGTGAGTAGCAGTATATGTATATCTTGGTGTTATTATTAATAGGAAAAAGGCTATGTACATTCTATAGTTCAAGAGAACAGCTATTGCTATATTATATAGAACAGATAGATATACTGCTAGACAATACTATTTAAATATCTCACTGATGATGAAATATTTATATTGCTTATCAATGGTTATTATGAGACTATATATGCTGGAAACGTGGGCAGCTTGTAAAGGAGACAATCGTGTCCAAAACGACCATGAGATCGGTAACGATGTTGTCGTGTTTCTTGGTGCTCCCATTGTGGCTATCTACGACGGTGTGCTGCTAGATTGGGAAAAATTTATATTAAGTATATTTTGTTATAAAAATTTTATTTTGAAATAAAAATAGTAAAAAATATAGCAATTCTATTTTAATTTTGTCAATCATTTTTCTAATATTTGACAATATAAATTTGAAAAATCAGGAAAAATTTTCAAAATTCTAATCCCCACCATTATGCTCAAAATTTCAAGATCTATTTAATCATAATTTTTAATAATTTTTTCAAGCCGGAACTCGAAGAAATTAAAAAATGATGATTTTGTCCTTATTTTTCAACATTAAGGGCTGACATGAGAAAAGATTCAATTGACATTAAAATGTCAATTTGAGCTTGGAATCATGTCATATATATTAAAATATAATTTTAAAAATTTTCTAATAATTTTTTAGAATTCTTGTGTAAAATGACAAAAACGCCCCTAGGTGTCTATTAAGCCTAGCTAGCATTGGTTTAACATTTAGAAAGGGGTGAAAATGGTATTTTTAGTTTATTTTTGGGTAAAATATTTAATTTTAGAATTTTCATAAAAATTTTGGTATTTATTGAATTAAAATGGATTTTTTATGAATTTTCTAGCTTAAAAATGTAAAATAAATATATATAATTTGAAATAAATTAATAAAAATTAAAATTTATTATTATAAATTTATTTTTGGTGAAAAATAATATAATTATCCAGTTTTGCATTAAAATGCATTATTTTGATATTAAAAACTAATTGTTCCCCAACCTTAAAATAGATGATTCACCACCTATTTGGGTTATGTGTCCCTAAAATTAATTAAAAAAATTAAAAATAAAATTTATTTCATCATCGCTTATGTTATTTAGGGGACACCTAACCCACCCTTCTCCTCTATAAATACCCACGCTTCTTGGTCATTTTTCACACATCATTCTCTTTCTCAAGTTAGCCAAATTCTTAGAGAACTTTTCTCTTTAGAAAAAATTTTATCTTACTTTATTTTTATGCTAAAATCTTACTAGCTTTCCAACAACTAGTAAAGTTCTCTTCCTAAAAGCTTTGTATCAACTATCTTAGAGGTAATGGGAGGAGTGGGGTTGGTTCTAAATTATTGTCACTTTACATGTTGGTAGGAAGGGTTTTCCCTTAAACCCGTTTAGACATAATTTTAATTATTATTATCATCATATTATGTTTGATGTTAAAATTTAATTTTTACTAAGTTGTTACTCTGCTTAAATTTAGAAAATTAAAATATATTTATTTAATTGTTATTCTGCCAGAATTTTAGTAATTAAATTATAATTACTATGTCGTTATTTTGCTAAAATTTTATATGATTACTAAATTATTATTCTGTTAAAATTTTAATATTGTGTAATTTCTGCAAAATAAGGCAGAAATGTTGATTGTATTGGTGCTCAAATTAATTGAGACCAGGGAAACCTCTGTTTGAGAAGTTATGAATTGATAGTTTAGTAAGTGATGTAAAGTAAGTGACATGCAATGACATAGCACCCTGCTAGGGAAGCTACAGTTTGGTAGTCTGATACAACTTAGAATAAATCTTAGGTTCCCTCCTATTGTCAGTTATGTTTTATCTTTGTTTTATGATAAACTTCCTACCATACATGTAAAAGTGATTTTAGAACAAATCACCTCACTCTATTGTTTTTCTTCCTTGTATGATTGATCGCAAGTATTAAAGATGACGGCAATGCACGATGATGCTGAGGATGAGTTAGAGGATACTCTTCCAGATTTATAAACCTAATTTATAATTTTTTCCTTCAGAGATAAAGTAGATAAATACTGCTCTGTATATGATATTTTTTATGTATATATTGGGCTAGGTACCATATGTCTTTTGATGTACTTTTGTATTCTTTTTAACTATTATGTATTACTCAAATCATGATGTATAGTTTGATATATAAATATAAATATAAATATATATATATATATATATATATATATATATATATATATATATATATATACATAAGCAGTTTTTATCATTTTACTTCTCGATTCTGTTAAATTTAGAAATTTTCTATTATAAAATCGAAAAAAATTTACTCACATTTTCATCAACTTAATTTAATAATTAAATTGATATGAATTATATTTAAAATTAAAGGAGCGTTACAATAGATGACAGGTTTTTTGAGTAAGAACAATGTACTTAAAAAGATTTGTGCCTTTTCATATAAGAATTAGGATATCTCTATTTAAAATATTCTCATCTCTGGCTAGTAAAAAAAATACATTGTATGTGGCCATGACCATATGTTTGTTCTTTCTTTAAAGCATGATATATTTTCTTATAATCATTGGTACTTGGAGAAATGTAGTAAGTTATTAGCATATCTAGACTTTTTCTTTGTTACAAATAAGTGGATTTGGGGGCACTCTTTTTGAAAAGGTTCAATTATGATCCTTTTCATTCAAAATGACATCATTTTTCATTACATTTTTCACATCGTTTAGTGTAAAATTAAATGAAAAATGACATTGTTTTAGATGAAAAAGGTAACATTTGAGCGTTTTTTTAAATAATTGGACTTAATTAAACATTTTAATAAAAAAAAGACTCAATTGAATAAAATAAATAAACTAAGAGACAAAATTAGTAATTAAACCTAAAAGTATTGATTTTAAATAATTTATATAATTTCATAAATGATAAGCAAAATAAGAATACACACACATATATAGGAAGTGACTCTTATGAGAACAATTGCTTATGTGAGAACAATTAATAACAATCCTTAGATCAAGATTAAAAATAATAGACCACTGAATTACAATTTTATTAAAAACACCTCTTATGATACCATTAATGTCATTGTCATCTCATCACCACCTCTACCACTGTCGCCTCCGCCCCACCACTGCTACCACCACCACCACAACCCCATCGTCGTTGTCGCCCCCTCTTATCACCATTATCGCACCCCCACCACCGCCTCCACCATTGTTAGCATTGGTGGAGGCGGTGGTGGGGGTGGTAATGGTGGTGGCGGTGGTGATGACGACGATTGTAGGGGGTGATGGTGGTAGAGGTAGTGACGACTGTAGCAATGATATTGGTGGTCTCATAATATATGTTTTCAATAGGATTTTAATCTCAACAGTTTATTATTTTTAATCTTGATCTAAGGTTTATTATTAGTTGTTCTCTTGTTCTCACATAAGCAAGTGTTATCACAAGAGTCGCTCTCTCTCTCCCTCTCTCTCTCTTCTCTCTCTCTCTCTCTCTCTCTCTCTCTCTCTCTCTATATATATATATATATATATATATATATAGATATATATCTATATATATATATCTATATATATAGACACAGACTTTTTTAATAATAATTTAGAAATATATATTTTCATAATAATTAACTGTAAATATAAATGCTTTTATCTTAGTGTGAAACAATGCAATTAGGGATAATAATAGGCCAGGCTTTACATAAATAGGCTTGGCCTATTTTATAAATCTAAGGCCTAAGCTTGGCCTATTATCTATTAGAGGCTTTTTTTTAGGCCTGGCCTGGCCTTTTTAAAAGCCTGGCCTGGCCTTTTTAAAAGCCTATGTAAAAGCCTATCTATATTAAGGCTTCTACATAGGACAACAAGCTTCTTTGTAAATAGGCTGACTCATTAAACAAGCCAACGGGCCTAATTATAAATAGATCGAATAAGGTAAACAGGCCGATAGGCCTGTTTATATGCAACAAACCTATTTCTAATTTTAAGTGAAGACTGTGAAGTAACTAAGTAAGGATCTTGTGTTATTTTATTTTAGTATAAAAATATTTTATTTTATTTTAGTGTTAATGATAATATGAATTTATTATATTTAAATGAATAAATAGGCTAGCCTATTAGGCTTAGAAGGCTTTTTTATAAGCCCAAGCTTGGCCTATTTAAATAAACAAGCTTTTTTAAAAGCTCAAGCCTAGCCTTTTTATTAAAAAAAAAAGACCAAGCCAGGCCAAGCTTTAAATAGGCCAGGCCATAGGCCCCTAACTGTGGCTTGGCCTATTCTCATCCCTAAATGCAATGGTTGGAAACAAGCTCTATCTCATTGTAAAGCTCCTTTGCAAAATAGGTAGGACTTTAAAGTAAAATATGTGTGCTCTACTTGAAAAAATTATGGGTGAAATCCAAGTTGCTAGATCTAATCAATATTTTTTCTTAGTCTTGACTAAAGAAGATATTATAATATATTTATGACTTTTTTTCTATTAATTTAATTAGTTCAATGTAAAATACTAAATATATAAGTCTCATAATAAGTGAAAAATGTTAATTGACAACACTCATTTTTACATATATATAACGTACATTCTATGCAAGCAAAACCATTTGTGACCACCATCCATTCCAACATGATATTATTGTCTTAGAAACCTTGGCACATAAAGATAGCGTTAGTTAGCTACTACCATGGTGTTGATGATTTTATACCTTCTCTTGCAAAACTTTTATTTTGAATAAATATAATGTTTTTTAATATTGTCATAAATGAGAAATAACTAAAATTATATTTATGAAAAGAAATGTATAATAATAAATACACACACACACATATATGTATATATAATAATTTTCAAAGTATAACATTCTAATAAATAAAAATAAAAAAAATTATCCAACTCTATGAATAAGAAATAAATAATAAGTTCCTAAACAAATATTATATATATTTTTTTGTCTTGACCACAGTCCACACGTATCTTCTACTAGAGGTAATCCTGTTCGAGCCAGATAAGACTTTTGATTAAGCTAGAACAACCCTGCACTAGTTAATCTATGCACTTGGTTGTTAAACAAATATTATAACTGAAATACTAACTTAATGTGAACATATAAATTACAATAATATAACTTAACAGGTTACCTTGCATCTATGTATTAAACATTTTACATAATATGAATGGAGAAAATAGGCTATGCACTAACAGTATAAAGTAGTTTTACATTGTCATTCAATCATAAACGACCATGTATAATAAGTTTGTTGACTGTTAACACTAGGTGTCAAAGTTAGTCAAATTATACTTTTAATATTTTTTTGTAAAATGTAAATTTAACAAATCCAACCATTGAATTTGATATTCTTATTAATTAGATTAAGTATACAAAATTTCATACGATTTTAAAATTATTTAATAGTTCATCACATCACTTTATTTTAACACACAATATGATATTAAAATATATATAAATATTCAATGTTGGATAACACATCTAGAAAAGTTCAAATTATGTGAAATTTGATATACATGATCATGAAGATGATATCCATAATTCAACGGTTGGATCGATTAAATTTGCAGTTTACAAAAAGTAGTTGAAGGTGTAATTTAACTAACTTTGACACTTGGTGTCAACGGATCCTGACCCTTATAATAATTACCTTAAAAGTCATACCAACAGTGATTTATGATTGGTTGACAATGTAAAATTTTTTACATTGACAGTGTACGGTAATTAAACTCATATAAATGAAGCCTAAGTATCCACTAGGGTAATCTCAAATGAAATAAAAACTTTAGGATTTTTTGAAGAAAGAGGATCTCCAAACCTTTACTAATCAACCATGTTTTAAATTTAGGATCAATATCCTTAATAGAATAACATGTTAGATACTAAAGTTCTAAGTAACTTAAATAAATACATGCAATCATTACACACTAAAGTTCTAAATAACTTCAATAATACAACATTTACATGAAGTAGGATAGTATATATAAAAGTGTTTATCATGTGCTGAAATGTTTACCAATACGAATAAATATTTTTTTAACTTTGAGTTATACAACTATATGAGTCTTTGAGGTACAAAAAATATATATGTTAATATAATAGCATAAAACTTGTTAATGAAAAGGTTTGATAGCTATTTATTTGAAAAGTAAATAATAATTATAAAATTACACATTGTGATTAAGTTAAAAACTATGAAACTAATAAATCACACAATTAAACTATAACTAACAGAAATTTGAAACTTGTTAAATATACATTAAGTGAATTTTAAATAGTACAAAACATAAGAAAATATTAAAATTTCATCATCAACATTATTCAAGTACATGATCTAAGTAAGTCACATGGTCATACTCAATATTAGGTAATCTTTACAAAACAGTCAAATAGATATGGAGAAATGACATCTCTACTGATAAACAATACATGTAATGAGAAGAGGTAGTCAAAGAACATAAGTATGTAAAAAACAATAGATGGAAGAAGTCAACATATATTAGAAAAAAATTAAATCATATATATTACAAATAGAATAAAGGTTGTTACATAAACCATTACCCAAACCTTGTTACAAAATACATAAGAAACCATTACCCAAACCTTGTTACAAAATACATAACATCAAACCAAAGGGATATAAATCATGATAAAGAAAGACATAACATATTGTAAGAAACTCAGTGACATAAAGAATATTAATAAAACACTTATAAATATAGATATATTCTATTTTAGAAAAATAAAGTGTTAACCTTGCTTGTAAAATATAGACTACTCCATCCACATGCTTGAAAAGTTTAGATGATCATATCAAGTCAGTTAAGTATAGGGATGTAAAAAAAAAATCCATACATGCAGATAAAATTCGCTATGGATTTAAAATGGATAAAACTATGTGTAGTGACTTTACACACTCCAACATATTTGCATCATTGAGAAATTCCTAACATGATATTTTTTATTCTAAATTATGTCAAATTTGGAAGTCTTTCAGAATTCTTTAAGGGTGCGTCTGATTCACGCTAAAATACAATGCAAGGAGAACAACACAAATCAAACACTTAAGTTACAGGACAACTTTTTATCTTATATATTGTTTGGTGGATAATGGACAACACAAGTAAAATAGTGTGAAATTTAATGCAATACCCTTTTTAATATAAATTATCTTAATACGATGATGATGATGATGGTGGCAACGATAATAGCAATTGCGGTGGCAATGGAGGTGTTGGGGGAATGATAATGGTGGCGGCGGCGATGACAACAGTGATGGTGGAGGTGAAGACGAAAGTGGTAGTAATGGTGACAAAGATGGTGGTGGTGACGACAAGTGCGGTGGTGGTGAAGGTAGCGACAATGATGGTAAAGGCAATGGTAATGGTGGTGGGGGGTGGAGGTAGCGATGATAGTAGCAGTGGCGACGACAATGATAGTGTGTTTTTATCTTTTAAGTATTTTGTACTTGGGACAAAAAAGTTGTCCCATAGTTAATTAAGTAACAAAAAATTGAGCTTTGTCCTATCCACTATCACTTGAGTTGTGTTGTCTCATAATCCTTTTTTAAATTAAACATGGAACAATTATTTTTGTGCTGTCTAATACCATACTTCTTAACAAATCAAATTGACCCTAAAAGTTGTAGCTTGGATCTTAATACCCTACCCAAAAATTTTTGACCTATTATTTTAGAATAAACATGTATCAATAATGAAAAAAAAAAACATGTATAAGTGTTGAAAAAAATAAAGAGTAAATTATATTGATACCTCCTGATATTTTTTGAGATTGCACATAACCTCCTATTTTTTTAACGTTTACAATAACCTCCCTTATAAGGGTACACAATGTAGTATTTTTCAAACAATTAAGGAGGTTAATGTAATGTACAAGGGATGCCAGTATAATGTTTATTAAATAATCAAAGAGATTAGTGTAGGAGTAAAAAAAAAGAATATTGAACGAAATTTGACAATACCTCAAGAGATATCAGTGTAATTTACTCAAAAATAAAACATTACCCAAAAATAATGTATGGCATCAATATATTTTTGGTAAAAAGATATATTCACTCATGATATTTGAACCAATTTTTACTATCTTTTTTTACAATGAATACTGCTTAGAGGACATGTTTAAAGTCATATTACCAAAATATTTACGTGTAATTATGTGTTATTTTTAGGATATATTGCACTTGATCTTTTATGGTCTCACTCTCAATAATTTTTTAAATCATATATTCTTTTATCATTAATCTTCTTAAACAATTAAGTTAAAGTGAAAAACATTAAATTCTCTTGTTTTTTTTCGTTATATCCACAACTATAGGTTTACTTATTATGCTTTTAATTATAATTATAACAGTTTTCACCATCCGAACTCAAGAAAGATTTAGTGGTAAAAAAAATTTAGAGACGCAAAACAGGAAAGTGTAAATTTATAAGAGACTAAAGTATAATTTATCTTTATTTATAAGTTATTGTATCAAAGCAATTTTTTCTTTGTTAGTTGCTTAAGATATTATTGGATTTGATTAAAATAACAATGTTTGTTTTTATCTATAAGTTGAAGATTGTATGAGGTTAGTTGATGTAATTAATGTATCACATGATTTTCATCTCATAAACCCTTGTTAAATTGATTAGTTTGTTTAAATAATGTAAGCTTCCCATTCATTACTTTCACTAGAGCGTTGAACATTATTGTAGCCATTGCAATTTATTAGAATGACTAAATTCACTAGATGGAAACTCTTTTGTGTTGGCAGGTGTGAACATGATACAACGAGAGAGACTTTTCTTATTGAAGTGGATTACCCTTCTCACCCCTTTTATGCAATGCATTACCCTCCACCCTTTTTACAATGATTATCCCCTCAGCTTTAAATACCCCTTCACCTAAAACTACATATACTCTCGCACTCTCAAAGCATATTCTTGCACACATGTTTTGAAAATGGCAGAAATGATTAGTCACATTTACAACAAACTTAAGGAGATACATGTAAGCGAGAACTATGTGTAACGGTTATATGAACTCCAACATTTGCAGTCACTAAAAAATTCTTAACATGACATATTTATCCTCAATCATATCAAATTTGAAAGTTTTTCAAAATTCAAAGTTGAAAGAGAAAAAGCGCACAAGAAAGGGGGGTTGAATTGTGCGTTTAAAACCTTTTTCTTTTTAAAATAATATAAATAAGTTTGGAAGTGTTTTCAAGTTAAGAGATAGAGAGACAAATAATGTAACACCCCTACTTTAACTTACCTGTTTGTTTTTCTAATTATTCTATGATTAACTGTGAAAAATCAAATAGGAATCTCAAGGGTATAATTCTCATGGTTATATTCATCTTAGTAAGTTCTATCTAGTTTATATTTTTAATATTTTATTTGAATTAGGGCTCGGGAGCGATAAAGCAATTGATTCATCCTTGAATACTTGCTTAATAGGATAAAATAGTAAAAATTAGTTAGAGAGATTTAAAAATTATTTTTAAATCATAGTTATATTCAAAATATTTAATAATAATTTCATAATTTTTTCGGATTTTTTTGAGACAGTTTTTGTGAAATGATCGCTATACCCTTAGTCGACTGTAGAAACCAATAGGAAACTTTTTAACCTCAAAAAAATTTGAAAAATTTATATTGAGTATATTTTAATTATACCAATATTATTTTGATGGAAAAATGGTGAAAAAACGAAAAATATAATTATTTGATAAAAACTTGATTTATTAGCTTAATAAATGTCCTTTTTAGTGAAGAATTTATTATAAATAATATATATATGAGAAAAATACGAAATTTTATTCTTAGACTCATAAAAATATATGTGAATGTATGGTGTGGTCAGAATCAATTAAAACTGACCCAATAATTTAATTCAATTATTTACCATAAACTAATATTTTATTACTTTTACCATTACTAACACATGGGTAATTTGCAAGTCAACAAAAACAGCTATTATTTTCTTCCTTTTGGCTCCATTTTCATGTTGGTGCAGAGTTGTTAGTTGGGGCAGCTCAGTTTCAATTAATTTTAATGGGATTAGTGGAAAAAAATTAAACCAAAACTATACTAATTTTCTCCTATAAATACCCTTCCATCCACACTTCAATTTTCTCACTTTCTTTTTCAAGTTTCAGACCCTTTTCTCTACTGTGGTGCTGGAATCCCTCTCCTCTCCATTCTCCAAGCCATAAAATTTTATTATTATCCACCATTAAAGCACCTCCAACCATAGGTTTAGTTCTAACACCTTAATACCTCATTTTCTCTTCCATATTCCACCAAGAAGCTACTTAATTGAGGTAAGGGGGAGTGAGGTTTAAGCTTCTAATTTTTGTTTTCTTAATGGGGGTGTGTGTTGGGTTATCCCTTAAGCCCATATTATTATACTAATCCTACTACTATCTATACATAAGTAATTATTTATTTGTTCATTTTGATTTCTTGCTTTATTTAATTTAATGTTATTTATTTTCTTGCTTGTAATTATTTTTATGTAGATGGTTTTGGAGTAGATTTTCCCCAAAACTATTAGCTTTTTACTTTCCATTTAATTATTTTTATGTAGATGGTTTTGAAGTGGATTTCCCCCAAAACTATTAGCTTTTCACTTTCCATTTAATTGCTTTTATGTAGATGGTTTTGGAGTAATTTTCCCCCAAGGCCCTTAGCTTTTTACATTCCAATGTCATTTATATTTATGCTATTCATCTTGTTGTCCATTTTTAATTCTTGTCATTTATATTTTTACCATTTAAGTTATTACTTTTTTTTTTTTTTCATTTAACTCTTATTTCATTGTTTCATTGTTATTTATTTTGCCTTTATTTTGCTAGCACTTCATTAGAAAGAGGAAACAAAAAAAAAAAATCAATTTGAAATGAAAATAGTAGAAGAAGGATTAAATCTCAACCAAAATTTAAATTTTGATTTTTATGAAATGCCCAAAATTCCAAAGTGAGAACATGAAAAATTTTATAGTTGTTTTACATAAAAGGCTTGCGGTCCTTTTTAAATAGATTAAGAAAAATGAATTCTTTTATTAATTTAAGTATTTTGACAATTACTTAATTTGGTTCAACTTATACAAAAAAAATGAATCTTAGAATTAGTAGAAAAATTTAAAGAAAAGTTTTTCCTTTAACTTTTATGAAACTAATAATAATAAATAAAAAAAACAAAGTTTTGAGCCAATTGAATTAAATGGGTCTCTAGCTTAACTAGTGAATTTTTTTTTAAATAAAAAATAAAACATAAAAAAAAATCCTGTATAAATTAAATAATTTTAACATCTAATCTTTTGTCAACTTATGTCTAAGAAATAGAAATTTTGTTCAAGTAAGCCTTTCTATAAATGTTTTTGTCAATAAAATAAAATGTCTACACTTGTACATAAAACACATATTTTAAATTGCAATTCTCTCAAACTTTAATTTTTAAAATTTCTCCGCAATTATGGATCAAGAATCTTTCCTTTAAAATAGTCTAAATTAAATTATTAGAAAAGGATAAGGACAAATCAAAGAAACTAAAATGAAAATTTATAATAAAAGTATGTATGTGTGAAAATGAATTGTTTCTAAGTTATTATGAATGATGGATGAATATCTCTATGAAGAGTGATTCTGAAACTCTACTGGATTACCCAGAAAGTGTGCCTGGAAAATTAGAAACAAAGTTATAAGAAAACCCCAGTTAAGTTAAGACTATGTTGAGAAGCATAAGTTTCGATGTTTGGGAAGTAACAGTTGGTACACTACGGGATGAAAGGCAGGGACCATTGTTGGGGTCTTGAGGGTAAATGTACTGAGTTGTGAACGTCCCAATGGTTAGGTTAGCACCCTGAGCCGGGAGAAATCATGTAAACTGACTTGGTAACCCTGACGCCTGCTCAGCATCACCATGATTGGTGTAGTGTATAGTCCTGATGGGCGTGTGGCCCTTTCCTCAAGGATGATGATTACGACATGGATGTTTGTACCTTGTGAGGGATTATACGAACTCCCAATCGCTTCCCAGTGATTCCTGATGGTTAAAGTAAATCATCAAAGATAGGTATGGATCCATATGTCTAGTAAAGGTTGAGATTGAGTCATAATAATGTAGGTCAGACCTTAGGAATTCCCCAATTGATTGTTTTATTATTGTTTACAGCCTATTAAGAAAACGAATGAGGCTTTTATAAAAATCTCACTCCTTTCTTGTTTGTTTCTTTGCATATATGATCGTGGTACAAACAGATGGACTCTGAGGACTAGCAATGACGACTACCCTACATATGACTTTTGTATATTTTATGGGATGGGATAGCCTAGTATAGACCTATACTGCTCTGACATAGGTCATTTTGTTGTACAACTACAAGCAGGTAGTTAGGATAAACTTTTGTTGTAATTGCTTATGTATTTCTTTATATATGTACTCTGATTTTGTACGAAGACTTGACGTCTATTTCATAATCATGGTTCTTTATATAATGTCTCTTGGAATTACTAAACGTTTGCGAAAAATAAGTACGTATTAGTTTTAAATCAAGCTAATGTTTCTAACAAACGGATAAAAAAAAAAGAGCATGTTTTATTATAGTAGGTTTCACAAATAACACATAGAGTGTTTATACTAGTTCACTCAACTTGAGCTACGTCCAGTCTCTTCACCCAGAAGGTATCCACTAACCAACCTTAGGTTACAAGTATTGTTCGTGGCCTCTTCAAGCATTACAAAGTAATCACCCTAGATTGCTCAACCTAAATATTCTTTTTTCACTAAGCCTCTCTAAGCTTTCACAACACAAATAAGTGTTTATACGAAGGTATCAACTCACGTAGTGAGGATTTGAAAGATTAAGCTCAAACACTCAGAATATTTTTACAAGACTTTTTCATTATCGTCTAATGGACGCTTCTAGATAAAGTATAGAAGGCTTTTGATGTCTCGCTAAGATTGTCACAAGTTAGCACGTATCGCAATTCTTCTTGTTTCGCTTCTTCCTTGATGTATATATATAGTCTTAAGGGAAAAAGATCTGTTGTGGAAGACTTAACTTTATTATACAAGGAGAGGTGTGCAAACCAAGCACATCTACTGGACGGTCCATATAAGAGTAATTTGTTTGTTGTGACAAGGTTAGTCCTTAGGCAGAAACTTGAACATTAATAAGTTTGTTATCTTTAAAACTTTGAGGGTTTAGACACTTCTACGTCGTTGGTTCCAACAATCTCCCCCTTTTTGATGATGATAAACCTTATTAATTTTTAAGTTTTTGCTATAATATAAAGAGACGCATAAAAGAATTTTCGAAAGACTTACTATGCTCCCTCTGAGTCTGATATGCCATAGTTTGTATGCTTTGAGACGTAAAATATATTAGTTTTAAACCCATACTAAGTATCAGAATATACTAATAATCAAAGCATATTATATCCAACAGTTATAAAATCAAACTGAAGTAGAGCAACACTTTGAGGAATATTTGAACAAATCATGTATATTATTGTACTGGAAGATCATACAAAGCTTTAATTTTTAAAGCAAAAGCAGAACAGAACGCTTTAATTCTCCCCTTTTTGTCATTAGCAAAAAGTAGAGAAAAAAAAAAGGGAGCGTCATCATGGTCACTGTGGTGGCGGCGGAATAGACGGTGGGGAAGGTTGGGAAGGATGTAGGAATGCTTATTGGTTCTGGAGAATTTGGCGAAGAAGAGTAAAGATGGGTTGAAGTTGATTCGCAACGTACTATTGAACAGCGGGGTCAATAAGGGGGATGGAGGAAGGGCCAGAAGTATAGATGGGAAGGCTTGCGGAGGTTTGGGAGCCAAGAGTAGGCGACGGTGGAGGTATGGGTGACGGTGGTTGAAAAGGAGTTGGTGGAATAACTTCAATGGGTGGAGGAGGCGCTTGAGTGACTCAAACAAGAATAAAGCATTTATTTTAAATCATTATTAGTGAAAACATAATTAAGTATGGATGAAGATTTTTATGCACATATAAATGTGAGTTATTATGGAATGCGAAAAGCTATGCAAGAGGACGGATAAAATATTGGAAGCTATGAAACCATAGGGCGCTACAAAACATTGGATGCTCATGTTCTTGGACAGTCAAGACATATTGAATAAAACTATTCATTTATAAATTCCATACCAAGATGATCTCGAATATGGATGAGTTTATCTTCAAGGAGGGTTTTGTAAATATATCGGCTAATTGATTTTCAGTGTTAATAAACTGAATATCAACAACTCCTTTCTGAACATAATCTCTTATAAAATGATATTTTATTTCAATGTGTTTTGCCTGAGAATGCAAAATAGAATTTTTAGACAGATTTATAGCAGCAGTGTTATCACAAAAGATAGGAATGTTACTCTCGTAGATACTGTAGTCTTCTAATTGATGCTTGATCCATAAAATTTGTGAGCAACAAGACGCAACTGAGATATACTCTGCTTCCACTGTGGATAGGGCAATCATCCCTTGTCTTTTGCTCGTCCAAGAGACTAGATTCCCACCAATGAGGTGACATCTTCCACTGGTGCTTTTGCGTTCTATTCTGTCTCCAATATAGTCAACATCACAGAATCCAACTAACCTGTATTCTTTGTTTGACTTAAAACACAAACCAAGGTTAATGGTTCTTTTAAGTATCTAAAGATTCTTTTTACTATCGTTAGATAAGTTTTTCTAGGATCAGACTAAAAACGAGCACATATACACTGAACATAATGTTAGGTCTGGATGCTGTGAGATATAATAGAGACCCAATCATACCTCGATATGTAGTTTGGTCTACCTTTTTAGATGTGTCGTTCAGGCTAAGTACTGACGATGGATGCACAGGTATACTCATTTCCTTGGCATCGTCCATCTTGTACTTCTTGAGAAGTTCATTGACGTACTTTGTCTAATGTACGAATATGCCATTTGCAGTCTACTTTACTTGCAATCCCAAGAAGAATTTTAGTTCTCCCATCATACTCATCTTGAATTCTGCTGTCATAATCTTAGAAAAATACTTGCATAATGCGTCATTAGTAGCACCAAATATAATATTGTCCACGTATATTTGCGCAATAATAAAATGTGATTTGACATCTTTGCAAAAGAAAGTGGTGTTTACTTTTCCTCTAATAAAACCATTTTCTAAAAGGAAAGAGCTTAGCTTTTCATACCCAGCTCTTGGAGCTTGTTTGAGTCCATATAAAGCCTTTTTGAGTTTGAAAACATGTTTAGGAAAAGTATCACACTCAAAACTATTAGGTTGTTTCACATAGACTTCCTCATTTATTAGGACATTTAAAAATGAACTTTTTACATCCATTTGATAGAGCTTCATATTACTATAAGTAGCAAATGAAAGTAAGATGCGAATGGCTTCTAATCTAGCTACTGATGCAAAAGTTTCGGTGAAATCTATACCTTCTTGTTGAAAGTAGCCTTGAGCTACAAGTTTTGCTTTATTTCTTACCACTTTGCTAGCTTCGTCTAGCTTGTTGCGAAACACCCATTTTGTTCCAATGATAGACTTGTCCTTGGGTGCAGGAACTAGCTTCCAGACATCGTTTCATTCGAATTGATTAAGTTTGTCCTTCATGGCGTTGATCCAGCCATCGTTTAGGAGAGCTTCGTCCACTGTCTTTGGTTCCACTTGGGAAATTAAAGTAGTTTGAGCTTGCTTCTTGAAGGTCGATCTTGACCTAACATGATCTTGTACACGTCCAAGGATTTGATTATCTGGATGATATGTCTTCATTTGTTAGTGACGTTCAGTTAGTTCCTTTTCTTCTATTTTTGGATCGTCCAACTAATTTCTGGACGCTGGAGGTTTGGCATCTTCCAGCTTCATATATGCAAATGAACCGTCTAGCTCTGATATTTCTTTATCAGGCTTATTGTCATTGAACTTAACGTGGATGGCTTTTTCAACTGTTAAGGTTTTAGAGTTATAAACTCTATAAGCCTTGGATGTTTCAGATTATCCTAACAGTATTCCATCATCACATTTAGAATCAAACTTTCCAAGATTGTTCTTAGTGTTTAAGATGAAATATTGACATCCAAAGGGATGGAGATATGATATGTTGGGCTTTCGTCCTTTCCACAATTCATAAGGAGCCTTTTTCAAAATAGGTCTTATATAAATTCTATTTTGTAAATAACATGCAGTGTTTACGTCTTCAGCCTATAAGTGCTTAGGAGTGGAGTTATCATTGAGCATGGTTCTAGCCATTTCTTGCAATGACCTGTTCTTTCTCTCTACCACACCATTTTGTTGTGGTGTTCATGGTACAGAAAAGTTGTGGAGAATTTCGATCTCTTCACAGAACACTTAAAAATTTTCGTTTTCAAACTCCCCTCCATGATTTCTTTTGATTGAAGCTATACAAACACCTTTTTCATTTTGGATTCTTTTGCAAACGATAGAAAAGGTTTTATAAGACTCATCCTTGTGTTTTGAGAACATAATCCATGTCCATCTAGAGTAGTCATCCACTACGACTAGTCCATATCGTTTTCCACTAAGAGAGGCTGTTCTAGTTGGACCAAACAAATCAATATGTAACAGTTCCAAAGGTCTAGTTGTGGAAACAATATTTTTTGAATCAAAAGAGCTTTTTACTTGTTTCTCTTTTTGGCATGTATCATAGAGAATATCATACTTGTAAGCAAGATTTGGAAGTCCTCTTACAAGGTTATGCTTATTTAGCTTTAAGATTAATCTCAAGCTTGCATGTCCAAGTTTCTTGTACCAAGTCCATTGATTCTCTTTGATGGATACTAGACAAGATACGTTTTGATTGGTGAGGTCATTTAGATCAATCTTATAAAGATTGCTTTGCCTCTTAGTAGAAAATAATATGGCTCCATCTAGATTTCTAACAGTATATTTGTCTTTGTCAAATGAGACATTGTGTCCATTGTCACATAATTGACCTATGCTCAGTAGATTGTGTCTAAGTCCTTCAACATATAAAATATTTTCAATGGAAGGGAAGGAATGCTTACCGATCGTCCCTATGCCTGCGATCTTTCCCTTCTCATTCCTTCTAAAGGTGACCTATCCAACATTCTTGGGTTGCAGGCTTTGGAACATACACCTTTCTCCTGTCATGTGTCATGAGCAACCATTATCCAGGTACCATGACTGGTGTCTTCTTTCTGTTGTTAAGCAAATCTGCAACAGGGATTATCATTGACTTAGGTACCTAAATGGACTTGGGTCTTTTTTTGTTAGTTCTGAAGGCATTGGACGCCTTCTTTATTGGACGATGTATACATCTTGTTGGTTCGTGCCCATTCTTTCCACATATTTTACAGAAGGTCATGTTTTTATTAGATTTGTAATTTTCTTTCTCAACAAAACCAAGTCCAGATTTATCATAGGGACTTCTTCTATAAGATAGAATTTTATTTAAGTTCTTCATTCCGCTGACTAATTTGGACAAACTTTCTTTCAAATGAGTAACTTCTTTTTTAAGTTCTAAGGCTTCATGAGAATGTGTCTTTTCTGAAGTATTCTTTGTTTTTAAAAACTCATTTTCTTTTAAAACTTCTTTGTGCTCTTCTTTGAGCAAATTGAATTCTTTTATTATTTTTGAAAATTTATTTTTCAGTTCTTTATATCCCATTGAAAGAGTTAAAGAGTTAGCAAGCAAATCATTATAGGCTTCTTGAAGAGAGATTAAGTCATTAAAGTTGACCTCTTCGTCTTGCTCATTGTTTGAGCTATCAGAGCTAGTCTCCACCATGAGACACAGGTTGGCTTCTTCCTTTCTTTTTTCTTCTGATGAAGATAGGTCCATGTCTTCCCAGGTAGCCATGAGACCCTTTTCTTGAAGAACATTTTCTTTTTGTCCTTTTGTAGATTGGGACATTCAACCCTGAAATGTCTAGGCTTCTTACATTCATAACAAACTAAAGGACTCTTTTCTTTTGGTGCCTTGTTAAACTTCTTTGAGAAGTTTTTGGCTCTGAATCCTCCTTTCTTCTTCCACATAGCCTGTATTTTTCTAGAGATGAAGGATATCTCATCTTCATCAGAGTCGTCTTCTTCGGACTCTTCCTCAGAGGATTCTTCCACGTTTAAGGCTTTGGACGATGATCCTCTAGGTGGATGATGGACGCTTAGTGCGATGGACTTTTTCTTTTGTCCTTTGTCTTGCTTTAGCTCTAGTTCGTGGATTTTAAGAGTTTCAAGTAACTCTTCTATAGAGAGTGCTGTTAGATCCTTTGATGCTCTTAAAGCTGTAACATGTGGTCTTTATTGCTTAGGCAAACTTCTTAAGATTTTGTCAATGTGATCATAATTATCATAGGTTTTGCCTAAGGATCCTAGGTTATTTATTATGGTTTGAAATCTACCAAACATGAGTTCGATAGTTTCATTTTCTTCCATAGTAAAGAGTTCATATTACCTTACAAGTAAGCTCAACTTGGACCTCTTTACTTGTGAAGTACCCTCGTAGGCAAGCGCGAGAGTATCCTACATTTTTTTAGCACTTTTAAAACTATGCACCTTTTCATATTCAGATTTAGATAAGGCACACAATATAGCATTTCTAGCTTTTGAGTTTAAAAGATACCTCTGTTTGTGAGTTTCTGTCCATTGACCTCTCGGTAGCTCCATTCCATCTTGGTCAACAGGCAGATAGTCGCCAGTTTCTATTATATCCCACATGTCTATGTGACATGCATCAAAGAATGTTATCATTCTTTGCTTCCAATAATCATAGTTTTGACCTTTAAAGAGAGGTGGTCTGTTAACGGCTTGTCCCTCGTTTTCCATGAGTGTTTAGGATCGTGTTACCCCTGTAGTGTTAGATGCTCAACCCCAAGAGGCCGAGCTCTGATACCAATTGAAAGAGAAAAAGTGCACAAGAAGGGGAAGGTTGAATTGTGCATTTAAAACCTTTTTCTTTTTAAAACAATATAAATAAGTTTGAAAGCGTTTTCAAGTTAAGGGGTTGAGAGACAAATAACACAGAGTTTTTATACTGATTCACTCAACCTGAGCTACGTCCAGTTCCTTCACCTAAAAGGTATCTACTAACCAACATTAGGTTATAAGTATTGTTCGTGGCCTCTTCAGGCTTTACAAAGTAATCACCCTAGATTGCTCAACCCAAGTATTCTTTTTTTATTAAGCCTCTCTAGGCTTTCACAACACAAACAAGTGTTTATACAAAGGTATCAACTCACGTAGTGTGGATTTGAAAGATTAAGCTCAAACACTCAGAATATTTTTACAAGACTTTTTAACTATTGTCCAATGGACGCTTCTAGATAAAGTATAGAAGGCTTTTGACGTCTTGCTGAGATTGTCACAAGTTAGCACGTATCGTGATTCTTCTTGTTTCGCTGCTTCCTTGGTGTATATATATAGTCTTCATGGAAAAGGATCCATTGTGGAAGACTTGACTTTATTATACAAGGAGAGGCGTGCAAACCATGCTTTCAAAAAGACCAGGCGTGACAACTTTTAAACTTGCATTAAAACGGAAAGCATAGGACTGTGCTGGCGGTCTGCTTTTCTGAACATTCTTCATTTGTCATGGCAGCTTGATAAGTTGACTTGCTTTATCTGTTTTGCTACGCCTTTGCACTAGAGTGAATCTAATTACATTTAATGCTTCAAAACAATTTAAACGTTAGATCACTAGAATGATAATATGTTAGTTTCGAGGAAAAACGAACATAAGTAAATTGGATGTTTAAATAAGACTTAGCCGTTTGAAGATTTGTCATTGGAAGCTTTTGTCTGAATGCATCTGATATTTGATTTTGTTCTAAGATATAAGCTTTAGCTTCGGATGGTCATCTTCAGTACGTCTACTGGACGGTCTTCTTTAGCACGTCTACTGGACGGTTTTCTTTAGCACGGCTACTGGACGATTTTCTTTAGCACATCTACTGGATGGTCCATATAAGAGTAACTTGTTTGCTATGACAAGGTTAGGCCTTAGGCAGAAACTTGAACATTAATAAGTTTGTTATCTTCAAAACTTTGAAGGTTTAAACGTTTCTACATCTTTGGTTCTAGTAAAAGTTATAGCTTAAATATTAATACGCTACACACAAACACATTACTTTAGATTAAACATGTATAAGTGATGAAAAAACATGTACAAATGATAAAAAAATAAAACATTACTTAAAAAATGTAATATTAGCACCATAAATATTAAAAAACAAAACATGTCATGGTTAGAATAAAAATTACATTATCATCCATGTATAAGACATTTTACATAATATAAATGAAACTTAGACATCCACGAAGATAATCTCAAATGAAATAAAATCTTTAGAATTTTTTGAAGAAGAACATTTCCAAATCCTTACTACTATACACTTAATCAATTCAATTAATATTTTTTTAATTTTTTTTCCTCTTAATTTCACTTTCTATTCAAAATGAAGTGCTAAAATAGTCGTATTGAAATGATTTAAAATAGAAGTGATCATTGGTCGAATAAATCTAACCAACTTGAATCAACTATCCGTTTTGAACTTTGGTTTAACTAAACTCACAGACCAATTCGATTTGTTTGAATGAGTAAGCCATGTTAATTAATTAAGTCGGGCGACGATTTTAAATGCATGAACCCCAAGTTGCACCCGACCCGATTGTTTACAATTCAATTAAATAATAAATAGAAGAGTGCTAGCAACACTCTCTATAACACATTCTTTCTAACACACTCTTTTTTATTGGTTAAAATTTATTAAAAACTATAAAATCTTGAGAGATAATTATTAATTAGGATGTGAAATCTACAAAATTTTATGATTTTCAATAAATTTCAACCAATAAAAAAAAGTACATTCAAAAGAATATGTCAAGTGGGGGTGTAAATGAGTTGAGCCAAGGCAAGCACTTAAAGTTTAGGCTTGGTTCGTGAAAAAAATTAGTTGCTCAAGCTTGACTCATTTATTTAAACGAGCCTAATTGAAAGCTTGAGCTTGACTTGTTTAAAAAATATAAGGCTTGAGCTTAACTTATTTAGCTTATTTATAGCTTAATTATTTTTGTGATGAAAAAATTTCTTACATTTTTTAACTTTATTAGTTTAGTATTTAATAAAAATTTAAATACTATATGATAATCTACAAATAAAAATATGTGCTTAACATGTGGCACGTGAAACTCAAACATTATAGACTATTACATTTCATAATCCAATGAATAAAAAATTTATAGCTTTTTGACTACTATAAAAAAAAACTTCAAAATCAATTTATTGCTCTCAACAAAGTTTTACATATTTTATAATAAATATATAAATAACAAAGGATAGTAAAGTCCACAATCATCAATTTAAATAAAACGAACTATTCACGAGCTATTAATTTCGAGCTCGTAAAGCTCGGGTTTGGTTCATTTAAATAATCGAGCCAAATTTTAAGCTCGAGCTTGTTTATTTAATTAAACAAATGAGTTTGAACGAGCATTTAATGAGTTAAGCTTGAATAGTTCACAATAGTTTAGCTCATTTATACCCCTAATGTTAGAGAATATGTTCCTAGCATTTCTCTACTAAATATTAGTATATTATTATTATGAGTGCAACACCCTAAGTTGAACTTCAATTTTTACTTTCCTTTTTCGACTTAGTGGCCTAGATATCTTCTTTCACCCACTCACCAACACTCCGTCGTCCCCAATAGCCGCAACCGTAGGCTGCACCAGTACACGGTGACACCATCCCAGCTATGTCGCCCTTTCCTCTCACCGAAGACGAAAAGGTAGTCTCTGTGCAATTTGTTCATTTCTTGTTTAATTTTTTAGCCTTCACTCTTCACTTTATTTGTTTAATTGTTTAATTTTTTGTTTGCTAGAGAAATTACTCTAGAGAGCTTGGTAATCCCACTAACTGATGTAAGTTTAACTAGGATTCCTATTTTATTTTATTTTTTATTTTTTTTGCTAACTTTTGGTCTCTGAATATTTGCTTATTTATTGGATATTATTTTATTCTTGTTTTCGCCTTTCTTTTCAGTTTACTTCTTCTGCTACCATTTTTATTTTTACACCTTTGGTTTTGATCATTATGTTCTGTTTATTTTTCAGGTGAGATAGAAAAAAAGTGTTATTAATTTGATTAACTCATATATTATAGTATTGACGAAGGTGACAGGGTGATGAGGATCAATTCAAGTTTAATCAGTAAACCTTTGTTTTATTAGTTTGGTTTAATTTCGCTAGTTCCCTTACATTTACAGGGTCTTATTATTGCATAATGAAGTTTGTTTCTTGAAAGAAAACAAAATTTTCCTTCTAATTTGAGTAGCAAGTGTATTTTCTGGTATAATTTTTAGATGCTTTGTTGCTTTCAGGATTAATAACTGTCCCCACAAACCAATACAAGATTTTTCAGCGTGCTTTGCCTCACTCACACGCTTCCCAGGAGGTCATCCATCCCATAATTGTTTCAAGTTAAGTACGCTTAACTGTAGAGTTCTTAACTGATAGGCTTTTGAAAAGTAGATGTATCTTGTTAGTATAAGTAACACTTATTAATTCCCTTAAATTGTCTTCAACTATACAATCTCATACTTGCACAGCCTTTAGATCTCTCTCATTCTGATGTGTATTCAATTCATTCATGTGCCCTCCTGCAGAAGCTTGCCAGGAGCCGCTCATTGTTTGTGCCTTATTTCTTTTGTATTGGCGATCACTCCTCGCCCTTATTAGCGCTCGAGATGTTACATGCCCATCAGCTTCCACTTGGTTTGTCCTTGAATCACATCGTCTTGGGAGAGAGGCCCTGCTTTGATACATTTAGTGTATTACCACATAATACCAAAGTTCGTATCATAGCACCACCCTTGAGAGTCGACGTCTCGGCGGCTTACACTCTACGACACTTCACTTGGTGATACTTCACTCAACTTTCTCGTTTGTTAGAATCCTTTACCAGTCAAAACCCTCTGTAGGTAGCCCTTTTCGAGACATTGACTACCTGGCTCTGATACCACTTTATAACGCCTGATCGCTTTCAAAATCAATTACTGTTTTCACAAACCAACATAAGACTTTTCAGTGTGCTTTGTTCCCACTCACACGTTTCCTAAGAAACTTCCCTGAAGGTCACTCATCCTAAAATTGCTCCAAGTCAAGTGTGCTTAACTATGGAGTTCTTAAGTGATAGGCTATCAAAAAGTAGACGCATCTTCTTGTTATAGGTAATACTTATTAATTCCTTTAAGTTATCCTCAACTGCACAGTCCCATACCTGCATAGCCTCTGGATCCCTCTCATTCCAATGTGTATTCGATTCATTCATGTGTCCCTCTTGCTAGAAGCCTGCCAGGAGCCGCTCCTTATCCATGCCCTATCTCTTTTTGTACCAACGATCACTCCTCGCCCTCGTTAACGCCTGGGTTGTTACATTTTGATTATAAACATTTCACTAGTATATATACATGTTTCCTAAATGAGGCCTAACCTGTGTGTTAGAGTATATAGTGGTCTGTGAACTAGATTGAGCCCTTTGGAAAATTTTCGCAACAATTTATTTCTCTATACGAATGTTAGATGTTATAAATATAATTGCTGCATTTTAGATTTTGCATATTAAGTTGTTGAGATTGTATTTAATTTAAGAGATCCATTGGACCAAATGTTTTCATTTTTAATATCATGCACTGCCTTGATCAAATATTAGTAAGTACAGGCATTGAGCTTTTCCCATTGGGTGATGTGTCCTTTGTCAAGTGTCTAGATTTGGAACCTATCTTAGTTTATGGTGATTCTGACTATTCTACTTTAGACACTAGACAGTTAGAATTTAGATATTATATGGATATGTATTTAACTATTTTATTCTCTGCTACTGTGTTGCTAATCATTATGGATTGAATGCCCCACCCCTACAATTTTTCTCAGTTTTTTTCCCATTTCCCCCATTTTTGCCAGTTAACTTGACATTTGACTTGGTTTGACCTGAATCCAACCAACTTGGGTCATTTAAGGTTTAAACTAAAAATTAAGAGGAACCTGTACTGACCCAAGTGTTGACAATCGTGGATTGCAGAAATCGTAAAAGACTAAAAATCTGCTATACCATATAGCGAATAGCATCACGAACAAATAGCGGAAGTTGCGTAGCGGTTGGAATATATATATATATATATATAACAATTATATATGAATAAAAAAAAGGCTATATGCACATAAAACTGAGCTATAAAATGTTGACATAATATGAACTCAAAAGTTAAATTGTTCAAGATATAATAATGAGAAAACTTCAAAAAGAAGCTACAATAGTGAGATATATAGTAAAAAAAAGCTAGAGTGGAACAAATAAATATTTAAAATATAGAGGGAATGAGAAGGAAAAAAGTAAAAAAAAAAGAAAAAAGAAGAGCCAAGAAAGAGAAAGATTAAAAAAAAGAAAGGAAAAAAAAAAGTATTGTTACCTTGAAAGAATAAGCTAATTTAATGCAGAAGAACACATTTAGTTGATGGAAAAGAACATACTTAGTTGATGAAGAACAACACGCTAGTTGATAAATAGAGGAGTTAAAATGTATTGATTTCTAAACTTATTGAATAGCAAAAAAATTAATAAATAAGGATTAAAGTGTAGGACTTTTTTGTTAAAAACTAAAAAGACATTTATTAACACTTTTAGACTTTTATTTTAAAGTTTAAGTAGAGCTCAATTAATAAAACAGAATAAAAAATAAATAGTTCTGAGGATCACTTAAGTTTTAAAAACTTAGGTGGCATTCCCTTAACAATCAGCACGTGAAGGGAACCCACAAGACCAAAATGGACCTGAAGCCCACATCTGAGTCTGAGTCTGAGTCTGACCCGACTCTGTCTTCTTCCTGAATACGAAAACCCTTAAGTGCCGTAACAGAGAAACTATGGTTGTGAGCTGTGCCCGGAAAATCTCGCTGTTGTGAGCTGCGCCCGTCCGCCGACGCAACACCCGCGACGCCAAACGCTGCCGCGGCGCCTAACGCGGCCGCTATAGCCCTTGTCGTGGACTCCGCAACCCGACGCCATCGCGATTGCTTTTCTGCTGAAACGCGCAACGCTATAGTGTTGTAGCTCCATTATGCCCGCGATCTGATAACACTAAATTTGGTTTCCGGTTGATCCCAAACCCAACCTGAACCGACCTGTGTTCAACCCCAATTCAAAGTGATTTTGGTAGCTCCAAATCTGAAGAGATCCCACACTCACATTTGCCCAGAACTTAGGTGCACACCTCCACCGCTGCCGCTCCTTGCCAGTAACCTCTCGATGTGCTTCTACTCCCTATCTGCCTTTTCATTGCTGATTTAGAAACTGCAAATCTGGATGTCGCACAATTGATTTGGGACCGGCCTTTGATTTTTGAGCTCTATAATCTTATTTTGTCGGAGATTTCTGTTCTTATTATTTTTATTATGGTATTTGTTTAATGAATTAATCAGTTGCATAACTTGACAATGGTAGCTAATCGTGATTGTGATCTAAACAAGTGATGATGTTTGGAATGAATTATGGCGAATATTTACCCTTGCAATATGTTCTTATTTTTCATAGTTGCCAATACCATGTACGCCCTTAATTTTGTGGAATCCAATTCTGTGTACTTGTTCCTTGTGTACATGGCGTTTACTGGTCAATTGTGAAGCACTGTGTTAATTTGATTAGCGTATGTGTCAGGGTTTCAGTTTTTCCGTGAGTATCAAATATCAATCTATTCTTCACCGCTGTTGAGCAAGAATGCAATTCTTTGGGGGGTCTGAGATTAGTCCTTCACCTCCTGCTCCGACAGCTTCAGGAAACAATGGCCATATGATGTATGTGTTCAATAGGAATGGTGTGTGCCTGCTCTATAGGGAGTGGAATCGCCCCCTGCGGACGTTGGATGCCCAACAAGACCATAAATTAATGTTTGGTCTGCTTTTCTCTCTGAAGTCATTAACTGCCAAGATGGACCCCACTAGGTATGTTTGTCTCTTGAATTTTGAATAAGTGCCAAATCGTTTTTCCAGCTTTTTATTCCCATATGTACCTTAAAAGTAATTTGAAGACTGCTTATGCTCTTATTCTTTAATGAAAGGAATTTTAATGGAAATTTATGTTACAGTGTTGCAAAATTTGCCATATTGCCTAGCAAGTTATTTCGATATTTCTAGAGAAATGATCACTTATTTTTTAATGGTTCTCTTTGAAAGCCGGCAGAAATAAGTGATTATTTCTTCAAAATATGCTAAACCAGATGCACACCAAGTCTTCTATCTCTTTTTCTGATTCTCTGAAGAACAGTTTTTGCAGCGTACATTTTTTTATTATGCATTGAATGGAAAAGCCTTTTAGGTTTCAAAAATGAAAGTGGTAAGGTGTGCCTTGGTAACAAACCTGCAATTTAAAATATATACTTGGTTCAGGCTTTGAATAGCAAAATGGACATGTGAATAATGTTTATTTACTGTACACCTAGCTAACATGTGGGTAAGTTGATGTTGTATGATGGTCCTTGAGTTCCTTCATAATAACCAGGCCTCACTTCATAAATAACATTTTTGGTTAGTTTGATCGCCAAGAATCTAATAGGATATTTGTTTGTTCTGATGCTCCTGTCATTCTTTATCCTTATACCATATCTTAACCCTTGAATATTTTATGCTTTGCATAATTATAATTTATAATTATGTAAATGTGTTAACTGAGTTACTATCACAATAATGATCAGCAAGTCATGGATTATATGATGGACTTTTTGTGTAATTATTAAAGGAATTTATATGTTGCATGTTGCACTGGTAAGTTTAATTTATTATACTCCAAATTGTTGTGCAGTGCTGCTGAGAAAGGAAACCTTGGTATGCCTCAGTTACCTGGCCAAGGTTGTTCATTTCACAGTTTCCGCACTAATACATACAAACTTAGTTTCATGGAAAGTCCTTCTGGAATAAAGGTCAGCTACAATAATATTTGTGTTTCCCTTATATGTTATTATTGTTAGAGAGCCTTATGAATGAAGTCACTGCTGATTCTGAAGTTTAGTGTCGAAATGCTTGGCTTCTGCTCATTTATTCATTGATAATTGTATCTACCTGGCACTTATTCTGTATTTGTCTGATATATATTAATCCCATTTTGGTAAGAAAAATGCTAGGTTTATTGACCTAATTGTAAATGAAAACTGAAGTGACAGAGAATAGGAAAAAGAAGAGAAAAAGATAAAGTGAAAGAAATATAAAACACCATGATTTAATCTTTGGATTTATGAGTTTTGGCTTGATCTAATTTTTTGAGTGACGTAGAAATTCATGTATATTTGAACTGAACGTGAGGATGATTAGATTCTGGCTTTGTAGCTGCATGTTGGTTCAAGAACAATAAACATGTTTATAAGCTCCATAGGTGAGTGTTTATCATACTACATAGGTGACAAAATGGTTTAGAAAGCTTCAGATGTCGGGTATTTGTGATTCTTTTAGGAAGAGGAGAATCCAGTGTACATGGCATGTGGGGGTGTTTCAAGATTGATCATTTTCATTCAATCTAAAACATTGTAAGGTATATTGTCTTGGGTTGGACAAGATTGCCAATTGTGTAAATAATCATGTTCTTATCCTATTTTGATTTTAATCTGTGTACCACGCTTAGGCAAAATGTTTTTATGAAGTGAAGCTGAAACATTAATATTTCATAATAAGAAATATGGTGAGCACATACTTATTATCTTTGGTATTTCTGTGGAAAGCTCAAGGAAAGTAAGCTAATGACTGAATTATAATGCTATTCTCTTATTGTTCACTATGCATACAGTTGAGGTTCTGATTTGGAATAGTTACATTCATGCTTTTATGACGCTATTACCTCTTTGTCTTGCATTAGTTTGTAGGCATAAATGGTAGTGGATTTGAGTTTGGTGGATTTCACTAAATTTATCCTTTAGAGAGTTTTGTCTTAAAAGTTGTGCAAAGTAAGATGGACTACTTAACACTAGTAACACTGCTAGCTACTTTAGCAATTAAAGAGATATATTACAGCAAACAGTCATAAATATTATCTAATCAAATTATACTTTCTGGAAAATAAATCAATGTAGCAATATTCATATATATAGGTGGTTGTTATAATGTTCCTATTGTGACTCTGTCCTTCCTTTATGCAGATCATCTTAGTGACTCATCCCAGAACTGGTGATCTACGGGAATCCTTAAAGTATATCTACAATTTGTATGTTGAATATGTTGTCAAGAATCCACTCTATACACCCGGATCTCCTATTAGGTAACAGAATTTATGCTTCCCTGTAAATGACGTACTTGTCCTTTTACCAAAAGAAGAAAAACATACTTGTCCTATGAATATGGCTTGATAGTGTCATCCATGGACATTCCCATCATTAACTGGCATCATTCTATGTTTTCAATGCATATGACAACTGCTTTAATCCTGAGGTGGTTGAATAGTGATGAAGGTGAGCATGTGATATGCGGTTAGGCACACTGTTCATAGTTTCAAATCCTAACTTTGCTTATTCTATAGGGTTAGGCCACTAGGAATCTAATGTGGATTGTTTATTTGTGGCCAAGGAAGGACTAAGGAGGTAGATTAGTTGAAATGTTTGCAAGCTGGCCTAGATACCACTTGATTTCAATACTAGACATTAAAAAAGGAGGACAAGGCTGTCATATGACAAACATCACTCATTCTTTATAATTCTTCCCAGTACTCTAAGCGGTGCAGAGCTATCAAATTGGGTTGCTCAGCTAGGGTCAAAAAGTTCACTTGATAAACCTTGATCCTGTGGGCTTAGAGGCAGCTCACCAAGCATAAAAGAATGGAATTAATTTTTAAAGTATATTTATTGTATGTTTGGATATGCTTAATGACTCACATTTAATAAAAAATTCACGTCAAATTCGCAAAACGACATAGAAGCTAATACTATTTGCTTCTGTATTGACGTGAGTCTGCTGGTGGCAAACGGGCCACCAAACATGCATTTAATCGACAAATTTCCCAAGTCATAATCTTTTCCTAGTTCCTATGTAGTAAAACCAAAGTAATTATTGACTATGTATATTGGTACAGTAAGTCAGAATTGGACCTTCCTCTACTCAGTGGTAACTATTGTCTTCTAGCTAGGTCACTACTTGTGGCCACACCATTTTGTGCTTTACTGCTATGCTCAATAGATTGTTGGCTAGTCCTTGGACTGGTATGGCCCTAGTCCAGTTCAGCCCATTGGCTAGTGGGCAATGTGTTCATCCATGATAGATTTTCGGCTTGCAGCCTATTCACTTACCCATTTTACTATGACTTGATATGCTTGATTTTTTGATTTTATTTGCTGCAGCATCATATAACCTCCAAACGTGGAGTACATCTATATCTAAATTATGTCTAACTTGTTATTCATATTTTATCAATAAATATAACAAGGTTAAACATATAGTTTAGTCCCTATAGGTGTTGCGAATTCTCAATTTGATCCCTATACATAAAAACTTATTATATCAATCCTTATACATGTCACGAATTCTTAATTTGGTCCCTGTCGTCAAGACGCTGTTTACACATTCTTAATTTAGTCCCTATATATGTAGTACCTTCTTAATTTAGTTCCTATACATGTAACGTATTCTTAATTTGGTTCATATACTTGCAGCGCATTCTTAATTTGGTCTTTGTATTGCAAGGACCAAATTAAGAATGCGTTGCACGTATAGGGACTAAATTAAAAATTTGTAAATGATAGGGACCAAATTGAGAATCCGGAACATGTATAGGGACCAATTTAATAAGTTTTTTTATATAGGGACTAAATTGAAATTCGTGACATGTATAGGGACTAAATTATATGTTTAACCATATAACAATTACTTTTTATTTATCATCTGATCTATTTTTGTTTTTGGATGAAAGTTTGTATGACAACTATTTAAAATATGTTGATAAATGTGATTATCAGAACATCTTTTTACATTGAATTTCTGTTTACTTCAACTAAAGGATAAAAGACTTAAACTTTTGAAGAAAAGCATATATATATATATATATGCACACACACACACACACACGCTGAGATAGAGATAGAGAGAGTGGGGAATAAAAAGAAAAAAAAGTAAGTGCAAAAGAAAGAGGAAACAAAAATACTGTTGAATTTTATGGTTGACGGTGTATAAAGCTAGTATAATATATTTAGTGAAGAAAGCAACATGTTTGTGACATCGTTTTTAACAATTTCTCCCAGCATTGTTAATGTTGATAAAACACGGCTGGTTAACCATCTCGCCCCAGTGAGGATTTGTTTGACCTGTTTTATACTTTTATATTTGTGCACTGTTAGTCAATGAACAAATTTGGCAAAGACCTTTTTTATGTTGTTGGAAATTTGCATTTACTTTATTTGCAACTGCATCCTGTCGCCATCCTGGTGTCTCATTATATTATTGATCAAAGTTAATTTGTTAATAATTAACTATTTTCCCTCTTGCCTATAATGGTTTCAGGGATTATATTTTATGTTTTCGTAGATTTTCTGTTAGCCAAGAAAGTCTTTTGACTAGATAAACTTTTTATGGGTTTTCATAGGTGTGAGCTGTTCAATACAACGTTGGACCAGTATGTGAGAGGCATTGCATAGAAGCTGAGTTGTTTCCATTCAACACTGTTGATGACTTGTGTGGTATAACGCTTTGTTTTGCATGGTGGTCACTGCAATTATAGTCAGAAACTTTTAGGGAGTTATGTTAAGTTTGAGCAGTACCTTTTTTTTTATGTCACAGATAACACTAGTGATACTCCATTTCATTCATTTTATTTGAATCCTACAATTTATGTTACCCTGTATTTCTCGTCCAATATACATAATAAACTCAAGATACTTAAATCGTGTGACTTATGATAATATATGGTCTCCAATTTTGACCTCTAAGCTAAGAGTGATTTTTTTTTTTTTGAATTAAGATTAATACGTCTTCTGCTAAACTTGCGTTCAATATACTTTATCTTTTACTTAAAACAAAAGCCATGAGTTTCTAACGCTTGTTTCCATATATCTAACTTTTTATTTATTTCCTCTCTTATTTGACTCTTGAACTAGGATATTATATCACCTTCAAAAAGCATGCATATTGACACTGACTCTTGGATATGGTCAATAAGTACATTCAAAACCAAGGGAAAAAGACGGGGTTCAAAAACCTGATGTTGTCCTATAATTATAGGAAAATTTACTATGATCCCACGTTGTATTTCACAGTAGTTGTGACGCTTTCTTACATATGTTTCATTACTCGTATATTATAGACAATACGTGTTCCTTTTTTTTTCCCTACAGCCTTCTATAACATAAGTATTTAAATATGAAAATAGATAAGTATAAGCCGTAAAATAATATTTGATAATTGAAGACAAGTTAATGACGACAGTTTCAGTAATCGAAATTATAAGTGCTTACGAAGTAATATAAATGGATAAATGGAAGTTTTAATATTATCACCCCAAAGTTAATATTCGAAAGAATCTATTATTATGAAAAAGATGTAAAATCATGATATCTTGTATATAGATAATTTGAGTGCACTCATACATTGATCGAGGTGAAATAAAAGACTCAACAAATAAATAAAAATTAATTTTCAATGATGAATATGACTTTGTTTGAAAAAACTGTTTTTCTATCGAAAAAAAAAACTGTTTTATAATTACTTATAAGAAAAGAAAATAAGTGCATATTTGGATGCACCTTATGAATATGTATTTGTAGTTTTTCAAGTCAAATTTACATAAGTTGATTATATTTGTTTTGGTTTGATGTGCGTCAATCTTCCCTCAATGTGTACCCCAACACTTTCTAAAATGAATTGAATTTTTCTCAAAAGTTAATCAACTTATAAAAGCTCTCTCATATAAATTCTCCCATAATTGAGGTGTAAGTTGATTTTAACTTATAAGAGAAATTTAATTCATTTTACTTTTTTACTTTCTTTTCTTATAAGTATTTACAAAGAAATTTATTCAAACAAAACTTATGTATCTTATATAATCAGTAATCAATTGAAATTCTTAATATGTTTATGAATCGTATATGTTTGAAATACTTTTATCATAATATATATGCGGAAGTATTTAACAACTAGTAAGTTTTTTTTCTTTGTTTTGAAAATTTGTGAGTGTAAAAGTAAAAAATTTATTTAAAGATAAAAAATAATTATTTGTGAAGTTTAAATTTATTATTGTTTTGACACATCTCAAAATAAAGTATAATTTACTTTTCATTTATTTATTTATCAATAAATGCAATTTTTTTTAGCACTAATTCTAAACAATTTATGTAAGCTACGCCCAAACCATTTTTCAGCCTTTTAATCCAAATATTTTTTGCTCAAATCAATGCTTCATAGGTCACATGTGAAGTTACGAGAGAGCACAACAATAGACACATTTGACCTATGATTCCAGGATAGAACTCTATGATCTTTCTTACGTCTTCACCTTTCACATTATTAAATCCAAATTCTATTTTAGTCTATGCATCAAATTACCTATGGTAGTGACTTGTACTGTTATCAACATTTCTATACCTCTGCTTACTTATCCAACATGAAATTACCGTTTATTATTCTATTCTACAACTTTCAAGTTAAAGGAGAGTTTGTTCATACAAATCGTTAGGCGTGCGGCTACATTTATCAAAATATTTAGATAGTAAGAGTACGATATCTAACACATGCAAAAATTATATTATGTTAAAATGTACACGAAATTTCTATGAAAACCTATAATTAACTTCCTCGCTTTCCGAGAACAGTCAAGCCTAAGAACAACCTTTATTGCAGTAAGATGTTATATTGTTATACCCACCATGGCTTGTCTATTAGATCCTTCGAGAACATGTACCTGAACCGAGAACTGTAAGGCAGCCATTCTATGATCTGAGATGACTTTTTATTGGATTTATGATCAAGGCACTTCTGTATTGAAGCATGCAGTTTCTTGTCAACACTTTCCATGACCCATCCAAGGAGATCATCTAAACTGATTGATGCCTCTCTAGAAAATCTTTCCACCAATTTAGGGAGAAAAACTTTGCTTGACTTCTTCACAACTACATTTGCTTGAAGAAACTCTCCCTTGGCAATATTCAGCTGTTCTCTTATATTTGATGCGGTGTAGACTTTTAGCTGCAGCACAGTAACAAGAGAAGTCTTGATCAACTCTTAATCAGGGTATCAAAGAGCAGGAAGTAATGTGGATGCAAATGTGTATATCATACCCTATATTTTTAGAAATTTCTCATATTTACTTCCTACTGTGCATCAATGCATCAACATTGATCGAGATGCAGACTCAACAAGAGCAAAGCACTACACAACAAACATCACATTTTCCCAATGATATTCAAACTACAATTCCTTGGGAAAAAGTGAATGAAAGAAAAATTACCACAGGATCTGACAATGCTCCAGTGCAAAGAGCAAAGCAAACAAGGGGTTGGAAATCAGTAATAGACAATTTTGAGCTGATAAGCTGTTTTTCTTCACCATTTTTCTTCCTCAGGGCAGCAGACACTAAGCTTTCAAGCCACTGCGTTTGATAAACGAAAATAATAATCAGATGAAACATGAGATGCCATCCTAACATCAAAATTCGGTAGTAGAAGTTTTCACTTCAAATTCTGTTAAAAAAAATTAGCCTATAATATCAGGAAAAGAAATAAGGTCCTCAAGGGGTTCTAAGCATCTCACTCACAGAAAAGAATTACATTAAAACTTCTTGTAGAGTTGTGGTCTTCTCTTTCCAGTTGAGAAGTAAACCCTATGGGCCCTTTCGGTGGTCAGGATAAGGAATAAAGGAAACAGTTCAATTCTGTTGTGATCCATCGATTAGTGAGCTAATCAAAGAGGATAAACTCATCCTATGCTGTTCATTAGGTTAAGTTTTATACTGAAAGGGAAGTTGGGTTAGGAAGAATTATGATAAGATAAACAATTTTCCCTTTCACCTTCATCTCCACAGAACCAAATCACATGTCCCGTTCTCTTTCCCACAATAAAAAAATAACACTTTAGCAACAAAAACTAACAATCAGGAGAGTTACTTTTCTAACCATGTGTCAATTTCTAATTGGGGAGACAAAAAACGAGGACATGTGATTTCAATCTTCACCTCCGTGAAGCACAATTGTTCTTCCTTTTATGTTGCTGCCTCTGCCATCACCATCATTGCTGCTGGTGCTACTGTCCCACATCTACTGCCACTACCAACCCTACCCGGTTACCACCACCATCACCCCCTCCTTTCATAATGGTAATTTTGTTATTTGTATACAATTTATATTCTCATCTACTGTGTTATATGGCATATATCAAACACTAAATAAGATAAAAGCTTATCAAGCTTATATCTTTGCCTACTTTGATCCAGCTTTCTTATCCACCCTTGTCCTATGCTGACAATTAAACAGCCCTATAAGTTTACAAGATCATTGGTGATTGGTAAATCATAGCTGTGCAATACCAATTTAATGATATGACACATTCAAATGGATACACTAATGTCTTTCTACAGCAATATAGGCTGGCAAGCAGCAGGTGCAAATCATGGGAAGAATCTGTGATTTGTAACCCTCAGGTCAAAACAAAAATATATAGAGTTGCACTATGTGAACCAATCAAAATATTCCACCATTAAAATGCATCCATAAAACTGGCAACACTTTTCATATATTTAGAGGTGCCCATGTTTTTACATGAGGGTCAGATGATTACCCGTCCAATGCGGGGTGTTCGGAAGCAAAATATAGCTTGTTCTATGGCATTTGCGCTTATGATATGACCGCCAATGTTGTAAGCAGCCTGCACTACACAGTTGTACTCATCGTTTCATATTTTCCACGATGCATCAATAATAATAATAAAAAATTGAAGTTAGAATAACATTGTACCAATGAGAAAAATGAGTGCTAAAAGTGTTTGATTATGACATCACTGGTTAAAGTTACTTCGCAACGGCATCTAAATGTCCTCCATATTGCATAGCAACTTTATATCACATGCCTTTTGGTGACTTAAGCCATGTAAATGCTAACAAGTAACCAAGTAACAAGTAATCAAGACAAGGTGCAGAGAGGTTTTTTTTTTTTTTTTTTTAGTTGATGTTCCCTGTAAGTGTGGCTGTTTCTTTGTAATTTGTTGGATTAAAAAACAATGAAATAAACATTATTTGGATGGGGTTCCTGGTCTAGGCATCGCGCTAAACAAAGATTGGCTGTGGGGAGAGCACTTCAGAGAAAGTATAATCCTTCTAAAGTTTTAATAACATTCTTAAAGTGTTAGATAATCTCTGCGTCAAAAACTTTCCAGAACATTTAAAAACTTAGAGAATTTGCTGCAGACTAAGGACAATATCCAATCGAATAAAGAAATAGACAACCTTGTGAAACAAGGCCAGCCTCTTGAGAGAGCCCTGGGGAATTCCATATGCTAAATATGCCTGTTAACAGTAAAAAGTTATACGTGCTGAAAATTGGCAAAATAAAAATCAGTCATGTGAGTGTGAATATTACATGCATCACAAGAGCATTATGCACGTTGATCCAGAACGCAATTTGTCCATCACATTCCATCTGACTGATATTTACCCTTTCAAGTTGTTCAACTAGTACTCTGAGGGAAATGAGTAAAAGAACGGGTTAAGTCCACAATTCAATCATAAGAATCTAGGGTGTGCTTGAACAAAAATAACAAGTACACATAAAACTAGAACTGAAGTATCCTTCCCTTAAGTAGGCGGTCGGTTAAGTAGATTAAGCAAAATTGTTGTGTTCCCTCAAAAATTAAACTTACAGGAATTCCATTTATATTAAGGTTTTTAACGGTTTCTTTTAGAGATTTTCTTGATGTTTTTCTATTTTTATTTATGGGCTTATCCTTCATATGATGAACTCTTTTTAGGACCTTTATTAGTTTTCTTCTCATATAGATCATATCGGGCAAGATCATCATTTTTTTCTTAAAATTGTAGCTCTAACTTGCTTTCTAATTAATTCATTTTTGATATTATCTTTTGTTATATTAACACTTATTTACCGCATTATTAAATGAACACCCCAAATAAAATAAACTGCCTTATGAACCAATAAAGTCATCAGACTAGCTATCATAAGTTTGGAGTACAGTGCATCATTATCGACATTCTACCACTACCGAAAAAAAGGGGTTCCCCCTTATGATATCCATATTTTGTTTTCCCCCCAAACCCCACTAATCTATAAGTAATATAATTTGAAAAGGAAGGTTTAAAATGTCATTACCACCTCCAATAATCTCATTTACACTCCCACAAAATAGGTAGATACATTTATAAGTTTTAAAATTTAAAAAGGGACGGACAACAATATATGTGCATGTCCAAAATGTAGTTTCCAAATAATGACTTTCAGAAATGCTAAAACATTAAATGCCAGTCAAACTTGGGTCAAAATGTGACAATGTCCGAATTGTGAAAATGGATCTCCTTGGGTACGGGTAAAATTAAGGGATGTAGGACAAAAGTTCTATGATTAATTATGGAACTTTAGATTTGGGAGAAAAGAAAGGCGAAGACGTGTAACAAAAATATTAATGAGAGAGAGAGAGACACACCTGGCACATAATCAATAAAGGAAAGATCTTCTGGTTAACAACCAAGAAAAAGAAGAAAATCTGAACTATCCAACAACCTTCAAAACCCTTCGTACAGGATATAGATCCTAATTTAAAACAATTCTTATCCATATAAATCTAATAACATCCGTCAAAGGTAACTTGAAAAAAAAAGAAGAAATTCAAATGTAAACTAACACTTGCACCGCTGCAGTTGTGTCAACGTCACCAACCCATCTACAGCATGCCAACATTCAAGTATATTTGTCTCATTTGTCAAGCATCGTCAAATGTGAAGATGCCCCGATCATACCATTCAGGATTTTGAGTAGCTTTTTGCCAAGAAGTTATGCAACAAGTGTATTGGACTGGTCATCTCTGGGGAGGCCAGGCTAGTGTGTATCTCAAATATGACAGATGGATTCAAGGGAATTATACTAAGAACCTGAGAAATGACCTAGAAGATCTTTTATGACAGAAATTCTCTGAAATTTAAGAAGACTAGAATCTGATGAGGGCCTTCCAGTAGTCTGGCTTTATTTTTTGGACTGTAGTACTATAAACATAAATCACAGAAGACTAAAACAACTGTATTGATACTACTACATGAGATGTCTAGAAAAAGAATTGCCAGTCAGATAACAAAAATTGTCTAGAAAATCATTGTACAGACCGCAATAAATATATAATAGTGGATAATTGTAAATTAACTCTTGCTAAGATTGCCACAGAACTATTAGTTGTCAATTTTCTAATTTTCCAAACAAGGAAATAATTTCAAGGTATGACACCGCCTTAAGATTCTTTATAAATGCATGAGAAGATCTTCTTGGCATTCATATTTTTAACATCATCTTGAAGTTATCATTTTTAAAGAACCAACCTGTAGTTGTCAATGGCGTAAGAAGCATGAGAAGAATGACATTTTCGAGTAGCTATCCAAGGTATTTCCACTACTGATTTGCAAGAACAGTCTCGATCCTCTCCAACACCATGTCTTGGCCGTACAGCATGAGTGGATGACCTTGATAATAAAGATGACCGACTTTTTTCTGTATTTAAAGAGGTTGCACTACGGAGCCAGCAATATACAGTTGCCATACACTTCACCATCTCCTCAGAAAGCCTGTTTGGGCACTGATTTAGATGATCTTTTAAAGTTCGCAATACTGGAGTTTTCTCCATTGTGGACAACTTCTCATCAACCTGACATATAATTAAGGTGAAAACGTTGGGACAAATACCAGAAGGGCATCTTTAGTACATTAGTTTCATCTTTAGGATACTATTATATGTAAGTTTTTTCCTGTTCACACAAAAACAAAGGAAACGAGCAACTATAGCAATATATTATACCTTGGTGGAATCAGGACAAGTCTTTCCAAAATAAACTTTGCCCTTGCCACATGATAAAGGAGCATAACTGGACCCAAAGATTCTATTCTTCAAGTCATTATTAGAAATCAGAGCTTGCAAGGATCGCAGGGGAAACTTTTTTGATGAACAGAAAGCACTTGAAATTATACTTGGATGCTTCCTGGATTCATGCTTTGTGTGAGCAGGTGAAGCCACGCCAGAATTTTGTTCAGAAGGTGGCCGGCTAACACAATGTTCAAAAATACTTCTGTACATGGCAAGCACATGTTGCTCACGGCTTGTAACTTCTTCCTCAAGTAACTCAATTTCAGCAATTAAGTCTTTTGACTAAGAAGGGGAAGAAAAGAAAAAATAGTTAATTTCTACAAAACAAACAAATAATTATGGCCATAACTTGCATGAGAAATATCACATTGTGCATTATACATGTCGATCAAAATTTACAATTCAAGTGAAGATTCCCTTTATGTTTATCACAAGCTACATTCCTCCTTTACATGAGAATCAGCTCCTCTGGTCCTAATAATTTATAATCCTGAATGGCTTATTCTATGTTGAGTCAAGTTTGTGCAAACTTAAATACTTTAGTAACATGTAATAAGACTTCTGTCACCACAAGATAGTAGTCAAGAACCAAATTAACCTGAAAGCTTAAGTTGTTTGGTGGGTGCCCAAGAATGGTTTATATCTCTACCATGTCCACTACTATCTTAACAGCTTAAAGTGTGAACAGAGCACAGGCCCACTGCCTCAGTAGCAGAAGTCAAATTACCTGAGCAGCAAAGTGCCTGTGTCCAGGTGATAAAGTACTTGAGGCACGGCCCATTGTTCTCTCGAGCAGGATTCGCATAGATTTTTCCTGTTGTAGTCGTAGCTGTAGCTGCTCAACCTGCAAATTAGTACATCATGTGGTTTGGGCATCAATCAAATACTAAGCTATGGCCATCTTATGGGAAAATAAGAACCTATACAATCTGGCGTTGTCTTTCCTTAATTAAAAGCCCTTCATGTTTCTTTCCATGTGTGAAAGAGATAAAATACAGAAGATGCATTTCCCAAAAAGACACACAGTATGATTTCTCAAGCTTTGCTTATATCCATGTGAATATTTCTACAAATCTATTCCATTGTCATTTCTTGATCTTAAGATGCTTCTAAATTATGCATTATTGACAAAGGTCAGTTCAGGTCTTCAGGACTTGCATCTCTGATCCCACAATAAAGCATTTTCAAACTTATTAACCTGTGAAAAGAGTATGCCAAATTGTTCTATGAAACACATTACCTTATATCAATTACATCCGAGATCATATAATCAATTTCTTTCCTTTTAAAGAAGGTCTCTTCAAGGTATACACTCCTGTGTAGTTGGAACACTTCTATTATGCAGTAAAACTAAAAGAAAAACACCAACTCAATTTTGGGGGAAAGATGAGAAAACCAAGAAGCCGTATAGTGTCATTCTACTCAGCCTGTGTAAATTTGAACAGAATTGTTCACTAGAAATACCAAAGTTAAGAATCTAGATATCCAGAGATAAATTCCACCAAACCAAAATGAGAGGTAAGAGCTACTATATGATTATATCCAAATATAACTTACATCTTTTTCCAAGGATGCTCTATGACTTGAAAAAGCTTTCTTGTTCATACAGGTGAGGTTGTCATGCAACGGGCTTGGTAACGTAGAAGCCCTCACTGAAGGTGGTGAAGCCTGTTCAAGTCACGGCAAATGGGTTACTTTCACAATCAAAATTACAATACAATGTCCATACGGTCCATGTTGAATGCAATCATTGTTTTATATTACGAGATATGACTTGAAAAGTGAAAGATCAAATTTATACTGTAGTCTCCCAACTCACAAGAGATTCATCCCGGTCTTTCTCTAGAGGATGCAAAACTCGCCCTCTTGAGAAATTCAGGTTCCTGTCAGAAGCACTGAGAAGTGCACCAAAGAAAAAAAAAAAAACACATGCCAAGTCATGACACAAAATGAAGCAGCTCAAGACGATAACTGCAATTTGTCTAAAAAAATAACATTATCAACATTTACAATAAACCCTCTTACCACAATCTACAAAGTACCCCAGACCAAGTTTTCTAAATCGTTATTTCATTAATATATTCAGTCAGAAGCTATCATCCACTCACTCATCCTCCACAACACTTCTTATTTTTCATAATGCTCTTGAATTCAAACTCAAAAGAGATAAAAACTTAAAAATTCCATCGAAGAAGCCAAATAAGTAAAATTCACACAAATCGATTAATTTAAAAAATAAAAAATAAAAATTCTTAGCTTAGAAAACGTCATTATGTTATCTGAATGGTATTATAAACCGACAATAAGAACCAAAACGAGTATCAGTTTAAAAACAAAAACAAAAACCTGTTAGAGCGCCTGTGTCCCCTAGAATTTGCACTCTCAGGCTCAGCATATCCACCTGCTTCTGCATCACCGTCTGTGTCAAATACATTATGAAAGTGGAACTCGCCCATCATTAATTCTAAACTATTCTAGAAACCCTCTCGCATTCTTCTTCTATCTATCAACACTATCATATATTATTTACTGCACCAGGGAGGGACCGAGTTTGAACTCCACATAAATGACAGTGAGAGTGTGGGCCTCGAATAACTGAACATAACATAAGCAAGCTTTCACTTAGAAATTAAAATGAGAAACCTTTTTTTTGCCCCGAGTAGGAGAAGAAGAATGTGAAGGGAAATAAATAGTAATAGTTACCGAAAGACTGCGATGTTCAGAGAAAGTGGCAGCACTGATCGGAATTGAATTCGATGGGCACTGAGTGGTTGGCGCATTCAATGTTGCCATTTAATTGCTGTACTGAATCAACACCCACACCCACTCCCTCTCTCTCTCTCTTACACACACATGATTCATGAAAGTTAAGTTGGTAATGGAAATGGAAAGTACTACTGTGAGGAACGCAGACTCGTAGATCGTATCCGTTAAGACTTTAATTTTGAAATGGAACTGTTGGTTTCGGTCCATCCTGGTCAGATTCATTCACCCGCCAATTTGATTGCCATTTTAAATTCTGTTTTCCACTTTTTTCTTTCTCAACCCTGCTACATTAAATGTTCATTTTGAAGGATTTAGAAACATATTACACTAGTGTTTGGTTGAGAGTAGAAAAATAGAGGGAGATGAAATAGGTAGAAAGAAAAAGAGAAAATAGAAGTAAATAAAGTAAATAGATTATTTGGTTTGAGAAAAATAAAGAAAAAATAAAGTGAAAGTATACTTTTTGACTTTTGGGTATTTTGAATTAAAAAATAAAATAACATATATAATCTTACTTTTTTATAAACGTGTTAGGAATGGATACAGATAAAAAGAGCTTATATTCAATTATTTGTTTCACTCATTCGAATATATACAACAATATATTCGAATATGTAATATATAACATATTCGAATATATTGGTGCATATATTCAAATATGTTATATAGCATATTCGAAAATGTTGGGCAAAGTTGGGCAAAATAGTGATATTTGAATATGTGGGGTAAAGTTGGGCAAAACAGTATATATATGTATATATTAGTAATTATTTATATATTTATTAATTTTAAAAATCAAATTTTGGGTTAAATACATATTCGAATATGTATACACACTCGAATATGTGTTTAACATATTGCACACACGCCAAAGGGTATTAACAAAAACTTGTAACCAACACTGCATTTCTTTGCATTTTGGACGGATTGAATTTGGCGTGGAACCCACAAAAAATTTAAAAACCTTTTCGCAATTTTTGCGCCACCAAATGAAGAGAAATGCCGCAGTTCTCTTTTCTTCCGCACAGTTCTCTTCTCTTCTTCGCAACTTCTGCGCTACCAAACACAGTGTAAAAGTTTAATGGCTTTGCAATGTAAATGTAGAAAGTTTTACATTATCAACTAATAAGAAATTACTGTTAGTATGACTTTTAAGATAGTTATTGTAAAAGTCAATAAATTTATCATACACGGTCCTTTTTTTTATTTACTGAATTTTTGCTATTACTATTGAGTGTCAGGTTTTTTTTTTCTTATAATTTTTATTCATAATAAATAAATAATCTCTAATTTTTATTTTTTATGAAAAATTATTGCATGTTTGGTTTCACAAAATTACATTAAAATAATAGCTAATGTGATTTTAGGTAAATTTTCACATATTTGATTTTACGTTAAGAAATTAATTCTAGTTCTATAATTAAATTTGAGTTGAAGTAACTTTAGCTAGTTTTTACGTTAGATAAAAAAATTTATACTTAGTTTTATTATCAATTTTCTTTTAGAATAAAAATATCCAAATACAAGTTACATTATTTTAAAATCAATTTTAATCAAAATTAATTTAATTTAAAATCAATTTTTTCAACACTTACCTAAATACTATATATATTTGTGTGTATGTGTGCACATGCGTGCGTGTGTGAGTCAAATAAAAAATAATTATAAGGATTAACATTTTCCTTGAGACTTGTTTTAGATTTCCATATAATTTATTTTAGAAGAATTAAAGTCCAAAAAATTTACTTGTTTTTCACAATGATAATATAAATGTGAGTTAAAAAAATTGATCATGTCAAGTTGATAAAAGAGAAGTACTATTTTGCAAGTATAAATACCCAAAATCAATTACGGTCAAAATTAATTTTGTAACCTCTAAAATTTAACTAAACAGACAATGGTACCCACAAACCCATTTTTCTTTTCGCACACACGTCATTCCTGAGCCCATGTAAACACACTGCAAGCGTGTCCATGTATTGGTCAGCTATAAAACCATCTTAAAGCACCCACAATAGTACTATCTGTTTAATTTTTCATAAGGTTGCTGGACGGTAGCAGATCAAAATAGCGCGGGACTATAATATCAAAAATTAAAAATAAAAAAACTAGCGTGGGACTAGTTTTTGTTCGAAATTTTGAGTATATATATTAGTGTGTTTTCAACGGGTTTCAAATCCTTGTACTGTTGGTAAAGTTTACTCCCATGAAACTTATCCATTTTATAGGTTTAATTTTGATTCATTACTTATGTAAAACTTATTTTAAATGAAATATTTATACAATTATATATAATATCAGATTATTAAAATGGTGTAATCTGTCAAACTATTATTATTATTATTATTATTACAAAAAAAATTAATAATATAACAACAAGTGTAATAAACTGTACCTTACATAAGTGTTGGGTTTATAATCTTTAATTTTTTATATTATTATATTTTTTTAATGTATTTCTCGACTATTTTAAAAATTTATATAAGTATATATTAGTAGATATGTAATAAATATTTTAAAAAATACATTGACATAGATATGAATATTGATACATATTCAAATAATTTTATATTCACATATGTCTTGTATCATTTTAATTTATATAAATTTTTGTTTTAAAAATATTATTTTTATAAATATATTTGCATTTGTGTGTGTGTGTGTGTATATATAATTTTAATAAGAAATATTAATAAAAAAAATTTATATTACATTTTATAATTATTAGTTTTTCCTTTAAAGAATATGTTTTTTTTCATAAAAGAAGAAATGGCTATTTTTAATTATTAAAAAGAAAAGAGATTTGTGGGTATTTGAATTTGTAGATTATAATAAAATATTAATGATGAATACAAAGAAAAGATAATATTTATATAACAATATTGTTGATGTTGTTTTATTTTGACCAATAACTAAGAGACCCGTAAATTTTTCTCTTGTGATTTGGGTTGTTTTAGTTCATTTTTAGTTCTACTTTCCTGTGACATTTTCATGTTTATGTATAGAAAATAACTAAGTCTTTTATTTAAGCATCCTAGTTAGGTTTCAAATCCTAATCATGTGCATAAAAATTAAAACTTAGTAGACATATAATCAATGCATAATATTGGACAAAATCAACAATGAAATAACACATCATTAAAAATTTTAAACAAAAAGAAAATAAGTCACTATCTCTGCTACTTATTAATTTGGGTGGGTACTAGTATCTTGATGAATAAATTTTAAACATATGTGCATATAAAATCTACTTAACCGTTGACCTAGAAATACCATTTTTATGTTTAAGGTTTGTTTTATTTTTAATTGTTGATTGATCATTCAACATCAAAAAGTTAAAGAAGAGAAATCTTAAAGTGTATATTTGATGTACTAATAAGGAGAAATGGTTGAGAAACTTGCTGTTATATATCCCTACGTGTGAAAAATCAATTCTAGTTATATTGATCCATATATTTTGATAGTATCACAAGTATTACAAAGATTTAGAATTGATATTATAACGGTAAAAGGTGACAAATATGTCATAAGCATAACACAATTATAGAGTTTTTCTCCATTAGAGCTGTAAGGATGGATCATGTGAGGGATGAAGAAAGTTTGGCCGATCCTTTGACGAAAGGATTAACAAGAGAGAAGGTTTTCAAAACCTCAAAAGGAATGAGACTAATGCCCATAGATTAACTTGTCTCTTGTGAGGGTAACCCAACTTATAGATTGGAGATCCCAACAAATAGGTTCAAGGGTAATAATAACTTATTAGGATTGTGAGAAACATGTTGTGAATAAATACTTTTAAGTTTCATTCATATGTTTAGAGCATGATATCTAGTAATGTTGAAAGGTTGAATCAATGATTGATTCTTAATGAGTTCTATACTCCATATGGAGTGGGGTAGTTAGCTACTACAGTACTCTTGATAGACTCACCTATGTGAATGTGGAAGTAAAGCCACTTCTTATAGAATTTTGGGCAAAATTCTCTAGAGCATTCATTATATTAGACTACACCCTAAAAGATTGTGTGTGTGACGTTGTTAGAGATAAAATTTAAGACTACGAGTCACTCCAGTATAATCTAAAACATCATCACTATGTAATGGTTCAAGTCTACAACATTATTGCTTATGTTCAATCTTATGTTGTATTGCCTTATTGCTCGATAAGATGGTTTTTAAAAAATCATGTGAAGGATTGTTAAATGATTTGTTAAAATTTTTTTAGTACATTGATGTACAAAAATTTGTTTTGTATTTTAGGACATTGATGTACTCTTTTCGTACATTGATGTACAACCACTTTATGACAAAATTAATTTTGTACATGAACGGTGTTTTTTAGCCATTTTGAAGACAATTAACATGGTTTAATGGTTTTTAACACCATTTAAGTGAATAGTTATAGTTTTCATGCTATAAAAACATGGTTCTCGAGTTCTTATCAGAATAAGAAAAGAAAAAAATTGAAACAAAGAAAGAGTTGTTTCCAAAAATTGTGTTTTCCCATTTATGATTGTCAAGTAGCTTTAAGCTTTTTTTGTGGGTGTTGGTTTGTTGGAGTTCTCTGATGTGCAGAGAGTATCCTGACTCAATTTTGGAGGGCAATTTTATTTTAGGGACGACGAGGCTTTACACTACTACACAATTCAAGTAGTGTTGTGAAGCATCTTAAAGAGAACAACCTAGTTCGATATTTGGGGCTATACACTATTGCACAATTCAAGTAAAGTCATGACGTGTTTTAAAGAGAATGACCTAGTTTGCAATTCAACCTTATTTTCTATTCGTGTTCAATATCTACAATAACAAAATGGAGTAGAAGGAAGCAGAAAACATAAAAAATGAGATAGAAATACTAAATTCTCACCATTTGTTTGAGAAAAAAAAGGAAGAAGAGAAGTTATTTTAGCGAGACACACCCAAAAAAATACTTCCTTTCAAATTGACATGAAATGAGAGGAAAATGGCATCTTTCTTTTTTATTGTTTTGTTTTAATTTCTTAAAAAATTAAATAGCTTTTTAGAATATACCTTTTTTAAAAATATAATAAATATGTTTATATTAAAAAAATAATGGAGTAAAAAATTGTTTTTTTAAATAATATAAAAATATTTTTTATATAATTTATTTACGTCTTTAACTTTTTTTTTCACTCTTTCAAATAAGTAGAGAGATTTTTTTCACCTTTTTATTTCTTTTTTATTTCTGTCTATTCAAATAACATAATTTTCTACTCTACTTTTTTCTTTTTCTATTTTTTTATTTCATTCTTCTCTATTTAATACAAAGAAAGCATTAAGTTGACTGTAATTTAAGCGAGGAATGAAATTTCAAAAGTGACCAACCGTACAAAAAACACTTCTCTCTTACAGGCTAGAAAGTGTGTAAGATTAAGTGAGAAAAAAAATGACGTCCTATTTTATCCTCGTTTTGTTCTAAATTTTAAACTATTTTCCGTTTTCTGAGTCATAGTTCCAAGGTAAATTTTTGCAATAAAATGACATTTTTATATATTTTTTATTTCTAATTCATTATCTTTATAATCTTTTACCTTTTGATTAAAAAAATAATTAAAGGTAAATTTATCTTTCAACATTTTCGCATTAACTTTCGTTTTATTTTTCTATCTAGCTGAATAAATGAAAAGAAAAATTATTATTTTTTATTTTTATCCATTTAAACAATATACATTAATCTTAACAAATGTATGTTAATGAATGTTGGTTAACGAGTGGTTTACACTTGTAATACTAATGCCCACGAAAAGAAACTTATAATTCTAAGGGTATAACAAATCACAGAGATTTCAATACAACATCAATTTACAATTTCAACATTTATTATTTATCATATATTTATAAATACAAGCCTTTATTATACATTTACTTTTACATTTCAACATTTATAATTTTCTTCATAGTCTTCCGTTCACAATTTTTCTTTACAACACTTATGCCCTTACTTCTCGTTTACTCTTCTCAACAAGCTTAATTGGTCTTCATACTAAGTTCATCTTCGGAGTAGCATAAGAACCTATAATTGAGAAAAGAAGTTCATAAATTATATGATGAATTAAGAATTATTATGTTTATAGTCAGTTGACCATTTAACTACTTAATTATTTTTTTGGCAAAAAATCATGATAAAAATAACACAAACGCAATATAAAACAACAATTTTATATTTACCGTAAACCATATATGCATGTAAATCAATTTTACGCATACAAAGTCTTTTTGAACAATTATTTTCTTTCGAAATTCACGGTTGGATAAAATTTTGTATGAGAAATGTTCTTTTTGGTACTAGGGAAGGCAAAAGCCGCCTTGAGAGAAATGTTATCAACATACTCTCAAATATATTCTTTTAAAAACATTCCTTATTATTGGTTGAAATTCATTAAAAATTAAAATTTTTTGTAAATCTCACTTTTTATTTAATGAGTCTCATTCATAATTTTGTAGTTTCTAATAAAATTTAACCAATGATAAGGAGTGTACTGCTAGAACTTCTCATTTTGTATTGTATACACACACACACGTATCAAATGAAAAATTTTCTTATTGTGAGATTTGAGAAATACAAATATAGACCATTAGATAATATTTAAATACTCAAGATCAAAAGAAAAATGTACATGACTTTTTTAAGTTGTTACATGACCATTAACTAACTTTTAATTTTTACTGTTAATGTTCTATAGTTCTCACAGTAAGAATTCTCACTTAATATGCCCCATATATATATATATATATATATATATTCATCAAAATTGATATAATATATGCTTTTAAAATATACAAAAATATGAATAATTATTATTGTTCAATTTTAACAAAATTTGACACAAATAATTAAAATAGCCACACTCATGGTTCTTTCACTCATTTTTAAAAGAAGCATGTTAACAATTTATACCATGAATTTGCAAAGATCCTTCTAAAGGTGTAATTTGCTAATATATTTATTAAAAAAGAATATCTTAACAAATCCCAACTTGACATTTAATATTCACATAACAATTAATCATAATTAAACAGTAGAATCATTCAAAAATATTTTTTTTGCAAATTAATTGTATGACAATTATACTACATATCTTGTACTGGTATTCATTGATTCTATAGCTACCAGGGTTGTACCGATAAGAGAAGCTACTGTATTAACTTCAATTAATAAGTAGAATACATACGCAGTCCAGAATCTTCCGCTTTTATAAAATTGAGTACAAAACGGGAATGCAAAAAGAGTCAGAGAAAACATATAGAAGAGCTCTTCCACTAAGCCGTCCAACCACTACTGATCAGTTACAATAATCATGGTATTAAACAATTCCAAATTGCCAATGAAATAAGGCCGAGGCGCTGAGCCTAACAAACATTCTAGGAGTATTTAAATGTTGGCTTCAGTATTTATCGATCTGGAAAAAGAAATACTGGCCTTATTGATTAATAATAGTCAATGAATAAACGTGAACATATTGTACCTATGTACAATCATTGGAGTTTATGAGCCACGACCACGAATATGAGGAGTCTTGTTCATCTCTCCCTGTCATAGTCGAAATAGAATGCCCGCTAACCATATTTATTGCCACCATTGTTATCATCATCATTTAATTTAAGCCTCCTTTTGTTCATTTGGCTACATGGAAAGAAACGACTTAGATAACGTTTTTTAAATGTAAATGCAGTTGAGTATGATAATATTCGCTTAGGACATGCTTATCCACCCATTTTTTTAAGCTCCTCGCTTATTGTTCCATTGATTACTAGTTAACTTACTTGTCATTGAGCTCATTATGAATAAATTAAACATCAACACAAATCATAGGATTTTTAAAATAAAGAAAAGAGAAAGCCATGGGGTTAGTGAGGTCCTCGATTATTAATCAAGCGTTATCCAACCACTCTTGTGGTCCATGGTCGGTGCAAAGACAACTAGGAATGGCCACCCCTTCACAATCAAATCTATTATATTTATGTAAACTCTTCTTATATAAACCTAAGCAAAGATTTATGAGGCAAGGCACCACTAATTAATAGCAAGGTTCGAAATACTTTGGTTTTGGGCTAGCTAGGTCCTCTGTTTTCAAGTGACGTGCCAAAATGGTGAAGATAGCTCTTGGTACCTTTGATGACTCTTTTGCCGTTGCCTCTCTCAAGGCTTATTTAGCAGAGTTCCATGCCACTCTGCTTTTCGTGTTCGCTGGTGTTGGATCGGCCATCGCTTACAGTAAGTGCTCTAGCGCGACTACGTAATATATATTTAACTTGATATTTGAATTATACAGCGATTAATTTAAGGCTGTTTTTTTTTTAAAAGCATTAATTTAAGCCTGTTGACTATCAACCAAATCAAAGCATATAGATTCATGCATTATTTGTTAGTCTGCACGAACAAATTTATACTAGTTCGTGACTACGATGTAGGCACATCACATGCTTGATTTAATCCATGTATAGTATGCATGGACATTCTAAACATGAGAATTTTGGAAGTTTAAGTTGGTTTACATGAATAAACGAGAGTGGAGGGATAAGCACGTGAAATTGCAATATAATTGTAGAAAGATCCATACGTACTCTTTGAATTTTAAAACAATTACAATTATCACTATAAATATTTACATTAACTAAAGTCTCAAACTAACAATTTCTATTAATAATGTAATTGGCGGAATTAACTTTCTCTCTAAAGTGAACAAATTTGTAAAGTGAAAAAATATGATTGCATCTATCGTTTATTTGAATTGAAGTACTTCTTAATCTTAACTAACTCTAAATCAACTATGTATATACATTTACTTTCACACTTTATAAATTTTCTTAGAGAAATCAAATTGGTAATTGATAATATATTTATATAATGTGAAAAAAAATTAAAAAGAGTAATTATATACAATACGAAAATTAGTAGTGCAAAAATACACCAACCTGGCGTATTCTATTTATATCAAAAGATAATTCTATTTCAACATCTCCTTTGAATGGTCAGGTTGTCCTCAACCATTAAATTTTAATTGGTACACTTCCATGCTTTTAAGTTTCGTACCAAATAGCATTTTTTTTAAAAAAATTTGTCAAAATTATTTTTATATTTCGAACTAATAATATGAATATGTTTATTCACTTCATTAAATTTTATTTAATGCAACTAATGAAATCAATATGGTTAAATTAAATAACAGTAATTGTTTCATAGTTATCTCATTACTAGAAAATAACTAATAAAGTTGGTAGAAGTATCCATAAAAGAACAAGTAATATTATTTTTTATGATACCCAAGTATGTAAATCCTTTCATTTCTATTAAAAAAATAGTTGTAATTGGCAATGGCAAAAGCTTACAAGGAATAGTGAAGTGGTTGGTTGTCTTGTATTATATAGATGAGCTTACGAAGGATGCAGCCTTGGATCCAACGGGCCTGGTGGCAGTAGCTGTGGCCCACGCATTTGCACTATTTGTGGGCGTGTCCGTCGCAGCCAACATCTCAGGTGGCCATTTGAACCCAGCTGTCACATTTGGATTGGCTATTGGAGGCAACATCACCCTCCTAACCGGTTTCTTGTACTGGATTGCCCAATTGCTGGGCTCAATTGTTGCATGTCTCCTCCTCAATTTAGTCACCGCTAAGGTATTTTTTTCAAATATGTTACACGCTAACAGTTACAAATGTAACTTGGACTCATGAAGTGTGGAATTCATTGATTAAAAAAATTTCTGATATGATATTCTTTTGGATATTGGCAGAGCATTCCAACCCACGGAGTGACTGGTGTGAACGCTTTCCAAGGTGTAGTATTTGAGATTGTTATTACATTTGCGTTGATTTACACTGTGTATGCAACTGCTGCTGACCCCAAAAAGGGCTCATTGGGTATCATTGCACCCATTGCTATTGGGTTCATTGTGGGTGCCAACATCTTGGCTGCTGGTCCATTCAGCGGCGGTTCAATGAACCCAGCTCGCTCATTCGGCCCAGCTGTGGTTAGTGGAAACTTCGCTGATAACTGGATCTACTGGGTTGGCCCATTGATTGGAGGAGGCTTGGCTGGGTTGATTTATGGGGACATCTTCATTGGTTCCTATGCCCCTGCCCCGGCCTCTGAATCCTACCCTTAAAAATATGAATTCGTGTTTTGTGGGTCCCTTCAAGCTTCAACTTTATTCACCGTTTGCTGTCTTGAGCCTGTTGCCTTTTTTTGTCTCAACTGTACCTTAAATTATGTATCCACTGTTTGTAATAATTCTGTAAATAATAAATCGAACCTGATGTCGTTGGAAAGTCCCGTTGTTTTTCTGTTTTCGTCCTAACCGTAATGACCGCGAACTAGTGATCTTTGTATACTCAAAGTAACCGTGAGTTTTACAACTACGATCTCAAACGTTGCCAAAATATATTCTCTGACATAACTATTAAGTACTAACTAACAAAGCTTTTCCGCGGATCGGTAATCATTATCCTAAAGTTAGCAGTGTACTAATAACTATCGATCAACTTTCCAGACCTCGAGGCACATTCTCAGTAAAATTAAGTTTTTTAAAAAATAATATGGGGGATTAAGCATTGTAATACCATTTTCCATTTTAACTACGTATAAAAATTGAAGTCCCGATCCTTGGTTGGTATATCGCATCACATGATGCGCTCACATTGCAGTAACAGCAGCCGCTACAACCGCATCTGGTTACAATTGCGGTCCACAATGACCGCACCAGACCCTGCAACCCCAATGATACTGCTAAGTTTTTTCTTCCTGATATGTAGAATGTCATATATACTCCACGAAAATATATTCATCTATATTAGTTCTAACTTCTAAGTGACTGACAATGTTTTATCTGCTGTACCAAACAGGTGAATTTGAGCTTGTACAATAAATTGTGCATGCCCAACCCACCACTATAACAGAGAAATTAGAAAGCCTTGAGCTTCATCCCCTGGTCTCTACAAAATACAAAACTTGAATAATAATTTTTTTTAATTAGTATGTATTAGTTACAAGTTTTGGATTCTATTCTAGCTCCACTATCTAAATAAAAAAAGTATTTTAGCAATAAATCTAAGTCCACGGCTTTCAATTAAGTTGTATGTCAAAGTAAGGAAATAGAAGTCCGAAATCCAGCATGAAAACAATTATAATTTGATTAACATTTAAGTATGATTTAATACCATTCTCAAATTAAATAACTCGTCACCATAAGAACATTATGGAACAAATCAAAATGTAATTTTCCCAATAGTCAGAAAACTGACGACTTGGCTATGAAAGATGTGGAGCAAACAATGAAGGAAACCAAAGGAGTAATAAAATTAAAAGCTGAGAAGAGATATCTTTCAGGGCACAAGAAAGTAGGATGTCAGCAAACCAAAATTCTACATCACCAATTTCCCACAAAATCTTCTGTTATCCACAAAAATATTCAGCCTCCTCAACCACCAACAAAGCACGATACAGATCAGAATAATCATACCACATGTTCCTCAGTGGAGTGGAGTACTGTTGCAACCTATAAATGACAATCACATAAATGAGCAAGTTTGCACCCAGACAATAATATTATTAAGAACGCACTTCGCCAAAAATTTCTCAAACAGGAAACTAATACTATATCAGTGAAGCAATTATATTTTCAGATATACCGAGAATACCAACTTTCTAAATTGCTGACAAATTTTCTCTAGCAACTATACTAAAGAGGTAAAGGAAGTAACGTAACCACTAGATTATGTTAGACATCAGGAATAAATCGTTTCCAAATTAATTTACTTAAGTTTGTCAGGCACTACAATTACTCTTATGTGCATACATCATGAATAGATAGTTTCCAAGTTAATTTACTCAACTGGGCCGTAAACTTATACGAATGAGGGAATGACCCAATGAAACGAATAAATATGGGAAAAAAAAAGATTAAGATAGCAAATCAGGCCAAAAAAAGTTACAACACTACGTTTAGTAACTCATCCATGTCTACATATATATCAGATAAAAATAAATTACATTCATGTTTAGATGACAAACGAAAATGAAAGTAGAAACTATGAACTAGTTTAAGAAAGGGAAAATTTCCAGAAACACACCCAGTAGTTACTGAGTTAAAAAGATGGCAGTTGGATTTCCAGGGGATGGAGGATTTTGATTTAGTAAAGAACCTAATGGTCCAGCTCTGGCCAAGGAATCAGCATCTGCTGCAGATAAAATTTCCACATCTTCTAGACCTATCTGTCTCTTGATCAAGTCCAAGTTTTCCTTAAGAACCTCAATTTCACCAAATGGCAATCTCAAATCCAGGGCCTGAGCCCCAAGTGCAATTGCTTCCTCTTTCTTAAACCTCAAGAAAGGCATACAAAGCTTTTGGATTTGTTTAAAATTAGATGATTGACCTACAGAACTTTGTTGTAAAGCCTCCAATATCTCTGAGTCTGGAGCAAATGTTCGAGTATCTCTGTTAAATTTGTTCTGAAGAATACTTAAGGACTCAGCTTTCCAACCATCGAACTGTTCATTTATATATATCAAGCCAGTCACCTTGTTTTCTATCAGTGATGCAACTGGAGGACCTTTCTTATTCTTCTTTGAGCCCAAAAGTTGCTTCTGAAGCAATTTCCTCATCAAAACAATTGAGTCCTGCAGATATTTATTGGCACTCTTCAGTGTGAGATCAGGAGCATCAGCTGTCGGCCAGCCTGCATTCACCACAAAACCATCCTTCTTCAAAAGCTCTCTCCAAATAAATTCTGCATAATGCGGACAGATGGGTGCTATAAGACGTGTCTGCACTTCCATAAAATGCCACACCAAGTCACGATTGTAACCTCCAACCCCACATGAGAATCTATACTCATCCCTAGCAGCCTGAAGATCATAAAAGCCAGTCTTCAGAGCTTCTCGAAACATGTAGTTGGAGTAATTTTGCTCAGTTGTCTTGACAGCAATGTTAATCTCATTGGCAAACACACGATCAGCATAAGTAGATGGGGGACCAGTTCTCATGGAAGATTCTGCTGCCAGATTATCTTCATACCACGCAATCTCTTTGGTGAGCCGGAGAATAGCAGCATTTGCAGTCTCAAAGACAAAATTTGCATCATCAACACCATCACCAGCATCGGCCAAAGAGAATCGCGTAGCATCGGCAGAAAACTCCTCAATTGCCTGACGCAAAGTCCTGAAATTTCCAGTGGACTTGGACATTTTCTCAGAATTGAGCATTATGTGTCCATTGCATCTAAACCCACGAGGCCAGTGATGCTTGGCCATAATTGCAGTATGGTTGTAAATGCAGAAGGTAAGATGATTCTGGATGAGATCCTTACCAGAAACTCGAAGATCAAATGGATACCAATACTCAAACTCCCGCTTCATTCTGTCTAGAAGGGATGATGAAATATCGGTTGATTTGGGAAATGGTCCACCACAGAAAATATAATCCCAGACATCATCAGTCAGTTGTTGAGGTTTGGTGGCTGACTCACTGGATCCATACATGTCACCGTTCTGCAAATGATGTGCAACAGTGTAATAAGCCATGTAAATGGTGGAATCCGATAAAGACTCAACTAGGAACTGTTCATCCCACGGTATGCGTGTCCCAAGACCAAACGATCGCGAGCAAGCCCACTGGTTCAACCAGCTTAAAGTGTGCTCAAATCCATGTCGTGTCTCATCAGAATACAGGCTCATGTTAGAAAGGCACTCCTCAGCTAACTTCCTCCATTCTGATTCTCCATATGTAATGTACCACTGATCTGTAAGGGCTACAACACATTCATCACCAGATCTTGACATCACTCTTTTCTCTGGTTCACTGTAGACAATGGCCTGACCTGGAAGTGTGGAACCAAAAAATTTGGTCACGACGGCAACATGACGAGGGACAATACAGGCACACAATTAAAAAATTGTCAAAAATTTACAATTACATATAAAAATACAACAAAATAATGAGTTTAATGTTGATCCATTATTATTGCAAATTATTTCTACGATCATCTAATCATATGTTAATATGTAGGGGAAATTGCTATAACCTCCCTTGAGGTCATTCAAAAAGTCACTCACTACCCTTCTATTTTATTAGTTCACAGACACTAGCCTCCCTTAGCAGTTTAGGGTTTATCATTTTCACCAGGACAATTTTGAATTTTATTTTAGTTGAACTTAACGGATGTTAGACAGAGTTAACATTAGGGAGAGGTCCTTGCTTTTTAGAAACTAAAGAGGTGGTTTGTGTCGGTTAGTCAAATCTCAGGGGAGGTTAGTGCAATTTTTCCTAATATATACTATACAAAGAATGTAACCTCTAAGATTGTTGTATTAAGCAGGAAGGAAGTGGGAGCCAATCTTTATAAATTCTGAGATATACAAGAACAATAATATTACAGATAATATTAAAAAAAATAAAATAGAGTGCAAGCGAACGCTGACCTGTTTCCAAAAGCTTGTTTCTAATCAAGGGTTTCGCCTCCTGAACTTTCCTCCCGGCAAATTCCCCCACAATCATCGTCCCTTCAGTGAAACCTTTCAGGTACGTTTGCTTCTTGGCTTCTGCAAGCTTTTCCTTATCATTCTGGCTTTTGATTTTCATCTGCAAGCAAACCGTCTCCGCGCACTTATTCCCAAACTGCGGAACCTCAATGATGGGCACAATCTCAAACGGCAACACCCACTCATCCTTAACCCCATACTTGTCCCTGAGCGCAGGTTTCGCCTTCAAATCATGCAATGCCATGTAGTCATCAGGAGCATCACTGGGCACACTGGTGACGACCCCAGTACCCTTATCCATCAAAATAGACAACATGGGAAGCGCATAAATGACCTCATTAAAGGAAAGAGGGGACTTCAATGGAAGTCCAATCAAGTCACGACCAGTGAGCTCAAGCAAGCAAGAGGGCTTCTCCGGAACCCGCGAATGGTTCTGGTAGGCAAGGTTAAGAGCAGCTCTATGAGCAAGCACAAACACCTCACTCTCATTGATTTCAAAAGCCCCGTACTTCCCATCAGGCAAAACCCAAGCATTGGTTTGACCATACATAGTCTCAGGTCTCAAAGTAGCAGCAGCAAGAAACACCTTCCTTCCCTCCAACACCTTAAACTTTTCGGGAAAAGGAGCAACCAACTCCATCTTGATAATAGTGTACTCTTGCGGCTGAACTCCCTCACCACTAGCCCTATCATGATCCGCGCAGGGTTGACCATCCAAAGGGGAAAAAATAGTATACCTCACATCCTTCACAACCTTCCCCACAGACTTCAACTTCCTCATCTGCCACCTCACGAAGGAATCAAAATAAGGGTTCGTATCGGTCGTAATAAACGACCTTCTCCAATCACAACCCAACCCAAAAGCCTTAAGGTCCTCCACGGCCAAAGGTGGAAAATACGATAGCCACTTATAAGGATCCTGAAATTTCGATATCTCGGCATCGGAAATCCCTACGCTACGCATAATCTCCCACTGGTAAACCTGTCCACCTGATTTAGCAACAGCCTTCGACTTCTTCCTTTGAATTTGTCAGGAGCAGCGATGGAAGCTTCTTCTTCTTGTTGTTCTTCTTGTTGCTGTTGGTCTTCTTTTTCGCCGGGGAAGAGGGGCGGGTCGCCGAATTGCTGGATCTCGCGGGCGAGCTTGTCGGCGGAGGCCTTGATGGGCATGCCGGTGCAGTGGAAGGCGAAGGGGAGGAGGACGTTGGCGCCGCGGAGGCGGTGGAAGGCGGCGGCGAACTCGAGTTTGGAGAGCGAGAAGGCGTGGCCGAGGTGGAGGTAGCCGTTCATGTAAGGGAAGGGGAAGTTCCCGAAGAATTTCTCGCCGGGCGAAGGGGGCTTGTCCCCGGTTCGGCTCGGAAGACCTCTTTCTCCTCCCACCATTTCTGGACCTTCGACTCGATCTCGCGCAGGCGGTCCCGCCGCGCGAAGCTCTTGCCGCCCTCGCTCGCCATGTCTCTCAGGGGGACGGAAGCTGCACGAAAAGTGAGGGAGGGGGTTTCAGATCGGAACACAGAAATGGAGAAATCGAAAGAGTGGGATAAGGATGGGCGTGACCTGCGTGGTGCTGAACTTTGGAAACGGAGAAGAGAGTGCGCGATGCGAGACTGCGTGCGACAAAGCAACATACAGAGGAGGAAAACAGGCGCGGGATAGACATGAAAAGCGAGGGTTTTGCTTGCTTGCGTCTCACCCTTTGGGTCGGGTTCTCAGCCCATTTCTTTACAGGCCCATTTATTTTTAAATAATCAGTAAAAAAACAGGTGAGTGCAAATGATTAAGCATTTAACCAATATGTAGTTACTGTAAAAGGTACCATGCTTGGATTTTTAAGTAAAGTCTCGGGTTTGACCCGTATATATGAAAAAAACATAGTTGGAAGGAGAGATTTTACTAAAGGTGACTTGCCAAGTTTCCTAACGGAGATTAGCCATCGATAAAGCCAATAGATATTTCACACCTAAAACATGATTATAAAAAAAAATGATTAAGGACTTAGGATGAATGGATGATTACTCATGTATATTACTGAACCATTTGTATAATTATTTATTTATATTATATATACAAAATGTAAATCATAATCTAAAGTTTAAAGATTATGATGAAGTTATTTAAAGAAACTAAATAATATGATTAAACTATCTTAAGAAATTAAAATAAAATAGAGAAACAAGAAAATAGATAAATAGAATTAGGGGAATAAGGAAACAAAATCAAAATAATATTAGAATAGTATCTCAACATTTCTTGACAAAAATAAATAATATTTGCAATAATATAATGATAATTTTAATAATTTTGACACTGAGTGGTGATAAATTTATTTTGAAATGTATGTTTTATCTATTTTTATGTGCTTTTAACAATGATTCCCCTCCCTTTATTACAAGAATAAAAAGCACTACAATTATCACCCTAAAAAATTATAAATTTTAATCACACTTTTTGTTTCTATATTTTATTATTTGTGTTCTTTTATTCCTCTTAATAATAATTATGTGCATTTATTTTTCACATTTTTTTAAGAGTTTAATGGTTATACACTGACAATGTAAAATAATTTCACATTGTCATCCAATCACAAACTACTATTTATTGTAAGTTTGTTGACTTTTATAATAAATACTTTAAAAATCATATTAATGGTAATTTCTAATTAGGATGACAGTGTAAAACTTTTTACGTGCATGACCATTAAACTCTTTTTTTAATTATTAAAATTGAATCCTTAACCCAAAATTTTATTTAATAATTAACAGAAATGTAATTCTCCCTGAAATAGTTATGTTTTTATTGCCTTTGAATTTTAATATTTTTTAACGAACAAGTGAGTAATTATGTTTTGAAATAAATATTCCATCTATTTTTATAAGCATTTTAACAATTATCATCTTCCATATATTAAAAATAAAAATTAAAAAACAGTAGAATTATCACCTCTAAATAATGAAGAAGTTCAAGTCCATACACATAATGAATAGAAAGAAATAAAGTCGGCTGTGTATATATACTTCCATTGTTTTAGACCACACGTGAATAGTTTTAGGAGAATAATTTTTCAATTGTTTTAGACCACGTATATATAGCCCATTAAAGTCTTATTCCTTAGTTTCAGACCACGCATACCTTTCCCCATTATTCTTCGTAAAAATAAAGCTAATAAATGCGGAGCGTGAAGACAAGCACAAACCCACCAAATAGATTAATTTTGAGATAGCCAAATGAAATGGGCATCGTCCGAAGACTCTGTTATAGCTGGAACCTCCTCCAAGTTGTCAAATTTGGCAGCAGGAACAGTTACAATTACAGTTACCGTTCTTTTAATAAATCTGTTGATCCCCCAAACCCATCGTGTTCCAATTCCTTCCTCACTCACGGAATCCACGTGTTTCAATGCCCCGTAAGCCGCATTCTCCATATGCTTCTAATGTTTCTACTTTAATTTTTATTTCTACGTTAACTTTTATACTATTATCCCCATAAAATGTCAGAGTGAATTGGTTTTATGATAGGATTCGGTTGGAATTGTAGCCAAGCTATCGGATTGCATTGCCTCTCGGGGTGGCAACATTCTCGCTGCTGATGTTTTTGTACCTCAAAATAAACGAGTCTTCTACTCTAGAACGTACTCACTCTCAACATACTCTTTTTTGTGCATCTAGTCTGTACTGCACACACGCAATCCAATTTATCATGTTCAACGTTGCAGTGTTTTTGTTTTTGATCCTGTTACGTGGCCTCGAATGCAAATGGAGGAGGATTTCCTAAGGATCTCTAAAGCATTTAATGCCATGAGATCTGTTATAAGGGTGCCAGCTCTGGATCCTAAATATAAGATTGCTATTCTCGCATCAAAGCAGGTATACATTAATGTTCTCCTCCTGTTATCTTAATTTTTAATATATATATATATATATATATATACGTATTTATGTAATGTAACGTGTGTGTTAAAATAAAGGTTTCTTTATATTGTTGCAGGACCACTGTCTGATTGACCTATTACATGGATGGCAGGATGGAAGACTCTCAGTGGATATCACTTGTGTAATTAGGTGGAATTTCAGAAACTACGTTGCTAAATTGATTTTACGTCTCTTTAATTTATTTATGAGTTTAATTTCTATATATTATCAGTATAAAAGTTTTTATACTCAATCAATCAAAAGTTAGGATAAGTACAACTTTTAAAGTAGTTAACAAACTTATCATATATAATGATTTGTGATTAAGTAATAGTATAAAATTTTTTTGCACCGTTAATTCATACACTATTTACTCTTTATTTGTTTTTTATCTCTTTCAATATTTAGTTATTGAATTACTTGATACATTCAACAGTAACCATTATAGAGGTCCAGAAAGCGAGGTGATTCGTTTTCTTGAGATGCACGGTGTTCCTTATCATTATTTAACAACCGCAGCAGAGAATAAAAGAGAAGAGGAGATCTTGGAGCTGGTTCAGAATACTGATTTTTTAGTACTTGCGAGGTATATGCGGGTAAATAACTTGATGGAATCATGTTTATTACTGTTTGTCTGTTCCAATATATAACTGATTGTGGTAATTGGGTTTTAACCATTCAAGTTAGGAGGATTTTTCTCAGAGCTCTTCTCTGCCCCTATAAGTTGCGAAAATATGGTTGTTACTTATGATTATCATCCATAGTATATGTTATGTTACTGTTTGAATGTATTGATGCTCAGTATTAAATTGAAGAGGAACATTAGTTGTTTATTTTTCCCTGACTTTTTTATTGATTTATTTGTGCAGATACTATCCAGCAACTTTTTAAGGAGTTATGGGAAGGATATAATTAACATCCACCATGGCTTGTTGCCATCATTTAGGGGTATCAATCCATCTAAACAGGTGGCATTCATTGGTTAGACTATGTGCTCATTTTGCTTCCTTCCTAATCGTGTAGGTGTTTAATATGATTGATAATCTTGGCAGGCCGTTGATGCAGGCGTGAAATTAATTGGCGCAACAAGTCACTTTGTCACTGAGGGACTTGATGCTGGACCTATTATTGAACAAATGGTGAACATAAATTTTTAGTACTTGTTTATCTTTTGCCTACATTTTTAATCAATTAGTTGCTTCCTCTATTGAATGATTATGCTGAATTTACTCTGAATCGGTTATAGATTGTCGTTTGTTTATGGGGTGTTTCATTTACCTTTTAAGTTTTAACTTTCTTCCGAATTCTGATACACGCTGCTACCTAGAATTATGACAGCCATTAATATGGAATGAACAAATTATTAGCTGACACTGGTGTGATATGTGATATGTGCCATGTGCCAGTTGATCTTGATTCTTGTATTACTGCATATTGAGTCTCCTTTTACAATTTTTTTTTTTTTTCTGTTGTGCACTTGTGTATAAACTGTTTTCATGATTGTACTAGGTTATGAAAAAAAAATATTGTACTAGCTAAATCTCAAAGCTGACTTCAGTTTCAATCTCATGCAAAATTTGATTTATGCTCTTTGAGGATGAATTTCCTTACAGTTGTTCATAGAATTTTGCTGTTGTCTTATTCTAACATAAAGAACATTCACATTTACTTTGCGTTAAGATATAGGTTAGCATTGATCCCATTGACAATATAAATAGCTCGACAATAAAGAAATAAATACTGATGTAGAAGAACCTGTATACCATATTAATAAGTGAGAAGTGAGTGTGCTTCTACTCTCAGTTCCTAGTATGCTGAGTGTTACTGTTTTTTACAGTAACTTTTTGGCCTAAGTCACGATATTGTACTTTCGTAGTATCTACTTATATCACAATTTATTTGACTATAGGCAATAAAGTAAACATTCATAAACTAAGCAGAGGCATGATTTATTTTATAATTAAATGATAGCCTTAAGTATGTTACCCCCCTCCCTCCCCCACTTTTTTTTTCTGAGGTGAACTGGCTGAATCTCAATTGCAGGTTGAAAGAGTTTCCCATAGAGATAACTTGCAGAGCTTTCTGCAGAAATCAGAGAACCTTGAGAAACAATGCCTGTCAAGCGCTATCAGATCTTATTGTGAGCTTCGAATATTGCCATATGAAGAAAAGAATACTGTCGTATTTTGAGGGCAAACAACAATTATACACTGTAACGAAATTGGGGAATCTCTATAAGTGCATACAATTATTTACTTGGAAAACCCACATATATTCCACTTCAATAGCAAGAATGAGGATTGGAGGAGGTATGAATGGGAAAATACTTACAAAAAAAAAAAAAAAAGCTTTAAACACAGAAAGTATATCACTAATGGTAAATAATATCGTGTGATACATGTAGCCAACCTCACATAGTGAGATAAAGCTTTGTTGTTGTAGTTGTGAACACAGATAAAGTATAAAGTTTCTATCTTCTGATTGTGTCCTATTTGCGAAATAACTTTTCCTATCCCTTGCTCACATACAGGTGCTCATATACAGGTATCGCAAAGAGTATTCTTATTTATATTCACATTTTAGATAAAAATTTGACTTGAAACTTATGCCTATGCAAATAGTAATTTTAGGGCTTGTTTAGATAAATTTCTCTATAAGTATTTATAGAAGAAGAAAAAAAAAAAAAAAAAAAAGCTTTCAAAAGCTAAAATTAGCTTTGTATAAACTAATTTTTAGAAGCTTTCTCATATTAAATTCTCTAAAAGCCAAATTTTAATTTATGAAGAAACTAATTTTAGCTTATATAGAAGTTTATTTTATTTTCCTTCTTATTTTGTTCTCCTAAAAATATTTTTGAAAAATTTATTCAAATAAACTCTTCATGTTCATATTCAGTACAATGACAGATTAGGTAGGGGCAGAAGGGAGGGGGACAAGCAAGGGCCTTGACTCCCCCTCTCCCATGACTCTTTGAAAATTATACATTGTCATGACTTAATCAAAGATGAATTTTTAACTGATTGTTTAATTATTTATATTGAGAAAATAATTGAAATTTGATACATATTCAATTGTTGATCAATTTTATGATTTAAAAGAACAATATTCACAACTTAATTAAATAGTACGATGTATTTAACTATTTTGATTTAATGTTCATTTAATATTTATTATTAAAAAAAATTTCTGAACCCCCTTTAATAAGTTTCTGGGATCCGTTTCTGATTCAATGGATATTTTTGATTTTTTACTTCCGCTTCAATTTAATGAAATAAGTTTTCTTATTTTTTAATATTAATTAACAATAAAAAATTAACAAAATAGAAAGAATTAACTAAAACAACACGCATTAAGACTTACATATATGCAATTTAAGATGAGGTGTGTATTATAATATCTGAACCTGCATAATGCATTTGTATTCATGAATTTTCAGGAGTAATTACCTAAATCTGAATATAATGTTGTTCATTTCAAGATTTGTAAATTTATTCTAAAAAAGTGAATTTGCAGAAGTAATATTCTCATATTTGGTACAAATTAGAAAAACTTAAATGAAACTTTTAGAAAAGAGATATTCTTATGTTGTTTTTTGTATTTTTGTTCACACGATAACGCGAGTATAATTTTTTTTTTCCATGTGAAAATTAGAATTTGAAAGTTGTGATGTAACCAAATTAGTAATTTCTATTTCCACTCCCATCTTTTCTTATTATAATTTAAATTTAAAAAATATTTTTTAAATACTGTGCAATAGCATTCCTGTCATTATATTCACGGGAAGAGTTTTGGTATATGCTATGAAACATTTTCGTATGAATTTGTTATAGAGAAAAAAAGGTCATATACTGACAGTGTAAAACAGTTTTACACCAGTCATCCAACCACAAACCATTATGTCTGATAAATTTGTTGACTTTTACAATAATAGTCTTAAAAGTTATATCAACGGTGAATTTCAATTGATTGATAGTGTAAAACTTTTTACACTGACAATGCATTACCATTAAACTCTTTGTTATAAAGACAGGTTTATATTTTTGTGATAGTGGGTGGATTTCGTGAAGAGTTTAATTATTATGTATAGACAATGTAAATATTTTTATTATTATACATAAATAATGTAAAATATTTTTATACAAATTATTGTTATGACTTTTAAAATAATTATTATAAAAATTAAGAAATTTATTATATATGACGATATGTGATTAAATAATAATGTAAAAATCTTTACGTTATCATTATATTCTAATTAAATTCTTTCGTGAAATGGTATTTGTAAATAAAATTTCGTATCACATATTTTTTCTTTATTGAAAATGACGTTCTTCGAAGTTAAAACTAAAAACAAACGTCTCGTAACTTCAATTGAATATCTTATCTATTGCAAACAAATTTGGGTTTTGCTATTTGGTATGAAACGAAACCATACAAATCTGTATGGCATATATAAAAAAAGAAAAGACGGAAATCACGCAATGAGATAGATGTACAATTCAGTAAATAGCATAGTATAAAAAGCTGAATTTGATTTTCGTATTACCTGACGAATTCACACTTCCTACTATTTAGGATTATCCAACAAATTTTGTAGGTACTATCAGAAAATCCAAATCTAATTATAATACCCATATATACCTATCACTATTCTTAATTGCTTAAGAATAGCCCGCAACACTTTTTAACAAGAGGTTGTGACCAAATATGACTGGACTATCTGAATTATCTGAAAAGTAGGATTTTTTTTAAGAAGGAAAAATAGGATATGTTGATTCATATAATCGGATAGAAGTTACCTGCCTCTGTCCACACTTCTTGTTTATTTCCTGACTTAAAAAAACAGTATGATGCATAGTTAAAAATAATATTTTTTCCTGTTTATGAGGTTTTATTTTCTTTTGCTGAAATATCATTTTTCAATTGGAGAAACATGAAAGGAAAGCTACAATACGGACAAGTGATTTGAATCCCATTTAATCATGAAAGGATTGACAATAAATCTGTGAAACTAATTCTGCAACTTCTGAAGTTCGTGACTCCGATTATTGGTCGTCGTGATGTGCATCAGAACATGTTATCATTAAATAAAAAGAAGGGTTTTCACTAAAAAAAAAGATTAAAAAAAAAAGGCAATTGCTTTTCGCATAAAATCATGGCACTGTGACACACTAAAAACACAGAGACAACCTCAAAATACTCGTTTAAAAAATTGTCAATATTCATTATCTCATCCTTTTTGGGTAAAAACATGCAAAGAGAGTGTAATGGCGTGTCTGGTAACACGATTAGAAAGTAGAAAATTACGTCAACAATGAAATTACTCTCTTTAGCTTCAGCATTTTTCTCTGAATTAACGTAAAACTATACATTGCAAATGCCATTCCAAACACGCCATTACACTCTCTTTTTTTTCTTTTTTAAAGTTCAAGGAAATACTTACAGTAGACTTTAAGGGGGGGGGGGGAGAAAGTGGAAGATGAGAAAAGGGCGGAAGGTCAAAGTTGCACACTCTGAATTCATGTCCTTCGAGTTAATTAATTAAATTCATTAGAGGGCAGAACACTCAACTTTAACATTGAAGATTCAAAATTAATTTTTCAGCATAGTTTTTTAATAAATAAAAAACAAGGAGGAGGAGAGGCTACTCCATTTAGCACTTAATTTGTAGTACTTAAAAGCATTTGTCATTTTAGACATAATAAATAAATCTGTATTAACATAAACTATTATGATCATATAATAATGATGATCAAGTGATTTTATCTTCATAGAGGTATACGGCGTAGTTTTGGACATTGGTTCTCTTTTATCTTGTTAAAAAAAGGTTATAATATAAGAAGCTATTCCCATTGAATAATTTAAATAAAAGAAAAGGTTAATGCTGGATGCAGTAATTTTTATATCTTAAAACTGGTTTTTAGCATTTACTAATTGGGATTACTATTAACAACCCTGGTCACCAGCAACCCTGCAGTGAACATTGTTTCTTTGCTTCTGTAGTGTAGAGGTAGAGTATTTGTTTGGCAAAAAAATTTATGTTCCACTCTTCTAGAACCTAGATGCATATACAATTTAAACAAATCATGTACTGGTACTAATACTTAAAAATTCTAGAGATCGCTCTGTTGCTTCAACAGAGTTGACTTTACGAAGTAAAAACTCTATCCCATCAACCCATTTTTGTTTGTGGAGTTTGTTCTGGCACTTAAATTCTAGTAGACCTTGTGCAGTTTTGAGGCCAAAATAAAGCTCTTCTGACGCTTCCCTTTCTTTCCTATATGGCCATGCATTATCTTTATCACAGACTCCATACACCACACCTGATACAACACCCGGAATTAGAGAATAACAATCAGCAAAAATTAATTTAGAGCCAAAAGAAAAGAACAGAGCAGAAGCTTCTGAAAGATTTTTTTTATAGGAGTTTAATTTAATAGATATCTGCAAAAGGATAGGTGCATGGTTGTTAAGAGTTTTTAATGTTAAAAATGCTTACATTTATTCTTTTTGGAGAAGGCTCCTCCAACGTGCTTGCTTTTGATCTTAATTTTGACCTGAAACATAACAAAAATTAAATTGTTATCTATGAGAAAATAACCTGCCACCGCGTGAAAAAAATATTTGTTTGCTAGGTCAGGATTAGTGTACCTGACACTTCTTGATATAAACATGGACATGTTTCCATCGTAAAGCACCTGAAAAATGCACAGCAAACTTAGAAATTATGACAAGCAATACACCAATTTAGTCTTTGAAATTAGTAATATTATGAATTTGGTTGTTGAAGTTAAAAAATGTTATTTTGGTTTCTAAAATTATCCAGCATTGATCATTTTAACTCATTTATTTATGATTTTAAGGATTGTCATTTTATAACGTTAATTGGAATGGTCGTCTTATAATAATGTACGTACTAAAATAATATTTTTATAATTTTAAAAACTAAATAACTAATTCTGAGACAAATTTAATATACGGTCAAATCCAATGTTATGAACTGATATTAATGGAGAAAGTTGAGCCAACTGGCATGATCTTAATCGATCACCTTTTTCTGTGAGCTGCAACAAATCCCCCAGGCATGGAGGATGACGTTCCAACATCTGATCGTCAAACGCACGAAGCCAATGCGTTTCTGCTATCACCTTATCATAGGGACTTATAGACGCATTCTTCTTTGCTTCTTTTGGCAATCTCGCTGTCAGAGCTGCTTCTGCTCGCAAAGCTGAAAATAATGTAGCAATGAATAATCAATATATTGCTCCATATTCCACAGCATATCTCACAAATTCAATTCACGAGCGGAGACAGACACTAGTACCTGTTGCGGCTGCAGCTGTGAGAGTCATTAGATCACCGGGGGTTTGAATATCAACCGCGGACCTGACGGTGGAGGCCACGCGCTCGCGATCGGCGCCAGCTAACTCTGCCATTTCAACGCAATAAGACGCCAAGAGTTGCGTGGCCGAAGCGAGGGCAACGTCCAATTTAGAACGAGAGCCACCAGCAGGTTCCTCTGTTGCGGCCACAGCAGCCACGGCAGAGGCTAACCCAGCAATGGATAGCGCAGAATGCACACGCGCGTTTTCCGCACGTGCCCGATCTTTCTTCTTAACCGAAACGTTTGTATTGCCGTACTGCTTCTGATGTAACCATTTTCCAATCGCACCCATCCTTCGACAATTTCCAGAAGCTATGATCTTCCCTGCCTGCAAAACAGCACCAAAACACTTACAACCATCAAACACAGCCTTATTTTTGGTACTAGGTCACATGTATCTTTTGAGATCAATTGTTAAACTGGAACAAATCTCGTACTAGTTAAGTGCATCAAACACAATATAATTTGGTAAGGGGGAAAGTGGAAGGAGGATGGGGTGCTTACGGCTAACTGAGGTGCGGAAATAGATTCTGGCAATGTGTCTGAGCTCTTATCGAGGAAAGTTTGTTTTTGTTTCTCTGAGAGAGCCTTTGAGATTTCCGAGGCAGAGAGACTCCACGACCTAGATAAGAACTCCATAGGTTCACGGGGTGTCGGTGGCTCAGCCAAGGGTGGCAAGGATGACACCAGTTTGAATTGCTCACTTTCCTGCACACCCTCTGAAGCTAGCTCCTGCCAAGAGCCGTTTCTCCAAGGTGGAAAAAACCCACCTTCCATATTTGGTTCTATAAACTTTTATAATCTAAAATAATAAATCCAATTACGACCTCAACAACAAATTAATATCAAAAGCAGATAATTTGATAAACCAATTTCTACTACCAAAAGAAAGATATGGAGAAGAAAGTAAGAAACCTGCTTTTGCCACTAGCTTGAGTCTCAAACAAGCGAGACAGGACTTGGAAGCGATCGATGAAGCAAAATGGACTACAACCGAAGTCTTGTGCTCTGAACCATCACAAATTCAGGTGCAAGTTAACTAAACAATGCACAAGACAGTACTCCAGTTTTTACTAAGCTCCAAAAAACAACGTTCGCTGTAAATTTTAAGAAAACACAATCCTGGAGAACCGGGTATTGTTTAGTGCAGAGCACTGTTGTCGATAACAGAAATACTATTGATAATTTTGAAAAAGTTCGGTAATAGAGTGAGAAGTAATGGTGAAGAATACATATAGATGTGTGATGTGTCATTTTACAACATGGGCTTAGCGCGCTTCGTACGGTTGTTGGAGATTGGAATAAAATGAGTGTGGTGCAAGACTGCCTAGTCAATGACGGTGGAGGTCGGTGTTGTCATCTTCCTCTCCTCTTTCCTAGCTCCCTTATACTACTATCTTTGTCTAACAATTCATGACTATAGAGAATTTAAGATTAAGTTGCAATTATAAAAGAGGGCCAAAATCACAAGGCAATGTTCTTTCCTTGTACGTCTACTCTTTATAATGGTGAGTCAGGATCTTCTCTTGCATCTCCAGCAATATTCTCTTTTCAGCAAAATCTCAATCATCAATCACATTTTCTCTCTCCTCTAACTAGTGTTACACTAATCATTTAATGGCTAGGATTTTGCAGAATAGTAACTAGAGAAAAATATGGCCGGAGAGAATTTAATTTATATAATGGTAATGCACCAAAAATGGTCTTTCACCAATAGACATTAATATCATGTTTGGTTTCACGTTTCAGACGTAATTTTCCACACCTCAAATGTGATTTTAAGAAGCTAATAGTTATAACTTTCACATCCCAAATGTGATTCCTTACTTCTCAACGGATTTCCAAACAAGCTATAAGTTTCAACATTCAACTAGAATATTGGCATAGGCATTGGTTAGGAATAACCACTAATTTGAAATTTTGAACTATCGAAATTCGATAGGGATAAGACTCCAATCCAATGGACACTAATTGGAGTTTTGGAAGTACTGATATGATTCGAATAATGCAAACACAAATAACTAAACGTAAGTGTCTCGAGTATACAATCCAATACTAACAACATGGATACGTTTGCACACATGTCCCATATGATTTGAATAAAAACAGCATTTTCTTTAAGCACAATTAAAAAAAAAAAAAAAAAACCAAACACGTGGTTTTCTTCGACCTGTTGCTATCATTCAACTGAGTAATGCTATTTCAAACCAAGGACTATACTCGAATCTAACGTGTAAGCAGATAGAAGTGTATTTGCAGGTCTCGAGAAAACCACAGAACAACTATATGTCTATATCCAATATCCATCTTGCTTAAACGTGCTGTCGCATATGTATAAACTTGGATTTCTGTGATAGTCAAATGCAGTGTGCTAATTAGTTAACCTCGAAATTGTAAATATTAATATCATAAGAGTTCAGATGAAAAAGATGGATTAACCTTTTTTCCATAAATATACTTTGGAGTTACACAATGGTCGTATTATAAACCAGAAAAATAGTGAGATGCGAACAAAATGTGAAAAACTGGATGTGAAAAAATTAATACCCAAATAATAGTTATATATACTGTGAAAATCAGAATCATATATGCTGTGTTTATTGTATAGTGGTTAATATATAGACAACTCATATCTGATTTAAAGAAACAAAAGTTTTCTTTAATTATGTGTATTTATTGTAATAAGTTTATATAAACTTAACTCTGTGGTGTTATTCACACACACGAATTCACTCAATATTCATTTTCTTTCTTTCAACATATACAACATTAATAGTGTGAAATATGTTCAACCCTTCATTCTTCGACGTGAACTGACGTCTCTGTGAGTATATGGAAATAATATTGTTTGAAGTGTTAAATAAGATAACCTATCTATGATAAATACTTTGTAGGGGAATTATTCAAGTGAAAATATTCGATTATTGTAAGAAATAAAATAAATAAATATAAATTATTAGATCTTATTTAAATAATCAAAAATAAAAAATAAATATACATTTGTAATAGTCATGTAATTACTAATTAACTTTTAATCGTAATAATTCATATATAATTATATGGTTCATAATATTTATAATTCTTACATACTTTAAAAAAAAAAAAAACTGTGCTAATTATATATGTCCCCTATTTACACCACTATGTATGAGTAAAAAATTATATAAATATAAAGATTTATGTCAACTAATTAAAAATTATTTTAAATACAATTTTAAAGTTATTATTATAAAAGTTAACAATTTTCTTATACGTGATTATTTATGACTAAATGTTAGTATAAAAAACATTTATAGTATGAGCACATTTTAATCAAATTCTATATACTTTTAGTTTTGTCTTAACATAAAAGAATGAGAGAATAAACTGGTTTACAGAGAATTAGCTCAACTGTATTGTACTTGCTTTCAGTTCCTTTATTACTCGGAATAGGCAAGTTCGTTATCTTTCATGATCCTGATATTTCATGTTCACCTGAGTATATTTAAACTTCATACATTAAAGTTATGTATCAAAAAAAAAAAAAAAATCCTACAAGAAAGTGAAATAACTTTGAATAAAAATATTTTTTATCCTTCCCATCTGTAGTATAATTGTATAAATTAGATGATAATACAAAGTTGAATTTGAAATCAATAAAAGTGTAATTAATAGGATATTTTTTTTTGAGAAGCAAACAAGTAATTAATAGGATTTGATTTAGAAATTACTTTTTCGTATTTAGAAAACATTCTGAAAAATAAAAGTTGAAATTATTTATAAATTAATTTTTTTATATTTGAACCACCTTAAAAATGAATGACAATTGTGCTTTGTTTTTCTATTTTTTTACCCTTAATTAGATTAAGTAGAATAAAGAGATAGATAGATAGATAAATAAATGTTAAATTAATTAGTAAGTCCTTGAACTATTTGAAAACTTTTAATTAGGTCCTCAAATTACAAAAATTTGTAATTGGCTCCTTAATCTTATAAATTTTTTGTAATTAAATCCCTAAAGTTTTAAAAATCATCACAAATTGTCGTTTTTTGACTATTTCAAACTGTCATAAACTAATATCAAGGACTCAATTACAAAAATTTTATAAGATCAAGGATCCAATTATACTTTTTTTATTTTGGGGACCTAATTAAAATTTTCTAAATAGTTTAGGACCTATTCATTAATTTAACTATAAATAAATAAAGATATTGTTTTGTACCCCTCTGTAGAGGGTTTAGGCTCACATCAAAGAAGAAAACTAATGCGTTGGCCCAATTCCAATAATTCTAATATTTGGTTTGTAAGACCTAATACACTTAATAGACAACAAAACTTTTTGAGCATATATCAACTTTAATAAGTCGCGTAACAAGGTATCTGATACCATTCTTTTAAGCACCACACAACAAAAATTACAAGATTCACCCTCAAAGGCATTTTTCACGCCTCATCACATAAGAATCACTGCCATAATCTATAGGAGAATAATATAAATAAACATAGAAGCTTCAAGTATACTCTCTAACTTCTATACTTTTAAACTAACTTGAGCAATGGAGTCCCTACAAGTACATCACGAGCTTGGCTCGTAAAGACTAAAGAAGATTATGTTTGAATGTTTCTACCCTTTTAAACTAGCGTTGAACAAATATTTTTGTGAATTCAAATAATTGGATTAAATTAAATCTACTCAAATTCAACTAAATTTGAGTAGAACAACTAAGGCTATGTTTCAATTACTGTTTGGTGTGGTCTAAAATTACTTTTATCCTACTAACTTAGTTTGCTGTTATATTTCGATGCCTTTCAAAGTAATTTTGAAAACTCAATCTCCTACTAAACTGAGTTTGAGTTGAAGGCAACATAAGAGTTGCTTTTGAAAACTTATTTTTTCATTGGGAGTATTTATACAAGTGCAACATCAAATAAAAGTACTTTTGATTAATTTATCGAAACATATTTCACTTTGCCAACGTATTTTTAAACAAAAAATATTCAAACATAAATTATATTATAGTAAACTTATTTTTTATCAAACATGAATTTATAACATACTTTTGATTCAAACTTATGTTTGCAAACTTTAACCCAAATATGCACTAATACACACAATTTAAATTCGTAATTTTATGAATATGTATCAAATGTTTACTAAATACGGACTTTTTATTTTTTAAAACTTAGCAAAAATACTAAACACGGAGTTTTCTTAAAACACTGAATAATTGTTATTACTTTTTGTATAGTGCATACTAATTTATTTCATTCAGTAACTGTGAAGGAATCTTAATAAATCTGACCTAAATTGTATTAATTTTCAAGTGTATAATATAATTATTATCCATCTTATCCAAACATTGCTACAGCATAGTAATAACAAAATATCAATATTCTCAAGCAGGGTAAAAAGATTCTTCAAACATTTTTTCTGATATAAGGTTTTACTTCAAACTACGTGTCTTTTCATTTTTCCCTTTTATAAAGCAAAAGTATATGTAAAGGTCACTTTGAATGAACTGTTTTCGTGGCAACAGCAGGCATTCGCTTTCAATGGGCCATTCTGAAAGGTAGTCATCACAGGCTGTTGTTGAGCCACTGGTAGAACAAGAATGTGTCATGTTATTAGAGAGGTTATATCGTGCAAGTTAGGCACACATATACACAATTCATGTGACAATGTCGTAAAGCACAACTGGATGTACGACTTACATCTTGAACCCAAATAACTGAAAATTACATCTTACCTACTAGATGTTCACATTGGTCAAGAAATTTCAAGTGCATATATTTAAGCTATACAACACTAGGCATCTCACAACGAAGGGTGAAAATGGGGTAGATTGTGGTAGGTTTTATCTCATCCAATTTATAAATTAAAAGAATTGAGTTGAATCTATTTATTTGATATAAACCTTAATTTAAAATTTAGTTCAACCTGAAAACTTATCTAAAAGCTTAATTTATAGTAAGATTATTAAATAAGGTTACAAACACAATTTTAAATAGATTAAAGAGTTTATACTTATATATAGGCTAATAAATTTAAGTCTTTAAATAGAATAACATATATACAATATCAAAATATTGCAGTAAAGATTTAATATAATCATATTATTATTATTATTGTATTATATTATTTACATTTATTTAAATAGGTTGATTTGTTAGATCTATTTTTTTTTAAATGGCTCAAAATCTAACTTTTTAAATTAAATAAACTTTAAAAAAAATTGATTCAACTTATTTAACAAATAGGTCTAACTTGATCTAAATCTAATGTAAGTTAAGTTGTAGGCTTCTGAAAAGCGATCCAGAATATTTCCAATCCTATTTTCTATTCTAGATAGTATTAAAATGTTTTAGGAGGCCATTTATTTCAGGAAAATTCTATTTCAACAACTTTCTTTTGTAACTATTGTTATAATTAAGAGAAAGATTAATAAAAGAGAAACACATATAAAATAAAATGAGCGAGCTGATAAAAAGAGATAAAAAACAAATTATAAAAATATTTTAAAATATATATATGAAAATAATAAAATTGTATTTTTTATGGTAGGACTGTGACACATTCCATTACCATTAGTGTGTGTATGGAAATGAATTACGCATGTATTTTCACATCAAAGTAAATACTACTAGTTATAACTTTTGCATTTTTCACATTGACTTTCTAGGTTTATAGCCAAGGACAGAGCCAGGATTTATTAGTTGGGGCCAATTATAAAAATTAAAGTATCATCTAATAAATATATAAGTATTAAAGTTCATATAAAATATTCATAATTATGTGTTTTCTAAAATGATTCAAGAACATTTAATAGAAAATGTCTAAATAAAGGACAAACTAAACAAATTTTTTTAAAGACCCAAGATTACAACTGACAATTATTAATTTTATGTCTCCAAGAACTTTCATAAATTTATAATAAACATTTGTGTTAACATTAACTATAATTTTTTTTACAAAAAAGTCCTATTCTTTACATTCCAAAAATCTACTAAATTAGAATAAATTATGTTACTCACCAAATTATCTTTCACAATAATAGTAGCCAACAACCATTACAAAATAATGTGCTTTCATATTGTTGAAAAATAAAAGAAGAAAAAAATGTTAAGTGTCTAAAATGAGAAGAAAAAATGTTGGGTTGCGACAAAGGTTACAACTCTAAAAGCAAATTATGATAGAGTTTTAGTGCAACTCAATATCTAATTTTCTTTTATAAGATTTACACAACACACATTTGAATCCATGCACTCAAGACCAGAAGATGTGTCTCAAATTAAATTGTCAACCCCTTATATTGTTTGTAAGTATCTCCATTGGCAAAGATTAATAAATAACCTTTAATTTTCAAATCAATATTAAAAAAAAAGACTAATAAAGTCTTTTGATTGCAAATATAATCATTTATAAATTTTAAAATAATAATAACATATTAAAAAAGAAATAAATATTAAAAAAGAAATAAATGATACTCAAGTATTTTATCTAAAAAAAACAAAATATAATCATGTCTACAATAAAGACTATAAAAAAATAAAATATTTTTTCAAAAAATAGAAAAATAAATAACACTTGAATATTATTATTATTTACACAATTAAACTCTCTAAATAAATATAATTATCCTCATATATATATATATATAAAATTAAACTAAAACAGTTACGGGGGCCGTGTAACAACTAACAAGTGGTTCCGTCCCTGTTTATAACGTATTTCCAAGCACGGAATTGACACAGCTTGACGTGTTATATAAAAAAAATTCAAACTAAAAACCGTGTCAGAATGAATCTGCAAAAAATGACATCAAGCGAATCAAACTTAGGTGAAATCATGAAATGGATTAATTTTTATATGAGTATTAATAAAAAAATTAAAATGTATTAAAATTATAATAAAGTAGAAATGTTAGTAATAAAATTACTTTAATACTGTCTTAAGCTTTTAATTGATTATATTTATATGCACTGTATTCACTTTAAAATTAGAGTTGAATTTATATGAGTTATTTGTGTAAAAAATTTTATATTATCAATCAAATAGAAATTATGGTAGAAATAACTTTTAAGATAATTATTGTAAAAGTTAATAAAGTTATTATATATGACAATTTTGATTGAACGACGGTGCATGACTATTTACTCATAAAATTATTCTTATGAAATGAGTGAAGGAATCTTTTGATAGATAAACGACTGAAGAATTTGAATTGAACAAGACACGGTCAAGTTAGATGGATAAGGATATATCTTTTATCGTGTAGAGATCAATCATAATTAATTGAAGGATATTTATTAGTTATATTGTAAAATTATATTTTTTTATTAATTAAAACATCATATTTATTAGTACAAAAATGAAAAGGGATTATGTACCAAAAGAAAAATGAAAAAGATTCAAATCCATAAATAAATATCAATGAAACGATACACATTTAATTTCTTTAAAAGCAAAATGTCATTTTAGATGAAGAATTAGTATTATCATAGTATTGTATTTTGAATGTTCTCAAATATAATGGTTTCTCATAAAAAAACACTATTTTCTATGAAAAATACATGTAACCTTGAATAAAAAAATTATCAATAAATTGTCATTCACAAATATTTTATAAACTCAATCATTTATCTTTGTGTCAAACTTACGTTTTTATACGTAGCTTTTGTAAGATTATTATTTATTGATCTAAGTTAGCAAAATTAGATGAATTTAATTAATTTTTATACATTATCGTGCTTGTTTGTTTTTACTTATTTTGGAGAAATAGTTGCTTACTTTTATCAACTTTTTGAGAGAGCTTATGAAAAACAGTCGATTATTTTTATAAATTAATCTGTAGAGTAAAATTTTTTATATTATTAATTAATTATAAAACATTTTAGATATAATTTTAAAAATAATTATTAAAAAAAGTCAATGATTTTAAATGATATAACAATGCATGATTAAATTATAGTATGAAAGATTTTTACTCTATAAGTACATTTCAATTAAATTTGGGCAGATGTCATTTTCTTCAAAATTTATCAGCATATTTTTTCAGAGAAAAATTTATAAGTTAACTTAATTTTATTTTAATAAATAAACATCTTTAATTTTATTTCGTCTTAATTCATTCTTAACTACATTTATTGTCTCAACAAATTATTCCGTTAAATTGAAATTAAGTCATTAACAATAACTGAGTTTTGACCGTTAATCTATGTTAAACTTAGCCATTAGTTTTTTATTTTATGAAAATGGGTCCTCTACCCTTGAAATAATGCTCGTAGCAGTAATATTGCTTTTACTGTTGGCAAAGCGGTTCCTTCTAGCGAAGGAGCTTCATAATAATCTTGGAAGTTAACTATGACCTTGAAATCACGTACTCCTAAAGTGCAAATGGAAGCCTCTGAGTTGCTCATTATCCAATCTTGAACCATATAAGAAGTAAGCTGCGAAAACTTAAGACCACTAATCTAAATTAGAACGAACACGGGAAAAAATGTATTATACATGGCAGTAATATATTAGACAATAATTGAATTTGGTGTAGGACCAGGGCTCGCTCTATTGTTGATTGTCCTTGGAATATAGTGTAGGAATGTATTGACATTGATGAAATCCAAATTAGAGGGAGGAGCGTCAAGGGTTTTGAGCAGTTACAAATATGGTATGAATGATTTATAGAAGCATGAGGCATGAACAGATAAGCGATTGTCAGCACGAGGCCCAGCTGTAGGCATTGCCCAATGATTAGGGTAGGGAAGTTGGTGAAAATTCTGGACGAGTAGTTGGCTTATTGGGACCGAAGGGAAGAATTTGGGAAGAAGTTGGGGCCGTCGTAGAATCGATGGCTAAATTTCAGCCAAGTAAAACTAGGGTTAAAAATGAGTCGAGTCGAGTCAAGCTAAACCAAGCTTGACTCAACTCATTAAGAATTGACTCGGCTTGAATTTGATATGAACCTTTCTTTTTGGCTTGAACTTGGCTTGAATCAAGCTCGCGAATAGCTCAGTTCAACTTGTTATCTTAACTCGATTCAAAATTATAATTATTTTACATGTATTTATTTATTCTATACAAAAAATAAAATTAATATGAAATAATTTAAAAAAATTAATTAAATGAATTTAATAATATAAAATATATTAGTGTGTGTGTGTATAGAGAGAGAGAGAAAAAACTGGTTCATGAACCAATTGAGTCAAACTATACATAGTTCAAGTTTAACTCGTTTATTTAACGAGTTGAATATTTAACTAAAGTTCAGCTCATTTAGTTTATGAACCAAGTTCAACCAACCAATTGTCGAATCAAGTCTCAAACTATGTTCGAGTTTGTTTGGTTCATTGTCAGCCTTAAGAAGAACAATCAGGTGTAATTATTATTATTATGTTTAGATAGTTTTTTTAGTCTCTATAACACAAGAGTCTTTTGGTTTTGATTAATTTTATTTTATTATATATATATATATATATATATATATATATATAGATAGAGAGAGAGAGAGAGAGAGAGAGAGAGAGAGAGAGAGATGGTTCATTAACCAATTGAGTCGAACTATACATAGCTCAAGTTCAACTCGTTTATTTAACGAGCTGAATATTTAACTAAAGTTCAGCTCATTTGGTTTATGAACCAAATTCAACCAACCAATTGTCAAATCAAGTCTCAAACTATGTTCAAGTTTGTTCGGTTCATTGCCAGCCCTAAGAAGAACAATTAGGTGTAATTATTATTATTATGTTTAAATAATTTTTTTAGTCTCTATAACACAAGAGTCTTTTGGTTTTGATTGTTTTTATTTTATTTTTGTCCCTATTTTTTTTTTTTTTGGTTTTTAGGAGTGCTTGATTTGTCATTGAACCATGTGAATTCTATTAGACAGATGGATTCACCTTAAAAGTATATTGAAAAGTAGGAACAAAAGTTTAAACCTGTATAAAAACACACACTAAGTTATATTTGTTGAATGTTGATGTGATTAATAGAGATCCAACTAATTATTGTTACATTTGCTTCTACGTGTAAGTTTTTCCAAATCAATAAATAACGACAAGGACTAAAATCAAATAAAAAAAAAAGAATTAAGAGATTAAAACGTTATTTAAACCTAAAAAAATTTATAAATTTTTAACTCTTGAACATGACAAGTGCACTAATTGTGTCAAATAATAAAGAATAAATACAAAATCATTTCCTTAAAGATTGAGATTGTTTAAATTTTATAATAATTTCTTTAAAATTTATACTTAAGATGGATTTTTTTTTATGATAAAAAATGTTTTACACTAACAGTGCACAAAACTTAAACTTAAAATTAAATTATTTTAAAATTTATTAAGTAAATTATATGTTATATTTTTAATCAAAACTTTTTATTATTTTTCTGTTTTTAATATTAGTATTATAATAATATTTATGTTTTACTAATTTATTAAGTAGAATATTGTGAAAGATCATATTTTAATATGAATTTATATAACTAACATTATGTTGGTCATGAAATTGGGTTCATATCTCTTAAGTAAGACCTTGAATTCTAATCTTATGATGACTCCAAAAAGTATGAATTTATAAGTATTTAACGAATAAGAATACAAAAATTATAATTATAATTTATATAAGGTGAATTCTAGGTGAACCATTTAAAAAGTGATCCATAGGTAAATCACCCCCGTATATCATAAGATATAATACTTTTTTAATCAATGGTTAAGATCTTTTACCGACTACATGATTAATGAGTTAGATTTAATTGCAAATAATTAACTTTAAAATTTGCAATTAGATCCTTATTTTCTCCGGAAATCTTCTCTTCTCTTTTTTCAATGGACTGCGGCTCCCTTCCAGGTAATCAGATTCTACCCATATTGTGTTTTGTTCTCTCACACACTTGTGGCTAAAGTTTAGACTTTTCTTTAAATTTTTATGTTTTTGTCATTGCTTTAGCTCTGGAGATCAAAAGGGGTTAGAAAAGATTATATTTTTTGACTGATTGTGGTTTTGAAACCCCTTTGCCGCCATAAACCACCATTCTCAGTCGGTGGAGGCGATTTTCAGCTGGCGCATCACTTCCCTCATTGCTTCTCTTTCTTCCTATTTCTCTCAGTTTTTTCATCTGATTGTTTGTGATAGGAATACAATGTTCGTGCAAGTTCTACCAATGACCAGAACTACTTTATCGGAAGGTTCGTGACCGGGTAGCCTGATTTTTCGAAAAAGAAAAGTGCTGAGAACAAGTGGTCTCTGCAGAAGGAAGGACTGCACGGACGCCAAATTACTGATACTATGCGGGTATTGAAATCTATCCTTGCATTATTATTATTGCTTTGTCGTTATAGCTTCCCAGCATCGTGTTTGGTTAGAATAAGTGCTTTAAAGCACCATATTTATCAAACGAAATGCTGCCTAAAAAATTGGAAGCTTGTAATACTTGATATATTGTTTTATTAATAATAAAACAATATATCAAGTATTACATTTTGCTAATGAATACACGACACGTCATGTCACTGTAATGTCGAAGTCCAAAGCTTGAATTGCCTGGTAGATGACTATTGGGGATGTGAGATGGTTCTTTATTAGTCACTTTTCCGAAGCTTGAATTACCAAATAGACGATTATTAGGGGACGTGAGAGTAAGACAGTTCTATATTAGTCAAAAAGGAAGTAAATAATTACTAGGTAATTGTAAAATATCATATTATCATATTTTTCTTAATGCATAATTTCTTGTTGCATTTCATAGGAGAAGTACAAGAACAAGCCTTGGCTCTTGGAGGACGAAACGCGTCAGTCCGTTGGTTGGCAATGGTTTTGAGACATGGGTTTGAAATTAGCCCTCATATGCCTTTCTCATCTTATTTGCAGTAAATGATAAAATGTTAAAAATAAAAGTTATAAAAACTAAATAATAAATACGACATTATATTTAATAGGTAAAAATGACCTACTATAATAGGCAGGAACAGATTCAGAATTCTATTAAAGTGGGGCCAGAAAAAAATTAATAATAAATTTTAAATAAACATTAAATTATAATAATTAAATATATCATTATTTATTTAAGTTGTAAACATTATTTTTTTAAGTCTATTTTTTACCATCACAGTTGAAAATGATTTTTCAATTATAATATAATAACAATTGAAATATGAAGAGATAATCCCAACATATAATATATATAATTCTTAAGGAGTGAAAGAGAAGGGGAGGGGGGGGAGGCCAAGGCCCCTATTTGCACCCCTTTGTTTTCGTCCCTATTTTAGATGGTTTAGCATGAACCACTACGTACATAGTTCACCCTACTCTACACCTTTATATAAATATAGATCTAAATATAAATATTTTTTAAAATAGTGGTGTGAAAATAAAAGAAAATAGACTATGCATTAATAGTGTAAAGTAATTTTACACTGTCATTCAATAACAAATTATTATTTATTGTAAGTTTGTTGGCTTTTATAATAAATACTTTAAAAGTCATATCAACGGTGATTTCTGATTGGTTGATAGTGTAAAACTTTTTACACTGATAGTATATAACCATTAAACTCTAAAAATGAATATTACAATACTTTACTCAATATTATTCTACCTCAAATAGAAGACAAATTAACATCTCATTACAAACATATTATAAAAAATATCCTAATAAAAAGTTGAAAATAAAATTATACAGAATAAATTTAAATTCTTTTGTGTCTTTGCCAAAAAGGAAATGAACGCAAATGCCATGTCTCCTTTCTGAATTCTGGGATAGCAAAGCGGTGCACGACACAGGAGGCATTGGGAAGTTATGATATTTAAATTTTAATTAACGGTTGTGTGTAAATTTTGTTTTGTATACTCTTCATTTATTGGAGGCAAATGAGTTTTCAGTTTCCTGCTCTCCTACATAGATATTGGATAATGCGTCCAAGTCCCTTTTCGCAGTCTAGTCCCCATCTCGTTCAAAGTAGATCGACTGAAGATAAAATTATTTAGTGTTTTCAATTCATCACCACGAATTTTGCCGTGAACATTTTGTGATCAATTTTCAAGTCATGAATTGCGATGCAGATTAGGACGTTCATAGATGTGGGCCCACTCTGATATACTTAGTCGGAGCCACCATAATGATGGAATCGTATTAATATTACCCGTCGGCTACATGATGTTCCGAACAAGATTAATCACTTATGCTGACTTTTTTGCCTTTGGACAAAGGAATGAAGAGCAGGAAGAAAAAAAAAATGAAATCGTCATCTCTTTTTTATTTTCCTCGTTGGATTTCAGAGACAATAGGTCCAAAAATAGGAAGCTTTTACGTATTGGAAGATATTGAAGGAAGCAAAGTGTGGCCCAGGGACTAATCTTGATACTGTGTTGCCATTCCAGGAACAAGGTTTTGATATATAAACGTCCTGATGAGAACAAAAGAGGCTGAATTTGGATTTGGACTTATTGAAATTCTCGTTTAGTTTATACTGACAAATCTAAAATTAGTTCAATTGATAAGTTATATTAAAAATGATTTTGTTGAATTTTTCTAATCTTAAAATTAATTAATTATCAATCTAATAATTACTATCGAATTCTAATTTTATATTTGAACCATTACAATAAACTTTAATAATTCTATCCATTCATAGTTTTAATAACTACTTTTTTACAATTATTTATTTTAAAGGTTTTTAAGTGTTCAATATTTTATCTATGTAAATATTTAAAGTAATCAAATAGACCATAGAAGTGTTGAAGTTTTAAATTAAAAACTTAAAGTAATTTACCAATTTCTCCAAGCAATATGAACAACTTGATTTATTTTTAAAATTAAAAACTTAAACTAAAAACTTAAAGTAATTTACAACTTTAACGACTTACTGATTAATTTAACCAGTTTATATATTATGTATTTGACCATCTTGTTCTATCAGATCAGGTTCAAGTTCAAGCAAATATAATTCTATAAAAAATTTAAGCTGAATAGGACGAAACTACACCCATCTTATGAATATCCACATCGACTACTGAAACATTTGGTCTTTCTTTGTGAGGATATTTTAATTTTGTGGATCTGTCTTTTTTTAGGGAATAAGACCTTGGCGGATGTTCTTTAATAAATAATAATTAAGATAGATTCCCTACTTTAAGTAAATTCTGGATCTTACTCCCGAGAACGAATATCATAATCTCTTTTACGAGCATCGGTAACTGCATAGCATCAGAATCTCACTATCGATCTGTAGTTGGCCACCAATATATGCCAATTACACAACTCCCATTTTCTCACATTCGCATGGCAAGATCAGGGTGTACAGAAAGAGACCCGTTAACTGTAATTAAGGTAATACCTCAATTAAGATGTACTAATTTACACTCCAAGAGAGACTTTGGACATAAGCTGAGAGATATCCTCTTTACACAAAAAAATCAATATTTTTTTCTATAACGATTTTGTTTTGGAGGTTTATTTGTTCACATGTGAACATGAGCTACAGCTCAAGCGAACCTTTTACTAAAGCGGTAATGCCAGAACCATAGAGCAAAAGTATTCCAAATATCTTGGTATAAAGAAATCACCTTTGCACAGACGTTGCAAGTTCCCCACTTATTCTCTTATACATCGAATACCAAATTGGTTCCATTACTTTTCTGAATGGTCTTTGATAAATTTACTTTGTAGTTTGATAGACACGTGGAAATAAGTGTTTACATAAGCATTATTTTTCTATGACAATGGGGCCGTTTGGATGTTTTGGGGTATTGTCTAGATACGGACATGGCACTGGTCTTCCTTGCAATTATATATTGAGTATACTCAAAGTGCTACTGTGAAATCCTAAACCTTGAAAACATCCCAATTTCTTCAAGCATAATTCTCCTGGGTTTTTTGGTAGAGCTCAAGTATAATCTAAAATCTACGTTGCTAGCTGTGTTTGCTATAAATTTGTGCAACACTGCTCTAGAATTAAATACGGAGGATCTACACAAAGGTTCGATGCTTTCTAGATGAGCAATAATACACCAACACCGTCAAAAATTCAAAATATCCATGTACCATTAATATCAATTACTAATCACAGTTTCCAGTACGAGGTACTAAAGATTCTCCATATAAAATATCGAAATGCTTTGAAGTTTCAACACCAAAAAGTCTGGGCCAGCGTACACTCACAAATATAATGAGCTGCACATAAAATTAACTTTGTCACGAACTATGCCACCTCCCTAGAGCCTCCCCAACACGAATTCTATCCCCGCGTCTGACACAGAACCTGAACTCTTGAGATGAATCACCCTCATGAAGTTTCGAAATTGGAGCTTGGAAAACAAGCACAACTGTTGATCCCATGTTGAAAGCACCTAACTGGGGTGAAAAAAAAAAACTACATTATGCCAAATCTATTTTGTTAGCTCGTAGTTCACTAGTTTAAGTACAATAAACAAGAAGGAACCGATATTCAACAGCACCTCTACAATATCTCTACTTATTCTTAAAAGAAAAAAATATCACATTTTACCAAGTGTACTAATTCAAATATTCAATTATGATCCTCTTTGATAGTTATGCATATTGTTAGGAACAGTATCCAAGAATGTGAAAAATAGAATTCTTTATTGAATAAATCTCAATTCTAACCCTCCTAATGCAGAAGAGATCAGAATAGAGAACAGAATAGAAAAGTATCAAGAAATGCTGAGAGAATTCGAGTAGCTCAGCCTACTCCCAAGGTTCCTTTCTTACCAAAAAGTGCCCCCTTTTGAGTAATCCTGCCTATTTATTTCCTCTGTCCCCCCTCCCTACTAACTAACTAATTTCTGTTCTGATAGTTAGTTAGGATTACAACAGACAGAATCTAATTTATATTCCCCCTGTCCTCTCCTTTTTCTTCTCTCATAAACCTTCTTAATAATTGGTCGTGTCCTATCAATACTCCCCCCTAAAAGTACCACCTTGTCCTCAAGGTGGGTATGAGGGAACAATTCTTTAATACTGCTCCAATTTTCCCAGCTATTTTCAATTCAAGTAAATGCAGCCACTTCACCAGGACCTCTATTCCTCCATCTCCATTTTTTTTAACAGCCAAAATATCTTCTGGTTTCACTTCAAGCTCATAATCAGCAGTGAGCATAGGTGGAAGAGGTTGAACTTGCTTTGAAGGGGTAACCACCTTTTTCAACAATGAAATGTGGAAGACTGGATAGACCTTGCTGTTTGGAGGTAACTCCAATTTGTATGCTACAGTGCCAATCCTTGTTAATACTCTAAATGGCCCATAGTACCTTGGGCTCAATTTTTGATTGATCCTTTTTGCCAATGATTTCATTCTGTAAGGTTGTAGTTTTAGATACACTAATTCCCCAACTTGGAATTCCAAGAACCTCCTGTGCTTATTAGCTTGAGAACTCATGTAGTCTTGGGCCTTCAGTAGATTAGCCCTCAATTCTCCTAAAAGCGCATCCCGGTCATGAGTCAATTTATTCACCTCCTCAACCTTAGAAGGAATGGTGGTGCCCTTCCATAATACTGGTGGATCTTGGCCGTATAAAGCTTTAAAAGGAGTCATCTTCGTTGCTGCACTGTAATTGGTATTAAACCAGTATTCTGCCCAACTTAAGTAATCAGGCCAATGCTTTGGTTTTTGACCTGTCATGCATCTCAAATAAGTTTCAATACATCTGTTCACTACCTCAGTTTGACCGTCCGTTTGTGGATGGTAAGCTGTGCTAAACTTCAACTGAGTTCCAGCACTCTTAAACAACTCCTTCCAAAATTGGCTTATGAATATTTGATCCCTATCTGATATTATGATGCTTGGAAAGCCATGGAGTTTTACAACCCCCATCATGAATACAGCTGCTACCTCATGTGCAGTGAATGGGTGGCCCAGTGCAAAAAAATGGGCAAACTTCGTTAACCTGTCTACTACCACCAATATGGTATCCTTCCCTTTAATTTTAGGCAATCCACCAATAAAGTCCATAGAGATTTCAGCCCAAACCTGAGTGGGAATTGGCAAGGGCTGTAACAACCCTGCAGGAGATAAAGCTTCATACTTGTTGCGCTGACATACTTCGCAGGCTGCCACAAAGTCTTTAATATCTTTCTTTATGCCTTTCCAATATACAACTGTAGCCAATCTTTTGAAGGTTCTAAAGTATCCTGAATGCCCCCCCATAGCTGAATTGTGGAAGTCAGCTAATAATAATGGAATTTTAGTAGAACACTTAGGCAATACCAGTTTACCTTGATAATATAGTCTTCCTCCCTTCATTTCATAGCCCTTATGTGAGTTAGAGTCTGCCACAAGATCCTTCATAAGTTGTTGTAGCTCTTCATCTTGCTGTACCTCTAAATCCCAGTTTTCCAAGTCTTGAAATTTCAATACTGTCACAGCAGCAAATGTAGCTTGTCTGGAGAGTGCATCCGCTGCTATATTTTCTTTGCCAGGTCTGTACTGTATTTCAAAATCATACCCTATGAGTTTAGAGGCCCATTTAAATTGTTCCTCACTCATAAGCCTCTGCTCTGTAAGAAATTTTAAGCTTCTTTGATCGGTTCGGATTATAAAGTGTCCCCCTAACAAATAATGCCTCCACCTTTGGACAGCTTGTACTACTGCCATCAATTCCCTTTCATATACAGACTTTTGTTGACTTCTTTCCGAGAGAGCTTTACTCCAATAGGCTAAAGGTTTGCCTTCTTGAAGCAGCACCGCTCCTAGACCACGGCTGGAAGCGTCAGTTTCAATTACAAAGGGTTTATTAAAATCCGGTACAGCCAATATTGGTAACATCGTGAGGGCCCTTTTTAACTCATCAAAGGCCAATTGGGCTTCTTCATTCCAATGAAATCCTGTCTTTTTGAGCAATTGAGTAAGCGGTTTTACCACCTTACCATACCCTTGCACAAACCTCCTATAATATCCTGTGAGTCCTAAAATCCTCGCAGCCCCTTCACGTCTTTGGGAATAGGCCATAACCACATAGCTTCTACCTTCTTAGGGTCAGCAGCCACTCCTTGGCCTGAAATTATGTGGCCTAGATATTCTAGGCTTTCTTGACCAAAGTTGCACTTCTTCTTATTCACCTTAAGAGAATGAACACGCAAAACTGCCAACACTTGCTCAACATGAATTACGTGGCACCCCCAATTCTGACTATAGATCAAAATATCATCAAAAAACACTAGAACAAATTTTCTTAAAAAAGGCTTCAATACCTCATTCATTAATGCTTGAAAGGTGGACGGGGAATTAGTCAACCCGAAGGGCATCACTAGGAACTCATAATGTCCCACATGAGTTCTGAATGCTGTTTTCTCCACATCTTCCACTCTCATTCGAATTTGATGATAACCCGATTTCAAATCTAATTTGGTAAAAATGGTTGCTCCCCCAAGCTCATCCAATAACTCCTCTATAATAGGGATTGGAAATTTATTTGAAATGGTTATGTTATTGAGAGCTCGATAATCTACGCAAAACCTCCAGCCACCATCTTTCTTTTTCACCAAAATAATAGGACTAGAATAAGGGCTAATGCTTGGCCTTATGACGCCTGCTGACAACATCTCATTGATTAACTTCTCAATCTCTGTTTTCTGATAATGAGGATATTTATAAGGTCTGATATTAGGGATGGCAGACCCTTCCTTTAAATGGATAGCGTGATCATGCCTCCTAACAGGGGGTAATCCTTCTGGGTTTTGAAAAACATCTTGGAATCCCTGCAGTAACGGCTCTAATTCAGCTGGTATCTTGCTGTCACTTTCAGTGGATTGTTCTAAGGAATGACAATCCACCAAAAACCCTTCTTCTCGCTACAACATTCGAATTACAGATTTGGAGGAAACGGCTGATTTACAAAGAGCAGGTTCACCTCTTAACTTTTTCTTCTCATTCCCTATTTTGAACATGATAGTTAGTTCTTCAAAATTAGCCTTGATAGCTCCCAAACTAGCCAACCAGTCCAATCCCAGTACCAAATCTGCTCCTCCCAATCCAAACACAAAGAAATTTTGTTGAATCTCCAATTCTGGCAGCTTGAGTATTAATCCTTTACACATCCCCTGACACTTAATCCTATGCCCATCTCCCACCTCCACAAAATATGTTGGGGTTCCTGTTATCTACAATTTCAGATCTTCTACTAATTGTGTAGATATGAAATTATGAGAAGCCCCACAATCAATCAATACTACTACTCTCCTGCCTTCCAATTCTCCCCAAATCTTGAGAGATCTCCTCGTGGTTAATCCTACAATGCTGTGCATAGAAAGCTGAATTTCCCCTTCTCCCCCTTGCCGGTCATTGCTGCTGGGTTCTTCTTCTTGAAACTCACTCTCCTCTTGCAGAAGCAGCATCTGGAACTGTTTGTTTTTACATTGGTGCCCTGGCCCAAATTTTTCCTCACATCTAAAGCATTCTCCTTTCCTTAATTTTTCTTGCAATTCAGCTTCTGTCAGCCCCCTGAATCCTCCTGTCTTTCCCTTGCTCTCTATCCAATTATTGCTACCCATGCTGCTTACTGGACCCACACTTCCTCTTCCCCCTATCTTGGTGTTTTGTTCCACTGTCACAGATTTACTCGGCCCAGAATTTCTATAAGGATTATTGAACCTACCCCCTGAATATGTTCCAGTTCTACGTACAGCTGCCACCTTCTCTTCCACCAACTGTGCTTTCTTGATCATTGCAGATAAAGTTTTGGGCTCATAGGATTTCACTTCAGCCCCCAGTTCCTCTCTTAACCCGTTCAAGAAAACCTCCATTAAACTGCTCTCATCCAACCCATTCATGGCTCCTGCATACCTTTCAAAATGCCCTATATATTCTCTGACCAAACCTTCTTGCTTCAAACGCAATAGAGCTGCGAAGGGATTTTGAGCCGTAAGAGGTTGGAACCTTTCAAGAATTGCGTTCTTGAACCTGACCCATCCAGGGTTGGGGTTACATCCCTCCCACCAGTGGAACCAATTGAGGGCATTCCCTTCTAGTGCTAGGATCACTGCTTGCATACGGTCTTCTTCCATCACTCCCCAAACTCGAAAATATCTCTCTAATTTCTGAACCCAGCCATATGCGTCTTCACCATGGAACACTGGAATCTCAATCTTGCGCCACATTTCCCCCATATCTCTGCTTTTTTGCTCACTATCCTCAACAGCCTTCCCCTCATTGTTTTTCTTTCCTTGGTCAACCTTTGAACCATGCGTCTCTCCTTCCTCTTCGGTGTTCTGTTTGGAACATTGGATCAATGTTTCCATCAATTTTTCCAGCCTTGTGAAGCGTTGATCTTGCTTCTCCAAGCGTTTTTCCAGCATCTCAAATTTTTGGGTTTGAGTCTCCATATCTGTTTCTCGTTGGGCTTGCAGTGACTTTTCTAAAGCTTCAAGTTTCCCTTCCATTTTCGTAGTAGGCATCGACACCAGGTACCCACAGCTCCGAAGATTGGAGCTCTGATACCAAATTGTTAGGAACAGTATCCAAGAATGTGAAAAATAGAATTCTTTATTGAATAAATCTCAATTCTAACCCTCCTAATGCAGAAGAGATCAGAATAGAGAACAGAATAGAAAAGTATCAAGAAATGCTGCGAGAATTCGAGTAGCTCAGCCTACTCCCAAGGTTCCTTTCTTACCAAAAAGTGCCCCCTTTTGAGTAATCCTGCCTATTTCCTCTGTCCCCCCTCCCTACTAACTAACTAATTTCTATTCTGATAGTTAGTTAGGATTACAACAGACAAAATCTAATTTATATTCCCCCTGTCCTCTCCTTTTTCTTCTCTCATAAACCTTCTTAATAATTGGTCGTGTCCTATCACATATTTTGTACTGTGTTTACTTTAATTTGTAACAGTGAATAGAGCACAGAAGTTCCAAAAGACAAGTGACACTTCTAACCTCATCCCCTTTCTTGAGCATTCTGCCTACACCCTCACATTCATAAACCCGTTCTTCAAGAGGCTCTGAATGTAGAAACTTCTTCCTTGGCCTGTTTGTATGAAGTTCGGGCTCAATGAAAAGCTGCCATGTTAGAGTTTAAACAAAAGACATTAATGAAAAATCCAATCAATGACGGGATATTAGCAACTGTAAATACAAATAAGTCATCCCAAGCCAATGGCTATCTCTAAATATTGGCTCTGATGGCTTTTATATTTCAATTCTGGTATTCTTAAAAAGGAACCTTGCTATTGATCCATGAAATCTGATAGACAGGTGTAATTGCATGTTTGGTGAACTTATTGGGAAAGAAAAGTAAGATTTGCAAAATTACCAGATATTTTAGTCTTTTCCCAGAGTTTCTAACACTTTAAAATATATCCCTTGTTTTTACTATGGACATTAGACTACTATTTAAATCCTTAAGGATCGATGGACAAACCTCAATTGACCCAATATTTGTGGCACCAATTGCAGTAAGAGCCATAAACCCTTCCTGCCATAGACCTTCAAGAATAACCTGAACAATTTATAGAGTCAATGGTCAGTAGGTAATCATAAATTGAAGAGTGAAAGAATTTAATCAGTGTGTCATAAATCAAATCCATTGAGAATTGTAAAAGTAAATAACATCCAAGGGAAAATAAAGGCTATAATTCTAAAAGACCAGTATGATGAACTTATTTATGAAGAAGGAACCATTAACTACTAGAGCTGTTAATCCTGTTATAAAGTGGTGAATGATAATGATTTTATGACAGGATTCACCACTAGGTTAATGGATTCTTTGTAAATAAGTTCATCAACAAGTAGTGATTCTCTCCAAATAAAAGCAGGACAGTGGCAAGAGAGAAGATTAGGAAATTTCTGTGAGTTTATATGGAATACTGAGTACACCTAGAGAGAATGCCTCTCCTACCGAGAACTAAAACTTGTAATAATTTAATTATTTCCCTAGAAAAAATTCAAATGAGAAAAATTGGTAAATTCAGAGAAAGAGTCCCTTGCACTTAGACCACTAGTGGAACAGCTTCTAGTTTATTTTAAGAAATAGATTTATTTTCAATATAAGGTTATAGATCAATGTGCCACTTAGTATAACTCAAGTGGTGAAAGTTGGGTAGAATTAATGTAGACATCTTGAAGTTCAATTTTTATTTAAATTGCCAAAATAAATAGATAGATAGACACATGAGGCATTGAAAGGAAAGCTAAAAGAAAGGTACAACACACTGACATTGACCACGCCAGTCAGATATAAATTACCCTCTCATTCTCAATGTAGAGGTTTCTAATTGTTCTTGAAGCACGTTCATTCAAGGGATAAAGACGACCTGCAATGTAAACAATAAACCAAACAGATAATAAGAATATAGTAAACCTAATTACAAATTAATCAATATGCTGCATGATAAACAACATGCAAAACTGGAAAATCTACAGTTCTACTTCATTATTTTGTCCCACCCAGCTCAAATAACTATTTTCATTACATGTCTAATAAAGTGATAGATTTGCAGAGCTTTATAAAACACTTATCCACCCTAAATCTAAAAACTGCACCAGTACCCATCAGCAATTGAATGTAAAAATTGCCTTAGAGCAAAAGAAAAAGGAAGAAATATGGTAAAACAATTTGAAATGAAGAAGCCACATAAGCAGGTTATGATGAAGATTTTCATTGTTTCCTTGCAAGGTATATTCCTTATGATAACCGGTAGAAATTACTTGGCTGTGTTGGAAAAACAGGAGAAAGCACAACAAACAATCAATCAGTTTTTCTTTAACTCAAGGACTAACAAAGATAGGCAATATCATATATGACGAACTAATACAGAAAAAGGAATTTTCACCCCATATTCCTTCGGGAAAGAGTTTCTGTTATGATTCTGTTAGATAGTTGTTAGTTGTCAATTTGTTAGTAATTAGATTTAGTTTGTTAGTTAGTTGATTGTTGGTATTTGGTAGTTTGTTGGGCTGAGATAGAAAATAATCAAGGCAGATTGCCTATGAGTAAGAGAAGAGGCTAAAAAGAGAGGAGTATCTTGTCATTTGTGAGAGAATTGGGGCATTTGGGCATTGGGAGGTGCAGAACCTCGAAGTTCTACAAGTTGGGCATCCATTTAGGGTGGCTTTCACTCCTTCCCAAGTTGCCCCCTTTGTACTAGCTAGCTCTCAGTGAAAGCACCAATTGCAATGATTTGAACCCATAAGGAGAGCCCATCCTCAAAAAATTGTGTATTTGGGTGAGAGAACCTTCAGGGTTAAGTACTGAGCTTCTATCTTTGCTCAATAATGGACATAACAACTTCTTTTTGATCATGACAATAAATGATGGCTTAAGTGTGTCATCCACACAGTTAAAACAGATTAACACAAGGTGTTGTTCTCAATTTGTTAGACTGTTAAGGCTTGCATGAGATTGTTTACCAGAAAAATGCCTGCGTACAAGAATGTTCCAATCAGCTGGGGAGTGGATTCGATGGTAATCTCCAGGCTTCAAGTAAACCACACAGTAAAAAAGGCCTCTCTTTGGGCTGAAATGGAAAATTTTAATGATGTATGGACTGTCATGCCTTACATTCAGTTTTTCTATCAATAAAAATATAGCAGATACGTTGCTTTTGGTGGGCCAGAGATCAATGCACAAAAAAATCATTAGCATTTATCATGAAAAGGTTACATTTTTGGTAATAGGCATAAAATATGTCAATATCGAATGCATGCTTCTGAACCATGAAAGCAATAGAAGTATTGAAATGCAAAATTTGCAAGTTATGTAGTTCAAATTACTCTTAAATTTACATTAAAACAGTAAAACAACAATAAGAAACATACTGAAAGAGAAGCAGGGCTCATTTCTTGAACAGATGACAAAAAAATTGTTATTTTTAATTAAAAAAAGAAAAGGAATTTTCTATTATATAGATTTTACAGAATCCTCAGGCTCCTTATCCTATTATGTCAAACAATCCTGATTTTGATTGAAGCTGCAGCAAGCTTGCTAAATCATTAGTCTCTATTATTTGAAGCCAATAAGCCATTGTATGATGGAAACTCAAATAACTTTAAAAAACATACCCGAAGTACTCAAATCAAATGATGATTACAAATATCAATGATAATATGCATCGTGAAAAAAATTAACAGTAGATGCATGATGAAGATTTAGAAGTTAATTTGAGAGGATTACCAGATAAATATATTAATCTGTGATTTTCTTCAATAATCAGGTCCCTTTTAAATACAAATGCTTACAACCAGATCAGTAAGGCATTGGTAGCAGAAGGCAATTAGAAATACATAATCACATTACCGTGATGATGTTGGGTCCCAAACTTTTGGAGAAGCCAGTGAAACTCTCCACCATGACTTCTTGCTTTTCTCAGTAGTTGTTATTGATTCACTATGCTCCTCTTGCACATCACCATCAGCTGTTGTTGGAAGGAATGGGCTTGCACCAAGAAGAGAGAAAACTGAATATGAAAACCCTTTAACTTGTTCAATCATTGCCCCTGCTCCCTTCAACTCCCCAAATCTTAAAACTGTACCGTCCACAGGACTAATCTGCAGAAAACAAATATGGTCAAACAGGTTATGTATCAACGGAAAATGGCACAAAGACATTTGAGATTTCCAAATAGCTGTTACCAGTTACCAGACACTGTGGATCAGCATCAATAGGCCTGGAACCTTCTTTCAAAGTGCGAACAAAAAAATCCCTTAAAGAGGCATATTTGTCTAGAGGTAAAGCAGCTTCTTCTAAATCTGAGATGTCAATATGAATTAGGATCATATTTGCACAAATTATACATCATAGTTTCTCATGAACAAATTCTGCCTGTTTCATGACATGATGGTTATAGGAGCATATTACAAGTAAATGAAGAAAATGGTAATGTAAAAAAGCAAAAAAGAAAATTATCATACTTGAATGGAATGCCCAAGCCCAAGCTTTATAGATATGGGGCCTTAGCCAAACTGGTATTTCCTGAATTTTTTTCATGAATAGGTAAAATCATATACATAATATAACATGCAGAATCATTTTCAAATTTATAGTCAGTTTTGAATTGATAAAAGGAGAGAGAAATATATTGTTGAAAAATATACTTTCAAAATACAATGCATTATTTTTATCTTGTACTTTCGTTTTCTGATTAGGAGCACTGCTCTACTTGTTGTCCTCCTTTGCTTCTAACAATATTGCTATTTTTCACATATTAAACAATCAACTTTTATTTCTTCATCAGGTCTCTTATGCTTAAATTACTCAGAATATTGTTTCTCCAAATTCTTCCTACCAGTAGCAACTAGCAACAGAAGGAGAAAAAAAATTGCAAACATAAAACAATAAAATTACACCTTAGTAAATATACATATTAAAAAAGGATATTCAAATATTACATTGACTTCTTACCATGCTTGTCAAGTATCCCCAACATCTAGAAATTGAACGCAGAGGCAGTAATCTCAAAAATGTAGCCTAGTGTTGACAAAGCCATGGCATATAGAATTAAAACGAATATGTGCACTGAAACACACACACACACAACAACTCAACTGTTCTTTTGTGTACTGACGTAAAAGTTTTACCTTTACATCAGGTTGGAATTCCAACTCAATTCCTTTCTCCTTCATCTCTTCAGTCTGCCACAAGGGAAAACATATTTATTCTGGGAGACTATGTAAACTACAAATCATATAAGGCTTCAATTCCAATTGAGAAACAGATAACATAAACAGCCAATCTAATAAATGAAGTGTGAAAAAATTTCCAGTATCACAACCGAAAACAGTGTGGAACAAACCGAAGGCCTCATGCATGACAAGTGGTAATCTCTACAGCAACTAAGATGCAACTCTCAATTGTCTCGAGTGTTAAAAAACATTTTTTTTTCTTTATTTGTTTTGCTTTTGCGGTGTCCCAAAGTAACAATAGACTTATAAAAAGGAGGAGGAATAAACATGAATGGCCTAATAGCAATGATCAATCACTGACAACAACATAGTGCCTGATGTATTATCTTTTCTCCGACATGTTTTGTGGAAGGGAAAAAAAAAATGTCCACCTTCGTTCAACCAGGTTTGTAAAGTGTGCTACCAGGATTGGGATTCATGCAACAGTGGTTTGGCATAAAACAAACAGTCTCATAGACAATGCAATTGGACTCTACAGGTTGATAAAGCAGCTAACAGACCCCAAGCATGTGAGCCTTGGTTAAGCAGGAAAATGATATTTAGGGGGAGCTGCAGATCTATCAGAGCCAATATATGCAAGTGGGAAAAAAAAAAAATGTGACCACCGATGTTGCTAGAAAAATCAGTGGTGCAACCAAACCTTGCACTTGCCAATTAGTCTAGCACAGTATATGCATTACGAGTTATAAAAATGTACCTTCTTGTCATCATACAGTCGGCGTGCATGGAGAACACCGAGCATAAGTATGGTAGCAACTGTTGCTCCAGGTACAAGAAAAGAATTCCCTGCACACTCGCATAGCAATAAGCTCAACGCTTCAGAACACGGATAATACGTAGACAATCACAATATATTCAGTCAGACCATGTTCAATATTGTGAAAATCCACAACTACTTCTATACTACATTCACGGCAAAACATTCTCTTGAAAAAAAAAAAAAAAAAAAAGAAGAAAAAAAATACTCATGTAATGTAAGTGTGTAACTTATCATAGTTCAGCATTCAGCTTCGATCAACGAAACATTTAACAAAACAGAAATGTATTCGTCGTGTTTATGACAGTTCAATATCATGTGTATGGGTTTAAATAAACAGCCCTCTCGCTTGGTTTAGCAAGCAGGCCCGTGGAGTTCAGTTGAGTTGTAAGTGGAGAAGCAACTGACCTTGAGAATTTCCACTTCCTCCATTGAGAGAAGCCCGTGGTTGAGGTGTTTGGAACTTTTTGGTGAAGGAAGTGAAGTAGCGAGCGTGGTTTAAGGGACGAGTGTGGCGAGGAAGTACAGGGAACCTGTGCGAAACCCTATATTTCATTTTCGCAATCCTTGAAGAGGCGTAGACTATTGCGTTTCAGAATAAGAGGACCGCGCCACGTTGCAAATTGCAATGCTCAGTTTAGATGCGGCGCATCATAGCTGTTCTCCCGGTGTGTTTTATTTTGTCTTTTGTCTTGATCTTATAAATTAATATTAATTAAAAGTTTCAATAAATTAATTTAAGTCTAATCAAGTTGAAAGAAATTAAAGAAAAACTAAATCGTATTTTATTACATGTATGCAATGGTACTGAAGCAAATTGTATCACCAGAGTTTTTTTTTTTTATCAGCAATTGTATCACCAGAGTGGTCACTGATCCGACAACATTGCTTAATTAAGCAATGGTTTCTTATATAAAAAAGTGGATCTCAAAATATATGGTGAGAGCAACACGATACCATTTAATGAGTAGATCAATTAATATGGGATTGTTTTAGTTTAAATAGTGATCTCAAGTTTAAATCATAGGTATATATAGCTGCATTAAATATGCAAAATGAAAGTTTTACTACTTATAATGATTCTGTTCAGTTCAAGTAAAATTGCCTCAATTGAAAGATACCTATAGTCTTTATCAAAAAAAATAAAATAGTGAAAGCAGCACGGTAATATACAAGGCAGCAAAAATGGCACAAGACAGATTTGAAAATAAGCAAATGTGAAGAATTGTTAACCTTTTTTATATTTTTGTTTTTAAAATTAAAAATATATCCTTCGAATACTCATAACTAGATACTTTCTCGAAAATGAGCATCTTCACCAATTTAGGCTTGATGTTAGAGGGTAGTGTACCCTTCAAGTAATACCTTCTTAGATATGAGTCTCTTCGCCTATTTAGGCTTGAAATTATAGGGTTGTGTATTTTGCAAGTACTCTTAACTGAGTACCTTCTCGAGTATGAGTCTCTTCGCTAATTTAGGCTTGAGGCTTGAGGGCTATGTACCCTCCGATTACTCTTAAGCAAGTACCTTCTTGGATATGAGCCTCTTTGCGAATTTTGGCTTGAAGCTTAAGGACTGTGTGCATCTATGAGTATTCTTAACCGAGTACCTTATCAGAAATGAGCCTCTTCGCTAGTTTTGGCTTGAGGCGGCTAGAATGCTATGTATAAAGGCCTTTTGCCGAGCTCCTATGGGTCAACGCTCGATCAGGACCCGAACCCATAAATATTTGTTTTTGTTGCCTTTGCGTCAGGTCGAATATTTACCACTCAAAGTATTGACAAAAAATCAGGTATGCCACTCAGATGGAGAAGTCAATTACGGTTTTAAGGCTATGATCAAGTGTCAACCAACCACACAAGGGAAAACTATCATTTGCATAATATTTAGTAGCATGACATAAGGGCAGTTACCTAGGAGATATAGGTTAGGGAGACAAAACGGAAAAGAATATAACACACTTTTGAATACTCTGGTTGTCGGGAATCTCTAGACAGTTTTATCGGAGGTCTCACATTACCGAAACAAAAATAAAATGATTTAAAAATTTAATTTAAAACAAAAAATATTAAAAAAATTAAAGACGTATATAAATTTTATGATTTATTAATTAGTCTTTTTAGAATTGTACCACTAAAGAAGTTTACTTATACGAAATAAAAAAATTAATGTATCCTAATAATATTTATGAAAAAAGTTATAAATAAATCATTTAAGTTTTATTTATTTTAAGATTAGATAAAATTAATTTTAAATTATTAAATATAAATATAACATGTGTCTAAATTAACATCAATCATATATTTGCATTAAAATACATATTTTGTATTGAAAAAATACTAGAATTAAAATATCAAAAAAAAAGAAAAATACTATAAGTAAATTAATAAAAAATATATTAATCAAAGACAAATGCTATAATTAATTTTCCAATCGTAGGAACGAAACGGAGGCTTAATCAAGTCATGGACGTTGAGTAATTAATGTATGATAGAAGTTGAATTTCCCGCTATAATCCCCGTCGGCGTAATAAGCTAACTGCGTAGCCCTGTGACCTGTCCATCCAATCATAAACCGACGCTCCTATAAGTAATTCTGGCGCGGGAAGCAAAATTTGCTGAAAATTGAAACCAGGCAACAATGGAAGACGACGGTGGAGAGAGTTCGAGCTTCGTGGTCGGTATCATCGAAAACAGAGCGAAAGAGGTTTCGAGCTTCGATTCACATCCTTTCCATTTTCCACACAATAAAGGAAAATTCAATTGCACGTTTTCCTTTTTTCTTCAGTTGCTTTTTCTCTTCTAATTTCGCTTCAGTTTTCTGTTCGATCTTGCAAGCTATCAAGGCATTTCTCTAAGTCGCTTATTGTTTCGTTTTCAATTATTTATATTTCTCGTTGTTGATTGCTCGAAACTCGCATAATTATCAGGATTATACTGTTTTAATTGTTCTTAATAATCTATACGCGGTAGGAGTTTCAATCAAGCGTTAGAAACACAAGTATAGATTTGATTTTCAAATTGCAATGCCACTGAGTGCAGCATAGGAGCTGGAAAAATTAGTTTCATATCCACGTATTTACTTGTTTCGTGAAGGAGAGGTGTATACGGAGGTTAGTTTTAATTGTGTCAAAATGTGTAAATTAAGTTTATATATTCTGATATTGTTTAATTTTCTATCCCTAATTCTTACCGATTGTTTTGGTCTATCTGTAAACAGCCAAGATTACACACTCCATTTGGTGTTCAATTTTTTTGTAACTAAAGCTAAACGCCATTTTAATTATTCTATCGTGAAGCTAACTCAAAGAATCACTATTTTTGCCACTAATGGTGCATATTTAATGTTTTCCCCAATTTTTTGGACCTTCAGCCATTTATTCCGTGATACTTATATCCAGTTGTTTTTACCAGGTTTGTACTTTAATCTGCCAATCAATCACTTACTCCATGCAGTTCTTTCCCCTATTATAATCTTCTAATATTTTTAACATCTCAAAAAAATTTGAATTGCACATGGTATTTGATTTTGGAAAAAGACATCTAATGCATCTGTTATTAACATGATCCTAAACTTGAAACAAGTCAGATTGTAAACTCTACTTTAAAAATTTGTCTTAAATTAATTTATGACCATTATGAAGGAACTTTTGGTTGTAAGGATTTTTGTAGTGTGCTGAGGAATATCATAGATGTTGAAAAAGAATTAAAGAAGGGTGCTTTATGTTGTATTGTGTTGGTTATCACTTATCATAAAAAAGAACGGGGATGCACCAGTTGAAGTTCCCTTGTTTTATATTTTTGTAAGGGGTAAAGAATGGATTAAAACAATTTTGAGAGAGTTCAAATGCATTTTTTTAATGATCGCTTCTAAAATATTAAGGAATGGGTTTCAGACAAATAAATGAAATTTATAATGCCTAACTGGAGTCAAATCAATCTATTATCTAACAGGTTGGATTAGCTGCTTTTGATTTGAGGTCAGCTTCACTGCATCTTTCTCAATATATTGAAACTAGCAGTTCATATCAAAACACAAAGACGCTACTGCATTTCTATGATCCCATTGTGATCATTATTCCTCCAAACAAGTTAGCATCCAATTCCACGGCTGCAGTTACAGAATTGGTTGATAGATTTTATGGTTCAGTCAAGAAGGTAATATCACCATCTCTCTTTGTCCTTACATCCTTTCCCATATGCTTTAAATGAAAAACTTTTGTGCATGATGTCTGTCTGCAAAGTTCATTTTACTTGGAGTCCTTATTTATGCAGGTAGTGCTAGCCCGTGGTTGTTTTGATGACACAAAGGTTTCATTACATACCTTTCGTCTTTCAGTAGATTTCAGGATTTAGGAGTTGTAACAACTTTTCCCCCTCATACATGCACTGAAGTTTTGTGCTTTAGGGTGCTATCTTAATAAAAAACCTTGCGGCCAAGGAACCTTCAGCACTTGGTTTGGATACTTATTATAAGCAGTATTATCTCTGCATGGCGGCTGCTGCTGCCACTTTAAAGTGGTATTTCCACTACTCAAATAGTCATAAAAATTATATTGAATGTTGAACTTGATTTATTGCTGTACAGTATTAGATTCAATTAATAGTCGATTGTATCTCTTTGATTATCACTCAACAACAAGGAGAAATAAATTCTTCTCTAACGCTTTCTATGGTATTGTTCTTTAAGGTATTAATATTATGATATAAACATGTCTCTTTTGTGATAATGTGAAGTAATTCTCAACTCTTAATAGTATAGGACACATCCAGCTTTTATTATGTAAGTACTTTTTGGCTGGTACCTCCCAAGTTGTAAAAACAGAATAATGTTGTTTGAAGAAGGAAGGTTACATAGCATTTTCTGTTTTGACTTATGTTTAGTCCTAGATATTTCCTTTGCATTTTCTCCCCATCTTCAAACTGTTTCCACAGACTAACATATCAAAGTTACATTATAGTATATCAATTACATCCAAAATTAATAAATGAATATCTCTCCTTTCAACTACAATGTTGTCCTTTTCATGTGTGTATACATGTATGATTGTTTGATAATTGATATTAGGATATTTTCCAAGACATACAGATGCTAACATTGAACCTGAGCCTTCAGAAACTTCGAGTCCTAGAAAGGCATAGGGACCATACAAAAATTAGATGTGTAATAAGTGTATGTTTGGAATGAAGCCAACGCAGGGAGTGGCAGGGAATGAAATGGTAAAACTCATAACAAGTGTGTTTGGGAGTTATTTCAGAGAATGGAGGGACTCTCAATTCCTCCCCTGCCACTCAAAGCCCCAAATTTCTGTCCCTTAAAAAGGAATGACATGACCTTTCATCATTAAACTCATTGAACAATCAAACACTGGAGTGGCGTGTTCTATTCCATTCCATTCTATTATGAGCCACTCTCTTCCATCTTCTTTGAAACGCTCAAACATACCCTAAGGTACCTTAGTTATAATACACTAAGACAGGGAATTTCTTGAAACCTAAAAGGTGTTATCAATACTGCTGTCCCATTATTGTAAGTGAGGCAGTTGGATACAACTCAGATATCTCCTAGGAAAGGAATATATTCCTATTTTGATAACAACACTTGTATAGAAAATTTACATAAAGAAGGAATAACCTATGTGTCAACACATGTTCTTGTTGATACTGAGAAAATGCCAAAAAGTTCTGCATAAACTGAGGGTTGAGGCATGCGTAGCTAGTTTTGTTAAGTGTTATGTTAGAATAAAATAATTGATATGTTACAATATGCTGGTATTGAGAAATTGAAATCCATATATTAAAACTATTCTGAATCTATTCGTGAATTTTTCATAACTTAAATAGTTGATATGGTTGCCACGGGTTTTATAATGTAAAAAACATCAGAAGTTCAGAACACTCAAACTCAAACAATCTTTAGACTGCCAGTGGACTGGAATGGCACATACTCAGCAACTGGCTTTATTTGGGAAAGAAATATACAATTGACTGTCAAAATATAAGTTCATAACTCTACGTATGGAACTATAATAAGAATATATGATCTACATATAATGAAGTGTTTAAACTTTATTCAAGACAATGTCTAATTGTGAATCGAACTATCATAAGTCTTAAGTTCACTTAGGGCCTAAGTGAAAACATACATTTATGGCAAATCCCTTACTAGATATTAATTTAACATGATAACATTGCGTACTATATTGAATTATCAGGGATTCTGATTTCTGAACTTTGACTACGACTGTGACTACACACACACACATCTTCTTGTGTTCTTATTGTGCTAGAGGAGGAAATTTAGCGCTTAAATGTTTATGCTCTGCACATTTTCGCTTTGCAAGTTTTTATTGCACCATATCCTTCTTATATTAGATTTCTTTTAGGTTATGAAGACTAACATGTGTGATGTGTGTGTGTGTGTATACTTTTTTCGCGAGTGCTTACATGTATATATGTATATTTAATCCATGTTTTTTGTACTGTTTGATTGCCTGCAAATAAGTTTTGACTGTGCTTGCACAGGATGGAAGCAGAAAAAGGGGTGGTTGTTACCAATCACTCATTGTTGGTATGTGTTCTGTTAGGCACAATTGTTCCTGAATTGATTTTTTTAAAGTTTAATTAATAAAATACTAATTTTAAATCCATATTGTTTTGCTTATCTTATCACTGGCATTCACTGTACCTTAATGAAAATAAGGTTGCATATACAAGAATGCTACCTACACAACTTTTGTATTTACTACTTTTCACAATTATACAAGTGGCTTCATTTGAGCTTAAGTGAAGCCCAGCAACCATTTGTGAAATTTTGCTAATTTGTGAGTGCAAGGATTGTGCGTATTTTCACACATTTGCACATCTAATTAGAGGTATTGACATGCAAATTCAGTTTTAAAATAGTAAAACAAGTCATCTCTTTTTTGGGTGTATGAGATTAATTTGGCTCAAACATATTGCTATACTAGAAAAAGCCATGATGCATTATATCTTTTCCTAATGGGTTAAACTGATATGAAAGGTATAAAAGAAGTTCATTTTTTTCCTTGGGTAAATAAATTTCAAATTGAAAAAGGATTTAAGAATCTACCATTTGTTTGATTCATTATGCAAATTAATAAGCTTTAAACAATGTTCACATAGTAGAATCCTCAGTTGCATAGTTATCAGAATCTTACGATTTACGATTCGAATCTTATGATTTGATACAATTCGGCTATCTACTGATTTGTATCTTACAATACATGAATGAATCTGTGCAATTTCGTATCATCGATACAATTCACATGATTCAATGATTCATCATTTTTTTCTTTCAACAATTCTCATGAAAAAATTGAAAAGACATATAAGCTTAAATTGTTAAATGAAAAGGAATTGAAAAACACTTCTGAACTTATCCTATTTAATTATTCCACTACTTTATTTGTCATTCACTCATCCAATGCATGTACTCTAATTAGCTATTTAATTGCTTCCTTTCCATTTTTCTAAAATAAAGGCTACACAAACTCAAATATAACTAATAATTTTGTTTTGTAAGACTTTTTGCTTAAGTTGTTTTATCTATTTCTAGTTCAATTTTTTTACATTGAATACTATATATCATCTATATGATATATTTGAAGTAAAATTTTGTTGCATCTGAGATTCGATACAATTTATGTTTCACGATTCAAAAATTATCCCAACAATTCACAATTCGAATCTCGATTTGATAACCTTGGTCCCTTTGTCATGTATTTTAAATTTAAATTTTCCATTACAATGCTTCGAAGATATTTAGTTTTCGTGCACATTCATTCCTTATGATATTTTTACACACTTGAAGCCCTGCCACAAGATTTTGCGTCATAAACTTCTAAGCATTATCTGCCATTATTGTTCTTTAGGACAGTGGTCAATGTCTGAACTCCTATACTTTAAGTCTTTAGCTGCAATGCAAAACTCCCATATCTATTTTTATATAAATTTTAATCAACACTTAGTGAATGGAGAACTGTTTTCTCCCCTTTTGTGTGCCTTTCACTATTTCAGGTCACCTTTAATGGATCCTTTGATCACATGAATATTGATGCAACCAGGTGAGCTTGCTTGATTTTTTGTGCTAATAGCTGTCCTTTACTAATGATGCATTAGAATTTAGATTCATAGATAGAAATCACAACCTTATGGAGAAAGAAAAAATAAATAAAAAAATAGGAGTCTGGGTGGTGGGTGAAAACAAATTGCATGGCTTTCCCTAAAAATGGACCAATTTAAAACTTTACTGGCCTGTTATGAAATATCTTGGTCTTGTAGATCTTATATCTTTAATAGAGTAAATCCTCAATTTAATTCCTTAAAAATATAATTTCTTATTTTAAAGAATTACTATGAAGTCCTTAAAATATACATTTTGTGGTTTAAATTAGTCATTCTTAAGAAATACTTTGCGCTACAAAATGCATATTTTAATAACTCACCATCATTCTTAACTTAAGAAATACTTTAAGTAAATAAATGCAAATTTTAACAACTCATCATTAATTTCCATCTTTTATGCTATATTTTTTTTGTTGATTTGGCGATTTAATACATGTTCGGTTTTACTATTGAAAAGTCTCAAATCATAATAGTTTCACTGTCATTGTTATGATTTTTATGTTGTCAATCAATTAGAAATCAAACTAATTAGGAATCAACCTAGATATGACTTTTAAAATAATTATTACAAAAAACAATAAGCTGACCATACATGGCAATCTATGACTGAATGACTTTTAAAGTAATTATTACAACAATCCAAAATCTTTTTTCCCTATGACCTGGTTTCCTGTTAAAGACACAGACAGTTCATAACACTCTTCCTTTTTAATATTTATTTTAGATAAATTTTCTAAAAAATTGCAAAACATATTTGATTATTAATAATAATTCGGAAGTGTTCATTGTTGTGTTTGACTTTCTAATACAGTATGAACACAATCTTGTCAATTAATAGAAGAGATTATATGATGAAATTGAAAAAGGAAGTATAGAAAAGAAACTCTAAGTACAAGGTAAGCACATTAAATGTGAATTATAGTTTAATCTACAAATACGTCCCCAAATCACTATAACTTTCTACATTTTTGGAAAACCAATGTATGTAAGAAAAATGCTCACATTATATTCTTTGAACGTTCTAAAATTCCTGTACAGACCCTAAATACAATCTGTACAAGAATAATTTAGGGAAAATTTTCACATTTACAGACCATAAATACAGATTTTTTAACATTCCTAAAACTGTAAACTGAATTTTAGGAATCCTAATAATAGACAATAATTACATTGAATGTATATGTTTTCTGTTTCTAAACAACAGATAAAATCCTAATAAGATACTGCAGCTTAATGGGCCTGGGTTAATTTCGTACTACCCTAATTAGAGTTGCCTTTTGTCCTGTACTAACATTTATTATAAAGTGAAATACATGTGGGATACAATAAATAGAAAATGAGACCTACTAAATAGAAAGTGGGACCTTCATGAATCATACCCAATAAAGAGTGTGCTAAAAAAAGTATGATGCTATTATTTTTCTTTACAATTAGTCTAGGCAGATGAAATTAATATTAAAACCTGTCTATAATTGGCTGATTAAGGTAAATATTTAAATAAAATATTTTCTTTAAGCAGACGAGCATAGTTAATGATTAAAAAGCAAGACTTCATGGTAACTGATAGGACTGATAGCCACTTTTTAATGAAAAAAGGATTTATTTTTATAAAATATTCTTTTAGTAGTAAAATTTGGATATAAACTCCAATTTACTTTTCCGTGTTATCTGTTTAGTCTCTGCTAATGGATTTCATGGTTAAAATTTAATGACAGCGTCCAAAATTTGGAAATTATTGAGCCATTTCATTCTACCCTACTGGGAACAAGCAACAAAAAGAGAAGTCTGTTTCACATGCTCAAGACAACTAAAACTATTGGAGGGTATGTGATGATTCACACAAGTTTCTTGATGCAGATTAATTGTTTGACATTGTATTTGTTTCCTCCAGGACTAGACTACTTCGTGCCAATCTGTTGCAGCCTCTAAAAGACATTGAGACAATCAATGCTCGTCTCGATTGCCTAGTCAGTGTCCATGATATTGATTCAAGTTTCTATTTTGTGCTATGCCATATGCTCCTTATTAGTTCAGATGTAGTTGTGTTCCTTTATTTTCTAGCCTTCCAATTCTCTTTATATTTTCCACCATTTTTACAAGTCCATCCTAATTATAGATTTCAGTCCAGATGTTATTCTTCTTTAACCTTCAGTGCTCTAGTCTGAAACTTACTTAGGTGTTTATATGTACTGTCCTTTCACTCATATTTGTATTCTGATTTTAATTTTTAAGCTTGAAAGCCGCCTGACGGAGATTCTAACTGAATTCCTTTGTATTTATTATTTATAACATGTTATCTAGTATTTCATTTTAGGATGAATTGATGAGCAACGAACAACTATTTTTTGGCCTCTGTCAGGTTTTGCGTAAATTTCCAAAAGAGACTGGTAATTAAGAGCAGTAGTTGAACAGATATCAGTTTTTAAGAAGTTTATACATCTTTAGTAGTAATACAGAACTGTATGGTTTCAGATAGAGTATTATGTCACTTCTGCTTTAAGCCAAAGAAAGTTACAACCGAGGCCTTGGCAGTTGATCGGGCCAAAAAGAGTCAAGTGCTAGTATCTAGTGTAATCCTCCTTAAGACTGCTTTGGATGCCCTTCCTTTACTATCTAAGGTGCCTCTCTCTCTCTCTCTCTCTCTCTCACACACACACACACATACACACGCACAAATCAGGCAGGTATTCCTGAAGTAATCAAATAAAGAAAAGAGGTAACAGATGATCCTTTCTTCTGCTAAAATTATCAGGTGCTTAAGGATGGGAAAAGTTTCCTTCTTTCAAATATCTACAAGTCAGTTTGTGAAAATGAGAAATATGATCTTATTAGGAAAAGGTATGCTAAGGTTTTCTTCTGCATATGAGTATATGCAACTGTTACATGCTAGATGATGAATATGTTGTATGTAAATCCATTTATTACTTGAATTTGTATAATGCTCAAGCTATAATGATGAAAACAAATTGAACAGAATATTCAGAGTAAAATATTATGTAATCAAGTAATCAACAAAAACAATTATTTGTTTCCCATATTGCAAAGGCAATGACAAAGTTTATATTAACCTAAATTTGCTTCCTCTGTGATATAGTTTTTGACTATTACAAATCGCTCCATCCTAATTCATTGTACGTACACATGACACAATTGGTCAATTCTTACCCATAGAATAAAAAAATATCTGTTTTCTACCCATTGCTTTTGAATCAAGGATATTTGATAATAAGCTTTATGCTCTAGATGGTCACATCCCATTAGCAATGTAAAATATTTGCTGAGGAATATACTAATTGATTAAAAAAAAAAATCTTATATGTTGTATACTTGTAGTTACATTTAATTCCAATCAAGACAATAGGACCAATCGAGTCATGTCTTTTGGAGTTATTTTTTGTTACAGGATAGGGGAGGTTATTGATGAAGATGTACTTCATGCACGCGTTCCTTTTGTTGCTTGCACTCAGCAATGCTTTGCTGTTAAGGCTGGGATTGATGGCCTCTTGGATATTTCACGAAGATCATTTTGTGAAACCAGTGAAGGTTTTATAATATGCTTGCTTCAGTTTTCTTTCCTGTCAACAGTGTAATCTTTCTTGGAATGCAGCATACCATATCTGTTTTCTCAAAGCATTTGGTGTTACTTTCACAGCCATTCACAATCTTGCAAACAACTATCGAGAGGATTTCAAGTTGCCCAATTTAAAGCTTACCTTTAAAAACAGGCAGGGATTCCACTTTGTTATACCACAGAAGAATATTCAAGGAAAGCTTCCAAGCAAGTTCATTCAGGTTAGAGATTGGATTATTGTTGCTATATTTTTAAGAATATCCTTTTAAAAGTTCTGTTTGCCTGAACCTACTGTTCTTTTGGCTTATATTAGGTTGTAAAACATGGGAATAACATTCATTGCTCAACTTTGGAACTAGCATCTGTGAGTAGTTTGATCATTTGGATTTCATGAAATATTAATTCTATTCAACTTAAAATATGGGTGACAGATAAAATTGTATACATGAACAGAAATTGACAAATTGTACTTGTTGACATTTGACAATATATTTGTAAGAGTTTTACATATGTAAAGGCTTGACTGTGCGTGCATTAAGTTTGATGAGATCATGGTCAAGCTAACTCCATTACACCAAGAAGAAAATAATTACTCTAATCAGGAATGGATTCTCTCATGTGAGATCTTCTCATGACGAGATCATGTGAAAAGTGTGTTTATCTCTCCCTTCATAAATATTAAACAGGTGGAGGCCTATCAAAATTTGTGAATGTTTATGAAGAGAGAGGTATTCACAAGTTTTTCACATGACAAAATCATGTAAAAATTTTACACAAGCGAATCCATTCCCCCTCTGTTCCATCTGCCTCCTACTAGTTTATGGAGATTTTTTTATTATGTAAGATGGTTCAAATGCTAAGGACACTTGTAAATTGTCACATTGATTAGGCATTTTGGCTTTTCATTGGTGAAATTATCTTCCTTCTTTTTTGGTTGGCCAAAAATACATTTTGATTCTCAAACTGAAAAACATTATTCAAGTTTCTGACTTAAATATGACGCATAAAATGCAGTTGCATTTGTTTGATATGTTACTACACTATAAGATTTACTTTCTTCAGAAGCTTGTTTAGACTCTTGAAAAGTCTCCATTTTTCTTTTATTTTAATGAAATTTTCAGTTGAATGCTAGGAATAAATCTGCAGCCACAGAATGCTATACAAGAACAGAGGTTTGTCTGGAAGGTAGTACTTGACGCACTGCCATTGGCCTGTACAAACTTTCACAGGCTTGGCATGTTTGCTCTGTTTATTTGTGCATGAATTACACAAATCTTGTTGACTTTGGCAAGTGACAAGAAAGGACACTACTGAAAGATTACTTTATTAGTTGGAAAATTCTGGTTGTTGCATTGCATGTCAGCAACAAACTTCTCTTAAAATAATCTATATTTATTCATGTGATTTAGACAGGAAATATCATGTAGGTTCTTGTGAGAAGAAACACGAGACTCAAGTTATCAAAATCAGAGTCATATCATATAACTAATGCATGTCTCGGTTAACATGATCCAAGCAGTCTTTTAATTTATTTGTTTGTGATAGAAACTGATTCAGATTAAGAACACAAAGAATGTACTGTTATTGATGAACAGAAGGAATGCACAAATTCCCTGGATATTCGAGAGATCCAGGACTCTCCCCAACAATACTAACTCTCAAATTGACTAACTCCTTCTCAACCTCTTCCTATTTATAGGCAACATGCCTTATTTCTTTAACAAACTAACCTAATCAATTAACTAATGTAACTAACTAAGGCCCTCAACTAACAGACCTATCAATACTCCCCCCTAAACATTCACCTTGTCCTGAAGGTGAACAGTATGTAGTAACAGAAAAATAAAGTTCCGCCAGGGTCCCATTGCATGAAACATAATGATGTAATGTTCAATTCACGAAAATCCTCTTCTACACCATTAACAGTAGCAAAGTTGGCAGGTGCTAAAGGCTGGGATGGATTGCATGATGGAACTAACTTCATTTCAGAATTTACCAGCTGTTCACTTGATTGAAGCATGGTGACTAAGCCAATTCCACCTTGCAGTCCAAGAACAGCTTCCAATCCTCTCGGGTCAAACACAAACATAGGAATGCATTTGTTCTCCTCTAGTGCTCTATTTTCGGCAATATTTTTGGCTGTGAAACAAAGTGTCAATGCCTCTCCTACTGGACTTTGATCCCATGGCTCTCTTAAGAATTGCACTCAGGCAAGTGGTAACTGATGATGATTCACTCCCTTCTGTTGGGCCTGACCCATTAAATCGTTAAAAAAATTCAGCCCATTCCATTTTCTCTCTTCTTTAATGTCTAAAATCCATTTCTTTGCCTGATCTTTCCTCCCTCCCATCCACAAGCAAACTTCTCTGATTTTTCCCATGGCTGCCATGCAAAGATCCATGCTCCTTGGACGACTTCATCTCTCTGTTCTATGCTGCACCAATTTGCACCTCCTTGTCAGCCACCATAAAAAGATAACAGTCTGGTGGTTCTTGTGAATCTGATGGTGGATTGATGGTACTACCCAAAACCTACTTTGTTGTCATCTGCTGAGTCTTTGGCTCTCCCCTCATGTCAAACATAGGGCTTCCCTCAATTTTTGCCTCCTCTTTGCAACCCAAAAATAGTCCCATTTGTGTGTCATCTCTGCCACTGTGATTCTTGATCTCAAGAACTTCATTTTTGCTTCTGTTTTTTTTATTCTTTATACAGAATGTTGTTAGGTTGCTTTTGTTGGGTTTCTCCCAATTTTTGTAGCTTTCTTGTATTCATTTCTTGCCCTTGATCTGCTAGTTCTGTTCTCTCAAAATCTTCATCTTCTATTATGTTTTCTTTCTGCCTTTCATCCTCAACTTCTGCCCTCCCCTCCATTGGTTCTTGGCTTTCCTCTTGAAGTTCTTCTCTGCATTTGTTTTCTTGCTCCCCAGTTTCTGAATCTTGAAGACAAAGCCAAGCTTCAGGTTGGAATTTCTCGAGCACTGCCTTCTGAAAAGTCCACCAGGCTGCATTCTGCTTGTTCTCCTTGCAAGAAACCCACCATTTGAGAGCCTCTCCTTCCAATGCCCACATAACCCACAATAGTTTCATATCTTCAGGAACTCGATTGGCCTCAAAATACTACTCTACCTTGATCAGCCACCAATAGGCCTCCCTTCCATCAAATCTTGGAATCAATTTTTGAGACATTTTCACAACAACTTACCCCACTGCTCCAAGATTGGAGCTCTCTGATACCAGTTGAAAGAAACTGGTTCAGATTAAGAACACAAAGAATGTACTGTTATTGATGAACAGAAGGAATGCACAAAATCCCTAGATATTCGAGAGATCCAAGACTCTCCCCCACAATACTAACTCTCTAATTGACTAACTCCTCTTCTCAACCCCTTCCTATTTATAGACAACATGCCTTACTTATTTAACAAACTAACCTAATTAACTAACTAATGTAATTAACTAAGGCCCTCAACTAACAGACCTATCAGTTTGACTCGTTACTTTCCTGGAAAGGAAAAGGACTATATTATGGATTTAGGCATTTAGCTCTAGTATTTGCTATCAGGATTTTAAAAAGAGAATGGACATATACCTAGTCCTATCATATAACTAATCCATGTCTCAATTAACGTGATCTAAATAGTCTCATATTTGTTTAACTAGTTATTTTCCTGAAAACTATTATATTATGGATTTAGCTCTAGTGTTTGCTATACGTATTTTAAAAAGAGAATCAACATAATTTAAAGGAATATTGGTTATGTGAACTGGAAATGTTTCCAATCAAAAACATTTGCAAGAGAAAAATACTAAAATTCAATCCCCCTTTTTTCTTTTCTTCTCTACATTCCCTTTTTTACTTACTTTTTTTTTCATCATCTGTGAGCTAAATATATTTCGACATCTATGTATTTATTTGGTAAAATTACAGTAGGATGAGTTATCACGATGTTTTGTTAGCATTATCTTAAAGTAACTTTCAATTGCACTACTTAATGCAAACTTACATGATTAAATTGATCTAGTTTAGCATGTAAGTATTGTTACTCAATTGGATTTTACCTTTAATAAATGTTAATAATTTTAAAATTAATTATAACAAATTGATATCTAGATAAAGATCCTATCTATTCAGTTCCTTGGACTTGCACTCTCATATTTTCAGGTTTTGCATTTATATCTATTGTAATAGAAAAAAATTACAGAACTTATGGATGAGATTCGTGAGAATGTCTCTGTGTTGACACTGCTTGCTGAGGTCTTGTGCTTGTTGGATATGATTGTAAATTCATTTGCTCATATGATATCAACTAAGCCTGTTGATCGATATACAAGACCAGAATTTACAGGTAAGAGAATTGATAATTTCTATAAAAATTTTGTGCATCAATGAAGAAATTTCTTTATTGATATTTTGTTTTATTTGATAGAGAATGGGCCAATGGCAATTGATTCTGGTAGACACCCAATCCTGGAGAACATACACAATGACTTTGTTGTATGTAATGAGTATATCCAATAGTCATTATAACTTAACCCCCACAGGGCCACACTTTTCTCACCTAGAAGGATTCTGCACTTTTTTTTGTTAGTAATTAATCTTTTGCATTGCAGGCCAATAATATATTTCTGTCTGAAGCCTCAAATATGGTGATTGTGATGGGCCCCAATATGTAAGGAATTTCTGTTACATGTCTAAGGTGTACTGTTATATAAAGGAAGATTGGGGAAAGTAAAATTCCTTATGTGATTAGCTAGCCTAGAAAATGACCTATTCATGAATCATGACCAAATGCTTCTAGCAAGAATAAGGAGACATTTATGGACATAGTAGTGATGTGCAAATGTAAATCTCGCAATGATTAGCCAAAAGCAAAAAGGATTCAAAACGATTTTACTTAATGCCTCAGATATGAGCTTGTAACTTTGAAAAATCCAATGAACTATAAAAGCTAAACTAGACTTATGTGACAAAAACATGTCTGCTGCATTTTCCTTCAAACAATGCCGTTAGTAGCTGGGATCAGTATTATAATTATTATGTCTTTTTCACACAGTTTAGAGGTGAATTATTTATTAACTACAGCAAAGTTTACTTTCTTTTTGGATGGATATCTGTTTACATGAAGAATATCAAACTTTGAGATATATTTTCTATATTCCTTTCCCCCAGGAGTGGAAAGAGTACTTACCTTCAACAAGTGTGTCTCATAGTTATTCTTGCTCAAGTTGGGTGTTATGTTCCTGCTCGCTTCTCAACTCTGAGGGCAGTTGATCGTATGTTTACAAGGATGGGTGCAGTTAATAATCTTGAATCCAACTCTAGCACGGTACAATTTCTAAACACTTGTGTTGTGAGGCTATTTGATCCTGATCATGTGGTTGAGAATTATAGATGAAGTTATCTGGATGTGTAGTTCATGACGGAGATGAAAGAAACAGCTTTTATCATGCAGAATGTCTCACGAAGGTAATGCTGCACCTTTTGATCTTCACTCTAGGTACACACGACAGTTTTTTTTTTTTTTTCTATAAATATTTTGTTGGATGCAGGAGTCTGATTGTTATGGATGAACTTGGGAGGGCTACTTCGTCGTCTGATGGATTTGCAATTGCGTGGAGTTGCTGCGAGCATCTTTTGTCACTTAAAGCGTAATTGTTTCTTGATTTTCAATTATCAGTAAGCATTTATAGCAACTTTAGTTTCATGGATCTCGGATAACTAATAAATTGAAAGTCTTATGTAGCTCTTCAAATTCCTATTAATTAAGTGGAAAATAAATTTCCTTTACTATGATTTGGTGTTGAATTGTTTAGTGTAGGAAAACTGGTAGAGTTTTCATCAACCATCAAAGGAACATATTGTTGTTATTGATCTTTCTCTCTCCTGAGCCATATTTTTAATCCTTCTTCAGGTATACCATATTTGCCACTCATATGGAGAACATATCGGAATTAGCAACAATCTATCCCAACGTGAAAATTCTTCACTTTCATGTCGACTTAAAAAACAACCATTTGGACTTCAAGGTGGTGTCTCTACATAATTTTTCTTGTGCTGGGATGACTATCTGCGAGCTGAAATTCTGCTTTATTTAGTTTCAACTTAAGGAAGGATCAAAACGTATTCCCCATTATGGCCTTCTCTTAGCAGAAGTGGCAGGATTACCAAGTTCGGTTATTGAGACTGCCAGAATGATCACATCTAGGATTTCAGAAAAGGTGTCCACAAAACTTATCAACTCTAGGGTGTTAATTTTAATTTTTGTTCATCTTAACTCTCAATACTGAGAAGATAATCAAAGCTTGATTGCTAAAACTAGAAATACTCTAGGTGGAAATTTCAAATCTCAGTCCATTGATTTGATATGCAGAGAATCAAAATACTTAGAATTTGAAGGGTTTTGATTTTTGAATAGTTCTTTAGTGCATTTATATGGAAATTCATACATAAATGCATGCAAATATTTCGTCAACCACACCATAAAAAGCCATTCCTAAGTAACGCGCCAATTCTAGTTCATTAGGAACAGTTGCCTGAACAGGGTGATTAGCACTGAAATTTTGATAAGCTGTCAACAGTAAGACTGCCGTCTATACATATATGTCTAAATTGCCCCATATTGTAAAATCCATCTCAGGACGTTAGTGTAGTTTGACGCGTATTATTCATATCCATTGATATTAATATATTGTGTTAATAGTAGACAAACTGTCAAGTGTCAAACACAAACCAGTACTAACATCTTACGTGGACTTGCTGGTGTCATTAGGAAGTGAAGAGAATGGAAGTTAACTGTTTGCAGCATTATCCCATCCAGAGGGCATATCATGTTGCACAGCGCTTGCTATGCCTGAAATATAGCAATAAAGATGAGGATACGATTCGGCAAGCTCTGCGTAATCTTAAGGAAAGCTGCATCAAGCAAAAGCTTTGAAGTTGACATAGACACGAGACGACCATTCTGAATAAATTTGCATTTTTTTTTTTTGTTTTGTTTTGCTTATGCATCTAACATTAGGTGAAAATAATTTGGAAAGTGTAACAAATTGTATCACTATTAACGGTACTAGTTGAAAAATGAGCACTCTGCCTTATCTATATTTTTTTAATTCTTAGAGTTAGATTTAGTTGGATATATTGTTGAGCTTTTTTAATTAAAAATTAACGATGGTTACAGAATGTACAGAAACTGTAATGATTGAGAAATTGTTTTAAAGTACTGTGATTAAAGGGTGATTTTCAGAATCAGTTAAAAGACAAAAATCTAAAATATATGTACACCAAACATGGATATCCCATGAAGATATCATTACTCTATGTATATATATATATATATATAAAGATCTACCAATTCAATTGCATAGCTTATTTTCTCTTAGATTAAACTAAATGAAACAGTTTCAAGGGGTTCAAATGATTATTCAAAAGAATTTAATTGAAATACATTTAACAATCATGAACTTCTATATAATTATAAATTATTGACTTTTATAACATTTATTTTAAAAATTATATCTAAAAAATTTACATAGTATATCCACATTAAGCTATTAATAATAAAATATTGAACTAAATTTAATTATAAAAACATTTTAATTAATAAAAACCAGTAATATTGATTGATATGAGACCTTAATTTAAAACGAGTAATTTAATCAAATTGACAGTGTTGAAACAAGGCTAACAAAACTTCGACCTCATAAGAAAAAATTGTAAAGGTACCACGTAAAATGGCAGGCACATCTCCCCAATTCGCAGAGGTAGATAACTAATATCGACAATAAACTTTCAATTTAACAATAGAAAAACTCATCAATTTATGGTAAAAGATATGATTGAAGCGTTCAAAACTCAAATTTCAAAGTCAAACCACCAAATGCTATGTCCTCAAAATAATATTCAGAAAATGAAGCAAAAATAACAGCAGAAATATTAGCGGTAACGGCGAAGGGACAGGGTGTTGTTTCTCTTCCAGGTTGCCCTGCGGGATGGACGTGCTTTGTGGTACAGATGTCCTCTGCCCCGTAAGCCCCTGTTGCTTTTCCCAGCAGAGGTGAGCCCACGCAGCTCCCTGTGCTTATGCACTGGATTGCAGAGCCAATTGATTCTGGGATCATTTCTAATAGCAGCATGAGCAACATCCACCAGAATTATCTCAAAGTATTTGTAAGTCGAGTCCTGAAACACAGTAGGATTTTACAAACCAACACATGATTCACAACCACATTTCAAATTTCAACAAAAGTAATACAATAAAATACCTCATTCACCCAGTAAGAATTGAGGACCCTAAGTCCACCCAGCTTCCGTCCAGCTCGCTCCTCAGCAACTGACCTCTTGCTCCTCTGAAATTTTAGTTGAGTAACACCCTGGTTTGTTGGCTTCCCATAAACAATACCTTTGGGAACTGGTCTTTTTCGGCCACCCCTCCGAACACGAACACGGTAAACCACATAACCCTGCAGTGTCATAATCACAATCAACACTGGACTGAAACAAACAAGGGAATGTGCAACAGCTCTACAAGGACAGACACATTTGGCACAATAATCCAATATTGTGAAATAAAACAATTAATGCATTTATCAAGGGGAATTATGTGAATTAAATATGTTTAACGAAATAATACAAGCAATGCATTATCCCCACGAGTCACACAGCATACAGTAATTGAAATACAATGCATACTAGTAAATTAGTCATCAGTAACAATAAAATTATGCAACAGAAAAAAACATAAATTGTTACCTGCTTGGCCTTATAACCCAAGCGACGAGCTTTGTCAGGACGGGTCGGCCTTGTCACACGAACAATGGAAGGTTGCTGCCTGTACTCCCAGCACCTCACCCGCTGCAAGAAGCGCATTACATCAGACTGCTTCTTGCGCCATAGCTCTGAAACATACTTGTAGGCACCTATTGCCAATCACACCAACAAAAAGAAACACATATTTTATCAATTATACTTCCAACACAGGTACCAGATAATTTTATAAGAATAAACAAAAGCAATATATCAAATTGTCCAGCCTCATGACTAAACATTCGCCTTTCCTTTACTAAGTTCGTGGAAATAGGTGCCAAAATGCCTATAAAAAGACCTGATTATATATCTGAATAATCATTTGATTTTAATTGACACTACTGAGTTGTTAGACCTAATTTGATGAGAAACCCCAAAATTGTACAGTATTTAATATCTGGTTGGTGCAAGTGAGATCACACCATAGGATTACACTACCAAAATCAATTATGAAATTTTGCCAAAACAACTCGCTTTCATTCCGAAAGACCAACTCTATTTAAAATCCCTTGGATCTAACTAACAGCTTCAAAAACCATATAGCATCAAAGCCAATGTGCTCTCAGATCGTACAAATCTAACTAAACAAGTAAAAATTATATATTCTGAAGACTAATAACATTTCCAGTCAGCAAAGCATACAAGAGACGTAAAACGAAAAAATAAAAATGTATAGATAAGAAGCAAAAGATATTTTACAAAATAAAAAGTCATGATTATGGAACAGGTAAAAGTGTCCATTGCAGAACTGAAGCCTTAATTCCGACCTGTAGCACCAGAAAGAAAAGAGGAAAAAGAATTTAAAAAATGGGGCACAGTAACAAAAAACTATGATGGTTCGATTTAGCGAATAGATGACGCTCTTTCTCTTATTTTAGCTTTTGCACTAAAACACTAAACCCTCTTGAGGAAACTCTAGGCAAAACAATGGAGGAAAGGTTAACTAATCGATGTATTAAACCAAATAATGCTTCGCATTCAGGCATCAGATCTAATCAAAACAAATACATTCACAAACGAAAACAAATCTTAAGCCGAATAGCAGATGAGATAGTAACGTTACCCATCACGCAGTCACCACAGTGGAAGGGTTCTACCTCACCCACGCCAACTGAGAGCTAGGGTTTCTGAATGAGTTGAAATATTTTATAGAGACACCTCTGCTGGTATGGGCCTCCCTGTTTCACATTGGGCTTCTTTCTTTACTTTTTTGGGCCGGGCCTGTGATACTGATTTTCTTAAACTGCGTGAGACATTTGGTTCAAAACTTCTTTTACTGTTGACCGACAAAAAGCCCTTTTCTTCCCTTGGAAAATAAAGGTTAGTATTTTTCTCCTTTTTTTGTTAGTTACGAAAATGATTTATATTACCTACTATTTTATTTTAAGATAATAAATTAAAGTCACATATTTTATATATATTTTTCTACAATTGTAGTAATACGCAAACAACAAAGTCTTTTCCACTTCCTGTTGAGTATGTATTTATCAACTTTTACCACGGTGGATCAATCAGTAAACCTTTCTGAATATTTATAAAAATATCACCTTCTTTTTTTTGTATCTAATGATCTAAATATATGAATTATAATTTTATAAAAATATTTCTAGATTCTCTTAAAAATTTGTGTAAACGATAGAATCAGGTTTTTGTCTATGCAGAACAAAATACTCGTGCGTGTAAATTGTTTTTAGGTCGATTGTTATACCAATAAATAATATAAAAAGAAGCAAAAATGTATATCTGTTAGTGTCCAAACAAGATTTCATTAAAAAACCACTTAACCAAAAATAAGGCCTAATTTGTCTTAAGTTTATCTTAAGTTTATATATATTCAATGAAACAATATTTGTTCTATGTGGTAAAAAAATTATTTAAGTAAAGCGGTTATCATGAGCTTTTGTGCATATCAATCATATTAAGATCTTTGTTAATTACATAATTATTATTACTAAATACTAACAAATTAGTCAAGACGAGAATATAAAAGAAGAGAAAATAAGTTATGTACTAATCATGTAAAAGTAGTTTTACACTGTCATCGAATCACAAACCACTATATATGGTAAGTTTGTTGACTTTTATAATAAATATCTTAAAAGTTATATTAACGGTAATTTTTAATTGGTTGATAGTATAAAATTTTTTACACTGACAGTGTATGACCATTAAACTTATAAAAGAATGCTTTTATACTTCTTTATTAAAATAAAATGATTGAATATCTTAATAATTTGTGTTAACTAATAATTACGAAACTTATTTGAATAAATCAAGTGACGAGAAAATTAATAAATACATAATTATTATTACTAAATCCCCCAAAGTAAGATTCTTCAAAAAGAAACAAAAAAAAAAAAACTCGAGGTGAAGATATTATCACACAAATCATGTAAAAATATCTCATAAGATATTTTTTTAACAAAAAGCACATCCTCCATTTATATAAACCATTAAAAGCTAGATTGATTTTCTGTGGCAATAATCCTATACACGTGAAAAAAAACAAACTATAAATCAAAAGATTACTGGAGTTTTTGTTACATCCTTTTAAAAAATATTTTTTAATATTTGATCGGTCATTAAATATACTTTCATTTTGACTAACTATTACTGAATTCTTGATAAAATATATTAAATCAATATATAAATATTGTTAATATCTTCAAAAAAATGTTTAATATTTTTACTTAATAATTAGGAGAATTATTGAAAGATAGTAAAAGAAAAAAAAAAATCATTCTTAATGCAAGTTGGCACAAATGGTCAAACTCTCAGAGTTTTCGTAAACATAGGTTCAAATTTCATTAAACTATCCGTAACTGATTAAAGTTGTCTGTGGTTTATAAGACGTACTTGGATATGACCATTTTCTTTCAATATACTTTAAACCAATCAATTGCTCTTGATCCCATTGAATTGTACTGAAAATATGAAGCATTGTTATTTTTTCACGCAAGGATCTCTGAGACTTGGTCCATTAGAGAAGAGTAATTATACATTTTCTTATAATTTTTTTTATTAATCTTCCTACTTATCAGATAAAGAAATATTGAACTTTTTTTTATTTTTATACATTAAATGTATTTATTTTTTTATAAAATATTAAAAAGATTTACAAGAATATTTATAGAAGAATATAGTATATATCATGCTCAAGTAAAGAAACATGCTCCAAACTTTTTTTTGTTAGTTTTGATTTTTGGACACCCAAATAATACAAACACCATATTGACACCCTTTATTTCTCTATCTCTTTCTTTGTATCACATCACATTACCAATTATATCAATCATTTATCTATCTTCTCCTCCTATTTCTCTATGTTTGGAAAAGATGAAAAAGGAATGAAAGAAAATAAAGAAGAAAGAAAACACAGATAACGATATATATATATATATATATATATATATATATATATATATATATATATTATTGGAGAGAAAGTAGAAGGAAAAAAGTGAGAAAAGTTAACTTTTAGAAATAAAAATTTTAAAAAAAAATCCTTTCACTTTCTCATCAATTTAAATTTTAAACTTTTTTCTCCCCTACCTCATTTTCCTTCCTCTCAACCATACATAGGGTAAAGGTGTAGACTCCTCTTAGGTGTCCAAGTATTTTTTTCCTTTTTGTTGTTGTTGAACAAAGGGAAACAAGAAAAAGCTACACAAGAAACATCTGAAGAATGAGACCCTAGCAAAATCAACCATAAGGGTCAGTAACACAAACTAGGAAGAAAAATCCGTTAGCTTGCCTATACTTGTTAGCAAGGATACTATTCTTACTTGCTTCCAGAAGGTTAACCTCACCCTCTCAAGCCCTCTCTACTTCCATAATAAGTTGAATATACTAATTCTAGCTTGAAACTTATGGCCACAAATATTATTAAAGGTTGAGGCAAGATTAAAATTCTCATAATTAGATTGTATCCACACCATATGATCATCAACCTTGGCCATTAAAGGAGGGGTCATAGCTTGAATCTTATTAATAATACTGTTAGGGAGAATATAACTAATGGATTGGAGACAGACACCAATGACTATTGTCATTAGAAAACTGATCCAGTTATCTTCAAATTGATTTTTTAACAAATTTACCCAAACAAAAATTGATTTTGATTGTAATCGATTATTGAAATAGTCTAAATTTCATAGTTATTCATTCCAAACACACTTTTAGCTTCTGGTAAACATGCACCAAACCTAAACCAGAACATAGAGCACCCTTTAGAAGGTGAACATGGCCTTCTTGTTCAACTACCTAGGTGCATTTATCTTAATGGTGTATCTATGTTATCTAAGGAAAATTCACACCATGGGGTAAATTGGAGCTAATAAGAAGGTTAATAGTATAAAGGATAATGGTTTGAACAATTAATGTGTTCCCTTCAATTCCATTGACTTAATTAATGATTGTCCTGTATAAAAGGTATAAAATATAAAATATATTAAAAGAAGTTCTTTTAGTAGTCAAAAGTTAAGGCTCGAAAGTAATATATAAATTAGTAATTAAATACCAACTGGATTGAATTTAGTGAAAGAGTAAAAAGGACTAGTCTTTCATAAATCAAGTTTTATTTCTGTTAGGAAAGGTACTTATATTTGATGTCCAACGATGTCTCAAACGGGATTATTTCTAAAAAGAGATACTCACGGGGAAAAAATAGTAATTAAATTAATAAATTTTGAAAATAGTAATTAAACTGAACTCTATACATATAAATTTCAATTTTTGTTGGGAGGGGGGTTAGAGCCCCTCCCTTGCATACATATATTGTAAATTTACGTTAATAATATAATATATTATACTAGCATTGATAGATTTTACATATGCATACATATATATATATATATATATATATATATATATATATATATATAAATTTTTATACAAATAAAATTATCTGTTAATACAATATATTACATTGTTATTATAAATTTACAATATTTATAGGAATAGATTAATTTAATTCTGATTAAACACGTGTAATACTTTGGAGGTTAATTCAATGTTAAAGAGTACATGACTTTTTTAAGAGTATGTAACAGAAACAAGCTTTCTATTTCATGTATTTGTTGTTCCTTTATTTGTTTTTGTGCTTGATTTGTATGTAATCAATTTTTATTTAGATGAATATGTGGTTTCCATGGCAGATCTACATGTTTTTATCTTCAAGAAAAATGATTTTTTTGAGGAAAAAATCGATTTTGATTTAGTATAATGTGTTTACTTTGCGTGGAAAACCAATTCTAGAAAGCATTACAATCAATTTTCATTCCTACATAGCGTGAGAATCGATTCTCGTTGGCAAAAATCGATTTTCATTGTGTATACTGTCTTCCCATTGCGTTGAAAATCGATTTCATGATTGATTCTGGACAACATAATAATCAATTTTCATGCTTGGAAGCGTGAGAATCGATTCTCCTTTGTTAAAATCGGTTTTCCTAGCCTATGTTCCTACTGGAAAATCGATTTTGTACATACAAAATCGATTTTCTACACGTCAACTTTGTTGAACATATAGAAAATCAATTTAAGGTTCATAAAATTGATTTAGTTTCATGAAGCTGCTCCCCTATGTGCACAAAATCGATTTTAGTTTCATAAAATTGATTTTGATTAGTAAAAAATGTCACATGGTTATCCCAAAAATGGATTTTGGCTTTTATTTGAAATTAAAAAATTGATTTATTAGAGTGGACATACACCACAAATATTGACTAATCTTTGATCGAAAATTGATTTTAATATACAATGTTGATCACAATGAAGCACAATTTTGTAATTGGTAATATTTTTAAAATATAAATTACTTACATATGGTTGGAAATATATGTTTATAATTATTTTCGTGATTATATTTTTTTTATAACAAGTAATATATTTGGTGGAACTTATATTTATATTTGAACTTATATACTATTTGAAATGGTCAGATAAAGACAGATAATACTTTTCCAAATATTGAAAAAGACATATGGATTAAGCAAATGGCTAATGTTGACAATGATGAGTTGGATGAGAAGGAAATGTTTAATAATGGAATAGGAGTTCAGATGTCCATAATAAGTCATGCTTAGTATTAATTGCAAACAAGGATGCAAGTTGTTGCAATGATTTTATTATGCTTTGTAGGATATACATTGCATTTGATGCATTTGTTGTCCAACAGAATTGATAGGTCGGTTAGTAATGATATTCCTCAAAGGGAGGAAAGGCACCAAGAGTTAATGAATTATTTAGTTCACACACAGAGGTGTCGGGATATTATATAGATGGGCCCTGAAGCATTTATTCTGTTATGTTAGAAAGTAAGAGGAATTGGTATAGTTAAGGATAACATACACTCTACGGTCGAGGAACAAGTGACAAAATTTTTACACAAAGTAGGACATAATGTGAAAAATAGAACGGTTTCTTTTTTCTTTCATCGTTTTGGTGAGATTATTAGTCACCACTTTCACGTTGTGTTGCATTCTATAATTGCATTAGAAGGATAACTTTTAGTTCAACCATCAAGTTCTGATGTCTCACCACACATTCTTAATAATAACCGATTTCATCTGTATTTGAAGGTACCGTGTTACCATAACTTTGGGCTTTTTATTACAATGGTTGTTTGAGTCAAAGAATAATTTAGTTAATATTTTGATTTTAATTTTCTACAAAGGATTGCCTTGGAGCTATAGATGGTACCCATGTTCAAGTTAAGGTGTCAAGGGCAGAAGCCCCTTGGTATCATGGTAGAAAGGATTATCCAACGAATAATATGTTTGCTGCTTGTGATTTTGACATAAAATTCACATATGTCTTATCCGGTTGGGAAGGAACAGCATCTGACTCTAGAATTTTAAAAGATGCATTAACTAGGGAGGATCCTCTAATAATACCTGAAGGTTAATAAACATTTCTTTTATATATTTAATTGATTTATAAATATGTTGTAAGGCTAATAATAAAATTGTATGGACATATGTAGGAAAATTTTATCTTGGGGATGCGGGTTTTATGCTTGAATGTTAAATTCTTACATCCTATTGTGGTGTTCGTTACCACTTAAAGGAGTATTCTGTTCGTGGTACACAAAATTTGAAAGAATTATTCAACCATAGACATTCATTCCTTCGAAACGTAATTAAGAGGACATTTGGTGCTTTAAAGAATAGATTTCCCATCATTGCTAGTGGCACCGAGCCTCATTATAATTTTCATACAATGAGAAATATTGTAGTTGCATGTTGTATACTGCATAATTTTCTAATTGGTGTGGATATTGACAAGTCATTACTAGCTGAAGTTGATCATGAATTGGTTGATTGTGAAGTCAACAGATCGTAAACACAACAACGAGATGAGGATTACAGAGCTGGGATAGATTTGCAGGATAACATAGCAAATGCAATGTGGAATGATTATCACTGTTAATTTTTATTTTATTTTTTACATTTTAAGTTGTGTAAGTTATTTGAACTTGGAATCCCACCGTACTTTATTACAATTTTTTTTAATGTAATAACTTGTTCTAATGTTAATGCTTATGTTGTTGTAGTTGTTGTCTTCATGCGATATTTTTTCCTTCTCCTTCGATTTTTGGTTACACTGTTACTAAATGGAATATTTACAATTTATTTGTAGGACAAGTATCCAAAAAAATGAACAAAGAAAAAGGACAAGTCGATAATAGTACTCAACCACCAAGAGAAATGGTTATATGGACTGATGATATGGACAAGCCACTGATGAATGCAATGGTAAATTCGAAAAGGAAATAGGGTTAACGGTAGTTGAACCTCGCAAGATTTCACAAATATTGTCAAATCATTGTGGGACTCAAGACTACCAAATGTGACTAAAAGTCATGTCAAAAACAGGCAAAAAACAATGAAGGACAGGTGGCGTGAAGTCCATGACTTGTTCAATGGACTCAATGGATTTGCTTGGAGTCCACTGATAAGGAAGTTTAAGGCGGAGAATGAGGTTTGGGAAGATCTTATAAAGGTAAAAACAATTACAAAATTATTTAATTTGAATTTTTTCCCCTTAACAGAGTCTTAATATTAATCTCACTTGCTGTCATTTATAGGTTAAACCGACAGTTACGAAATGGAGAACTTCTCAAGTTCGCCACTATGATATGCTTGAGGAGCTATATGGTTCAGATCGTGCAACAAGGAACTTTGGATTAACTTCTAGACAAATTCATTGGTGTATGGATAAAGACAATGAGACCATTGACCTCAATGACACACATGATGATACAATGGCCACTGATGCGGATGTTGGAAACAATGAAGATGTTAATGTTTCCACCCAAAATACTGACACATTTAGTTTGAATGATGCACATTCAAAGCCATCTGTTGGTACTTCTACATCTAGGGGAACTCAGCGAAAAGCACCTATGATGGACATAATTGATGCTCAAATGAAGAAGCTAACAACAGGTCTTGATCGAGTGGTGGAGGCGATTATAAGTGGCAATGCATTAACTGAGAAGTTATCACAGGTAGCTGAAAGACAAGTTGCTATTGTTGAGCAACAAGTATTGGTAATTGAGAAACAGAACGAGATTATATATGAGCAAGTGAATGTCCTAAAGAGAAGCACAACACGTGTGTATTCAAAAGAAGACATATGGGATTTGTTGGATCAGGTGAATATCAGAGATGATTATCAAATGCAGTGTTATATTTTTTGTGTAATAATGACAGACAAAAGCGTAAACTTTTTGGTGTACCTCCCTATATGAGGCTTCCAACGTTGATAAAAAATGATGACTGATGCTAGGTTTTAGTGAACGGTGAAAACTAAGTCACTTAGCTGAAGGACACATGTTTTGTAGTGGACCCATATATTATTATAATTGTATATTTTGAAGTGTTCATTGTATGACAATTTTTGGGAATCCACAAATTTGTATATTATGTGACGTATGTATTTCAACTGTTGTGTATCTTGTAGAACAACTTCTCTATTGTTATACCTATGTTGTGCTCGTTTTACGACAATGAACATTTATTCTTTTATAATGTATGTTATTTTGTTTTGTGATGTGTGTGATGTCGGAAAATTTTACTGTATGTTGTGTTTGAACATAAAGTACGAAATGATTTAATATAACTAACACTATTCTGTATTTTGTCAATGATGTTTTGTTTAATGCAACATAATGAAAAAAGTAGGTTCATTTAAGGAAAAAAGAACTAGAGATGGCAAAGAGAAGAAAAGGCAAAAGGAGCTGAACAGGGAATTTCCCAAAACATTGACCCTTTAACATAAATGTTGGATTACAGTTGTTATTTTACAAAAATGATCAGGGACATACATATCTTGATGAATTTCAAGCAAGAGATGTTATACAGGCAAAGATAATGGATTTTGAATACTTCAAGAACAATAGACTTCAACTTCTAGAGTTACTCTCAGTACAAGGCCTTGAAGATTTTATGTCCCTGGCTGGTACAATTCAACCTGACTTGACAAAGGTATTTTATGCTAGCTTAAGGCTTTTGGATAATGGTGACCTGTGTTCAGAGGTAATGAAAATTAAGATCTGAGTCAAGCTACGTGATTGGTTAAGTGTGGTTAACTTGAAGTACGAAGGCCATAAGTTTTAAGTGTCAAACATAAAAGACTAGGTGAATTATGATCGTTCGCAAGCATTGGCTACGATAATTAGACCTGGATTGGAGCCACATATGTTTAGAAATATTGGTAGTTTAGCAGTTGAGAATAGATTACTGCATTATGTGAACACACTTATTTTTATCCCGCATGGAAGCAACTATGCATTCATTCAACATGAAGATATTTTCATACTTTGGGCCATTAAACAATAGATTCAAATTAATTAACCATACTACATCTGTCAACACATGATAAAGTGCAAGGAGAATGGAATGCCTATTCCATATGGTATACTAATAACAACAATATTGCAACATCATAATGTATGGCTTGGATTGGAAGCTGAGATTAGGCTTGGTTGGACTAATAGATTCAATGAACATCGCCTAAGGAAATTAAAGGTGACACAGGTTAATGGAGTGTGGAAACATGCTGAAATGGGAGTTAACTAGCCACAGGCAGAACATGAGGATGAAGGTGAGTTCGAAGATGGCCATGAACCCGATGCAATGGCTTCTCAACCAGCCCAACTTGCCTATGATAATGATATGTTGCATTGAATATTTACTGGCATTAAAAGTTTACAAGGTGGCTTGGAAAATTTAGCCATTACCATCCATAAGGGATTTCAAAGGGTAGATTACAGATTTGATGAATTTGAGGCACGGTTTCAAGCACTTGAGCGTCACCACCATCATGGTCCATCTCAGTAGAAAGAACTTTATGTTATTTGCTCATTTATATGTGTCATATCTAGTTTACTACATTGTATTTGTCTAATTATATAATACATTTGTGTCTTTGTTGATGTATTGTAGACTTATATTTTGAAGAATTGGTTATGAACTACTAAAGTTAAATTTTAAAGCTCCTAGTCAATGCAATTATTGTGTTAATTTTTGTATGGTAACCAGGTGTTATAGGATATATTTACTTCATATTTTTCATTTATATAATATTTTAAGACATTTTTTTAAGATTTACACACAAATCGATTTTAATATTATAATTATTAAACCATACTAATTGGTATTCGAAAGTTGAAGGCGAAAATCGATTTACTATGACCTCAAAATCGATTTTGCCTTTTGATGCACCACAAGGAAAATGTTCCAGCAGTTAACAAAATCGATTTTGGCCTTCCTAAAACTGATTTTGAATAAGTCTGTGGTGTGGATATCGTTATGCAAATCGATTTAGTTTGACCGAAAATTGATTTTTAAGTTAACATTCAAGAATCCAACATCTCAGGAGGTCCAAAAAAATTAATTTTACTTAAAAGGAAATCGATTTTTATCGCGCTTTTTAATTAACGTGCTCTCTGAGGCTATACTAAAATTGATTTTGATCTCCATAAAATTGATTTAACCAAAAAAATAATACGTTAATGTGTAGGGGGTATAATAGTAATAATGCAATTTCATTTCATTTTTTTTTATCAAACCAAATAATCTCACCCCTTTATTTTTATTCTATTTATTTTTTATTTTTCTTCAACCAAACAATCTTAATTTCTATTTTTTTTTTTACTTATTTCTTTTTTTTTTTTTTCACTTCTTCCCTTCTTTTCTTTTTTTTTTCTCCGCCCAGTACCAAAGAAAGCGTTAGATTTCCTTGACTAGAAGTACCCCCATGTCTTTCCATTCCCACGTAATTAAGTATATTAGACTCAAAATTTAAATCATGAATATTGAAGCTACGTGCATCCGTCGCAGAAGCATTTGGATCAGCGTTAGTTGGTGCAGCATCTTGTGTCACGTCACTGCCAAAAAAAGCAAAGGAGCTAAGGCCGTAGGATTACAAACAGAGCGTGTTGATGGCCAGCAACCCTTTTTCTATTCCTTTCTCAAAAAAGTTTTATTTGCAAGGAAAAAGCAAAAGTTAATTTCATGCTTGTACACGACAGAACGTACCAGCAAAATCAAAATGCACTTATTAGTTCGGCTTCATTGATATTGCCTGTTATTTAATATTGCCAAAAAATAAAACACTTATTTATAAATTCAAAAATGAAAATATTGAATAAAAAATAAATCTTAATTAAAAGTAGAATCCAATCACATATTTCTTTGTGAATGAGAGTTAAGTCTAGCGAAAGTGATTAATCCTTACAACTTGACAATTGACAAACTAAGATTTAAATCTCTGTTAGAAGAAATGTCCATATATAGTGTCCAATAGTGTTTTAAATAAGATTATCTCTAAAAGAGAATACTATAGGAAACAAAAAACAAATCAGCTATTTCTTTTCTAAGTTCTTTTTCTTGCCTCTTTAATTAAAAATGAGATTAAATATGTTTTTAATCCTTACAAATAAGGTAATGTATGTTTGTAGTCTTTAAAAAAAATTGTTTCTTTTTGGTAATTTATTTATAAAAATGAGTCATGTGTGATTCCTATTTATATAAATGAACAATAAAAAGAAGATGATTTTTTGTAAAGGACAAAGACCACATCTTATCTATTTAAAAAATGAAGAAACTAAAAGGAGACATATTTTTTGAGGGATTTAAAATGTACATTTCTATATTTACATTGACTAAATATTTATCTCTTAAAAATAATATTTCAATAAATAACAAGTTACCACAAAAAAGTATTTCTAATTCGTTAAAATAAAATTTACTTTTCATTAAGGGAAAATAGTCTTGACAAAGCAAAAAAAATTTACATTGTTATTTAATTACAAATTAACATGTATGATAAGTTTGTTATATTTTATAATAACTATATTAAAAGTTATACTTATCATAATTTTTAATTACTTGACAGTATAAAAATTGTTACCCAATAATGTATAAAAATTAAACTATTTCATTATTTTTTTAAATTTTTAACGAATAAACATAAAACAGTTATTTAAAAAACCCTGTAATCTCCATGATTGTGTTCTCCAGCTTTTGCCTAGAAAAGCAAACGACAGATTGCAAGTTGAAATTCAATCCAAACACACATTATCTGGAAATGAACAATGCAGTTTCTCATGAGTTGTGCTGTGCCACGATGATATGGAATATAGATCCGAGACAAAGACAACCGCGCAATCCAACAACAGTAACCAATGCCGAAATATTAGGTTCGAGACAGTAAATCTGACTGTCAGATTTGAGAAATTAAAGTTTCGAGAAGGTACGTACTCTTATTCAGTCCCCACTCACAATAGGTAAACTAGGCAATCCTAGAACACAAAGACCGATGATGCAGTGATGTACATTAGGACGCTTCTTCACTTGCATATTCTGATTTAGTTTTCGAAAGGAAAATGTATCTTGGACGTAAAAATTCGGAAAACAAATAATTATCCCTTTGAAAGTTTTATAATTTGTTTTTAAGGACCATTATTCAATGATAACGATTTTAGTTGTTTTAAAGCTTAGGATTTAGATTATAAAAAAAAATTAGGATTTAAGGTTTAGGATTAATAGTATTTTTACTCTTTAATTTTTTTTTTCAAATTTTAATTTTTGTTTTCGACTTTTAAAATCAATAGTTTTCATCTCTATATTTTTAAAATAACCAAATTTTAACTCTTATAGTTAACACATTTTTCTCCTATACAAAAATTAAAGTTTGGATATTTCAAAAAATATAAGAACTAAAACTAATATTTTTAAAGTGGAAGACAAACCAAAATTTATAAATTTTTTATGGACTAAAAACATTAATAATCCTATAAGTTAAATCTCGCCAATAATTCGTAGAACAACATTGTATAGACTAATTACATGATCGTTTGTTTTAAAGTTTATTCGAATTAATTTTGAATTGTTAAATGTGCTTGAAAATCATGTATTTACTGATATATGTATTTTTTGTTTGAAAATGTGAGGATTAATCTTGTAATTTTAAAACAAATAAAAACTACATCATATTGTCTTTTTTTGTGCACAGTAATAATATCAATGTTTGAATCTAAAATTTCATGCAAATTAGTCAAATTTTTTATTATTAGATTAACTCTAGTGAGTAGGGATGTTTAAATTCAATACAATAAAAAAAAATGCAAACCAATTAAAAAACAAAAATCGATGGAAACCAATTTTTTTTAAAAAAATTGGACCATTTTTTTGTATAACCAATTGGTTCGAAACGATTTTTGATTAGTGTTTACAAAACTGAATCGATATTTTTTAATACAAATATGTTATTATGCGTTTCACATGTAAATTCTACACATTTTATTGTGGCTTTTAGTATTTCACTTATATGTTTCTTATGCATTTTTTTTTGTATAGACTACAAGTATCCTTCACTAGAGACAAGTTTGCTCGAGCCGAGTAAGAACATTACAGGAGGCAAAGCTCTTTCTTTGAGTATTTAACATAACTGCATACTTAGGACTCAAATTTAAGACCTCTGATTAAGTTGAAATAACTCAAGTGCCAATTGATCCACGCGCTCAATTGATGGTTATTTTTATTATGCTTTTTTCATGTATCCAATCAATGTAGCATAACTATATATACTTCGTTCTCCTCAATTTTTATTTTAAATATATATGTTTCTATCTTCTTAGGAAAAAGAAATCATGTTATAAGATAATTAATCGATTGATTGAGATACTTCTTTTTTATCTTATTTATTCTTTATTTTTAAATGTGTTCTTAATATATTTAGACTTAAAGATAGTTTGTTTATTTTAAAAATAATACTTAATATTTGGAGCTAAAGGCATTCAATAAAAAGAAATTAAAATGTTGCTAAAAATATGTGGGTAAAAACTGAATCATTTAGTCCAATCTAAACTGCATTTTATTAGATTGAATTGAATTTTTAATAAATTAATCCAAACTGAATTGAACTGCGTATTATTTTAAAATTTGGATCAGATAAATTTTTGACTCAAAACTGATTCAAATCTCCAAACACCCCTAAGAGTTGTTACATCTTGTTATCTAATCCTGGCCTTTTAATTTCAACTAAATACCCCTTTTTACTTTTATTTTGAAGAGAGGGAGGGAGTAAAAAAATTATTAATTTCAGTTTAATGCGTACATGGTTTTTACCTTGAGAGGCACAAGATAAAACCCAAGCATTCAAGGACAAGAATCAGAGCAACAAGATCGTCATTCCTCAATCGAATCATCACATTTGAAATTCTCAAATCTAAAGCCTTTAAAAAGAAGGCTGAAGCAGTCAAAAAGTTGATTGAATTAGGAGAGCTTTGAGATTTCATATAATATATACACGTCTTCAGCATATATATATATATATATATATATATATATATATATATATATATATATATATATATATATATATATATATATTTTAATAAAGGGAGATAAAGAGGAAACACAATCAAAAGAAAAAAGAAAAACGCAACTACAATCTGGGATAGGCTACCCGTCATATGCACGTCTTAAGCATTTTTATTTTTTTTTGTATAATTGTGATAACGAGATTTCAACATAAGAACTCGTGTAAACTTTTTAAATACTTCATCATTAGGCTGACTATAGTAGATTATATTTTTTGGTCTCAAATATAAGCCAAAAGAAAACCTAATTTATGCTAATAAGAAAATAAACTTTTTTTTCTTAAATTGTCTTTTATTAAAACTTGATATCAAAAATAAAAAAGAGTAATTGAAAATTGAATTTAAATTAAATGATGAGTATTTTAGGAATGATTTTATTAAATAGGATAAAATTAGTTCATATTTGTTTATATTTTAGAACATGTACATTTTTTTATTATATTTGAGACCAAAAGAAATATGTCTAAGCATGTTTGGTTCTAGATTTTACTTCATTTGATGTGGATCACGGTAAAAATTATAAATAATAACTTCTGCGTGATTTGCACCATTTAAAAGGGTTTTTCCATATTTCTTTTGTTGGTAAGTGATATATAAATTATACTATAAATCCTCGCTGATGTAAGTGGTTTTCTCTAACCTTGTAAGGAAACGTACCTTCTCCTAATCTAAACTTTCTATAACAAAAAAAAAAGGGTTTTATGGAAGGATGTGTGGTGGACGTGTGTCCAAACACATATACTAACAGTGTTTTTTTGTAACTAAAAAAAAATAAAGTTTAGAGAGCATTTAAGAGACATCTAGGAAATTTTTTATGGAATCTTTTTAAATTTATAAAAATATTTTCTATTTTTTTAATTTATTTTAATAATTCTCTAATTAAAAATTATCAAAATAAATTATCTTTTAATTCATTTTATCAAGTTTTTAGACTCATATGTAATGAAAATTTATTAAATAAATACTTAATTAAGTCATTTATCTTAACATATTCTTAACTAATAATGTTAAACATCACTGTAATATTCATCTTAGTAATATAGAGAATGAAGCATTGAAAATTTGAATATTAAAATTGAAAATTTGAAAAATATACGAACCAGATAAACATATTTTCTTATAGTAAGTTTTTTTTATCCCATGTAAATATAATATTTCATATTAAAAAAGTTTAGCTGAGAAAATATAAAATTTAAAGTTCTCAACACACTACATATTAAATTTTTTTATTTTTAAAATCTTATAGAAAAATCTTAATTAAAATTTTAATCCTAATAATAATGTTCACTTAAACGTAAAAAAATATGTTCTTCTAAGTTCTAATTTCAAAATTCAATTATCACATTTTCAAGTTATTTGATATCAATGTTGTTCTTCTTGATATTTGATTTCAATGTTTTTCTTCAATAACATTATTATTATTATTGTTGTTGTTATTATTATATTTGTTTTTAATTCCTAAAAAACTAATTACTACTCAACAAACACTTGATCTTAAATTCAACAGTGAATGAACATGCATGATACTCACTTTAAATATTAATAATATTGAAAGCGTAGATTTTGTATTAATAATTAATATATCATCACTTTAAATTGTGTAACACAATAAATTATATAAATTGATAAATAATTTAGTCTAAACAAATTGTGCAAATCTTACTTTTATAAATATAAAAAAAAATCAACTTTCTTTTGTAACCAATAAATAAATAATAAAGTGATAATTTCTCATCATTTTCTTTTTTATAGATAATAAATAACCAAATATTAAAAAGATATATACTAAATGTTATGGTTCTCATTTGACAAAGCAGTTTTATTAGGTTACCAACAATTTATCATAAGCACGGGAAAGACTACAACACACTTTATCCAGTACTCTCATTAAAACATTATTGTTAACACTGAATAATTATATGTAAGTTCCACTAAATACAATGATGAGAGTTCATATTATTTAATGGAACTCACACATGTATTGCTAGGACTCCACTTATATGACCACATAACAAGTTGTAATTAACACAAGCTCACACAAATTAAGAGACACGTAATTAATTAAAAACTCCTCATCAAGTTCTAGATCATCCAATCCAACGCATAGAGTCCTTCCATGGAGAAGTTGAAGAATTCGTTCACATCAAAGTTAACTTCTGAGTCCCCACTCCCATCATCAATGGCCTCTTTATTCTCTACCGCTGCTGTTTCCCCGGTATTCTGAGTCATATGTGTTGGTTGTGCCGTTGAAGTTTCCGGTTTCTCCTTTGTGTGATTAACTTTTTTGCACAAACAAGTATTCCAGTAGTTCTTAATTTCATTGTCTGTTCGTCCTGGAAGCCTCTTAGCTATCAAAGACCACCTTGGCACAAAAATGTGGATTATAATATTCATAACATATATATGTTCATAAACTATATAATAATATAATATTATTCTTATCTTAGTTTTGAATACGACAAAAACCTGTTTCCCAGCAGTTTGTGAAGCCTAATAATCAAATCCTCTTCTTCAACTGATATGTTTCCCCTCTTGATATTGGGTCTCAGATAGTTTAACCATCTCAGCCTGCAACTTTTTCCACATCTGTTTAGACCTGTCAAACCATATATACAAACACGTCAAAAAAAGAAGAAAAATTTAAAGTCGACCTAATGGTAAAAGTTTGAATAATTTATATAAGGTTCTAGATTCAAATTTCATTAGCATCATTGTATACCAAAAAAAACATGTAAAAAGGAATGCAGGTTAGTTATATTTCATGGTAATTATAGCATTGGGTTGGAGCTAGCCAACCTGATTTAATTGCAACAGTTTTCCACCTCTTTGCACCGTGAATTTCAATGCACTGGGCTAGCTTTTGATCTTCCTCCGCGGTCCATGCTCCTCTGTTGTTCGTTTTCTTAGCAGTTTCATCATTCTTGGGGGGTGCCATAAATGAGAGGGATAGACACTTCAATATTGATGTTGAGACATGTAAGGAAGTTTGGTTATGGCATTATTTATGGGAGAGTCAGCACTTACGTATCGTGTAAATGGCTTGGCGGGAACAGTCATTGATTGTAGCTGCAAGGCTTGAAAGGTCAATGGGCTCATCATTGTTGGTCATTCATTCAGGGTTTCAAAATGAGAGAAGAGTGCTTTAACTACCAGGCACCGCTACTGTTGTCGGTTCAAGAACGGAAAGTACAATAATGTCTTTTTATTCTCCACTTGAAACTATAGTCTTCTCAGAAAATCAATGGTGTTTTTTTTTTCTTTTATTTTATTTGAGATCCAACTTTTACAAGTAATATGACAATAATATTATATATAAGTGAGGGACAATTCTCACTCAGTGAACTAGTTTTTGGATTGTGTTAGGTTTAAACTTAAATTCTAAAATGGTATCAAAATTTGTCCTAGTATTTGTTATGTCAAATTTGTTATTGGATCCTTATGAAATTATTCGTGGATGTTCAGTCTTGTTAACTTCATGCTTGAGATGTCTGTTTTTCAATACAAGGGGAGATTATATTTGAAAATCCTACATTAACAAGTGATATGACTAAAATAGTATATATAAATGAGGGACAACAGTTACTTTATAAGCTAACTTTTGAGTTTGAATTAGATTCAAACTCAAATTTTAAGATATTTTTGCCAATAAAAAAAGAAAAAAATTATAAGTTCCACGAAAAATAACTTTGACAGGGCACGTTTTTAATTTCTCATCATCCCTATTTTGATCTTCTCTTCTGTCTCTAGACTATATTGTCAATACATGTTGAATGTTTTCTCAGATTCGTCCCACATGACAATAATTCGTGACTTTGTCCATAACGAGGGAGTGGGAATCCAGCAACATGCATGACAGCAGCTTTAAGCAAACTTTTGAATAGTAAGAACACAACTTTCTACCAAAAACAAAAGAAGTGTACTTTGCTGCTATTGGCTTCGAATGCCCTGCCATTAGGTCTCGTTTGAATTCTTCTCTCCCACGTCTTCCTCTCTTTAAGACATTTTAAAAGTAATAATAATAACAACTAATGTTTAGGTTAATATGTTTTTATAATATTCTTGAAACATTTATAAATCTTTTTTTTTTCTTTTCACGGATAATCCTAAAATTAGTATTAGGCTTGTAACAACTTTTTCTATTATTACAAAATATTTTTTTTAACACTCTAGGTATCATATTAATTCTCACTTGAAATTTGAAATCTAAATATTAAAGGTAAAATCCATACACTTCTTTTAACGCTTGAAGTAGTTTATTCTCTAATTTGTTTATCCTACTTTCTAGTTTCTATTCGTTAAATTAAAAAATGGCACATTATTTAAAAGATATCTCTTAATTTTAAATAGGAACATTTTCTCTCTGTCTCTCGCTTATTTATTTATTTTTTTGCTAAAGTTTTCTGGTTTCAATTGCTTCACAAGAAAGAAAATGTCTAGAGATTAGTGATTTCATTTTTCTTTTCAACACACTTTGTAATTAGAGAAATGTTAAGAACACAATCTATGACACACTCTTCCGAACACATTTCTTTTTATTAGTTGAAATTTATTAAAAATTACAAAAAAATTGTGGGTCTCACATTCTATTTAATCTCATAATTTTATAATTTTTAATAAATTTTAACTAATAATAGAGATTGTGTTAAGAGAAGTGTGTTAAAAAATGTGTTCTAGCACTTCTCTTGGTTAAAATTTATTGAAAATTACAAAATCATGAAAGAGGTTCATTAAATAGGATGTGAAACTCACAAATTTTTGTGATTTCTAATAAATTTCAACCAATAGGAGGGAGTGTATTTAGAAGAGTGTGTCAAAAATATGTTCCTAGCATTTCTCTTCTCTTGGTTAAAATTTATTGAAAATTACAAAATTATGAGAGAGATTCATTAAATAGGACGTGAGACCCACAATTTTTTGTGATTTTCAATAAATTTCAACCAATAGGAAAGAGTATGTTTAGAAGAGTGTTTCAGAGAGTGTTTTCCTAACATTTCTCATAATGAGTGCTAGTAACACACTCTCTAATACACTTCTTCTAACATACTCTTTCTTATTGGTTAAAATTTATATAGAATTATAAAATCATGAGAGATTAATCAAGTTAGATGCAGGACCTTATATCACTCCTAAAAAGGAATCATATACTAAGAAAATAATAAAGTCTTCAATTTCGTATTAATGCTGCTTTTACTTGTTTTTGTCTAGAGTTAATGCTTCAAAAGCCTTTTAAGTAGGCTGCAACAACCCTTTTTTTTTTTGGGGTCTTTAGGCCTGCAACTAATGTGAACAGTTATTTAGTGTGTGTTTGGATTGGTGGTAAAATTATGGTAGAGAAATGCTAATAAGACACTTTCTGATATATTCTTTTGAACATATTTTTTCATATTGATTGAAACTTATTGAAAATTACAAAAAATTGTGGGTCTCACATCCTATTTAATGAACCTTTCTCATTTTTTTTTGTAATTTTTAATAAATTTTAACCAATAAGAGAGATAGTGTTAGAAAAAGTGTGTTAAAGATTGCGTTGCTAGCACTCCTCTAAAATTTATTGAAAATTACAAAATTATGATAGAAGATCATTAAATAAGATGTGTGACTCACAATTTTTTGTTATTTTCAATAAATTTTTATCAATAGAAAAGAATGTATTTAAAAAGTGTGTGTGAGAGTGTTTTTTCTAGCATTTCTCTTTTACATATGTCTCCTAACAACCCCTTAGTATCATTCTCTTAGAGAGAAAAGAAATATTTTCTCCTACCGTTTAGCTTGCCTTAACACTTTACAAATTAACCTTGGGTACCCAAAAATCAAATAAAAAACAGAATAATTATATGTTACATTCTGAATTAGTTGAAATGATATTAATAAACTACCAAATTGGTTATTATTTTTTATTTGAGTATTAATAAAATATGCTTTTCTATTTTATTACATGTTTAAATTATTTTATATAAAAAATTACACTTTCCAATTCACAGAGCTTTATATGTTTAACACTTTATAATTCATTTTAATAAAAAAAAATTTTAAAATTGTTTTTTATAACTCTTAACATATTAAGGGTTAATTTTTAACATTTATCACCGATAAGAATCTTGACAAGTAAAATAAAAAAATAGTAATACAAATATTTAAAAGTATATTTGCATAATAAAAAATAATTTATTTTCTTGTTAATCAATTTAAGGATATTTCTTAGTTAATAGTCAGAAACAAATTGTAGAGATTATTAGAATGAAGAGGGGTGATAGCAATATATTCTCCAACATACTTTCTTTTATTGGTTAAAAATTAGAGAAATGCTAGGAATACACTCTCTGGCATACTCTTCTAAACACACACTTTTCTATTGGTTAAATTTATTGAAAATCACAAAAAATTATGGGTCTCACATCATAATTTTGTAATTTTCAATAAATTTTAATCAATAACAAAGAATGTGTTAGGAGAAGTATGCTACTAGCGCTTCTCTATATAAAATTAAACTTGAAATTGAGTATTACAATTAGAATTTATTTTTTATTTTAATTTTATTAACTGTGTGCATTAGAATTAAATTTTAGTTTTGAGTTTAATTTCACGAAATTAAAAAAATAACAAATTTGTATTATACGCGTTCTGTATTGTACACGCACGCGCACATATTTTTATTTTTATCAAATATGTTGTTTAAATTTATATGTATTTATAGTACTTTAAAATTTAATATACATTATATTAATCATAATTATTGATATAATGATTATGTTTGGCAAAAATAGCTGATAAGTTAGCTGAAAGCTAAAAGAAATTGAAAATCTAGTCAATAGTTGAAAGTTGTTAGATAAAAGTTGTTAAGTTAGCTCGTTAAATTATAAGTATTTGGTAAAATTATTTGTTGAAATAACTGATAAATGTAAAATGATAGAAATAGACTTGTTTTTATGATAATTTTTATATAAATTTAATTTTAGTTTATGGATAAAAATGTGTTTTTGGACTAACTATAATTATAATTTTTTAATTAATTTTCAACTCTTATAATTTTTTATTTAAGGATCATTGAGCAAAACAGATATTTAATAAACACAAATAAAGATGATCAAAAAAATAGTATTATTGTATGACTTTGTATAGGGGACAAAAGAAAGCCTATATGTACTAAATAAAGCCTCGAAAGTGAGCATAGTATGAATCAGTTAGTATCCCATGTGTAGACTTAAATATTATTATACAGAAATGATCCAATATATCGAGACAAAGAGACTAATGAACTAAAAACAGATCCAATACGATTCGAGTTTATATAACAAAGTTTTTTTTTTCTTTTTTTGATAACATTTATTTAGCGAAGTTGAATAATAAAGATGACTAAGCGTATAATTTAGTAGGAGATAGATAACTAGGCTTAGTTATTGCGATGACCTCCCTAAGAACTTTTATCACAACAACGAGGTCGTGATCTTGATTCACGATTGGCGATACTCCAAATTTCCAAATTTACTTTTCAACTGTTTTAAAGATGTGACCAACTTTCTAACATTCTTCTTCTACACTACTAACCAATCAACCAAAAATAATACAATAGCATAAATAAAGCACAAGAAAGGATTAATATGTAGTAACACTATAATATTTTCTGGTCAATATGTATTCTTATGGAGAATATTTTTTCTATACTTCAATTATTCAGAAGTTTTAGTTTAATACTAAATTAATTGTTTTTTCTTCATCATGTGTGACTTGTTATTTATTTATTTATGTTTTGGGTTAGGAAACTTGTGTGATCCTAATTCTTAATTACCCCATCACTAGCTTATCTTCAATAAATAAGGACATCTAGAGAAATTGTATGGAAGAAAATATGGCAAAAAAAGACTTATCAAGTTATATTAGGTCAATAATGAAAAGTACCAAACCTATGTTGGCTAAAGAAAGGAGAGAGACAAAAATAAATGTCGATGCAGAGCAATCTCAACAACATTTGTGTTGGGAATGTATGAGAGAGAGAATAAGAATCAAATGAGAAAGAATAAAATATAAAATTACCTGGAGCAACCAAAAAAGAACGAGTGAGAAAAGCAACGGCTAACCAATGGGTCACAACACTATACATGCAAATGAGTGAAAGCAGAGCAACTTAAAAAGAATAATAAAACCTTACTTTATATAAACAAAGGGTTTTTAAGCGTAAAAAATGAATAAAATATAAGAATTTAGAAATTAGAAGCTAAAAGCTACTTGAAGCAGTCTCACACAACGCTATAAGCTGCTAAAATAAAATTGTTTTCTAAATATTACTAATATAATTAAACAAACCTTTTAGCTAATAAAAAAAAAAGCTAGAAATTGACTTACTCAAAGTAATCAAAGTACTCACATGGGTTTGACTTAAAAAAAAAAGTACTCACGTTGCCTTAATTTTTACCAAAATAATTTGTAAATATAATAATAAGTTAGTATATACTAAATTATTAATGTATTTGATAATTATTATATATTAAAAAGTGGATAAATTACTATTTTGGTCCCTTATTTTTTTAAGAAATTTTATTTTGGTCTTTTATCTTTTAAAAATTCTATTTTGGTCCTTTATGTTTTCAAAGTGGCTCAAAATCATCCTTGGTTAGTTTAAAATTAACAACGTTAATAATTTACAAATAGTGACGGTTAAAAACTGCCACAAAATAATTTCTTTTTTTTTTCCTTCCTCTTTCTCCATTACCCTCTTCGTCTTTTCCCCTCTCTCTCTTGCATTTCTTTCTTCATTTTCACCATGAGTATAACCATCACAATAAACACCTATTTAACTATCTTTGTAAATTAAGTCTCTCACTCTACTTCCACTTCCCAACACACAGGTATTATTCTCCAATGTCCAAGATTCTCATGTGGGTCTTCCCAAAAAATACCAAATTTCAAAATTTAAATTCTAAAAATAATGAACTCATACTACTCTCATATATTCAAATCCGTTTATCCAAAATCCCAACCAATCTCAACCCCATTCCAGACACTCAGAAACACACCCAAAAAAAATAAAAAAATCCACAAGGAAAAAATATTGAGTAAATAAATAAAAAGTACCAACAATCAAACACAGGTGATAAAATAAATTTTTAAAGGATTCAGTTTTTCAGATTGAAAATTCAACAATAAATTGAAATGCCCATAAAACATACCAGGTAGAATCGTGGGGTGCAACAAGGTTGGCTCAACAGCCAATAGCAAACTACAAAGTTTAATTTTGAGAGCAGAAAAAATAATCAAAGAAAAAGAAATGAAGATGGAAGTGACGAGGATGGTTGTGGAGTAAAGCGCATCCCATGGAGAAAAAAAGTTGGTCCAGAGGACAACCCCAAGTAAGTAATAACGTTTATCCTCTCAAGTCCTTCGAATGTTCATGTTAATGAGGTTTGAAATGGATATGTAAACTTAACGCCTATGAATATTGCAGGGTATAAGTACCAATGATAATAACAAGTTTGCTGAAATAGAGTGCACGACCAGTAAAGAACCCGAGATTTTGAGGTCTCCAAAATCTCCATGTGAACATTCCCCGAAACTAAAGAGCGTGGGGTGAACCAATGATTGGACCCAAGCATTTAGCAAAAACGGAATCACAGGTTGATAGGTTTTGAAGAGGTGAGTTGTGCTGGTATTGATGGAGCTTCGTGGTCGAAAGACAAAAATAAACGAAAAGAAGAAGACAATGGTTACTATAAAGATCACAAGGCGTTGCCCTTGTTGGAGATAGACGCAAGAGGTTCGAGAGAGACACAAGAGAGAGGGGAGAAGACGAAGTGGATAATAGAGGAAGAAGAAAGAAAAATTTTTTATTTTGTGACAATTTTTAATTATCATTATCTTTAAATTATTAATAGTATTAATTTTAAATTAATAAAAAAACTATTTTAAGTCACTTTGAAAATATAAAGGATCAAAACAAAATTTAAAAGAATAAAAGACTAAAATAATTTTTTTAAAAAGATAAAGACTAAAATAGTAATTTAACCTTAAAAAGTTGATATAAATATATGGATCACCTTGTTGCAAGTGAGAAAAAATTGTTATATAATAGTGTTTAATAATAATAATAATAATAAGAGAAAAAAGGTCATCTATTGACTAGTATAAATAGTTTTATACTGTTATCTAATCACAAATTATAATATATGGTAAATTTGTTAACTTTTACGATAATAACCTTAAAAGTCATATCAACGATGAATTTTAATTAGTTGATAGTATAAAATTTTTTACACTAACAATGCATAATCGTTAAACTCTAATAATGATAATAATATAACCACAATATCTACTCATTAAAAAGTGAGAGAAATCAAGGAAAACGTCTGGAAAAATGGACAAGAAATCGAAACAACGAGAAACAGACATATGTCCTACCAACGTCTCTGTTTTAATAAAATAGATTTGGGCGACGATTGCTATATACTTATAGTTTGGTTGTTTACCTTTACTTATGGAGAAAACAAAAAAATCTTATATATACTCATCCACGAGGTCATTTGTTTTGGGCTTTAAGCCGCATGCTTTTTGTTGCAAAGAATTTATTTGGGATTAAAATGTAATGGGAAGCACAATTCTTTTTGTGGTCAGAGCAATCCTATATAAACCCAAAAAGAAGCAATAAATAGAGCATGAAATTATCACCTACACAGTTAGACTATAATTTTAATCAAAACAAGTACTTTCAAAAAAAATTCACACACGGATAAAATATTAGGGGTAACATTTTATTACAAGAAAAAACACTAACATAAACCACCGTTGAAGTCTAATACAAAATCCAGTTGCTGATTTGCATATATAGGCTTGAATAATCCCACAAGAACATCATAAATATAATAATATTCTGGATTTTACAAATAGTTCACGCCAGAAAAACCAGCTAACCGGATAATAACCTCAACAAACCACAGGTTTTGTTTAACCAGTTACCAATGTTATAGAGGAAAATGTTGAGTTTGGTACAGTTTGTTCAAGGGAAACCTTTGGGTGTTCTTGGTGGTGGCAAAAGCTATGTATGTGACAACAGGATTGAAATGGGAACCAGAGAAGTGACTAACACAGTAAACTGGCACCATTACAGCAATCAACTATGAAGAAAATGTGCCCACTGTCTCAGGCTCTCAGCTACCAGCTGCATCCATAGAAAACAAAATCATGTTGTCATTTCTAACCAATTTTTCAAGTTCAAGATTATCAATAGATCAGCTCAGAAAGAGACAACTATATACTATATAACAAGAAAAAGTTTTAAATTCTTGCAGAGATAACAATCCAGTTCATCAAATCAAATCCCATGTGTTTATAAACAGAGCATTTGATGCAGTGTCTAAATTTAAAAAAAAAAAAAAAGATAAAACACAGACTGTACCACATCACATCATTATCTTTCTCCACTAGCATTTACTCGGTCTATGTCACAGTACACTATACCATTTAGTCACTATTAAGTATCAACTATCAAAGAATTAATATCTATTGAAAAGTAAGACCAAAAAAAAAAAAGCCGATAAACACTAAATCACAAATAAAAACACGAGACAACCATGTAATCCCCAACATTGGATGCATCTCAGTCTGGTCTTTTTGCCATCCTTTTGGCAATGGATTTATGCAATCTACTCATTAAGGATAAGAATCCACCCTGTGTGCTTCTTTTTTCCTATTTATCAACTGAGACTCTACATTATCTCGTACTGTCATTTCTCATCAGGCATTTTGGCAGTACTTCGGAAATCTCTAATTAAACATATTAGAATGCTTCTTTTTAAAAGATCTATTTTAGAAATAAAAACATATTTGAAGTAAATGTATTATCATTCTATTCTATACTCTACTCTTACCAACAGAAATTCTAGTGAATAAATTTTGATACTTCATTTTGAGAAAAAGGTAAGTGTGCACCATTCACTAAATTATACAGTGGCTCTGGGATCCATCAACTTGTCGTAAACTCTTGACAATTCACTAAATTTGATAGTTCGACTTTTCAATGGAAGTACACCATCATTCCAATCCAAATTGAACCCATTCTAGATTTTTCAAAAATAAAATTGAACCTATATCTCTTAGCATCAACTATCCAAACTGGTTTGAAACGGATGGTCCATCCATGGACAATCGTTTACGTGGTCAACCAGAAGTAATGGCATAATAACATTAACATCATGCTTTTTTCAAAATAATTTAAGCCTTTATTTACCTTTAGATGATTCTTATTCATGCAACAGCTCATATTATCACTTTTTCATTTATCTGGATAGCAGGAATGTGAGCAATCTTAGACCAGTATCTCCCGTTCTGACTTTGATACCTTGCTTCCAGTAAAGGACACTCCCGCACACAGAGTATTGCAAGAGAGGATGGCAGCTGATCTTCAGGTAAGGACTCAAAGCTTCTACAATTGTACATGTAAAGCTGTTGGAGAGAAGTGAGATTTTGAAGCCCTTTTCCTTTCAACAACTTTAAACCATCAAAATTGTGCAGGAACAGAATTTCGAGAGTAGTAGGCAGTAACTGCTCCTTCAGAAGAGTGTTAACCAGATGTTCATCACCAAGACCCTTAACTAAAAGATGTGACAGAGAAGTGAAGCGTTGGAATAGCAAACCTAACTCTTGTTTAGACATACATGATAGGATTCCAACATCAACAAAAAGTGATCGTAATCCTGAAGGAAAACACCTATGGGACAATGATGCTAGCTTCGGAAGCCCAGAAAGGTCCAAGTGTTCAAGGGCAGGTAGATCAATCTGATCTGGCAGTGATCTAAGTTTCTTACAATCAGTGACAATAAAATCAACCAATATGGGAGCTTTCCCTCCAGCTTGAGCAGTAATTACTTCCAAGTTGGGAATAAAACGGATATACAGCTCTTGAAGGCCGGGGAAACAACCTAATGAAAAGGATGTCAGGGAACTGCAGCTATTCCAGATTCTCAGTTTTTCAAGTGATGTGAATTTGTGCCATGTATTATGAGATAGAAATTCTAACTTCTTACAATTCCAAATGTCAAGTGATCGCAATGACGTGGGCAAACCATCAGCTGGTAAGGAAATCAAAGATGGGATATTTGTAAGAGTCAACTCTTGAAGACAATTTGCACTGAGTATCATTTTAGGCAAAGACTGCAAGTTGTCACACTTTTCAATCCATAATTTACAATAAGAGAAGTTTTCAAGCAAAGACAACAAGCCTTCTTGTCCCTCTCTGATATGTATTATTTCAATTGATGTATTCCAGTGCATATCAGATGATTTTGTCAGTAGCAGGTTGCACTCTGAGAAACTAACCTCTGTCAATGAAGGTAACCGATTGGGCAAGATTCCTCTCAGCTTGGGACACTTGTATAAATGCAAACGCTTAAGACAAGGAAAAGGGAAGTTGCTCCCTTCACCTTCAAATGGTAGCCACTCCTGCCACTCTGACATATCTTCAAACTCCAGACTCTCCAATGATGGAAATGGCTGAAATGATGGGCAGCCTGCATTGCTGCAGTAGAACTCATAACCAACTGTCTTCACCATTTTCATCCTTTTGATGACAAGCTCCTTGAGGGAAGCTAGTTGTCCAAATGGCGGAAGTGACGAGCAATGGTTGCAGTCACTGATACCAAGGACTATGATGTTTGAAAATGAAGAATCTCCTATCCAATTTGGAAAACTAGTGCCACCATAACAGCTGATGTTGAGTTTCTTTAAAGTTGTTGATGGTTGCAGGTTGTCAAGTACATCTTTTCCAATCTGTGGATCTTGTGGATTACTGCCCCATTCCAGCATAAGCTCCTCAATCTGTTCTTTGTTCTTTAAGTCAGCCTGAAATGCATCTACAGGATTAACAACGTTTTGCAGGTTCAAAATGGAAAGTTTACCCTGAAGATAAGGAAATTTTTTCAAATCTCTGATCCTTAGTTGTCTTCCAACAACAAAAACTGTCAAAGTACGAAGATCTTGTAGTCTGCAGATTTGTGCTGGCATCTCTGGCAAATTAGTGTCACTGACATCAAGGTGGCGCAAATTAACCAGATTTCCTATCTTTGGTGGCAATTGGATAAGAAATTCACAATTTGATAAAATCAAAGTTTGCAAATTGTAAAGCATAAATGTTTCATCGGGTAAGCTTTCGATGGAAGTGTAGGAAAGGTCCAGATACCGCAAGTGCAACAAATTGCCAATTGAATTAGGCAGCTCAGTGATATTTTTGTACTTCGACAATGATAGTGTTCGCAAGCATCTTAGTTTTGGCAACCAACCATGTGATACCATTTTGGTTAAGTAACATTCTTCAAATGGATATCCCAATCGTGGTAGAAAGGTCCGCAAACATCTTAGCTCATACAAGCCCTCAAATTTTTTCGAGACATCATACTTCTCTCTAACAAATGATAAATGGCGAACAGTTGTTGGGATTTTACTGCCTTCAAAGTAGCAAGAAATTCTTCCAGATACAAGTCTAGCTAAATCATAGATGAGGTCATGCATACGGAATTTTTCCTCTGCAATATCTTGATCTTTTTGAATTAAGGATCTAGATAATAATTCATTAAAACAATCATCACCTACTAATTCCATTGCTTTCTCTCCGTTGACTTGTTGAAGAAAGCCTTCAGCCATCCATAACAAAATCAATTCCTTCCTATCCAACGAATATTGTTTTGGAAAAATAGAGCAATAAGCAAAACATCTTTTCAAATGCGCTGGAAGATGAAAATAACTTATCTGCAAAGCCGGTAAAACATCATCTCGTGCCCATAAGTTGCTGTTCAGAATTCTATTCCATTTCCCAGCATCATCATTTGATCGCAGAAGACCTCCCAATGTTTTAGCAGCTAATGGTAGGCCATTGCATTTTCTTGCAATTTTCCTACCAATTTCTTCTAGGCTTGGATATTTGTCATAACCTTCATTCCCAAATGCATGTCTGGCTAGAATGCACCAACAATTTTCATCGGTAAGAGGTTTCAGCTCATAAATGGGAAATGTATGTGTGACCTGTGCAACTCTTTGTTGTCGGGTCGTCACAATGATCTTACTTCCCTTTTTTCCACTGCTAAGAGGTGCAATTAGGTGATGCCAATCATTATACTTTTCATTCCAGAGGTCGTCAAGCACAAGCAAAAATTTCTTATCTCTTAAGCTATTCTTTAATTCAACACGAAGAACATCAAGATTAGTAATATGACAATCTTTCGATGAGAGAGACTCGACAATTTTCTTCGTTACATTGGGAACATCAAAATCATCCGACACCCATGCCCAAGCTGTCAAATCAAAATGATCCTGCACTTCACTATCATTATAAAGGGATTGAGCAAGGGTTGTTTTTCCCAGACCTCCCATGCCCAATATTGAGATCACTTGTATATTATTAGACTTGGCATCATCATCAGATAGAAGCATGTTCAGTAGCTTCTCCTTGTCATCCTCTCTAGCAACCACGACAGACTCAATCAATGAATCTGTTACTGTTTTATAAGAGACTCTCCTAGCAACACTTTGCAAGCCAAGAATATCTTTTTGTCTCACAAAATGTTCTAGCCTTCCAGATATTGCTTCAAGCTTGGAATTCATGCTCCTATAGAATTTTTTAAAGCGAGAAGAAAGCAATGATCTGACCTTGGTAGTAAATTTTTTAGATTCTCCTTCCACCTTGCATCTCCAAGAATTTGTGTTGATTTCATCCAACAAATCTTCCGTGTCTAGGACAGCATCTTTCAACTCATCAAGCCATTCCTTTACGGCAAGATTAGTTATCTGCTTCTCCTCAGCATCATTGAGCACAGCGTTAAGTGCCAACAGCTTTAACTTCAACTCATCCAACACACAAACATTCAGCTTTATGCTGGAGAAGAAATCTCGAAACTCTCTAGAAGCTATCCTTTTTAATACGATCTCCACAGAACCAGAGATAAGTGCCTCTCCCACCATGGCTAAGGCCATTTCCTGTCTTGTTTTGCAAATTGGATCAGAACACTGAAGCTCTTGCTAAATGCTGAATAAGATATACAGAACTGTTCTAGTAAGATATACGAAATTAAGGTAAGGCTTAAGTCAATGTTGTAATTTCGCAGAAGTTGTTGTAAACGCGTACGTGAACCTTTTTTTTATAACCATTGACCACAGAAAACTTTCGTCGTTTTATTTGTAGTCAAAGTTCTTCGGGCTCTCATAGGTGCAGCAGGCATATATTTTCCACCAGTGGACCTAAAGTCCTTGTTTTTTAATTTCTGTCACCGTACCCGTTAACCATGATATCAACTCTGGTATATTTTTCAACAGGATGAAACCGTGATCTCAACTCTGGTATCAAGATGGCAAGTTATTAATTTGATTAATTATGGTTATGTGGCTATATGATGCAGCGAATTTAATTTCACAATTATGGAAGTTGTGTTTTAGATATCTTTGGTTGTACTCGAATGCCTAAAGCTAGGCAAAGTGGTCGTCAAAGCATATAAAGTATCATTCCAGAGTGTTGCTTGGCTTATAATGAATCAGGTGGCATACGAACCAGCAACTGCTTGTCATGAGTCGTCGCTAAGAGTGGACTGAGAGCATAGGATCTGTGACGGATGCGATGGAGACCGAAAGCACAATTTAAGCAACCCAACGGGAGAAGTCTTTCTCTTTTACTTGGTTGGCATACGAAATGTGTGAGGGGCAAAAAAAAAAACAGAGGAGCTATTATTTACGTTAAATGAGGTGAAAAAATTACATTAAATTGCAGTGATATTTAAATCATAATGGTAAATATTTATATTTTGACAAGGGTAAAAATTCAAATAAGATATTTTAATATTTAAATTACAAGATGAATATATATGTTTCCAGTAGATAAAAATTTTCTAAAAATATATTAATATTTATATTATACAAAAAAAATATTATTATCATATGTAAATCAATGTTTTTATAAATATAAATTAATATTTGGACATTTATTGTTTTAAAATTAAAATATAAATGAGTTAATGGTTAAGTTAAAAAAATAAATGTAAATAAAAATATAGTCATATAGGATAATTTGTGAGACCTATTTCAAATAGGGTGAGAATTAAATTTGAATTGGTGAGTATTCATCCAATCCATTCCCAACTGTCATAGGAAAATCCGCTTTGACTATAATCAGGTTCGAGTTTTCCCTTATTTATGAAAATGGGGTTGGTGTCAAGGATGGAGCCCCCCACTCCTGAATTTGTCTCGTTAAGGGTGGACACAAGTTTAGATCGACTCAATGATTCGATCAACCCGAACCAAACCGAAGAGAAAAGTTCGAGTTGGTTTAGATTGTTAGTTTGGTTCGGGTTTTAAAATTACAAACCCAATGACATTGGTTTAGGTATTGAATTTGAGCATGTAAAACCTAAACTAATTCGAACCAACCTGAACCCAAATTATTTTATTTTTATAAAAAAATTATGTTGCGTAATTCTATAATTTTATGTTGAGTAATTTTATTATTTTTATGTTGTGTAATTCTATAATTCTGACTTTTGTTATTATTCATTAGTTTTCTTTCATTATATTACCATTTTCTATTTTTTCCTCTTTTTTTTTTTTTGTTTTTGCATTATTTTATTAGGTGATCCAACGACTCGACCCAACCCAACCAGAATGTGATCGTGCTGGTTCAGTTTGAGTTGCCAATTTTATTTTTATTTTTTTGAAAAATCCAATCCAGCCCAAACCAATTAACATTGATCAGTTTGGATCTAGATATCCTTTAAACCCAAACCAACCCACCCGCACCCACCCTTACGTCCTTGCTATATTTATAGAGAGAAAGAGAGATCTACTTACTTTAATTATAAGTCTTATAGTTATTTTCAATCCCCACCTTTCATTCTTTTAAAATCTAACGATGGATAATAGTAAAATGTATCTTGTGTCATGTGACTTCTCTTTCCTACTGTCATCATTGTCGCCACAACTACTACCACCACCACCACCTTCGTTGTTGCCACCACCATTGTCCTTTTTGCTACCACCACCACTATTGTCAATAGTGGTGGTGGTGACAACAACGACAGTAGTGACAATGACAGGAAAGATAATTCACATGACACAAGACATATCTTATTGTCCATCACTAGATTTTGAAAGGGTGAAGAGTAAGGATTTAGAATTGATTGTTTAATTTAGTTATTTATATTAATTTACAATTTTTTAATCCTAATTTTTCATAATTTTATATTATTTTATTACTTAAATTATTATATAATACATAATATTAAAAATATAAATTTAATTACTACTTGTTTGACAATGGTTTAACCACAATTAGACCATTGAATCTTGAGTCAGTGCTTTCACTGGTTCGATTTTAAAAACATTGCTCAAGACCCACTATTGGATTATAAGTTCTTTTTACATAGGTCATATTTACAAAATTTTATATTAATTCAAAATTATTTAATACCTCATTCATATACATCAAAGTTGATGTAAGATATACTTTTTAAAATATATACAAATATGAATAATTTGATTATCTTCATGTTGTTCATTTTCTATAAAATTTGATACAAAAATTTAAAGGTAATATATAATTATAATTGAACAATTGGATTGAGAAAAATCACATTTAGTACAAAGTTATACGTACGTATGTTGATCCTATATATATATATATATATATATTAAAAATATATAAATTAATAATTCTAATAGTTAAATAATTAAAATTATAATAATAATTAAATAACAAAGTTAACATTATACATCTAACTAAAAATAAAATTTGATTCTTAAATTTTTTAATTTTCCAATTCTTTGTTATTTATTAATTTTTATATATTGTTTAAATTAAATTGTAATTAATAATTTAATATATGACATTTAAAAATATATAAGTAAATTAAAATTTTAAAAAAAATAAGGTGAGTTCCTTATGGGTTTCCCCAAACCCCTATAAAACCCGATAAAAATGAGATTTGATTGCATTTAAATTTTTTATTCCCTCCTTTTATAAACGTGACCTCAAATCCACTCCACCTTTTACAGGAGTGGGAAAGAGATGAGCCAAACTCACTCCTATCCCATTGTCATGCCTAAGTTGTATCATTAGAGTAAAGAATTGTTAGAATGCATAAAATTGATATGACATGATGGAATCCACCAAAAAGATTTAAGCAATTCCAATTTGATTCGCCATTGGAAATATTCTTATTCTTAAGAGTTGCAACTTGCAATATTAGCTATTAGGTGCATGCTATCGTATAGACATATAAAACACTAGATGTTAACCTGTACGTCGCATAGGTGTAATTCAATATATTAGTATGAATTAAAATAAGTGAAAATGAAAAATGACATAGTTAATATGGTTATAATAAATTATATGGAAGCATATATAATAAAGGGTAAATATTTGTTTGAATAATTACAAGCGATGTTTGTTATTACAACACTAAATAATATAGGTATAACATTAATAATAGTGCATAAAACGTGACATAAAGACTTTAAGATATAATTTACAATTTTCTAAATCTGACCATATTTAGTAAGAATAAAACTTTTCTGGTAAAAAAGTAGAATAACTAAGAGTGTTGTAGAAAAAAAGAAGAATAAGTCTCGACAAGCTTTTACTATTTCACTCTGACCTTAATTGCTATGTCTAGGTGGTAAGAATCTTATGGCTAGATACGGATAGATAATCATAGGATTTATATCACAACATGTAAAACAATTCAATCATAAACAAATGATGCAGGACTAATTGACACATTTTGTAATGGAGTGCACAATATGCATGTCATATGAGACATCTACATCGATAACATTCTAATAATAGAGTAGCATGATTAGGAGCTTGTACTCCACCAACCTCTGCATGCAAATCAATATTCACTCTAATTTTGAATTGGAACAACATTATGGGATTCAACCAAAGCTGGAATCGGAATAACCTTTGGTGATAATGGATACGTAATAGTACACTATACTGATCATAGATAAATTGTAATGATTCATTAGGAGCGTTAGTGCGTAAACCACCTTAACCACAACTTAGAGTCGCAATCCTCCAGCCTCCTGTGAATGATGTGCACTAAACGTTCTCAAGGTTTGGCCTCCACTACAAGATTCACACTTTATCACAGGGTGTAATTACGTTGGGACTACAGGTCCAACAAACAATGATTGCATGATCATAATTGGATCTAATTAGAGTTGATATCATTCAAGAAATTCACTAAGAATATAAAATTCCCAACAATAGTTCCATGATACATCATTCATAAGTGTTACTACTATTTCACTTGACAAATGTCAACAATTTCATATCTTAAATGATATCAACTTTAATATGAAAGAGTAACCATTATGCATGTGACAGACTCCATGAGACTCAAGCAATCCATGATTAGACAATCAACCAATTCAATTAATTTAATCAAGTATCAAAGAATCAATCCATAATAAAGAGCACAAATAATTTAATAATATCATAAGAGAGTATAATTTTACTTAATGAGTCTGAGTTAGTTTTACCTAGCATAAGGGTTAAAGTGAATAATTCACTCAATCATAGACCTCACACGGACTTTGGGATGTCCTCAACATTCAAAAATATGTAAATCTTACTTATCTTATTTTCCAGCAAAAGGTTCTTCCTCCCTATTTGATTTTGGGTTTTGTTGGAGGCTCTTTGAATATTGGTTCACTTCAAATCCCTTACATGACAGTGCCTCTGCGCCGTGGTTGTTTCCTCCATAAAAAGAAAAAAAGAGAGAGAGAGAGTAATTCTGCAATATCACCTACACACTAATATCGCAAGACTCAAATTTGTACAGTAGCACTACCTTGTCAACAACACTAATTTGTTCTGTCACACACATTTCAATTGCAAATTGAAATTTCATCTTCACAACTATTTTCTCCGAACCCAGACCACTACTGCTCACGGTGCGGGGAAGAATACAAATTTCCGAAAAGAACATCAAACGGATTTGCCAAAATTTCACACTAAAACATAGTAATATGCATACATGTCCTACACTCCAATCTTTTTCATCCAACCAACTAATTATTTACAACATAGTTCATGACCATAGCATGAGGAATCAATTTCAATCAAGAAAGAAATTTCCAACACACTATCAATTTTGAAAAAGAGGACACAGAGCCAATATAGTCGATTTTAAGCAATAATCAATCGCACAAGCAATTAAAGTGGACAAGTTACCGCAAGTTCTAAACCGACCCCCTCTCCGTTCCTTCGTCTGCCCAGCAGCCACACCAGAACTCTCTCACAATCCCGGCGTTCAAGGGTTTTGCAGAGGGGGTTTGGGATTTTGAACCGGATGACTTAGTACAGGGAGAAGGAGATGATAGTGTGTGAGATTGGAGCATGCAAAGGTGAGAAAAAAATAATGGAATAAAAGCTTCCTATCTCTCTCTGTGCAGCAGACATCTATTCACCAAGGAATATATTGGAGAGAAATGTTAGCATCTTATTCTTAAGCTGCGACCTCTTACTTATACATTCCTCCAGTTTGAGGGGTAGGGGTTTAGTCATTATTTTGTGAGAAATAGGAAGTGACGAACCGTTCATTTATCCAAAGAGGACACTTTAGTCTTATGCATATTTTTCTTTTATTACAATTTAGATATATCACGACCTTTTATTTATATCCTTTTCTGGTTCGAGGGACTTATCATTCTTTTTAATATTTTTTTCTAATGTTTTTTATTATTAACTGAAATATATTGAAAATTATAAATTTGGATGAATCTCAAATCTTATTTAATAAATTTCTCTCTTAATTTAAAAATGAGATCTATAATGAAAGTGTTAGAAAGAATGATGCCAACATTCCTCATATATTGGAACAACGAAATCGTGCTATGGGGAACAACCGAGTCCCACCACTTCGGGTGATCAACAGGCCAAATTTCTCCAAACTTTTTAAGCCCTTTGGATGTCACCTATCTTTTGCTGATTCAAGTTAAGCAAAATAGGCTTGACAAGCCATGAGTAGGGATGGCAATTCTACTTAGAGGTGTTTGCGGATCAGTTTAAATCAGTTTTGAGCTAAAAAGTTATTCGATTTAAAACTTAAAATACTATGCTATTTGGTTTAGTTTAATTTTTTTTTAAATTTGATCTAATCCAATCCGAAAAATACAATTTAGATTGGATCAAATGATTCAGTTTTAATTACAAGTAGGAGACAAAAAAGATTTGGATCAATTTCACTTCCTAATTAATTTTATCAAGGACTATTATTCTTTTTATAGGGACTATTATTAATTTCTTATCATTGGTAACCTTCATGTCTTAATCAATTTTTCTTTTAAAAAGGTCTTATTAACTTAAGACCAATGAAAAATGAGTACTTAAACATTAGGTTTTTTATAAAGAACCAGTGAAACAATAATTAGCTTTTTCTTTTATTACATTAATTTTAAAATAAATCTTCATGTTTAAAATTTACACTAAAAAAATGTCATATATTAATTAACAATTTGAGATTGGATCATCCTCTATGTCTTTATCTAATAAAAATTAAACATATAATATACACATTATGGATTTATATTAATAGCCTATATATTATTGGTTCGGTTCGGTTTGGATTGGTTGCAAAAACATAAATCGAAAATTGAACCGAATCGACTGGTTTTGTAAAAAAAGATCCAAAAAAATCCTTTGTATCGGTTTTCTGTATTTTGGATCAGTTTCAGTTATATTTTTGGATCGGTTTGGATTTAAACGCCCCTAATTCTACCCATACCTATGGGTACCCACAAAAAAAATTGGCAATGAGTAGGGTAAATATCCACTCAATTGGAATGGGGGCAGGGGCGAATATTTACCTGCAAAATTTAATGGGGATAAGTACGGGTATGGGTATTATAGTGCCCACCTCGCCCTATACCCGCACCTATATATGTGTGTCTATGTGTGTGTGTGTGTATATATTAAAATATCTTATATATAATATATTAAAAAGATAAATTCTAGTGATTATCATAATATTAAAGATCTTAATTTATTATAATAAAAAAAAAGATATTGCAAAAAGTAGTGAAACACAAGCAAAAACAAGAATTTAATTTATATGTATTATTAGTGCAAAACATTTTTACACATATATCTAATAGGAATTCATCGTATTGCCTCATTGATGAATAAGATAATGTGATAAAATAATCAAATTTTATTAGATGTATGTGTAAAAAAGTTTTGCATTACATTATATATAAATTAAATTCCAAAAACAATTCATACTCCACTAAAATTGTTAAATTATATCAAAAAATCAATTTTTTTTAAATGCATGCATTGCTTCTAAAATATTATTGACAATATTTATAAATATTGTTGTTTTTGAATGTAGTTTTTTTAAATTTTATTTGATATTAATTGTGTTAAAGGATAGATTGAATGTATTTGTCTTTTTATATATTGATAGTGAAATGTTAAAAATGCTTAATCATAAAACTTTGAACAATAATTTTGTAGTTGATAAAAGATAAAATGAGAATTGACAAATTATATTAAATTAATTTTGAATATAAATTTCATCTAAAGCCTCAAAATTTTTTACCAACACATAAGTAAAATATAGGTACGGGTATATAAGTACCCAATGGATACGAAGACTGAGAATTAAAGTTACTACCCGCGCGAGATGGAACCAAATACGAATATTTTTTTCAAACACGATATAAACATAAGTACTATAGTACCTTACCTAGATCCTACCCATTGACATCCCTATTTGTGAGTCCATTCTATTAAACATGAAGAAAGCAACAATTTGTGGGAAGAGAAATTTGCATGTGAGCCATTAAATTATGAATATGAAGAGACGCACATATCAAACTAGCGGATGGGTAAAGTGGGAAACACATAAAAGCGAGGAGCACTTGAAATATGTATAAAAGTGAGAAACACACACACATATATAACAACATAAAATCTGAAATCTTAAACAAATGTAAATGAATAATTAAATCTATGAATTCTTCAAAAAAAAAATATATCTATAAAAATATACTAAGAGTTTATTGTTTAGGATATAGTTGTCTATTTTATTGTTTTAGATAAAAGTTTATATTAGAAAAAGACACTTCTCCTTATAAAGTCAGAGAATACCATCAATCTCAACGAAAATTTATAGTAGAATTTACATATCGCCTACCAAGAGAAAAATCTGATAATCAAACCCTGAGTCACAACTATTGTGAGCAAGATACTTGACCAAATGTGTCAACCCCTGTTGACTATTTTTAATTGTGAAAATGATTAATAGAGTATTTTGTATATATAGAGATAGAATATGTTGACACAAGGTGTAAGTCTAAAGACTTACATTAAATTTAAACTGTTAATATAGACTAATCCTACGACTTATAATATCTTAATATATATAGTGATTACAACAATTTTTTTGACAATTAATTAGTTAACTTTAATCAATGAATTAATATTATTATTAATTGATTGTTTGATTGATTTAATTTTCTACTTTAATTATTTATGAAAATTATTAAAAAGTTAATATTTTTGACAAATTTTTCACATAAGAAAGTTTATATTTTTTCTCTATTTATAATTTAGATAACAAATAAAATATATTTTTTTATTAAAATTACATTATATTAAAATGTATAATATAAAAAATACAAGATAACTTAGAGCTTTTACACTAAAACATATAAAATTCCCCTAACCTAATGCTTTTACACTAAAACACATAAAATAAAGAATAGAAGATAACAAAATTTAATGGAGAATAATAAAAATATAATGTAATTACTATTTTAAATTATTTATAATTTTTTTTATCTTATATTCTTTTTTTTTAATTTATATGTTTTAATCTAAAAGCATTAGGTTAGTATTTATTTATTTTAATTTTTCATGCTTAACTAATAATATATTTCAGTAAATATACATTATTTAAAACTTTTCATTTTCAAATTTTATTTTCTCATTAATTAATTTTAAAATTTGTAAAACAAATATCAATTAAAAAGGGATTATTTATTAGTAAATTAGTAGAATATATTTAACTATATATATATCGATCATAAATAATGAAAAATAAACATACATGATAAAAATATCATTAATTAAAATTTTAACATAACCAATTTCATTATATTCTAATCGTTAATTTTCATGTTCTATATTTGTAAAAATAATAGCAAGTAAAAATTGTATTTATGCTTAATGAGTCATAAAAAAAATATATTTTTTGTTATGTAAATCATAAATAGAAAAAAAATATATAGTTTATTATAAGAAAAATTTGTACATAATATTATTTTTTTAATAATTTTCATAAAAATTACGATAAAAAGTTAAATCAATCAAACATGCAATCAAATCAAATCAAATCAAATCATTTAATTGATTGATTAAAATTAATTAACTGATTGTCACAAAATATGTTAAAATTATTATATATATTAAGATATTATAAACTGTAGGATTAGTTTGTATTAACCACTTAGATTTGATGTAAGTCTTTAGACTTACACCTAGTGTTAATGGATTGTGTGCATATATATATATATATATATATGGGGCAGGATCTGTTGACACTAGGTGTAAGAGTTAGTCAAATTACACCTTCAACAACTTTTTGTATAATGCAAATTTAACCAATCCAACCGTTGAATTTGATGTTCTTATTAATTAGATTAAGTATACAAAATTTCATACAATTCTAAAATTATTTAGTAGTTCATCGCATTACTTTATTTTAACGTACAATATGATATTAAAATATATGTAAATATTCAATGTTAAATAACATATTTAGAAAAGTTCAAATGATGTGAAATTTGATATATATAATCATAAAGATAATATCATCAAATTCAACTGGTTGAATTGGTTAAATTTGTATTATACAAAAAGTTATTGAAGGTGTAATTTGACTAACTCTTACACCTGGTGTCAACGGATCCTGCTCCTATATATATATATAGATAGATAGATAGATAGATAGATAGATAGATAGAGAGAGAGAGAGAGAGAAAGATTAATTATTAGAAATAAGTTCTTCGTTGAATATATATCATATTAGTCAAAAGCCGAAAAAAATGAATATAGTTTCGTTGGCAAAGAAAGAATCAAATGATTTTCTAACTTACTAGGGTCAGTCTAGTGGCGAGAGGTTGGGATAACTTGCATGAAATTATAGGTTTTAATCTTAGTGTTGCCATTATACACAAAAATAAATTATTTTGCAGACTTAAATATGTTTTTAGTCTCTATAAAATGAATAAGTTCTTACTCCTGTTGTCATATAGCACTCATTAATTGCTTATATGTTTAATAGAAGGTCAAGTGATCATCTTAGGTGACACCTACTAGTGTCTATGGTACTATGTTAGCATTTGATATCTCTAAAAAAAATTAGATCTCTAAAATAAATGTTATCTGTCGACCTTAAAATGAATGTTAGGGATTAAAATAGTGATTTTAGATTTTGGAAGGATGAAAACCAAAGAAAAATATTTTATAGGGACCAAAACCAAATCTCACTCATTTTACAGGGACAAAAAACAATTATTTTAAATTTAGAGGAATAAAAAACAAAGAAATTTTTTTATAGGAACCAAAATCAAAACTTGCTCATTTTATAGGACTAAAAACACATTTAAACCTATTATATATAAAAACTTAGTAGCTTCCTTGCATAAGGACGTTACAGAATTTGCACAAAAATCCTGAATTTATTTGAGTTCATTAAAAAATTATCTAAATTAAATAAATAAAATCTCTTTTAAATATTTTTGTTTGATAAAAAAAATACATTCATCAATTTTATAAAATCAAAAGTTGAAATAGATTAAATGTTTCTACCTTAAGTCTCAAAAATTCCAAATATAAAAAAAAATCTATCTTATTATTATCAAATTTATAGGAAAAATGAAATTAATAATGACACAAGAGAGAAATTAGATTCTTCTTATAAGAATAAATAGAGAGAGAAAAGAAAAGGGTGTTGCACCAATTCTATTAATTATTCAATTCAAACCAAGTAACTTTTTCTAATAATAATAGCATAAGACACTTTTCTAATAATAATAGCATTACAAAAATTTACTTTGGATCCAAGATAAGTTTATTAAAGTTTATGAAGTTTTTCTCAGAATTGGATAAATCTAATCTTTTTTCACAATTTGCTTTATCCACAATGAAAATCCACTAACAACTACGAGGGTAAATAATAATATCAGAAAAATAAAATTTTCATTTGTTTTTGCTGTAAGAAGGTTAGAAAAAAAAAAAAAGATGTTACAGTTATAATACAATGAAGAAATCCTTTAAGTTTTGGTTGTCTCCAATGACAACTTGTCGACATTTCTGTAACTTGATATTATATTTTAATCGTACATTTTGTTATGATAGTTGTGATTAGTTACATGTTAGTTTATGACGGTTATAATGTAACTCCCAACCATATAAACTCCTTCATGTATTGACATATGATTTGAATGAAAATTTTAGCTTTGTCTCATATCGGTTTCTCCTTTTCAACATGTTTTTCCCGTGACTTGAACATGGTATCAGAGCTCCACCATGGAGCTCTGTTGCCGCTACTTTGATATCGATTGTTACTTTTCATTACTCCAGTATCATCTCACATTGATACAAGATTGTTGAAGTTGTATTCATCTTCTTTGTCGTGTTCAAGTTCGTCTTCAATAAGTCAAGATTTATTAATGGTGTTTATAAATGGATCTTTTGATTTTACCAATCCATACTTCATTCACCCAAACAACAATATGGGGTCACTCATAATCAATGCAATTTTGAATGGTGATAATTACCACCCATAGGTCAGATCAATGACTATTGTTTCGAGATCGAAGAACAATATCCAATTTGTTGATGGAAGCCTCCCAAAATCGATACCTAGTGATCCTAATTTCCTTACATGGGATCGATGCATCACGTTAGTTTTATCATGGATAACCCAATCCCTGGATCTTGCAATCATGCAAAGTGTACTCTAGATGGAAATTGTAGTAGATGTTTGGAACGATCTTCGTGACCAGTATTACCAGGGAGATATTTTTAGAAATTATGAATTGCAAGAAGAAATATACTCAATAAGACAAGGTGAATCTTTTATTACAAAGTATTTTACTCAAGTGAAGGGCCTTCGTCAAGAACTTGATAATTCTCGACCCATTCTAACATGCAACTGCCACGTTTCTTTTTATTGTAATTCCAACTATTAAGTCATGTAGGGACAATGATTACATGATATGCTTCTTGAAGGGTCTTAATGAGCAATACTCACATGTTTGGTCCCAAATTATGCTCATGGAACCCCTTCCCAATATTAATAAGGTTTTCTCACTGTTAGTGCAGCAAGAAAGGCAAATGAGTTATTGAGTTGAAGAACCACACATTCTAACTAATTTCTTTGACTCTCAACAACACGAGGACATGGTTCAAGAGGTGGTCATGGGAGAAATTCCACCGTAGTAGGAAGGGGTCAAAGTGGTCAAGGAAAGAACACCAAGGTATACACCCACTGCAATAAAGTAGGACACATCATAGACGTGTTACAAAAAGCATAGGTTTCCTCCCTTTTTGTAAAAGAACTTTGGCATGGCTAACAATTATACTATATACGAAGGCACATCTAATGTGGAGTATTGGACCATAAAGCATAAAGCTACTCTTGATCAAAATATGAGACTGACCTTCATTCCCAAATAGCATAAAGCCATTCTCGTCATCTTCAAAAAAATTATACACACAACACCAACCATTTAATTAGCTATTTACTTCCTGATAAATTTGGTATCATTTGTGCCATTACTACTTTAGATAAATTCAAATGTAGGATCCTAGATATAGGTGTTACTGATCGCGTGTGCCATTCATTATCTTTATTTCACTACCACAAGAAAATTAAGACCATCACTGTCAAACTCCCATATGGAACACAAGTCCAAAGTAACATGATAGGAACTGTTTTCTTATCAAAAGATTTGTGCCTAACTGATGTTTTAACTTCAACTTAATTTCGGTCTCCAAACTTACCAAATTGATGGATTGCAAACTAACATTTGATTCAACCAATGTCAAATACAAGACAACCACTCATTGAGGATGACTGGTACAACTATGTTGCAAGATGGCTTATACATAAGATGGTCAAATGACAAGTGATAAATCTACAATACATGTAGATTTATAAAGCAGTTTTGATATATTTTAATGTATTAATTTGGTAAATTTTGTGAGAAAATAACCCATATGTATATAATTTCTTGTGGTCCATGTTTTGAATGATTTAAATGGAAAAAATGCATGAATACACCAATTTTGTTGGGTTTTTAATGTAGGAAAAATAAGCACTAGTGAGAAGCTTCAAATTACTAACTCGGACTTCGACCTTTTCTCCTTGTTCGGGTCACAACTTCGACCATAGGAATGTGATTGAAGTGATCTTGGTCTCTATGGAAAGATTAAACATAGATATACACTTTTCATGCAGAGATTTTGACGAGATTCATCATGGATCATAGAGAAAATGAAGCTTGAAGTTGAAATTGACGTACTGTCCTAACAGAACTGACATAGGTGCATTGTTTTGATCATATCTCGAGTTGTAGATATCAAAATGATGCGAGACTAGTGCCATTTTTTCAAGGACACAATTATCTACAGCTTTTGTGAAGACATCAAGAGCCAGTTCTGCTTGTATCACTCGTAGAAAATGCAAAATCGAACTTTCACTGCTTGGCCGCTCAACATAAACACACCACGCTTAGCGCAAAAATGAACCAGCATGCTCATGCTTAGCATGAGTTATCCATGCTCAATGCATAACTGAATCTGCGTGCTCATGCTCAGCATGAGCAATCCACGCTTAGCGTGCCCGCTTTTTGCTAGGTGCTCTTTTTGGGTTTGATGCGCAAAAAATAAAGGAAAAGTGGTCTAGAATTAGTTTAAAAAGGAGGAAAGGTCCCTCCATTATTCTTCTTGGACTACTTGAAGGACCAGAAGTGAAGAAGAGTTCAAAGACTCATCTTGAGGCCTTAAATCTTAGGACTCCGGGTTCGATTTCTTAGGTTTATGGCTCTTCTATCTTATTGCTTTTATCTTCGTTTTGTTTTGGGCAATGCTATGAGTTTCTAAGCCCTTTTGGGATTAGGTTAGGATGAACTTTGATTTAAAATTAATGTAATCGATTTCTTTTCTAAATCCTTCTCTTGTTTTTGTTAATTTAGTTGTTGAATTTGTGCTTAATTCTTTTCCATGATTGACACTCATTAAGAAATTGATTAGTAATATAAATCTTGCAATTGAAAAATTGAGGGTTTAGACCATTCCAATTCAATAACCATACAACTCTTGACCCTAGGGATAGGGATAGATTGTATGTCTTCGTGTGAATTTCATTCTCTTAATGCTTATGACTGATTTTGCTCACCTAATAGATTAGGGTTCATCATTGGGATTAAAGGGTTTATCGCCTAAGGAATTATGGTTGAACTAAGTTAGAGAAATTGAAGTAAATTGCTTAACAAGAAAGGATTTAGGAAAGAAAGAAGTTATTTTAAGGGAGAATTAAGAGGATTCTGATACCTAACAATTTTTATTCATAAATTTTCTAAACATATTTAAATTACGTTCTTTGTCCTTTATTTTTATTAATAAAAAATACAAAATCCTCTAATTCATCTTTTAATTCTTAAATTCACAAGTAATTACTTGATTGCGTTGGTGTTAAACCACAATCCCTGTGAAAACGATAGCTCATACTTTCACTTTATTACTTGTACGACTAGTACACTTGCCGTGATTCTAACAACAAATTTGAATTTTCTACTTTTATTGTAGATAATATAGCTTCACATTCTTGTAACCTTTGACATGTTAGACTAGGGCATCCAAATGAATCTTTGGTTAAGGAAGATTTAGTGAGTCACAATATTAGTTATAAATCATTTGAATTTAGTAAATATTAGAAATACTATTAGGAATTAGAAAATAATATAAATACTTACCTTCTCATTATTCTACATTTTCTCATTTATATTCATGACAGTGTTAAATATATTATCAAAGATTTTTTCTATATACATCACATTGAAGTTGTGTCTCAACAAATTATCTTTCTAATATAATAGATCTCAACATATATAATTTATCCACAAGATCATTTGTACGTAGTACACAAGTTTTAAATGTTTGTATTATCTATACATCTGCACAGCTTATAAAAGCATCAAATTTTACACATCATTGTCGTCATCTTCAAATACATCACCTCTATCCTTACAACAATCACTCCTCCACCACCACTATGACATATGACAAATTGATCTTGAAGTATGTGTTGATTACTAATTTTGGAGAGTTGGTGGCTACCTATGGATGCATCTAGGCATGAAATGCAAGGAGTCATTGGATGCATACTATTTTAGTTAGGATCAATGGTCAAAGAATATCCAATAGTCCTTTTTAAAGGATGTAGTGTGACATGGCACAATTATCACAATGAGAAGGGCACACAAGGTCTTTTGAAAAAACATTACCTCTTAAAGGTGGTTAGTACCTTTCTTCATAACAAAAACATGTGTTAGAGTGGACTTATCAAGTAGTCCACACTATCGATGCAACATGTTAACCTCAATTGATTATAAGTGTCGCAACCAGGGTCACAATGGGATGGCGAAAAAAAAACAGAGGAGTCGCCACTATCGTTTATTAAGGAAAAACATTAGAAAAATCCTTTAAAAAGGAAATAGTCTTTGAAATCAAATATGGGTTTGGGGAGTCGATTATGCGTAAAAAAGTTAGCACCCTACGACGTCAGTCATAAAGACGATTACCTTAATTAAATGTGCAAAATTAAGATAGCTTTTAAAATATTTATTTTACCCCTAAAAAATTTATTTTATTTATTTACAAACTTTATTATTTATTTATCAAAAGAAATTTATTTAAGAATAAAATATTTTATTTTAAACAAGAGATTAATTTTATTATTTTTTTGAAATCGATAGAAGTGGGCCCTGCTTCTACATATCTTTTGGTACAATAAAAAACTCAGACTCACGTGGTTCTTTGATAAAAAAATATTTTGTTGGTTAATTTTAATTCTTAATTTTTATTTATTTATTTATTGTTGCTAAATCTAACATCACTAAGTTGCACTATTCAAATTGTCAAATTTATCGAATGACCAAATAAGAAATACTTCCAAAGTGATCATTATTTAAATCCTATTATTATTATTATTATTATTATTATGAAAAAGGTGTTTTAATTTTAACTTGAACGTCGCGCTCTTAATGGACTTCATGTTTAGCCATAAGGTAAAAATTCAATAGGTACTAGTTTACTTAAATTAAATTGACGATAAGGAAAAAAAAACGAAACGGAAGGTTGATTTTGCCTATTTTATTATTTTGAAAACAACATTTCGATTAATTTTTTTGTTTTATAAAAAAAAACAAAAACTTACTTTACTGCATGCATTTTTGAAGCAAAATTATTATTAAGAAAAACAAAATAAAACAAATTAGAAACAAATATATTCTAATTTCCTGCCAATTTTAGTTTTTCCTCTTAAAAAACCTGTAAAGAAACTGCAGGGCCAGGCCCGTTATCCTCACACTAAAGGGAACGGCTGGGTATAGAAAACAAAAAAAAAACAACAAAATATATCGGGCTGAGCCCACTTTCGCACATACAACTAATAAAAAAAAATGGATCAATATCCAGCCCATGGCGACCATCCGGTTCAGAGAAACCCTTTTGTGTAACAGATTCAGATTGTGTCTTCCCCAACGCGCCTCCTTCCCTGTGATCCCTCAGCACCGCAAGTATCGCCTTTTACGGCAGTTCTTCGGCCTCTGCGCTCAAGTTTCTTTTCACGGCCTTCTAGAAAGTTTTAGCACTACGGTGACGTTGCGCTCTTCAACGGCAAGAATGGTGATTCAAAACGCAGAAGCATTAACAGGAACGATGCAGTGTTTCCACACCGTCATCAACGAATAGACTACCTACCACAAAAGCCTCGCGACTTCAATAGGAGGAGGCGTAACGGAATCGACGCGGAAGAACATCGCACTCACCATGATTTTAAATGCAAGTAGCAGTGGCGTCCAAGATTGTGTATGAGCGTTTTGTGTTCACTGGTTATTATTTTTTTATTTATTCTTTGTGAAATTTGAAGCAATATTGTGTGATTGATTTCATTTACATCGAAATGTATCATGAATTTGAAATGCCTACAAATCCATGCGTGTGTGCTGTGAAGAAATCGATGTACGTTTCAATTTGGTGAGAGCTAGTGAGAACAAATCAGTTATGCTGTGATGTGATGCGCGAATATGTGAACATGAGGTGAGGGGAAAAAAAATCCGCGACGTGAGTGAACGAGAGATTCATTTGCTCAAGTATATGCATACAACAGTAAATAAAAAAAAAACACTGGAATATTGATGACGCTTGTGCGATCGAAAAGGAAACAAGAATATCCATTAGATTTCTATGAGCAATACAATCAATGATATTTCTATGTAACAGAACAGATAAATAACCACAAGCAAAAGCTCAATCAAAATTCATATATAAAATCAAAAGCAAGCTATAATCAACAGTATAAATGAAGCCATGTGATGAAGGTAAAGCAAAACATGGAGAATAATACTTCCAAGCTCTGCCAGCAAGAAGAATCAGTAACTTCAGATGCAGAGAGTGACGTGAGGTGGACTAGTGTGGATGAATCTCTAGCAAATGTAATCCTCTGAGTGAAAACCTCTGATTCTGCATAAGTGAGAAAACTGTCGCCAATACCTCCTATTTATAAGAATCATGAATATTGCAACAAGCTTCTTCTGCAAGTTTCTTCTATTAACCCCGCACTTTTATTCTCCTGGTGCTTTCCTCACGGTTCTGCTACCTCCATTTCCTTATTATTATTTTTTGTTTTCTTTTATTAATAATGGGCCTGGCCCAATGCTTTTTCCTCTCATCTCTTCTATCTTTTGAATGAGCCTCTAAACTTACAAAGCCCAAAAACAAAAACTCTCTAAATTTTATTCATTTTTAAATTTTGATTTTCTTCTCTTTTTTCAAATTATGGTCCTAAACACATTAACCCAACAAGCAAAACTTAATCATTTACTCTTGCCTACTTTTTATTATATTTTTATTTTTATCTTCTTCTTTTTATATTTTTATTTTTTTGATTATCCAAATAAAATTGAGTGTTCACAAGCTTTATAGTTTTTAATGATCCTAAGAGTTTTAACTGAGATATCAGTTCTTGACCATTGAAGTATTTTAGGTTGAGTCTATTAGGCTTGGGCATATCTAAAGCCCAATCTGGAACATTACTCATAATAAATATAATGAAAGTTTGATTTTTAATGTTAAATAATTAAAGTACTATCCATTCCAAACTCAAATATAAGAAGAAAAAAAAAACTCATGTATGGTAGTTTAAAATATAAGTAAATCTTAACTGACTTCTCCCTATTTAATGAAATTATTTACAAAATACTCTTTATTTAATTCATATTTTGTTTCCAATGATCCATTTGATTCTCTTGATATTAAACGTGTGGTCTTTATAATGGAGAGCAATATTTTTACTTGAACTAAGTTTTCACAAAATTATTTTTCATTAATTAATATGAACAATAGTTTAGAAAATAAAATTTATTTTTTAAATAAAATTAAAAAAATAAATAAAATTAACTGACATTCTCAATTAATATAATTTTTTTTTCTTATAGTCGAATTCAGAATATATAAATAAACCAACTTCGGACGAACACCGTTGAAAATTCGAAATTGTCACCAAACATGTAGAGACGAAAGAGATAAAATAATGCAGAATATCTACAAATGGGTGATGACCATATAAAGCATGCGTGATTCACGTTTGGGCACCCGCTTGGTTAGGGAATAATAATGAATGACGTTGATGGGACCAACTTTTCTCCTTGAGTTGCCAAGTTTGGGATGAGTAGGAAAAGCATTAGGAACTGGCCAGGTGGCTACACTGTGGCGGTTACCTATAGCCATAGTAAGCCAATAATAGAGGCATTTGATTTGAGTCATCGGACTCATCCCACATCACGCAACGGCATGGAGCCAATATCGGACGTGCCCACAACCTTCTCGTTAAATCTGTCTCTATAACCTTCCGAATAAAGTTAAGCTCGTAATTATTATCATGGATCTACAGGGAGGAGCCAAATATCGACCGACGCATTCAACTGAAGATTTTTTTAATTTATTCTTTATATACATATTTAACTAATCAAATTATTTTAACGAGGCAAAATCGTATTTAGTTTTTCATTTGAACCATAAAAATTAAAAAATTTAAATAAGTATGAATTAAAAATATTTTATTAATCTTAAAAGGATTTTAAAATTAGGTAATCAATCTGATATTAATAATCATAATATTAGAATATTAAAAGTAATGTTATCAAAAAATGAATATTTCATTAAAAAAAAAATTATATCATAATATTACCTTTTTTTTTCAAATACATGTCCTGTTTGTTTATCATGTCTGCATAAAAAAAATTCAAGGAACTCCAACTTCTAATAAATCCTTATATTAATCAAAGAAACTATAACATTGCAAATAAGATTTAAATCAATAAGGAGAGAAAATAGGAAAAAAAATCTTCATTAAATTATTGTTCAACAATCACTTTTTGTGATCAAAATGGTACAAAAGTGTGCAAATATTAATTTTGATTGCATACTACATGCCTTCTAGACGGTAGCCTAGTAGCGAGTGAAAATAAAAGGACAAGATTTAAATGTAGTTTTTAGGTACTTTTTGGTATTAATTTTTTTAAATTAAAATTAGAGTTTTACCTTAATAATTTATATTGACCTTTAATGTAAATTTAAATTATGCAAATTATTGAGGTGAATTTTTAATTCTAATTAGAAAACAATATTTAAAACAAAAGGTTCTGTTTGGAAGAAGAAGAAGAAGAAGATTTCATATTAAAAGAGTTGTAATGGTCTATAGTGAGAAGAAGAAGAAGATTTCATATTGAAAGAGTTATAATGATCTATAGTGAGAATAACTCATTGTGATTGTTTTATAGGATATATACACTATACCAAAAATTGAATTAGAAAGTGTTTATTTTGTCGTTAGAAAATGCTTCTAAAGTGTTTTTTATGTACTCATTGTCTATTCTTAAAGAAAGCTTTTTAAAAAAGCGCTCTCCAAGGACTAAACTATAGAGAGTGCTTCCTCCTAGAAATTGGACATGTAGTATGCAATAATGAGGCTTGTTTCACTGAACTACTATATGCTTGTGCCTGATTATTGTCATCTAACCCACTAAAGGAATCACAAACAAGTTCATACAATTTTAGGAAGTGTCTCAATAATCAACATCAAAATTATCAAATATGTTAAAAACTTTGTCTGGGCCCAAATTTCCTAGAATGTAATTTAACTCACTAAACACCTAACAACGTTTTTGTAAAAAAAATAAAATATATTAGTGTTCAAATTCAAAGATAATATATCAAAAAGCAGAAAATTAGGAAATGAACAAATTCTCAGGCGCTAACAACTTCAGCTTCTCTAAAAACACCAATTGCATAACAACCACCAGAACATAAACAAGTTTGGTCTTCTTATAGGATAGAACTACGAGCACGCGAGGGAAGTGAACAAAGAAGGGGTTTGCGAGTCAGATGTGAACGAAACAGAGATTTGCGAGTCAAAAGTGAAGGCAAGCTCAACGATATCAAAGAAGTGTGCACGTGTAGTTGAGAAAGATGGGAAATTTTGAGGTTAGAGAGCGTTTACTCAATTAAACCCTCTCTATTTTTTTATATTTAAAAAAAATAAATACTTTGTAAAGCACTTGACAAAGAAAGCATTGTATTATATTTTTTAAAAAGAAAATTCAAAACTCTGTTATACAACACCTGTTTAAATAAGCGCTCTCTTATGTACACTAAAGAGCACTTATTTAAACAAGTGTTGTCTTAAAGTTTTGTGTTCTTTAAGACAACAATTTTCTTTAAAATGCTCTCTAAGCTGCTGGTGGAGGAATCACGGAAGGAGAAGTTGTAGGTGGTGGTGAAAAAAGAGAGAGAGAGAGAAATAGGAAGTGAAGTTCTTGAGAAGGGGATGCAAGTGGTGGAGAGGCTGGAAAGGGGAGCTCATGGTGGGAGTGTGGTGACCAACAGTGAAGACAAAGACTGAACAAGTGGCAGTGAATATTGAACGAGAGGTGGAAAAGATAGGATAAGAGATGAAAAAAGATATTGGGTAGATTAGTTGTGTATTTGGAGCTACATCTCAAATCCAAATAATCACGTCAAGTTAATAAAAAAAGACACTAAAGTTACACCTAGTAACTTCTGTTCGAACGTGGAAAATCACATCAGACATGGATTGAAACGCTTAACCAAACATGTGGTAGGTCAAATGCATTCGATGAAATGTAAGACTTGAGTTAATAGGTTTTAAATTTTGTCAAAAACACATATAAACATATAAAGATATAAGGAGAAAAGATAAAGAAGAATGCAACCCCGTTAACAGTAATTTTAAAGTGAATTCATAAATTTAATTTAAACTCATTTACTATTTTTTATTTACAAAAAATATAAATACATCTGGAAACAAACTTACAAGTATCTTTTTCACGGGAAATAAGGTTATTTTTACAAATTCAGTAAGACTCCCAAGGGAAAAAAGGAGGCTCTTGGAGGCGGAAACCCGAGTCTAGATATTCAGCTCCAGCTACGAGCCACGGCGCAGAGTAACCAAACTCACCTGCACTGTAACTTGAGTCGAGTAAAAGATCGGGGAGGTCCAAGAACGCGTCATCCTCACCGCTTAACGACGAATTCGATGATTGTTGGGAGGAGGAAATTGATCGGCTCAGCTTGGCTTGGGCTTGGGCTTGGGCTTGGGCCTGGGCTTCACAATTGAGTGTAGCTGCTTTGGCGGCGGCGGCTTGGATATCCTTAGGGGATGTGGTGGGTGGGCGTGGAAGGTGTGAGGCTAATTCGGGGAAATTAAGGAAAGCAGATGTGCCTTTGATAGTGAGAGTCGCAATGTCGTGGGCTCGAGCCGCCATCTCTGGCGTAGGAAAAGTGCCGAGCCAAATTCTGGACTTCTTTCTGGGCTCTCTTATTTCTGATACCCATTTTCCCCACTGACGCATGCGAACCCCGCGATAAGTTGGGTGCTTCCCACTTCTCTTCTTCGTCGTGTTACTCTCAACGTTCGCTTCTTCGCCTTCACTTTTCTTCTCTGAATTAATAATGCCCTCTTCGGTGAAGGTGGAGGAAGCAGTTGTACGGACTTCGCTGTCTTCCTCTCCCATGTCGATGTCGTTGGTGTGAGAAATGGTGGAGTGGATAGGATAGGGCTAACTTAAAATAGTGCTGGGTTGAGCTGGCTGCTACTTTCCTCTTTTTCACATTTAAGAAATGGGTCCATTTGAAAAAGATAAACAGTGGCAATATTGGCGTTTTTTCCCTCTCTTCCAATGTCCTTCTCCCATCTCATTTTCCTTTTGGCATTTGTCTCTTTTTGGCATTTTGTGTTGGAAACAAAAATCCTTACATATCATCACCACTCTTTTTTCCCCCTCACAGAGGAACATAAAAATAATTATTGCAAACATTATTAATTTGTTCTTCTTTTTTTTTTATAACATGAGAAAAATTCATGGAGAGAAACTTACAAAAATTCAAATATTAAATAACCACATATTCGTCATATGCATATAATAGTTATGAAAATTTTAATTAATTCCCAGTCCTCCACACGTATACATTCAGATATTATTGAGTTGAACCTTGCTTGCCATTGTTTGTTATTGAAATTTTAATATGACCATATTCAATCTTAGAATTATAATATGGGTAAATTTGATTTGAGTTGGAGTGGAACTCAGCTCAATTCATTCTTGTTGTCATTTTAGTCCAAGTTCATATAACGAAGTTGATTAAAGTCAACACTTGCTATTGAAGTAGCATGAATACACACTAAAATATTATATAATTGCTTGTAGAGGACCTTGGATCCTATGCCATGAATTTCAGCCCAAGTCTAACACTTATATAGGTCCCTAATCTCTTTGTAAAGTTACACATATTTATTATAATTATACTTTGAGTGAGATTATTTGCTAATACAAGCATTGAAGTGTCTTTGCATATATCCTCATCATCACTTGTTCAGTTCGAATTTGTGAAACTCGGATCAAAATATAATCACATTTCAAGGACATTTATTTGCCAGGCTAGGCCGCTTAATTTCTAGAGTTCGAACCACTATCTTTTACACTTTGGACGAAACACAAGCCCTAATATTTAATTTGATTGTTAGTTACGAAGAAATTAAAGTTTTGATTGTTATAATTTGATTCAAACCCTAATATAATTTAAAATTAAAGTTTTGATTGTTATCACAGATTTAATTTGATTAAAAATGGTGATATTGATAATTATCTTTCAGCCTCTGGAGTCGTTAGAGACTCCTTTTTCAACCTTCTATCTAAATCATTAACAAAGAAAGACAATGTGCTTTGAGTTGAAGCAGCTCGGGCACTTTATACTGTTTAGCAATATATTTCAAATGAAAGTTAATATTGAAGGCTGAAGATTTGCATAATTTATTAATTTACAAATTAATAAACTACTTGTCTTGTAAATTAATTTACGCAAAAAGCAAAAGTGAAGAGAATGACATATAATTTGATTAGACATTAGGAATAACATATAATTTAGAGATAATATATCTGCATGTCCTTGAACTTGTTGAGTTTTTTAAATAGGTCATTAAATTATAAAAAATTATAATTGAGTCTTTTATCTTTTTTAATTTTTGTAATCAGGTGCTTGAGTTTTACAAACTGTTGACTTTGACAGAATGTTCGTTATTTCCTCCTGACTTCAGAAACCTAATTACAAAAATTGAAAAAGATTAAGTAATTGATTACAAATTTTATAGTTTAAGGACCTATTTAAAAAAAAAAAACCCGAAAATGCCTATAATTTACTCTTTAATATATAATTACATCAAATAAAGTCTTGTACAACAATTGTGACTATAACACACAAACTTTTTAGTAAACTCTTTACTTCATGCAAACAAAAGGTCCGGTTTTTTTATGCACTGATTGATATTCATTTATTGGCGTTTCGCAGTCTCATGCCCATCCAACGATAATATTAGTGCCTCGTGCGACATGGAGCACAAGTGGAATCTCTTTGTATCTTAATTAATGTTTACGTCAGAGATTGGGTGTCACTCTGTCCATGTTAGTGTCTTTGTCCTCAATCCCCAAGAATTAAAAATGATGAACGAAAAAATTACGAGAAAAAAAAAACACGGACCGCTAAGCTAAGGTCATTTTATTTCATCTTCAGTTTCCCATCTGTCTTTTTGTCACAACAGAAAGGATTTCTTTTTTAGCAAGAACATAAATTGGTGGGCCTAGATAAAATACTAAAATTGTATACGTATCCCCAAATAATAGCCTCATTGTTGTTTACCTGGAAGCAAGAAAAGTTCAAATAAGGTTAAGGAATTATGTGATAAGTAAGTGATAATTTTTTTAGCAAAACATTGACTTAATTACATTTTCAGGCTTCTCACTTTAGTTTATATCTGATTTTAGTGTCTCTAATTTTAATTATTTGTATTTAGTCTTTATGATTTTTTTAATTGTTTAAATTAAGTTCTTTATTTTAAAATTTTATCTAATAATTAACAGAAATCTAATAGAAATATAATATATTACTGATTTGCTTAAATTTGAAAAAAATACTAATATTTAAATAAAAGTAAAAAACAAAAATTACTTTATTTATATTTTATATATTTTTTTATTTTCATTTAAATATTTTATATATATTTTTCTGTTAATAATTTATATAAATTAATGATATGTCACACTTTTATTATATTTTTATTAATTATTGAATAAAATTTTGGAAAGAAATATTTAATTTAAATAATTAGATAATTATAAAAAATAAATGAAAACAATTAAAATTACAAAAATCAAAATTGTACATAAACTAAAATACAGAAATAAAAATGTAATTAATTCTAAAACATTTATAGGTGTATCTTGTCCTTATAAGTTATAAGGGCAGGGAGTTTTGCCCTCTTCAATTGCCAATGCTTTCAAGATTTGCGTCTAGACCTCATCATCGCTCGTCATTTTTCTCAATTTAGATGATTCTCTTCCGTTATTCACATTTTATATTCAACCCTATATATGATTTATTTTATATTTTTTTAATTTTTTTTATCGTATACCATATCATTATTTACTAATCCTTAAATTTAGAGACTTATCATTTTATTTTTCAATTTTTAAAAATAATTTGACAAAAATAAATAATTATTTTTTTCAAAATAACATCTAAAACCCACTAGGAGCGAGACTTAGTGAGAACTTAAGTAAAAAAAATAACATCAACTGAACATAGTTTTTTTTCCTATCTTTCTTTTTTCCATAAATGTATACACTCTCTTCCATGTAAAAATAGCTTTTTGTTTCATATTTGAGTGTGGCTTTCTTATCTTGGAGCTGTAATTTTTTAAAATCATCAAAATAGGCAGATTTGAAGGGAAAAAAAAACTCAAAATGGGGTAAGTCATGTTTGAAAAACATGATTTGTAGATGAAAGTTATATCTTCTTTCTCAACTTTAGCAATTATATATATATATATATTTTTTGGTGGAAGTCATAAAATTAAGTATAACTCATTTTTTTTTTATACTAAAGTCATAAATGCATATACAACTTATCTTTTTTATTTTTTTTATTGAAGTCGTAAAATTAAATACGACTTAACTTTTCAATACTTTTTATTTCTTTTGTAGAAGTTGTAATTTTAAACATGACTTTGGGTTTTATTTTATTTTGTAAAGTGAGGTCTTAAAGTGAAGCACGACTTCACTTTGTTTTTTTGATATAAAAGTCATATGCAAGTCGTAAAGTGAAGCACAACTTCCCTTTGTTTTTATATTTTAAGTTGTAACTTCATTTTTTTAAAATATTCTATTTTAAAATATTATTTATGATTTTAATTTTAATTTATTTTAAACATTATCAAAATCAGTGAATTTGAAGTTTTTTCTAGCATTATGAATTTAGTATTATTTTTCAATTTTCAAGGTAAAACTTCTTGCAATGAGATTAAAGTTTTATCGACTTGCAGAATGGCTATATAATATTTTCAGGAATAGATGGGCTTAAGCCTATGATGGAGGGAAATAGTATGGGTATATGACTACCATTCTTGCTGAGTGTATGAATTCTATTTTGAAAGGAGCATGAGCCTTGCCTATAACTACTTTGGGGAAAACAACATTTTTTTTAGAATAAATGCGTTGTTTGTTGGTAAAAGGATGCAAACACTTATAATATGACAGGGGCAAGGCATGTGTACTTCAAAAAGGTATTTGTAATGATGCAAGAAAATTGACGTATTGCTAGCTCACATTATGTTCAAAGGTACACTTGGGAGATAGGTAAGTTTGAGGTTCAAAAGATAGTAAATTCCCAAGTTAGTCGATGAGCAATGACCTGTACTGAAAAATTGAAAGAATAGTGGTGTGGCTATAGGAAATTTCAAGCACTATAACTTCCTTTTTCTCATGTAATCATGTAATTACATCATGTGCCTATTGCAATTTAGATTGAAATGAATTTATTGACCATGTATATAGGTTGGAAAACATTTACAAGGCTTATAAGCATGAGTTCCATCTCTTTGGAAATGAAGAATATTGGCCTCGTTATTCAAGTCCAAATTTAATGTCTAATCCTGCTATGAGACGAGACACATTGGGAAGGCCAAACACTAGTCGTATAATAATGAAATGGATGAACTAATTGAAAATAAGTGTAAGAAATGAAGGTTGTATCAAACTGAATGACATAATCATAGTAATTGTCCATTTAAGCAAGTTAATGTCTAAGATTGTGTGTAATTTTCTATTTTCGGTTTGGAATTAATTTGTGTTGTTGAAGTTATGTAAAATTCATGTTATGATCACTTTAATATAAATATATTATGTAATTTACATTTTATCTATTAATTTTATGATTCTCCAATATTTTAAATTTATTTTACATAATAAATTAATTCACAATTTTTTTAAAATGTTTTAAAAAGATGTTAAACTAAACATAAGCCGTGTTATAAAAAAACAAAACAAGAAAGACTTGCATTAAAAAAATAAAAAGTATAAGTCGTATTTCCCTATATATAAAGAAAAAAGAAGAAAAAAATGAAATCATGTTTCACTTTACGTCTTCAATAAATCAAATGAAAGAAATTTTAAAACCCAAAGTCGTGTTTAGTGTTACAACTTCTATAAAAAAAAATAAAAAATTCACGTCTTCGATTTAAAAACATAAAAAAAGAAAGTCTTACATGAACTTACAACTTTAACAATAAAAAAAAAAATAGACGGGTCGTGATTAATTTTACAATTTCTACTAAAAAAATACAAAAAAATTATAATTTTCAAAGTCAAGAAAGAGATTATGACTTTTATTTACAAGTCATATTTCATAAACATGACTTATCTCAATTTAGAGTGTTTGGTAAGCTACTCTACTAGCTTATAAGCTTGCTTGACTAAAATAAGTTTGTTTGGTATACAAGCTTATTTTAGTAGCTTGTAGCTTATTTTCATAAGCTACTTCAACTAGCTTATGAAAATAAGCTACAAGCTACTAAAATAAGTTTGTTTGGAAATAAGCTAGCTTATAAGCTACTACTTTGTTTTATTTTTATCTTCACTAATTTATTTGAATATCTTTTTTATTCTTTTCTTAATTTAAAAATTAAATAATTAAATATGTTTTTTTATGTCATTTTAAATTTACTAGCTAACTTCTCAGTTAATCTTATCAAACATTTTCAATTCAATAAGCTAACTTATAAGCTTTTAGATTTTCAACTCTTAGCTTCTAACTTATAAGCTTTAGCTAGCTTATAAGCTAGTTTTACCAAACATACCCTTAAATAATTTTTCAAAATTTTTCAATTTTGACAATTAATGAAAAAAATTACTCCTCCAAATAAAATAGCCTTTGAGTAGGAGTGAGCAAGGGACAGATTAAGATGAGTTTATCTTTGTCTCTGCCTGACTCAAAATAGAATGGGCCATTTATTCAAACTTGAACCCAACCCAATTTAGATCTAAAATATATGGGACAACATCGAGTCAACTTGGTTTTCTAACATAGTATATCAATCTTAATATTATATATAGTTAAATTGTAAAATGAAATAAGTATAAAACTTAAATTGATGTATATTTTATAATATATATTTTAAATAAATAATATCATTATAAATATAATATCATATTATTCAAAATATTTTTTATTAAATCAAAAAGCTTTAATATTAATACACAATTGTTTAAAAAACTTATATTTTTTAAGAGAATAAACTGGGTTAAAATAATCCGAAACATAACTTGAACTCGTTCTTAAAATATATTGAGTTTAATTTCAAAACTGAAATCCGTTAAAATCAACCTTGGACTAGATTGGGTTAGCAAATATCTGTCATTATTTTTTCTACTAAAATAAATATTCACAAATACAGGCAAAATTGTTATAATTAGTAATGAGCTTAACAATTTTATGTCAAACACCAAATTATACTTTCAAAAATAATTATGAGAAAATAATAACTATATTCTTTAAATTTATCTTTTTATATCATTAATTAAATTTTATGTGAGTCTCAAAATAAAATATTTTACATCGTTAAAATTAATATAAAATTGTCAATGCAAAAATTTATTCATGACATTTTATTTTAACAAGTATATACAGTATTATTTTTATCTGCTCAAATTTTTTTCCCATTTATCAGATTTTTATGGCGGGCAATACATCACTAAACCATCACTAAATTAAAACAGCATCTTTTAAGTATTCATTTTTATTTTAAGTAATTATCATTTAAGAACACATTAAAAAAATGAATAAAACAATTAAATATTTCTAATTTTAAAACTACATTATATTTAATTGAATTGTTTTTTATTAATGTTCTTTCATATTTTACTTGATAAAATATCAAAAAATGAAATTAAAAAACAATTACTACATTTTTAAATTTTCAAATAAAAAATTATTTAAACCGAGCTAAAACTTCTAAACTGATAATTATTTTAAAATAGAAAGAACATATAAAATAAATAAATATATTAGGAATTAGGACCAAATATCATTAAAGTTTTTCACAATTTAATATGGTTTCATTTTCACTTTTTGACAAAAATGAAATATTTACTTTTTATATTGACAGTACATTGAAATTAAACTCCTAAACATTTACTTATAATTTAAATAGTATATAAATTGTCAAACTAAAATAATGAGATAAAGTAACAATTAATTTTTAATTTCTGTGAAATTTTATAACTTTTATCTACTTTTTAATTTTTTTAATTTAACAATTAAATTAGTTAATTTCATATTTTAAAAATTTATTAAATAATATAATTATAAAAATTTAACATTTAATATAGTTTTCCTGTCCCGACAAAAATACTCCAACAATGTATTGTTTTTGTTTGAATTAATTATTACATTATCCAAATTAGTTGGCATTGTTTATTATTTGTTGGCGGTTGCCCCGTTTAGTCATTCACTACATCGCAATATCTCTATCCTAATCTATCTAATTACATGTCCTACATGCGTAGATGGTCTTATTCCAATATCGATTTTTTTTTAGTTGATATGATGGATGACCAGTGATTGGATATAATTAATTTTTATAAACCGGAGCCACTATAACAACCTCTCTTAATTGTCTTCTGAGAAACATCTAGAAGGTTAAAGTTTATAAAAAAAGAACCTGAAATTGATTAAATGAGAAACATGTTGATTATTATAAAGATTCCGTTTACAATTTTTTTTTAAAATTATGGGCTTAATTATAATTTTTATCTTAGGTTTGAAATATGTGTGATTTTTTTTTGCTGATTTTTTTTTAGTTAATTAGGTTATTTCATTTTTAAAATTAAGTAAAATTAGTTTTTTTTTGTCTTTTTTGTTATTAAAAATATTTAATTTATATTTTATACATAAATATTTAGGGTCTTAGATGAATTCGAGATATAAATTAATTTTAAGTTTATAAGTAATTATTAAGTAAAATTCTCATAAAATTTAAAAGATTTTGTAGAGTGTAAGATTAGAATTTGAAGAGGGAAAATTTGAGACCTCTTATTATTATTATTATTATATTATTATATTATTATTATTATTATTATTATGGGTGAAATTTATTGCTTTTTATGTGAATTTTGAATAAAAGAATATTTAAAAAGAAAGCTATCGATTTAATTTGTGAGATTAGGAAATCAAAATTTGAGAGTTTCATGTAAAGAAAGTTAATGGAAGGATATATTTTGCTTAATTTTAAAAATAGAAGACTTAATTTGCTAGAAAAAATTTGTGAGACTGAAATCACACATAGTCTAAATTAAATGGACTGAAAGTGAAATTAAATAAAAATGCTTATAAGCTAATTGAAAGTCAAAAGTATAATTTATTAAATTAGAAGTGTTTGGTAAAATTAACTAGTAAATTAACTAATAAATGTAAAATAACATAAAGGATATTTTTAAATTTTTTATATAAATTTTAGTTTTATTTTGTAGAAGAAAATATAATTTAAGGTGATCATAGTTTAAATTTTCAAAAGTTAATTTTAAAATTTTTTCATTTTTTTTTAAAGATAAAATATGTATTAACATTTTGAATAAATAGTATAATAATTAAAAGAAACCATGTAAATTAAAAAAACCAAACAAGAAAATAATATAATAATTAGAATAACTGATTAAATAGATAAAGGATGAATTTTTTTATAATACTGTGAAGATGAGAATGAGGTGTTTTTCCTAAATTAAGTGGGATAGAGGAAGAATTTATTAAACATTGAAGGTAAAAATGGAAAATTGATAATAAGTTAAAACGACATTTTGAGTGATATGGATTGAAAAAATGCGACAAACTAGTAAGATAAATTTGTTTAGCAAAGTGTGTTTGCCTAATAATTTTAGTTGTTTATAGCTTCTTCTTTTTTGTGTGTGTATATACAATGGTCGCACTGAGATTAAAACCTACTGGCTTTATGTATTCTTCTTAAACTTTTTTACTAGGCTGACCTTAGTAGGTTAGTTGTTTATAGCTTATTTGACTAAAATATAGGTTTGGTAAAAGAAAAAAACTTATTTTATTATAACATTTTTTAAATGTTGCTTAAAGTAGTGTTTGAATTTGGGTTAAATTATTCAATTGATTCCTAAACATAGGTTTCTAAACTAATTTTTTTTAATTGAATCCCTAAACTATTTGAGAATTATTATTATTATTATTATTTTAATTAAACTTCTTATTTATCTCCCCTTTAATATATTTTTTTTGGTAGAGATCACAAGAGGCGATCCTGTTTGAGCTGCGTAGATTATTATAGGTGGTAAAGCTCTCCCTCTGAATAGTTAATGCAGTTCATACCCAAGACTCAAACTCGAGATTACTCGCTAAGCTGGAATAACTCCACGCCAGTTGATTCACTGTACTCAGTGGTATCTCCCCTTTAATATTACACTATTCATTTTAATAAAATTTCTCTTTAATTCTATATTCATTCCTTTTTAAGTGTTTTTTAAGGTTGTGATACCAGAATTAAGAAATAGAGTTAGTGTTCTCATTCTTATTAAAATTCTTAGATTAATTTCCTATTTTATCCTTTATCTATCTTATTGATTAATTTCTTTGTCATTTATTATTCCTCACTTCTCCCCCTTTCTAATTTCATTATATATAGATGTGTAAAGGGATTAAAATTAAGTAAAGGTAATGGTATAATTGATAAAATATTAATTAATATAGTCTTGAAATTTTAAAATAATAGATAAAAAGGGATTTTTTTTTAAATCGTCACTTATAATGAACAGATGTAGTATTATACAATTTATTTTATTTTTAATAAAATATTTGTTTTTTGGTGATAGGAGTTTAAAATTGATTTTAAAAAATATAAAACTATAATTACATACAAATACATTTTTGTCTACAAAATTAAATAGAATTTATATAAAAATCACATAAACATCATTTTATGTTATTTAGCATTTTTCAACTCATTCAAGAACTTATTTTATCAAACATTTCTAATTTATAAAATAAATTAACAGATTTCAACTAGCAATGCTTTTAATTAAAAATTAACTTTTTAATTTCTCAACTAATTTATATTAACTATATTCGTGAAACATAATCCAAAATCTAAATATTTTTATTTCAACCAAACAAGCTTATAATTTAGTCAAATGAAATATAAATGACCCGAAATGACTAGTTAAACATAATTAAAGTAACTTAGATACTAAAAATAAATAAATAATTAATTTTAATTATGTAATTATTTAAAAAGCAATTAAATAATTGAATTTAATTAATTTACTACGTGGTAATAAAATTAAAAGATACATATTTAGCATTAGAAGCTTGATTGAGACAAACAACACAATTTATCTCAATCAACAACTGTAAAATATTACAAATTATGACACAGCCATACTAATAGCTAAGATAAGGAAAATATGAAAGAATAAAGTATTCTTTCTCATTTTAATCAATTATTAAATGAGCCAACAAAACAAGATAAGTTTATCCTATTAGTTTATTCTTGTCCGTAAGTTCAAATTGTAAAGGATATACAGGATAGAAAAGTTTCCCCTTCTTTTCCTCACCCCTCTACCCAACTGATTCTCTTGATGCTATTGTCACTATCGTTCCTACTATTACCACCATCTTGTCACCGTTAACTACCATCACCACCAATATCTTCCGGTCATCACTGTTGCTCTATATTGCGTTGTCACTATGATCGTTGCCCCATCAGTGTAGCTAGGTTCTTTTGCAGTTAACTGCAAATTGCTCTAATTAATTTTTGTTTATCTATCTCATGCAGCTTCATTAGTAACCTAAAAATTATGTTAATTAGTATGAAACAATAGCACATTTCATCCTCTCAAATCATAAGTGGCTAGAAAATTTGAGTTGAACTTTTCAAGGTCCAGATTTTTTTAATTTTTCTTGTCTTTTTTTTATTTTAAAGTGAAGTTTATTTAATTAACTTTTATAGAGGCTTTATTTTTATAGACTTTTGTTCATTAAAAAATGCCTTTATTTTGATTTTTTAAAATCGTATTTAACTTTACTTTTGTTTTTAAAGAAAAGAGAAATCCGAGAAAAAATGAATCAAACAAAATCTCAATGTTTAAAAGTAAAAATTTATTGAGTCTTCTAAAAATCATGTCACATTTCTAAAATTTTGAAACAACAAAAAAGTCATTTGTGATTTTTATTTTTTAGTTCCGTGATTAGGTGACATATGAGTCTAGCTTTAATAATAGTTAACAAAACTGAGATTTATATATGTAACACATAAACGATAATCCTAATGGGCTCCGTCTAATAGAAGTGACTAGTCCCTATAGTGTGACAAACCATGGTTTGAATCTCACATGAGAAAGATGCTTATATTTTAGAGTCCAACCATGCCTCATATAAAATTGTCTTGAAGGAAGGTACTTGTGAATAAAAAAATACATAAAAAGATAATGACTTATAAAGGATAAAAATTATTACTTATTAAATATGACAATGTGCCGGATCAAGATAAGTTAAGTTATTCTCATCTCCGCCCCCACTAAGGGTGGAGCATGTTTAGAAGAGACAAATATGAAAAAATAAAAACCAATCCCATCCTATTGAAATTAGAAAAATCCGCCCAAGTTTTTTAAAAGAATTAATTTACTTATGTACTCCCTCTAGTCCCATAATAAGTGTCGTCCTAGGTTTTTGTACACAAATCAAGAAAAATAATTAAATAGATGAAAGAGAATAATAATTTTATGAACTTGACCTTATTATTAATCTTCTTTGCTAAAAATTATGCAACACAACAATAATATTTTAATTAAAACATTATTAAGAGTATAAACGGAAAAAAGTAATTAATATTACATTGAAAAGCTAAAATGACACTTATTTTAGGACTTATTCTTTCTTCTTACACAAAAATTATTATGGGACAGAAAGAGTATAATTTTAGATAAATTAAATTAAGTTATTAAATAACTTAAAACAAGTTTTTTCTGCCATAGTTGGATCAAGGCCGCGAATTTAATTGTCATGCCTATTAGTGATCAGTTGTACTTCAGAAGATCTTAGTGGTGAAAATTGAAGTAATATGCATGATGTTATAAGTTCTAATTTTGGTATAACTATTGTACATCAAAAAAAAAGTTGTACTTCAGAAGGTTCATGTGTGCTGTCCGACATCATGGAAGAGGTTCACATCCCATAAATGCTTCTATTCTTTTTGCCCATAAATGTAGAATTTGTGCGTAATTGACCGAGATAATGGTACTGCCCATAGCGAATCGTTTGGGTTAAACATAATTTTAGTTGTTTTGGTCTCGTTTTGAAACTTTACAAATGAATCTTAAAAAATTGTTTTTTGAGGCAAAGTATGTAAATAAAAAACAAAAAATTGCAGTGATGGTCATTGATGAGGACAACTGATCGGATTTTGGATAGTAAGCGTAGTTCATCAACGTATTAGCCGAATTTGCTTTTTCTTTTTTCACTTAAGCTATAATTTAATAAAATAATTTTAAAATTAGAAATCACGGAATTTTCATAACACCATGTTGGAAAATTGGAATTAATAGTTGGCGTGAAGAAAACCCACATTAAACAAAAATAAACAAATCGTTTCGTAGACGACGGGTAACATAGGGACCAGCGTAACTCGTAACCATAAACCTATGCGAAGAAAAGGGATAGACACGTAATTAGACATCAAGTATCGTTAACATAATAAATAAATGAGATTTCCAGTTCCAGTTACATCTAATTGCGACTTCCTTATTAATGTCAACGATGGAAATAAGCTAGCTAATAAATTTCCATTCGTATGTATGTACTCAACCAATTTTATTTATCCTTCCACGCAACTTTATTGACACTTGTAAATCAGAATAGCATGGATAAATTTCTTAGATACCAAGAGCATAGCCACAAAATTAACTACAGTCTAGCATTACGTAGTTGTTGCTTAAGCATCGGTTGAATATACTCTTCAAAACCATCAGGAACAACTGAATCATTCAAAGGATCCTTCCATGCCTCCTCGTACAACTTAGGATACACATTTCCATCGTAACGCCCAAGAATTGAACCAAGGTAGTGATCAGTGTAATTGAATGCATCAACAAGCGCAATTGCATTAGGACGAACCTAACCACACATAAAATCATCAGCCTTCATATAATTAACTAAAATATAAACACCAGAAGATGCTATTGACTTGAAATCATTTAGGACAAACCTGTGAATACAAGTATCTCAGCTGCTCACTGGCAAGTGATCCTTGTTTTGGGTTAATGCAGCCAGTGGAAAGAAAATCACCGAGATGCTTATGAAGTAGAAACAAAGCATAAATGCTGCAAAGAGCTTCTAATTGCTGTCTCACTCCATTTCCAGGTATATCTTGCTGCAACTTCTCAATAAATCTAAAAACATAGGGTTTGATCAAGTTAAATGTAGAATATTCAAGCAAATTTTAGTTTCAATTAAAGAATTCTAATCCTTTAAAATAACAAAAAGGTCGTATTTTTTTTTGGATTCCTTTCATTCCGGTGCTCTTCACCTGAAAGAAAGTCCATCACACTATATTTCCCCTATAAACATTAACATAAAAACATATTGGAGGAAGGGGCGACTACTATTATCTTATGACACGTTTCTCTAGGATATACTCAAATCTTTCTTGAGACAATGCAAACTATTGTAAATCTAAGGGATGCAATCATGGAGTTTATAAGAAAACAACCAACATGTAAAATTTGGAAGAAGCTCACTTGGAAACAACAATTAACTGGCAATGAGCAACTGCTGCCTCAACTAAATCAGCTGACAGTTCTTGAAAACCTGCCATCAGAAAAGCCATTAGCAAATAACGAAATAATATTCAACCATGTTGCACAAATTACTATAATAAATCAACATTCGGTCACTAGAAATTTTTACATCTTGAGGTGATCTATATATATTTTTTATGATAATGACTTCAATTTTATTTTTTTTTAATTTCTGAGCCTTTAAAATAACTTGTTAGTTTTAAATGTGTCATTTTATTATTAGTATAATTTTTACATTCACGTGTCACCTATACAAACAGAATGAGCAAAAGAGATGCAATATTTAATAGTACTGCATATTCAATCTATTCCGCCAACATGTAAGAAACCAGCATCATATCTGTAGTCAGGTGATTTCTAGCTAAACATCTCTCCATCGACAGATCAGTGAACGCAAACCACTCCCCACCCCCACTCTCCACCATCACATGCCTAGAAAACAAATCAACCACAAAAACAAGTGCATATAACTTGTGACTTAAAGAAGATTGAAGCATTTACCCTCCTCAGGATCAGTGAACTTGCTAAGATGTCGAGCACAAGCTAAAGACATCCTAGCAGCCCTAGCTTCAAATGCTTCCAACACTACATTAGGCTTCAACCAATCCTCAGCTGCACGGAATAAAAACAAGTATAATATTACAACTCATAAAGGACACAGGTATAGTTAGTAATATTAACTGAAACATCTGATTTGGATATCATGAAAATAATATGGTTAGAGTTTTCATAATCTCCAATTTCACTATACCTTTTTTAACATCAGAGTGACATTGCATCAGTTGTTCCAGTCGAGCCATATAAGCCGTAGTACCAACAGGCTTATTTCCAGAGCCCAGCTGAGAAATAGTCTTCATGAGATGCCTTGCCACCTACATGAGATTTTCTGGAAGTTGTCAAAACAACCAAATTATTCCTAAAGAAAACCTCCTAAAGCAGAATGCACAGGGATGTAATATGAGCCACATAACTGTAGAAAGGACACGAGTAGACATATGTTAGGCATGAAGTTAAGACACAGCCACATAGAGATGGATAGGAAAATTAAGAATCACAATTTTCAAGTATTTCAATCCTTTTAGAACTTTCTTACTTTTCTAACATACTACAAATTTGACAATCCCAAAATCTTTTTTTTTTTTTTTTTTTGGTTTGAGAAAAAAATAGTATCACTTTGTATTTTTTAGCATCCAAAACCAACAAACATGAGGGCTTAACCCCAAAATGTAGGTGTTTTAAAAAATGTATAAAAGCATGTCAAATACAAACAAAAACCTAGCCCTCAACAAATGGGTTAGTTGTCATGCTGCACTTTAAATCACATTAACAGCTGGGGGAGGACTTGGTAAAGACTGAATTAAATAATGATTAACAAAATGATAGTATAAGATTTTTAACATTTAACAAACCTGTAAAAGCAGCACAATATTGTCTCCTTCATACGTGCAGGCAGGAACATAAACTGCAAATAACTCAGGGAGACCACTGCTACAAAGGTAACCATGACCACCGCATAGTTTACGGCATTCTTCAATTCCATCCTGCAGGTTGAAGTTAATTTATCTTTATCAAACATAAAAAATTCAGTCACAAAGTGAAGACAAAATGTTAGGATACCATAAAAGGATAATAGCACAACGATAACAACAGAAACACTCCATCCATTTAAATGCCAGGATTACTCATCCAGTCAATTATCCCATACACACACATAGATGACATGAACAATAAATTAATGGTAATAGATTACAGTACTGCAATTCAGGAATATTAAGCTCTTTTTAGATTGGAAGCCGGAAATTTAAAATAAATATGATGTATAGTTGAGCTTGCAAAATATATAAACCTTAATGTGCTGCTCTATAGTGTTAATTTTTATTTTAAACTGACAACTAGCAGGACGCAGGATTATAATGTGAAGAGTCACAATTGTAAGGACCTGTTTGTTCGTGTTTATATAAAGCACTTATTTAAATTAAAAAATATTTTTTTTTACAACAATTAGATTAATTAAAAAAAACTATTTTAGTACTTTTAAGCTAATAATGATAGTTTTGAGGAAAAACAAGCTCTAAAAAACTATATCATAAAAGCACTTTTTTCAAAACTTTATGCAAATGCACCCTAAAATATGCACACAAATCATTTGAAAGGTTTTAGTGTTGATGCTCAATCACACCCACCAATGCCTTCATAATACCCCCTCTGGTCTCGAATATAAGCAAAAAAAACTCCATGTGTGTAGGTCACTTGATCTCAAATATAAGCAAATCTTAAACTAATTTCACCCCATTTAATGAACTAATCCCTAAAATACCCCTTCATTTAATTGAAATTGTACTTGATATCAAGTTCCAATGAAGAGCAATCTAGGAAAAGTTTACTTTTTACATGAATTAGTAAAATTAAATGATGTTAACTAATTTTCTTAATTAGTGTAAATTAGTTTTTTTTTTTTTTTTTGCTTATATTTGAGACCGGAAGAAGTAATAACATATTTCAAACAACAAAATGAAATGTACAAGGCGTACACTAAAGAAATGAGAGAAAATGAGTTTAAATACATGGAGAGAAGTAAAGGGAGGAGGAACTGTCAGTATCATTTGTGGAATCTCATTATAGGACAGGACAGCTTTTAAAGATAGAAAATATCCCCCAAATGAAACCATAGTAAAACAATATTTTAAATGCTATCTAAAGCAGCTTAATAATTAATTTATTTCAACAATTAAGACCAATCAGCAGAGAAATGAACAGAAGTAATAACATACAGCAGTTGCCGTAGTAGTCAAGGATTTCAACCCAGCAGTGCATGCATGAGCCTCGGGCAATGTTGAAAAATCATTAGCTTGCAATCTTTTAGTCACATCCATATAAAGCCATTTCAGCCACTCACCAACAAATCTGAAAGCATAAGCAGAAGCCAGCAAAGGGAAGAGCCTAGCCTGCTGGGTTTTGTAATCAATCACCTAAATGGAAACAGAAAACCACAAAGTAAGCACACTAAACTTAGAATAAAACTATTTCAAACTGCATTTTTTATTTTGACCAGTCAATAAGATCTAAATACAGAATTCAACATCATACAATTAAATTTAATACACAGGATGAGGAGGAATCTCATCACACTTCCCATTACAAATCATTCAAAACAAATGTTAAAAAGCAAGACTTCCAGAATTAGACAATCAGCAGCAACTTAACATTAAAGTAAATTGGCTTGTTTTTTAATCGTAGTATTTAATTTTGGGCTTTCCTTTTTATTGCTTTCCAAAATTTTACTTATTATATTTTTTAAAAGATATTTCCATTAGCATATCTCAATAAGATAAGAATTATCAACAAGCAACAACATGCATCAATATAGAGGCTTTTAAAGCTTACCTGTGTTTCTAGACCTCCATTATGTGATCCAAACTGTCTTCGAACAGCACTATATCTTGTAGCAATGCAAACTGCTCGAGACAAAGCAACTGATGCATCAGATACAATTTTTTGTCTCACATTTACCATAGTACCATAAACTAATTGTCTTGGAACATTGGAGTGCACATATTTTCCTTCTCTGGTAACCTGTGAAACCCTGGTAGATTAACAGAACATCAGTTACCTTGTGAATCTATTGGCAAAAGAGCAATGTTAACAACACACTCTTTGACACATTCTTTTTAACACATTTTCTATTGTGGGATAAATTTCATGTGAGTCCCACTAAAATCCTGGCCCACTCTCGTTAGTGGGACTAAAATGAAATTCATCCAATTAATAAAGAGTGCTGGAAAAAAGTGTGTCAAAGGGTTAGTTGCTAGTATTTTCCATTAGGAAAAACTAACAAGCACATTGTGACATTTAAAAATTGTTATAAAAAGTCATGATATTATATGCTCATTTTGTCACAAATCCTCCTCTTTCCCTCGCCATCAACAAGTAGTGATGAGTTCAACACATGGTGAGCACAACCCTTTATTCCTGTTTCTGTTTTGTTAATGGCAGTTGGCTATTCTTAACCATCTTTTCTATCTAGTTACCTATGTAAACAATCTAAAAGGATACATATTAACAATTGCATTTAACAGGAAATATGGCAAACAAAGATGTTGCAGTTTCAAGATTTGATTGTTAAGGTATTTACTCCTGAGCATTTCAGTTTCTGCTTAAAAGTAAAATGCAGATGATAGAACAATGCTCTCAATTCATGCACAAAATACCTTTAACAATCCACCAACAAATTCACTGACGATAATGATACTAAAAGATTTTGTTGTTTAGTTGTTATTATTATTGGAGTTAGATTGAGTTTACCCCCGTGGATTCACCCAATTTTAACGTACCACCCTGTGCTCTAAATTTTTATCAGTTTACCCCCACAGATCATTCATGTATTATGCATTATTAGCATTATACACCATAAAACCACAAACTTGGATTATTGGATTTTCCTTTGGTGAGGCTAGAGAAGGGACAAATATGTAAAATAGCAATACCTCATTAACATTTGATTCCTTGGAATTCGTACATGGTCAAATCTTAGAAGTCCATTATCCATGGTGTTATATGCTGCATTTCCAAATTTCATCCCAATATCACCAATAGTTATGCCTGGAAGAGGAAAGTGATCATCCAAGCTCCGCAGCTGGACAATGAAACCTTCAAATTGGACAAATAATTAGTTAATTTACCTCTGAATCTAACACCAGAAATTTGGATGATTAAATTTGGCAATTACCATGCACTCCATGGTCTTGACCGTCAGTAATTAGACGGGCATAAACAACACCATGCGTGGACATTTTACCCAATCCACCAGGCCACCACTGTTTAAATCAGTGTCAGAAGCGTGATACATATCCAAATACCCTTTATAACAAGTACAAACAGTGAATGTAATAAGAAAGGTACAACTGTTTTCCCTGAATGTACTTGTTAAAGCACTAGGTAACATGGAAAGATTGTAGAATCTTAAACGGTTAAAAATTGTAAAAGATCAGTAAAGGCTCACAGGAGTCATCACCCATTTCACTCACTTTGCTGGAAGTCAATGTGGGGCTATGGATAACAAACTCGTCTGTTTTGGGATCAAATGTTGCAGTTGTTTCCAGCCCTTGAACATTGGATCCATGACCAAGTTCAGTTTGGGCATAGCAACCAATTATTTGCATCTTATAAGCAAGAGGCAACCACTTCTGCTGCTGCTCATCAGTGCCTTGTCCTTGGATAACAGGCACAAACATTCCCTGCAAAAGAAAATAAATAACTAAAATTTAGTACACAAAGCAATGCCACCCCATCCCCAAAAATATATTTCATGGAAAGTGAAAATACCTGGTCAATATTATATTTCTTTGATCTAACACACACACATATACATTCCTTTGAAATCCTTAAACTAGTATTGAACCCATTCATCCATATATTTCTTTTATTTTGTAGTTATCAATATATTTCTTCTATATAGATAAGTAAGACATGGAAGATAAGAATGCAACCAGGACAAGAAATTGAATTATACCCAATGAAGATCCGTAAATGCAGGTTGATCCACAAAGGACCTGAGCTTAGAAGCTTCCTGTTCTGTAAGAATACAGTTTACAAAATTACAGAGAACAATAAACATTAATGTAATAGACAACTAATTGCGTCCATAGTGGAAAAAAAAAAAAAACAAGATCCGAAAACAAATGCAAACTATACGAAGAACAGAAAACTCACCATTAAGACGGAGCTCAATTATCCTTTTCCATGCATAAGCTGCTTTTCTCAAAGTGTTTTTAAATAACTCCTTTCTACCAAGCATGGTTCTGTCATCCTTTCTGAACACCTACAAATGATAGACAACCAGTCAAGGTTTCAGAGTTTCCAAGAAGCCATAATCATCATGTCTCAATAAACTAACAGCAAAAGTGATGTAAACAGAAGCGAGCTAACTTCACATGCTGGAATTGAACAGTGATTAGTGAAACAGTAAGTACCCGCTTACATCACGTAATACTTAATTAGATAAAAATTCTTTTATATTTTTTGGTAGATAAATTCTGAGTAATAACATGATTAAGGTGAGTTTAACAAAATTGAGTAGACAATTGAGAAAAAGGATTTTGAAATTGAAGAAGGAAAGGGGGGAATTCACCGGATCGCTGGCAACAAGGCGAGAAATCCGATCGGAAAGCTCAAAGTCTTCACGAGAACCCGCCCAAACGATCTTCATCTCGTCCAAATCGAACTGCGCCTTCTCCCTCTCGAAAGCCAAGTGGTCAACGCCTTCCATTCTCGCCACGCCAAACAAACCCTAACAATGCCTTTCTGAATTCTGATTCTGATTTCCAACCCCACAAGAATGAAGCTTTTGAGTTTATAAGGTTAATTAGCGCATATTCCCCGTGGGTTTATGTTTTCAACGTAGCCGAAGAGGGGAAGGAAAATATAAAAAACGTGATAACGATGACTCTTTTCTGTTGGCCGACACGCTTATTGCCTTATTGGGACCAGTATGTCTGTTCCTAATCCAATTGGAAGTGGATATTTCTTTTCACCCTCTCATTCTTTATATTTTCCACGTGATTTATTTGTCACTACTTTTCCTTTCTCATTCATTTCGATCATCTATATAATTCTTCTTTCTCATTTTTCCTTCAGGGTGAATCTTTTCTGTCCTATGTTTCCATTTTGCATTTCTGTTTCAGAGGTCATTATAACCTTATGCTCTTAAGTTGATATTGTTTCTTTCAAACAATATCAACTTAGAAACAACTATTTTGAATTACTTCGGTCTTCCATTATCTAAGTCGGTCCATTGAGTGACCGACTTAAAGACATTTAACAGTGGCACTCATCACTAACCCGATTACATTGAGACAATTACTTAATAAATCTAGCGTACGTGGCACCCAAATGCATATGGACACATGATATTTTACGTAGCATCCTAACGGCCTTAACAACTTTTTTCGCCAAAAATCTTTTATAAATAGGACTCTTCGTGCCAAATATGTGTCATTCACTCATTCTTACAACTTTTCAATCAGGTTCCAACTTTGATATTAGAGTATTTGCATGTGCCATCACTAGATATGTGCAACCACCATTGTAGGAACTTATCAAAGATCCATTGTTTCTAAATTACTCAATTGCTTTCAGCTCCTTAATCAATCCACTGGTTGTATATGATCATAGTTGAATCCATCGATAAAACGAAGACAACGGAAATCTTCTGTACTAAATTTACACATTTATCACTTATGACTCATGGGAAATCTTAGGATCCATTTACTTGGAATATATTTTGTTTTCATTTTCATATAAAATAAAAAAATGATAGTAATAAAATTATGTTTAATTAAATTTTAAAAATATATTCTTTAAGTATATTTTAAGAATAAATTTAATTTAAAAAACTTAATTTTATAGGTTTTTAAAAACATTGTTTTTAAATATAATGCAACTTTAGTAATGGAACCTTTTTTCTTCTTTCATTTATCGAAAAATTCTATAACCCTTTATCAGTGAATCTGTTTTTAATCTCTTCTTTTGTCTTTTATTTTTTTCCATATCTCTCAATTCTTCATATTCGCCTTTTTAATCCACTTACGTTCCATTTTTAATACAAATATATTTTTTAAATCTTAAATATTTAAAAATTAAAAAATATTTTTAAAAACAAAAAAATAAAACCTCATGATATCTATAGACACCTTCCTATATCATACATTTGATCAATACTTATTATCTCTTTCCATCTCTTTTTTCTATCAATAATTATACTTTTTATTTCTCTTTTCTTTCTTTCCCTCTCTTGGTGTAAGTAGAAATTAGTATTCACCAATCTTTTTCTTAAAATCAAACGAGGCAACGTGCAAAATGAAGCAAATAACGGCTGTCTAGTGGCTGGGTGAAATTGATTTTTTATTTGCTTGCTTATATGGTTAATGACCTCATCAAAAGACCGAAGTGCCACAGACTATCCGATTTTCTAGAGTCCGAAACTTTTTTTATTTTTTTCACATCGATCTTTAGCATCATTGATTTGATAATTTATACTCGCAACTTCAGAAAACCAGACCATTTGAAACTATTTTTTAAATTCGGCTATTTGAATGGCTTGGCTGAGGCTGAGAGAAGTGTGGTAGCTAGCGTACGTATGATGTAGAAAAATTTATATTAAAAGATAATTTTTATCATTAATTCTTTAATGAGTATCTTAAAATCATTAGATAAAATTTAAAAATATTTTTTATTATAAATATTATTGTGAATACCCAATTTTGTCCACCCTTTTATCTTTTTATTTTATTTTATCTTGCTCTTTTTTAAAAATAAAAATAAAAATAAAATAATAAAAAATCATATTTCACAATTTAATTCTTTTTTTGTTATTCATTTTGGGCTAGCACAAGCCCACAAAGTTAGCTTTCTGTAATAATAATAACAAAACCAAAAAATATATATATATAATAAAAGGGAAGAAAAACACAGAAACAGAACGTAAAACAAATTGAAAGCATGCTTTGCTATTTTGGGTTGGCAACAATGGCTCTTTTGCAGTGTTTTCTGCTTTTTCCATACTCAGCCCAAGCATATTAGCTTTATAGGCACCAACCCTGGAACCACCTAACACTCTGAGGTTGTCCCCTGTAATTTTTTGCCCCTTGTCCCTGCAAGAAAACAATCAGGAGAAGGAGGATAAGGATATAAATTAGGGAGAGTATAGTTGGAGAAAAAAAGGGAGGATGGAAATATTCACACAGTGAGGGGGACAGACACACTGGGAATCATACAATATAGTTCAAAATGCTGTAAGCAAGAGAACCTACACAACACAGATTCCCCAATTTTCATCTCTTCATCCTCTCATCCTTTTGAGTTTTCTAATTAGGATTTGAAGGCTTGCTCTTACACAGGTAACCCCTTTCATCAATAATAATGCTCTGAATATCTTAAAATTCCATTGACTGTGATTGTCTTTCTTCTCTGTTGCTTCCTACTGCATACATTGTCTCTTTAAATATCCTGTTGGTTTGATGAAATAAAAAAAGGATAAACAAGAGTCAGTTTGAATCGAAATCAAGCGAATAACAAATAAGCAATTTTGAATATGCACTCAGTGTTCTGTTTTCAAATCAACATATATTCATGATAATAAAAAGAAATTGGAATTAAAGGATGCCATTTAGCAGTTCCTAAACAATCATAATGCCTCAGTCACCACAAAACAGCAAACACAGCTACCCAAATCCAAACATCCCAAGAGCTAAATCCCTACGTTAAAACAAGAAAACCCAAACCTCAAACCATCCACTAGACCTCAAGTTGCAAATAGCAAGCCTCACACAATACCGTCTCGACACATCAAACACTTAACCACCAAATTAAGCCCCTGTAACAACAAAAACGAAAATACCACAACCCATGACCAAATCACTCAATGCTTGAACCAAACCAATACAGAATAGGAGATCCACCATCGATCTAAGAACAGACTGTTAAACCTTTTTTTAGATTGTGCGACCTTGACCTCCGCCGCGCCGCCATTGCGATGCCGGAAATGCCCCATCTCACCTCCACTAACCCCTATCGCGAGAACCCCCGTACAGTGGACAGCCCTCCACAAAACGCCAAGGCCTTCGCCATCCGTCGTGTTGCCTCCATGCCCTCTGTCGTGTTGCTGTTGCGACGCCGGAGGTGTGTTGCGTCGCCACCACCAAACCCTTTTTTCCCCTTTTGTCTCTCGCGTTGTTCTCTCTGATTTGTTGAATGCGTTTGCGTTTTTGTGGTTTCTGTTTACTGATTGCCATTCTTTGCCTTTTCTTTTATTATTTTTTTTCTTGACTTAATGTATGCTTCGTTTAGCCCCCGTTGGGCCTAGTAGAGCGAGGAATTAGGTTTGGGGCTTGTGACTAAAGTTTCAATTTGAATGGCTTGTGTTTTAAATTTAAAACATGCATTTTATATTAAAAAAAAAAAACAAAAGCCCTTTTTCAATTTGCTTCAACGTACAGCCCCTTTTCACGTTAGTTTAGTATTCAAGTATTTAAGTCTTTAGGTTTAAACCTTAAATAAATAAAATAATAGAATATTTTGTTAAAATAAAATACTTATTTGAATTTAGCTATTCTATCTTACTTCATCTATTTATTTACTTACCCATTTAATTTATCTCTATAGCTACAACCAGTATCTTATTTATTTAGGCAAAATCAAATAATTTCTTACACCACTATTTTTATTAAACCTCTCAAATTATGTATCAAATTAACATAGCTTATTACTACATTTAGTTATAAAGGCTTAGTAATAACCATTTTGGATGCACTTCCTATTTGGGTTTTACAAAGGCTTTAAAAGGTATAACGATAACCATTTTGGATGCACTTCCTGTTTGGTTATTGTAAAAGTTTTTCTAAATAAAACCTTAAAAATTAAAACAAATATTTAAATAAATTTTTAATCTTATAATAAAGGTTTAATGATAACCATTTTGGATGCACTTCCTGTTTGGGTATTACAAAAAGCCTTAAAAGATGTAACAATAACCATTTTGGATGCAATTCCTATTTGGTTATTGTAAAAGTCTTTTAAAATAAAATCTTAAAAAATTAAAACAAACGTTTAAATAAAATTTTTATCTTATAATAAAGGTTTAGTAATAACCATTTTGGATGCACTTCCTGTTTGGGTATTACAAAGGCCATAAAAGGTATACCGATAATTATTTTGGATGCACTTCCTATTTGATTATCGCGAAAGCCTTTTAAAAACAAAAAATCAAGAATAAAAAATGTCAACACACAAACTTTTTCTACCCAAAGAACTACGTGAGTCTGATTCTCCATTGCACCTGGAGATACGTAGGAGCAGAATACCTCCCCTGTCGATCTCAAAATAATAAAAATTTAATCATTTCAAGATAAAAAAAAAATAAATAACAAAGTTTCCTTGATAAATAAATAAGCAAATAAACACCAAAAAATGTTTTAATTTCTTAGGGGTAAAATAAATAATTTTAAAGTTATATTAATCGTGCACATTTAATTAGGGGTAATCGTCTTTATGACGAACGTTGTAGGGTGCTAACACCTTCCCTATACGTAATTGACTCCCGAACGCAAAATTTGGTTTCGAAGATCATTTTCTTTTTAAAAGGTTTTTTCAATGTTTTCCTAAATAAATATTGGTGGCGACTCCATTGTTTTAAACATACTTTTTCGCCGTCACGCCGTGACCCCGGTTGCGACAATTATTAATTTATTTTACCAATATTTTCAATACATTTTCAACGTGGTTTTTAATAAAATTGTTCTATTATTGATTCTTTAATTAATGGTTTAAAAATGCAAGTTAATAATATCAATAAAGAAAATATTAGTTAAGAAATTAAAAATAAAAGTGTTTACTAAAAAAATATTATTAATTTATTTTACCGAGATTTTCAATACATTTTCAACGTGGTTTTTAATAAAATTGTTCTATTATTGATTCTTTAATTAATGGTTTAAAAATGCAAGTTAATAATATCAATAAAGAAAATATTAGTTAAGAAATTAAAAATAAAAGTGTTTACTAAAAAAATATTATTAATTATTTTACCATCATTTCTAATAAATTTATAATTAATTCTTTAACTAATGTCATAAAAATACTGGTTACCAATATCCGTAAATTAAACATTACTTATAGGTATTAAAATTTTCACATGCTTGAAAGTGTTAGATTATTTTAAATCTAAGAAAGACTCATGTAATTATTAAATGACTTTAAATACTAGATGTTTAATGTGTTGATTGTTAGGCTTAAAATGTAGAAAAATACTAATAACACACTTTTAAACATTTTTCTTTTATTGGTTAAAATTTATTAGAAATCACACAATTTTGTGGGTCCTACATTTTATTTAATGAACCTCTCTCCTAATTTTGAATTTCTCAATAAATTTCAAGTTATAAAAACAAACCACTCTTCTCACTTCAAAAAGAGTAGTGGTTTTGGGCATTTGAAATAAAAAGAATATTAAAAATCGGTTACAAAAGTTAAAAGGTGATTCTCTTATTTTCTAAAAGACTACTTCTACTTAAAAATTCTCTCCGCTCAAAGAAAAGTCATATTACATAAAAGAGTATTTACATCATCAGAGATACAACAAGGGAAGTTAGAGAAGGAAAAAACAGCATTGAAGAATATTTCAAGATAGCATTATGAATTCAAGTAGGTTCCTAAACTCTATTATAAAAATTATAAAGTGTGATAGATATGAGAAATATGTTAAATAAGATCTCTAGAATGTAGTTTCTTGTATTTTCAACCACAGGTTTGCTTACAGAAATTGCTTCAAATATGTTGAAGTAGATGTTTCTTTCTTTATACATACTGGGACTAGATAACTTTTATTGACGAGAATCTGCACAACTATTGAAATATCATGTTAACAATTGTTTTATCTCGGTATGTTTTATATGTGCAATTAATATATATCTTTCCTAAAATATTTCAATGCATGATTTTTCTTTAAACTTAATTTGAATATACGGACAATGTAATTTTTTTATATTATTATCTAATTATAATTTTTATGTATAATAAAATTGTTAACTTTTATAACAATTATTTAAAATTATATGTAATTTTTTTAATTTATTGACTAAACTCTATTTTTTAACTTGGCCAAAACACTTTTTTTTGTCTACTTAAGACTTATTTGGACAAATTTCTCTATAAGTATTTATAAAAAAATAAAATAAAAATAAAATAAAATAAACTTTTTTATAAACTAAAATTAACTTATACATAAGTTAAAATTATTTTTCAAAAAAGTTAATATAAAAAAACTTCTACAAATTAATTTATACATAAACTAATTTTAATTTTTTTTAAAAAATATATATATCTTTTCTTATAAGTATTTATAGAAAAATTTATCTATGAATTTAGTAAAATCTTTAAACTTTCTTTCTAGACTCTGGTTGGGGGAAAAGTTGAAAAGCATGCATGGCCATCGCCCCGTAGTACTTCGGTCAAAAAGTCAATCCAATAATCTCACCGACCACAGGTATCTTCCAATCCAAACAAACAATATCGACAGCAAGTTAAGGATCCAATCAATAAACAGAACAATTAGAGCATCTCCTTATAAGTTTTTAAGATTAAGAACTTGTTCTTGACTTTGAGCTTAAGATTTTTATTTTTTTTAATCATATTATAAGTACGAAATATTTACTGAGTTAATTTAATTTATGTGTGTACACACACATATATTACAAGTACGAAGTTTTTTTTTTGCAGTAACCCGTTTATGTGTCTGTGTACACACACACATTTAATAGTCAATTTAATTTATGGAAAGTTTTGTGAAGTGCTATTATCTCATGAAAATCTTTTCCTCACATTTTTCTCCTTTCTATTTACGGTATTTTACTTAATTCGTTTAATTTTAATGATTTCTTTAAAATTTAAATTTAAATCTCTTCCAATTTTCATATGACTATATTAATTATTTTTTTAATAATTTTCATTGCTAATCACATTAAAATCTGATCACGTATTTAAGCATGATAATTTTATCATTCAAGAGGCTTATGGGTAAATAATTTTTTTTGGTTCTAATATTTATTAGAATCGCAATTAATGTCCAATTATGTTGTGTAGGCGTAAATTATAACTTTTAGAATAATTTTGGGTATCACAATTTAAGAAGAATTTTTACTTAAGTTATAGGACATATACATGATAACTTTATATAGAGTGCTATACATGATAATTGATGTCCAATTACAGAGCGCTTTTTTTTTTTTTGGTAAAACAACTATAGTGTGCTTTACTTTTTAAGTAATATTATATTAAAATTCACATGTTAATTTGGGTATTTCATAATATTATTGCATTGAGTATATTTTGAATTATTATTCTATTTTGATATAATGCATTTAAACTACAAACTAAATTGAATATTAGTACTCCTATTTTTATATATATATTTTGAGCACAAACAATAGAAAATAAGTGTATGGCCATAGATATATAAGTAAAGATAACATTTAAAATGAATGTGCTTTGAATATACATGTTTCAAATCTAACATCTTTGCGGGTTTAAAAGGTTTACAAGTATCCTCATATATTTAAATGTCTATCCTGTTTTTAACATATTTAATCGTTTTGAATTTATAATGAAGTGGTTGATAATTTTTTAATGAAAAACAATTCAATTTTACATTTACAGAATTACAGATAAGGAAATATTTACATAGAATTATATTTATATGAGAGTTGCTAGCAACACATTCTACAACATATTCTTTTGAATATACTTGTTATTATTGGTTGAAATTTATTAGAAAGTAAAAAAAAAAATTGGGTCTAACTTTTTATTCAATGAAGTACATACACTCATAAATTTATAATTTTTAATAAATTTTAACTTACAATACAAAGTGTATTAAAATGAGTATATTAGATAGTGTATTGCCAGCACTCATTTATTTATATTATATTTATGAAAAATATAATATTTCTTATTATATATGAGATTAACAAAATTTTTGTAAAAATAAGTTAAGTGAATTATAGAATATATATATATATATATATATATATATATATATATATATATATATATATATATATATATATATATATATATATCTCATAATATTCTTCTTTACTATGAAACTATTTAACTTTCTTTGATCAAAGTTCAAGAAAAAATTATTTTTATCGTCTCTTCATTTTTTTTTTTCATTTCTTTTTCCTACGTGGATTATGCCGAAATATAAAAATGAAGTGTATGATCAATCACAAACATTACAATTATGTTACATATTCTTATTATTATTAAAAACTAAATATACATTTTTGGGTGATTCTAATTGATTTACGTGAACATAAATTTATATAGTTTTTACATGATATATGGTGAATTTTAAAAATGTTGTATGATGATTATATACAAAATTTCCCTCAAAGGAATTGTTATAGTGTCAATTCTTTAAAATACACCTTTACTAGCAAGCTGGCTCGTGCATTACACGGTTAATAATTGTAATATTATAGATATATAAAATTTTAAAATACAAATATAACATTTAATAAGAATAATAATATTTAGAATAAAATAATTATAAAAGTATAAATTATAATTTTAGAAAAATAAGACATAGTAAAAGAATTATGAAAGGTTGGAATACGATTGTGAAACAAATCTATGATATATGTGAAAGAAATAATTCAGAATAATGTAGATATTTATTCATATAATTTAAATATTAATTCACTTTCATATAAAATTAATAGGCTTAATTATTTTTTAAGTCCCTTAAATTTAGGTCAAGTTTGCTTTTGTTCCCTCAAATTTGAAAATAATTTTTATAGTCCCTCTAATTTAGAAATAACTCACTTTTTATCTTTATTAGGAACTAAAAAGATCACAAAATGGAGACCAAAAGTGGGCTATTTTTAAATTAGAAAGACTAAAAAAATTACTTTTAAATTTAATGGACCAAAAACAAACTTGATCCAAATTTGAAGAACTAAAAAGATATTTAAGCCAAAATTTTATTTCCTTTTGTTCTTACAAAGAGAGCTAACTAATTACGTATGCAAGGTGATAAGGTGGACTAATGCGAGGGACATCTCATACTAAAGTCAAATGCAAGGTGACTATTTGGTCTTCTAGGCTCAAATGAAAAGTGTTCAGAGTCAAATACATCCCTTATTATTGTTAATTTGAGGTGTATATAGTCTTATTCACTCCTTATCATTGAATGTTACTGATTACGTTGATCTGGAAATATTTGGAGGGAAGATAGCTATTAATTATAGAGTTTAAATACTTGATCGTTATTTGGCACATGTCAAACTGATAACATGGGGCATGTTGCCTATGTTTTGTAGAAGAGTGATAATAATGCACTCTTTAAAACATTATTTCTAACACACTCTTTTTATCAGATAAAATTTATTAAAAACTATAAAATCATAAGTGAAATATATTAAATAAGGAGTGAGACTCACACAATTTTATAATTTTTTAATAAATTTAAGTCAATAATAAAAAATATGTTAAAAAAAGTATGTTAGAATATGTCTTGCTATCATTTCTCATTTGTATGTTAGTTTCCCTTGCCTCATTAACCTTGTAGGCACTAAAGGTGTCAAAATGCGCTTGGTTCGAGCTTATTTTGATTGGACCCAACCCAAAATTTTATTGGCCTGAAGTGGGCTAACCCATGATGGGTTGGCCCGGTCCGTGGCCAAGATTTATTTTTTATTATTTAAATTTTTTTATAAATGATAAAATAATAGATGATGAATTTAATATTACATGTGTTTTTAATGTCTATTTTAATGTTAACATTCTATGCATATTGAGTTTTGTTTTTAATTTATAGCATTTGTTTATTGTTACAATTGATGCACTTTATTTTATTTTTATTATTATGTAGTGTATTTTGTTATTTTATAGTACAAATAACAATTTATATATTTTTTTATTTTAGCTTATAATGATTAAAAAATATTTTATTAACTTGTTATATAAAAAGTTAATTTATTTTAATAATTTTTAATTTTTTATATTTTATCAAATGATTGGCATGGGCTGCCTATTTAGCTTGCAATATGCTAATGGCTTGGCTAGGCAAGGATAATTTCAAACCAATATCAAATTGCCTCGACTTGGTCCAATCAAAAAATGTGTTGATCTGTGTTGGACCAACCTGAATGAACTGAGTTGACCCAAATTGACAATTCTAAGTCATGCCTATGTCTAGAACAACTTGTGACCCCATGTTATAGATATTAATACACTTATATGTATTGTTTTCTCATTATTCCAATATTTATTTTAGGCTTAATTACACATTTTGCCTCTAAAGTTTTACAATCTTGCGAATTTTGTCCCCAAATAATTTTTTTTTAAGAAAATTTGTCCCCTGATTTACAAAATATTGCAAATTTTGTCCTCACATGTAAAATTATGGTGGTTTAAAGTAAAAATTGCCACAAAATTGTCTTAATTGTGGCAATTTTTCTATGTGGGTGCTATATTTTATAAATTGAAGGGTAAAATTCACGACAAAATTTATTTGAGAATAAAATTTGCCAAATTGTAACACTTTGAAGACAAAAAATACAATTAAGTCTTTATTTTATAATTTAGATATGGATATAATTTTATAAATTTTCTTGTAACGTGGAGTATATTCTACTATATAAATGTTAGGGAAACAATCCGTTCATGTAGAAGAGTATTATAATAATTTAGAAAAGCTTTATCCCATTTCAGAGGTTATCTTTATTTTCTGATGCCCGCCGCACTAAGGGTGAACACCACTAATTCACAGTTTAGACCTGTTTTTTATCAAGTATACTAAATAAATAAAACAACACAAACATTAATAACATTGTCCATTTACATGATTACAACCATAATACACAAGAAATGACTTAAAATGAAGCAAGTTTTTGTGTGAGCCTTTACCCCTCACATCTTTCTTTTAAATAAATGATTGGATGGAGCATTTTAAATCCTTGTCAGACTGGTGTTTTTGTTAAACGTTCATTCATGTAGTCTCCACTGCGGATTGGAGCGAATCTACAGTGAAACACGGACAAAAGCTTATGGTAGCTAGTGTGTAAAAGTAAAATTCAAGAAATGTATCCAACTAGGGGACAGTAATTAATAATCTTTTCGGGCCATGTGTATTTTAATCTTGTTTTTGGCGTACAACGATAACAAGATTAGAACATAAGACTTTGTGCATATTATCTTAATATTCTACCACTAGGCCGATTCTAGTGAGATGAGTGTATTTTAATCTACCTCAATGAATTAAGACATATGAATCCTAATAAGAGAACAAACATATTTCTACCTTGGAGGAGAAGATTCGCTGCAGCAAGTTGTAAGGCATTCCACCACACAATCGGGATGAGGGTCTAAGAATAATGCCATCTACGAAATAGAAATTTCTAGCACATTAGCAAATCATGCTAACTAACCAAAGACCTCGTAAAAATACCACTACAATAAGAAAAAAAAATCTCAAGTTTTTTGTGTGTTGGGTAGGGTAGAAGCTTCTCGTAATCTATGACATTAGATGTCAAATAAACTCCTTGCTCTATTAAAGAAGACACATGTTAAAGTTAGATAACTAAGAAGTTTTGTGCACGACTATTTTTAAAATTTAAGTAAATATGAATAAAATAAATTAAAGAAAATAATAAATGTTTTTATTTTATTATTAATAATCTATATTTTATTTTATTGAGCAAAAATAAATTGAAGAAATAAAACTTTAATTTTTTTTTAAAATTAATTTAGATTATCTTATGTTGTTAACAACATAATTTTTTTTCCTATTTGAATCAAAGGTTACTTATATATTATCATCACAATATTTCTTTTTTATTTATAACTTTTTTTATTTTTATCATTTTAATTCATGACAACAAATAATAAATAATAAATAATTTTTTATTAAAATAAATTAAATTTTAATCAAGTTAATTTATATTCAACGGTCAAAACATTACACTCAAATTATAAATTTTATATAAATAAAATAAAAAATAATTAATACATTAAAAATAACAATAAATTGTGAAAAAATACCACATTTTTTTTATCAATATTTACTAATTTTAATCAATTTTAAATTTAAATTAACTTAAATAATGCAAAAATTAACATTAAATTAGAAGTAATTTATTCGAAGTTTCAAACATATAATTTGATAGCGTAGTATGATATATATCACTTTTCTTCAAAGTGTAGAAGCTGAAAAACTAAATAAGCTAATCACCTGAATTATAAATGTTTGGTGAAATTAGTTGATAAATGTAAAATAAGATAAAATTCAATTAAAAGTTCTTGAATGACGTAGTTAGTAAAAGTTACACCAATATGATTTGATCCCTCCCTTATATATATATATATATATCACTTCTAATATTTGAATTTATGTCTAACAACTTATCATTTTAAAAATTAGGAAAATTATTTTTAAATTTTATATTATAAAAGAGTGGTGAAGATTTAGTGATTTTGTATTATAAAGGATGGTGTGGTGGTGGTGATTGACGAGTTGTTTGTGGATGTTGTCAAGGATGCATGCTACCTCTATGTGGGTGTGAAGGTAAAAGACACAAAAGACAAGACGTGGCATTACTGAGAATAACATTGTAGACAAAAGAGTTTCTAAATTATAAAAAAAGGGTAAAAAGAGATTTCAGGTAAATTAGTGAGAATAAAAATTAAAAAAAAAAAGATAGTAGCTTATTAGCTATAAGCTAGTTGGAGTAACTTATAAAAATAAGTTAAAAGCTATTAAAATAAGTTCATATATCAAACAAGCTTATTTTGGTTAAACCAATTTATAAGCTAGTCTAACTAGCTTATAAACTACCAGAGTAACTTTCCAAACACATTCTAAGATTATGATATCTTTTTTATCTGAAAAGAGACATCTTTAATTTGATTTAGTGTATGAAAATTTAAATTATAATTAATTTAATTTAAGTAAATAACATTTAAAAGAAGTAAAAAATTATAAATAAAAAATAAAAGTAGGTACCACACATCTTACCCACTGAAGCACACTCCTTGGTAAGAAGGAAAAAAGAAACATATATGATATATATATTCCCCTAAGTTGGAATAAAGGCCCTACTCCTCATAAACCATTATTCAAAAAAGATAATGGAACAAATATAACAAAATAAAACAACCGAGGAAAGTAGCTTATGATTACCGAATAGCGCTCTTTACCAGTTCGTTTAACCCGGTGTATTGTTGACCTACAGAATTAATGGCAGATAAGTTGAGAAATGGCATATATTATTTGTAAAAGAAACAAACAAATAGATCTCTTTAGGCTGATTGATAATGAGAATTACCGGTATAAACAATTTGTCCACCTCTCCATCAAGTCCCCGATGTTCACAATAAAGGCCCTGAAGATGCAAACTGGTAACATTAACGCTAGGAAGACAGAGAAGATAAAATGTACATTTTTTATGTTACTTGAGTCTAGAATAGATAACACATTTAAGTGAGATTGGCTTCAAAGTATCGATAAAATTGCACAAACTTATTATTCATGAACTCACCCCTCCATGTGAGACACATCCTCCCAGACTAGTGGTTCTTTTAACTTGTCCGGACAGATCTGAAAATATGAAATGAAATATTAAAGTCCTTGGATACAAGAATTATAAATTGAAGAAATTATATCTAAATTATAGGAAGGACCTTTTGTTGGACAAATCTATTCACGGGATATGATAATACCAGGATTTATCAAACCTTTCTGAGACGGAACTCAAGAACTAAAAACTAATATCTATAACTAGGCAATAAGAAATTTTGGTTTCCATTTTTCTGTACTAAGTTATCTTTTATTTTCATATTCTCACTCTATAGAATTAGCTGCACACTCTTATTTTCTATTGAACTTCCTTTTCTCTTCCTCTTTTATTTTACGTTTTATTTAAAAACAAACGTAGAGGGACACAAAATGTCTTACTTTTTCCTAATATATATAACGTTAATAACCGTTCAAGAGTAAGGTTTAATCACCAAGTCAGATAAATTACCGTTTAAATATAAGCTAAAAAATAATTAGTTTTATTTAAAAATTAATTCCAAAATTAAAAGGTGCAAAGATCAGTCTCAAGTCCCATGAATGAGGCCATCTCTTTTACAAACTCTTTCTTATAAATTTAGACTCAATGTTAGTATAGAAACCTCTTATGAACTCTAATTCTAGATAATGAGATTTTTTTTCTTAGGATACTCTTTTTATGAAATACTTTCTAAAATTTTCATATAAAACTTCATTGGTGAATTTTGCACCAAGTTGCATCAAATAAGACTCCCGAAACGATTAAGTAAAACGGAAGTGAGAACCTGTAGTCCCGGGACTCCATCAGTCATTAGGAGGGTGAGCGTGCCAGAATCTGAATGAGCAGAGCATACCTCTTCGTGAGGTCCAATTTCACCTAACAAGTTGAAAGGCGTATTATCAATAGGAATAAGATCTCATTGGATGATTGGTTTGAAATCCTTGGCCCTATGCCTAGGAACATAATAATAATAATAATAATAAAACGACAAAAAGAACTTGGAAAATGCCCTTTTGTAATGTCTACCACAAAGATTGAACATGAGGAACTTATACATTGAATACAAAATGAACTCGGTTATGTTTGCATTGGTGGAAGGAGGTAAAATGGAATGGAACGTAATAAAGTGAAGAAAATAAATTAAGGATATGTCAACATAAATAAATAAATTAAGGAGGTAACTATTTAATAATATAAATAAGTGCATGTTCGGATACATGGCCGGGGGGTCATAATCGTGAAAAAAATGTACAAAAATAGAAGCAACAAACTGTGAACGCAGAAACAAAATTGATTTCTCACTACCACATGCCACTCCAAACACATGCTAAATAAATTACTGGTTCTTCCATTTCTCTCTCTCTCTCTCTCTTTCTTTCCTAATCCAAATAATAGAATATAAGAATCGTTGAATAAACCATCAACTTTGTCTCTAAAGTATTAGGAATATTACAAATTATGTTAAGTAGTGTTTTGAATATTAAATTTCTTCAAGTTAGTCCTTGAACTTTATTAGTTTAAAGATTACTTAAGACAAAAAGTAATAATTTAAAGACGAAATTGACGATTTATTCAATAATCTTTCATTCCATTCAATTCCCTCCCTTCAATGCAAATATAGCCGAAAGGAAGATGATCTTTGAAGCACATTAACAAGCATATATAATGCTATGATATGAGTCTCGGCAAAGTCAATGCATCTAAACCTGGATAGCGCATTAGGCGAAGAAAAGCTGATGGTTTGTCTACGGCACCTATCTTCTCAAAGAAATCTTCATCCATATTCAAGGAAAGGGCAATTAGAGATAACAGCTTTTTTCCAGCTCCACTGTGGCATAGAAAAACAAGAATAACTTCTAAATTATAAAAGAAACAACAATAGAAAACGTGGGCCATTCTTCCCCAGGCATATATAATCAACACAATATGAGGTGTTTGTTTCAAGGTATCTTGTTATATCTTCAGGAATTACATTCCCAGAAATAATATAACTAGGAATCTTTTTCCTGAGTATATTTAAAAACATGTTTATATACATTTTAATATTTTTGGGAATATTTTTTAAATTTTAAAATAATTTAAATGAAAAATAAATAAAAATGTAGAAAAACACAATAAAAAGAGAAATTACAACTTTTTCATAAATGAACAATACCCAAGAATAATTTTTCAAAACTTGTAATAAATATGGGTATATTACATTCCCATATCTATATTCCCATAAATGATTTTTTAATCCGTAAAACAAACACACTCCTAACTCTAAATCAAATACATGGGAAACCCTTCCCGAGAAATTCACAGAAAATAAATAATATGCTAATTACAGTCATGGAAAAAACTGAAAAGAATAACAAAAGATGTTAAATAACAATTCAGAATGTCTAGGAATGTTCATGCGAAACTTGAGACTAATTTATATTTGTTCTTACTTAAACGAAAATTTTGATTGAATTATTTATTTGAATTTGAACTTGTTTATGATTAACATTCAATAATATATGAGACAAAATTGAATTAACCTGATTTTTAAACATAATAAATCAGTCTTTAATATTATATATAATTATATCACAACATTAAAAAAATATAAAAATTACAATTAAAATATATTTTATAATAGGTTTAATCTATTAGTAGGTCTCTGAATTTTTTTAAAATTTTTAATTAGGTTCTTAAACTAATTTTTTTAATTAGATCCTTGATCTTCTATTATTTTTGTAATTGAGTGCCTGAAATTTGTAAAACCATTACAAATTGTTGTTTTTCTGACGGTTTCAACTTGTCATAAACTAATTTCAGAAACCCAATCACAAAAATTGTAAAAAATCAAGAATCTAGTTATAAATTTTTTTAGTTTAGGGACCTAATTAAAATTTTTCAAAATGTTCAAAGAGCTATTGATGTATTAAACTTTTATAATATATATATATATATATTTGAAAATAAATATAATAGCATATTATACAAAATTATATTCATTAAATTAACCAATTTTATAATACGTAATTGTTTGAACGAATATATTCATTTTTAGACACACGGTTGGGATAACCCGAATTATATCTATATTTTTTTTCTAAAATACATGGAGTCTAATTTATAAAACTCGGGCATGTTAAAATTAATTTAGAAACAGTTGATGAACACCCCAAACATAATGCATATTTGAAAGGAAAACAAACAACTTACAAGAGTTTCCAGTAGAAGGATTCCATTGGTGGTCTCCAATTTCCAAGTAATTCTAAAGTGTCCTCGCAAGACAAATATCTCAATTAAAGCTCGCGTAGGTATAATTAACGCAGCCATAAATGGCTCATATATAATGAAACCAACACAATTTAGGATAGGCATAGTAGATGGGGGAGAACCATACCTTCTGAAGGCCATTGATTGAGCTTAACACTTGTTGAATCTGCCATAGGACCAATATAATAGCTCTCTTTTGAATCACCTGATCGATGAACGTTACCAATGATGAGAAGTTTGCCTTCTTTATGTTGGGGAAACAACATACACCCCTTTCACACACAAAACCACAAATAGAAACACAGCGGAAGGGTACCAATTTATTTAACGTGATTTGGCACCTCTTATCTACTTCTACAAAAACATCTCGATATTATTATCATCTCTCAAATAGCATAATATTCCAATACAAGTTTTCTGAACAAACTTGTAAAACCTTCCATAACTCCCCTCTCAAAGCTAGGGTGACCCCCTCTACAGGCTAAATGATTTTTCTCATGTCAAGAACTTTAACTTTCTATTTATACAGCTTGCTTCCCAATATTAAAAGAAGAAACAAATCCTTAAAATAAAAACAATACTTTTAAATTTAAGCAAAATTTTAGAAATTTAAAATTTGAATTATTTCCTAACACTTTCCAAAAAATAACGATTTCAAAAGGGCATAGTCATAAATATTTTCAGCTTTGGTCATTATATCAGGTAGGAATGGATTTAATCCAACATATATACCCCGAGTCTCAGAGTATGCCCAAGTAGAGTACCTGAAATTAACAACAAAAAGAAAAATACCTTGGAAGCCTAAAGTAGGATCCTGAGGAGTATAGCCTCTAAATTCCTTGCGGGCCAACTTCATTTTCTCTTCCAGTGGAAGTGAGAAGAACCTCCTACTCTCATCAAACGCTTTCACCAAGTCATTCTCCACCCCGTGGTTCACAAGGTAAAAGAATCCATACTCAATGCACGCCTATTAACACAGTTCAACAACGTCAACCATCCGGTTTTCCCGGTGCAAATTTTTCTTTTTTGGTAAATTACTTAATGCAACTTATGATAGTGTTTATGCCTTCAATATCGATATAGGATGTGTTTGGTTGGGCATTAAGCCAATAAAAACTCAGGTTCACACTTATTTGATGATGAAATGAATAATATAATTAAAACAGAAATTAATTAAGGTTGTGAGGAAGGAACAACCTGACGGATGGAAATGGCAGTGGAAAGACGATCAGGTGAGGAGAGATCTATGATAGGGAGACTCATCGTTGCTGATACCCCTCCTTCCCTCAGCTTCCTCTTCTTAATTAGTTCCAACCAATAATTAATGGCATATTCCTATTATTGGCATATATATATATAATATGTGTTGTGTTTCAATTCCTTAAGTAGGAGGATCATGGTGTGGGATTGCCTCCAACTAAATTAATATTAATCGCAATATGCATGGCATATATAATATCATTAATATGGGATGTGTTTCCTTATGAAGGAGGGTCATGATCCATGAAAGTTTCCTCCACCACAGTCCTATGACACATTCCAGCCTGTCAAATCGATCTAATGCAAGATAATATCATATTTAACATTATTTTTTTTCGTTATCTTTAATCCTTTTAATCCTTTATATATATACATTAGAATAACTGTATTGAACAACAGTATTTTTAGAGACTATTTTTTAATGAAAACGCTTTCAACTATTTTTCTTCAACTAGAGTGTTTTTAGAAAAAAATTTCACCTCTCATATTTTTTAATCTATCATTTTTATTTTTATTTATACATTGAATTTCAATATTTTTTTAGAAAAATTATCAATAGTTAAAAATAACATTGTAGCACAATATAAATTATTTATTATAAATCTAAAATATAATTGATATGATTAAAAATATTTATTTATTACAAATTTTAATTATAATGTAATTTATATATTTAAAATTATTTATTTATTATAAATTTTAGTTATAAAAAATAAATATTTATCTTGTGCATTACACAAGTTAAAATACTCATTTTAGAATAAATAACTATTTTAGTCCTAAAGCTGAGAGGCATTGTTAGATTAGTCCCTGGAATGTCATATTATACTAAAAAAAAATCCCTCCAACTACATTTCATTGGCCATTTTAGTCCACGAGCTAACGGTAACCTGTTTTGCTAAAATGACCGTTAAGTAGCCACGATGGCTTACGCATGGCACGTTGACTTGACCCAGCAAAATTCAAATAAAACATTAATTTCATTTTAGTCCCTAACCTTCCAAATGAGAAGGATAATAGTTATATAAATTATAGAATAAATTACATTAACACCCCTTAAAATTTCTTGAGATTGCATATAATTCTTTACTTTTTTAAGATTTACAATAACCTTTCTTATAGAAATACACAAAGTAATGATTTTCAAACAATTAAGGTGTGTCAGTGTAATATTTTTCAAAGAATTAAAGTGGAGTTAGTGTAAGAATAGAAAAAAAAAAAAGAGCAGGAGAAATTTGATAAAACCTCAAGAAGTGTTAGTATAATTTACTCTAAATTATATTATTTTTTATAATGACAGTTTTATCATATAATATGAAAGTATTTAATGTATTTAACGATTATTTAGTGTATGTATTTAATGAGTATTTCATATATGTATTTAATGTTATTACTGAAGTATTTATATAAATAATTATTATTATTATTTATTGTATTTATTAAATATAATGAATGTAACATATGCTTATTAAATATATGACTTACTCTCTTAGTTTCGTAATAAACGTCGTCTAAGGTTTTTTTATACAGACTAAAAAAATCAATTAAATAGATGAAAGAGAATAACAATTTTACAAAATTAACCTTATTATTAATCTTCTGTGCTAAAATGATGTAACATAGCAACATTCTAAATAATATTATTAGGGGTATGAATGAAAAAAAAGTAATTAGCATTACATTTAAAAGCTAAAATGACACGTATTGTGAAACTTGTTTTTTCTTCTTATACGACACTTATTATAGGACGGAGGGAGTATCATATATATTAAAAATAATTGAATCACTAATTTAGTCTTTGAAATTTAATGGTTGATTAAATTGGTTCTTGAAATTAATAAAATGGCAAAATAGTCTCTAAAATTGTAAATAATTAATCAATTTAATTCGTAAAATTGTAATTATTAGCCAAATTAGTTCCTAAAATTAAAAAAATAGTAAAATGATTTATAAAATTGTAAATCATCAATTAATTTAGTCCTTCTGTTATTAACAGGTGTCATGTAATGTCATTTAAAAGGCCGAATTGGAACATTAAGTGTCTAAGTGACAACCAACTATGCACACATGTAATTGCCCCATCACAGTGATGAAAATGACCAAAATATTGGTGGAATAATAATTAATTTTCCCCTTCTCCTCAATGTCTTTGTTCTTTCTCCACCCATTAGTTTTACCCATTTAGGAAATGCCACCACAGAAACTCTTAAAATCAAGATGCGTAAAAGATGCATAATTAAACGAAGGGACACAACCTTTATAAACAGAAGAATAAAGATGTAGAAAAGGGAAAAAGTGGTTATTATTCCATCAATGTTTTAGTCATTTTCATCTTTATGATGTGGCAACTATGTATGTGTTCCTATAATTGGCTGTCACTCAGGCACTTAATGTGCCAATTTAGTTCTTTAACTGCGTTAAATGACACTAACTAATAACAGAGGGATTAAATCGATTGATGATTTACAATTTTAGTGATCATTTTGTTATTTTTTTAAAAATTTTATAGTCCAATTTGACTGACTATTACAATTTTAAGAACTAAATTGATTGATAATTTACAATTTTAGAGCCTATTTTGCCATTTTATTACTCCTTCCAATTTAAAACTATTAACATTTTAGCCTTTTTTTTGTTTCAAAATTATTGATGTTTTGCAAATTTCAAGTCTCATTGATTATTATTTTTTTTCATATATACCCCTATTTAATAATCATATCTTACTTTACAACTACTCCAATAATAAATATTGAATGAGGGTACTTTAGACTAAATATACTAGTTTATGGATAGCATATATTAAATATTTCTTAAGATGCGTGCATTAACCTTAAGCATCAATAGTTTTAAACCGAAAGGAGTAATTTCACACACCAATTTAATCAATCATTACTACCTTCGTTCCTTTTTAACTGTCATTTAAGATTTTTTTTACACAAACCAAGAAATGTAATAAATTTTCTTGTTTTCCATAAAATAATTTTGAAGTTTTTTATTGTACCCTTTCTCATTTCTACCCCACAATAAATGCATACTAATTGTAAATGTGTAAATTAATTAAAAATTAGGTCAAAAGTAAGGATATAATTGACAAAGAAGTAATTAATGTTATCTTGAACTTTGAAAATGATAGATAAATAAAAACAAGTTTTTTAAAAAACCCGACAAGTAAAAGAAACAGAAGGAGTACAATTTAGGAACTAAATTAGTGATTCACTCTATTAAAACATATCATTAAATAAAAAGTAATTATTACAAATTTAATACATACATACATTGTACCCTTTCTCATTTCTATCCCATAATAAATGCATACTAGTTGTAAATGTGTAAATTAATTAAAATTAGGTAAGAAGTAAGGGTATAATTAACAAAGAAGTAAATATTGTTATCTTGAACTTTGAAAATTACAGATAAATAGAAACAAAAAATTTCTAAAAAACTGACAAATAAAAAGAAACAGAAGGAATACAATTTAGGAACTAAAGTAGTGATTCACTCTATTCAAACATATCATTAAATAAAAAGTAATTATTACAAAATTCAATACATATATATATGTATGTATATATATACATGTGGGGGGGGGGGGGGGGTTAGGATCCGTTGACACTAGGTGTCAAAGTTAGTTAAATTACACCTCTAATAGCTTTTTGTAGAAAACAAATTTAACCAATCCAACCATTGAATTTGATGTTCTTATTAATTAGATTAAGTATACAAAATTTCATACAATTTCAAAATTATTTAATAGTTTATTACATCACTTTATTTTAACATACAATATGATATTAAAATATATGTAACTATTCAATATTAGATAACATATCTAAAGAAGTCCAAATGATGTGAAATTTGATATACATAATCATGAATATAATATCACATCATTCAACGGCTACATTAAATAAAATTGCATTCTATAAAAAATTATTAAAAATGTAATTTGACTAACTTTAACACTTGGTGTTAACGAATCACGGGTCTCCCTTAAACTTCCTTCACAGTTCCTCTTTTGAGAAGATGATCTTCCTTCGCTGGAAGGATATTGTATATACTTTCCCTTCTCAACCAACGAAACTTCCACGAAAAGAAAACACCTAGTGGGTACCAAATATTGCTCTCAAACAAAGTTCCCACTCTCACGCCCTTCCCACAAATAAAGAGGGGAGAAATGAAGCACCACCTCTCCAAAAATTTTGCATAATCAATTAATAATCAATTTTAAACATACAACAGCAATCAACAATGCAAGCATAATATTCCACAACATATTTGAAATAGAAAACAATTCATGAAAACAAAGGACAACTTCAATCAATGGATAATTTTTTTTTCCAGCAATCACACTCATTAAGTAAGCAATTAAACACCAATTAGTGATGGGAATGGCATGCATTAAGGCTGAAAAGGTTTCCACCACTAATCCACAACATAGACCTGTTTTGTTTCAAGTGCAAAATAAATAAAACAACACAAAGCATTAATAACGTGGTCCATTTTATATGGTTACAACCATATATATAAAAAATGACTCAATGAAGCTAGGTCTCCTAGTAAGTCTTTGCTCCTCACATCCTTTTGTTTACAACCATATAAAAGCTTAAGCTCTTTCAAATAAATGAATGGATAGAGCATTTTAAATCCTTGTTAGACTGGTGTGTTTCTCAAACGTGCATCCATGTAGTCTCCACTGCGGATTGGAGGGAATCTACAGTGAAAAATGGACGAAAGTTTATGTCAACTAGTGTGTAAAAGTAAATCTTAAGAAATTTATCCATCTAATAAATAATATTTCTGAGCTATGTGTATTTTAGTCTAGACTCTAAATGAATTAAGATATAAGAATCCTCAGAAGAGAACAAATTTATTTTTACCTTGGAGGAGATGATTCGCTGCAACAACTTTCTAGGCATTCCACCACACAATCGGGATGAGGATCTAAGAAAAATGCCATCTACAAAATAGCAATTTCTAACACACTAGCAAATCACGCTAACAAACCAAAAGACCTCGTCAAAATGCAACTAAAATAAGACAAAATTGCAAAATTTTGGTGTTTTGGGTATAAGCTTCTCATGATCTATGACATTAGATGTCAAACAAACTCCTTGTTCCATTATCGAAGACAAATTTTAACACAAAGCCTTTTCGAAAAATGTCATCAACTTCTTATTAGATTTTTACAGTGGATAATGCATATTCTACTTCTAATTGTTGTTGTTAAATAGTATCCATTCAAAACCTGTCGAGTTTAACATCAATCATTCATATCCTTTGTATAAAAGACATGTAGAAGAGTGACACCTTTGTCAGGCACTTGCGAAAAACTAAAAAAGAGAATTTTCTAGATGTCATGTCATCAAACTACAAAATAAAACAACTGAGGAAAGCAGCTTATGACTATTGAATAACACTCTTTGCCAGTTCCTTAACCCAGTGCATTGTTGACCTACAAAATTAACAGCAGACAAGTTGAGAATAACACACACACATATATATTAGAATATATAACTTACACTCTATTTGGTAGCGAAGAAAGGAAGTGAAGCGCGCAGAAGAGAAGAGAACAGTTGCATTTTTCTTCGTTTGGTGGCGCAGAAATTGGTAAGTTTTTAAATTTTTTGTGGGTTCCACGTGAAATTTGATCCGCTCAAATATGCGAAGAAGTGCAATGTTGGATGAAAGTTTCCGTTATTACCCTCGCTTTCTTTTTAACTTTTGTGCATCTTCGTTTTGTAAGTCTTTGTCAAACCGTCCCTGCTCCCACGCATATTTGATTATGCAAATGTTATAATCGAATATGCCACTATTTTGCCAACATATTCGAATATGTTATGTAACATATTCGAATATATTGGTTATGTTATATAACATATTCGAATATATGCACCAATATATTCGAATATGTTATATAACATATTTAAATATATTAGTGCATCTATTCGAATGCGTGAAACAAATAATCGAATATAGGTCCTCTCTATCTGTACCTATTTCTAACATGTTTATAAAAAAGTAAGGTTATATCTGTCATTTTATTTTTTATTCAAAATATCCAAAAGTCAAAAAGTAAACTTCCACCTTATTTCTTATTTATTTCTTTCAAACCAAACAACTTCTATTTTCACTCTATTTCTTACCTACTTCTCTCTCTTCTCTTCTCTTCTTCTCTACCTACTTCCTCTCCCTCTATTTTCTCCTCCCACCAAACACAACGTTAATGAATAAGAGTTTTATTCTCTCCAATTTTTCAATTGGACATTTGTTTATTATTATTATTTTTTTACTTTGAATGTGTAATTCATACATTATTCTCATAATTAGTTAAAAAATTTATCTCTAAACTATCTCAAACTACATTCTTTATATCTTTATATATATATATTTGATTTTCTTAACCATATATCTCTTTTAATTTACCATTTTTTATCTCTATTTCTAAATTTAATTTCAAATTTTTAAAAAATATTAATAGTTAAAAATAATCTTATATCATAATTAAATTATTTATTAATCTAAAATATAATTTATATATTTAAAAATATTTATTTATTATGAATTTTAATTACAATATTATGTATATATTAAAATATATTTATTTATTATAAATTTTAATTATATAAAAATAAAATATTTATCATATATTATGTACAAACTAATTGTAAAAGAAACAAACAAATAGATCTCTTTAGCCTGCTTGATGATGAGAACCACCGGTACAAACAATTTGTCCACCTCTCCATCAAGTCCCCGATGTTCACAATAACGACCCTGAAGATGCAACCTAATAACATTAACACGAGGAAGGCAAAGCAAATATAATGTACATTTTCATGTAATCAACTTGATAGTCTAGAATTTATAACATATTTCAGTGAGATTAAAATTGGCGTCAAAGAGTCAATAAATTCTACACAAACTTATTAATCATGAACTCACCCCTCTAAGTGAGACACATCCTCCCAGACTCAGGGTTCCTTTAACTTGTCCCGACAGATCTGAAAATATGAAGATATATGATTAAGAATTAAAGAGGGCAATGATTAACCCTTTTATACTTTACATGATTCAACGCTAAATTATTTTTACTCTACCATAATTTTCAAGTACTCAAAATATTTGTAATTTCACCTTCATTATTTGATTAGGCGACATTTTGCAAGAACCATGTTGGTGTGAGAGACATTTTTTTTTTTTTTGGTTTTATACGTTGCTTCCAAGTTCAAAATGATACTTCCTCTGTTCCTTTTTACTTGTCGGATTTTTAGAAATTTTTTGTTTTTATTTATCTGTTATTTTTAAGTTCACAATAACATTAATTACATCTTTATCAATTATATCCTTACTTCTCACATAATTTTTAATTAATTTACACATTTACAACTAATATGCATTTATTGTGAAGTAAAAATGAAAAATGATACAATAGGAAACATTAAAATTATTTTATGACAAACAAGAAAATTTATTGCATTTCTTAATACGCACTAAAGTACAGTACAGAAAGAACAACACAGGACAAACACTTAAGTTATAGGACAACTTTTTATCCTCTATATTGTTTGGTAGACAATGGACAGTACAAGTAAAATAGTGAAAAATTTATTACAACACCCTTTTTAATATTAACTATCTTAATACAATTCATATTAATTATTTTCATACAAAAATGATGGTAGTGACGACAGAAGTGGCAACTGCAGTGGTGGCAGCAACAATGATGACGATAGTGGTGGTAGAGGTAACGACGGTGGTGATGGTAGTAATGACAATGTGACGATGATGGCTACTGTTGGGCTGGCAGCGACGATGGTGGTGGTGGTGGTAGTGAAGGTAGCGACACAGGTGGTGGCAGTAGTGGTAATGGTAGTGGTGGCGGCACCAACGACAATGGTGGGGTGGTGCCAGCGTCGACAATTGTTGTGGTGACAGCGACGATGGTGGTGGTAAAGGTAGCGACAAATACACTGGCGGTGGTGGTAATGGTGGTGGTGGTGAAGGTAGCAACAAAGGTGGTGGCAGCGGTAGTAATGGTGGTGGTAGCAACAACAATGGTGGTGGTGGTGCCGGCATAGACAACTATTGTGGTGGCACTAGCGATGACAGCGGTGGGGTGGCAACGACAATGGTGGGTATTTTTGTTTTTTGGGTATTTTGTACTTAGGACAAAAGGGGCTGATTGACCAAATTAGGTCACTTTTATAAACTATTTACCGATTTGGGACTATTTTGAAACATATTACCAAAGTGAGGCGGTCAACAGTAGAAAACACTAGTCAAACTGAGGTATTTGGTGCCACGTCAACTTTTTTTATTTTTTTTTATTTAACACCAAAAATGTTAAATGGCTACCATGTAGGATACCCCAAGGACAATAGCATTTTCTGAAAACGCTATTGTCATTGGGGTATTTCACGTGATAGCCACTTGGCACATAGTTGGCAGTTTTAGTGGACATGTATAGAATATGTTAATACTACTAGTGTTTTCACTTTTTGGTGGACACGTGACAGTCACTTGGCACATAGTTGTGGACATGTGTGAAATATGCTATTAATACTAGCGTTTTCACTTTTTTAATTTTTTTTAAAAATAGATAGCTACACTAATTGGAAGTGACTACATGCAAAATGCTAGTAGTACTAGCATTTTTACTTTTTTATTTTTCAAAACAAACAAAAGTTGTATTAGGTGAAGGAGACAACACACAAAACGCTAACGCTAGTAGCATTTTCACTTTTAATTTTTTTAATAATTGGCGCTAATTCCTTTACTTTTATTTTGTATATTATCCAATCACACCAATTATTAACAAAAGTAAAAGTAAAAATGCTATTAGCGTTAGCATTTTGTGTGTTGTCTCCTCCACCTAGTACAATTTTTGTCCGTTTTAAGAAAAATAAAAATAAAAAGTAAAAACGCTAGTACTACTAGCATTTTGTGTGTTATCATTTCCAATTGGTGCAAGTGTTGGTTTTAAAAAAAATAAAAAAGTGAAAATGCTAGTAGTACTAGTATATTCCAAACGTGTCTACAACTATGTACCAAGTGGTTGCCACTTGTCCACCAAAAAATAAAAACACTAGTAGTACTAGAACAATCCACATATATCCACCAAAATTGCCAACTATGTGCCAAGTAGCTACCACGTGAGATATTTCGGTGGCAGTAGCGTTTTCAATTACTGCCACTAAGGTATCCCACGTGGTAGCCACCTAGCATTTTTGGCATTAAATTAAAAATAAAAAATAAAAAAGCTAACATAGTACCGAATACCCCAATTTGACTAGCGTTTTTCACTGTTGACTGTCCCACTTTGGTAATATGTTTCAAAATTGCCCTAAATCGGTAAATAGTTTATAAAAGTGACCCAATTTGGTCAATCATCCGACAAAAGGTTGTCTCATGATTTATTGAGTAACAAAAAATTGAATTTTTGTTATGTTCATTGTCATTTGAGTTGTTTTGTCCCATGATCCTTTTTCAAATCAATTGTGAAACAATTGTTTTTGTGTTGTCTAGTACTATACTTTTAACAAATCAAATAGACCGTAAACGACACTTAAAAAGGTGCAATAGTAGTAATATTTGGTTGTCTAAACGCTATGAAAGCCTAAAGGTGTGTTTATTTCCCAATTTCAGCCACGTTCAATTGGGTTTCCAAGACCAAAATGTAGAAGGAAGGGATGCGATGGATTGGCATTCCATTGAGTTCAACTAAAAACAAACAAACCCTAAATCAGTAGGATTGTTCACCTTGATTTCCCAACCCAATTATTAACTGCAGAATGAGAAAGTGGGACCTGGGGCAGTTATTCTCAATTATTATAAATATAATAATGTGAACAAATATTTGTTGTTTTGATGGAAAAGATAGCGTGACTTTATTAAGGAAAAGATAAATGTTTCATAAAACAGTTTCATCAAAAACAGACGAATGGTGATTTACGTCAAAAGAAACTATAATTCTTTTTAATTTATTACACTATTTTTTGCACAAGCGATACTATTTAGTACAAATACGATTGATATGAAAGACACTAATAGGATTTTTTTGCTTGACACTATTTTCTAAAGAGCGATACTATTTAGTATGAATACAATTGATTCAAAAGACATGAACAGGAATTTTTTGGATGGAGCAATATAACATCAAATAGGTTCGTCACTAGTCGCTAATTACCATTGATTGTACGATGGTGAATGGTGGTAATATATCTTGAAAAATAACATTCTTGGTCAATTCAAGGAATTTTGAAGTTGATCGAAACTTCTGATTTCCGAATGATTTAAAGACGTTGCTTTTGCTTTATATGACAAAGCATTTATTGTTGGCCTTTATTGCTAGAATTGAGAGATATTGGTTTTCATTTACCAAAGCAATTTCTTTTGTTTACTTGATCATCTTAATTCATAACGTGCTCGGATATTCTGATTTTAGAACTAGTTCCCCTAAAGGTCTCCTCTTGTGTTGGACTCCAACTCGGGCCTACTACTAAACACTTTGCATCTTTGTTAAATCAAGCTAGTAAAACATCAAAGGATTAGAGCTATCAAAAAAGGGAGAAAGTCTACACTCCACCCCACTCAAATCCCTCCTTAACACACTAAAATTCTAGTCCTATCATGTTGTGTAGATTATTTTTAGCCCCAACCCACGCATTTAATTATTTTAAGAGGTTGGGATTAGGGCTGGAGCTTTCGTGGGTCAGCCCACCACACTCATTTCATGATGTCCGCATTAAGGCTGAAAAGATTTCCACCATTAATCCACAGCTTAGACCAATGTTGTATCAAGTACTAACTAAATAAAATAACGTGAGTGTTAATAATATGGTCCATTTTACATGGTTAAAGCCATAATACACGAGAAAGTGCTAAAATTGAGGTAAGGTCTTCTAGTGTCTAATGAGTCTTTGCCTCTCACTTGCTTCTATTCACAACCCCATATACAAGCTTAAGCACTTTTAAATCAACAAACGAATAAAGTACTTTAAATTCTTATCAAGCTGGTTGGATTTTGAAACGCTCATTTAGGTAGTCTCCACTGCGGATCGGAGTGAATCTGCAACATAACGTGGACAAAAGTTTATGTCAACTATTGTGTAAATTAAGAAATATATGAAATCAGGGACCATAATAAATAATCACTTTGGATTATGCATATTTTAGTCTACCTAATGAATAAAGTTATATGAACCTAATAAGGGAACAAATTTATTTTTACCTTGGAGGAGATGATTCGCTACAACAACTTTCAAGGCATTCCACTACACAGTCAGGATGAGGATCTAAGAAAAATGCCATCTACAAAATAACAATTTTTAACACAATGTGAGATGTTTTCAAAATGAATGAAAGGTTGTATCCTTTCCTGAAATTATGTTTTTATTCATGAAAAGATGTAAATATGAATAGGTGTGACTTTTCACCAAGAGTAATGAGATATGATTCTTCATTAAGAGTCATGAGATGTGATTCTTCACCTGAAAATCATGAGATGTGTCTATTTGAAACATTAAATCTCTTCACTAAAAGGCAAAAGATGGTCTATAAATAAAACCAATCTGCATGCAGAAAAATTGCATTCAAATCATTTCCTTTCTTCCCTTGTGTGCATAAAGAATTAAGGAAACTATTATTCTGTAAACTATCATTGACGATATGTTTGACGTAGGTATGCAAACCATATCAAGGAACTCCATTGTATATTGAAGGGAAATTGCCAAGACACCCTATTGCATCCAATCTTTATAGAAGTTGGTGGGGGAAAATCAAACCTAAAGGTTAGTGTTTATACACGCCTTGGAAATTTGCGCCTTTCCTCTTCGTTGTTGCAGAACCATCACCACCAGTTGCATAAACAATCTTTAGGTTTGATTTCATTTTAACAACAATGACTACAACTTTGAAAGAGATGACTTTTGATTTTGTCAAACTTGAGAGATTTGATGGAGGAAACTTCGTTCGTTGACAAAAGAAAATGCACTTCCTTCTTACTACTTTGCAGGTGGTGTATGTCCTGAACACTCCAAGACCACCAGATAGGGAAGAGAAAACCATTACTGAAACTCATGAGAAAAACAAGTGGGATAATAATGACTACATTTGCATGGGACACATTCTAAATGAGATGAGCAACACATTGTCTAATATGTATTAGAATTCTAGATCTACCAAGGAACTTTGGGAAAGACTTGAAGCAAGATACATGATGGAAGATGCAACAAGTAAGAATTTCTTGTTAGTTGTTTTAATAATTATAAGATGATTAATAGTAGGCCCATCACAAAACAAATGCATGAAATTGAACGTATTCTAAATAACTACAAACAACATAATATGTATATGGATGAAAGCATTATTGTCTCCTCAATCATTGACAAACTTCCTTCTTCATGGAAAGACTTTAAAAGAAGTGTAAAACATCATAAAGATGCCATTTCTCTTGAACAATTAGGCAATCACCTTTGTTTAGAAGAATATCGTAAAGAAGATAATACTAAGGAATTATTTGTTCAAGAAAAAGTGTATGTAATGGAGGAAGGAACATCAGGCAAGTCCTTTAAGAAAAAGAAGCGAGATTTTGTAAAATCTCATGAGAACAATAGAAATGGTAACAAGCAAAGAACTAGGAAAGGAAATTGTTACCATTGTGGCAATCCAAGACACTACAAAAATGAATGTACGTTCCTGAAGAAGAAAAACAAAGAGAAGGAATCTAGAAGACAACCTTGTTGCTGTCATTTCCTAAATAAACATGATTAAAGATGTTGGATCATGGTGGATAGACTCCGATGCAACCCGTCGTGTGTGTAAGAGCAAAGATCTCTTCAAGACAATCAAGGAAGAAGATGGAATTGTTCTATATACGAAAAATGCCTCAACTGTCCAAGTCAAAGGCAAAAGGACAATGGAACTAAAATTCACTTCAGGAAAAATATTAACTTTTATCGATGTATACTATGTACCTGATGTTAAAAAGAATTTAGTTTTTGTACCATTACTTAATAAGTATGGGTTTAAGTCTATATTTGACTGGAGATAAGTTTATCCTTTCAAAAGGGGGAATGTTTGTAGGGAAGGGATACCTTTGTGATAATATGTTCAAACTCAATGTGATTAATAATAATAAGTCTATTTTTGCTTATATTGTTGAGTCTTGTGATTTATGGCATATTCATTTAGGACATGTTAATTTTAGGAAATAGATAATATGATGAATTCATGTTTGATTCCTAAAATAAATAGAATGTCTAATGAATGTACAGCTTATATGCTAACTAAGATAACTAGACTCCCTTTTAAAAGAGTTGAAAGAAGTTCTAAAATACTAGATTTAATTCATTCAAATGTGTGTGATTTGCATGGTTCGCCTACCATAGGTGTTAAGAGATACTTTGTGACTTTCATAGATGATTGTACTAGATATTGTTATGTATATTTAATGCATTCAAAGGATGACGTCTTGGATAAATTTAAGATATTTACGTCAGAAGTAGAACTTCAACATGAAACTTCTATCAAATGCCTTAGGAATGATAGAGGAGGAGAGTTCTATAATCCTAGTTTCTTTAAGTCTACTGGTATAATTCATCAAACAAATGCACCTTATTCCCCACAAAAATGGTATAGCTGAAAGAAAAAATAGAGTATTAAAAGAAATGATAAATGCCATGCTATCCTATTCTGATTTAGCAAAAAGATATTAGGGAAAAGCAATGTTGACGACATGTTACATATTAAATAGAGTTCCATACCAAACAAAAGGAACAAGATAACTGTATATGAACTCCGAAAAAATAGAAAGCCTAATCTCAAGTACTTGAAAATTTGGGGTTGTAGAGCAATAGTAAAAGTTCTTGAAGCAAAAAGAAAGAAATTGGGTGCAAGAGGAATTGAATGTGTATTTCTTGGCTATGTTGAAAATAGCAAAGCTTATAGATTCATGATTATAGAATCTAATGACTCATATTCTATAAATACAGTAATTGAGACTAGAGATGCAATTTTTCAAGAAGAAAGATTTAATTCAATTCCAAGACCTAACGATAATATTCATTCTAATGCACATGATCCAGAAAATAATGTATATATTAAAGATGCATTGGAAAGGTCAGAGTCTAGAAGAAGTAAGAGAGCTAGGAATGAGAAAACTTATGGACCAGACTTTTTTAGGTTTCTTGTTGAAGGAACAAAAGAGTTTATAAATAGTTATGGACTAATTTGCTATAATATTGAGAGTGATCTAGAAACATTGCTTTCTGGAAAGAAGTTAAACGAGAAGAAATGGATTCTATAATGGAGAATGAAACATGAAAATTAGTAAACCTCCCACCAAGTTCCAAACCAATAAGATGTAAATGGATTTTCAAAAGGAAAATGAAGGTAGATGGAACCATTGACAAGTTTAAAGCAAGATTAGTTGTTAAAAGGTTTACACAAAAAGAAGGCATTGACTATTTTAATACATATGCACCTGTAACAAGGATCACTTCCATTAGAGTGCTTTTGGCACTAACTTTCATTTATAAGTTTGTCATTCATCAAATGGATGTGAAAACTACATTTCTAAATGGAGAATTAGATGAAGAGGTGTATATAACACAACCAGAAGGGTTTGTGGTAAAAGGTCTAGAGAAAAAAGTGTGTAAATTGAAAAAGTCATTATATGGGCTAAAGCAAGCTCCTAAGCAATGGCATCAAAAGTTTGATCAAGTTATGCTAGCTAATAGATTTAAATTAAATATATCTGACAAATGTGTGTATAGTAAATTTCATAATGGGAAAGGTATCATAATTTGTTTATATGTAGATGATATGTTGATTTTTGGTACTAATATAAATGCAGTGGAAAATACTAAAAGCTTTTTGTCTAGAAATTTTGACTTGAGAGATTTAAGAGTAGCATATATGATTTTAGGAATTAGAATAACTAGATATGGTAATAATATAGGTTTATCCTAATCACATTATATAGAGAAAGTGTTAAAGAAATTTGATTACTTTGATTGTCAATCTATTTCTACTCCTTTTAACCAAAACATCAATTTAGTACCAAATAAAGGAAATCCAATGGCCCAACTTGAGTATTCAAAGGTAATTGGGTGCTTGATGTATGCTATAACATGTACTCGACCAGACATAGCATATGTTATGGGAAGATTAAGTAGGTATACTAGTAACCCAAGTAAATACCATTGAATGTTGTTCAAAGAGTATTGAAATACTTGAAAGGGACAAAGAACTATAATAGGTATCCTTCAGTGTTAGAAGGTTATACAAATGCTAGTTAGGTAACTTATTCAGATGACCACTCTTCAACTAGTGGATGGGTCTTCACTCTTGGTGGAGGTGCCATATCTTGGGGTTCCAAGAAACAAACTTACATTGCTGACTCCACCATGGCTACAGAATTCATAGCATTGGCTGCATGTAGCAGAGAGGAAAAATGACTAAGAAATTTGTTGTATGAGATTCCAATTTGGCCAAAGTCAATGGCATCGGTATCCATACATTGTAATAGTCAATCGACACTATCAAAGGCACATAGTCAAGTATATAATGGAAAGTCTAGACACATTAGACTTAGACATAGTTATGTGAAGGATCTAATTGCAAATGAGTAATATCCATAGCATTTATAAGAACAAAAAGAAATCTTGCAAATCCTTTGACGAAAGAATTGACAAGGGATATGATGTGTAAAACACCATTAGGGATGATACTCAAGCTCATATCTAATTAATCACCAAAAACCCGACTCACACTTAAGTAGCATCAAGTCTTAAGTTCAATGGTGAAAGTATATTATTAGAGTGATTACAAGTACATAACAATAGATACATCCCAAGGTTTTAAAAGTACTTGGACCATAAGTAAATAAAAGGGGAAGGTTGAACATCTGTTCTTAATGGACCTATAGCACGTATGTGTCGAAGTGTTTATTATAGGGCACTTTTGATAAAGTCTACCTATATGGGAATGAAGTGTGGCCGCTTCTTAGAGTTAAGGGCTTGACTCTTAAAGCTATCATGAAAAGGATACCTGACACATGACCTTATCAAATGTGTCACTTTAACAATTCACTCAATGGTATCGAGATTGCATGTGAAAGTTATGCACACTTGTTCTAATGATTATTTGGTTCAAAGCTTGTCTACCATAATATTCAGGATGAGTGAAACCCATGACTTATTAAAGATTCAAATCGCGAGATACCTTTATCTGAAACCATGTGATTTTCGGAATAATGAGATTTGGATGTATTTTGAAAATGGTGGGGGATTGTAAGAGATTTTCAAACTGAATGAAAGGTTGTATCCTTCCATGAAATTATGTTTCTATTCATGGAAAGGTGTAAGTATGAATAGATGTGATTCTTCATCAAGAGTCATGAGATGTGACTCTTTACCAAGAGTTATGAAATGTGTCTCTTTGAAATATTAAATCTCTTCACTAAAAGACATGAGATGGTTTATAAATAGAACCAATTTGCATGCAGAAAAACACAACAAAAACCCATGACTTATTAAAGATTCAAATCGCGAGATACCTTTATCTGAAACCATGTGATTTTCGGAATAATGAGATTTGGATGTATTTTGAAAATGGTGGGGGATTGTAAGAGATTTTCAAACTGAATGAAAGGTTGTATCCTTCCATGAAATTATGTTTCTATTCATGGAAAGGTGTAAGTATGAATAGATGTGATTCTTCATCAAGAGTCATGAGATGTGACTCTTTACCAAGAGTTATGAAATGTGTCTCTTTGAAATATTAAATCTCTTCACTAAAAGACATGAGATGGTTTTAAATAGAACCAATTTGCATGCAGAAAAACACAACAAAAACCCATGACTTATTAAAGATTCAAATCGCGAGATACCTTTATCTGAAACCATATGATTTTCGGAATAATGAGATTTGGATGTATTTTGAAAATGGTGGGGGATTGTAAGAGATTTTCAAACTGAATGAAAGGTTGTATCCTTCCATGAAATTATGTTTCTATTCATGGAAAGGTGTAAGTATGAATAGATGTGATTCTTCATCAAGAGTCATGAGATGTGACTCTTTACCAAGAGTTATGAAATGTGTCTCTTTGAAATATTAAATCTCTTCACTAAAAGACATGAGATGGTTTATAAATAGAACCAATCTACATGCAGAAAAACACAACAAAAACACAAAATTCACCAAATTCTTTGCATTCAAATCATTTCCTTTCTTCCCTTGTGAGCAGAAAGAATTAAGGAAACTATTATTCTGTAAACTACCATTGACGACACGCTTGACATGGGTGTGTAAACCATATCAAGAAACTCTATTATATCCTAAAGGGGATTCACTAAGACATCCTATTGCATCCAATTTCTATAAATGTTGGTGGGAGTGAATCGAACCTAAAGGTTAGTGTTTACATACGCCTTGAAAATTTGCGTCTTTCCTCTTCTTTGTTACAGAACCATCACCACCAGTTGTACAAACACATAATGTCATCAATATTGGAAATTCCATACCAAATAATGCTAACTAACAAAAAGAACTTGTCAAAATGCCACTAAAATAAGACAAAATAAAATAAATATAGCATTTTGGATAGAAGACAAATTTTAACACAAAGCCTTTTGATAAAATGTTATCAACTTCTTATTAGGTATTTTCATAGATACTAGTGGAAAAAAATAGAAAATAGCATGTAAATTGATAAAGAATAGAAAAATGAGCATTGGAAATGATTTTTTTTTTCTAAATGACAACCTAGGCAAGTAGGCATACAATTCTCCTACCAAAGCCAAAGGCTCCTCTAAGATGCTACTCAGTCCTCAAAATTGGTGCTTACTTCTTCCTCTCCTTTTGTACCCTTCTCCCATAATATACTTTCTAACTAAGTGTATGTTTGGAACGACGTCATGTGACCACGTTTAACATAAAAAATCACATCAAACCATTAAAACAACACAGAAGCTAGAATAATACACATCTAAAGAACGCGGATCAACATGACACAACGCCAAAACGAACAGGGGCTAAGTCAACCACGTCATCAAATCCCCATGACAGAAAATTTTCTCACTATCCCCACCAACTTCTAGAATATACTTTTTAAGAGATTACACAATTAAAAAAGCTAATTGTATCAAGGATAGCTTGATTAACAGAAGTAGAAAAAACTAAAGAGAATCTACGAAAAATAATTAAAAAGATCTTAAATCAAACAGATTTTCCAAAATCTTAATTTTAACCAAAGCATAACGGTGTCTTTTGAATTATGCAACTAACTGGACCTAATTAAGAGAGTGTTGATATGTCATCCAACATATAAATGACATAGACCACACATCTTACCCAGTGAAGCACACTCCTTTTTTTGTAAGAAGAAAAAAGAAACATATACGTTCTCCTACGTAGGAATAAAAGGCCCTACTTCTGATAAACCATCAATCCAAAAATACAATGGAACAAAAATAACAAAATAAAGCAACTGGGGAAAGTAGCTTATGATTACCGAATAGCGTTCTTTGCCAGTTCGTTTAACCCGATGCATTGTTGACCTACAAAATTAATGGCAGGAAAGTTGAGAATGGCATGTATTATTTGTAAAAGAAACAAACAAATAGATCTCTTTAGGTTGATTGATCATGAGATTTACCGGTATAAACAATTTGTCCACCTCTCCATCAAGTCCCCGATGTTCACTATAAAGGCCCTGAAGATGCAAACTGAAAACATTAACACTATATTATTGTACATTTTTAATGTAACTTGATAGTCTAGAATAGACAACGTATTTCAGTGAGAATCAAATTGGCTTCAAAGCATCAATAAATTCTACACAAACTTATTATTCATGAACTCACCCCTCTGTGTGAGACACATCCTCCCAGACTCGTGGTTCCTCTAACTTGTCCCGGCAGATCTGAAAATATGAATTGAATACAAGCATTATAAACTGAATAAATTAGTCTTAATTATACGACTTGGGTTGGTTTGGTGTCCTAGGGATGGATTTTTTGTTGGACGAACTCAGGAACAGAACTAGTAGCGAATTAAGAAATCAATCATGTGGACCCAGGCAGAGGAAGAAGAGAGGGAGAGCACTGAGCAAGAGTAATACAAAACTGTTTCAGAAAAGTAATATTTATCAACATTAGTAGGTTCAAAAATCAGGGAGAAAGAGATTCTTATAACTAGTGGAAAGGGATACTATTGTGTTTATTTGTCTGCATTTTTTATGTTTTTATAAGATGGGGAAAATAAGTTAAATTAATTTATAATGTAGCACTATTTCAAAAAAAAAGCTGAAAGTGGAGAATGTGCAATTAAAGTAGAAGTTGAAATTTGACGCTGTAAATTAAGGTTTAAATATGTTTCTATTTCTTCTAATATATTTATTTTATGGCTTTAGTCTCATTATTTTTTTATAATTTTAGTTTTAATAAAATTTATTTTACGATTTTAGTCTCTATCATTATTTAATGATGATGTGGCAATTATCTATTAGATAACAAGTCTAATATTTCTTAAATAAAATGAATATTTTTTAACATAAAAGGAACCGATATCAAAAGTTTAAAATTTTATAATGACTAAAAAAATAGCATTAAAGACTAAAATAGTAAAATAAAATTTTATAGAGACCAAAACTATAAGAAAAACTTTACAGTAAAATATGTTTTTGATCTCTCTAAAATTTCCCAAGTTCAGTTTTAGTTCCTTAAAAAAAAATTGTCCAATTTTGATTTTCCTAATTTGAAAATGCGCTATATTTAGTCTTCAAAATAACATTAAATAAAGGTTACAAAATGTTATCCAAACTACTTTGAAATTCAAAAGTGGTGTATTTTTAAATTAGAGGAACCAAAATAAGACAAAAATTTAAAAGACTAAAACCAAATTTGAAAAATTTTAGAGGGACTAAAAATATATTTTACTCAAAAATTTATAAGGACTAAATGCATAAAAACACTTATATTATAAGAAGTAGAAACATTTTTAAGCTGCAAATTAATTTTTTTTTATCTTATTTTGAAACGGTAATTTATCAATGTTTATGAATTCTAATTCTAGACAATGTGAGAATTTTATCCTAGGATAATTTTTTTAAAATACTTCCGAAATTTTTCATATAAAACCTCATTGTTGAAACGATTACAAAATGTAAGTGAGAACCTGCAGTCCTGGGACTCCATCAGTCACTAAAAGGGTGAGTGTACCAAAATCTGAATGAGCAGAGCAAATCTCTTCGTGAGGTCCCATTTCACCTAATGAAGTTGAACGGCATATTATCAATAGGAATAAGGTTTCATGGAATGATTGGTTTGAAATCCTTGGCCCTATGCCCAGGAACAGAATAATAAGAAAATAAAGATGACAGAAAGAACTTTGGAAATGCCCTTTTCTAATGTCTACTACACAGATTGAACATGAACAACTATAAACATGAGAATATAAAAAGAATTCGGTTATGTTTGCATTGGTGGAAGGAGATAGAATGGAATCGAGGGTAACAAAGTATAATGGAGTGAAACAGAGTGAAATAGAATAAAGTTTTCATTCCATTGGTGGAATATAATTAGTCCACCAATCAGTAGATCTCATCATAGAAACACGAGAAGAATGAGAAAGCAACTTGAGAAGAAAAAGATAATCTGCGTATGAAGAAAATAAGTTAGGGAAAGGTAACTATTTAATAATATAAATAAATAAATAAATACATTATTGGTTCCATCCTCCCAAATTTAGGGAGAAGAAAAATGAATGTTTAGATATGTTTTTAGTCCTTTAAATTTGGATAAATTTATTTTTGGTTTCCCAAATTTAAAATTAATCTTTTTAGTTCCTGTAATTTAAAAAAAAAAAAAAACTGTTTTAGTCTCTCTGTTCAAACACTATTAGAGACTTCACTTGTGTAATTAACAAATTACAAGCACTTATGTGGCAACTCACTTTAATTTTACATTCTTATTATCAAACATTCTATCACATGTGTGTTTTTCTTCAAAATAGTCATTCTGACAACGTTTGGGCAAAAGGCCTTTGGGTAGGAGAACTAAAACAAACTTTTTTCAAATTACAAAACTAAAAAAATAATTTTAAATTTCGAGAAGAAAAAATAATCTTACATCAAATTTGAGAGATTAAAAACATATTTAAGCCAAAATAAAAGTACTTGATAGAATTGGATGGAATGAGTTGTATTGGGTTTCTTTCCATTCTATCCTTTTTTTTTTCTAATTCAAATTCCCATTTCATCTCCTACCAATCCAAATATATAGCGAAAAGGATGATCATATTTGAAGCACATTAACAGGCATATATAATGCTATGATCTAAGCCTTAACTTAACTAAGACAGTTCAGCAAAGTCAACGCTTCTAAACCTGGATAGTGCAAAAGGCGAAGAAAAGCTGCTGGTTTGTTTATGGCGCCTATCTTCTCAAAGAAATCCTCATCCACATTCAAGGAAAGGGCAATTAGAGATAACAGTTTTTTTCCAACTCCGCTGTGGCAGAGAAAAACAAGAGTAGCTTCTAAATTAATAAGAAAGAACAATAGAAAACGTGTACATAATCAACAAGAATAACCGCTGCTCGGCCACTCTTCCACTAGCATACATAATCAACACACACATGCACAGAGTCATGGAGATCCCACATTAACTAGTAATATGGCTAAACGAGTGTATATAAGTGAGGGGCAACCCTCACCTTACAAGCCGGTTTTGTAAGGTTGAGTTAGGCCTAAACCCATATTCTAAGCCAGAGAGAGAGAGAGGAATAGGATTCTTGAATAAAATTCTAAATCAAATACACGGGAGTGAAATTTTCAGAAAATAAATAATATGCTCTAATTAGAGTGCATTGAACGAAAAAGGGTTAAAAACCGAAAAGAACAGCAAAAGATGCTGCTATTTCATTTTGCTGGTAATTAACATTTATAATATATTCTGTCAAAAAAAAAACAATTTATAATATATATTTGACAGGGAAAACAAACAAACAAACTGAGGGTAATGCAACTTACAAGAGTTTCCAATACAGGGATTCCATTGAAGGTCTCCAATTTCCAAGTAACTCTGAAGTGTCCTTGCAAGACAAATATCTCAAATAAAGCTTACGGAGGTGTACCCAGCCACAAATTGTTCATATGTAATGAAACAATTATAGTATAGGATAGGCAGATCAGGAGGGGGAGAACCATACCTTCTGAAGGCCATTGATTCAGATTAACACCTGTTGAATCTGTTATAGGACCAATATAATAGTTCTCTTTTGAATCACCTGAAGACTATTAGCAATGGTGAGAAGTTTACCTTCTTTCCAGAAAATGAACTATTCGAAAGGGCATAAATAGTTTAAGAATTAAGACATACTTTCTAACACACTCCTATCATTTGAAATTCATAAAAATCCTACTAGTTTAGGAATGAAATTCACCTATTTAGTGAGACCTACATGTAATACCTTCCGGAGAGAGTGTGTGAGAAAGAAAGCATGTTACTAATACTTCTCAGATAGTTTTCAGCTTTGACCAATCTATCAGGTTGGATCTAATCCAACATACCCTCAGACTCGGAGTATGCTCAAGTAGAGTGCCTGGAATTAACAACAAACAGAAAAATACCTTTGGAGACTAAAGTAGGATCCAGAGGACTATAACCTCTATTTTCCTTGCGGGCCAGCTTCATTTTCTCTTCCAGTGGAAGTGAGAAGAACCTCCTATTCTCATCAAACGCTTTCACCAAGTCATTTTCCACCCGTGGTTCACAAGATAAAAGAAACCGTACTCAATGCACGCCTATTAACACAGTTCAACAACCACAACCATCCGGTTTTCCCAGTGAATTTTTCTGTTTTTGGTAAATTACTAAGTGCAATTTATGATAGTGTTTGGCATATTCAATATCGATTTAGGATGTGTATGGTTGGGCATCAAGCTAATCCAAACTCAGGTTCACACTTATTTGATGATGAAATGAATAATATAATTAAAACAGAAATTAATTAAGGTTGTGAGGAAGGAAGAACCTGACGGATGGAAATGGCAGTGGAAAGACGATCAGATGAGGAGAGATCTATGATAGGGAGACTCAACGTTGGTGACATCTCCTTCCCTCCGCTTCCTCTTCTAAGTTCCAATGGCATGATCCTGACCCGAGTCCGGTCAAGCATACTTTATCAGCAATTAGTGTTCACCTACGGATTCGAATATGTTTGTCTTTATTTATTATCTGAACTTTTAAGGGGTATTTTGGCATATATTGTAATAAGGGAGTTTTAATGCCTTCTCTCATATTGTTAATTATATTTTGACATATGTTATTACATGTCATGTCAAATATAATAACACATTTTTTTAATATTGCAATAAAGTCATAGGGATTTATTAGCAATTTTTGTCTTTTTTTATTTTATTTTATGTTTTTTATTTTTATTTTTTTTAAAAGTGAAATTTAATCTGTTTTTCTCACATTTGCTCGTCTCCACCTCTCCTTAACTTTGTTTCTTGTGAACCCTAGAAGAACAACTATCTCTATGGCATCAATTTTGGGCAATCATGTGTTCTCCCCCCCCTCCCCCACCATCTTCCTAAAATTATGCTAATTGGGAGCAATGTTATCATATCTCTCTGTCTTTACTATGGCCATATTTTCTTCTTAAGAAAGATCAATATTATGTTTCGTTTAACACAAATTCATTTGCATCCACTCTCTCAAGAGATTAAACCGCTCAATAGTCCCATAGTAATTGTTTAATCACATAACGTTGGTATAAACCCAACAAATGAGGTGATGCAAGTTCTAATTTATGCAACACCACAACAAGCGTCTACATCAACCTGTGAAGGATTTTAGAAGCCTTCCTATGTAAATCATTCTCATTGGTCTAATCTCTACTACAAATTAGGGTGTCATGAGTTTGTTGATCCAAGTTCATGATTCTTGATAATTAGTGTGCAAAACTAAACGTTTTAGAGGAGTTGTTGCATTGTGGATTATATTCAAATTACTAGTTTGCTTTGCCTCAACTTCGAGATAATTAGCAATTTAGCATATAGGAGAGCAAATAAGGGAAAGACAAATGCATCAATCAACACATATTAATCCCAATCATATAAATCACAGCATACAGTTAGAGGATTGAGGGCTTACCAAGACAAGAGAATAGCCAAAATTCACAAAGCAAGAGGTGGCAGCATAATATTGTTCAGAGATACTATAAAGAGCTAACGTATCTTAGGATTCTAATTAGAAGAAAAATGATATTTGAATTAAATTAAATTAAAAATAAGATAAAAGTTGCTAATAGGTCCCTAGGACTTAGTTACAATATTAAAAAAAATAAGTACTATTATCTAACATAACATGTAATGACACATGTCAAAATATGATTTGGCAATGTGAGAGGGGGCATTGATAACCTTTAATTACAACATGCACCAAAGTCATACCCACTTTTGACATGATTATTTATTGACATAATGACATGGTGGGTGGCGATTGGAGCTGACATGTTGTTTGTCTATTTTGATGTTATGTTGATGTGGTATTGACATGATGCAATGTAAAAATAAGAGAGAAATTATCTAATACTGTGTTTGAATGAGAAGAAAAAAAATAAAGTAAATAAAAATAAGTAGAAAAAAATAAAGAAAAAAATAGAAAAAATATGAATTGCTTGATTATAGAAAAATAAGAGTGAAATAGAATGACAATAATATTATAAGATTGTTTTGTTTGAATGGAAAGAAATTAAATTAAAATTGAAAATACTATTTTATCCTTACTAATATTTGATCAACATCTGTTTTTTAAAAACACTGATAATCAATTGTATATCTATAATAATTGATTATTACCAGCTACAACTAGCCTAGGAAGAAATCAATAGTAGACTATTTGTAGTCTAACAATAGACTATCCGCACTTGATAATTGACTCACACCATGCTTGTTTGAACTAGAAGAAATCAATAGTAGACTATACGTAGTCTAATAATAGACTATCTGCACATATAATGGGTGTTTAAGTAAAGCTAACGACAGTATCTAATTTTTTCACTATTTCTCACCACATTTGCAAAGAAATGTTCATTCATAGGTCTTACCTCCTTTTAATTTCTCAACTCTCCATTTCAATTTTACCAAACACAACATTTCTCACCTACCTATTTCTATCCCTTCCTTCCTATTTCTTACCTATTTTCATGCTGCCAAACACAATGTAAGTGTTCAAGGTGGAGTTCAAACCTCTCCTCTATACTACCATAATAACACTATTGGTATGTTTGGTAGGTGAAATAATGAAAAAAAAATTAAAAGAAAAGAAAAATTTGGTGAGAAATTAAAAATTAGGATTATTTGGTTGATAGGGTTTTATAATATATTAATGAAAATTATACTATATATTTTTTAAATGAGATATTAAAATTGTACATATATTTATTATTAACAAACTATATAATATTATAAAATCAAATAAATAATATTTTATATGTTTCAATATTATATATTTTAATTATAACTTATTCACTTTGAATATTTTTGTTTTATAAAATTGTGTTGTTTTAATTTTTATTTTATTTTATTTTTTGCACATTTTAGTAGCTGATATAAGATATTATTATTGACGTAATTTTTTCTATATTTCACAAAAAAAATTATATTCATATCATATATTTTCAATTAACCTTCTTCAACTATATTTAATCATATCTAATATATTTATATTTCTATAGAAGTGTATTAATATATACTAATTTATTTATTAATATATCTAATTTATTTTTATTAATATAAATTTATATTATTTAATTTATTAATTCACCTATTAATATAAATTATCTAATTAATAAATTAAGTTTAAGTACTATAAATTTTTATTAATAGATAAATTAATAAATATAAATTAGATTATATTAATATACTTCTATAAAAATATAAACGTATTAGATATGATATAAATATATTAGAAGAAGGTTAATTACAAATATATGATGTAAATGTAAAGTTTCAGTGAAATACAAAAAAAATTATTAAATCAATAATAATATCTTATTTCAGTCATTAAAATATGCAAAGAAAATCTGACAAAAAAAATGCAAAGAAAAAAAATGTAAGACAACACAATTTGGTTATGTGTTAGTATTCTTAACAAATAAATAATATAATACTTACATTGCGAGTAATAAAAGTAAAATTTTAACATTAATTGATATATTCATTTAAAAGTGAAAGGAGGGCAAACTATTCATCGAAAACATATGATCTATTCATATCAGACTGGGTCAAATCAGATCTATTTATTCAATAAGTTAGGTTTGAGACTTTTTTGAAAGTTTATTTAATTAAAAATGTTAAGTTTTAGACTATTTAAAAAGTCTTTTAGAAGTATTTTTTTTTAATTATTAAAAGACATTACTTATTTAGAGATAAGTTTTTTGACTTGTTGAAAGGCATTACTAGCTAAATAGGTTTTTGAACAAGTTTTTAAGCTAGGTTAAACTTTAAATAGGTCATATCAAATCTGAGAAAAATATCTATATCAAGTAAAATAGGTTAAAATTAGATCTTAAATTTTAAAAACAATCCAGACTCATGCCTTACAAAATTTAACATAATTTACTCCATCCTGTATTCATTAGAATAATGTTTTTTTAAGCAAAAGAAGATCTTGGGATTCAATGGAATACAATTTCAATATTTTTTTATTTTTCTTGATTAAATTATTATGATTCTTCTTCTTCTTTTGTACGGAAAATAGTGGCAGCAATTGCTCGTCCAATTCCTACCCGATGCAGTGAAGAATAGAAGTCTCTCGCAAAATTGTGGACCCAAGAATTGAACTGTTGACTTAGAGCATTTCCAATTTGGTATCTCTCTTTTTATTTTTTACACATTTTAAATGGGTTCCCTATTACATATCACTATTTTTTACTTTTTATAACTTAAGTAACTCAACTCTTCAACCTAGCAACTTTAAAAATTTTACTAAATAGGCTCCACAAATAACCTTATATTTTTACATTTTATCACATTCATTTTTATTTATTACTTTTTTAATATTATTGTAATGTATTTGATAAAAAAAAAATCCGGTGCTTATTTAAGCACCTCCTGTTTGAGGATTGCTAAATAAACAACTGCTCCAACAACAAACTCTTATTAAGCATAGGTACTTAATAAGAAAAGTCAATATAAAAACCTCCGCTGGAGGTAGAGGTGGCTTTAGAATTTCAAACAGCCACTCTTTTTTGTTTATTTTTAGCCCCAAGAAAGCACAAATAGAATATCAGAAAAACACGTTTGATCTTCTAAACTTTTTCGAACCAATTAAGTTTTTTTACTTTTAAATTAAATAAATTTGGTTCAACTATCTTTTTTTCTTTCTCCAAAATCCTTAAATTCTCACTTTTTACTCATAATTTCACAAATTAAATTGATTAAAATGTTTTAAACTTTATTCTATTCAAAACTCACCAATCAAAATATCAAAAATTTTATCCAAAAAAAATCTCAATTTTCCCCTCTTTAAATCCTAACTTCACATTCTATAAAATCTTTCAAAGTTTATTAATATTTGCACTAAATTTCTAACTTATAAATTTTTTAAATTATTTCATAACACAAACCCCAAATATTTAGATAGAAAATCATAATTTATGGGTTTTAAAAAATTAATAGAGGACCAAATTTACTTAATTCTAAAAACAAAAGAACTTAATTAACTCAAAAAAAACTTGAAGGCAAAATCACGCATTGTCCAAAGCAATGAGATTTAAAATACAATCAAAAATTTTTGTTTTGGTCATTGCACATTATTGTTCCTTTGGGCCATAGATTCAAATTTAGAATTTAGGGTGGAAATTTCCCTTCTCCAAGTATTAAATTTAACAATTACATTGTGCTCCTAATTTATACACCAATTTATTGTCATATATGATGTTTTTCTTTTAATGTTAAGCGGTAATAAAAAAATAAAAAAAGAATAATTTTCCTTTTACATATTTGTCCCTTTAGATCATAATAGAAGATAAGGAACAAGGTCCTAGGGCAGTAAGAACATCCCACAAAGCGTGTATACTTTTCACAGATAAAAAAGAGAATAATACACTTGTCAGTATTTACTTTAACTGTCAATAAATCCCGAATTCAATGTTCAAACTAATTATATAATTAACACACTCTAAACTCTATTTTTTTTCTGAAGAAAATGTGGTACTACAAGGAGACACTCTCATTACTACCAGACAGGACAATAATGACATGTTGGAATTGTCAGCAGAAACCTACCTAAAAAATTATTATACGGGCCCGGACCACAAACAGTTCTACTCAATTACAACTACTCAACTAGCCTCTAAGTAGCAAGAGATCTCTCTACAAAAAGTCTGCCAAGCAAAAAAAAATGGCAGAAATTCAAACCCACACTCACGCGCTATGTTATCACAACCGGACCGGACCGGCCGGTTCAACCAGAAAACCGGTGAACCGGTCCTATGTCCGGTCCAATTAAACCAGAGAACTGGTCATGCAAAAAACTGGTCTGTGAACCGGTGAACTGGTCAAAAACCGGTAAAAAACCAGTTCATAGCGGTTCGATAAAAATGTCTAATAAAATATTATTTTAATGTTTTTTCTTTTAAAAAATGAAAATCAACCTAAAATATTTGTCATTTTTTTAATTCTAAATATAAACTTGTTTTTATTAATAAATATTGATGTGTATTATTAAAACTTAGACTTAAGTATTATGACATATTTAAGTTGAACTATTTTAAGTATTGTATATGTTAAGAACTTATAAAATTATATTTTATTTTTAGTTTTTAATATTATAAAGTTATGATATTATATTTTTTAAATTTTTTATGTATTATTTAATTATTATTATTATTATTTTATTAATACCGGTTCGACCACGATTCAACCCCGGTTGAACCATTGAACCTTGAATCAGTGCCTTGACCGGTTCAATGACCGGTCCGATTTTAAAAACATTGCTTACGAGGGAGGTGAGAATTTGTACCAATCGTTAACCACTTGTGTGAAGTTGGCACTCCAAACTTGTAAACTGTTTATAATGTTTGGCAAAATCAGGGATAAGGCATTTAATTTTAAACAAGATTTTGATTCACAATCCTCAAACCATGGTTTGAGTAGAAATTAAAAGAAATATACTTTATGCTGAACCAAACCATGTTTTGCGAACAATAATCCAGACTTATTACAATGAATATCAGGCAATCATTGGTCGGAAGAATGACTATTTTTTTATCGGTTCAAATAATAGAACATCTTTCCAGCGGTGCACACTGAAACTGGTCTGAATTTGGTGGCCCACTACGCGATATGACGGAAATAAATCATCCGTATAAATGATAGATCACGATCAAATTATATTTATTTCTCTTGACAAACATTAAAATTTTCAAATTTATATCTCTCTTAATATTAATATTAAATTTAGACATGACCTTACCATGTTAAAAATTGTACATATGATAAATCACCTACTGGGAGGTAAGATACTGACAAACGACTTTTGAACTTGCTCAAAACATTAATTTTAAATGAATCATTCTCCAAAAGTAGAAAAAATATCAACTTGGATTAACATTGAAGGAAAGGGATACGAAAATGCACCTTTCTAACATTAAAATTTTCTTCATTGAATATTAGCTGCACAACGAAGACCAGCGTAAATGTTAAAGTAAAAAATCCCGAGTTCCAAAAAAGCGAAGCTCTCATCGTACAAACTCTCACATGTGCATTTTCTTGTTTCTTCCCATAAAATTTCCAGAAACCTTTCGCCAAAATGTCGAGTTTTCATCTCTTGGCAACTCTGCTTCGTCTTCTTGTCCGAGTTGGACTTGCATAATAAGCTATATCCATAGCTCTTTCCAGATCCAGATTATCTTCGTCATCACTAGCTTCATCGGATCTCCATCTAGGTCCACCATTGATGTTTTCTTCAGTATTCAATTTCTTCTCTACGAGGCTAAAGATATGAAGCACACAAAAGGATTCAGTCTACAAAAATATTATACCCTTTTCGGTGAATATTAAAAAGCATTAGATTAACGCACATCGATATTCTTATACATGAAAATTATACAAAACAGGTAATATCAACAAAAGCAATGAACAAAGAAATGGGAAACTAGATTCTTACCTCTGAGAAACATCCACTGGATCATTAGACCCCATATTCCAACTTCTATCATCTTTATGTGATTGGACATTCCTACTAGATATATTTGGGAGATCATCTGCAAATTCTTTAGGATAGCTAAGCGTGGATCTCGTAACAGAGTTAACTGTAGCCTTCCAGGAATACATAGGACTGGTAGATTGATTACGGCCAAAAATTAGACTTCGTTCAACTCCAGCCGAGATTTTATCTGGCATATTTTCCTGGGAATTGCTTGGTGATGTCTGGTTAAATCCTTTCAGAGGTGAAACATTCATGAATCGGATCCTATGATTCCTTGGAGTTGGAGTGTTATCGTATCTAAGATTTTTGCCAATTTTACCTTGATGACTCGGAACCCTCTCGTTGGTAAATAACCCGTCATGATGATATGATGAGGAGCCAAAATTACCAAGCTCAGGGCCAGTAGTGGGGAAAGACATGCCTATTTTGGCTGAAGTTCCTAAAGTCAATGAACTCAAAAAGCCAGCTGGATGTTCTCTATGCAGCATGAGGGAAGAATTTGCAGATGAAGGAATCAACAAACTGGTTGACAAGGAATCCTGAATCTGAGGAACATCAAATTTGTCAGGAATTTCAACTTCTTCACGAGAAGTAACAGCACCCTCAGTCAAATTGCCACTCCTCAGTTGTTGCTGCTCAACTTCGGGCAACAACTCCAAGCATCTATTCTGTTTTATTCAAAAACATAAAATGTCCACAAATTCAGCCTAAGAACGACAGTTTTCTCCAAACATGCACTTAATTTTGTTTTATTTTTAAATGAGCATAGGAAACATAGCGACTGCCAGACATAAAGTAACTAATGCCTGTCACAACTCAAGGATAAAAAGTTCAAGGGAAAAAACATTTGCTTCAAAATTAAAGATTTTGAATCACTTACAATCAAATTGGCTCTCCAGTGAATAGCTTTTTCTAATCTTGGCAGAAATTCTTGACTTACAGAACCTTTTGAAATGCAGTCTTGCTCCACCTTTTCAAGTATAATATGAACTTGATATGCTTCAGAGTATCTGTAGCGCTGAAAACCAGATAAATATATAAAAGCCAGAAATTCTTTCTCATTTTCATCAAAATTAAATATTATCATCACAGATATGCTAAACTACCCTGACACATTTTACAAAGCAAAGTGAACTAACAAGAACAATAAACCAGGAGCATCAATGTTGGACATGGAATCAGCTATTGAAATTAAGTACCTGAATATAAAACACAACAAGTAGATTTCCTGTTGTCCTTAGAGGGTCTTCAGTAGCATAATCCAATAGACATTTATGTATATACTTCTCTTCCTCAGAATTCCATGGCAATTCTAGCATCCGATCCACCAAGTTCCTCCTAATACAGAGGCAACAAATCTCAGTCACCAGAACCTCCACCCACTCCACCCGATTACTACATTGGCCTTTAAGTTTCTCAGAAGTATTCCCAGATGCTCTTTTATTGAAATTATTTTCCTTCACTCTGGTGCAGAGCACTCTCTGATGCATAAATGCTTCAGTCAGAAGCCCACACTCAACCCTTACCCGCACTGCAGTGACAGCATCTCTGAGTGAAGTCATGTGTGGTCCACCATCACGCCCAGCCCACCTCAAAGCCATGAGAGCTGTATCAGGGCTACCCCTTTCTAAGAGTACTTCAGCAATTTTAGGATGTGATGCTGGGCCAGTTATTTCAGGAAGAAGGCGACAAGCTTCCTAACAGAATAATAAATAATATTACTCTAGAAGGAAAAGGAACAGGTTCGCATTAACATCCAATACTAACAAGTTACAAAATTTTTACACCATAGATTCCAAGCTTCATTTTAGCCCCTAGCTTATATTGGGAAGGGGAGACTCTTGATGCTATTATTAAGTACTACTTTTTACTTTGAGTGAAAAACAAGATCACACACCTTATATATAAAAGAGATGAAAGAAAGATCCAAATAACACATAAAACTAAAGCCTAATTACATCTTTACTGCTTTATTTTCAGGATCACATATAAGATTCCCATATATTTATTACCATATAGTGCCGATATTTTTTCCTAGTTGAATATAATGCTTATCATTAGTCAGAAATAAAAGGAAAATCAGTAAAGCAACCTCGATAGTTGATGCAAATAGATTCAACAATTTTCTTTTGAAGACCAGGGTAAAACAAGCCTCCTCAAGACTCATTGGGCATAATATTTTGTTGACGTTACCTGTAAAGCCTCCTCTGTGTGATCATCCAGAAGGTAAAAAGTCAAAGACTCAAGTAATGAGTGCCTGCTAATGCTAAATGTAGCTGCAAAGTCTTCCAGTATGTGCTTCCATTCTTCATCTGGAATTGTCCAGTGGCGATCATACAAATAATACAGAAACTATAAAAGTTAAGGATGAATGAAGTATTGCTCTAAATAATAACTATTATTGACAGAAACAAACAGTTTTACACCCATAATAAAAGGGTAAAAGGATACAATGGCCTGTTTTGCAATCACCATATCAGAGCCTCCATGTAAAAAGAGCAAGTCAGCAGCAGAACGAAGATTTTTAAAGGGATAGTAACCCAGCATCTGATCAGTGTTTGACCTCAAAAATGATGCACCGTCCTTCTGCAAGGATGCAATTTCTAATCCCTCTACAAGTTCATTCATAAACCCTTCCTCCAGATCAAGATTATTCAATGCATCTTCAATAAATAGAGACCCATCATGTCCTGATGACTCCACAGATTGATTTATTGCATCAGGCCAAGCACGTCTAATTGCTTCTGATTTCCGTTTGCGAACAACTGATACCCATGATGAACTATCAGTAAAACGTGATCTCACATTCTCCAAAAATTGATGTCTTGTACACCAAATAATAATATCCATATGCTGGGAAGAACAAATAAAAAAAACAAATTAATCACCAGAATGAAGATTGCAATGAGCTACTCTAATTTTTGAAACTACATACTACTGGGACAGAGGGAGACAGATAGACGAAGATTAAATCCAGTCAACCACTCTTTACAAGCAATATTAATGAAAGTGTAAGGACAAATATCAGTCATTTCTACAAACATCCCTCTTACATACAACATACATCATCATAGTGAACTACAACAACAAAGGTTACACATTCATCCACACCTTTGAAGATTAGGGAACACGTCTCATGCAACAAAAAACAGACAGCATCATTTGAAGAACACAACACACAAAGATAATATATACAAATTTATCATGATAACTTGACAGCACATCAGCCAAGCAAGAAATGTGTCAAAAATCAAATATTAATGCAAAAATGATAACAGTTATACAATTACTCCATTGAACACGAATTCTTGCAAAACCAAACCTGCTTTGTCATTAATATGCTCTCTTGGAGATAGTGCAAATCATGAAGTTGTGCTGAAAGAGTACCCTTAAAAGATGACTCCAAAATGTCGAGCACATTCGATATGCCCTTCAAGTATAATGAAAATTTCAGAAGTAAACTCAATCTCCCTTCCATGCCTAAAACATCCATATTATCTAGTGAAAATTATTAGGGAACACAAATATTAATTTAGCAAAAAGGTCATACTAATAATTAGCTTTAGATTTCAACAATAAAACAAGGTTTGAGGATACAAATTCCCTGCAGCTCAGTTATGATGTTTTTGAATGTCCTCTTGCACCAATCCTTCACTACCACTTCATCCAACAAGAATGCTATGACAGGATCACTGGAAACAGCAGCTTCATCCATACATACATCTGTGATGTCTGTAAAATTTCTGGTCAAGAAAATGTAAAGTGGAGACAAAGGGACATGACCAAACAATAGGACAGATAAGAAAAATAGGAGGACAGAGAAGAAAAGGCAAACTTTAATTTTCCTCAGGTGATAACATTAATAAGACAAAATCTAACCATATAACTTTATTTATCAATTGACAGGTATTTATATTTTAAATTTTAATAAGTAAATTAATAATAAAATTAAATATGCCAAGAAAAGGACCAACATAGAAAAGGATACAGTGGCAAATTAAAGAAACCAAGTTATTCTCAAGTGCAACGTCAAACAAAGAATAAAGGCGCTGGACATCAGCAGTTAGTTGTTTCTCCCCATCTTCTATTTCTTGAAATCTCTCATCACACCTTTTTGAAATAAGGCCGGCTTCTATGCACTCATAATAAAGTCGGAGACGCAGTTTAGCACCACTCTTTGAAATTGGGATTCTGCAAATTGGGCAGATATCACACCGTTGACTACATTCTTCACATAAAGAGGCATGCCCACATGAATTCAAGACATGGTGGACATAGCGACCACAACTTCTCAAGTCTCGAGTTGCTCGGCAGCGCTCAACTTTGGCTTCTTTGCACAATTCAATCAGATCAATAGCTGCCAAGTGTTCCAATGTTTCCTGAAATCAAATGTCACAACTCACAAGCCATTTCTTTTCTATTATTTTCTCAAAACAGTAATTATTATTTCACAAATATGAAATGCTAACTTCTATTCCACATCAGTAACATGAAAATTAACTCATTAACAGCATAGATTCAATTTTTTAATTTTGCAGCCGCAGAACAGGCACAATAAGTATTCAGACTGAAATGCCAACCAAACGAAGCCATTGACATAAATAACTAGGACGCATGATTCATAAAATCAAATTTATGAATAAGTCCAGCACATGACAAGCGCTCACTTTACCAGATTAACACACAAACCATTATCTCACCAAACAAGTTCCCACGCGACAAACCCACAAAAAACAATCCACACACTTTTTAAGGACCAAGAAGTAAAAGCTTCATAAAATTATGAATAAAACATTAAAGGACAAGTGTTCAATTGCTTATTAGGTTTAGCTCTTAAATTACTACACTGACCTTCGATCACTGAAACCTGAGCCTAACTCAATTACTATGAATTACAGATCATTAAAACCAAAAAACCAAAAAAAAAAAAAAAAATCCACTCTAACGTTAAAAATCATGTCCGCAGAAAGAGTGCAATGACAGCTTAAGCACATAATTCCAACGAAAGAATCCAAACTAGTGAGGCGAATTAGACTCAAACACACAGTTCACAGATTAAAGCAAACATGACGCAGAATCAACAGCAGCAGCAGAAGCCTATCATAATTCAAACATTAACAAAATATCTCTACCAGTTGAAATGAAAAAGGGAAAAGAAGGAACACAAAATTTCCAACCAAACAGTGCGTTAGTGATTGGCAGCTAGGGTTTACGAAGTAGCTGAGCAAAAAGGAGCGCAGAAGTTAAAATTGAGAGGATGAGTGAGTACCTGAACTAATCGGCTACTGTAGTTTGGTTGTAGCGTCGGGGGGAAGATCTTACGACGGCGGTGCCGCCGTTAAAGTTCGACGGAACGGTGGGTCCGTTGAGCCTCCTATCCATTTCTCAGAGAAAACCAAACGGTAAAGTCAGAGAGATTTTAGCAAACACCGAAATGATGTGCGAGATTACCAAACGGTGCGAATTTATACTTCAGTGAAGAAACCCGTGCTCCAAACCACTCCCTTTCTCGTAGAGGGAAAAACTCCATGGACATTGGAATTGGAGGGTTTTTGAAACACTTTTTCGTTTTTTCATTCTTTCATTTTTCTTATTGGACTAATTCAGCCAGGTCATAGCCCAAACTTGATGAGCATTAAGCCCACGTTTCAAAACTTTTTTTTTTGGGATCAATGTCAATTTTTTATATGCTGATAAGACATTTGGGCTTATGAAAGGTAATTTAACATGTGGGTAGCTAGATGAAAAATTCTTTTAAATTTTGTTTGGAGCCACAAATTATGTTATCCTGATAAATAATTTGTGAATAAGATATAATGAAAAGAAACTAACTTCTAAAAAAATCATTAGTTCCATAGAAAAGAAAAATGTGATAGGCAAATAATAGATATATTTGGGAGTTTTCAAGAAATTTTAACCAATAATAGAGTGTGTTAAAAAAAATGTGTTAGAGAGTATGTTACTAATACTCGTCTTTAATAATTAAAAAAATCCTAACAATTGATTAATGTTAATCCATAAAATAATTAATTTACAATTTTTTACTCGAATAACATTAGTCAATTTCAAAAATAAAGGAACTTTAAGACTAGAATATCGATTATGGTCAAAGCACCACACCAATCAAAAGTCAAAGAAATATTGAAATCTCATGGAATATAAATTTGCATTGTGATAGGCAAATGCAAAAATTTGGAATAACATTTGACTTGTATAAAAGAAAAGAAAATATATCCAACTAAAAGTAAGTCAATGATATTAATATTGAAATAACAAAGAAACCATTTAATGTGCACAAGTTATAATACAATTAGAGTTAAATGATTTCATATAAATACATTCAAAGCATAACCTTTGAAAAGGATAATTTCTTTCTCATCATGATCCTGCCTAAGGGTCCCAAACTACAATAAATAAGAAATTTAATATTACAATGTACAAAAAATATATTGTTAAAATTCTAATGTTAATATGGTACACAAGCAAATAATTGACATAAACATGAGATTAATAATATACATTGCATAACAATATATTATTTTAACAATAACACATCGATAAGGTATGATTATTACTAATATAATACAAATAAACAAATTATATCAATAATAAAACATCGATAAGGTATTAATATTATTATTATTATTATCGAAAAAGCTTTAATTATTTAACTTACAAAATTTGCACAATTGTATCAACAATAAGTGAGTTGACAATTATATAAATTACTAGCAATTATCCTTAATAAACATGACAAGTCCATGCATAGATTGTATTAAATTTGCATGACATGATAAGAAATTTGCATTTCAAACAAGCACAAATTGCAAGAATGATGCAATTTCTATTGAAAAAATATAATAGCAAAGTTATTGTTTATATTTTGACTAAGTCAAGTATACAAAAGTGCATAAAAGTAATTTTTAAAATTATCCCAAAATAGGCCTCTCAAAATAATAAGATGTAGAATACTCCCACTATAAATTATAATCATAATGCAATTACAAAATGAAGTATTATGTGGTGAGTAACCAATAAATTGATCATAGAATTCTTCAATTTCATAATATTTTGAGAAACAGTTATACTCTCATATATAATTGCATATTTCTAATCTAAAAAAAATGAGAATATTTTTTTAGCAAATTTCTCCATATATGTAATCATATCATAAGTAAAAAATAAATAAAGATTTTGCAACTAACCTCTTAGAGTGTGATTCATCCTTGTGTATAGAACTAATAAGCTTTGATGACTCGGTAAGAGTATATAATGTCAACTCAAAGGAAAAATTATAATTATAAATCAATTTGATTCATATAGAATACAAGAATGATATATTTTGAAATTTCCATAAAGAATTGCCCAACAAAATTATCTTTGGTGATAGTTTACAAGCGAACATATTAATAATAAGGCAACAAATAATTTAATCCAAGCTTTGGATTAATTTGGCATAGATAATAGCATTATTCACTAAAATGTAACATCCTAGGAGACATTATCGTAATTACACTTAGGTTTTTAAGAATATAGGAACTTTTAAACACAAACATACAGAGTCATCAAGCGAAAACTTATACAAAAATATAAAAACACCCTTATACACAATAAAACATAAAATATTAAACATGTCTAATACAAATTGTTGTTATTAAGTAATGTGGATTTATACAGTGAAGGAACCTGTCCATGCTCAAAACAACTATCTTTCCCGTAGAGGAAAAAACTACATAAAGATTGGAATTTGAGGGTTTTGAAACACTTTTTTGTTTTTCTATTCTTCCATTTCACTTATTGGGCTAGTTTGGCCTATTCATAGCCCAATCTTGATGAGCGTTAAGCTTAACTTCAAAATTAGTTTTTGTCTTTTGGATTGATATTAATTTTTTTTTGTTGATAAGACATTGAGCTTATGGATGGTAATTTTACTTGTGGATACCAAGATGGAAAATTCTTCTAAATTTTGTTTGGAGCCACAATTTATGTTTCCTAATAAATAATTATTGAATAGAAGATAGTGAAAAAGAAACTGACTCCTAAAAAAATCATTAATTCCATAAAAATGAAATCATCACAGGCATTACAAATAAGCTACAAAAAAATATATTAAAAATGAAAAATTATGACCAAATGTCTTAAGGCATTATTTAAGAAAATAAAAATAAACTATTAATAAAAATAAAAACACTTATCTATGTTAGAACATCTCCAATATAAGAACCTAACTTGAGTTTTTAACTCTCTTTTAATGGATCTCTTATTGTCACGTAAGATTTAAAAGTGCCTATTAGTTTTTGTCCTAATAGTAAAACCTAGCATAGGTTCTTAATTTACTTTTCCACAATGAATCCTACAAATATTTTACTTTTATTTAAAATTATTTTTATTACAAATTAAAATATTAATTCATATATATTTTAATTGTGAAGCAATAAACAAAAAAATACAAATATTAAAAATAAAACAACGGTAATTTTGAAACCATTAAAGTATAATTTCATTTTCTACCCCATCATTGTCCCTTACTTGCACAACACTGCTATCCTGCAAAGCAACTCATGCAAAGCAACGCAATTTCTTTTACTCCACAACACCCACACATTAGAGCACTATCACCAACACAAGCACAAGCAAAAAATGGAATTTTTTATTATTATTATTAAGACAATTTGCTTGTGGTTGCTTATACAAGCAATAGTTTTTATATAAGAATTCCAACTCCTTTACTTTAATAGGAATCTCTGTTGAAATTTAATAAGCCCAAATCAATAGGATCAATCAGATACATGATTATGGCATGTTCCATAACAATATAAAGAGAATTAGATAATAGAATTTGTGTACCTAGTGCAAAGATTGAATCATTAAGTTATTCATGAGATGTGGATGAATGACTTAACTGATCATTAGAATGAGAGCAAACTATCTTCAACCACGATGGGTTCTATTAAAAGCTTTGTATTAATCATTTAATGGGATAACAATTAAGTAACCTATCATGTGAAGGCATAAATCTCTCATTGAGCGTCAATTGAATAATCCAACACAACACATGCTATTCAAAGTACAAGACCAATACAATGTTCATCAATTAATTAGGTGTTACAATAATAACTACTGACTGTAATTAATATTTTACTAATTAAAGAATAATCTCTATTAATTAATTAAGGTTAATCTATAAAATAGATTAATTAAATAATTAATTTACAACTTCTCACTTTGTTAACATTATTCAATAACAAAAGTATATCAACTTTAAGACTAAAATATCAATTACAATCAAAGTATACACCAACCAAAAGTCAAAGAAATGTAAACCTTTAACACTATAGAAACTTTTTTGATAGGGGCATATATCATACATTCTAAGAAACTTATATTTCACATAAAGAATATGTGGATAAGGAAAAGTATAACATAATTAAATTAAGATAAATATGTAATTCTAAAGAATTATGCAAGCATCTGAAAACTGCTATAAGAGAAATGATATTAAGAGTAATGTTATTTTTTAATTATCTCATGACAATATGTTTTCAAACTCCCAGTGACCCAAAACATTAAAATTTAACCAAACCATATGATTTACAATAGTTTGATAAATTCCAATAGTCAAGTCTTTGATCAATGGCTCTACAATTATGTTTTTAACATTATGCTCAATTTAAGACTAAAAATTTGTGAAGGTCAAAATATAGTCCACGTGTATCTAAGTGCTCACAATAGCCCAATAACAAAAGTAAATTACACCTGGGCTAGACCAACAAATGATTTACAATATTTAACATTCAATTAATCTAAATTTCATTAAATAAGTGACTGTACAAATTTTAAAACAACTAGAAAATCTAAGAATTTCCTACTTGGATGACATAAACTCCTAGTTTAAATAAATCAATACTCTGGATTATTGTAACTGCAAGATTATCAAAATGAACTAACACTTATGATTATTGATCCAAATATAAATTTTTTATTAATATTTTTACAACGTAAAAAATCATACTCAATAGACGTAGTGTTGCTATAATATTTTCACAAGAAATTGAAATTTTGGGTAACAAAAAGACACATAACATATTTGCATACCAAAATATTAATTGTGCAATTCTCAACAAAATGACTTTGTCATCCATTTAAGATACCTACTAAGATACAACAAAATTTATATATCTCAATACAATAAGACAATACTAAATAACAAAATCCTCTTAGACTATGACATGTGATCATAAAATATGAATAAGAACACATGGCAATATAAGATTAATAATTCCTGCAACATAACAAAAAATGTACACAATCCCATTAATCCTTTGTACCAAAATAAGATTAAGATTTCCATTACAGTTCGCTAATCCAAATGATTCTAATGGTATAATATTCAATAGTGAGAGTATAATTATGTGGTATTTAATTTGAGTCCAAAATTCACTATTTTCAATAATTAAAAATTAGAAAGATATATTAGTGCAAGATTATCAAGAGAAATGGTTATAGAATAACAACATAATGTTTTAAACACCCAATTTACAAAATTTGGGTTTCACAATTAACCACATATTTTGCATGTAAAAATAAGGTATCATAAGTGTCCAGTTGACACTTTATAAATAAGGTAACCATTACTTTATAAACACATTAGTGAAATCAAGATCTATGGTGTTTAGAATAGAATATATGATCATTTAAAAGTTTTTAATAACTCACTCAAACTTAAGTATTATACTATAAATAACATTCACACGTATAGGCATGGCAACAAGGTGGGGTAAGAGCGGGTTTTGCTTTCCCCATCCCCACCTCGCAAAAGGCGGGGCGAGTCGAGGTTGAGTTTATAAAAGACAGGGACAAAAATATTTAACCTACCCCTAACCCTGTTGGATTTTTTTGGGTTTGACGAAACCCGTGAGGAACCCACCTCACAAATAAATTTTGAGGATTAAGTAAAAACATATTCCTCTAATGATTTTATGTTATGCACATCATATTAGAGATTTACATTTTTTGAGGTTTAGAGTTTTTAAACCATGATATTATCACAAAGACATAGCTATGAATATATTCTTAGATTAACCTGCAGATAATCCAGTACAACATCTGAAATCGGGATCATCTCATAAACTTTATTTTAGGTGTTGAAACATTGCGCATGTGTGACCGAGTTAAAAACTTTATTTTAACATAGAAGTGTAATAGAGTTTATAATTTGTTATATATTTTATGTGTTGAGAGCGAATTGTATTTTGAGTATTAGAATTTTATGTGTGTGTGTGTAGCGAGGAGGAGGGTTACATACTCGATGTCCTCAACCTTGACTCCATAAATCAAGGAAACCCGAACCTAAATCCGGTCAAAGCAGATTTTTCTCGTCAAAGTGGACGAGGACGGACGAGTACTCACGGGTTTGGATTTAGTTGCCTTGCCTACACACTTACTTGAGTACAATATTCAGTTACCAACAGTGGAAGCGCATAAGAACTATACTTTATATTTATTTAAGATACAATAAAAAATAGTCTTTAACTCTCATTATGACATTAATGGATATTAAATAATGATATAGAATACATAAATTAGTCTCTTCAAGCTTCTCTAAGCTAGTTTATAATTCAAAACTATTGTCTTAATTGAGTTTGTGGATCACTAATAATAGAAGAGAATAAGGAGTTAAAAAGATTGAAAAAACTATGACAATATCCTCAATAATTGTCCAGACAATAAAGCAATCACAAGTAACATGTGAAGAAAATTTCATATTATTGAGCAAGAAATATTTACGAACATAAATATATGAGTTTAATGGTCACACAATGTCAATGTAAAAAGTTTTATATTGTCAATTAATCAAAAATCACCATTAATATAACTTTTAAAGCATTTATTATAAAAATCAACAAACTTACAATAACTGGTGGTTTATGATTGGATGACAGTGTAAAATTCATTTACACTATTAGTGCATAGCCTGTTTTCTCTAAATATATTTACTTTCCTACATCTAATTAATTAGACATTTAATTAGGGTAAAGATCTTGAATCAACAATCTAATTTATAGGACATGCAAGATTCTCCTACTTTGATAGAGAAAGATAGTTGAACTAAGAATATAAAAAATTCATATTACTCAAAATAAACTTTCAATTATTTTCTTCCCTCATACAATGATCATGTCAAATAATGTCATAATGATAGGGTATGTCAATCTCTTCCATACTACATGAATCACAATAATAATCCATTATAATAAAAAAATTTCATTAAATACAAATTTGCATCACGATAAACAAACACTAAATTCTGGTAAACTGTCATACTCTCGTATATAATTGCTATTTAATTACAAAGTTATAATCTAAAAAAGATGATATAATTTTATTAACAAATATCTCCGCACATGCATCATATAACAAGTAAAAAAAATAAAAATTTCAAACTAACCTCATAGAGTGTGATTTGTCCTTGTGTATAGAACCAATAAGCTTTGATGACTTAGTAAGAGTATATAATGTCATCTCAAAAAAAAAAAAACTCTAATTATAAATCAATATAATTCATATAGAATATAAGCATGATATAATTTGTAATTGCCTTCAAGAATTGATCAACAAAATTATCTTTGGAGATAGTGTATAGGTGAATATATAAATAATAAGGCAACAAAGGATTTAATCTAAGCTTTGGAATAATTTGGCATCAATGATAGCATTACTCACTAAAACATAAAAGATTTAATTTTGTTATGATCCAAAATTTATGGTGACCAAGGCACGTGTTTAGAGAAAATATTTAGAACATATCTATTAAAAAATTAAGAATAAAATATATTTTATGGGTCTAGATTCAAAGTATGGTGGTCATATATATATATATATATATATAGTAAGAAAGTTAAATTATGTCAATTTTAATTAATATATATAGATGGCATAAAATAATATATAATTTCATAATTTACTCCATACATTCATTTAATGTAAAAAGAATGCACTTAATTCATAAAGTAAATTACATTGACACGCTCTGAGGTTTTTTAAGATTGTACATAACCTCTTTTTTTTTTTAACGTTTACAATAACATTCCTTATAGGGATATATGGTGTAATATTTTTTAAACAATCAAGGGACGGTAATGTACTATATAAGGGGTGTCAGTGCAAGTTTATTAAACAATAAAGGGGGTTAATGTAGGAGTAAAAAAGGAAGGGTATCGAACGAAATTTAATGAAATATTAGGAGGTGTCAATTTAATTTATTCTAATTCATATTATGGCCAAAAAGTTAATTTTGTGAGTAAGATTAGAAAAAAAAAATGCTCAAATTATATTTTGTCACAATAGAATAGTAAACTAGATAATTTTGGATCTATATGTTGAGATCAAAGTAGTGAAAATGCAAATTTATCTAAAATATTAAATTATGCTAAATTATTTTATAAAATACTCAAAATTTAATTTTGATTAAATTATTTCCAATAGTTATATTTCACATTTTCAAAATTAGTTGTATAGTCATAACATTTAAATAAAAGAGTGAAGTTATGAGAAAGTGTAATACCTAAAAGTGTTATTGAATTAAAATACACGAGTAAATTCACATAAAAGTCTAAAAATAATTCCATAACAATGACACATGAAGAGTGTTACCACTGAGTGCATGAATCAACTAGTACGGGAATGTTTTAGTTTAACCAGTAATCTCAAGTTCAACTCCTGGGTATGCCCTTGTGTTAAATACTAGAAGGAAAGCTTTCGTGCCCATAATGGTATTGTTTCTCGTGAAGGATACATGTAGTCTATACCAAAAAGGCACATTAACAGGGAAAGTATTATATACCATTGAAAGAGTAATGAATATCCACAAAAATTTCAAGTCCAAAATTTGAGAGTACAATAATTAAAATCATAAATTACACTTAATTAATATAAAATATGTACAATGGTAAAAAAAAATTCAAAACATATACCGAAATTACTAGAATATTAAATAATACTTATTTGGCAAAAAATGTTTGGATGTGGGAAGTGGGCTAATACACCTCCATGCACCTGCCCCGTGAGTGTACATCACAAAAATATGTCATCTTACCTGGATATAGAAAATGGGTCGCGATGACCCGCAATGAAGACCCAATGGATATAGAAAATGGGGCTTTTGATTGAAAATGGATTCTAAAAAGAATCCTCAAAACAATTTTTCAAATTGGTCAACAATGTATAAGAAATCAATGTGAAAAACTTACGGTTTTTCGTACAAACAGTTCGCAATAATGAGACTCCAAATTCTCCAATTGGAAGCGATGAAAGATTGTGGTTTTCAAGGGTTATGGTTGTATAGAAGAATAAAAGCCCTAAATTAGTGTCAAAAATTATTAGCCTTGTTGTGAGAAATTGAAGATGAAAGAAAATTGTTTTTTTTTTTCAAAATTAAAATGGAAAAAGGTTGATTTCACACTATTAATTCAATGAAGTTGCATGATTTTTAAGTATGATAACATGTAGGAGAATAACCCCTTGAACAATTTTGATAATCAGTTGTTGGCATAAAGATTTCAAATTCAATATCAAATTTGCAAATTGGGTTCAAAAAGATAATTCACCTCTTGAAATACACCATTAAATAGCATAGCTAATATACATACAATATATAAATTACGATCTTAACAAAAAAAAACTAATTTAATTTAATCAATTTGATCAAAAAGTAAATAAGTCCAGTGATATCAAGGTTAACATGATTCAATTGAAAAGCACAATAACTATAACATGTATCTATTAGGCTTCAATGACAATTGTTAAAATTTAATAAACCTAAATCAACAAGATCGAGTCTATATATACAAGATCATGGCATGTTCCATAATAATACAAAGAGAATTAGATTATAGAATTTGTGTACCTGGTGCAAAGATTGAGTCATTACGTTCTTCGTGCGATCTGGATGAATGACTTGATTGATCACTAGAATGAGAGCAAACTATCTCCAATCATCATTAGTTTTGTCAAAAACTCTGTATTAATTGTCTAATGTCTAAAGGGATAACAATTAAATACTCTATCATATGAAGGTAAATACCTCTCATTAGACATCAATGAAATAACCCAACCCATCACGCAGGGCATTCAAAGCACAAGCCCAATACAATGTTCATCAATTAATTAGGTGTCACAATAATAAAGCTAAAATATGTTTTTGGTATTTTTATCTTATCATGAAAATTTGTTTTGGTCCTTTGTCTTTTAAAAGATTCATTCTGATTTTTAAACTTTTAAATTTGAGTCAATATTGTTCTTTTGTTAACTTAAAAGTAAAGTTGTTACTAAGTTAAAGGATCAAAATGACTCAAATTTGAATGTTAAAGTGCCAAAATGAATTTTAATAATAACATAAAGGACAAAAGTATATTTTAGCCATTAGATTTAAAAAACGACGTGTCCTTCTCCTCTTCCCCTCTTCTTCTACTACCCTTCCCGTTCTCCCTTTTGCCATAGGCTGTTGCACATCGTTACTAGAGTAAATAAATGAGTTTGATTTTTAGCATTATTAATATAAAAAATTTTACATTATTAATCATGTAGAAATTATCTTAAAATCAACTTTTAAATTAATTATTTATAAAAATTAACAAATTTATCCTATACAATAATTTGTAATTAGATAATAATATAATTTTTTGATACAATCCATACATTTTAATTAAATTCTAAACAATCAATATTACTTCATTTATTTTATTAACTTTTCATTTATTATGTTTATACGATTCCCTCTCATAATAAAAGTACACATTTTTAAATTTAATGGCTAAAATATACTTTTGGTCTTTTATCTTATTGTGAAAATTCATTTTAGTCCTTTAACTTTTAAATTTGAGTCATTTTGGTCCTTTAACTTACTGACGATTTATAACACCGCAAAATGTGTTTCATAACCGCTGCAAAATTTAAAACATTAATGGTGTTACTTCCAAGTTGACAGAATGACAACATTGACTTAAATTTAAAAGTTAAAAGACTAAAATAAATTTTTTAAAAGATAAAAGATCAAAACAAATTTTATGATAAAGAAGGAGTAAAGACATATTTTAGCCAAATAATAACTATTAATCATAATTAATATTTTAATAATTAAAAAAAATCTTAATAATTAATTAATATTTATCAATAAAATAAATTAATTAGATAATTAATCTACAAACTCAAGTTAAACAATGCTGCTTAACTTGAAAAACTCAACTAACCATAAAGCTAGCAAAATGGGTCCGCCCCGAATAGTCCACGCAAAGAGTTGGGTTGGGCTTCAAAAAAGCTGGTCCAAAAGGAACTAGGCCATTTTGGCCTAGTCTGTTTAACTCGGTGGGCCAAATGAGCTCGGGCTTGGCTAGCCTGATGGGGTTTGGGCTGGCTTCACAGGCTTAAGGCTGGCCCAGTTACAATATAGAAAAAAAACTACAAATAGGTAAAAAAAGGCTGAAAGGGTTAAAAAAAGGTTGAAAGAGCTTTGCACGCCACGTGCTCAGTCCCTCACCTTTTTTTTACATCATGCATGTCAGTATTTATAATATTTTAAATAGATTTTTATTCATAAGGTGACTTATTAAGCTTTTTATTCAATCACTTTGATGACATTTTATTGTAGAAAATTGTAGAGACCACCCCAATATTTGGCAGAACAAGTATAATAAAATACTGGATGTGAAAATATGCTTACAGTTTCATTTTAAATATTTAATATGATTTAAATAATTTCATTTTATATAATTTTTGGCAAAAAAATAATAAATACGATAAATAATAACATTAATTGGTACTAAAAAATATATAGGTTGAATTGGATTGATAGCTTGTATAAGGCTGGGCTGAGCCACAAAAAAAGTAGCCTGCACATAGACTAGGCCGGCCTGCCGAAGAGTGCTGGCCTAGGTGGCCCGTCTTGTCCTGTTTGACACCTCTAGCTAACCAATTGCATTGAGATGCTCTTTTATTAAAATTGTCAAACAATTATCACATGTCAGATTCAAGAAACACACACATTCAAACAATTATTCTATCAACCTTTTTTTATAACTCGTGTTTCCTATCTTTATCACATCACTCTTCTTGTTAAGTGCTTATTCCCTCTTATTTTTTAATGTCTCTCTGAGTTGTGAAAAAAAATATAAAAAATATGAGTAGAAATAGAGATTCTCTTTTAATTGTTATACTAATACAAAAACAGGGACATTCACATTTCATTTTGATGTATTGCTTTCTATTATCCTCCCTTGTCTTTGCACATGACGTTAATTAAGTCATGTTAAAAATATAAAAATTATTTAATAACTATTTTAAATAATTTAAAATATTAAATAAAATATACTAATTAAATACTTTTAAAGAGTACTTTTAAGACATTTGGTAACATGTAAAAGAAAAACAAATAAGGTCAACTTAGTAACGAAGGTTTGGATAGTTAGCTAAGGTCTTAGATTTGAATCTCATTACTGCCATTGTACATAAAAAAAAGGTCAAAAAAAAAAATAGAGGAGAATTTGAAACTCCATTGTTTTTCAACAAGAGAAACATGCATGACAGTAAACTCCCAATTAAGACTTAATTAATGTTATAGGCCCATGCAGGTGATATCATGCTCATAAAAGAAAAATCCCAATTAAGACTTAATTAGTGTTACATAGTATCCTATTTATCTGCCCTTAGAGGTGATGTCATGCTCATAAATAAGCGTCAGAGTATCCCCCTAATAGAGGATTGCAATCAGCATATATGTGATTGTATGGTTGGTAAAACCAATCTTGGTCATGTATTAGCAGTTGCATAATTAAAAATTACTGTTTTTATAATAATAAGAGCAGTTTTCACTTGAGAATTCATCTATATAACGTACACATACTTATTTTTTAGTTATAGTACGTTAGCAAACTACATCATAATTGTATTTTAAAATATATTGTAGTTATAACTTGTTAACGTATTTTAATTAAAAAACAAGTGCGTGTACATCAGCAAATCCCACTAGCATTTGTTAACGTACACATATTTTTTTTTAATTGGAATACATTAGTAAGTTATATCATAGGTGTATTTTAAGATACATTATAATTATAACTTATTAACGTACTCCAATTAAAAAATAAGTACGTGTACGCTAGCAAATCCCATATATATATAACTAATGTCTTTAGATGACAGATATATTTATTTTATTATAAATACGCAATTCTATAAATAAATTACTATACAATTTAAAAATTCTGACTTCAACAAAAATTCTCTATTTCTCTAATTTTGATATGTTACCTTCGCCTTGGTCAAGTTTCAAATTAAATTCGTAAAATCATTTATATAAGATTTCAATAACATTTCTTGTATCTTTCTTTATGTATATAATATTTTCTAATTATGTATAATTATCTTTCTTTATATATTTACGTATATAAGATAACAGTAATAAAGTGAGCTTTAAAACCCGTGTGTGCCAAGTTCCACGGGAAGAGAAAAGAAATAGACTACAAATATGAATAAGTCAGACAGAGTCTGGAAAGAAAGACATGGCAGGAAAGAGAGATATGACCCCACCACACATTTGTATTCACCAATTTAACCAGACAATGGCCAGATTGCCCTGCAGGGGAGGGAGAGGGCAATTTAAATAAAAACAAGCACGTACAACTTAGAAATCGGCCAATGCTCACATAATCCATGGAAATAAGGTTCTCTCCCTTTCTATAACTAGAAGGCATCATCCATTAGGACCCATAATGACCCAAAATTGTTGAACCATTGTTTGGTCGTTTAGGGCAAACTCCTTTAAAAACGTTTAATTTCCTTTTTCCTTTGTCAAATTCGTACCCAAAACCCGTAGTTAGTCCCCACGAATTCCCGCACCTTCGAAATCAATTAAGGATCTTTGGAACGTGTAACAGTAACATATGATCGCAATCAACCCAGATATTAATTTGACTTTCAGGCATGAGAACAAAATCAGCTTACACAAGAAAACTATATATATAATTTAATTAATTAAGACCAGTGAACTTTACACAAAGTCTCTGATTAATAATCATGAGAGAAATGCAGTAAGTATTAGAAACTGAAAAACCCTAACTAGAACGGGTCATGCCCCGAAACCCAAAAGAAGACGAAGGGTCAAACTAGTACAAAACATTAGAGACCCACAAAATCAGTTTTCCTAACCACCATATCTTAGACCACACTTTGAACACAGAATTCATGGTGTTCGCTGCTATTACAACCGTTTTCCCATTTTCTTTCTTTTTCAATTTTGTCATTTTCTTTCCGCGAGTCAAGATCTGGGGCGGAGGGCATCGAAGGGCCTGTGGGGAATAGGGGCGGCAGCGGAGGCCCATGGGCCAATGGAAGGGAAGGGCCGAGGGTGAGCTGGGGGCACGTGATGGCGACGCGTGGCAGCATCAACGGCTGAGGGGGGAACCGCGACACGCTCGCAAGAGGGGCACATGGTGAGGGTGGTGGGTGGGGTCATGTGCATGTAGAACTGCGGGGAAAGTTTGAGTGCTCTAAGCTCCTGTACTTCCTTCTGCAACCTCCTGTTTTCCTCCGTCAGATTCTCGCAGCACCTTTTCAAAAACTCGCAGTCCACCTCCGTTTGCTTCAGCTTGGTCCTGAAATTTCAGTTTCACACACACGGTAAATTTTTCAGGGTCACGTGAAAAAGACCACACACAACATAAATATATTAGTGAAATGAAATAATGAACCCACCTTGCCCTTCTGTTCTGAAACCACACCTCCACTTGTCTTGCTCGAAGACCCAGCTGTTTCGCCAGTGCCAACTTTTGCTTCTGCATACAACATATCCACACGTTAATTGGTGAGCCAACAAAAACAAAAAAACAAAAAAATTGAACATATGCGGTTAAGAGGAAATTAATTACTTACGGGGTTAAGAGTGTTGTGTTCTTTGAAGCTCTCTTCGAGAATAATTGACTGGTCTTTGGAGAGCCTAAGTTTCTTCCTGGAGGTTTCGCCCTCTTCTTCGTCGCTGATGCCTCTGGAACAAGCTCTGTCTGTGTCGTGTTCTTCTCCATTGGTTTCCCTTTCGCTACGCTTTCCACTCACGCTAGAAACCGTGCTGTTTGGAGATGAAACACCTGCTTCCTCTTCGCAATCAACGCCAGAAGGTAACCGGTTCACATCGATTCCTCGGAGGAATGATCCAGCTTCACCTGCATGCAAAAACACCGTTTAGCATATGGCAACTAACTCGTGCGTCGTTCGGAATCTGGTCCCGTAGGAATTAATTAATGAGATCACCAATTTTTTGTAATGGAAAATGTTGAGATATTAAACCAAGTCATGTTAATGTAAGGAGTAAAAGAGGGATGGGAAAAATTAGGAAGCTTTGAACGAGCATGAAAGGCAGTGAAAATGATTGTTAAATTGTGAAAGATGTGGAAAATGAAAAGCTGGAACAAAAAGAGAAAAAGGGTTGGGGGGGGGGGGGGGGGGTGTGGTGGTAAAAATTATTCCGCTAAGGTGCGTTTGTTTTATGAGAAATAAGCAAGCTACCTGGTTAAAGTAAAAGAGAAAAGGAAGCGCATAAAGAATTTGCACCAGATCTGGAAACAAACAAGAGATTGAGAATCCTGTGGGGGGGGAGGGGGGGGGTGGTTAAAAATAGAAAAAAAAACATATGGGGAATCAAATGATACACACCTGAAGAAGTGAAAGCCTCGTTCCAAGAGGGCTTCTGAGGGTTGTGTCCAGAAGGAGAAGAGGAATAAGTAGAAGAGGACACGAGATTGAGATGAAGAGGAGTTGGGGGTTTCTGAGGGAAGCTCAAGCTTAGACTCAAACCCAAATCTTCTTTCTCAACCGTCATCTCAAATAACCCTTGTGAGACGAGACAGAAAATAGCCTATTGCTACTGATCTTGGGGGGGATTTGAAGGTGTGCTCAAAGACTTGAGGTTTCAAGTTATCGGATAGAGAGAATGTGAAATGAAAAATGAGTGAGCTTTTGTGAGAAGGGAGTGAGAGATAGGAGCTTTGGGGTGATTACAAAGTGGAGAAGTCGTGTGGAGGGGATTATATAGAAAGGAGAGAAAAGGGGTGGGAGGGGCGAGTTCAATCATGACTTAAATTCAGGAATAAAGTGTAAGGATGTGTTTAGTAACTAAAGAAGAAAGAAATAGAAGGAAGAGAAGAGATAAAAAGAAAAATAAATAAAAAATAAGATGAAAGATAAAGTTATTTGGTTAAAAAAATTAAAAAAAAAAGTTAACTTTTTAGATTATTATTATTATTATTATATAAAGCAGTATGTAAATTGATTTCATTTCATGTAAATCAATTTATAAATTGTAGCTAACATGCGTTGGACGTCATGAACGGTTATATAGTGACTTCCTTTCATTTTTTTGCTAAATAGCAAAGAAATAATTTAAGTTGAGTCTCACAAATTTTAAAAAAAATTTCTTCACACTTCTATTCTAACAAATAACTTATTTTTTTCTACTTCCACTCTCTTCCTTCCTCTTCCCCTCTATTTCTTCTCTACCAAACTGAGCCTAAATGAGTTTACCTATTCGTGAATTATTTGAGTTTCACTCGTTAAATGTTTGATCAAGCTCATTTGTTTAATTAAATAACAAATTCAAGCTTGAGATAAAGTTCAATTATTTAGACGAATTAAGGCCAATTTTTATAAGCTCGACGACATTAACGACTTGTGAAAAGTTTATTTATTTAAATTGATGATAAAAATGCTGCTAACTTTTGTTATTTATATATTTATTATGGAGATGTATAAAACTTTGTAAAAAGTGTTAATATTAATTTTAAAGTTTTTTTTTGTAATAGTTAAGAAGTTATAATTTTTTTATTTATTAGACTATAAAAATATAATAGTCTATAATGTTTAAAATTAAAATTTACATACTACATGTTAAGCACATATTTTTATATGTAGATTATCATTTAGTATTAAAATATTTATTAAATATTAAATTGATAAAGTTAAGAAATTGGTTAAGAAAATTCATAAAAATGAAAATAATTAAATTATAAATAAGCTAAACAAATCAAAGTCAAGCTTTATTTTTTTTAAACAAGTCAAATTCAATCTTTTAGTTAAACTCATTTAGATAGATGAGTTAAATTTGAGATACTTATTTTTTTCACCAACCAAACTTAACCTTCAAGTACTTATTCGGCTCGATTCATTTGACACTCAGAAAGCCCCAATTATCTGAATCATGGCCTTTGCCCCACGAATGATAAAACTTGCTTTCTCTCTCCTCTTCTCATTTCCTAGCACCAAACCAATTCTAACCGATTGATTACCCACACCCTCTCTGCCTTTTGACCATTTGGTAAACAGATACAACCTTTGATACAATTGAAATATACTAGATGCTGTTTGATACAGTTCTTTTTTACAGTATCGCTGTTTTTAGTATTTTATAAAATTGTTTTCATAGTAATTTTAATTTTTAATATGTTGGGTGCATTTATGTTATTAAATTTATACAATGATTCTTTGAAGTAAACTTCTGGTAAATTAAAAATTTAGAACCCCACTACTTTATGTATAGAAAAAATACTATTAAAATGGAGATAAAGTCTTTGAACTATCAACTATGATATAAAAGGTAGATATTTAAATTTATCTTTGTATTATAAATTCGATTTCTCGTTCTTAAACAAAAATGTTTTTAAAAATTTCTTTTATCCTCATTCAATTATGTACTTCACTTGCGTTGAGTATATTTTTTTTTACTTATTGTTTTCATTTTACATATTATTTTTTAAATTTAATTTCAACTTTTAATTTATTTAAATTTTAAATCTTAATTCACACTATCAAAATTAAAGATATTTTTCTTTTTTAGAAAAATTAAATTTAAAGTTATTATAATCTTTATCAATTTTAATTTTAATCTAATTATTAAATTTTGACACACCATACTAATAAAGATGATGTATTTCAATTTTAATAATTTATATTTGTAATTTCTTAATTTTAAAAAGCTTATATCCTTGATTTATTTCTATTTAATATAATAAAATATTCATTATTAATAATCAAAATATCTACTATTTTCTTTAATTTAATTTATTTATAATTTTATTTAAATTTAAAAATACTCATAAAATACACAGAAATTTTTATTAATTAACTATATCTATCATTATGAGGACTATCGTAATTGTATTTATTCTTTAATACCGTTTTTACAAAATTAGTACAAATATAAGTAGATCAAAATGCAACTGATATTGACTTAATAATATACAGTTACGTAAGGTAAACGTGATTCTGTACCTATTGTGGACAATTATGATAAAATTATATTTGATTTGTATTGAAAGCATGGTTATAAACATTAAACAGTCAAGTAGTAATAAGAAAATATAAACACAAACTTAAGGTTTAGTTTTGACTTTTGACAACTGAGATACTGTACTTTCTAATTTAAAAAATTTATATTAACACCTAAATAAATTAAGATCTTTAGGTTTTCAAAAAAAATAAATTGAATTATACATTCACCTTTTCATTAATAAAAGAGTAAATTACATTGTCACTTTCTTAAAATTTTTTAATATAATACATAATATCTTAGTCTTTTTAACTTTTATAACAATACACTCACACTCTTTATTGTTCAAGAAACACATTATACTATATAAACCTGTAAGGAAGGTCATAGTAGGAGTTAAAAAGATAGAACTATTATAAAAAAATATAGGAGTACTATGTACAATCTCAGGAAATGATGGTCAAATAATTTGTGCTTAATAAAATGTAGAAGACTTCTACGACAATAGTTTTTTCATAATAATCATTTTTTATATTTACCACTTTTTATATTACTTCTTCCTTCTCATTTTATTTGTTACTTTTATTTTTTATTTTTCAAATTTTCTGTCGCTTCAAAATATTATTAGAATAGGGTTAAATATGTTTTTAGTCTTTCAAAAATTAACCCGTTTTGGTTTTAGTTCTCAAAAAAAAATTCTTTGAATAAAGTCTCTCAAATATTAAAAATATCCTAATTAGATCACTGTACTAAACTCTGTTTAACTTTTCTGTTAAATGATGGTCACATCATTGTGATGCTGATGTGGTCGTCCATGTTAATTGTTATGTCCATGTTAGATTAGTAACATACTTTTTAAATAAAATTATTACATGATTAATCCTAAATCACTGATTTTTTAATCCTAATGCAAAAGTAATTATCTGATTTTTTATTAAAAACTATTACTGGACACTGCAGGTAATAAAATACTTTACTTGAAAGCTGATATGACAATCATTTAACAGAAAAGTTTAGTAGAGTTTAGCAAAATAATCTAATTAAGATATTTTTAATATTTGAGGGATTTTATTACAGATTTTTCTTCTTCTAAGAATTAAAACCAAAACAAGTCAATATTTGGAGGACTAAAAACATATTTAACCCATTAAAATATTAATAACTTTTTTCCCTATAATACCCTTATGAAATAAATGCATTAAATATATGTTACAAATGTATAGTATAATCAATAATTATTATTCATAGAATAAAGATATTTTAGTCAAATAAAATTGTTTCATCATAAGAATTGATAGAATTAATTATTTTCTTAAGATGCATGCATTACTTTAAATGACAAATAAAATGAGTCAAAGAGAGTAAGTGTTCTTAGAATGTTAGTTAAGAAATTGAAAGTAAAATCTTTTTATGAAAAATAATTGTAATACATTTTATTGTAATTTTTAATGTATTTCATTGTGATTTTTAATTAAAAATTATTTGTTAGTTCATATTTATTTAATACATCTCTACTAATTAAGGAGGATATTGGTTAATAAGATGCTAAATTTATATCAAAATCACAATTATGAAAAATAAATGTTTTATATTATTGAAAGAAAAAAAAAGAGACATTTGGTGTACAGTGTAATATTATAAGTCATCAATTATTGAGTATAGTAAAAAGTCATTAATTAGTGTTGACACTGAATTTCTTCATTTTGGCTTGAAAGTGGTAGCACACATAATTGTAATTTGAATATTAACAAAAGTGTTGAACTTTATACGATGAGAATCAACAAGAATTTGAAGTTGTCTGGGAGAAAAATGGAAGGTAGAGGTATTGCCCAGAAATTCCTCGATGAGTAAATCCCCCAAACATCATTAAGCCCACTTGGTTTGTTCCATTTTGGTGTCTAGTCACAAATAACAAGAAGAAACATTGAGCATTTAACCCGGTGGGCCAGGTTGCACCTGAAGACTCCCCCTAATGAAGTGGAAGTTCCCTACATCAACGGCTGAGGTCAAATGTCAATGGTAGGGACACCATCATCGCCCTTTGTTTTACACTTTACCGCCATCACCTATTGGCTATTGTCCAAATCAACACAGCGAATGGTCATGATTAGAGCCAAGTTGATAACCTTTTCATTATTTATCATGTCCCTCGTTAGGTCCCGATTATTATCCCTCAATAGTTAATACTATGCGACACTCGTATCATGCAGTTATAACGATGGCCTTCCCCAGCGCAGGTAACAACGTCGTTTTCTAAATCTTTTTTCCCCTCCCAACAGCCCTGTTAATACATCTCTTTCCTGTCTTCGCTGCAAACTCGCGCGTGGTTTATTCTCATTCATAGTGAAGTCTACTATTTACAGCGAGCACGGGTCACGGTTATAACCTAGCGTTTGTTTCAATTTTTTTTTAAATTTTTTCTTTCTTAAAGGAGAAATTAAATCAACATATTTTCTTAAAAAAATAGTTAAAAAAACTTAATAAATACTTTTTTTAAAAAATAATCGATTTATCTTGTTTTTTTATTCTCTCTTTCTCATTTAAGTTACCTCTTTTAAGAAAAAAAAACTAAAAAAGATTAAGTAATTTTTATTTCAGTTTAAGATTTTTATTTTAAAACAATTTTCAATTAAAAAATATAGATCAAACGAAACTTAAATTGGGAATGGGCTGAAAGAGCACTAATCAATAAAGCTGCTGTCAATCAACAAAATCAGACAAAACTGATAAATAATTAGGTCACGTAAACATTGTTTTATTTTTTATAAAAAATGTTAAAATAAGTTGTATTTTAAAACTATTTATTAATAAATTCAACTCAATACAAATCACAAAAATTAAATTAAAAAGTTGAAAATGGATCCAAATGAAATCTAAAAAATTACTCTTATTGAATTAAATTAAAATTTGAATACAATTTTATAAATTCATTGAATTTAATTTAAATGAAACATATATATAATTTTATTTATATGGAATCATTCATTTCAATATTTTTATTTTATTTTTATTATCGTTTTATATTAAAAATTAAAGAAAATATCCTTTTATAAAATTAGATACTAGCAAAAAAAAACTAAAAATTTAATGATTGAAATAACTGATTCAAATGTTATTTTATAGTTATGTAAGAGTTTGCTCCATACTTATTTATTTTATTTCACCTATTTTTTTCCCTTCTTATCCGAAACTATGAGCGAGCCGTTTTAGGGCATAGACGAAGCAAATAGAAGAGTGATGTGAGAGCAATGTTTTTAAAACTGAACCAATCATTGAACCGGTTAAGGCACTGATTCAAGGATCAATGGTTCAACTAGAGTTGAATTGTGGTCAAATCGGTATTAATAAAATAATAATAATAATAATAATTAAATAATACATAAAAAATTTAAAAAATATAATATCATAACTTTATAATATTAAAAACTAAAAATAAAATATAATTTTATAGGTTCTTAACATATACAATACCTAAAAAAGTTCAAATTAAATATATCATAATACTTAAGTCTAAGTTTTAATAATACACATCCATATTTATTAATAAAAACAAGTTTATATTTATAATAAAAAAGAAAATGACAAATATTTTAGGTTGCTTTTCATTTTTTTTAAGAAAAAACACTAAAATAATATTGTATTAAATATTTTTTATTGAACCGTTACGAACCAGTTTTCGATCAGTTTTAACTAATTTTACCAGTTTTTGACTGGTTTACCGATTTATAAACTGATTTTTTGCTTAACCAGTTTTCTAATTTAATTAAATTGGATACAAAATTAATTTTTCAGTTGAACCGACCAGTTCGGTCTGGTCCAATTTTTACAACTATGTACGAGAGAGAAAGAGAGAGGAGACAGGCATGAATCGAATTCACGTGGCAAAGGGGGCTGCGAAAATGAAGGAAGTGTGGAACATAAACCTGCCCCCAACTCACGTGGACCAACATGCCTGCTTGCATGACACGTGCTGCAACCACCAATTCGACCTCAATTAAATCTGTCCACACGTGGGGCCCCTTCCCGGACAAATTCGTGGGTGTCGCCCTGTCCCTTCACTCACCAACACCTTCCACATCACAATCATTTGAACTCCTTCAATTTCATTATTTAGTACTATTTCCCATCATCACCGCACCCTTTTACATCAGAGCGTGAATCCCACGCTCTTCAATTTCTGGCCCACGTACATGTTTGCATTCGCGTGGGATCACATAACAGGACCACGGCACGTGGGAACTTTGTCCCAGCTCTCAAGTGAGGTGCACCTGTATTTAAGTATTTTAGATGCCATCGCTGTCTAATGTCTTCCACATGTACTCGAACTGCGACTTGACCCGTTACCCATTTGGAATGATCCACGAAGGCAATTGATTTTACAAGCAAAAACCATTCTCCGAAAATGACAAAAATGTTCTTGACCCCCAAGAAACTCAATTTTAAAAGGATTTGTTAGAACTAATTGAATGATTTTAAACATCTTAATCCTCGAATTATTTTTCTCAGTTACTAAATTAAATACTTCCTTTATTTTGAATTATATGTCATTTTAAGAATATTAATCTGTTTATCACTTAAAAAAATGAGTTTAAGATGTAAGTATCACTTTAAATGATAATTAATTTAAAATGGAGGAAGTAATAATTATGTTTATATTAATTAGATATGAAATATATTCTATTCAATACTTTTTTCGAATCATAAATTTTTTGTTAAGAAAATATTTTATAAAGATATCCAATCTTTACTATTATTCCACGAAGTTTCGCATAATTCTTGGCAGTTTGTTAATTTTAACCACAATTTTTGCATTATAGATTCCTTTACGTCTATTAATAGAAATTAAAAAACATTTTAGGAAAATTCTGCTGACCGAATGAGTTGAACTCCCGGGATGAGTGGTCATCAGCTATCACTATAACTATCAGTTTATTAATATCAGTCTTAAGAGTTAAAAATCAAGGAGAAAAGTGAAGAATTTTTATTAAAAGGAAAAAAATATATTTTTATATTTTAATACAATGAATACTTATTTATTTATTTTTTCACTTTTATTTTCTTAATTTCACGTTATTAACATTGTCAATATGATGACAATAATGGTAATGGTAATTCTTTCATTCTATGTTGATAAATGCTTATTGCATGCTTTTATAAAACGTATCACTACAGATCCAAAAAATATAAAACGTATCACCACATATTTAGTGCACATAATAAAATTACAGTATAAGTGGATAAAAAACAAAAATGCATTCATTTTTTGTAAACTTAATTGTTCTTTTTTTTTTTAACATTTGGGATTCAAACAAAAATCAAATGTGTAGATATACTCATGATTAAGCAAGATATCAACAGAATTTAGGCAGACTCAATGAACTAATTAAAAGGGAAAGGATATATCATGTTTTTAGGCGCAAAATGATTGCCAAAAGTGGATACAATATTTTTTACGAGAAGGTGGGGGGATGGGGAGAAATGTTTTTATTATTATTATCTTTTTACAGGGGAGTTGTCTTTACATTTATGCTCAAACGAAAATAAATTAGATGAAACACCATGATTAAGTGAGATAATACTGACTTCAACCATATTTAGGCACAAACATAAATACCGACGTAGTAAATTAATCTTGCTAACAATAGTTTTAAAACCATGAATTAAGAAAATAATAATTATAGTAATAAGTAAGTTATGGACATATTTAATTATAAAATAAAATATTAGCTTTGAGAATAATTTAACCATATTAATAGTTTATAAATTTTTATTTCCCACAAATGATTAAATGATTTAATATGATATATTAAACATTTATTAACTAATATTTTTAAGGTAAGTATTAGAAACTTTTAATTTTAATTTTATAAAATAACTTTTAATAATATTTTTAATTATAAATTAACTTAATTTTGTATTTTTTTAATATTAGGATTAATATTAAAATGATATTTTATGAAATAAAATAACGCTTTAAAATAAATCAATATTATAAAAAAAATAAGGAATTTTATTGACCACAAATTTTATATTTTTAGATAACATTTTTTGTCTAAATTATCATTGATTGCTTATGGAAGCGAAAAATCATTATAATAATCAATCCATTCCATAAAAAGAGATGGAAAGACTTCATAAAAAAAGAACTCCAAAAGGAATCAGGAAATTATTCTTGTATTTATTCACAGTGTCATTTTTCCTTAAGGAAAAAAAAGAAAAATTATTGGCTGAAATACGACGTCTTGTCAATTGTCATCAGGCAGCCAATAATGAAATTCACTGTTTAACGACAATTCAATTATGGGCCCAATCTTTTTTCCTTGGGTCGGTTCATCACGTGATTCGCGCGTGAACTCCGGACCCTGACGTGGCATTGTGTTTCGACCTTGGAGATATATGCGGAGATAGATAAAATTACCAAGTTGCCCTGGTTTGTCCTTTGGATAATTGGATGGCCTCTGCCCTTGAATGATTTGCATGCTTCGGCCGCGCAAATATTTTAGAATTTGGATGGCTTTAATTAATACTGCTTTTTTACGGGTAGAAATTGTGAGGAATGATTGTAAAAGTTCCTTTGTATTATTTTTATTATTTAGATGAGTATAAAGGAATTTCCCTCCAACAGTCGTGAGAGTTTTGTTTTAAGTGTTTATAAAGTTAAATTAATTTTTATAACATAAAAAATAAATATAATATTGGATTAATAAAAAATAATATAATAAAAAGTTTAAATTTTTTAAATTATTATGAAAATGTTTTTAACTATTCATTTTTTCAGTCTCTTTTTCAGTTTTTTAAAAAAGTGGAGAAATTTTTTATTTTTTAATTTATTTCTATTTATCTCAATAATAATTTTTTATATTTTACTTTCTTTTCGTTTACATTATTTTTATTTATTTTCTTTCTTATTTATTTCTCTTCTTTTCACTCTTCATCCATATAGATCATAATTTTTTTTTATCTCTTATAATCTTTTATTTAGTGTTTTATTTTTATTTTATTAAATAAATATTTTATAAAAAATTTATTATAAAATATCCATTTCATTTGATATCTTTTCTAGAAAAATAAAACAAAAATTAGGCAATATTTAAAGAAATTTAAAGACTCACAATATTTATACAAATTAAATAAGTAATAAAAAATTAAAAATTTATTTAATAAAAATATTTTATGAAAAAATCATTTAAAAACTTGAAGAGAAACTTAATAAAAATTATAAATTTTCAAAGAATAAATAATTTAATTAAAACATTTTCATCAAAATAAAATTTATTTCTCTCAATTAATTATTGTATACTCAAAATTAAAAGTATAACGCTATATATTTTTATAATTTTCTCTTATTCATCTTTTATGATTTTTTAAAGAATTAAATAAAAATAAATATATTTATTATCTTATAAATATAAAATATATTTAATTTTTTCTTTGTTAAAGAAAAAACTATTTAAAATATGATAGAAAGATTTAAAATTATACAAATTAAACTAATGTCTGTATTGGCTTTTTATTGATTTTCCTGTTAAATGATTGGTTGTGGTTGCGGTCCACAACTTGTGGACAATCGGCGCTACAATTTCAGTTCTTTATTTCTCTCACTGGTGGGACCCCGCACACGCGCGCAGACACACCCGAACTGATTAGACTTTACACCTCACTTATTTATGTCTTCTTTAGTAAGAATCTGGTTTCGATTTTATCCACCGATTCTGCCCTACCAATCACACTACTACACCTGTCAGTAACTTTTGACACAGTCATGAAAAATTATTGACTCTCCTTTACAATCCTTCTATCCTTCCATTTCCAAAACGACGACGTCGTGGTCCATTCCTAAGCTTGGCGGGGTAATTGATTTATTTTAAATAAAAAAATATATGATATTCATAAAATAAAATAAAATAATTTATATTTTTTTTCATCACGTTATTTATCTTATTATTTTTTTTCGTTTTTATGTCTCTTTTATTTATATGAGTTATAATATATTTTTATTGTATGAATATAAAATCTCATCCATGTGTAAGTTACTTCTTTAAGCTTTATATCACCACATCGAAATTTTCCTGAATTGAGCGTTTCAACCTAACTCCTTTACTTTCCTGGAATCCAACATCATGGACATCATGATTGGAGCATTTATAATAAGGACTCCATAACTCGAATTTCATCAACTCATCACCAATTGCGACGCAACCATGCAACCCAATTCTGTGTTGTCCCTGTCTTAACTTAGACATCTGCACATTATTAACAACAATAATATGAAATAATAAGGGAAAAATCAAAGGTGGTTCTTTCAACAGAAGTTTTATGATTGCGCGAATTTAAAATTGTGTTTAGAAATTAAATATTATTGCAATTAAGTCGTTATTGCAATAAATTGTCTTTAAAATTGTGTTCATAAGTATGTTTATGAGTTTTTTTTTAAGAACTTAAAAAAAGGTTTAGATATAGTATTTAAAATACTTATTTTACTATTAAAATGTTAACGTTTATTAATAAAAAATTATTTTATTTCATAAGAACATAAATTTAGTTTTCATTTTTTGAGAATTCCACTTTTTAAACTTCGATACAAAATTATAATTCAAGTCACACAAAATCATTCACCGCTCCTTCATCCAACCTAGTTTTGGGTGGTAGTGTTGATTTATTATTGATGATGAGACGGTAATGGCGTGGGGTTGGGGGTTGACGGGGAAAAAAAGGTGCATGTAGATTGGTGGCAGCAGATACTTTATATAACAATTGTAAGAATGGTGGTGACAGTTTTGATTATTGACAATGGTGACGTAATGGTAGTATGTGAGTTCTTGTAGAGAAATTAAGTGCGTGTTCGAGGTGGTTGCCATTTTTCAATCTTTGTTTTTTAAATGTAATTTTTTTTTGTACAATGACAACAATAAGGTTAGAACTTAAGACTTTATACATATTACCCAAATCTCCTATCACTAGGCTAACCCTAGTAGTTTTAAATGTAAAATTCAAAACAAAACACGTTTGACTAAAATGGAGTCGAATTAGTGTTTTAACTCAAATTCAAAATATTTCTAACTCAATATGGTGTTAAGTACATGATTTGGTTGTGAGATCTTATTGAATAATTGAACTTTATTATATAATATTGAGGGTGACAAAGCAAGGCAATCGACCCTTTTTGGCCCAACTCGTCACCAATTCACAAAAAATAAGTTGGGGTGGGTTGGCTAGTCTGATGTTAGTGGGTTGAAAGTTCTGGTCTAACCCTTTTATGGGTAGGTTGGCAAACTAGTATGCTAGAAATAAAAAAAAAAAAAGAATAAAGAATAAAAATAAAAAAGGGATGTTCAAATTTCTTATTTCACAACACTAACCTAAATTTAGTTAAAAGACCTAAAGTATTAATAACTTAACCTAAATTTGAATATAAATTTTCCTACTAAAGGAATTGATTTTATAAAATAAACTAACAATAATAACAAATGTGTACTTTGAAGAGCACTAAAAACTTAAATAAATAAATTGATGCCAACCATATTGATCAGCTCACTATGAACAATAATAACAGTATTTTGTATGGTTGAATTTAAAATTTGATATTAACATTTTAAAAATGTAAAAGCATGAACTTTTGAATCTAAATAATATAAAACTAAAAATTGGTTTTAATTTTAAAATATTTTAAAACTTAAAATAGATAATTAGATACCATACGGAATAGGGCCCAAAACTATTTTTTTGTTTTAAAATTTAAATTAAAAGTGTTTCAAAACTAAGCTAAAAACTAATTCAATTCCATCCCAAATATTTGTTATGAATTTACACTTTAAAAAAATTATATTTATTTTTAATATTTTTAAAATCCAAATAAATTAAAATATAATAAATTTGTTACCAAACAAATTTTGTTTAAACAATCCAAAAAACACTTAACTTTGCAATACCATATTACTATCAACTTTGGTATCATCAATTTGTTGGTGCATAAGTTTAGATACTAAAATTTAATTCCAAGTTATATAACACTAAAAAAAGATTTACCAATCATAACACCAAAAACTGAGTCTGGGAAGCAAGTAAAGTAAACCATTAGTACTTATCAAATGTTTGCTTCTTTGCGATATGCAATCTTTGTGTGCATGCGTTGTTTTCTAGGTATGTATAATTAGTATTCGTAAATGGACACTATGCATTATCATAATTATTAACTGGTACTATTATTCCCTATCCAAAATATAATATATAAAATACAATACCAATTATACTGAAGCACTAATTCTAATTAGAAAGATAAAATTGATGGTTCAATAACAATTATCGAAATAAATATATCTCTTAACTTATTTTAATTGAAAATAATTTCATGAATATCTATAATATTATATTCAAATTCTGTCCTTCAGGCTTCATGTTCTTATCACGACAAAAGATATCGAAAGAGCGGGTGAAAACAGAGACGATTTGAAAACAATTCAACCATTTTAATAACACCATAATTTTTGTCAAAGAAAGATGTAAATTGACTTCGGCCAACCAAATCACGATAGGGAGTGTCAACTTACATTATCATCAATGTATATCTCTAAAGGCCAAAAATTTGTGGTTATTCACCTCATAAAAATATCGCAATCTAGTCAGCATCTTCAACGACTATATGTAAACACCAATTACAAGGTTTTTACAAGTATGGCTTGTTTATTTAATGGTTATATTCGTTGTCCAAGATGATCACGCTTCAACAATCAATAGATTACACCAACGACCACCCTCCTCTCTCCCTAAAATCATTATATAACTTATCACATCATTTTTGGAAAATAAAATTATTGGAGTGGAATAAGTTATAAAGTGGACTACTGATGTTTATTTCCCCCCTCCCTTTTGGAAACAGATGATGGTGCTTATTTGATAATTGTCTGCCTTCGTAGAGAGTTATCACATCCCTAATTATTATCTCGCATTTTCGTACCATAATAGAGTGATGTGGAGAAAAACGGATAGAAAGAGCCCATGGTAGAGTAGGTTCTAATATATATGCATGTTTCTCTCATTCAAATAACAAATAAATCATAAATGTTAAACTCACAATAAATCAAGATTTTTTTTTTCAATTAAGGCAAAATAATTCCTGAGTTCATTAATATTCGTTATATAATTTTTTTTTCTAATCTCGAGTATCTCGTGAATAACAATAAGATATGGTAATAAATTCAAAAGACTATAGCACTTGAATTAATTGATATACTTAAAATTTACTTATTTAAATACAAAAAATACTAAGAGTACAATATTAATACTCAGACATATAACTAATTAAATCTATTTAAATGTGAACAAACATTTGAAATAAATGATATTAATATTGATGAGTGAGTAAAGTTGTATTATTTAACATTTGATCGAGTAAACAATTTAATCAAGCATTTATTCAATTTGTTTTGGTATAGACTACAGGTATTTTCTACGAAAGACAACCTTGCTTGAGTCGAGTAGGATTACCATTGGTGACAAAACTCTTCCTCCAAATATTTAATATGTTTCTATCATACCACCACATCCATATTTGGGATTTCTTTGGAACAAATATTCTAGACTGGGTGCGTGGCAACCTTTAGAAGGAGGTAGGAAAGAACGATGATTCTAGTTGGGCCTACACATTGGCAACTACGAGTTACTATATCTGAAAATGGAGAAACCAGAGATAGTCCATGATCTTGAGTTTGTTTACCCGACGCACCCCCATAATCTAATTCGCATGACTCGGGACAACTATAAAAAGGCCAAGGCTTATTTTGATCCATAACCCTAGCCCCCCAAGAGTCATTGCTTAGATAAAATGGACAGCCCCACCCATTAGATGAGTCAAGGTGAATGTTGATGGTGTTGCGAAAGACAACCTAGGTCAAGCTAGTTGCAGAGGATTGGTTAGATGAGACTGGAAGGTGACTCTATGGATTCGCAAAAAGCCTAAGGATTACCTTGGCTTATGCTACTGAGCTGTGGGGAGCCCTCATAGGCTTACAGCTTGCCAAGACTAAAGGTTTTAATCAGGTGGAGCTCCATGTTGACTCAAAGATAGTTGTTAAAAGCATTAACGGTGAAAACATTGGGAGTATTGAGAGTTGCCGACTAATACAACAAATCAAGTCATTGTTAAACAATGACTAGAGGGTTCATACTCGTATCATCTTTAGAGAAGCCAATAGAAGTGCATATTGGCTGACCAATATAGCTTGTACTCTAGAAGGTCGGATGGAATGCTTTGAGCAATCCCTTGTTCAACTAGAACAATTATTGATAGTTGATGTAATGGGAGCCTCTTGTCCTCGGTTGATTCCTTTGTAATTTTTCTTTGGGTCCGTTCAATTCCGAAAAAATAAAAAAAATGTATCTATCATATGAATTTAGCAATGAGATGTATTAAAAAATTAAAAAACATAGAAGTCCTAAACTATTCTTATAAGTTGAAATAAATTCTGTACAATATTTCTAAACGTGATTTATGTTATGTTGAATGTTACATTATTTTCAAATTATGTTCCACTCGTTTTATTTGTAATTTGACCATTTCTTTTTTGTTTGACATGGTTATCATTGAAATATTTTTACATAAGCTAAATTGAAGTTAATCTTACGATGCACTTTCACATTAACATGATAGACATTTAGGAAATTAATTGAGAGTGTGTTTGTTTTTTAGTTTTTAAAATCTATTTTATAAATAATTTAAAAAATAATAATTTTTAGAGAATAAGAGGGGCAAAAGAAAGTATGAAAGTAAAAAAAAAAAAAAGAGAATAATGAAACATTGAAAGTAAAAAATAAAAATAACTCAAAGATATTATATTTTTTATTTTAATAACTAAAAAATAGATATTAGTTTTGAAAATAATTTTCAAAAATGATTGTTATCAAATAAGTTTTTTATTTTTTTATTTCCATAAATAAAAATTAGTTTTCAAAAAAAAAAATCGTAATTCTTCTACTTGTAAGTGATTAAAACTTCGATTTACTTTCTTGTCTTTTCTTAACTATAAGTTGGTGTGTGATTCGATTTATTTTAGAGAAATATGTTTAATTATTTTTATTATTATTAGCGAACTTTTAAAAATGAATAGTTAATTTTCTTAAAACAATTGTTATAAAAAAATGTTACATTTTTTCATCAGAATTATCATCAGTGATAAGCCAAAAACAAAAGACGTTATTATATTTAATTGAATATTAAAACAAAGTTAAGTGTTTGCATGGTTGCGAAGGCAATGTTGTCCATGCCCTTCTCACCTCGAGTTGTGAGTAACCCACATGGATCCTACTTGTCTCACAATTTTCCATGTCCAGTTGGTGCCGACGGACAGCGAAGCGCACGTGTAGAATGTCTATCGCACGTGTACTTTTGATTAAAATTATTCTTTTAATTTCATCTTATATTATTTATCTTATAAAGTAACATTCGTTTTTTAAATTATTAATTATATAAATTATTATGATAAATATCTTTTGATAATATTATTTTTATTAAAAATTTAGAATATAACTATGATTTTTTTAAAATATTCAAATAAAATATTACTACATGAAACATTATTATTAATAATCACTACACTCTACACAGTAACTACATAGAATATTAAACTCTAAATTAAATTATTCAAAACATATCAGGGGAGCAAAGAGTCCTTGTTTTTATTTTGGCTTGATCTGGTCCACGGTCAAACCTCACCTTCCCCGTAATCACGATTCTCATTAACTTGTTTTTCTTATAATGGTGAGTACCAATCAACACCCCTTTAATTCCCTCAAGCTTCTTCCCACTTTCTTAACCAGCGTGCTCGTTCTTGCCCCCCAACTCTGCGGGCTCCCCCAGCTGTCCTAGATTGTGTGATTCTCCACACGTGCATGTGCGACCACTTTCTAGGAACACTTGCAGAGCCAACTTGGTTTATGATATTTCATATTTGTGTGCGAGGTTAGCATTTTAAAGACCTGGCCATGTGACCGGCTGAGCTGGTAATCATGTGATTAACGGTTAAATGAATCATTTAATTAGTTGGGTTATATCGTTAATCGATGATTCAGTTCTTGTTGGTTTGCACGTGCGGTGGATGCAGCGGCTCTTTCTTGCACCGTACGTGGAATTATACACAGAACGTGTGTTCCAAAATACCCACCTTTAATTATTCTAAAAAACCTTACATGAGCATGGATTGAAGGGTATAATCGGAAACAACATGATCGATCGAATGGATTTGGGATATGAAATTTGGTTTAAGCATGTTTTGGTCCTTGCGGATGGTAAAGGTTGCATTTAAAAATGGGGGAATAGCAGAGAATATGTATTATGGCACATGATGGTGCAATGATTATTTATAAATTTCATGATCTCGGGGTAGCTGATTTCTTTATTTGTACTAGCATCAACGTTGGCTTACATTAACCCAATCATTTCGCTTGCTGATTCTTCAAATGATGAAAGGTTTCAATGCAATTATATGAAGCATGAAACAATGATCATAAAACAGATTATTATATTCTGTACGAATACCTTTTCCCTTCTAAGATTTCTTTCTTTTCTTCATTGAACTACTCTTTAAATTCAGCGATGATCCACAGGCCCCAAATACTGGGGAAGGCCCACAGGAAATTAGTTAACAAAGATAGGTGCCTTGTTGTGAGCATGAGAGGGCCACCCTGTTGCTTTAAATAATGCATAAACAGGTAGCCTATTTGCAGGTGTGTCCCCTACTGTCCAGATTTAGTGAGCAATTAGGGAAGCTTTTTGTTGGTGTAAAACGTGGCCTACTTGCATTAGTGCATTACCATATTATTATAGGAGCAATGATATTTGAATACTCTAATTTTTCAAACACCAATCAACACTTTTCATATCTTTTATCCCTCCTTACTTATCAAATTATATCATCTATTATACCTATATATTTTTTTTATCTTTTATCTCTGTTTCACTTGGTGTCCAACAACTCTTTGAGTGTCCAAAAATCATTTTAGAAAAAGATTTTTGGACATTCTTGGAGTGTAGACACCTAGAGCAATGTTATAAAACTCGGACCGGACCAGCCAGTCCGACTAGTTCAACCGGAAACCGGACACATAGCCGGTCCGGTCACCTCTACAAATTGAAAATGCAATCAACTCGCGTAACTCAATATTGACTCGGACTAAACCAATCGAAATCAATGACTCAGAATCAGTCTGGAATGACCGAGTCACATGCTCCAATAGTTATTTTGTATAATGCTTGTCTTAATTAACTCTCACCTCATGCTATCCAATAGTGGCTTTGGGGCAGTGTCCAATCAACACACGTTCTCCAAGGTTGTGTGAGGCGGGATGAAGGTTGAAGAAATTTAAACCTGAAAAATGAAAAGAGACAACCACTTTTTTGCAGGGGAGGGATATACTTAAAACATATGCAACCATTAGACTAGATTATATAACTAGTATATTGTTGCAAATTTAATATATATACAATATCTTCCATATAAAATTTATATTTTTAATATAGACCGATTCATGCAGTTCAACCAGTGACCCACTGGTTCAACCAACGACTCATTGACCCACTACCTCGACCGAGTCGATAACCGGTCCAGTTCTAATAACACTGACCTAGAGAGAGATAGAAAGAAAAGAAATATAAGCTTTTGATGTGATTGGTAATGTCATGTGACAAGAAGAAAGATATAAAGAGAAATAAGGGGTGTCACTTGGGTTTTTGTAAATTTTGGGTGTCCAAATATCATTACTCAATCATTTTTGTTATTATAGATATAGATTAGGTTGGATTGCTGATTTGCTTTAGAATAACTTTTGGTAGGGAGTGATATGTATACACTTTTTGTTATTGGTTGAATTTTTTTGGTAATTACAAAAAAATTGTAGGTCCTACATCTTATTTATTGACTCTCTCTCATGATTTCATAGTTTTTAATAAATTTCAACCAATAATAGAGTGTGTGTTAAGAGAAGTGTGATAGATAGTGTGTTCCTAACACTCCTGTGTGTGTGCATGGATTATGGAGCGGCTCTTGTGAAAACACTTGGTTATCATGAGAAATAAGAACAAACAATAACAACTCGTTGATCAAAATTAGAAATGATAGATTATTGAGATTAAACCCCAATTATAAACACCTCATATGAACCACAAATGTTATCGCCAACATTGTGGTGACTGCGGCAGTGGTGGTGGAGATAATGGTGATAGCGATGGTGGCAACGACATTGGTGCTCATAAGAGGTGTTTATAATTGGATTTTAATACTAGCAATCTATTATTTTTAATCATGATCTAAGAGTTGTTATTGTTTGTTCACATTTTTCACAATAACCAAGTGTTTTCATAGGAGTCGCTTAATACACACACACACATATGGGTGGGGATCAAGTTACTCTCAAAGTAACTATTGACAGAATTACTCCACTTAATAACTCTTGGTATGTATTAGATTTCATTGATCCAACCGTTGAATTAAAAGTCTACAAATTTTTATAAAATTTGAAAACTATTTGATATTTCATCAAATAAATTTAAATTGACATATAATATACTTTTCTAAACTATAAGTAAATGTCAACTATAAAATTAACTAGCTACAAATGTCCAATTTACTAACATTTGGATTGTGTGATCAATACATAATATCTAAATATTCAATAGTTAGATTGTTAAAATTTAATACATATCAAGAGTTATTGACTAAAGTAATTATACCAAGAGTTACCTTTAGAGTAATTTGATCACTATCCTATATATATATATATATATAAAGGGTCAGGATCCGTTGACACAAAGTGTCAAAGTTAGTCAAATTAAACCTCCAATATCTTTTTGTAAAATGCAAATTTAACCAACCAACTGTTGAATTATGTGATATTATCTTCATGATCATGTATATCAAATTTCACATAATTTAGACTTTTCTAGATATGTCATTTAACATTGAATATTTACATATATTTTAATTTTTTATTGTACGTTAAAATAAAGTGATGCAATGAACTACTAAATAATTTTAGAATTATATGAAATTTTGTATACTTAATCTAATGAATAAGAACAACAAATTCAACGATTAGATCGATTAAATTTGCATTCTACAAAAAGTCATTAAAGGTGCAATTTGATTAACTTTGACACTTGATGTCAATGGATCCTGACTCCTCCTCTTTTACATTAAAATATAAAGGTAAAATATATTTTTAGTCCTTCAAAATAGCTCAAAATTCAATTTTGGTCCCTATAAAAATTTAATACATTTTCAGTGTTTACATTTATCAATAGTGACGTGGTTTTAGTCCCTCATTGAAAACTAAAAACATGTGTTTCTATTAAAATGTAGGGACTAAAAACATATTAAATTTTTATAGGGACTAAAACCAAATTTCGAGATATTTTGAGGGACTAAAAACATTTTTCCCAAATATAAATTTTCCTCTCTTGACAAATTCAAATATATGACTTTTTTTTTTAATTTCTGTTAAAGTTCTACCAGTTCCCGTTAAAAATATTATTACCGAAATATCTTTTACACTACCATTCCCTGAGATATGTAAGTATTATTGATTGATGCAAATATATTACACTTTACTCTATTTTTAATTTTTTTCACTAAAAAAATTATGACTAAAATATTTTTTACACACCTCGATCTTGAGAGGTTTAAATATTACACTTTTATCTTTTCTTACTTTAAGATATACAGTATTCTCCTCTAGTAGATGAACATACATCATAATTTTTCACCATTTTTTATTTTTCTATAAAAATATAATATTTTTTACTAAAGAATAATTTTTTACCCAAAAAACCATTGCTTAATATATTTGTGCATTTTTTTATAAAATATTTGTTATTAAATTATTTGATTTTTATAATATATTTTTGGTCATAAATTTAGTTAACAACAAATTTGATTAGACATTTTGTCATTCTGAAAGTGTTTATTTTTCCCGCTACTCCTTACAAAGAGAAGCAATATTCATGTGTAGACAATAAGTAATGTTTTTGCATCGAGTGAGTGAAAGATATTTAGCTAAATTAAAAATATTTTAGTATAATTTTAATTAAAAAAATAATTTAAAAACTTTTAAAGAATATTCTTTAATAGTGTTAAATTAAATGAATTATATTATATATTTCAATCTAAGAGGGGATGACAATAATTCTCTTAAAGTATAAATTACTTTAATGATGTTCAATTAAATGACTAAATTGTATATTTTAATATCAGATAAAAAGACAACATAATACTTACATTTTTTTAGAGGAGAGGAGGGTAATTCACTCTTATTATTATTATGTGTTTGCTTACAAGTACGAGATGAAGTTTCGAACCATTTGCCCACTTGAGATCTTAAGATTCTGATCACCCCCGAGTAATAAAAGTAATAACTTTAAGGAAGACAACATTAATTTCTTTATATTTTTTATTTAAAAGTTTATATGAAAGAATGACAATGTAAGGACAAGATATGTGGTAAGTTTTAGTAAATTTTTTTCGTATACATATCAACATGTCACAAAAAATATCATTAATTCTATACTGAAGAAGTCTTGATGATATATAATTGTTTATTATTTGATATAACTTTAAGACTAGAAAAGAAAGATAGAGTTATATCTAATTTTACTCTTATTCAAGGTATTGTAACCGTATCCCAAAGATATCAATTAATAAAATTAAAAAAAAAGAAGGTAAAAGTGGTGGATATTTCTTAGTTATGTACAAAAGTACCGTACACTTAATGATATGTAGTATTACTTAAACTTTATCATTTTAAGACAAAGTAAAAATGGTGGATACTTCTTAAATTATTTGGGCTACACTGGTTGTAATTACAACATATCTTGGAGTGAAGTTTTAAGACATGTGATTTGGCTAATTGGAAAGAATTACGAAAATGTCACTTTGTTTTTTATCTTATTTCTTTTTTTTCAAAAGTTTGTATAAGAAATCGTGAAAATAAAAAATAATTTTCATTATTTACAAATTTTTACATTATTTATTGTTTTTTTGTGCACAACATGGGTTTAAGGGGCAACGACCCAAGATCTAGGGACATATTAAAACCAAAATTTAGCTCAGTAATTGGTTGTGATTGCTTATGTTATTTATTTGGACTTTTGAAGCGAACTATGCCAGCCTCGTCTTGTGTTCCTAAGCCTATCCAGTCCCTCAATTTAGAGTTTTGTCTGCAAAGTGGATTAAGAGAGTAAAATAAAATCAATAGGTCTTCTATGGCCAGAAATCTTGCACGAAAGTTTATATATTAATGTTTTCAAATGCGTCGCCCAAATGGTTTGCGTATCTGATATATTATGACTTTCAATTTCCAAGTACATGATGTCAAAAAATTAAAGCATTAGATACACCTTGTATCACACCGATTAGTTAGCTCATATGATTTTTGTGCCTTTAACAAAATTCGTCAGTAAAGGTAATGTGTTGATTTTGATAGAGTAATAGTTTTAGGGCTTAATTATGTTTTGATCTCCCAAATTTGAGAAATGTATTTTTTTAGTCTCCTAAATTAAAAATTAATTTTTTTAGTCGCTTAAATTTTAAAAATTCTTATTTTGGTTCTTTTGTCTAAACATAGTAAAACTCATTCAATAATGTTCCTATTCGTGAAAACATCACACTGAACTCAACTGATGCTGCACAATTGACTCAATATGTCCTATAAATGATATTGAAAGTGGTCCAAAAGGACTAAAACAATATTTTTCAAAATTTGGGAGACTAAAAAGATTAATTTTTAATTTGAAAGACTAAAAAAATACATTTATTAAATTTGGGAGACTAAAAACATAATTAAGTCTAGTTTTAGTTACAACAATCAATTGCCACGGCGTATCAATCAATGTTAAATCACAACGTAGTGGTTAAAAGCTATCAATTGATAGTAAATAGTTCTAAGAATTTCAAATCAAGTGTTTCAACCGTTTTGTTCATTGTACTGAAGCATGGAACAAGTGGGACTTGATTTGTTCATGTGGTATTATTCTTATACGGGCATCGAGATATACAATCTTGTCAAATATCACATTATTGTCTTGAAGGCATTTAACCTGATTCACATTTACAATTTCAAAGAAGAACTTAATTAAAGCATGGTATTCTCTTGAAGGTTGCGTTTTGAGTGCAACAAGTAAACAGATATATGCAAGATCTTAATATTGTGAACTCAATAATACAATATGCCTTTTCTTGTCTCATTTATGTAAATTTTTTATATTTGTATGTTTTTATTGTTTTAACTTTACATCTTTATTGAAATATTCTATCAGGCTAACAGATTTCCTTAAGTAAAACATCTACTTTATTAAAGAACACAAACGATAACATTTGCTAAATTTTAAATAAAAAAACCTTTGTCACTTTTTTTTTTTTGATCAGCCAAAAACAATATTATTGCTGAAACTCAGCATAAGAACCAAAACTTTGTCACAAGCGATAACTTTGTCATTTAATCTAGAGATATTCCAAAATATTTTTCGCAACGGCCTCCGCTCATAGTAGATAAGAACCAAGATTACTAGGTCCTTGGATTACACTTCAGGATAACGACTTACGACCAAATGATAAATGTTGCTGAAATGAATGTAGTAAATATCAAAAAGTTCATCAAAAGCACACAAGCAGTACCCTTTTGAACCAGACCACTTGCTAAGGGTCCGTTTTGGGTGATTGTGAGTTTTTGGTTTTTGGTTTTTAAATCTAATTTTCAAAACAAAATGTGTTTGGCTAAAATGGAACTGAAATGGTTTTTAACTCAATTTTAAAACACTTTTACATTTATTTTCAAAACAAAAAAAAGGTTTTGTGAATCTAGTTTTTAGTTTTTAAAAAAGTACACATCACTACATTTGACAATGGGTCTTCCCACCACCACCGCTAACACCATCGCCGTTGCCACTGCTACTATCACCACCATCAACACCACGACCATCAGCGCTGCAACCACTGTCATTGTCGTCGTCACTACCACCACTATTGCCACTTTTACCGCCACCACACAAATATATCCTTAAACTAATTTTAACAAAATAAAAAAAAAATTCAAAATGAGTTTATTTTGAAACCAAAAACTTGGAAAAAAAAAAAAACTAAAACTAATTTTTAAAAACTAAAAACTAATTGCAATTTTTAAAATTTTTGAAACTCACAACTAAAAACCACCTCAAGCGGCCCGTAGCATCTAGGTTTAATTAACAATAGAAGACGGAGAAACATAGATAAAACAATAAAATAAAATATTAAAAAGGAGAATTACATATGTAAAATTAATTATAAATTCTTACCTAGATCTTTTTTCACAAAATTCCATAACTCCTCAAACAATCATATTTACCTGTAAAGATATTCAAGAATGAAACCCAAATAATATAAAAAAGTTATGAGAAAAATAACATATTTGAGATGAATAATGTAATTAAATAGCTCATTAACTTTCCTTGTAAATAATCAAAAAAGAAAAGAAAGATTTCACACACGTCATATGCTCTAATTGGTAATATTCAAAGAGAAAGTTTAGTCTCCCATAATAGTTTTATTCAATTCGAATAGGATTGTTTCCTATAGAGGATATCAATGGTCTATATTAAAAAAATTTGCTCTATTAATTTATTGATAAAATTAGTATTATATTGCTCTAACTTTATTTTTCGTTTCAATTTGGTCTTCAATTTTTTTCAATTCTAATTTGATTTTTTTTCGTCAATTGTGTCAGTTTTTATATGATAGAACAGTAGCCTTTTTTGTTGATCAATACTGGTTAAAAATTGTCACTAAAACAAGTAAATTAACAAAATGGAACAAATTGAAACAAAAAAAAATATAAAAGACCAAAATAAAATAAAAAAGATAGAAGACTAAATAGAAACAAAAATTAAAGTTAGGGAATCCAATTACTAATTTTTAATTTTATTGATTCCTCTTTTCAGATAATAAGCAACAAAATGATATAAAATGTATAACACACTGTTGCAAATTTTGAGGGGAAAAATGCGTGAGCAAAAAGGATTAAATGAAGCATCATCTTCACCATTTATTTTGTCTAAGGGAATTGACTTATTTCATGATAAATGACATCTTCTCATAAAGCTTTAGCCTTGAAGAACAAACAGGATCATATCAATGTTGTAACTACTACAAGGGCTTGAGGGATTGCAACCACTAAAAGATAGAAGAGTAACTCTAATATCTTTGTATTCACTAGAAGATGATCAATGAAGTTGAAGGGTGACTAAAATGATGTATATAAGTTTATTGAATGACTTTGAAGTTTTTTTTTTCCTATTTGGTTGATACCATTTAAGATTTGGCTGAAAACGTTGCAAAGATCAAATGCTTTCTATTAGAACAACTTCGAGCAGCCATCCTCATTGTAAAGAATATATACAAAATAAAAAATAAAGAAAATCTCAATTTTCATGTTTTACCTGAAGGAGCCCAAAAATGTTGTATTTTCCTTCAATTCTTTCATTTTCTTCACTGGTACATGGTGGGGAACTGTGGACCAAGATTTGATTAAAAAGGTTAGTAATGCATTACAACACTACAAAAATATTTCTATCACCTTTTGCTAATAATTTCAATTTGCAAATGTGGAAAACAAAACAAATTTGCTTTAAAGAATAGCATAGCAAATTTTAAATTAGATATACAATTTAGTCTTTAAAAAATATTACTTTTATTGCTTTAACCTTGAAAAATTAAATAAATAGTGTATGCACTAACAATGTAAAGAGATTTTCCATTGTTATCTAGTCACAAATTGACATGTATGAAAAGTTTGTTGACTTATACAATTATTATTTTAAAATTAATATCTGCCTTGATTCCTTATTTGTTGATACCATAATTTTTTTACACTGACAATGCTTAGAAATTAAACTCTTAAAAAAATTCCATATATATAGAGTAGTTTTTGAAGGAAATTGTTAGCATGTAGGCAACTTAAAAATGGTGAAATTGTTAGTATGTTAATGACATTGAGAACTAATTTATCTTAACAAAAGTTTAACACTTTTCAAAATCAAAATGTAAATTTACATTTGAATTTTGTTAGATGCAAGTTTTAGTATTGGAACCTTGATATGCATTTGTAATACACAATTGTCTTTACTTGCTAAATTATATCATAACAAGAGTAGTAAAATCAGTATTGATAAATGACAACTTACTTGGTCACAAAAAATTTCTTCAAGAAAAATGGAGATTTAAAGATGTAAAAGTTTGCCAGAATAAAATGTATATTTGTGTAAGGAAAAAGAGAAGAGACAGCAACTAAAGATTAGAGATTGTTAGGTTTCTAAAGAGGGGTAGAAGATGTAGGCCTTTATATAAAGCCAATAAGGAGAAGTGAGGGTACTTTTTAATTGACTTAAATGTGGTATGAACACTATATGGTGACTTATTCATTTTGAACTTGCATGCACGAATATTTTTTAAAAATAAAAATAATTAGGTGAGATACATACTTGTGGCATGAATGCCACTTGGTGAAGCGTGCATATGGTTCATTAACTGATATTGCCATATCATGCATAGTTTTGGCACGAATGCCATGTGGTGAAGTGTACATATGATTTATTGTATGATTGTTGCAACCGGGGTCACGACAGGATGACGTAAAAGAAATAAAATCAGAGGAGTCACCGCCAAAGTTTATTAAGGAAACCCTTGGAAAAATCTTTAAAAAGAAAAAAATAGTCTTTAAAACCAAATATGGATTCAGGAGTCGTTACGCGTAGGGAAAGTATTAGCACTTTACGACGTCCATCATAAAGATGGTGACCCTTGATTAAATGTGCAAAATTAAGTTAGCTTCAAAAATATTTATTTTACCCCTAAAGAAAAATTAGTTTATTTGCAAATTTTATTATCTTTATTTAACAAAAGAATTTTAGAAAAGTTTTATTTTGAAAAGAATTTTTGTTTTTTTGAGATCGACAGGGGTGGAATTCTGCTCTTATGTATCCTCAGGTGTAATGAATAATCAGACTCACATAGTTCTTTGGTAGAAAATCATTTTGTTGGTTGATTGTTTTTTATTTTTACTTTTTTAAAAGGCTCACTCAATAACCAAATAGGAAGTGCATCCAAACTGATTATCAATACACCTTTTAAGGTTTTTGCAATACCCAAATAGGAAGCGCATCCAAAATAGATATTGCTAAAACCTTTTAAGATTTTTGTAATAGTCGAATAGGAAATGTATCTAAAATGACTATCATTAAAACCTTTGTTATGTTTTTATTAAAATATTTATATTATACATATTATATATGTATTAAAATGATAACCAAATAAAAAATGCATCTTAAATGATTACCATTAATGTTTTAAAACTTTAATATATCCAAATAGGAAGTACATTCAAAATGTATATTATCAAGTTTAATTATTTATTTAAAGAAAACCTATTAGTTAATAATTTATTAATTAATTTCATATTAGAAACAAATTCAAGAAAACATACAGAAGCTTTAATAATAATAAAAAAATCTTAATTGTAAACAACAAATAAAATTTTGATTATTAAATATTTTACCAAACCACAATATTAAAAGACCCAAAAGCCCTTCACTGTATTCCCGTTGGCAATTTATTTGACCACATCATTTTGTTAATCCCTTAGCCGGATGCATCAAATATATATATATATATATGTATATAAAATGAAATTCAACGTAAAAAAAAGCAGAAAAAAAAAACGTAGAAAAAGAAACAAAAAACACAAATGAAGGACCAAGCCCAACTTCTTTATACGTTTAAATGAATGGCATTTGGGCCCCAAGCCCATTTCATTGTTAGGGAGGGGTCAGAAAAATGAAGAGGGTATATGCCTTCTTCAAGAGACAAGATCTCAAGCCCTGGGGCAAGGTATTCATGGGACGGGTTAGGACGGGTTATATATGTCCCTAACTCGTACTTAATTTAACTGGACTAACTTTGTAGACTCGAACTTGATTCTAACTGGACTAACTTTGTAGACTCGAACTTGATTCTCAACCTGATAACACACGGATTTAACGAAGACTAGGACCAAGTAAGACAACATCAAGTTGACTTGAAGTGTAAGCTAAAAATTTATATAGTGCTCATTAACCATGGTGAGAAGTTCAAGACATAAACTTAATACACATTACACATTATTAGAAAATCAGATTTCATAGTCAAGGAGTGGAGGGAAGGGGAAGACACATTACATTATTAGAAATCCACAGTACACGTGATAAAGTTTTTTCTTTGCATAGATTATATTATTTTGTATAACAAAAAAATGTATAAACTCCAAAGAAAATGAAATTACAGTCATGTTTTCCTTTATAAAAAATTCAGTTCATAAAGAGTGAGAGTACTAGACATTCTAGAGAGGAAATATCTCGTAGATTTTTTTTTGAGGGGAGGGGGGGTGTTAAGGGGTTATCTGTTATAGATTTTTTTTTAACATCGCATATCACATTTTTTTTGTTTTTTGAAACCTACTAACTTTTTGTGCACCTTGGGATATTAAGGGAAAGTCGCAGGGGCAATTATAAAATCCACGAAAGCAAATCATCCATTTTGAGCTTAACTTTAGTGAGTTGCGATAACAATATTAAACTTTAAGTAAGCAAATAATTCATTTTTGTTTCTACTGCGCTAGAGTAATGGAAATGCCGCCAATAATAAGTGGATTCTATTATTCTAAATTATTCCTTTGTAAATCTTGAAAAATTGATAGCAAAACGACGAAGTATTTACCAAAATATAATGATAATAATAATAATAAATTAATAATAATAATTGGACCGGGTGATCTGAGGTTCAACCCGAACCTGTCTCAACCCAAAGACGAATTCTAGAATTGTCTTGTCTTTCTTGTCTTTTTTTTTTTTTGGAGACCGGGTAAATCCCGGCTGAAGCCTTCAGCCTAGGATGGGTTGTTGGGCCGGACCGGTCTGATACACTCCTACCTGGGGGGAACCATCCCTGTTGCTGCTGTGAAGCGATGGAGGACAATACGTCTCCACTTACGGTGTGACAAAGTCTCGACGCCCTCAGGAGCACGTCGGCGGCCAGTGGAGGCAACGAGAGCTCTCCTGCGCCACACATACGCGCATCAGTTGACAGCGATTCGAGCTGTGGTGGCGTGAAGGACCGCGTCGGCGGCGCGGTGGCGGAAGAAGGTGGATTTGGGACAGGAATTTTCTCTGTTATTATTATTTTTAATTATTATTGTATTTTATTTTGTATTTGAAGATTGATGTGTGTCCTGGATTTATGGAAAGATGAATATGAAGTAGCGGATGAGAGAGCAGATCGCGATGGAGAGAATGAGAAATTCCAGTTCTATTCTTTGGGTTCTGGTTTGTGCGCGCGTTTGTTTTGGGCGAGGAGGATGATGGCTGTTGGTTATTGGATTCAGGGGCTGAATTTGTTTGGGTTACTGAAATTGGCTTGTGGAATTTAGTTTGATGTTTCTATTCTATTTTTGATGATTTGACTTATGTGTGCTGTGTGATCGAGAATGTGAGAGATCAAAACTAATCGAATAACCCAGAACGAAACAAGAGGATGAGAACTAAATTAAAAGGCAGATTCAAATCCAAATAAAGGCTGGCAACAGAGACACTTGTTTATCCAGATTTATTATAAATGCAAACACTAAGAAATAGCACAAATCAATTAATAGTGACTTATGGAAATGAGTAGAACAAGCAACGTTTATTCGTGATGTACTACATGTTGAAATTAAAAAGAAGAAAGGAGGAATTGTACCTGCTAAAAAGAGAGCAACCAATCAGTGTACTGATCGTAGCCAATTTTTTGAGAGCGATGGTAGTATGATGTATCGTAGAGTGAGTGTATGAGTGTGAGAGTTTGTGAGAAAAAATGTGTAATTCCCATAAAAAAAATTTAATGTCCTATTTACAAGTATTTTGGTCTTTCAAAATTTGTTCTGCAAGTTACTGTAGCTTGTTCTGCAATCTATTGTAACTTATTTTAGAAGTTTTCTTAAAAATTCCAATGTTTATGTTTTTTTTTCTTTTATAAAATTGGGTCAAGGGCTATCAACCCAAACCTTTTTATTTATAAAATTTCTTCTTTTATTTTATTATTGAGCCATAATTGCTAGTCTAAACTTTATTCTTATTAATATTTTTTTTCCTCTTATTTTCACTTATAGGCTTAAAATAGAATGGCCTAATATTATTATTATTATTATTATTATTATATATTTTTCCTTCTATATTTACTTTTGTTATTTTCCTAATTATGCAAATAAAATTAAATGTTCACAATGATATTGTCGTATTAGTGCATAGTCGCAACATGAATTACATATAACGACCAAATAAGTAGAACACACATAATTACGGCATATATGGTGAACGAATTTGTACCATATAATTCACTCACTTAAATTATGCTTACCCACACCTAGATAAAAAAAAAGTAAATAAAAAAAAAATAAAGGTGGGACAAACGTAAAAGTAAACGTAATTTCGCCATGAATGACATATGGTAAAGACATACAAATGGTCTATTCATTTAAGTAATATTACCATATTGATTCATATGGATAGTTAGAATAAAAAATAAATTAGTGAAAGTTAAACCACCACAATTTCGGCATGAATAAGGTATGGTGGAGAAACTCTCTCTCTCTCTCTCTCTCTCTCTCTCTCTCTCTCTATATATATATATATATATATATATATGTATGTATGTATGTATGCATGTATGCATGCATCTTGTGAGAATTACTTTCTTATGTAAGACCGAGAATGATAGACCTCAGACATACAACTATATATGGATGATCAAGATTTAAAATCATGTGATCACTTAAAAGAGTTATGTGACTTTTTAAAAAACTTACATGACTCGTATGTTTTAATCTCAATCATTCATGATAAAATTCAATGGTCAATATTTATTCTTCCCATTCTCGTACAAAAAAATATTCTCACTTAATACGTCCCTTATGTGTGTGTGTGTGAGAGAGTGTAATTTATTCATTTAGATTATAGTTACTCATTGATAAAATAAAAGAAAAAAATAATGATTTGATTATGTGACCAACATACTTTTTGACATGAATGACCTTTAATGAAGTTTATAAATGATCCATTCACTTGAATGATATTACTACGACTATGTTTGAAAAAGTTGTTGAAAAGCTAGCTAAAAATTGAAAAACTAGTTGATAATTAAAAGTTAAAATTAAAAACTGTTAAGCTAACTTATTAAATTATAAGTGTTTGGTAAAATTATTCATAAAAGTAGTTGATAAATGTAAAATGATAGAAATAGACATGATATTTTTATATTATTTTTATTTTATTGAAAAAAATATATTTTGGCACATATATAGGTTTAGTTTCTTTAATTAATTTTAAACTCTTGTAAATTTATTTATAGATTAATTATTTTTTTAGTTTCAATTATTATATATATTTTTTCATATTGTGTATTCTACTATTAATCTTATACTATATCTTAAAATATTTCCAACCAACTTTAAAATAAAATAAAAAAATACACTTGAGTAAGCCTCATACTTTCATTATGTTGATTAGTGTAATGGTTAAAATATATTGTTGTAAAATAATAGAATAAATAATGTAAATAGTGTTATGGTTAAAATAAATAGTGTAATATAAAAAATATTCAATTATCAAGAAGATGCTAAAATAATAAAATAAATATTGTAAATAGTGTAATGGTTAAAATAAATAGAGTAATATAAACATGTCTAAAAATAATAGCAAAAATAAAATAAAATCCTATTGTTAACAAGAGGAAGAAGAGAAAAAAGAGAGAGAATAAAACACTATCTTATGTAAAAAAAAGGTAAAAAAGAAATCTAATAAATATTTCAAGGGTAATATAGGAATAAAATATAAAAAGCTAAAAGCTAAAAGCTAACGTTTTAAAAACGCTACTTGAAGTAGCGTATCAAAAAATGCTACAAAATACTAAAATAAGCTTATTTACCAAATATGATTAATAAGGTCAAACAAATTGTTAGCTTGTAAAAAAAGTTGGGTTAATTATGTTTTTGGTCCCTCATTTTTTGTCAATTTTCATTTTTAGTCCCTCAAAAATATTTTGACTGATCATAGTCCCTCATAAATTTTCCATTTGTGTTTTTAGTCCCTGCCATTAACTTGAACCGTTAAGTGATGACGTGGTTCCACATGGGCTGTCACATGGCTTGCCACGTGGACTATTAGGCTGATGTGGTAGCCATGTGGCAATTTTTTTAAAAAAATTGATAAAAAATGTAAATTATGAAAATGATCTCTCATTTTACACGATTTACATTTTTAGTCTCCCAAAAAATAGTTTGACTGGTTTTAGTCCCTCAAAATTTTGTCATTCATTTTTTAGTCCCCCTGTTAACTTACATAGTTAAACTTTAATAATTAATGAATTATTATTTTCACATATTATTATTTTACACATTATTTCACAACAAAAATTCAAAAAAAGAAAAAAAAGAGATTACTTGTAAAGGATAATCAAAGAGGTTAAATTGTTAGTCTTTTCATAAGAGATTACGAATACTTTAAATTATCGAAGCTTGGTGATGAAGAGGTAAGAGAAGTGTTGTGATAAGCTTTTGAGCTATAATTAATTAATAAATTATTTGTTAAAATAAATTTTGAGGAAAAAACTTGTATGAGTGTAAATAATAATTAATTGATTAATTATTAAAGTTTAACTGTGTAAGTTAATGGGAGGAACTAAAAACATGAATGACAAAATTTTGAGAGACTAAAACCGATCAAACTATTTTTTAGGGGACTAAAAACGTAAATCATGTAAAATGATGGACCATTTTCATAATTTACATTTTTTTATCAATTTTTCTTTAAAAAAATTGCCACGTGGCTGCTACGTCAATCTAGTAGTCCATGTGGCAAGTCACGTGGCAGCCCATGTGGAGCCATGTAATCACTTAACGATTCAAGTTAACAATAGGGACTAAAAACACAGACGAAAAATTTATGAGGGACTATGATCGATCAAAATATTTTCGAGGAACTAAAAACGAAAATCGACAAAAAATGAGGGACTGAAAACATAATTAACCCAAAAAAGTTAGAAGTTAGCTTTAAATGCTTGTCAAACATACACAATATTAGGAGTAAACCCTCATTTTAGTTCCTGAATTTGTGAGACAATGTCACAGTAATCCCTAGATTTAGAAAAAAAAAAGTCAAATAAGTTCCTGAATTTGAATTCTGTTATTCATGTTAGTCATTGTTGTTAGCTCCACTATAAACTATAATGATAATAAGTTATAAAATTTAGGGACTATAATGATAGTAACTTGTACATATTATGGACTAAAATGACCGTAATTTCAATTTTAATGATTTGTATAATATTTTTCTAATTTTAAGGACTACTATGACAGCGCCTCACAAATTCAGAGGCTAAAATAGGAATTTACTTCAATATTGGTCTACATGGATGGTTAAAGTAAAAAATAATCTTGAAAGATATAATGTCACAATTTTGGCATGGATTACATATGATGAAGGTTCTCTCGCTTGAATAACCCTAGTTCAATTTGAATGATATTGTATATGAAGTGTCTGTAGTGTGATTCATTCAGTCACATTATACTTGCTTGCATAAAGATTTAAAAAAAAATAAAATAACTTGATGGTGGGACAATTAATTATTTAAATGAATTGCGCATGACAAAATCTATATAACTTTTGATTTGTTAAAACACTCTCAAAGGTGTAGTTTATTAAAATACTCTTAAAAAACAAGAGTATATTTACAATCATGAATAATAATACATAGTCCTACTTGTTTTTTTAGAAGATACAATTTTTTGAAATGAGTATTTTAGGGAAATACAATTCAAATTCATTAAAATACGTTATGGTGAAATTCACTAACATCTCTCTTGAGGGGTGCACTAACGCGCATGCATAATTTTACTATTATCAAAATTAGAAGGATTATCATAATATGTCTTTTAGAAAACAAAATTTGTGTCAACAACCAAGTCTGTTTCCATCACCGTATCTTGTTCTCTTCTTTACATTTTTGGTTCAAAAGTTTATATGAAGGAAAAATAACTCTTTGTAAGGCCCAGACATTTTTGTAAGTTTTAACAATTGCTTTCTGTAATCCATACATAGCTATACAAAGAGAAATCAGTTATAATAAGAGTTTAATTTAAACATTTCAAGTAAAATGTTTAAATGCATAATAGTAAAACCAATCACATGGACCGAGTATTGCATTACTATGTTATATATATCAAGTACCTTGATGTAAAATAATCATTTTAACTCATCCAAAAACATTTTCCCACCATTGATTAGATCTTGTTTCACAACAAAATATAATGCATTGACTTCTCTCTAGTAGATTCCTTAATGTCAAAATTCACTTATGAAAGCCTTGAATAATAAGGCACCAATATGAAAATAATCCACAGAGAAATGCAATAACTAATAGTTCTTCCTCCTTCATTTGAGAGAAGCTTGGGTCATCATGTTTTGAGTTACTCTCTAATTAAATCCTTGCTCCCTTAAGATATTAACATTTGATGCTGTTTGTTGCTATGTTTGATTATTCAAGTATGTCACTACATATTTCTTAAGCCCATCCAATTCTCAATGTAAATTTCTATTTGTAAAGAAAATTAGAGGAGATTGTAGCAATCGGAATCGTGACAAATGGCAAAAGAAGTTTTAAAAAACAAAGAGTCTAGCAAGATTTATTTTCAGGGAAAAATATTGGAAAAAAATCTTTTTAAAAATGAAAAGTCTTCGAAACCCTATTTAAGGTTCAGTAGTTGATTATATGCGGGGAATGTATTGGCACCGTACGATGTCCATACTAGAACAATTACTTTGAATTAAATGTGTAAAATTTAGATAACTTTTAAAAATATTTATTTTATCCCTTAAAAGAAAACAATACTTTGGAATATATTTTATTTATTTTTATTTTTTTGAACTTGAGATTTTATTATAACAATTCTTATTAGTTTTGAAATAAGGGTAAATTTAAGAACATATTTGCTTCTTCTTCTTTTTAACTTGACAAGGGTGACCCATTGCTTTCATAATTTAAAAGTACATCTAAAATGATTATCACTAAACCTTTTATTAAGGCTTTCATAATAGCTAAACAAGAAGTGCATCCAAATTGTCTATTACTAAACCTTTGTCTTTAATTAATTTTTTATTTAGAAGACTTTCATAATAACCAAACCAGATATGTGCATTCAAAATGAATATTACTAAACCTAGTTATTAAAGCTTTCGTAATAACCAAATAAGATATGCACCCAAAATAACTATCACTCTAAACCTTTGTTTTTTTATTTTTTTAATTTAGAATTGTAATTTTTTGTGAAAAATGAAAATAAAATGACTACCACTCCTCAATTTACGATTAATAAACGATTAAGTAAACAAAACATAATAAAACTAACCGTTGTTTATAAAGATGAATATCTACAATTAAAACAACTAGTAAATAATAACATTAATACAACACAAAACTAAAACAAAACACCAAAAACAAACAAAGAAACAATGCTTAATATGATAAATCAATTTCATGAGCTTTTTATTAATTACTGCAAAGTTTTAGTTAAAATAAATAAATCCGTCTAATCGTTGTTAACTGCTAATATTTTAATAGAAAGTTTACAGAAAATTTTCCGTCTAATCGTGTCAAATACATACATAATTATTGGATGTAATATTCCTGTTGCTAATATTATATATATATGATAGGGATAATATATATATTAATTGCTAATATATATATTGCTATTAACGCTTGGTTTCAAGTAGTATTATATATAAACAAATAAATATTCACTAATCTTATTAATATGGAACTTGGTAAAAAAGGGATTTAATAACTGAAAAATAAGATTCTCAAAGAATATTCTTTGAATACTAAAATTACTTATTGAATTTGTATTCTTGTATCCATAATTCAAAAAGTTTTTGTGATTATTGGCGAAGAACTGAAATAAAAGATAGGATAGAGCTATGACAGTTATTGTATGGGGTCTACGGTCTACCCAATGCTAGATGCAAAGGCGCATGCATGAAGGAGTTAAGTCAATTTTCTATTTTTTTCTCTTTTCTTTGGTGCAGCTGGGCCATACTGGACTTGAACCAGAGACCTCACCCATGAAGTAAATCAACGCATCTACAGTCCAACCAATTGGGAGATAATCAATAGATTATTTTTTAAAAGCAATTCATCCTTCTCAAATGCAGCATACAACTATCCATTGTATTGCGCTCTCCAAGTGTTTTTAGTCAAAAAGGAATAGATTGGGATATATTATCAAAATTATTAATTCCATTTATAGACTTTTTACATAAAAATTTCAAAAACTTTGTAGACTAGCATGAATTTTTGACAAATGCAACTTTTTTGGTGATTCTAACTTTTTTAGGAATATTTATAGTGTTTTTTTTTTTACAAACCGGTTTATTCAGATTTACAAATTTTGAATTTATTAAATTTATTTGAAAAAAGTGTTCCTAATAAAATTAAATTTATTGTCAATAATTTGAAAATTTTCATATATGATTGGTCATCTAAGCGTGCTTTTATAGATGTTTTTTATGAGATATCTTTAATTGCGAGTCTAAGAAAACTAGTTCAATTCAATTATTTTTTTGATAAAAAATAATTGATGGAATTCCAAATGGAATAGGTATTACAAGTTTTTTTGTGTGGGAGAGACTATCAAATATGTGGGAGGTGGGCGAATTTCTTCGTATATTTTATTGTATATATTATATATATTAAGCTTTTGGTATTTTTTATTTACTAAACAAATAAAAATTTATTGTTGCATCTAAACAAATAAATATTCACTAATCTTATTAATATGAAACTTGGTAAAAAAAGGGATTTAAATTAATTTCAGTCAGCTTTGAATTATGGACAAAAGGAGTTTTGGGTTAGCCTTTTCAAGGAATTGAGGCCCAACATAAAAACGGATCTAGATTGGGAGGTTTGGATCCAAGTAATTCTAAAGGGCAACGTCCACTGTCCATCCACCGAAGCAAGGTCTGGGAATCAACTTTCAACTAATAAGCTAACCAATTCATTAAGCCGAAAATAATTTGGGCCTAGCTTCTATGATTTTGTACGACGAATGAAGGGGAAATCTATGAAATCATTGAAATGAAATTGGGCCGAACTAATAAAAGCATCCAGATGAATAGGGCTTCAGCAAGTGAAGAATGGAGAACAAAAAGAATCAAGGCAAATAAATAAATAAAAATGAAAAATGAAAAAGGGTGCAACGGATATTAATAAAAGAAGAAAGGGACAAGGGTGCAACAGATTCATAAAGAAAGGATTGAAAGGAAAGAAAATAAAATATATGGTTAAATATGGTTTTAGTCCTCCAAAAATTGATCTGTTTTGATTTTAGTCTTCAGAAAAAAAAATTTCGCTTTTCAAATATTAAAAATATCATAATTAGATCCATGTGCTACACTCTACCTAACTTTTTTGTTAAATGATAATCACATCATCTTCCAAATAAAATATTTTATTACCTAAAATATCCAATGATAATTTTTAATATAAAATTGTGTAATTATTTTTGTTTTAAGGTTAAAAAATTTGTGGTTTAAGATTAAACATGTAATAATTTTGTTCAAAAAATATGTTATTAATTTGACTTGAGCATAACAATTGAAATGGACAGTCACATTAACACATTAATGGTGACTGTGATGCTCATGTAGAAATCATTTCACAGAAAAATTAAACAGAATTTAACACATAGATCTAATTAAAATAATTTTAAAATTTGAGAAATTTTATTCAAGGAAATTTTTTTCTAAAGATTAAAACCAAAACAGATGCAATTTTTGAAAGACTAAAAACATATTTAATCATAAAATATAAATGAGGTCGATTGGAATAAAATGAAACAAAAAGAAATGAAATAAAATAATAATAATAAAAAAATAAACACAAAATAAAATAAAGTAAAAAGTCGAATAAAATTTGAGTGTTCACAAAAATTATTAGCAAGGAAAATGGAACCTAAGCCTTCCAAGTGAAGCATTTTGATCTTTATCAGCTGAACTAATATCAACATGTAACACACTCTTGTGCTATATCTATCTCATTTGATACAACTAAATCTTTTGATCAGTCCAAACACATTTTAGCTCAATTTAATAGATTTAGTTTAACAATCAAGCATAACTGATGATTTGCTTTTGGTAGATTACTCTTCATTAATGCCAATCAATTCACCAACGAAAGCCTTGAATGATGTAGGCCACCAATATGACAATGATCCATCAAGTAATGGAGTGGTTGATGGTTCTACCTCCAACATTTGAGATTGCTTCATCATGTTGCTTTGAGTAACTTTCTGATTAACTTTTCGCATCCTGAACCTAGCCTTATTGGTGCTATCATATGTGGATGTTTGATCCTTCAAATATGGCACTACATGCTTTTTCATATCCTCCTGGGAGATTCCAAGATGCTTTCCAGGAACACTAATGAAGTGAACTTTACCAGCTTCATCTAGAGTTCTTAAACCTATCCAGTCCTCAATGTAGAGTTCTGTCTGAAGCAGATTAATAGAGTAAAACAAAATCAATAGGTCTATTATAGCAAGAAACCTTGCACCAAAGTTTATATTTTTAATGTTTCGTAGAACTATTATTTGTTTTTCAAAGACGTCGCCTATTTTTTCGCTTATTTGATGTATTATGATTTCCAAGTACATCATATAAAAAATCAAATATTAAATACATTGTATCACACTGATTTGTTAATCACATATGCCAAAGCCTACAGCTTCAACCATGAATTTCTTCTGAGGGATACCATCTCTTTTATATGATTATTGTGTCCTTAAACAAAATCCTTCAATGAAAGTAATGTGTCGGTGCTGATAGAGTAATAGTTTTAGTTATAATCGTCAATTGTCAGACCCTACCAGTCAATGTTGCATCACAGTGTAGTGGTTTAAAACTTCCAATTAACAGTAAATAATGCTAAGAATTTCAAATTAAAATTTTCAGTCATTTCTGCCTAAAATGGATATACAAAGAAAAATTATAGAAGCTACATCTTCTACGACGTTGAAATGACAATGACATTTATGACCAAAACAGGTAATAGAAGTTTAAAGAAGCAGCTCCATTGATATCATTTAATAGATGTAAAGCAAAAGCCCAAGTAAGAGAAGTTACATCACAAGCTAAGGTCTATCCAAGTTGAATTAAGGATCATACCGATTGTGGTGGTAAAACTGGCTTGAAGTAGCCATCTGGGTAATATCCAAACCAGGAAGTTTCCTTTGGTATTAAAACAGTGTCGTGCTCAAACTGTTAACGAATAAGATGACAAATACATAAGTTTTCCGCATGAAGTCAATTAGCAATGTTCTATTCATAATCTCAACAAAAATACCTTTAGAGGACTTACCATGATAAGTACCAAATTCTGCAAGCTACTAAATCTTTCCTTGTAAGTGGAGTTTCTCTGATCTGGTATTTCATTGTTAAGCACTGGGAGAAATCTACAGTTCTCCAAATAATCAGGTATGGCCTGAAATCAAAATTTATATAAATGTCAAGGTCTTGAGCACATTTAAACCAAATGAATAACTAATATACATGGAGACGGATTATTATATAATTGAATAGTGAGTAGGAAAAAAAAAAGAAAAAAGCTCAGTAGTTTATTCCACTGTAGAAAAATATTTTTGAAAATGAAAAACTAAACAAAGTATCTACCAAGAAATGATTTCTTATTACTCAATTTACACTTTTTAGATAAATAAGTCATCAATCATTACACAATTTCTTTTGAATTATTTAACAAAGTGTAACACTCACATTTGGTAATTTAAGATATCCACTAGGAGCTAAGTGTTCCTGTAATATTTTAAAATTGAGGTATGTCAGAGATAGTAAAATGTACATGAAAATTAACGCTAAGTGCCAATATAATGAGACAATAAGTAAAGTGCCCCCTAATACGTTACAAAAAAAAGAGAAGGAAATATTATAAAACTAAAAGAAAGTAGAGATTAGACAAAAGAGAAAATAAATAGAAGGTAGAAATGAATACTTGAATATAGCTACTATAAACCTCTCCCTTGATGAGATTGTCTGCAATAATGCAGAAGATACCCAACTGTTGAAACAAAAACCATTCAAAAACATTAGAACTAGGCAAAATAGAATTTTAGTATTAGATTAAATTCTTCTTATTTGTTCTTTTTCACATATTGGAACCATGACCAACAATTTTCAGAGACACAAGATCCAAGTAAAGGTTACAATATGTTACAAACAACCATAGCACGGGGCATTACCTAAATGGTGAATCTGAAGTACTCAGCACAAGGTAGGAGTGAACACAAATGGATATGAAACGAGACAAATGCATAGGTTTTAATAATTTTTTTTGATAATACTCTACAGGAAGATTAACATTGATAAATATTTTCACCCCCTTTCATGATATAAAAAAATTAAGGACAGAAAATATATTTGATTTTCAGAACCATATCATATCAATTATCAAAGATATACAATAATAAAAAAAAAAATGTAAGATCTTGTTACTTTTTAAAAAACAATCAATTTTTTTCCGTTGTCAATTTAGAGTGGACAAAATTAACTAAGCTATGATAAATGTTTCAATGTTAGGTACCCTAAGATGACTAAGGTCTCTTTTAGGGAAAAGATGTGGGTGGAGTAGGGAAAGTCCCACATAGGCATGGTGGGAAGTGTGACCTCATGTAACGACCTGTTGCACACATGACAGTAAGAGAGTTTTGGAAGCAAGTAAGGATTTGGGTACAATAGGGAGGGAAAGAACCAAGCCTCTCAAATTTCCTAGGTTGCTTCTATTTTCATTTTACTTTTCTTTTCTTTTCTTTCTTTTTTTTGGTTTTTGCTTGAGAGTTTTACACTTATCCTTGTTTGTAGTCATCTCTGCTATTTTCCTACAAGTTCAGTTAAAAATACAAATACTCAGCATTTGATTCCAATTCTAACATTCAAACTAACATTCTTTGTATCTCTTGGGACCTTCCTATGAAAAATTGGAGTGGTGACTGATTCAGTGGCGTGGTGTCAGCACATAGTAAATTGATAATATAGAATGTGGTATTTCCAAAATCTATCTATACAAGACACAAATTATAAAGGCATCATGCTGGAAAGCCACAATGATACTCACACCACATAGAGGAACTGAAGCAGTACCAGCATGAGGGCCTGCTAAAGAGATAAAGTTTTTAACCTGTTCCAAAAATAAGAAAGAAGAAAATCCCATGAATAGGTTGATAAGGATAGGGATTTTGAGAGACAAAATACACAGAGAAGAAGAACAATACCAAAAGAGAGAGGGGAATACTCACACATATGCAAGAAAGAAAAACATAACAAGAAGGAACTAAATTGATATATTTTCAAAGCACATGAATAGCATTTCCATTTCTTATATCAATAAAAGAATAGCATTTCCATTTATCATCATCATATCATAATAAGAAACAATGAAAGATGAAACTACATAGCTAAAAGCAAAAAAACTACAGTTGTAAATGGAAAAATGCATGCATGTGTATAGCAAAGTAACAAACTATGAATTTGTCATAATCAACTCTCTTAATTTCCTTGACACTGGTCTCCTTTTTCCTTTGGAGTGAATCTTTCACTTTAAAATAGACAAGTAGTAAAATCCAATAATTTCAGTTATTGCTTCTCAATCATGGATGAGACCTATAGTTAATATTTCACAGAAACCGTTATTCTCTAGTCTATTTCCAATTATTTAGCTATGTATATGTATATACAATTCACAACGGAATAAGTAGAAACACAGATATAGCAATAAGTTAAAAAATTAGAAAAACAATTGCACATGTAAATTATAGATTCTTACTGGAGGTCCTCCTTCACAAAATTCCACCACACCTCGACCAATTAAATTTCCCTGTAAGATGAGAAATTCAAGAATGAAGCACAAAAGATTGAAAAATATATAAAGAAGCATATGTGAGATGAATTATGTAATTAAGTAGCCAATTAACACTTCTTACACTTAAAAAAAAGAAAGATTGGACTTGGTCATCTGCCCCAATAGTATATCGATTCCTCTTTTCAGTAAAATAAGTAACTAAATGATGCGAAGTGTATAATGCGCTATCACAAGTCACAACTTCTGGAAAGCATGCTCAAAGAATACATAAGCAAAAAGAATAAAGTGAAGATATCATCTTCACCAATCACCATATAATTTGACAAGGGGACTTGGCTTATGCAAGCCTTTACAGCTGACAATAAACGGCATTTTTTCATAAAGCAAACCTAATGCAAGCCTTAAGAACAGACACAACTATATCAGGGCTGTAACTACAAGGGCTTGAAGGATTGCAGCCACTAAAAGAAGAGGAATAAAGATAGCTGGGTATTCACAAGAAGATAACTGATGAAGCTGAATGGTGACTAAGATAATGTATATACTTCACTGGATGACTTTGAAATTTAATAAAGCTTAAGAAACTTTATTCAACACCAGTTTTTACCACAAATGAACATGGTTCTGTCAACATAATTTCCCTAATTTGTTGACACCATCTAAGATTTTTTCAAAAATTTTGTAATGATCAAATGCTTTCTAAATTCTAATAGAGCAATAATCAGCACCTGCCACCCATTTGCACTCTACAACAACAGCAACAAAAGTCTTATCCCACTAGGACACACTCGAACTCTAAAGAATAAAAATAACGACAATTTGCATGAACATAACAAGAGGAAAAATGAAGAAAATCCCAATTCTCATGCTTTACCTGGGAAAGTCCAACAATGTTGTATCCTTGCTTCAATTCTTTCATTTGCTTCACCTGTACATGGTGGGAAATGGAGTAACAAGTTTAAATTCAAAAGCCTAGTATGAAATGTTACCACAACATAGCAGCAATTCTTTTATCACCTTTTCACAAACAATCTCGGTCTGCAGACATGTAAAACAAACAAGTTAGAAATAGTCAATACTGACAATAACTTCTGCACAGCAAAATCCTTCTGACCTATTACCTGCTCTTTTAAAGGCATAAACCATGAATCCCATGATCCATTGCCAAGCTCGCTGAAGAAATAGGGAAACTTTGTTGGTCATGAAAACAACATTACAGCCTCTACTTTCAGAGTATAAATAATAAAATGTTAACAAAGGCTAGGGAAAATAGTGGAAAAGAATTCCTATATATACGCTAAGGAAATTAATATAAGGGTAAAATATGTTTTTGATCCATCTAAAATTTTCAAAATTCGATTTTAGTCCCTCAAAAATTTTTCAGTCAAAAAATACACCATTTTTAGTCCTCAGAGAGTCAAAGTAACATTTAATAGCTGTTATAAAGTATTATCTAAACCACTTTGAGGACCAAAAGTGATGCATTTTTAAATTAGAGAGACCAAAATAGAACGAAATTTTTTTGAAGGAATAAAACCGAATTTGGAAAATTTTAGAGAGACCAAAAACATATTTTATCCTATAATATAAAAGTTATGCAAACATACACGCAATATCCATCAGCGCCAGAGAAGCTGCTCAATAGCTGTGTGAATTTTTTCACTCCACGGTTAGAGCACTGATCCCCAATTCCTGTCATCAAGAATCATTACAATCTATATAATTCTACTAAAAAGTATGGCAAACCAAAAGCAGAATTCAAGTACAACCAGGCAATTCAGAGTTGCAGAAAATAAAAAAAATCCAAAATATAAGTGGGTGGAAATTACAGATTACAACATGCTGCGTCCATCAAAATTGGAAGCAGACGTGGCAGCATAAGCGAATCAGGTGGTTACCCTAATAATATTTTTGTAATAGAGTGGAACAAGACAGTACAATGAAAAGAAAATCAATTTTTTTAAATATCCAGTGATCAATTAGTATCTCAAGGCAAGCAAGAGCAAGGCTCTTTCCTCAACCTCATCAAACACATCTAAGAAAAGAACATAATTGGACTCACTAGTAAATATTAATCAAGCACTTTCCATAAGTTAGGAGCTAGTGAAAAGCAACAAGATTATAGTGGTTATTAAAACCGGTTGGAAAACAAAAAAGAAATCAAATTACCATGAATAACAATGAAGGGTATTGAGTGTGAGACGGAGACAATGAAGGAGGTGAAGATGAAGAGAAAGGACAGTGAGGGAAGAGCCATCACCGTAGGAACAGAACAAGTGTTTCTGTAAGTTTAAGGAAAGGAAGGTGGGTATGGTACTGTTAGTCAAGGTTACCAGCAACTCCTACGTGTTGGCACACGACACAAGAAAGACAGACGGAAGGGCTTTAAATACTTTTATTTTAAAGTTATTAATTATATTTGGCCTAATGATCTTTTTATTTGATAGGTAAAAAAGGATTTATGAGATAATGATCCTTTTATTTAATTGACACTCTGACAACTCAGTTAATAACGATAAAGTTACAAAATATTTTTAATTTTATAAAATACTATAATTTAAAATAAATTATGATGTTTCAATTATTTGGGAAAAGGAACGTTCTTGTTTAAAGCGTTCGATTCGAAAGAGAACAAGACACTTGTTATAATTCATAAATGACAAGAAGTTAAGGGGTCACTAACACACAACTAAATGCTGCTATCTACCCTTCTTTCTTTCACTTATCAAGCAGTACCATTAAAAAGAGTATCAATGGGGAGGTAGTTTAAATGTGAATGGATGAAATTAACCCAATTCGAACAAATGTTTCGTGTGGCCTGCGGCCTGCCTTTCTTTTATTTATTTGACTTATTTAATCCATGAAAGTTTTGAGTCTATATGAATCAGTTTTTGAAATAATGAATTTGTTAGACAATTTCGAAAATGTGAACTAGCTGGCAAGTAGATAAACTTTATAAACGAACCTATATTATTAACAAAAGTTTTCAAAGACCCAAGCAACACAAATAATATGTTTTGAGAATCAAACCGTATATTTACTCTTAAATTTTGTAATGAAATTTGAGAAAATAGGCTATGTACCAATAGTGTAAAGTAGTTTTACATTGTTATCTAATCATAAATTACCGTGTATAATAAGTTTGTTGACTTTTACAATAATTACCTTAAAAATTATACCAATGGTGATTTTTTATTGGTTGATAGTATAAAACTTTTTATATTGACATTGCATAGCAATTAAACTCATGAAAGTTATAGGGCTCAAAACTTGTTATTCATTTATAATACGCTATGTGCAAAATTATGACATAGCAAACATAGTAAAATCAAATACTAGAAAGACAACTTAATTGGATCATGAAGAAATAATTCTTTAAGAGAATATGGATTTGGAGATGTGAGATTTTACGATGTAGGTTCGTTAAAAAAAAATGAGAGGAGAATGACAACTAAAGACGAGAGATTATTAGATTTCTAAAAAAAAAAAAGGTTAGGAGATGTAGACCTTCATATGAGTGGAGGTAATTGTATTGCTCTACTTTGCACATTCTTGGGATGAACGAAAACAATAAAGAAATTCCCATCTTGTAATCTATTCACTTAATATGTAAATATGCTTAAAAATAACTTGAAGATAAGATGCTTGTAGTTGTGGCATGAATGGCGTGGAAAAGCTTAGACATGATCTACTCGCTTAAATTATACTATCGTATTGTTAAGATGTTTTACTTTAGCTTAAAAATATAGTTAAAATATTTTTTCCAAGTCTTAACAATCTTTTTATCTTGAGCATGATTTTAGCAGTGAGTTAGATATAGTATATTTCTAATATGGTATCAGGTTATTAGGGTGCGTTTGATATACACAATGGTACAACACAAGATAAATACTTAAGTTATTGGACAATTTTTTATCCTGTAAATTGTTTTGTGGACAATGGACAATGCAAGCAAAATAGTGTGGGATTTACTGTAATACCTTTTTTAATACTAATTATCTTAATACAATTCATATTGATTATCTTAATACAATGACAATGTGGTGGCGGCAGGAGTAGCAACTATGGGGACAGTGGTGGTGGTGGCAACGATAGTGGTGATGGTTACAATGATGATGGTGGCAGAGGTGACGACAACAATGATGACAGTGGTGTGAAGGCAACGATGGTGATGATTGTGGTGATGAAAATGGTGGTGGCAACGACAATGGTGGTGGTGGTGAAGGTAGCGACAACGGTGGTAGCGACAATAGTAGTAGTGGTGGTGGTGGTAGCGATGACAGTGATGGTGACGGACACCGACTACAGTGGTGGCAGCAATGGCTACAATTGTGGTGATGGCAATGGCAATTGTGGGATGTTTTTGTCTTGTGAGTATTTTGTACTTGAGACAAAAAGTTGTCCCATGGTTTGTTGAGTAACAAAATTTTAAACTTTTATTCAATTTTATCCCCTTATTTTATGTTGTCCTCTGATCATCATTTTAAACAAATACAAGACACATGCTTTTGTGCTATTTAGTCCCCTAAAATTTAGTAAAACAAATGGACCCTTAGAGTAATAAGTTATTGTTTCTTTGACTACCACGAAATAAGGTTAGTACAAGGAAAAGTCTCATAGTAAGCCAATGTTTATTATATCATTTATGTAAATTAAGTATGTGTTTGGTTCTACGTCTAGGATTTACATTTGTCTGAAGATTCATGTCAAAATTCTCAAATAATGTGAAAACAAGTATTATACCCTTCACAATTGATGCACGTCACGATTGATACGGTAAGACATAAATGCTCTTGTAAAATAAAAAGAGATGGATGAACCCTAGATTGATGAAAGTTGGTCCAATTCTTTCAAATCATGCTATGGGGCAGATATTTATAGCCACTGGGAGCATTGTTGAGCTCAAACACCAATAATTCATTATTGGATTCAAACCTTGGAGGTTGGACCATGTAAATTTATTCATCCAATAATCTATTGAGGAAGACATAACTAACATTTAATTACTGAATATCACAATGATAGGTGTTGCAACCAAGGTTACAATGAGACGGCGAAAATATATTTAAAAGCACCACTAAGGTTTATTTAGAAAAAATATTAGAAAAACCTTTTTAGAAAAAATGGTCTTGAAAACCAAAAATTGGTTCAAGAGTTGATTACGTATAGGGAAGGTATTAATACCTTACAACATTTGCCCTAGAACAATTAGCTCTAATTAAACATGAAAATTTAGATAACTTCAAAAACATCTATTTTAAAACATTGACATTTTATTTATTATTGATTTTTTTACATGAGAATTTTTATTATTAAAACATTTATTATTTTAAAAAGGAGGATTATTATTATTTTTATTTTTATTAGCTTAAAAAGGGCCTAACCCTTACTTTTATGTATCCTCAGGTGTAATGGAAAATCAAAGTTACGTAATTCTTTTGGTAAAAATACATTTTGTGTGTTGGAAGATTTTAACTTTTAATCTTTTTAATTTTTAATTAAAAAGCTTTCATGACAACCTAAAGAGAAGTGCATCTATAGTGACTATCATTAACCTTTTATGGCTTTCGCAATAACCAAATCAAAAGTGCATCTAATATGGTTATTACTAAACTTTTATTATATTTTTATTTTTCATATTTTTTCTCTTTAATTTTTTATATTTTTTTCTCTTTAAATTTTCTTTATCTTTTAATTTTTTTTTATTTTTGTACTCTTTATCTTTTTAATTTTTTATCTTTTTTAAAATATATTTTTAAGCTTAAAAGGCTATCATAATAATCAAATTAAAGTGCATCCAAAGTGATTATCATTAACTTGATAAACCATTATTATTATTAGGGTAAAATATATTTTTCATCTTTCTAAAATTTTTTAAGTTTGGTTTTAGTTCCTAAAAAATTTTTCATCCTATTTTGGTCCCTCTAATTTGAAAATGTACCACTTTTAGTCTTCAAAGTAACATTTAATAGCGTTTATAAAGTGTTAGCTAAACCACTTTGAGGATTAAAAATAGTACATTTTTAAATTAGAGGAACCAAAATAGTATGAATATTTTTTGAGGGAATAAAACTGAAATTGGGAAATTTTAGATGGACCAAAAACATATTTTACCCTTATTATTATTATTATTCTTTAATTTTAATTTAGGAATTAAACTCTTAACTAATTCTATTATTGGTTAAAAAGAAAGAATTCTAAAAAGGAACAAAAGAAAAGCTACTTTCACTTTTATGTATTATTGGGATTTAAATTTACTACAAATTATAAAGACAATAGTAAGATGAAAGAGAATAAGCTACATTTATTTTTGTACGGAGTATCAAATGTTTTTTTTTTTTTAATTTTCTTTTACTTTTGTTTAGGGTTTTTTATTAATCATCACTACAAAAAGGTTCAATGCCATCACATAGATGGAGGAAAGAAGAGAGTTGAGCCCAACATGTCAACAAAGGTAACTAATTACTAAACAAAAATCCAAATAAGAAGGGGCTACTAAGGGAAGCAAATTATTTTTAGACATCTATAACTTCACATTACGTTAAGAACTTGCAAGTGCAAAATACTGTTCAATTAACAGTGTATGTTCTTTTTTGCCCCTCCGTATGGGCAACTTATTTTGGGTCAAACTTTGTGTGCATAGCCTATTCTCCTGCCCGCAAAACACAGCCCAAATTGTTAAGCTGTTTCCTTTGGAATATATTGGAGAAAATAACGGTGGATGCTTTTTATTATGTACAGGGCCGTGTAGGAGAGCCCATTTTATCAGGTACTTGCTCAGCACAAACCAAATCAAGAGAGTAAGAAAAAGAGGAAAAAAAAAACGGATATATATATATATATATAGGGTCAGGATCCGTTGACACCAGTGTTAAAGTTAGTTAAATTACACATTCAATAACTTTTTTTATAATGCAAATTTAACTAATTCAACCATTGAATTTAATGTTCTTATTAATTAGATTAAGTATACAAAATTTTATATAATTCTAAAATTATTTAATAGTTTATCACATTATTTTATAGTAACGTATAATATAATATTAAAATATATGTAAATATTCAATGTTAGATAGCATATCTAACAAAGTTCAAATGATGTGAAATTTGATATACATGTTCATGAAAATAATATCACATAATTCAACAGTTGGATTAATTAAATTTACATTCAATAAAAAACTATTAAAAGTGTAATTTGATTAACTTTGACACTAAGTGTCAATGAATCCTGACCCATATATATATATATATATATATATATATATTGTCATTACTCGATCCAGAACTTGAACAGTCATTATTATTACTCGATTAAAACCCCCCACGCGACTTATCCAAAAGTTCTCCCCACACAAATTTAGCAAAACATTTTGACAGCATAATTAATTGGCATCCTAACCAGCATACTACGCTGCGGCCACGTCAGTGATCTCAGAAAAGCAGAATATATACCAGCAGCCACCGTAATATACGTGAACAAATACAGTCCGAAACGAAGCATAATAGACCGTTCATATAACACTAACAAACCAAAACACTTGTAAGGCTATAATATATTAGTAAAATAAAGGTAAACAGAAATAGAACCGATGTGGTACGACACGGTGCTGGCCTATAATCCGGTGCGTCTCGGCTGGCTGCAACAGAGAGAGTGATTCTATGTGTTTGTGTGTGCCCTGCTACCTAATGAAGGGCGAGGTATCAAAATCTTGTGCGTGAAATCAGTGATTAAAAAAAAGAGTGAGGGTGTTGTATACAAATTGGAGAGGAGGTAATCATACAGTGTGGTATCATGCGCGTGCGAGGGGGGAGGTTGCTACGATGTTGTGAAAAAGAGAACCAAGTGGGTGAGAGAATCTGTGCTGTGTGTGCATTCTGTTATGGTGAGAGAAGAAAAAAAAACGTGATTAAAAAATGAGTGTAAGGTGCTGTGATATTTTGTCTTTTGTGGGTGTGCATGAAAAATAGAGTGGCAAAATTCGTTCGGTCTGACAAGTCGATTCGATGGTCCAATGGGACAGGTCGGACTAGACTATTAAATTTCTCATTTGAAAAAAAATCGAACCAATTTAGCCCAATTTAATATGCTAGACTAGATCTATAAAAATTTGGTTCAAAGATTATTGGGTCTATTTATTTGGTTTAGTGTTTTTTATTTTGTTTTGTAAATAAAATGTATATAAATTTAAGAAGAAGAAAAAAACATAGGTCCATTTGGTTTGGCCTTATAGGCCCGATGAGTCGGGCTGAACCAATAAAAATGCAACTCATAAGGAAATCGACCTGGTTCACTTTTCACATCTTAACCCATTGGGTCAGACTAGGCCAGGCAAGCAATTTTGACAGGCAAATGATAAATATACTCCATTTTCCCTTTTTTTCTCAATCTTTCCAATATGCCTTTTAATTTTTTTTTCCTAATTTCAAATCAAGCTTTCTGGAACGCACACGATGCACCTCTTCCTCTCCTCTACAGCTCTATCGACTCACTCCCTTTCTCAATTAGAGGTTTGCTTTTCGAAATGCGCACCGTGCACCTCCTCCTCTCCTCTACAGAAAAAGAATAGTAATGAAAAAAATACTTTCAAAAATTACTTTTTGGAATACATAATTGTCTATTCCGGAAAGTAATTTTTGGAACTATGTTTCACAATTTTGGAAATTACTTTTCGGAATACACAATTGTCTATTATAAAAAGTAATTTTCGAAATATTGACAAAACGATTGAAATACACTAATTTGCAGAAATAGTGTCTGATATAAACGATAAAGATGAAAATACTACTTGAAATGCAATCACAAAAATGCACTGCTTGATACAAACGATGAAAATGAGTCGTGTATCATGTATTTATTATCATGAATAATGGAAAAAAGATAAAGAATGAAAATAGAAAAAAAAAGTTTAAAAAATAATGACAAAGGTGCAAAAATAGGGTTAAAGAATAATAAGATCAAAGTGTAAAATTCGGGTTTTAAGAATAATGAAGATGGAGGTGCAAAATTAGGGTTTAAAAAATAATGAAGATAGGGTGTAAAAATAGGTTAATATTGTTTTTATATAAAAATTTATTTTGGTGATAAAAAATTATTTCAAAAAGAAAGGGGTATACTTATTAATTAGGAAGGTGTAATTATCAAAAGCCTTTTGACAACTCCCCGTGGCATGAGTGAGGTGAGAAAGAGAGAAAAAAATGTTGCACATATTGTGTTATCTTTTATTTTAAGAGGGTACTAATATCTTTTTATATTGAAACAATAGAAAAATTATATGTACATTAAAATCAAATCATAAATAAGTTAGAATTTAATTTTAATGGTGTTTTTATATTTTAGAATTGTAAAATTTTCATTGATTGAGATTTTTTTTTTAAATTTAATATTAAACATGAAAAATATGTCAGTGTAAATGGAATGGGCAATAAAAGTAATTTTAGTAGTCATTTAGCAATTAAAAAATAAATAGATCCTAAACAATAAGCCATATTATCAATTTTATGTTATTAATTATATGTTTATTATTTACTAGTTTACTCAAAGAAGATGTTGGTATCCTTTGAAATATATAGGCACAGTAAAAAAATTTCTAAAAGTTGTTAAAATATTTATCTTATTGATCCACAAATTTTATTTCTATATTTTTAATATTGAGTCATAAATTTAAAACAAAGAAAATAAAAGTGATTTTAAATCTTTTGTTTCTAAATCAGATTAAAATAATGATAAATAGATTCTTTAGAATAAAACAAAATAAATGGAAAAATGACATTTTATTGATTTGATTTTAATTTTTATTGTTTTATTATTGTTTTTTGATTTATTTCTTTCACTTTTCTTGTTTTTAAATTTTCTCATTTTTTTTACATTTTTATTTTTAATAATCCAGATTAAATTGAGTGTTCATAATAGGAGAAAGTTAGGTAAGAATAATACAAATTGTTAACGTTTTCTAATATAGGAAAATACATTTGAGGGGTGATAATAATGTGTGTTTAAAAGAGCATGTTAAGAAATATGTTATTAGCATTTCTCTAGATGGTATATGTCAATCTAAAGACTATTAAGTGATTTAAGTAAGAATAAAAGTTTTTCTCTTACTTTTTTTTTGTAAACTTTATACACATGTGTGTATATACAAAAGTAAAATAAAATAAAATAATTTAATTTAATTTCTATGTATATTCAGTATACATAATTTTACACTGTTAACTAATTAGAAATTATCCTAGATATGACTTAATTTTAAGCTAATTATTATAAAAGTCAATAATTTTATCATACATTACAATCTATGACTAAATAACAATGCAAAAAACTTTTACAATCTAATTAATGATGATGATAATAAAATGTATGTTAGTCTTAACAACTTAAATTAATATTCCATCATTGTCCTTAATAATTATAATAGATAACAAATTAAAAAATAAAGTATTAAGGAAAAATTATAACACTTTCCCCACATAATACACAGGTTACAAATTAAAAAAATGTAATTAATTTAGGAGACATGAAATAATGGTAAAGGCAATACACAAATATCTCCTAGGGATATTCATAAAATGGGTTGGATAATGTTTTGTGGTGAGCACGAGGAAGGATATCCAGTAAGCTCCTACGGTGGTCGTTAGCATCTCTAGTGGTGGCATTTGCAAGGGCTCCGATGCTTAAGTCAGTAAGGGTGCAAGAGTGAGTGAGAATGAGAGAGAGCATGTGAACCTTATGAGTGTAGAGCCCTTTATATAGAGTGTTTTGGAGGGAAATTCCGTTAAGGTTGGGTGTCATGTGGCATCATGTGTTTTGGTGCCTCATTACATGTTTTCCTTGTCGTAGGCGCTTTCCACATTGTACCGGGGTAGGCATAAACTTGGACCGAGATGGCAAGGAATTATTGTTCAGGATATACGTGGCTATTCTAGTCGAGATAGGCAGCAAGCAAACTGACTTAAGACTGAACGTCTGAGTAACCTCTAAAATAATTGCCCCTAAGTTGGTGATGCTTGGAAAAAGCATCATCGGCTTAAGAGCCTGGATCGATCCCATAACAGATAAATTTATCATAGTTTTTATCTAACTTAAAGCCATTTATTTGGACTTGAATATGACTTGATCAAGATCCAATAATATATGAGACAAAATTGGATTAATTCAATTTGCTAATTAATATATTAATCTTAATATTATTTATAATTAAATTATTGAATTAAAAAAATAAAATTAAAATTAAGCTATATTTTATAGTACATATTTTAAAACAAATAATATAAATATAAGATACAAGTGAAGTTTTTTGTTTTGTTAGATAAAATACACGAAGTGAAGTTGTAATAATTTCAAGTATAATTCAAACTTATTCTCAAAACATACTAACTCTAAAATTTAAATTTTGAACTCGATAAAATTAGCCTTAAATCATACTGGGTTAATGAGACAAAACTATTATAATAGTCAATCCTAATATCTTTCATTTACTGACTTGATTATCTAGCAAATCATAGCCTCACTTTTGATTTTGGTATTTATAATTTTGATTCTATTCTGACACAACTGCACGGGCGTCTATTTAGTGATGTTTTTGGGCCTTTATATGTCAAGTTGTTCTCCTTCGTAATCAAGTTTCTTTTGTTTTAGGCTTAGGCCACTTTAACATACCACAAAAAAGGTGTGGAGTTGTTATACACACTCCTTTTTTTGCTTTTTGCATCGTCCGTCTACTTTTTTGTATTTTTTTTTTTATAAAAATACTCTATTATGAAAACTAGTTTTTTGTAATGTAGTTATATTCTAATATATTACAAAAATTAATTTCTGTAAAGTAATTTTTTTATATATTATACAAACTAACTTCTGTAACATAAATATTTAAATTACAAAAATTTGTTTCCATAATGTATAAAAAAATTACATTATAAAAATTAATTTTCACAATGTGGCCAAGGTATGGGTAAGATAGAATTTTGGGAACTAAGCTTGAATTAGATGAAATTTTTAGAAAATATTTTTGAAAAAAATTGATTGTTGCTAAATTGAAATTTGCAATCTAAAATTCCCATATCAAAATTTTGTGATTTTTGTGTTGATTTCTTCTTTGCCTTTTTTTTCTCATCTTTTTCTATTTTTCCTTTTTTGGCAATTTTCTTCTTTTTCTGCATTATTTTTGCTTCTTTTTGACTTTTTCTTTTGTTTTGTCGTTTCTTTTGAAACATCTATTTTGTTTGCTTTTTGTATCTTTTGGCAAGAAATCACCTTTTTCAAAAAGGAAAGAATTGAGTGAACTAATTTTTTTTTTAAAAAATGGCAAATTTTTGTAAATGCGTTTCCTACCCCAAACTTGGAATTTGTGCTCATCCCCAAGCACACGAGTGACCCCAAACTTAAGTTTGAAAATAGAGGAGAACCCCAAACCTAAGTTTGAAAATAATTTTCCAAAGATATGTCTAAAAATTCAACTAAGGTGAGTTTTCTCCTTAGTCAGTTCATTATATACCTATATATCAAGCTTTAAGCTAATGGCGTCATCCTTGAAAGGTCATTAAAATCACTGAATCTAAGTAAGACCATACTAATATTAGTGCTTGTCGGTACTTCTATGGTGATTGCTAACGATGTTGTTACATCGACAATGTAAAGTTATTCATTGTTACTATTTCGTGTATTTTTATAATTGTAGACTTGCTTTAGTCATAATGTGTTCAGGATGATGCCAATACCATACTTGTATTGATATAATGACATCTCCATGCTTGTGTTCATGGCTAAATGTTGTCTTCATTAACTATTTTAATTGTTTAGTTCTTTATAGTATTTTTTCCTTCTATCTTTGCCATGTTGCAACACTGTCATCTATCAATGGTTTAAAAGTTGGGGTAATGTAATCAAGTAAGGTATCATGTAACCTATTTTAATGAACTTTATTGTCTGTAATAGTTATTGATACATAGATTGAATGTTGATGTCCACAGATACATCCACAAATTGAGTTGGTCTGAGAGAATAAAAAGCATACGTGTGTGTGTGTGTGTGTGTGTATATATATATATATATATACATATATATTAAAATTTTGGAAGTAGGCCTAATTAATATTAAGATGATTTACATTCTTACATTGTGTCCATTTGTATAGTTGCTTGAATATTTTCTTCATTTTCAACTATGCATATGAAATGGTCATGGCTTAGGTTGTCTACTTTATCATTTTGTTGAATGTATAGAAGTATGGAACAAGAAATGTAGGACTTGCTTTTTTCATATGGTATTGTTCTCTTATAGGGTGTCAAAATACAATCTTGTCAAATATGACAATAGTGCCTTGAGGGCATTTAATATGATTCACATATTCTATTTCAAAAGGATTTTAACTAAAGCATGGTATTCTCTTGGGGGTCACCTTTGGAGTGCAATTAGTAAACATATATAAGCAATATTTTGATATTGGACATGCAATAGTACAATACATTTTTTCTTGTCATTTATGTAAATTTGGTTCTAGTAGTCTATTTTTATTTGTTTTACTATTCCATCTTTATTGAAATATTCTTTCAAGGTAAAAGAAATCCTCAAATAAAATATCTACTTTTCAAGTTATTAAAGAACAAAGGTGATAACATATGTTAAATTTAAAACAAAAACACTATGTCACTAATTTCAAAGATACTGCAAAAAAAAATAAATAAAAAAAATCGCAACCACCTCCAATCATAGCAAAGATGATCCAAGAATCTATGGAAGACTAAGCGCTTAAAAGCTAAGTTTTGCATGCCCGATTTTTTGCATGCATCTCCAATCCCTAACACAAAGTGCAAACACAAAATTAATATCTTACAGATACACATCTGCCAATTTTTGTTGATAAATTTGCTCTTACTAAAACAACACTTTGAAATGTATAAAAAATAAGCATTAACATTTGACACCAAATTTAGATCTTTAGCCTAGGTCATATTAATAGAAGGTAATTACCTAAATTATATACATTATAAATATTAAAATTAAGAGCATTATATATATAATATTATTTTCTAGTATATTTCCTACTATTTAGCTATATATAATATATGCATAATTAACAATGTAATACGTAGAAATATAGATAAAATAATTAATTGAGATATTAAAAACTGAACTGCATGTTTAAAACTAATTATAAATTCTTACATGCCAAGTCTTTCTTCACAAAATTCCACAACTCCTTGATCAATTAAATTTACCTGTTAAGAAATTCAAGAATGAAACACAAATAATTTAAAAAATTGTGGAAAAAAAAAGAGCATATTTGAGATTTATAATGTAATTAAGTAACACAATATCATTCCTTGAACATAATTAAAAAAGAAAGAAAGATTTCACATAGGACATTTGCCTTAATAGTATATTGATAAAATTAATATTATTTCTTGATACAATGTCACATGTATCCTCCACATGAGGCAATCGTTAGATAAAACTATTATCGGTGGTAAAACTCTCCCTCCAAGTACTAATGCACTTGCGTACCTAGGACTTGAATTCGAAATCACTAATTAAACTGGAACAACCCTGTGTCAGTTGATCCACATGCTTGGTGGTATAAAATTAGTATTATATTTCTTGATCTTTATCTTTTTCAATTTCGTCATCTATTTTTATTTTAATTTATTTTTTGATCAATTGTGTCAATTTTTAAATGTTAGAAACTATATAATTTTTGTCAATTGTTGGGGATCAAAAGTCGCCACTAAAACCAATAAATTAACAAAATGAAAAAAATTGAAACAAAAAAAGAAAGATAAAAGACCAAAATAAAAAAGTTGATGAAAAGTTAGAAGAGCCAACTACTAATTTTGTTATTATATTGATCCCTTTTTTTCTGTTAACAAGTAAGTAACTAAATGATATGAAATTTATATAACACACTGTCACAAATTTAGGGGTAGGAAAATGCATGAGTGAAAAGGAACGAGTAAACATCATTTTCATTACCTATTTTGTCAAAGACTTGACTGATTTCATAATAAATAATATCTTTTCATAAAACTTGAGCCTTAAAGAACAAACATTATTATATCATGCTTGTAACTACTATAAGGGCTTGAAGGATTGCAACCCCTAAAAGAAAAATGTAGAATACTAATAACTTAGTATTCATTGGAAGGAGATTATCGGTGAAGTTGAATAGTGACTAAAATGATGTATATAACTTTATAAGATGACTCTGAAATTAAAAAAAAAACTAAGAAATATAGTTCTATTCACATAATTTCCTTACTTCATTGATACCATCTAAATTTTTTTAAAAACTTTGCAAAGGTCAAATGCTTTCTATTAGAGTAATTATTAACACCTATTCTTGGTATAAGGAATAAAATAAAGACAAGTTGAATAAAAATATAAACAAAATAAAAAAAATAAAAATTAATTCTCATGTTTTACTTGAGAAAGCCAAAATATGTTGTATCCTTCCTTCAATTCCTTCATTTTCTTCACTAGTACATGGTGGAAAACTAAGTAGCAAGATTAAATTCAAAAGCTTGGTAAGAAATTCTACAAGAAGAAAAAAAATTTCCACCTTTTTGCTAACAATTTTAGTTTGCAAATATGTAAAACAAAACAAATTATTAAGGAAGCCAAATTGTTTGGCATACAACAAGTAATAAAGCAAGAACCTTCCAAAAAATAATGGTTTATCAACACATGTGAATCTCATATCAAAATCAAGATCATATTGTTAAGTGGTTTGAGATCCTTTGATTTTGACCAACAAATGTCAATATATATGTACTTACTTTAAATAATACCAAAAGCAAATTTTGAATTAGATATATAATTTAGTCTTTACAAAAATATTATTTTTTACTTAAACTTTTTAAGATTATCTATCTATAAAAATTAGTTTATGAAAGTATTTGTTTGCATGTTGATAACGTAGAAAGAGTGAAATTGTTAGCAAGTTAAGGACATTGAGAATCAATTTATCTCAACAAAAGTTTAACACTTTTCAAAATCAAAATCATATATAATTTGAATTTTGGTATATGCAAGTTTTAGTGCTAGAATCTTGATATGCATTTGTAATACATAATTGTCTTTACTTGCTAAATTATGTCATAACAAGCATAGTAAAATCAATAGTGTTAAAAGAAAACTTACTTGATCACATAAAAATGAAGATTTGAAGATGTAATAGTTTGGCAGAATAAAATTTTTGTTCGCAAGAGAAATGAGGGGAGAATAACAACTAAAAATTAAAGATTGATAGGTTTCTAAATAGGGAAAGAAGATGTAGGCCTTTATAAGGAGAAGTGTGGGTAATGCTTTGATTGGGTCAAGTGTGGCAAGGACATTGTATGGCGACTCACTCAATTTGTACTTGCTTGCATGAACATTTAAAAAAAAATAAAAGGTGAAATACATATTTGCGGCATGAATGCCATATGGCAAAGCATACATATAGTCCATTAAATGATACTGTCATGTCATGCATAATTATGGCATGAATGCCATATGGCGAATCGTATATATAATCCATTAAATTATTCTGTCATGTCATGCATAGTTATGGCATGAATGATGGTGAATCGTTTATATAGTCTATTAAATTATTCTGTCATGTCATGCATAGTTATGGCATGAATGCCATATGGTGAACCGTACATATAGTCCATTAAATTATTCTGTCATATCGTGCATAACTATGGCATGAATGCCATATAGTGAAGCGTACATGTGGTCTATTAAATGATACTGTTATATCGTGCATAGTTGCAGCATGAATGCCATATGGTGAAACGTACATGTGGTTTATTAAATAATATTGTCATGTCAATTCATAGCCATAGAATGAATTTCATATAATAACCAAAAATAGGTGGAACACACATAATTGCAGCATGAATGCCATATGACGAAACGTACATATAGTCCATTAAATGTATTGTCATATCGTGCATAGTTGTGACATGAATGTCATATAGTGAAGCATACATGTGGTCTATTAAATGATACTGCCATATCAATTCATAGTCATAAAATGAATTCTATATAACAACCAAATAGGTGGAACACACATAATTACTGCATGAATGCCATATGATGAACAAATTTCTACCATATAATCCACTCACTTAAATTATGCTTACTCACACATAGATAAAAAATAAAAAATAAAAAAATTTAAATGTGGGACAAATGTAATTTACAACATGGATGACATATGGTGGAAACTACAAATGGTCTTTTAATTTAAATAATATTACCATGTCAGTTCACATAAATAGTTAAAATTAAAAAAAAAAAATAGTGAAAGGTAAATCACCATGATTTTGGCATGAATGATGTATGGTGAAGAAAGTCCACTCATTTGAATGATACCATATATAAATGATGAAGAAGTTCCCATCATGTGATTCATTAACTTAAATGATACAATATTCTCTTTGTTTATCTATAATTCACTTATTTAGATTATACTTATTAATAGACAAAAAATCAAATAAAAAATTTGAACATGTGACTAGCACAATTTATGATATGAACGACCAACGGTGAAACTTACATTTGATCCATTCACTTAAATTATATTACTATATTGGCCCATATGGATAATTAAGTTTTAGACAAAAAAAAGGGTAATAAAAGGTAAATCATGAATGACATTTTAAAAAATAGAAATAACTTGTAGATTGGACACAATTATAGTTATTGCATGAATGACATATGACAAAATCTATATAACCTTTGATTTGTTAAAATACTCCCAAAGGTATAACATACTAATATACTATTATTTTTTAAAACTCTTGCTTATTTTTTAAAATTGATATTTTAGTAAGTTATAGATCAAATTCATTACCATTGTTTGTTCAACAATAGTAATAAGAGAACCAAAAATAGTGAGTTATAGATCAAATTCATTACCATGGTTTTCTATTCTTTTGCTTAATTGTGAAGATAATTGCATTATCCCTCCTTTTTGATAAAATAATTGAATATTATTTATTTTCTTTTTTATACCTTTTTCCTAATCGATTATTTCTATTTTAAATATTATAAATTATAAATTATTGCTATTTTACATAATTGATTTGAGAAGTAAAGACTATTTATGATTAACCTTTGCTAATGGGGCAAACTTACCAAGACTATACAAGAGATTGATAGCTTGAACTTTGAGATACACCAACAAATATTCTATATTCTTATTACTATTTTTTGTATATTCTCTTTCTTTATCCTCCCATCTTTGTTCTTCTTACCATTGTCTGTGAGGTCTAATGTGCTTTTGCCTTCTAGTGCACAAGTCTAGATACATTATTGTGTAAACCTTGGAAAAATAAATTGAATATTGGGTTGCACTAAAAGTCCATTGAATTTTGCTTTCAGGGTTATGATCATTGCCACAACACAACATTCTTTATTTCTTACTTTCTAACAATCTAAAGACAAATTCTTTTTCAATGATTGTAGGTTGTTATTGTTGTAAAAGATAATCTAGTGACAAACATAATTCATTTTGGTTTAGTAGTTTTTTAGAACATAATTAATAAGACCTTTTTGTATTTTTTATTATAAATTTATAAAGGTTATTGGTGGCATGTGAAACTAATGATTGACATTTGTAATCTTAGGTCTTTAAAAAAGGATGTTTAATTTATTTTATGTGTAAATATATTTTCTATTATATGTTCTTGAATTGTTTTAGAAAACACATAATTTGAATATTTTGTATGAAATTTAATGCTTGTATATTTGTTAGATAAACTTTAGTTTTTATAGTTGACCTCCCTAATCATCTAAGTTTGGTTCTATCCCTACCACTGTTGGTTAGATTTTGTTTCACATCAAAGTATAATGTGGTGGCTTCTCTTTAGTAGATTCCTTAAAGTCAAAATTCACCCATGAAAGCCTTGAATTATATAGGCACCAATATGAAAATAATCTAGGGAATAATGTAGTAACTAATAGTTTTTCCTCCTCCATTTGAGGGCATAGCTTGGGCCATCATGTTTTGAATAACACTCTAATTAAATCCTCAATGATGTAAATTGTTAGTTATTTATGTTATTTGCTGCTATGTTCAACCATTCAAGTATGTCACTACATATTTTTATTTTACTTCTTGGTGATTGAGTTATCTCCAAGAAATCTCCAAGAACACTATTGAAGTGCAATATGTTAGCTTCATCAGGTGTTCTAAAGCTTATCCAATCCCTAATGTAGAGTTTTATTTGTAAACTAGTGTATTAACTTACCTCTCTTTTGTTTTAGTCCTTATATATATTTTTTGAAATGGTTCTTATATTTTTTTTCATTTTGATTCCTAAAGTTAGTTTGTTGTTGTTAAGTTTTGAGGTAGCATATAGAAGGCCACCTCAACATGTCAGGTAGGACTAAAACAAAAAAGAAGGTATAGTACAAAAACTAACATAATTAAGCATTTTTATATTATTGTGATGTTTTAATATATTTCTCTACTATTTTTTAATTTTACAAAAACACATGTTAGTAGATATGTATATAAATATTTATAAAATTATATATAAACAATTATCAATATTTATATAAATTTAAATAATTTTATATTTACAAATATATTATATCATTTGAGTTATATAAATGTGTGTTTTTTTAAAATTATCTTTATAAATATATTATCATTTGCATATAACTTAGATATATACATAATTTAATAAGAGATATTCATAATAAAAAATATTTTAAATTACATTGAGAAATATACATAATTGAATGCAATACAATACCTAGTAGAAAGTTAGAAACTAGTTTCTATAGTGTATTGTAGGTTGTACAACATACTAAAAACTTATTTTCATGCTGACATGTAAACTATATAAAGAAAACAAGTTTTTGTGAAAGATATTCTTGTAATTTTATTTTTTTCTGGCGGTGTGAAGAGCAAAAGATATTCTCGTAATTTTTTTTTTCTGGCGGTGTGAAGAGCAAACAGGCTGTGTGAATAGTCCTCCCCCACCCCCCCAAAAGAAAAAACCTATTATCACTTTTGACTCCATAATCCAACTTTTTGCTTGATCGGTCTCACAAAAGGCCATCCTCGTTATATCACCATGATACATTGTGCTTGGAAATTTGTTGAAGAGTCTAACTTTGTTTGCTGCAAACAATTAATTATTGGTTTAATATATGTGTAAGTCTCTAAACTTTTAAGAATTTTTAATTAGGTCTTTAAATTAAAAAAAATGTAATTAGATCCTTCATTTTTTAAATTCTTGTAATTGAATCCCTAAAATTAGTTTATGACGGCTTGAAAATTTACAATTTCTGACCGTTTTATTAACTCCAGGAAGGAACCTAATTAAATTTTTTTTAAAAGTTCCGGAATCTACAACTATACTTAACCTTAATTATTAAGAGAAACGATTGACTCTAGTAGTTCTTGTGTCTAAGAATGTCTAGAGTGAATCCCAAGCCTCTAGGATGTGCAACTTGTCTTGAGTTTGTCACCTTAGGCATATTTAATGAGTTGCTGGTAACCAACAAAAAAGATCAAGGAATCTTCCTAAAATCTTAGGCTAAAATTATGGAAAATGATTTATAACTGTAAAGGTATTGTAACATTCTCATTGGGTGTAATCTCCTTCTTGTTTGCTCCCCCGTCAACCCCACCGCGAAAAAGAAAGATTCTAGTTCCCCGATGCTTTTGCTCAAGCCCGTGGCCATTCCACGACCATCTCAAACACCAATTACCCATCGATAGTTGAAAACACCAAATTTGGTAATCTAAGCTTTCATAAAATTCTTGGATGTTTAAGTCCCATCGGCGAGAAGTAAAACAGCTATTGATAGATTTATTAAAATAAGACAGAACATGGCATATGAATTTTATTTATATTTGATATATATTTACAAAACAAAACAAAAAAAAAACTAAACAAAACAGAACATGATGGTTACAAGTGGGACATTTGATTTTACTATAGAGATTAAAGAAAACAAGTTATTCTTTTCTTTACATGTGCAAAAACACTACTCGTCTGCTTTTCTTCGCTAGTAATAATATATAACAAGAACAACTTTTTTTTTAATTCGGTACCAAACATGAAGTATCACAGAACTCGTAAAAAGTCAAGATGATGACATTCATATACTCAGTAGGTTTCCCCTAACGTGAGATTAGAAGAGAATATATTTAAGTGGGAAATGTGACAGGTAATGTCATATTACAGAAAGAGAGAGAGACAAAAAAAAGAAGGTAGAAGAGAAATGGAAGCATTACACTATTACATAACTATACGAATGCTGTTGAAAAAGTCTATTACTGTCAGCTAGAAATCCGTCAAGTTCTGCAATAACTGCGCTTCTTTCTGATGGCGATTCCTCGTTGCTCCATGAACCTTTATGCTTATAGTTACAAGCATTGCCATCACGAAAACGCAGATGCTGGAGCCTATAACTGCACAACATCGTTAAGAAAATTGTAAAGTGAACCCCCCCACGATCTAAAAATTTACGAAAGATAATTACTAATGTAATCAGGAGAAATAGTAATGTCAAAACTACGGACTAACCCGTTTTAATGTTGAAAGGGTCCCAAATATCCAACAAGGGGAAAGCAAGAAAAAGAAATTAAGTTTAATTTACCTATATTACGCGATGTGTGGGAGCCTCTAGTCCGGCTTTCTGCTTCCTTGTCTGCAGGTTCACGCAAGTCCCATGTTAATCTAAGACCAAGACTATTGTCTGAGAGATAAGGGCTATACGCAAAAGGAATGGCAACGGTTTTGACTCGTTGACATGAATCTGGCACAGGCAGTGCAGGGTCAACTGTGTAGACATGATAACTTGAAGCACTTAAACACGGAACCTCCACGAAAGGATGTGGAAGGCTGGTCGAGCAGTTGAGGTATGTATAGTTTTTCAGAACATAAAAATAGTGGTACGGTGTAAGGGAGAGATTGAGGCTCAGAAAGACATGATAGATACAATTTTTGGGGTCAAGTAAATGAATATTTTTGGTGTCATAGGAGATGGACTTCACTACCAAATCTCTGGAAGATGGAAAGTGGATAGTGGTGAGGTTGTCTTTGCAAAGAAGCTCAAAACCAGGAAGGGCCCCATACTGTTGCTGCTGACCTTTTATCTGATATGGATAGCGGATGTCAGGACCTGCATCTCCGCACTTTGGTGCATGGATGCTGCTTGCATAAGTCACCTTAATAACAGAAAGTTGGAAGCTGAAAACACAGAAGAGGAAGGGGAAGAGGAAGATGAATCTACTCATCGCTTGGGAATGCAGAGGATGCAAGGTCAAGTCTCCCAGGGCAATAGAATATATGAGGCCTTTTTTTTATTTTTAAAGTTTATAATTAGCTAACTGACTGGTGGGGGACAGAGACCAAGAATAAACAAATAAGTCTAGTCTTTGTGAAGAAACTTCAGCCGCCTAGGAGAACTTGGCAAAAAGAATAAAAAGACTTGTTACTTGCAGGCTTCAACACACTTCGGGTCATAAAGCAGTACCGTCTGTAGGCTTCGGATAGGGGGGCTAAATAGCCAATTTGTAAAGGAACGACTAGAATAAACTTTTAAAAAATCACGCCAAGTATCTGAACTTCAATGTTGACCAATTCAGCGCCTTGCAGCATGGGGTATTCCACTCAGTCGTACGTTTTCCATTAAAATTCTCGGGCTAGCTTGCTCGACTCGGAGTAGTTGTCTTTGTCAACGGTTTCAGACTTTAGTGCAATTTAGCAAAAATTATGTTATTCACAAAAAAACTGGCTACCATATATACTAATGAGCAGAAGATAATAATACCCAAATAAAAATAAAATAAAAAGTATGGAAATTAGAAAGGAAAAAAAATTATGGTAAGAATCCAGGGCACGGTCAGGGGACTGTATTGTTTTTTTCCTAGGAGGAAGATGTAAGCATGTTAACAATCCAAAGTCGCTGAATTCCGCTAACTTATCATCCACAATGAAACCTAAATCGTTCTAACTAATCATTTTAAATGAAATAAATATACAAATGAACAGGTCATTCATTTTGAGTAATAATTGCTATATAGAGCTGATATATTGAGGGTTATACCCATAATGGGGGGATCTGTACGGCAGAAGATGGAAGAACTCGAGGAATGCCTGTTTGAATAAGAAAGAATAGGGGAAAATGAGGACATGCAAAATTAATATCAGCACTTAACGACGTCTCTTACGAGTTACGAATGAGCATGTCTTATGTCTATGTACTTATCAAGAGCAAAATAGAGCATCCACCTTTGCGTGACACTTCAACTGATGCAGGACCAAATCACAACTGATTATGTTTACTTTCATAAAAAGTGCAAACAGAAGATTTACATGAATTTGTCATTTTGTGCGTTGTTACTTCAACATTGTAGAAACTTAGTGGCAGCCACAAGAGGGACAAAAATGTTGGATTGGCAAAGGAATCACTCAATCAGAAATAACCATTTAACATTATACCCTAACATTTTTGTTTGTACTCCTAATAGCCTCTACAACCTGTCCATTTTGACACGTACAGGACATATACAACAGATTATCGTCTTTGTTCTACAAAGCATGCATTGAGTCTTAAATATTCCAGTTGCGAAACTCGTTGCACTCAAATCTACGATCATAGACAGGTACAAGCCAAGAGAACAAAGAAAGAATACAAAACAGAAGGTAAACTAATTAAAATCATAGGTGCTCCCGCGCCAGCTTAACTTGTTTTTCCTTTAGAAAGGCAACATCACCATTTGGTGCAGTTAGCAAATGGTGATTGGGCTCATCCTCTTCACTCTCAACGGATGCAGAAAGACCATCAGATCCTGATCCATCATCATCTGCAATGGCGTAAATTTAGATCCTTCCTCTCATGGTTTAGTAATATCAAGTATGGGAACAGAGGCAAGATTCCATTATTCTAAGATCCAATGAACTATGCAAAACATAATTTATATTTTACAAAACACCACCACAAATTTTGCTGGATTTCTCTTCGAGATATTGCAAGAATTCAAAAGCAAATGCTTCAATAATTAAACCAAGGTGTTTTAAAATGTCAAACATGTTTCCATGGATATTTTTGCAAGGAAAGAAATAAAGCCATGTTTACTTCTGGGTTCATGATGAAGTGCATTTTTTCTTCAACTTTTTCCATAAGTATTAAAATGGACTTTATAAATAGAAAACATATTAGGTTTATGTATTCTACGCACCCATCCGTAATAGATATTTTCTTTCTTGGACAACCAATGAAAATAAGCTAAAAGGAAACACAGACAGCGAACCAATTTGACTAACATTATAATCTTTGTATCTTACCAGCAAATGTTAGACGTTCAGGGAGATGTCTAACTGCAGCAACCTGGAGGCTTTCTGGCAGAAGACAATTGCAGAAAGAACCTAAAAGGTTTAAACCACACATGATCAGATGAGAACAAAACTAGTATGTGTAATCACCAGATTCACAAAATGAAGCCCAATTGTAAGCATGCTTGTGTCCCTAGTCCTGTCAAACTCTTATATAACCTATTTCCATTGTAATTGGAAATTCACATTTGGTTCAAGCAGGACTGCATCTTCTTAAAACAAAAACAAGAGGCAGAATGGAAGGTGGTATACTTATGTATGTTATACATTGTTCGAAGAACAATTCAAATTTCCAATTTCCAATTTCAAATCTTTAAGAAATTGTTTAGATTTAAAGATATTATTTTTATTTTAAGAATTTGTTTTCTCTTATAAGATTAGGGTGCAATGTTTATAAATAGAAGTTCTTGAGATGACAAAAACCACCCGACTTGTGGAGGGGGTCACCACCCTAAGAGAGAGGGAGATCATGAGAAGAGAGGATTTTTCAAGTTTGTCCAGAAAACTTGTAATGGGATAATTTGATTTGAGATAATGAATGAATATTGAGATGTTCTTCTAGATGTAGGTAAGAGGTGCCGAACCACATTAAATTGTGTCTTCCGCTATTTCTATATTTGTGGTGTTGTATGTGTTCTATATCCTTTGATCCTCATTGTGCATAAAGGGATTTGTTTCCCCAACCCACATGCACATTAAAAAAATAAATGATGACTTACATACAACAAGAATAGGCAAGCAGAAAGATTCTCACCTACACGTGCCATCCGATTTACCCATCCAGGGATAGGATTTCCTGTTAGATGCTGGCAAACTTCATCTGTAAAATGGTTGCAGTTTTTGGCAATCAGATGATAAGTGTCTCCATGATATTTGGCAGACAGGCACTCTATCAAAGATTGAAATTCTGAGTTAGACATATCAGTGCTGCCCAACAACACTGATCGTCTGAAGATGAAGCCAGGGCAGCTTCTAGGTTCCACCTCAAACACACCACTACTTGGATATTCATGCGCTCCAAAGCCATATTCAATATCATTCACTGTTCATGAAAACAATAAGCTATAAGTTGTTGCAAGATGGTATTGAACAGCAAAACAGTACATCTAAGCTCCTTGTCAACAATTTGTTCAAGGGAGATAGTTCTATCCAGTTTAGTCACTATGTTCAAAATAGAATTTGTAACAAACTTTAGTCACAGTACCAGAAAGCACATTTTAAATGTAAACAACTGTAACTAGCCTCTAGACAATTGTGATAATAGAACATGAGCCAAAAACCAAAGAAAAGAAGGAAGGTACAAGTTACTTAGCCTTGTCCTCCTATAAACTATTAAACTACACATTTGCAAAACCATCAACAACTCTATACATAATGTGTTAAGCTTTTTATGTGAACATGATAAAAAATGGCACATACATCAACACTCAGTGGAATGCTTGTATTTGATTACACCATTAGTTACCCCATGAATCATAAATTAAGCACTGAAAGACTTTAAGTACATAAATAATCCCAAAAATAGACAAATTACAAAGTGTGTTATACGAATTTCTTTAACTTAGAAGAAATCAAGGAAAGGGAGAGAGAAACCCACGGTTGAAAACACAAGGATGGCAAAATCGCAGCAGAATAAAGAGAGAACATGAGCACGAAGTCGCAATAAATCAGTTACTTCAGTAAAAAAAATTAAGGAGCCAAACTAAGGGCCGGGTGGTACATCACCATGCAATCTAAATCACAGAATAATACAACCATACAAAGCACTACACTGTCTAATTATGTACTCTCTAATAGCTGCCTCGTTTCTGGTACGATGCATACAGCAACTTCATTTATAATATAGACTATAACAACTTTGCTTTGAATCACCATTTATTTATCTTCTTTTCAATCATCAAATATTGCGCCATAATATTATTTATAAATGGTAAACTGTAAATTAATTTGTCTTGTAAGTTGTAACCTTCAACCCAGCTAATTTTCGCGGTATCACACAACGTCCCACAATAAGCAGAGACGAGAGAAATAACAGAAACAAGTTAAAAATAAATAAAAAATAATTTACAGCAAAGGAAGCATAAGGAGAACAGACACAAACCTTGTATACCGGAATGAAAGATTCCTAGGCCAAACATGTAAAGGTAATTGTTTATGGGAGTAAGATCATATACATTGAGATACACGGAAGCACGAGTATTATTCTCTCTGTCCCGCTCTCTTTCCGAGTTTGTAGTTGTACTCAACGGAAACCACCGCATTGTGGTCCTCCCTCCTCCACAGTTCTCCAATTACGAATCACAACCCCATCTTCTTCGCGTTGCCAATAGAACAAACCTGTAAAAGCATCAATTAATCAAAACCAAGAGATTCAATGTTTCTGCAATCATGTTTCCTCAAATTTGAATAGTGAGAATTTAATTTGATCAAATATATACATATTTGGAATTTGCAATGTACGTATGTAGAGGAGGATCGAGGAAAAGAAGCCCTAGAAAAGGAAGGGAAACTTACGACACGAGTGGGGGAGTAGGGATTGAAAATTGAGCACAAACTGAATGAGGTGCGGAAGTGAAAGTTCGATATCGAATGTTAGGAGCCTCGTTCCTAAACTCAAATTAGGATGCCTATGGCTACGAGTTTGGGTTTAGTGCCTCTTCGCCGCCATTATTCTTATCAGCCAACTATTATGTGCCTACACTGACAAAGATTGTTTTCATTTATTTTCACAATAACGAATTAACTACCACAGTTCGGATGTCTGAATTTATAACCCTGAATTGAATAAGATTTATTGCAACTTTTTTATTTTTTTGTGAACAATTCGATTCTTGTGTCGTCAGTTCGTTACTCCGTGCAAGATATTATACAAGCTATGATTTTATCCTTTACGTTATTTATTTTATATAATTAAATTTTATAACAAATAAATATTTTTAAATATATAAAATTATATTTTGAATTTACAAAGAATAATTTAAACTATAATGTAAGATCATTTTTAACTATTGACAATTTCTTTAAAAAAAACTATTAAAATTTAGTTTAAAAATAAAAATAAGAGACTAATTTAAAAGAAATAAACAATTAAAGGAATCTAGTATATAAAGATGAAAGAGAATAATTTGAAATGGTTGAGAAATAAATTTTTTAACTAGTTATAGGAATAATGCATGAAATGTATCTCCAAATAAAAGACAACAAATATTAAGAATGTCTAATTAAGAAAATAAATAACTTTTTAACTTGTGTATTTTAATTTATTATATAAAAATAAATAGATAAATTTAGCAACATTTTTCTTAAAAGCATATAATCTATTTAACAGTTTTATTATTTCACCGTTAAATAATTAATATCTTATACAATTATTTTTATTAATCACTTATTTTTTTTTATCTGTTTTATATATACATATCTTAAAAATATTTTCTGAAATCAAAGAGAATACACAAAAGTTTTACAAAAATAAAATATTTTTTCCTTTAATTATATTAAATCACATAAAATTTTAGAATTATTATAAATATAAATATAAATTATAACATATGATAAGTATTGGGTACGATAAAATATTTTAAACATGTAAGATTTTCTTTTTGTGGCTTTGTTTTATTTAAGGATCAATCACCGGTATGCCTTTATATATATATATATATATATATATATATATATATATATATATATTCACATTATTTATATGTGAGACTGATCTATTTGAATTTTGAAATAGTGAAGATGTACTCACAGTTTACCTGTTCGAATTTGCGTGATAGCCTCAATGATGTTACATAGTTTTGTTCAATCAAATTTGAATGGCATGGACCACCATTCGGGTTTGAAAATTATTGAAGCTTAATAATGGTCTGTTGGATTTTCTTTCTTATGCATGAAGCTCTGAAATCTCACATGATGCTGTCGTTCTCTGGTTGGGGGAAGAACCCAACCTACTCCAAATTCTTCGCCATATTGACGCCAAATTCACTGGCAATTTTGAGGCGAATGCAATGCTATAGCAGAACATGACGTTACAGGTGGCAACTTATTCAAATTGAAGGCATCAAGATTGAAGAATCAATCCACGTCCAAGGGAGCTTACTTGATACTGAAAGTTAAAAGCAATTAGATGTTATTAATTAATTAAAGTTCATTCTTTAGTTTTTACAAAATGTGAAAACACAGTTACGACAATCTATTAGAACGCCGAGAGCAAGAGTCACATTCATGGAAAATCTCTGTAATAAATAACATAGTTTCGTCATAATGAAATAAGTTAATGATAAAAATAGTGACAAATTCAAGATCAAACTGACAACATAACAATTTAAGTGAGATGTATCTAGCACGGACTTAGGTGTTCATTTAAAATTTAAATTAAGTTATTTTCCATCAAATCTTTATATCTTTTTTGTCAATCGTCAAGTTGTCTAATAAAATATGACAAATGAATTATATATTTTTCACGACATATGTTTACAAATAAAGAAAATATCAATCTTTTTTTATTAATTACAGTAAAAAAATATTTTCAAGCTTTTTTTCTGATCGTAACACATTAACACTTACTTTAAAATGTACTTCCAAGAGTCAAAAGTAAATCTCTTCTCTTCATTGGATTCTATTTGAATTTTCTTTAGAGAATTTCAATCTTTCATTTTTTCTCTTTAGGGTAAGGGGTGTTACACATGGATTAACAATCATTTTGCTTCGCTCTAGTCGGAACACAATAAAAATTTCCACTGCCAAAGGCGTGATGCAAGGGTCATCAGTAAACGGGGAACAACTGAACAAGTGTGACAGTTACGCATGCTCCATTGGAACGTTGCTCTTAAAGGCATTATGTACGTTGGGAATAAAATTTCGGTTACATCACTTGCATCTCACTTAACAAATTGGGTATCTTTAGTGTAGTGGTTATCCCAGGTATCAACTTTGAGAAGAATTATATGAGCTGGGTCAATTGTACTCGTACGTGGCTTTAACTGCCAATACAGTTGATATCGTCCATGTCGATGACATTATAGTACAGGGAAGATGACTTGCCATCAAACTTGGAAACCACCTGATGAGCAGATAGGCCACAATAACGCTTCTCAAGATAAGCAATACAGATATCTATGATCTTCTTGAACATAGAATCTTCTTGGATAAGTGGTTGCTCTACAAACTCGTCTAGAGGCATCCACTGCATAACATCACCAATCACACAAATTATTCTAAATTAACAAAACAAATAAACAATCATGACTCATGAGAAACCAATACCCATGGTTGAAACAGGAATCGCTTTGTCATTGACCCATGTCAAATCCAATTTTCTAGAATTAGATTAGTACCACACTATTAATTCTACATGTAACAAAAACAGTATAACGACTGAATAACAAGTGCCTTGAATACAAATATTCGCCACTTTCCTGTCTTTACTCTTTATTTAGCTAAGAACAGTCATATCGTTTTTCCCATCTTCCAATTTACGTATAGGCTACGGCCCATAGATTAAGACAGAACTCCTTGATTAGGGATATTTACAAAACAAAGCAAACAAAACGAAAGGGTAAAACAGAACAAAAGACAAATATATTTATATTTGGTCACAACTCACAACCCATGTGAATGGAGAACTTCAAACTACTAGGAAGGAAACCACCTTCAATTCATTTTATGCAATGCACTACTAATAGTCCTCATGGTGCACATGTAATTATCTCCAATATGGAGATTGAGAGAAAGGAAATGAATAGTTATTCGATCTAATTGGTCGTTAATTCGTTTTGTCAGTAAGATTATCTAACCTTCGCATCTTCAATTTCAAGATCGTCAACAATGATCTCAGCTGACAGGGGTCTTAACATGCAGATGAAGAACAAATCCGACTTCTCGAATGCCACATTATGTTCATGCCTGGAATTGATGATGCAAGTCATCAAATCTTGATGGTTAAAAAAATTACAAGATAAGTGCTGCGACAATGCAATTAAAAACCATGTAGCACATTTTTATTAACGACGTTATGAGAAGTGCGCAGGTAAACAGGCCCTTTGACCGCACTGGACTCGGTAAGTAGTTGATCACACCGTACTCAACTGGTGAAGAAATTGTGCGAACAGGATTTATTATTACTCATGTCAAATGGGCAGGGCACGGGGTACCAGTTACCCGCTACCTGTCTCGTCAGATAAAACCCGTATCTACGTCTGTCTTGTTACCAGTGTGGATACTAGTTAAACAGATATTTACGGATATTTTTAATATTTGTGGGTATTCGTGATGCAGATATTTTCTAAAAAAATAATAAATTTATTTTGTGTGTTATAGACAATTATAAAGTATTACAAATATTACTTTTGTAATATTTATGTAATTTTATCAACATTAATATATAAGAGTATTCGAGTAAATATATAATTGCATGTATCTGCGGAACGGGTACCATGATACCCGTACCCGTCCCGTTAATAAACCGATAGCAAATATATCCATTTAGAAGTATCTACGGGTATTTATTTAAAGTAGTCATTTTTTACTCGTAACGGATTTTATCTACGGACACGAATTTTTTTGGCATCCCTACCCGTATCTGTCCCATTAATAAACAGGATAGTGAATATATCTATTTAAAATATTCGCAAGTATCCACTTTTTACCCGTAACAAATTTTATCTACGAATATCTGTCTGCACAATTTTTTTGCGGTCCTACTCAGAATCATTAAAATGTTATTTAAAATTTCGAGACTACAAAAATGTGAGTGTGAATTATGTTGTCACCTGAATGCTATGACTTCCATAAACTCGGTATCAACCTGCAACAGAGGCAACAAGCAATAAAAGAAAGCCCTAACTTTTCGCAATGATACTATATTATACAACATGAACAAATTCAATATCAAGTAACTCCAGAGGAATATCTCATATTCTTACCCCAGTTTCTTCCTTCACTTCTCTTATGGCTCCTGCATATATCTCTTCTGACTGCCAAAAATTTAGACTAGTGGTAAAGAATTTAAGTTGGAATATAAAATGTAACGAAAGAAAAACTAAACACCACCTCTAACATGGGTGAAGCTGCAAATTTAAATACCTGAAGAACGAATCCAGTTGGTATCTTCCAGAGACCACTGATTTGCAGTGGCACAGTGTTTTTCTTGGACTACAAGCACCTTTACAAATTTATATCATGAAGTTATATAAGTGCTTGCGTGAATTAACTTAGCCAATAACGGTTTGAGATCACAAATAATTTAGTAAGATGAATAAGGTGTTTGTTTTTTCTGGAAATGCAGAATAAGGAGATTTATTATTATTATTATTATTGGGAAGAGAAGGAAAAATTAAACCAAGTAGTTTATGTGCATTCTCATGTTAGAACATTCTTATGTTATTAATCAAAGCAATCACACCTCATTGCTGTCATTGATGACAAATCCCCCAACTCCTACTTGATGTGATGCATTGGCTGGAAGCATGCAAGGTCCTTCAGGAATCCAGTATGTTAGCATCACATATCCAGGCTCCGCATGGTGGTATCGAAAGCCTTCCTGAGACCAGGATGATCATAGTCATAGGTTCAACAACTCTTCAATAATTAATAGCAGAGGAAGAACTGACTACAGATAGAAGATTGGATGAAAAGACATTTTTATGACCAATTAGTCATCATTTTCTTAAGGTAAACAATCAAGAAGTTATGTTACCTTAATAGCTATTGGAACAAGGTCAGACTTCCCTAGCGGCAATCTAAGCCAAATCCCCTTCTTTCCCTGCAATCATCAGATAGCTTCATGTGTACATATGTCAATGCTTTCATGAGGCAACAGATGCAGTCGCAAATAAAATAAAATTGAAAATACTCATGTCTTCTGATTTCTTGAGCGGTTACATCACAGAACAAGAAGCTCTTTCATTCCCAAATTACATAAGTTTCTCTTTCGGCTATAGTAACAGAATTTATTTTCAGAGGAATGGACAACAGAATCATTCAACATTTTCTCTGCTGGATGTTCCACGAACATGGGCAGAGGTTTTACCATCTTTTTCCACTGAGAAAGAGAAAAACGCAAAATAGCTGCGAAGGTAGAAGGGCTATCTGGTAACCGGTCTGAATCAATTACAGCCCCCTCATACACATCATCAAAGGCATCAAGTACTCTCAAGCTAGAAGTTGAGCCATTTATGCCATTAATATGTTGGAAACTCGTTTCTGCCGCAAGATTATCTGGACCAACGGAACTGATGACAGCTTTATCAACCAAGTAAATGTTATTCGAGGCTCCGTAATTCCATAGACATAACCCTGAAATTGAAGATAAGAGAGTATAAAAACGGGTCACCAATTATTAGCAAAATGTCAGTTCTGGATAAGTCATAATGAAATCAACAGTAACTTATTATTCTTCAGCTGCAGAGAACCGTGTTTTTATCCATACACATGTACAGGAAAATAAACATGTAACAATCTAAGGTACAAATCAAAAAGAGAAAGAAAGAAAAGCCTTATGAGTGAGGCTCTATTTGTTGTTACCACCGAAACAGTTGAATTGTCTAGAGAATCTAACGCCCGTGAAATTTGAGAGCAAAGCGGAACACGTTCTTGTTCTTCCCACATGGACAATCTCAGAAGTGCACACAAAATTGGAAGAGAAGGATCTCAGCTCCATCGATATAAGATGTCAGAAGCTTGATAACGAAATCACGAATTGAAGGTTAATATACTTGAGGGTGAATACATATGAGAATCTTCACCTAAATTTAAGACTACTTTAGTCCTCCAGTTGGTATCGCACTAGGATTAAAAAAGCATCACGTTCACGTGATTCATTGTCCTTCGAACTGTACTATGACTTCATTCCCATGTTTGAGTTAAGAAGCTTGACAATCCGACGGGGCACGCAATAAAGGCGGGCTGATTCACTCCAGCATTATCCCACATTGGAACAAGGCAGCCACGCAAATTCTGAGTTTTGGCTCATTTCTTGTTCATCATTAGAAAAATGTTAAACAGTTGGGGTCGGTTTAAAATCTGTGTTTATCTCTAAAGTCATATAAAAAATGTCACGGACGACAAAAAAATGATAAATCTCCCTTACCAACATTTACCTAGTCGGCAACCGGTGGTCTAATAATGAGTTATATATTGTGATTATGAAAATTCTGTCTCATTCTTTTCTGACAAATGGTGAAAATGAGGGAAATGACTCATCAAATTAAATATGACAGTGAAGTCACTTTCCTTTTGGCAGAACCGCAGGTAGGTACTGGGTACCACTAGCAGCGTACAAGTACTATTATGCATGAATTCCTGCATATGTTTTAAAAATCAGTTTGGATTGATCGGTTTAACCAGAAAATCAGTAAATCATTTTAATATCCAGCCTAATTGAATCAAAAAATTGAATAATTAAAGAATTAATTTATAAACCAGGTAAACCAGTTAAAAATCGATAAAACTGATCAAAGCCGATAAAAAATCAGTTCGCAATGAGACAATAAAAAATATTTAATGAAACATTATTTTGATATTTTTTCTTAAAAAAACAAAAATTAACCTAAAATATTTGTTATTCTTTTTGTCATTTTTTTAATTTTAAATATAATTTTTTTTTTTTAATAAATGTTAATGTGTATTATTAAAACTTAGACTTTATGACATATTTAATTTAAACTTTTATAAATATTGTAACTGTTAAAAACTTATAAAATTATATTTTATTTTCAGTTTTTAGTATTATAAAATTATGATATTTTATTTTTTAATATTATTTTATATATTATTTAATCATTATTATTATTTTATTAATATTGACTATGATTGAATTATTAAATCTTGAAATAGTGTCTTCACAGGTTCAATAATTGGTTCGGTTCTAAAAACGAGAGGTCTTTTTTTCTTTTTAGGAATATACGTTGTTGGAAGGTCTAGTCAGGGAGCAATTGAGCATGTGCAAATCGGATCCGGATTCAATATTTCACGCATTTACGCATTTAACAATTCAGAGCCGTCTGATGAAATCAAAACGATCAGATCGATCATATTTTATCTCAATAAATTAGACTTAAAACAAATATTTAAATCTGATCTGCCAGATCTTCGTTTAACGGTTACAAATACTGTGGCTGTATAAATGCGTGCAAATTTAACTGTACTAAATCCGGTTCCGTTCGAATTGCAATAACACCGGATGACCAGAATGCTGTACCACGTGTCAACGTCAAAGTCTGCACCGTATGAAATATGAAAATCAGGAATATGCTAGCTATTTGCTTTCTAAACCATCTTTATTTATTTTTTTATATTACAAAACTTTAATGCTCAATGCCAACGGGTCATAGGAAACAGGCAAACCATTTTTATTTTTGAATTTTGAGTAAAGGGTAATTGTATTTGAACCGTAATTAGGATACAACAATACAGTGAAACATAAAATTATCATATTATATATAGTTATATAGATTAATGATAAATATTTTTATATTATATAAATTTAAAATATACATGGCAATAAATATTTTTTTATTAATTCACTCTTATATATTACATTAAATTTATTTAAAATAATTAAATCTCTTAATGTGCTTTCAGTTAAAAATAACAATTCTAATTTTTATTAAAAAAAAGTTAGCCCGTACCCTGTATTTGGATGTCAAAAGAAAATGATCGTAAAAAATGAAAAGAGGAAAATATAAGGAAAAATGAGTGTATTTTCTTTTTTGTTTTGGATTGGAAGAAAAAATTAGGCTCCTAGTTTTTTAGGTGTAAGGAAATGAACACAAATTGAAAATCTTGGATTATATTCCCTAGTTCCTACCCCAAGAGTGATATTGAGCAGTGATTGACCTCCTAGTTGTTCACAATTCATCCTTTCCTCTTGTAATTTAGCTGGTGGATGTTTAAGTTTAAGTCGTGCTTGTTAAACAAGACCATGCAATTGCAAGGGCTTTTAAGCTTAAAAAAATTTTACCCTGGGCTCCTTCCTTGAGTTGGGTTTTACAATCCGGAGATGCTTTAGGTTTTAAAAGCCAATCTTAAAGGTGCTTTAGTTAATATTGAAAAATATTCCTCAAATTGCTTTGCAGTGAGTAGAATTGAATTTGTAAAAATCATGTATGCTGCAAATTGGGCTTGATGGTTTTTCTTTGCAGTCCAAGGGAGCATAAATGCATCCCTTATTGTTTCTGTTGGGCTGACCGAAGCCCATGAGCCCAGAACCGTGTGCAGATGGGCCATTCCCACCCAATTTTTCGCTTTTTACCTTATATATTGTTTGATATTTTTCCCCAAAAAATACTCCTAACATAAACAATTTTCTGTTGTGCATTTTCGTTATACAAAAGACACAACGGTATACAAAATATACAACAAAAAAGCGTTTCATTGTGTATCGATTCGATACATTTCGTTGTACAAAATACACAATAGAAACATATTTCCATTGTATATTTTTTTCGTTGTGTATTTTGTACAACAGAATGTATCAAATTCTATATACAATGAAAATGTCTTTTCATTGTGTTAACTTTTTGAAAAAGAATAATTAAAATATTAATTATGATATAAATTATTCTTTTTAATATTAATCGTATTAATTATGATATAGATTACCATTTTTAATAATAATCGAATTAATTATCATGTAAATTTTCCTTTTTAATTGTAATCAAATTAATTATGATATAATTTTAAAAAATATACGATACAAGTTATCATTTTTAATAATAATCGAATTAATTTGATTATTATTAAAAATGGTAACTTGTATCGTATATTTTTTAAAATTATATCATAATTAATTTGATTACTATTAAAAAGAAGAATTTGCATCATAATTAACTTGATTATTATTAAAAATGGTAACTTGTATTGCATAATATTTAAAATTGTATTATAATTATTAATTTAATTACTATTAAAAAGGATAAATTGTATTGTAATTAATTTATTAAAAATGATAACTTGTATCATATTTTTTTGAAATTGTATCATAATTAATTTGATTACAATTACAAAATAAAATTTATATCATAATTATTTAAATTACTATTAAAAATGGTAACTTATCATGATTAATTCAATTTTAATTTGAAAAAAATTGTATCATAATTAATTCGAATACTTGTATCGTAATTAATTTGATTTCAATTAAAATGATAATTTATATTGTAATTAACACAATTAATATTAAAAAAGGTAAATTATATTATAATTATTTTTTCAAAAAAATTAACACTATGAATATACGTTTTCATTGTGTATCGAAGTTACACAATAGAAATCTATTTTGTTGTGTATCTCAGAACTATACATAACGAAAACGTGTTTTCATTGCATTGATAAATTGAGGGTGGGAAGAAGAGAGAGAGAGTAAAAGAAAGTGAGGATAAAATGGTAATTGACTACGTTTTTGTAAAAATAAAGGCTGAAGAGAGCAAAAAAAAAAAGGGTAGAAATAGCAGCCCCCTATGCAGACCTACCTGAACCCACTAGCATTCCTTAAGCCCAATCTGTACAAATGAGTAAGGTAAAAAAAAAAAAAAAAGGACAAGAGTTGTACTTGTAACCCTCTCAGCCAACGCACACAGCCCAGTTATGGCTTCTTCTTTTTTTTAATAGACCCAGTTATGGCTTTTTAATTTGAGCACTAGTTGTAAAATTTAAATTGGGATTGCTTGTGGTGTGGAATATTTTGGTTTGCTTGAGTGCCTCTGCTCGTCTCCCCCAAATTTTTGAGTCCTTATGAGTGACTTTTAAGGTTCCGTTACCTGTTTGGTTGTTACATTGAGGGAGAATGAAATATGTATTTAATTTATGCTGTTGGGACACAAATAGCAATGAAATTGTGAGAGGCAAATTTTGGGGCATCTGGACAGAGAGCTTCTCGGTGAAGAAGATATGTTCAATACTGATGGGGAGTGTGGGAAAGTATTTGGGCTGCTCGTGATTGTGTCAAAATGTGGAGTGTTGGACCAAACCGCACTTGGGTTGGAAGATTCAGGTGGTCCTTAACTCCTTATTAGAGTTTAGGTTAGATTCACGAGAAAACCATTAATTTGGTCTCGAAATATTACTCTCTCTCTACTTAGTTTTTCAAGTATTGAAAAATAATAAGTAGTTCATAACGTTTTGTTACATCCGTTCATGTAGTCCTCCCTATTAATCAAACGGTTCTTAGAATGCTAACCTGAAGGACTAACAGGACAGATATAACAAAACGTTAGGAATTACTTATTATTTTTTAATACTTGAGGGACTAAGTAGAAGAGAGAGGTAATACTTTGAGACCAAATTGATGGTTTACTCTAGATTCATTGACAATATTGTTTTGGGATTATTCAGCGAAAATTTTGAGCCGAGTTTTGAAATCTAATACGAGCCATGTGCTAACAATGTGATCCAGTGGCATAATATTTTGTGCTGAGCTCTTTGCATGTCGTGTTAGTCAAGGAATAATTCATTAAAGATAAGTGATGAGGGATATTAGAATAGGTTGTGAAGGATTGGGTCAAGTGCAACTAAAGAGAGTTTATGATTTTTCTTAGCTGGCTTGGAATTTTAATTCGGCCTCCTCTAATTGTTTGGGTTTTTTTATGACATAGTGTTATAGTTGTGACATATGTAAACAGAAGTCTTAGGCTTTTTTTTTTTTTTTTTTTGCAGCATTTGTATTTCAGTTTGGTTTATTGGCTTCTTTCATGTTGATACTCAAAAGAAATGTTGTGATGTATAAATATGTATTTACTGTGAACTGGAATTGAAATTGCTTCATTGAATTTTAAATGTAGAAATTGTTTGGAGCTTATGATAAGAGTTATAGGTGCGTGTAACACTTACATATTTATTTTTTTGCGTATATCCCATATTTGTAAAAGTTTTGTAAATTGATGGGTCGTTTGTTAATAGAGACTAACACTTAATAGATGTGATTCTAATTAGAGATATTTTTGGATTTTTTTTTTGTATCTTTTTCTTGTGTACATAGATGAAGATGATTGTATTATTATGATGATTATTTTTATTTATTTCTATATTATTATTTATATAATGTCTTTGTTATGTTTTTCTAATTTTACTTGATATATTCAGGTTCTATAATATATCAATAACAGATAAAAAGAGTAATTTTAAAAAGAAAAATTATAAAGCCAGTGTCATAGCCTCATCAGTGCACAAGTCGACACTAGTGGCCTATTTGGAACGAAGGAAAGAAAATGATGGAGGAGAGAAAATTTTGAAATTTAAATTAAAGGAAAGTAGAAGAAGGAAAAGTTTGAATTTTTGTTTCTAAAAGTCAATTTTTTTATTTATTTTACTTCCACTTTCTCTCCAATTAAACAAACAAAAAAAAGAAGATATTGTTATCCATGTTTTCTTTCTTTCTATTTTCTTTTCACTCAATCAAATATACCATAATTGTTGAGTTTTTCTTTCCATTCTAGTTGTTTACATCACTTTATTTATTGTCTTCTAACTAGGAGTAGCAATAGCATAACTTTAATCAACCACATAATTCTATAAAGCTCTTTGGAGTGGACTGAAAATCCATATTAAAAATAAAATCTCTTCCTCAAAAAATTACTTAAAAGAAAATCACTAAGTTAGTCATTAATCGTCATGAGATGACTAAGTCATCCGATTTCAAAACTAACAGCATGCAAAAACTAGAATCAGCGAAATTTACACCAAAAAAATGGTGAAGTCATATAAGAAGGAAAATTTGAAAAAAAAAAATGGCAAAAGTTGAAACTTTTTGAAAAACAATATTACAGTAAAAAAAAAAAACAGAGTTTTGCTACCTTAAAAAATTCGTGCCTTTTGGCATACAAGAAGAAGAATCATAAAATAAAGAAGAAGAAGTTCTTATCTCAGTTGTCGTTTTCTATCATGATTAAAGACTGCAAAAAATTGAAGTTTTTATTTTATTCACTTTTATGAAAATGAAAACAAGAAAAAAGGTTGTATGTTATCATGGAAGGAAAAAAGGAGAAAGAAGAAATATAAAAGTTGGCTCCAACATGTTGGAAAAAGGAGTTTTTTTTCCGTTAAAAAAAGTGACTTTTTGACTTCATGTGTTCAATGAAAATGGAAGATAATGGAATCAAAAATAAAAATGATATATTTTTAGGGCAAATGAGACGAGGAAGAGATAGACATAATGAATTTGTAGACATTTCATTACAATACATCATAATAAATAAATTACTACAACACATTTGAAATGTTGAAAAAAATTAAAAGATAAAAACATTAAATTAATTACCAAAAGGCCCTTATTTTAGGCAGAAAAAAATAATCCGAAGAAAACTTTAACTCTCCCTTACGTTTATGTATAAAGATGTCCTTAATAATTTTGTTCCTACAATTTCATTAAAAAAATTTAATGATATTAATATATTTTTAGTAAATATTTATTTTAATATTTACTTGTGTTATTTAACAACTTCAATTCTACCATATATTCTATTATTCTTTATTATTTATCTCAATATTTGTATAAATTTATAATATAATTTAAATTTGAGAAATTAATGTTACATGGTGTGAATAATTTGTTTTGAATTTTGACAAATTTTAGACTGATCAATGAAGTTTCTAGCACGAATATTCATGAAAGAAGGGACTAGAAAAACAATTTTCTTACAATTGCTTTCACCAGTTTCGTATTAAATAAGATTCTCCTTTAAATTTACAATATATATATATATATGTGTGTGTGTGTGTGTGTGAATGATTATGCATACCAAACATTTATAATTAGTTAATCTTATAGTTTAAAAAAGTATATTATACATTAATTTGAATTTATGTAATAAAGTATCAAATAGTTTTCAAACTTTATAAAAATTTGTAAATTTTATTTACTCAATGATTTTTTTAACTTAATGATTGAATCGTTGAAATATAATCCATATTAGGTGTACAGATTACGAATTTTAAAATAAAATTTTTATTAAAAAATCATTATTTTTATATTAAAAACACAAAATTATCTATTATATACTTTTTTATTTTAATTCATTAACCTATATACTCAATATATGGATAAAAAAAATCATTAAATTTATGTAATGAGCGGGTTCGAATACTAATTTATTCCACATGTCATGTCCACTTCAGTCCTGTTAAAGGCAACGATGACTTTCAAAGAAAACAGCAAAAAGCAACGACTTTGTATATCAATTGAGGGAGCTATGACTTTGACCAACCAGGCTGGAGCTAATCCTCAATAACTTGGTGCCGGTCTGGTGCAGGGCTAAGAGAGACTAGTGACCAGACACACCATATGCGAGTCTATTTTACTATTTAAGTTCAAAGGTAAAGCTATTAAAGTTTAAGTTTTAGACCCATTAATAAAAAATTATTTGTTATTAATTTTTATAAAATAAAAGATTACATATATTAACAAAAATGTTACATATATTGACAAAAAGTTCAACATATAACTCTCTCATTTAAATAAAAAATCTCTTCTAAAATTTGTTTTACGTCTCCGTCCACCCACAATCGCTGTTGATACTTTAGGCAATGATAATTGACATGCTAGTTTTTAATCAATGTAAGGTTCCATTCACCCTCGAGATTGTTTCACTCAAATGAATATTTGCATACAACAATGCCGTGATTCGGGACAGCATTTAGATTATTTTTTTCCTATAAGTAATTTGAAAATTATCTGTCATTTTTTTATTAAATTAAAGTTAATGGTTTGCACTAATTTTTGTGCAAAAATGTTTCCTTTTCGTCCAAAACTTTAGGAACCAAAATGTGAGCTTCCATTAGTAACAACTAACAATAATGAATGTCAGTAGAAAATGTATTAAAGTCTTAAATTCGATTTTCATGTATTAAAAAAAATAATTGGAAGAGATAATTTCACTATATCGTGGATGTTTCACATGCATGGGGTCAATTAAAAATATCTAAATTTATATTCTTATTGAAAAAATTATGTACAAACCTATATTTGCACAGTAGCAGTTTTAAAGTCCAATTAGTAAGTATCCTACATATTGCATGGGCTCATAAATATGTCTAAAACATAAAATATATAAATCAAAAAATATTTCAAGAAAATGATTTTATTGACAGTAATATATAAATTAAAATATAAAAATATCAATATTTAAAATTATTAAGTTTGAATATTCGTAATTTTAGTTTAATAAATAAAATATTATTTTAATGATAATTTATAAATCTTTATCACATTTAATGTTAATTAAAGAAATTTAAATATTGATTAAAATGATTAAGAAAATTCAAAATCTTCTTTGATTGGACAACAAATTAAAAAGATAAAAAAAAATTAATTTAATATATAAACTCATAAGATAAATGTACGAGTGTTCATTGATGGATCGAATCTAACAGGAACCGCGATAACTAATTCGAAAAATTGATAACCGAACAAATTAAAAGCCAAAAAATTTTTTTTTTGTTGGATTGGATCATATTTTAGTTCATATGTTGAAAATTAATCCAATCAAAACTGAACTTTGTTGCGTATTAAAAATTATTTAATAATTAGTTATATATGTCTATGTATTCAAAAGTTTGTATGGATTAAGAATTTATTATCTATTATGTATTTGTTCTTTGAGATGTTGTAAGATTATCTTTAACTTATAATTTGATTGTATACTTTAAATTATGTTATGAGTTATATATGAAATATGATGTTTGGTGTTGAATTAATTTGTATACTTCATAATTTATTTTAATATTTATAAAAAAATTAAAACCAAAAATTGATCTTATCCAATCTAAAATAAATTAGATTAAATTAGATTATATTTGATTTTAAAATTAAACAAATTGGATGATTGAGTGTAAATCTAATTGTGTCATCTTTAATTTTCATTGGCTAATGAATTATTATTTTTAGATAATACTAATTATGATTTTTGTGTTCAATGTTTTGCGTGCATTCAACTTTTATTTTTAATTTTATTTTTAAGTCTCTCAATTAAACATATTTAGAAGAAAGTGGTCAACCGCACTATCTGACTAATGTACAATATACATGGTATCTATATTTTTGTATGTGTATAGAATGAGCACGTGAATTCAGCAAGCCTTTTTGACCAAGCCGGGGCATTATATTTCAACGAGAATGATATCATGGTGATTAAAACACGAAACGGTGACCAAGTTCCTGTGTAACCGTTGAATCTGATGGATGGATAAATATTCGGATCATCAACCATGCATGGATCAGGTTTTATTTATTTATTTTTGAGGGGTCATCTCAGGTTCGAATTTTGAATAAAGGCGAGACAGGGAGACAACATTATTGGCCATGGAATTGAAAACAGCGGCAAGGATTTGTTTAGATGCGAGAAGTTGACAGAAAGGGCAAAAAAAAAAAAATAGAAGGGGCGAGAAAATGAATAAAAATTTAGACTTTGGATAAAAAAAAGAATAAAAGTAAGAATTTCTCTAGTCACCTTTTTTTTAGCAAAATTGGAGTGCAAAGGCATCGCAATAGAAAGAAATCTCAATTATGTTGGCATCTCAGTCTCTATCTATCATTTGCTGCACACAAAAAATTCATTTCTAAAAGAAAAATGAAGAATACAAAATCATGGGGGACAAAAAACAAACCCATGTAAGCTGAACTATCACCTAAATCTGTAGTTAGGAAGTCCCAACCTATTGCGAAAAAATTCCCTAATGAAATAAATCTTCTCTAGTCGCTTATTTAGAGTATGTTTGGTTTAAAAAGAAATGTGAAAGGAAAGAAAGTGAAAGGAAAAAAAAAAAGAATAAAAAATAATATGATTATTTAGGTTGTTTAATAAGAGTGAAAGTGAAATAAAATAAAGTTATAATTTTTCCTTCCTCTTATTTGATTGTATGAAGAGTAAAAAGAAAGAAAAATGTTTATATATAAAAGAGTAAATTACACAAACATTCTTTAAAAAAAATTAGATTGTACATAATCTCTTTACTTTTTTAACATTTACAACAATCTTCCTTATAAGATACACAATGTAATATCTATCAAACAATTAAGGAAAATTAATGTAATGTACAAGAGAGGTCAATGTAATATTTTTCAAATAACTAAGGGGGTTAATATAGGAATAGAAAAAGGCGGGATATCATATGCAATTTAAAAAATTTCAGGAGGTTTCAGTGTAATTTATTTTATATAAAATGACATAAATATTTTTAAAGTAAATTACACTGATACTCTTGATATTTTTTAGATGACACACAATACTTCTCCTTTTTTTTTTATTCCTACACTAATGCTCTTAATTGTCTGAAAAACATGATACTGACATAACTTATACATTACACTAACGTCCCTTAATTATTTGAAAAACATTACATCGTCTATAAATGTTAAAAAAGCAAAGAAATTATGTACAATCTAAAAAAATTTCAAGAATTTTAAGAGATATCAGCGTAATTTACTCATATTTTTAATAAAAAAAATACAAAAGTAAGGGATAATTTAGTCTATTAATTATATAATCTGCCATTGTCTCCACTTTCTTTCCAGAAACGGACGAATTGTAATATTAATGGGTTTCATGTTATTATTATTATTATTATTTTCCTATCCTTCACTTTTTAAACTATACCAAATGAGGAACGAAATAGCTAACAAGCTTCTTTCCTTCTTTCCTTTATGCATCCGCTCCTTTTTCTGTGTATCAAACAAATCAGTATTAAAGAAAAAATTAATAAAAAAAAAGGAATATAATTTTTTATTATAAAAATATATTTGCTTCTAATGCATACCTACTGAAATTGGAAAACTTAAGAAAGTAAAAGATAATGTCAAAAAGTAGGAAATAGTGGTATTGATAGTACTTCTCTCCCTTGTATAGAAAAGAACTTTGGAGAGTTTTTTTTTTAATTGACATGTATTACATTATCGATTAATTAAAAATTATTTTTAGTATAATTTTTAAATTAGTTATTATAAAAATTAACAAATTTATTATATATGACGGTCTGTAATTAGAATATTAGATAACAATATAAAAAATTTTTATATTATTTGTACATAAACTATTTATTCTTTCTTTTATATCTTCATTATTTTTCTCATGTCTCCAATGAAAATAGTGTTAATTTGTTATCCAACTTCTATCTTTAACACATTTTTCTCGCCTAACTTGATAGCACCAAAATAAGGGTAGGTTACGAAACTATTGTACAATTACAACATTTTTCACCAAGAAAAATCCCTTATCCTGCCTTTCCTTAGTAACTGCATGTTTGTTTGTTTATTTTATAAACTACAAATATCTTTCATTGAAAACAATCCTGTTCGAGTCAATTGATCCACGCACTCGGTGGTAACTACATGTTTGGTTTAGCTTATTGAGAAACGATCTACCTTAATTTCAAAGCAACAAATTCTTAGTGTGTTTGGAAACGTTGTTAGAGGTAGATTTGACGTGAATGTTTAAAAGCTAATAATTTAAGCTTCTTCATCTTTTAGTTATTAGACATAATAAATCATGTTGTTAACTTATTTCCAAACACACACTCTATCTTTTGCATTTTTTCATATTTTGACGTCAAAATCTCTATATACACATTTTAAACGTGCGAGCAAATACATATTAATAAAATCAAATTTTAGTCCACAATAAAATAATATATTCAATGATAATGTAATTTTTTTATATTACTATTCAATCATTAATGTCATATATAATAAGTTTGTTGACTTTTATAATAATTATCTTAGAAGTCATACTAAGAATAATTTTTAATTGATTGATAATATAAAAATATTTACGCTAATAGTGTACGAGAAAATGGGCTATACAATAACATTGTAAAGCAGTTTTATACTGTTATCTAATCACAACCCACTATGTATAATAAGTTTGTTGACTTTGATAATAACCACCTAAAAGTCACACTAAAGTTAATTTTCGATTGGTTGACAATGTAAAAGTTTTTACACTAACAGTACATAGCAATTAAACTCATAATATATTCCTATTAAATTCAATTATCAACTATATTAGACATTGTTGTTACATTTTCAGAATTACATTTTAACTGGAAATTTTGAATTCTTAATTTTATTTTGTAATATAAGATAACACAAGACAAAAATTTAAAATAAAAACCATTAGATTGACAATTTCTATTTAAACCAAGTGCATTAATTAATCCAAAGAGTTGGTCGAGTAAAACAAGATAAAGTCTTGAGTGTAAATATTTCTAAACTCTTTAAGCCTGAAAACTTTTTTTATTTTGAGCTGGGACATCATCCCCTCCTCTAAAATTCTCTCTACCAAAAACACAAGTGCATTTACTATTTGAATTGCAAAAGATCCGTTTCCATACTAAGTATGATATGGAGGAATAAAAATTAGAACTGCATAAACTAACATGCAAATCAACTTCGCTCCATACTCTACATCGATATGTGTATATTATCCATTCCAATAAGTTTAGGTGCGTAAGGAGATAACTCATAGGCTGCGTGAAGAAAACCGATTTTTTGATAGATTAGCAAACTTATTTTGGAAGTTGACAGTTGGCCTCCATATGTTTGATAACTCCCCCCACATGGTTGTGGAAATATTCTGTTTTACGATCTTATTGTTGTTACCATCAACACTACAACAAAATTTGGTATTGGCCGGCAGAGTATTGGATAGTAAATCAATATAAGTTTAATGATCATACATTAACAGTGTAAAATAGTTTTATATTATTATCTAATTACAAACTATTATTTATTGTAAGTTTATTGACATTTATAAAAAAGACTTTAAAAGTCATATTAATAATAATTTCTGATTGAATGACAGTGTAAAACTTTTTACACTGACAATACATGACCATTAAACTCAATCAATATTTAAATTAAGGATTTTATGTAAATTAAACTGTGACATTGTATAGTCACAGTTAACAAACGCAAACGAGAACCGTAACAGTCGCATTCTGTGAAGGATGTGTTTAGATCATGGAATTTCACCCCTCACGGAATCTCATCTCTTTTGAATTCGCGTTCAGGTCGTCACGATATCATGTTCTGCAAACGTAAACAAAAATCGTGACAATCGCAGCTAGGTCGCATCTTCTGAGATTGTGTTTCCATAATCGGAAACACGAACACAATCTTCTGAGATCTGAAGCCCCTCTCACGTTGACTTCAAGCATTCCCTGTGATTGTTGCCTTCAATCGTTTCTTGCTATTTTCGCATTTCTGAGATTACTCCGCGCCTGATTTTCCCGCATTTGTTAACTTCAAGCCTTATGTATAAACTGCAGTCGTATTGCTCTTTCAGTTCCGAGCGCAGTAACATCTTTTTGGTGAGTAGATTGCTCTAAAATTCATTTTTAATCCAAGGTGCACTTTCGTTCATGCATATATAATATATCTATTAGCATGCAAATAGATAAATCGATATTCTCTTCTTTTTTTTCTTGTTTGTATTGGATGATGAATAAATTTCATATATGGTGATTTTGTGGACAAAGAAGCTAGTAACGTTGCTTCGTTGACCGATATTAATTGGATTTTACTTTGAAGTTTGAAGATATCTGAGGGAATATGCCACTGCTTTTTTTTCTTCTTTTTTTTTTAACATTTTTTGCACCTATAGCTTGCCTTGTTTAGAGGAAATGAGGAATACTGAACGTAACAGAATACGCAACTAGTTCAATTTAATAAATAAATAAATAATCTCCATTTTCGAGAAAAAAAAAAAAGAAAGTGATTTCACAATTCACACAACCATAAGCTGTGGATAACCCAACGCCGGGTGGGGAGATAACGGTGACAAGGGCGGGACGGTGAAGATTCCGTTTACATCACTGCCCCAGAACCCTAACCAGCTAGACGGCGTTAACGGAGTATCCTTAATACGGCTAACGTCGGATTCCTCTATCTTTTCCCTCTTCACGACTTCCACTTCCCCCACCTCCTCCTCCTCCTCGCGGCGGCGTTTGCGGTCATCGGCGCCGGCTTCGAGGGGGAAGTTGAGGATAGCTTTGGAGCCGCGAAGCTTAAAGGCGGCTCGGTCGTAGGCTTTGGCGGCTTCGATAGCCGTGTCGAATGTCCCGAGCCACACCCTGGAGCCGCGCTTGTTCGGGTCTCGGATCTCCGCCGCGTACTTCCCCCACGGCCTCTGTCGCACCCCTCTGTAGTGCTTCTTCTCTTCCGCGTTTTGCTGACTCTGCGCCACCGTTTCCGCAGCCTCGGGCTCTCCGAACTGGATCCACTCGGTCTTCTTCGGGAGAGAGATTTGAAGCGACGGCTTTCGACTCGACTGAGGTTTCTTACGGTCCGTGCGTGTTCGGAAACGTGAATTCCAATGTTTGGGTTTGGAGTTTCGGGGTTTCGAGGTCAATTATTTCGGGTTTGGACTCAAATTCGAAGAGGGGGGGCTTGTTTTCTGTGGAAGTGGTTGGGCAGTAGAGGAATCCAGCGAAGATTTGGTCCACTGTTACGATGAATCAGAACTGGAGGATTGGGAACAAAGGGAGCTTGATTGAGAGGAGGTTGGGTTCGGTTCGTCAAATTGAAAACAGAAGTTGCTGTTTTGGGTGAGGTTAGAGGAGGAAGTAACTGGAAGGGGAGAGAGTTCCCCTAGAAGATGCAGTTTTATGCGATTGAGGGCAGAAACTTCAACGGGGTTCGCCATGAGTATTTTCTCCGTGATATGATTCTTTCTTAAGAGAACTGAAGAAGAGAAAGAAGAAGGAAGTAGCGTTTGAAATGTTCAGAAGATGAATGGATGTGAGGGCGGGGGAGTTGAGTGGATCAGAGAGTGGAAAAGGACTATATAGAGAGAAGAGGTGTGTTAGTTTCAACTTTCAACCGAGGTGCGTGCAATGAATAATGATTGAACCACGAAGCTTCCACTTGCCTTCTCAATTATTATCGTCCCTCCGCTTAAGAGGAGACTACCTTGCTCAATTGTTGGATTGGATTTGATCCGAAACCTGATCCGAAAACTTCTTCAAGACTCACACACTCTAGTTAAACCTGATTCGAAAACTTGAATCCGTTTTTGTTGTCGTTATTACCTGGCCCAATTCACTTCAAACCAAAGCCTGGGTCTACCTTCTTCTCGTCAACCACTTTTTATTTGACTTTTGAGGTATTATTTACCCATTCTTCGCTGAGTCTTCCCTTCTGCTCTCGTAACCACAGGATGCTCCTTCATGTGTGTGATAAAGAAATTTAAGTTAAACTAAATAAATATTTAAATAATGATTTATGTGTAAATTATTTGCTGCTAAATATTAAGTTGTATTTTAAAAAATATTCGTCACTAGATTAGACAACTTGCCTTTTTTTTTTTTTGGTAATAAGACAGTGAAGTTTAAATTTAAAACTTCATCTATATAATTCAAACTTCTCTCTATCATGAGGTTGATTTAAGTGTGTTTAAACTTTTGATTGAGGATTAATCTCATACTTGATTTAAAGGACTGAAGTCTGTAAAAATATCTTGGAGTTTTATAGGAAGTCAAAAGCTCTAATTACAATAATTAATTTTTTATTTTTTATTTTGTCTCCGTGTCATTGGTGTAAAGTATTATTTGACTTTTTCAATGATTAATCTCTACTGAAAAATTTAGCTAACCATCCTTAGTGAGAGCTCATCTCTCAACTATGTTTTTTCCATCTACAAAGTTTGAACTCAAAACTTTGTTTATGAGATCTGAGCCCAATTTTACGCAGACCAATAACATGTTGATAAAAAAAATTGTTTTATAAATTGTATATAATTATTTATATTAAATTGAAAATTTTTACTCCTTAATTTAATGAAATTAATGTGTCTTGAAGATTAAAAAAATGTCAATTGATAATCAGATTCAGATTATTTTTGCTTCGAGGAAATCGTGGAGTCCAAAACAAACCAGAGACTTGGATAGGTTTAGGAAAGCTAAACTTAACGTTCAAGCAAAGAATTGAATTTTAGCGAGATTATAGTTTATTTATTCACCCTATATTTTATCCTATATATTAAATGAGAACAACTATATTGAATAAGAGCGTTTTTAATTGTTATTTTTTAACGAAAACGTTTTTAGCGGTCATTTTTTAGTGAAAGCATTTTTGAAATTTTTTAACCTCTTATCTCTTTCAATATATTATTTTTAATATTTTTAATTCTAAATTAAATTTTAATTTTTTTTTAAAAAATATCAATAATTAAAAATAACATTGCATTACAATAATGTTTATTATAAATTTAAAATATAATCTATATATTCAAAAATATTTATTTATTACAAATTTTAATTATAATATAATTTATATATTCAGAAGTATTTATTTATTATAAATTTAAGTTATATAAAATAAATATTTATTCTGTTAAAATACTAGTATATTTGTTATTCATAAAATGTTTAATTCTGGAAGGCGTAAAAGCAATCCATATTGTGGTCAAGGCTTTGAGCTATTTGTTAACACAAGTGAAATTATATTCATACAATTTTTCTATAATAATTTGTATAATAAAGAGAGAGAGAGAGAGAAGAGAAAAAAGTAGTGTTATATAGTATTATTATAAAATAATATAACTCTTAGCATATTAGTTAAAGATTAATGATTAGATGCAGTCATACACAGAAGAAGGGGAAAAAAAAAAAAGGAACAACTTCTAGAATGGTCATCTACAATGATCATGGCTGATTTCGATACTGTTGCTTTCTTCCATTTTTTTTTTCTTTTTGTTATTTTGACCTCCTTAGAACGTTGATCCCTAATGCTTCTAATTTGACTTTATCCGTATTATGATAAAGCATGAAGAAATGGTCTGAGACTATTGTATCGTTTTGTAAATGCCTTAGACTCTGTCATTTTGATATAAGCTTTAAAAATTCTTCCCTCCGTTTTACAACATCGCTCCTTTATTTAAATTGTTTATCATTGTAAATAGCCATCAAAGTAATGTTGTGCCTAAGCTTAAGAATAAGGCTAAGTACGAATAATTAAGATTCTTATCGCTTCACTTGTCCAAACGGTGTGCGGTGGAAATACTTGCAAAAAAAACTTCAATGCTCAAATCAATGCTTGTCCTAATAGAATAACAGTACCAAAATAGATAGTGTACTTTGACTTTACTTGTTTATTTATACTATACAACTGAAGGTGAGTTACTGTCAGGTAAGCGAAGCATAATTTCCACATGTGAGGGACTGTAATAGAAAAGTATTCTAAAACCCTTGGTTTGAGATGCGTGATCATGTCGCAAGGGATTCCTTGAATCAGTAGTAACATTCTATGGTTGGTGAGACATATTTGAGTTGATGAGCACAATGGCATTCGAGAAGTGTGATGTCATGTCCATGTGTTTTGTCAGTTGGGCCGGCCCAAATAGAATGTGCAGATCTAGGCTTGATGATCAGATTCAGAACAAGAAGTAATCAAATTATCTTTTTTTGTCTTTTATTTATTTTTATCTTTATTGCATTGTCTATTTTTTTTTTTTTTACTTTCATTCACTACTTTAATTATTTTATCTTTTACAATTATTTTATTTTTCCTTTCTTCTTACTTATTTAGTATCGTTCTAGCCCTAAGTCCAAAGTTATAAAATCCAGCTTAGGTTCAACCCAAAACCAAACATGACAGGCGCAATTCCTTGGTTCAAGCACTTAAGTAGCTCCACGCCTGCACCTCCCAATGAGGTCATCTACAATATTTACATAAGAGAAGTGTTAACAACGTACTCCTTCTAACATATTCTCCATTATTAATTAAAATTTATTAAAAACTATAAAATCATGAGATATTTATTAAATAAGATGTAAGACCCATAAAATTTTGTGATTTTCAATCAATTTCAACTAATAGAAGAGTATATGTTGCTTTTCTTTTTATGTAACCCTTCATTTATCATTCTTGGCTATAATGGAGGAGAATATTTTAAGGTTATGAAAATTATTTTTTGACTTTAAGATTTTCTTGGATTATCTCATCTAAGAAATTCTGATTAAAGAATAAAGAGAAAGTAATATTTCTATCATTGTTGGTGAGAGTTGAAAGAAAAGAGAGATTTTGTATACCATCTAAGAGGATAAGATTCATCGAGTGATCCTTTTGAGAAAGAGAAACAAATTTTGTAAGTTTACTTTTATATTGAAGATTTTACTGGACTGAATCCTATGATTTTTTCTTACTCACATTAAAAAAAATTCACATAAAAAAATTGGTTTTATTCTTCTCTCTATATTTATTTTTACTTTTATATAATAAATATTTAAAATTCACAGATAAAAGAATTTGGTATGTTAATTCCCAAACCAAGTACTATCCACAATTTACTGCCAAGCTTGTATCTCTAATCCATTGAGCTCCAATGACATAGGCTCCAATAAATTTTTAACAGGAGAAAAATTATGAATTAGTCAATGTTCGTTGTGTTAATATATTATCATTCATCTTCATCTGGTTTTGTCGGGCCCTTTTTGCCTGTTTCAACTACTCCATTCATGGAGCCACCAGAGGATAAAGTATCTCGATCTAGTTTTTCATTCTGAAATCCCCTTCCTAAACAGAAAGTAAGGTGGATTTTATAACTCATTAAATTCTTGACAAGTCCTAAACATGATTGAAGAGCAGTTACAACAATGTCTAAATAATCCCGAAAACTGTTGGACTTCAAAAGTAGTTTCACATAAACATGATTCTTAACTGTCTTGCTGTATTGTTGGCAAAACTCGACATGCAGAATGTTTAAGGTTGTTATTTAGGCTCTTTTAAAATTAGTGACAATGTCAGCTGCTGAAGATTGAACTTCTCGCCGAATTATATGATTTCTAGTTTTCTTATAATAACTAATGAGTTTAATGGTTATACACTGTAATTATAAAAACTTTTACATTGTTAACCAATCAAAAATTACCGTTAATATAACTGTTGAATAACAGTATAAAACTGTTTTACACTGTTAGTGAATAGCCTATTTTGTCATAACTAATTAGCAAAAAGTTTCAGTACAAACTTTTATGCATCAAGACATTTCAAACGGAAATGACAGAGTCTAGTTTCATGTCCATTTATAATTTACACGATCTTTCGACCATTGTAAAAAAAAATAAAAAATGGTAGCATGTAGAATCAAATCTTCAACCGTGGAAGCTCCAGTTAAATAAAGCATTAAATGGGAAATAGGTCGCGCCACTAGCATCACATTTTACTTCGTGTAGACAGAATGAAACAACGGCTGGGGGAAAGCTGAGAAGAAAAGCAAAACAATTTTCATTATGAATGACTTCAGACTTTCTTAAAAAGATCGAGTTATATTATTCATATAATAAAATTATAATGGCTTAATTATGTTTTTGGTCTCTTATTTTTTGTCGATTTTTGTTTTTAGTCTCTCAAAAATATTTTGACCGATCATAGTCTCTCATAAATTTTCTGTCCGTGTTTTTAGTCCCTACTGTTAACTTTAACTGTTAAGTGATGATGTGGATCCACATGGGCTACCACGTGAATCACTAGGTTGACGTGGCAACCATGTGATAATTTTTTTAAAAAAAATGATAGAAAATATAAATTATAAAAATGGTCCTCATTTTATTACGATTTACGTTTTTAGTCCTCCAAAAAAAGTTTGACCGGTTTTAGTCTCTCAAAATTTTTTCATTCATGTTTTTAGTCCCTCCCATTAACTTACACAGTTAAACTTTAATAATTAATCAATTAATTATTATTTACACTCATACAAGTTTTTTCCTCAAAATTTATTTTAACCAATAATTTATTAATTAATTATAGCTCAAAAGCTTATCACAACATTTCTCTTACCTCTTCATCGTTATGCTTTGATAATTCAAGGTATTCGTAATCTCTTATGAAAAGACTAGCAATCTAACCTTCTTGATTATCCTTTACAAGTAATCTTCTTCTTTTTTTTTGCATTTTTGTTGTGAAATAATGTGTAAAATAATAATATGTGAAAATAATAATTGATTAATTATTAAAGTTTAACAGTGTAAGTTAACGGGAGGGACTAAAAACATGAATGACAAAATTTTGAGGGACTAAAATCGGTCAAACTTTTTTTGGGGGGACTAAAAACATAAATCGTGATAAAATGAGAGACCATTTTCATAATTTACATTTTTTATCAATTTTTTTGTAAAAAATATTGCCATGTGGCTACCACATCAGCCTAGTAGTCCACGTGGCAGCTCATATAGAGCCACGTCATCACTTAACAGTTAAAGTTAATAGCAGGGACTAAAAACACAGACAGAAAATTTATGAGGGACTATGACCAGTCAAAATATTTTTGAGGGACTAAAAAAGAAAATCGACAAAAAATGAGGGACCAAAAACATAATTAACCCAATTATAATAAATATTTTTTAGGCTTAATTGCACTTTTTACTCTCAAACTTTTGTAATCTAACAAAGTTTACCTCCAAATATATTTTTTTGGTTGATTTTACTTCCAAAGTTTAAAACGTTGCGTATTTAGCCCTCTCATCAATTGTTTATTAAATGACTAATGACTCGTTGACGTGACATAACTTAATGATGTGACATTATTTTTTTATGGCTTAATTGCACTTTTTATTCTCAAACTTTTGCAGGCTAGCAAATTTTGCTCCAAATTTCAAAATGTTGCAAATTTTCCCCTTTCTTCAATTGTTCATTAAATGAGTAAAGTAGCCAATTTTCTTCTACAAATAAACATATTACAATGGTAAATTAGCTAGTAATTTTCAAAATCACATTCAAAAGGAGAATAATAATCCTCTAAAATGTAATTGCAACAGACCTCCAAGAAGTTAACAATGAAGTTTCAATGCCATAACAACATTGTTGCCTCTTCCTTCAAAATTTGGAATACGATTAAACGAAGCTCAAACAGTTCACACCTACCCTCCATGGTTCTTGCAACTAAAGAAATGCTCCCACAAATACGCGAACCAATTGCTCCATCAAGCTTTCATTTGCTATGGTTTTGAAGAACAAGACAAATCTTGTTGAAGAAGGTGGAGGAGGCAAAAAGGATGGAGAAATGTTGCAGTTGCATATTAGGGGATTATCATCATCCTTTTAATTTTGATTTAGAAAATTATTGACTAATTTACCATTGTAACGTGTTTGTATGTTGAAGAAAATTGCCTTAATTAATGAAGCTTTTAATGAATTGTGGGTAATTTTTTGAGAGTGACAGGGAGAATGGTAAAAGTTACTATAAAAAAGTAATGTCACTTCATTAAGTTATGTCATGTCATAAAAGCTATGTCAGTAAGCTGTTAGTCATTTAACAAACAATTGATAGAAGGACAAAATTCGCAACGTTTTGAACTTTGGAGACAAATTTGCTTAAAAAATTATTTGGAGACAAAATTTGCCAAATTGTGAAAGTTTGGGAGAAAAAATGTAGTTAAGCCATGAAAAACAATACTATGTCATTAAATTATATCATGTCATAAAGGTCATGCTAGTAAGCCATTAGTCATTTAACAAATAATTGATGAAAGAATAAAATTCACGCAATTTTGAAACTTTCAAAGGCAAAATTTGCTAAAAAATTATTTGGAGACAAAATTTGCTTGATTATAAAAGTTCTAAGACAAAAAATACAATTAAACCTTTGCCATATGAATAAATTGAAATTTATGCTTCAATTAACAAGTATGTTGTAATTTATATTAGTATTTTGTTTCAACGAAACAATTAATATAAAAGATGATAAATAATTATTTTATTGAAGTTAATATCTGACATAAAATTAATGTAGATTTTTAAAAAAAATTAATAATTTAAAAAAATATAAAGTAAACATTAAATATATAATAATAAAGTAAAATGTCATAAGACAATAAAAAATATAATAAGAAATCTGTTTATATTTAAAAATAAAGAGTTAAATTTATAATATATTATTATTATTATTATTTTATTGTAATATATTAAATAAATATTATTAAATACTGTGAGCTAAGTCCACTAGATCTGCAGGGTTGAAGCCGCATTTTGCAGAAATGACATATCAGATCAGTCGTGCTCGGCAGATGATGCAATTATTTATTATTTATTCTAAATAAAATGAATCCAGCTTTTGATCAATAATCTTAGACTCGATAAAGGTTTCGATGTTCTAATTTTAAAAGATAATTGCTTTGACCGTTACATAGAAAATTTGAGCTGCTACCATTGAATCAGTTTCATGCTGGAGAAGGATTCCTCAAATAGCTTTCAAAAATACACTCTAGAACCCGACAATGTATATTATAAGATAAGATTATCAACTTGATAGATTACTGCACTTTAATATCCAAAAGAATTTCAACTTGTTTGAATTAAAAGATTTCTGCAACAGGACAAATTAAGATGCCGCCAAACTGTTTCGATTGGAATATTTTTGCAACAATTCCTTCTTTAATTAGAATTGGTTTTTGTACCAGTACAATACACAAGACGTTTTATGTTAAGTCTAAATTATAATAATTATTAAATTAAACTTTATATATAATAAGCATAAATAATATCATAAAAAGTACAAAAAAAAAGAGTATAGAACTAATTCTTGAAAAGAAAGTATGGCAAATAAAGAAACTATAAAAAGATATTTAAATAATAGATATATGTATGAAATGATATAAATAATATTGTACAAAAAAATAACGTAAATAATCATGGATAATAACGATAATAATTATAATAAAATATAGGTTTAAATATGTTTTTAGTTTATATAATATACTGCATTTTTTGTTTTAGTCTTTGTAAAATTATTTTGTGTTCCTCTTCCTGTAAGTAATTGCCTAAATAGCTTAATATTCAATATTCCAATTAATTATTAGTTATTTATTTGGTCACTTATGCCATTTTATTTGATTCATTACGTCATCTTAATAGGTCATTTACATCATTTTATTTGATTATTATTTTATTTGGTCACCTTATTTGGTCATTTTATTTGATCATTTTATTATTTGATAATCCAGAATATATGATTATTTATTTGGTCATTTTCGTCATTTTATTTGATTCATTACATCATTACGTAATCTTTCTTTTAAATTTTATTTTAGTTGGTCATTGAGCTTTATAACTTTTAGTTTTACCACTGTACATGTTGAAAAAAAAGGTTAGAATAAATGCAATTATCATTTTTCTTTATAGCGATGCAATTATCATTTTGTACCCGTCTACCTATTATCTTTTTATAAATGAATGCAACTAGTATTTTAACATGTGCAATGTATTGGATAAATTTTTATTTTATATTATTAAAATTTATAATAAATAAATATTTTTAATCACATAAATTATATTTTAAATTTATGATAAATAATTTATATTATGATACAAAATTATTTTTAATTATTGATAATTTATTTTAAAAATATTAAAATTTAATTTCAAAACAAAAATGAAAATTATAGATTAAAAGAGATAAAAAGTTAATAAAAATTTCTAAAAACGCTTGTTGAAGGAAAATAGGTAAAACACTATTGCTGAAGATTGGTTCTTAAAAATACTCTCGTTCAGGATAGTTATTTTGATTTATATAGAGAGAGGATAGAGGATTATTATTGTCTCTCTTTTTTTTTGAAAAAATAATAATAAATAATTGGATTGAGTCATAATGAGGCTTGTAAAAGAAAAAAAAACATAATATTGAAGTTTTTTTAATTTTTCTTTATTTTTTTATTATTGGCGGGTCAATCCACTAGCCTGCCAACCTACTCATAAACAATTTGGGTTATAACTTTTAGCTCACTTTCCCAAAGCGGGTTGGGGTAGACTAACCTGTTTTGCCACTCATAGTCCACGTAGTATCAATGTTGTGGCCGACGCTAACCTTTTGACTATAATACGAGCATTTGTTGTATTGTTTGTTTACTTTTATAATAATGACTTTAAAAAGGTCATATTTAGAATATTTGTAATTGATTGATAGTAAAATCTTTATGCATGAAAATTAAACTCAAGTTAACTTACTCCTATATATTTTTTGGTTACAACTTACTCTTATATATACATTAGCATTTAATTTTCTTTTTTGGTAAATGAAAATTTAAGGGGAGGGAATGGTGTTCCAGTTCAAGACAGAAAAAGTCTTCAGACTCAAAGAACGCTTATAGAAGTACATACATTTACATTATTATTTAATATATAAACGTTGACTAATATTATAAATTAATTTAAAATTTTGTATTCGTGATAAACCACATCATTTTTTGCACAGTGTAAGTAATTATTATACTATTAATTAAAAAGATGAGACATCATTTAAAATTTTAAAATATTGGATTTAGTTTGTTAAAAAATTAAAACAAACATATATGAGATTGTGTGAATTAAATATAAGTTTTAAAAATAATTTACAAATTAATAATATATAACATTAACTTTATTTATAAGTACTGCATATTACATAATAATATAAAGATTATATATCTAAAAACATTAAACAGAGTTGCTGATAAGAATTGCTTTAAGTAGGTAGAAGAATTAGGAACATATTTTATGAGGATTTGTAGAATATAGAGGAGAAGGTTACGTGCACCATCCGATTTATTTATTTATTTATTTGGACAACCATCCGATTTATGCACGCGAGGGTTTCTATTTTTTTCTTTTTTTACTTTTAAAATTCTAATTTTCAACTGGTAGAGAGTTATTTCCGCTGTGGGGCCTCTCATGCCCGAAGTCCAAACTGGGGTTCAACAGAAACTCCAACACTGTTTTGTTAATACTAGATAAATGAAAGGTACTTTGTGTCTCTTTTTATATTTTAAAAGATAAAAAATAAAATAAAAGAGAAGAAATGTGTAGTAAGTAGTTTAGAAAATAGTTAAAGACTAAAAGTAATGAATAATTTAAAAAGTAACTAAAAATATAATTATTTAATAAAAAACAAAAACTAAAAAAGAACATATTTTTTATTATAATTATAGATTAATAAGTAAATAATCAAATATATTGCAATTTATGCACAGAGATAGGAGTGCGCCATTATAAATTACATCAATTTTATATTATAAATAATTTTATATAAAATATGATTTTCATCAATTTAATTATTTAATTATAATTATATATTATCTTAATTATTTATGTTAAAATTTATTAAAAATAAATAATTATAAAATATAATTAAATAATTCATATTTTTAGATATCTTAAAAAATATATATTACATCAATTTATATATATATATATATATATATCAATAAACTATTAAATAAATTTATATTAATTACAAATTTATAAATACAAGTTACATGAAATTTTTTTGAAACCTAACGATAAATTATAAAATTAATTATTTAATAAAATTATTAAGTAATGTAAAGATTAGTATAATTTATAAGCAATAAAAAGGGATTAAACGAGCTTAACTAAAAAGTTGAACTTGACTTGTTTAAAAATAATAAAGCTTGAGTTTAGTTTGTTTAACTCATTTATAATTTAATTACTTTTGTTTTTATAAAAAAATTCTTAAACTACTTTTTAACTTTATCAATTTAGTATTTAATATACATTTCAATCTTGAATGATAATCTACATATAGAAATATGTGCTTAACATGGGGTATGTAGAATTCAAACATTTTAAATTATTATATTTTCATAATCTAGTAAATAAAAAATTCATAACTTTTTAACTATTACAAACAAAAAAGTTCAAAATTAGTTAAATGTTCTCAACAAAGCTCGATCTACATATTTTCATAATAAATATATAAATAACAAAAACTAATTAAATTCTTATTATCAAATTAACTAAATGAACTATTAATGACGAGCTTATAAAACTTGAGCCTGACTCATTTAAGTAATCAACTTTAATCTCAAGCTTAAATTTATTTATTTAATTAAACAAACAAACTTAATCGAATATTTAATAAGTTGAAGTTGAATAATTTACGAATAACTTAACTCATTTGAAAGAATACTGGCTGTGGTGATGAGCACGTGATAGTAATGGGCACGTGGATACAAACCACTTTCTTTACCAATGATGGTAATGAGAATTTTCAAGTCAAAATCAAACGTCCCACTTAGTTATGGTCATCGGTCAGCTTCAAAGGTTTGACTCTCCATATTTTAAACTCTTTGCTACAAAGATTCTTTTTCATTTTTAAATTAGAAAAGTAGTAAATATTTTTATAGTTTAAATATACTACGTATATATACTTTTTTATTTAATATTTTATTCAATATTAAGATGATTATTTTTAAAATTGAGGAAATATAACAAAAATCTTATTGGAAATGCAAAATTTATTGCATCTATCTCCGCCACATATTAAAAGAAACAATTATTTTCTAATATCATAATTTAATTAGAATGTAATGATAGTATAATTTTTTTTATAGTATTATTCAATTATAAAGTGTGATATATATTAAAATTATTGACTTTTATAATAATAATTTTAAAACTTATATATATGTGTGTGTGTGTGTATCAATTATATGAAAATTGAACTCTTTATATCAACCACCAAATTTAAAAAGGTTTATTGTCTATATGAAAATAATGTTTTGTTACCAAGATTCATTTCATGTGATCGATACTCTCTAACACATTTAGTCTTTTACCTAAAACATTTGTAGTTTTTTAAGTTGTAATAATATATATATATATATATATATATATATATATATTTAAAGGACATATCATATGAGAATGACTAATCTCAATCATTAAATTAAAATAGAAAGCCTAGATTAAAATACTTAGGAATTCAAATTAAATCCTCATATAAATATCAAATATCTAAAGATTCACCAAACAAAAATTAAATCTCTAAAAGATATCAGTTATCAATTGTCGTTAACCCCATCATCATCACCACAGCCATCATAACCGCCACCGTCGCTGCCACCTGATAAGTGTAACATCTTGTTTTATTCTAACGCATGATTAAGTTTTTAATAACTAAAAAGTGAAAATTTGATATGTAATCTAGGTGATTAAAAGAAAGAAATGAATGGTTGTTATGTTTGATTTGTTGTATATGATGTTGGTTGTGTGTTGTTTGTTTGAAATTCAGGTTGAATTTAGGAAACTTGAGATATATGCTTGAGCCAATGTCGGTATACTATGAGTGTGATGTTGGGTTTGAGAGAAAAACAATTGAGTAAACCAGTTTTGAAATAAGGAGAGTGGTTTGGCCTTAGTTGGCCAAAAATCTGTATGAAAGTGTTGGGGGAGTCAAGTATATAAGGAGAGACAGGCGTTCCTTCCTCATTTTCCTTTCTCTTTCTCTCTACTCTCATTTTCTCTCTACCTCTCTCTAGATTTTATCGAGTGTGTGAGGCTATAAAAGAGTTGTGAGTTTGGTTTAGCGGTTATGGTACGTAACAGAATAATTCTAGCTAATTTTGGCTCAAGAACATTGAATTCTCAAGGATCCTAAATCCGGATTCGGAGACTTTTACAGGTAAAGGAAGCTTACTCATGGTTGATTTGGTGTTTGTGTATGTTGATATGTTGATTAATTACTTTAGAATCGGTTGAATTTTGATGAGATTGGTCATGTAGTTGGTTTTGGAAAAATGGTTTTGAAAGGGAATTTGAGATTTGTGGATAAAATTGTTGTGTAATCAGTTAAAAAGTATTAGAAGTGATTAAAATTGTGTTTGTGATGTTTGTTATTGATTGATTTGGTCAAAAATGGGTGTTGGTGAGTAATTTGAGAAGAAAAAGATCGAAATCACAACCCAGTGATTGAGCTCTTGCTCAGCGACAAAAATTCTCGCTCAGCGACGGATGTTTCAGTCGTTGGAAGTTGAGTTCTCGCTTAGCAACAAAAATGTTTGCTTAGCGACAGATTTTGAGGCTGCTGGAAGTTCACTCGCTTAGCGACGGATTTTTCGCTCAGCGATAGAACTGATGCTCTTTGTTAAATCATTTGTTTAGTGACAAAAATGTTCACTTAGCGACGAATTTTTCAGTTGCTATTCGCTTAGTGATGGAAATGCTTGTTGAGCGAGAGGAAAACATAGTTTTCTCTTCTTTTCTAAACTAGTTTTTGGGTTTTTCTTTATCATTATTGTTGAAAGAATATGTGATAAGTTGTAAGTGTCTCGCTGAGTGAAACATGTGTTCGCAGAGCGAGAATTCTTCCTAAAACTTGGTTGTTCTCTGGAATTGATCGCGCTGAGCGAGACTTATATTCGCTGAGCAAGGACCTTTGAAGAGAGATTATGCTCTCTGTATGAAGGTACTCGCTGAGCAATCATATGGATCGCTAAGCGAGCATGTAATTTTGTTTTATTCTGTGAGAATTTTCAAAAAGTATGTGTTGTTTGGACATTGTTTTATTTATTGACCATACAAGAGGCTAATTTGGGTTGATGGTGATTGTTGGACCACAGGTGATGTTGAGTAGGCCACGTGGTGATATGTTGATACATATATACATGATTTGATTATTGTTGTGGTTCAATTGATGGTTGTGGTGATATGTTGATACATATATACATGATATGATGACTATTGTGATTGAGTTGATGGTTATGGTGATATGATGATACATATATACATGATATGATGACTGTTGTGGTTAAATGATGATTGTGGGATGTAATAATATAATGATTGTGGTTAAGTTGATGGTTGTGGTGATATGTTGACACATATATGTATGATATGATGATTGTTGTGGTTGAGTTGACTATTATGGTGATACATGTATTGGCATGCATATGTTGTTGGCTAAGGTTGTGTGGGCCTTATGCCATGTGCAGGGTAGGCATGGAAGTTGGAAGGTTGACAGGAGTTGCGGCTCAGATGGGCCTTCAACCTACTGTCTGGATAAGAAGTGGAGTCTAAAAACTGAGACCTAGGAGATAAGTGGATGGGTAATCCGTAGGGGCCAAGGCAATGCAGGCCTTATGTTGCGGTATACCACCACTCACATACATTTATCCTGACAACCATAAGATTATCCAATGGATCAAAGTTTTGGCAATCCCTAAATGGTGCTAGATGGACATGGTAGGGGATAAGACCTGACTGATCGCCCAAAATGTTGAAAATCTCTCAAGAGTCGCGTCATTTATACATTGACATATGGGGTTGACAACATGGTGTGTGATGTTGTGTGTGCTATGCTTGTAATGTATGTAAACCCATTTTGGGGCAGATTTGGTTTTTATGTTGGTGTGATTGATGATTTTAACTATGTTGGATTTCATATTATACATTGGTTTTCTTTATGTAAGCTTACCCTTGCCTTGTTTTGTTGTTGGTTAGATGTCTTGTTGTTGTTGTTATGTTGTTGTGACTGTGATAATCACGTCATTTTGGCATGGGAGCAAAGGGAGAGACGTTCGCAGATCCAGCTTCTCAGAGTTGATGGAAGAGGTCTCAAATGGAGACTTTTGGAGGCCTTTTTTGGGTGGAGCTTTTTGGAAGCTCTTTTATTTTCTTTTGGTTTTGATGTCTTTGTTGTATAGTTAACCAGCTATAAGGAGTTTTGTTTGTTGTATATAACCTTATTTGTATATTATATCATTGGATTTGTATATATTTTATACTTATGAATAGTGATATAATCATGTTTATGTTAATGACTAAACATATAGGTAATGTACGAGGAATGTGAGTGGTACTGTAGCGACAAAGGGTCGTTACAATAAGTGCTAATTATACCTATCTTTTTGGTACACATTTTCATACATATACCATTTTTTGCTAACTTAATGTTCATAATTACCACATTTCATACACAATTGATATACTTTTGAATATAGGTTTAGCACTTCAAGTTTCTTGAGAATCTTATTATTCTTTTTTTGGAAATGCATGTAGGTTAAAGTGAAGAAGGAAGATCTATGATGGAAGGAGAGGGATTTATAGTTTACCTCAGCCTATAGAGGAGGAAAAGAGAGCACCAAATGCTAAAAAGCTGGCGCTAGGCGACAGATTACTGTTGCTAGGCACTAACCTACCTGAGAGAACTCTTCTGTTTCTTTACTTTATCACCCAATGACAAATGTTTGGTGCCCAGTGACAAGTTGTTGATGTGACATTTAAGTGAATGAAGAAAAAAAATTATAATATATATTTTGTAAACAAAAAGGCAGAGGGGGGGGGGTGGTATGAGAATAGCCATTCTAGGGTTAGCAAGAAAGAGAAGACAAGTGCTCTTGGATCTAGGATGGAAGCTTCACTCTTCTACATCATTTTCATACAAAGTTCCTTCTTTTCTTTAGCTATGCATAGCTAGATTCACCCTTGTTGGGGTTTAATGTAATTAATGCTGACCTTCATGTATTTATCTTGAGTATATATTCAGTTTAGTTCCATGTTAATGTCTTTCTTTTGCTTTTAATGCTTGTTTTAGCTTGATCAACCTTAATTTGTCCTCATTGAGCATTGAATCTAGTTGGAAAACTTGGTTTAAAGCTTAGATCTAAAAAAAGACATCCAATACGTTTTAGATTTAGGAATAGTCTATTATGTGTTAGACATCTTTTATCCTTTGTACTTAATGCAAGTTATTTGATTAAGCTATGCAAGGAATTGATAGTTTATTCAAATGATTTAGATTTTTAACTTATAAGGAATAAAGGTTAAAATGACTTTGTATGGATGATGGTAACATGACAACTAACATTGAATGTAAAACTCAAATAATGCATGAAAGGAAGGCTTAATGAAGTTAAACCTTAACTATTATCATACATATATCTAATCCAAATATGTTTCCGCACTTTAAGTATTCAATTAAATGCTAAATGGAGTTTATGTTACATTGTTGTTTGTTTGTGCTATTTTAAGTTATTGTTTTTATTTTCTCGCAACTATTTTTATTCTCTAGTTATAGTAGTTTATGATAGAAAATTAGTAGATTGTTAAGTATTACGCAAGTCCTTTGGGAGAACGATACTCACTCATCACTGTATTACTTGTCTAAATTGGTACACTTGCCAATCGGTTAACACCACCACCACCATGATTGCCACCGCATCCACCATTGTCGCAACCACCACCATGACTGTTGTCGCCACCATTAGCATGACTGTTGCTACCATCACTGTCGTTGCTTCCACCACCACCACCATAACCGACAATAATGATGGCAATGGCGACAATGGTCGTGGTGTTAACACTTCACCACCATCACAATGACCACCGTTGCCACCACCACCATGATCGCTGCCGCCACCACTGTCATGATCGTCGCTGTCATTGTTGTTGCTGCCTTCATCGGGACGTATTATATGAGAATGACTTTCTTAGGTGAGAATGAGAATAACTTATCTCAACCGTTAAATTAAATAAAAAATCTAAATTAAAATGCGTAAGAATTCAAATTAAAACTTCATGTAACCATCAAATCTCTAAAAGATTCACCAAATAAAAATCAAATCACTAAAAGATCTCGATTATCATGTCCTAAAATATCCCAATTATCACGTCATTCTTTTTTAAGATTGTTGCTAACCCATCACTATCATCACCATGACTGCTGCCGTGCCACCATCATGATCGTCGTCATGACCACCACCATGATCGTTGTCGCATCCACTACCACCACCATGACCACTGTTACCACCATCATGACCGTCATTGTTGTTGTCACCACTACCACCATAGCCAACAACGATGACTGTCATGACGGCAGTGACGGCGGCAGTCATGGTGGTGGTGGTGATGGTGATGAATAACAACAATATTGAAGACGAGTGATATAATAATTGAGATATTTAAGAAGTGATAATCGAGATCTTTTAGAAATTTGATGGTTACACAAGGTTTTAATTTGAATTCTTAAATATTTTAATCTAGGCTTTCCATTTTAATTTAATAGTTAAGATTAATTATTCTCATTTTTACCTAAAAATGTCATTTTCATATGATACGTCCCATATATATATATATATATATATAAGTGTGTCAATTTAATTAACGCAGTCAAATAAATCATTAAATCCTATACAAATTCTAATTTTATGTATACCGGTAATTAATTTATTAAGTTTTATTAAATGGTTTTTATAATTGTAGCAATCAATCACCGCGTAATTAAATTAATGAATAAAAGAATTTGTTTAATTAATTGAGATATATATTAAATAACTAAAGTATACAATTAATTACAAGATTAAAATTAGAATTTTTTTTCAAATGATCGGAAATAAATGATAGTCTAACAACGTTTAGAATATTTACACGATTCACATAGAATATTTTTCAAATGAGCTCAATAAATTGCAAGTTCATCAATATTTGTATTTTATTGATTTTTGAGGGTTTTATAGGCAATTTCAAAGACTAACTATTGTGAAAGCTTTATCATCTTGTCGAAAATGAACGTTAAAGGTGCATTTAGTATAGCATTCAATGTTTTTTTTTTTTTTTTTTCATTCTGGAAGGATATTTAGAATAATTTGTGTTTTTATCTTCTTTTTGCACTTTGTATGCGTGATAGTAAAAGTTTTTATGCTTGTGCAAATATCTGTTGAATTAATTCTTTTGTACAATTATTTTGTCTACTTCTACTATTGTGTCAATTACGTTTTTTGAGACTTGAGAGTTGGCAAATTTTATATTTTGTCTCTTTTAGATAAGATGATCATCCTTTAAGCATGTTGGATACGCTAAATGGCTTATCTATTTAGATGCCTTGAAATATTGATAGTTTTCTTATCCGACAAACCATGCAACAGACAAAACTAGAGATCATGTGTCAGATGAAGCTTTAATAGGATGTATTAAGTAATCTTCTACTTAAACTATGCAAACAATCCTGCAAACTTAGAAAATATTAGCTTCACTACAACACATGTATTCTTTGGTCTTGTTTTTTATCCTTAAACTCAGAGATGAGCCATCTTAGATCTAACATGTTGCATGATCAGTTGGAGATTCAAATGAAATCTTAATCGTTGATTAGAATTATGATTGAAGATTAGCCAACGTGGCAATTACTTGCACCATTATTGTCTGCCAAGCCTCTATATCATTGCAAATGTGGGTTTAAGGGAATTAGGATGTGGTGGATATGTTTAGCAAGGGTAATTACATGTTTAAACATATAAATATCATTTGTACAACAAATTGTAGAGAGACGAAAACACCTGAACACAATCAACAGAGACCAAAAGAATCATTTTCTCATTCATTATCCTCTTTTACTATCTTTCAGCTACTTCTACATTGCTTTACATATAAATTATTGAATAACTTAATAACTCAAGATGTTTAGTTGAATTGTACAAGTAAACACTTTCTTTAATAACTTAAGAATTCACAACTAAAACAAATTTTCTTAGTATAATCGTCCAGTCAGAAGGGGAGTCATTGTGTTTGTAATCAATTGATTTTTTCAACTAATTAAATTAGCTAATTTTTTTTTACTAACCTTAGATCGGAACAATTGACTTTCCTAACATACCTGCGCATGACCAAAGATTGTAAACATCGCATGAATCGAAATTAAACTTGAAAAATATTTATAACTGACAGTAAAAAAGGCCGAGATCCTTAGTAATATATATATGGATTACTAACAAAAGTTGGGTCTACCAAAAAGGATTAATCTCCTACTAATGTAGTGAATTGATCAAATTTGAATACCCGTTGAAAGAGATTTTCACATTTAATATCCAACTGTGCTTCAAACAGGTTTTGGAATAAAAAATGTGGAAACCAAGAAACAGTTTTTTTTTTTTTTTTGGTTACTTTCACTCAATGTTAATGTAATTTATAATTCAACCATAATTTTGTCAGAAACATAATTAAAATCAAAGTTTAAGGTGTATGTAATTTATAATTCAACCGTAATTTTGTCAAAATATAATCAAACTCAAAGTTTAAGGTATACGTAATTTATAATTCAACCATAATTTTGTCAAACATAATTAAACTCAAACTTTAAGGTATACAAACGATAATCTTGATCACACATTTGGATAATGAAGTTGCATGTCTCTCCACTAACGACTCAATAAACAATTAGAAGTAGGGCTTATACAAAACTTATCTGTCAGCTTTTTTTTAAATTGTTTTAATAAGTTCCTTTGCATGATTTATCAAGAAAAAAATTGTTTAATTAATTTCATAATTACGTTTATTTCATAAATTATTATATAATAAAGAATTCGTTAATTAAGTATTTAATTAAATCATTTGTTTATATCAACTGAATATTCATCCCAACGTACCTTCAATTTAGGCTTTAGCCTCAGTTGTGGCCATATGCAACTTCAATAACGATAGTAGCTGTTCTATAGTGGCACTGGCATTTTATTTGGAATGTACATATTCACATGACTCGCTACTATATCATCTTTTCTTAAAGGTGATGGAAATGATGAAATCTCAAAAAAGTGTAGGTTTGTGCATTGTGCCGTTCTGTGATTCGTGGGGCGACTGTCATCCTCATCCACACCACCTTCCTGGAAGTAACACTAAAAAAAGTGGGTTACAGTGAAATAGAAAATTAAGAAGGTGGGGTCCTCCTTCGAGTGTAAAATTGTTAATGGGCGATTATTGACCTTACAATAAACTTATCCACGATGCAATTTCAAACCTACCAAACATGTCCACATCCGCTGCATCCGTATTAGCCGATCATTTCCATCTTAGTCAGTCCACTCGCTACTTTCCTCGCGCCCACTTACTTATTCCTCGCCATCTCCTTCTTTCTAATTTTTCCTTCTGAAAATTAAAGTTTTTGCATTTCATTTTTTTTCCCCTTCTCAATACAATCAAAATTAGAAATTTCAATACGTAGAATTTAATACCGAACTATCTGCGTTCAATTAATTGAAAATATATGCATTAGTCCAATTGTGATTATAGATTTTCTCGTTCCCAGTTTTTTTAGTCAAAAAATAAAGTTAAGCATATGTTGGGTTTGGTTCAAATTATAAAAATGGTTTTTAAAATAAATTATTTTAAAAAATTTAAAACCTATTTTTGAAATAAATTGAAAGACACGGAGATTTATTAATGAATTATTTGATAATTCATTAATAGTACTTTTTTGACGAATAATTATTTTTACATGTGTAATCTAAAATCTTGAAAATAATTATTCTTATATAACTATTTTTTCGTAATAGTACTAAGCAGTACTAGTATTTTTTTTAAAATAAAGAATAAAAGTGAATTTGTTCGGTGATTTTGCGGCACATAAGACGACAAAAGCAGCAGAAGCAGACAGGAAACAAGTTGTGTGAGCCTGTAACTTGTAAGACGAATGACGTCGAAAAGGAAATATTTTATTGGCAAAAAATGTGAAAAATTAAGCACGTGATAAATCCCACCCAACTTGCACCTTGCAATCTACACATGCGAACCTTCGGAGAAGCCCAGGGCGAGACCAACAACAATAAACAAAAAAAATCCCAAAGAATTTAACTTAAACCCGAAACCGTAAACCAATTGAAAACGAAAAAGTTTTCTAAACTCCATCGATCTTAAGTTTCTTGTCCAAGTTCATGAACCATCGGTTCTATAAATACCGCCACCCTTATTCCCTTCCAAGTTCGAATATTCAACACCTTCCCCCAATCTTCTCTTCTCTCAACACAACAAAAGCATTAGTAAATACCGATCACCCAAGACAGAAACACATTACGGTTACGAAATGTACGAACAGAGTACCTACGAGTCCGATTTGGCCCTTTTGGACTCAATTCGCTGCCACTTACTAGGAGACTTCGAGGAGCACAAATTTGGAGCCCCGAATCTTAATTTGGGTAACACTCCGGTTTACTCTCGGAGCTCCAGTTTCGGCAAGTTGTACCCGTGTTTGAGTAACGACTGGGGCGAACTTCCTCTTAAGGAGGATGATTCAGAGGACATGGTGCTTTACGGTGTGCTTCGCGATGCCATCAACGTAGGGTGGGTCCCATCTCTCGACGCAGAGAGCTTCTCGTCGGGTTTCTTGCCGGCGGTGACCGTCAAACCCGAACCGGATCTATTTCCTGCTCCGGCACCCGTGTTTGCCCCTCCCGTGGTTGAGAAGGCTGCGCCGGCGGCGGTTCCGGCCAAGGGGAAGCACTACCGCGGCGTGCGGCAGCGGCCGTGGGGGAAATTCGCGGCGGAGATCCGCGACCCGGCTAAGAACGGGGCTCGGGTGTGGCTCGGGACTTTCGAAACGGCTGAGGACGCCGCGGTGGCTTACGACCGAGCCGCGTACCGAATGCGCGGCTCGCGGGCTTTGCTGAATTTCCCGCTCCGGATCAATTCGGGCGAGCCCGAACCGGTTCGGGTCACGGCGAAGCGGGCGTCGCCGGAGCCTTCGTCGGAGAGTGGGTCCTCGCCGAAGCGGAGGAAGAAGGTGGCGGGGCCCACGGTGACGGCCCAAGGTGGGTTGAGAACGGGGCAAGTGGGAAGTCAAGTGGCACAGTGCACACGTGGGCAGCAGTTATTGGTGAGCTAGTGCGTAATGATGACGTGGAATGCATCGTGCTTTTGCTCTTTGTAAAATCCACTTTGGAGTTATCTGATTCTGAGAAGCGTGGTACGGCAGTGGCATGAAGCTGTCATAAAAAATTAAAAATAATGCCCCCAAAGGAAAGGACAGTGCCAGCAGTGGAAACATGGATTGAGATGATGACTCATTGCTCAAGTGGGAGTGGTAAAATCTAAAGCAAAAAAAAAAAAAAAAAAACACAGCTGGAAAAAGTTATATAGGAGTCGAGGTTTTGTTTGGGTTTGTGAATACAAGATTTGTTATTTTTTGGTTCAATTTTTATGAAATTGTGAATTGGATTGCATGAAATTGAAGCCTCTACTCTTCATTCCCCCAACCCCAACTTGACACGCTGTGCCAAATAATTCAACTATAAGGCGAGATTTTAAAAAAAAAAAATTCCTACTTTGGACGATGAAATCGGTATTATCATTTTTAGAATTTGCAGCTAGAAAAATAATGTCAAAGCGAACGTAATTCTTAAGCAACTTTTAAAAGCTAACATGTTGAGATTAATATTTCGTATAAAATTTTGACAATAAAGACAAAATTAAAACAATATGATATTTTATGATTCATTTTTTATAAGTTTAATTATTAATTTGGTCCTTTTATTTATTTATTTTATTTAATTAGGTCTTTTTTTTTATTAAAAGGTTCAATTAGATCTTATTATTTTTAAAAACGTTCCAATATTATTTTTTTTGTTCAAAACAACATCATTTTTTACTGTATTTTTCATGTTATTTAGTGTAAAATTAAACAAAAAATGACGTTGTTTTAAATGAAAAATATAACATTGGAGTGTTTTTGAACATAACGGGATTTAATTAAACCTTTTAATAAAAAAAGGATATAATTGAATAAAATAAATAAATTAAGAAACCAAATAAGTAATTAAAGTTTTTTTATATTATAAGTTTAAATCTTCATTTTGAAATAATTGTGATCAACATTAGGAAAAGTTACGTTACTTTCTTTAATATCTTAAATGACACTCACATTCTCTCTAATTTTTAAGAACTGTTCACCTCTCTTAGATAGCATGAAAAGGAGTGTATGTGTCATTTTATTAAATAAACAAAAGAAATGAATGGTTGTTTAAAAATAAAGAGGAATGAGTGTCATTTACGAATTTATTAGGATCGGTCTAGTAATGAAAGATTAAGATAATATGTATGAAGTCATAAATTCTAATTTTGGTGTAATTATTACACACACACACACAAAAAATGAGAGCGTCATTTTTGTAAATTTTTTATATCTAGTATTTAATTTTGTTTTTATTTATAGTTTTATTATTTGGCCAATAGCACGCGCACATGTTTCATGGTGCACATCCAACTTCTAAAATATTCGTATATTCTCATGATGGAGAATTTCGTGAATCTCAAGTCATTATAGGAACGTGGAGGTTGCATGAGGTCATGGACATCGAGGTTCTAATCACCTTTCTCTCTCAGATAGTTGTTCACTCAATCAGACATTCGGTTTCTTGAATTTGTTCGATGAGTTTAGATATTTTAAAGAGATTTATTTTAGAAAATAAAGGAAACATCTATAATTAATGATTAATATTTAAATAATTTTATAATTTGTCATGTATATGTGTTTAATCATATTTTCAACTGTTAATTTCTCAATTAATAATTATATTTTCTTTTTTCCTTCTAAAATAAGTCTTTATTTTAAATGAATCAAAACCTTATCCAATTAAGAGTACTAGTTAATTTATATTACTTTTTTAATATTTAATAGACATGTATTGTTAATGTAAAAAAAATTATGCTGTCAATTAATCAAAAATAAAAGAAAGTTTAATAGATGTGACTTTCAAAGTAATTATTATAAAAGTCAATAAATTTGTCATATATAGTGATTTATAATTAGATAAAAGTATAGTTTTTTTATATTGTTAGGATATATAATATTTATTCATTTTTTAATAAATATTTATAAAAAATAAAATAAATCAAGAAGATAAAATAAATTATTATTTTTGTATAAATTACAATTAATTTATACATCTTACTTTCTAAAAAAAACTTTTACATAAATTTTTTTAATAAACGCATATAAATTTGATAAAATTCGCTATTCTTACTTATAAAAGTCTTAATAGTAGAGTTTTAAAAAAGAAAAAAAATACTCTCGTAAGTTAAAAAAAAAAAATAGCATAGATAGAGCCTAATGTTTTTCTTTTTGCTGAATTTTTTTCATATAAAATAGTGACAATAAGATTAAAATCTATGACTTTGTGCATACTATACTATCCAAACTCTTCACTACTATGCCAACCTATTGGAGTCCCCCCCCTCTATAATTAGAACCTATGATTATGACTACAAGACATTATAATCCAAATTGATTTCAGTTTACGTTACTGCCGTACTGGTCCGAGATCACTGTTTAAGTTAGTTTAATTTCGGAAATGGGAAATATCTTTGTTGATACTTATCTACTACTACCAATCACATACATGCTTAAAAATTTTTAACAATAAATATTGCATATGCCCTACATAAATATAATCAAATGAATTTTGTTTATGTTATATGATTTTGGAGTATCTTTCTTCATATTTTTGCAAACAAACACTTTTACATTGCACATGCAATGTTTTTCGCTCTCTATTATCAGAACAAACCGTTCTTTATTTTATGGTCATTTTTCATCCTATGCATTAACTACCCAAGTTAAAACATGACTGCTAAATAACCTTACTCCTTAAGCATGTGATTAGAGATTTAATTTTTAAGTTTGTTTGTATAAAAATATATATATTGGAAGAAATCAGTCCCCTAAATAAATCTTAGTATCTCAAGAAATTAGTCTTTGACTCTTAACTGAGAGATACCTTAAGTTCGCCCTCCAAAAAAGTACCCAAATTACATACATCCTTTAAATATATTCAATTATTTATAAAAATAAACTTTAAATAATTTTTATATTTGGAACATAATAAATATTTTTGAAAAATATGTATTTTTCCTAAATTAATACGTCTAATATATAAGATAGAATAATCGATGTGGACACTTCTACTAAAATGCGGCAAAATTAGAAACAAAATATTAAAATGATGTTATTTTGAAATATTTTATTGAAATGGGGTTGTTTTTGCCAAGTCATTTGGAATTCGTTAAGCCATGTGATGATTTTTAGGGTCATTTGACTTATTTATTTATTTAAAAAAAAAAAATGGACCACGACCCACATTGCATGCTACGTTGTATACTAGTTGAAGGTCAACGACATTGAGTTTAGCTCTATATTGAAATTGATAAATGTGTTGTTACATATGTTAATTAAGTTGGTTAATATCTAGTTAATTACCTAGGTCAACACTCACTGAGTTGAAACAAATTCTATATATTTTAAAAACTCATTGTATTTTGATAGTTTTCTCTTTAGTGCTTTATTGAATTTTTCTAACTTATCAAGGTTTAATCAACCTTGTGTCTTCAACACTTTGGATTCTTCTTTATTGTAGTCAAGGGTTCAAGTGGAACACCAAACTTGATTCTTAGCTTTCTTGAAGTGAGTATAATTCAAGTAGATGTAAGTTCACAAGTTCTAAATCTTCCTAAGTTCATATAAAGAAACTTTGATAATGACTTAGATGAGGAGAGATTAGAATAACTTGGGAGGTAAAAAAAATGGTCATCATGGTTTGGTTAAGTTATAAAAAATTATGTTTGCAAATAACTTTTATATTCTTTAAACATAATACTTTATAAAGTGAAAAATAAAAGAAAATTTGATTTATTATTATTTGATTGAAAATAAAAATAAGAAAAATAATTATATTAAAGATTCTTATATTCTTTAAATATAATAATAAGTGCAAAAATGTATATTACCGTATGCCAAAAGTTGATGCTAATCATGAAAAGTCCACACTAATGGCCATTTTGGTGCCAACCAAGTGATGACCATGTCAGCTAACAAATATGACACTAATATATTTTGCTAAGACAAAAGAGCTCGATGTTTAATAGCCAATGCTTAAGTAGACATTAAAATGAGGGGACAAAAAAATAATAAATAAAAATTGGTAATGATGGTGCGTCTTTATTGTCTTTGCTCAATTCATGAGTTGCCCAAAGCAAACTCTACACGCGATAGGCGGTAGCTACCAAAAGTTACTTTGCTTCCCAACTCGTTTAAGTCAACTAATGCCATGGATCATTCCTTTGTTTACAAAAGTGGGCTATGAAAAGCATCGAGAAAGAGGAATGGAACAACTACGTTCATAGTCTAGCGAAACTCTACCTATACTCCTTTAATACCATTCCTTCTAGGTGAGTAAGGGTGTAAACTTAACCAAACCTTGTCCTAAAAATCTAGCCTCTAAGCTCAAAATGACACTTATACAACCATTAGAATCGCTTCTAAGCTCATCCCCACAAATCCAAACCAAGTTCCCTAACAACCACAAGGCACCATAAATCCAAACGATCAAAACCCAACCACCACAAAACCACTACCAGTCACCATATGGCAAGAACTCATAAAAAAAAATGCAACTAAGAGAATTTGCAACAAAAAATAAATCAAAGAAGAAGAAGAAGAATGACCTTTGCTCTCCGATGGCAATGACGATGCTTGCTTGCTTGTCAATGACAATGCTCTTCTTGCCCCCTTTCTCTCTCTTTCTCTCGTCTTCTTCTGCACTCTCTCTTCTCCCTAATTGCTTTGAAGGAAGAAGAAAGTGAGGGCAATTCAAATTTTGGGAGAGAAGGTTTCAATTTGGGCAGGAAAATGAAAACTAGTGTCAGTCAAACCAATGCTCATGTTATTTTTTTTTTAAATTAGAACTGGTGTTAGCTTAGTCAGCATTAATATTGAAAAAATATTTAAAATAAAACAACAATTAGCGTCGACTGCGACCAACACCAATTACGTTGAAAAAGATAATTTTTTTTTAAAAAAATGGGGTTGGTCTTATGGCCGATGCTAAGTATTTGTAGCTATTTTTTTTTTTTTAGTGAATAGGTGTATAAATAAGTAAAACTTTTATATTCTTTAAATATAATAGTAGGTGTACATAATACTTTCTCTCTCTTGTTTTCTATTTACTTAAGAGTTTCTATTTTTTATTTTTGTTTATGTGTGTGTTGCACATGTTTTTCATCTCCTTCATTTTCTCTCGACATCTAAATGGTGAAAAGGATATAATTTTATTTCTAATTTTCTTTACATATTTCCTTTCACTCATTGTAACCTTAATGAAACCAAATCATAACTGCCCAATTCATGATCTAGTCAAATATTTTATTAAACTGTAACTTTTAAAATATATTTATTATATATTTTTTTGCTTAAATAACTTTTTTGTCTCTATAAAATAAGAGATTTTTGCTTTTAGTCTTTTATTTAATTTTTTTTATTTTCGTCCCTATAATACTTTTTGGTTTCATTTTGGTCTTTGCCGTTAGGTTTGTCCATCAAATATAACAAAGGGACCAAAAGAGAAAAGCAGAAAATTATAGAGACAAAAAATTAAGAAGACCAATATGAAAACAATCAAAATTAAGGGGACTAAAACGAAAATAATCTTATATTATAAGGACTAAACAATTATTTAAACCAAATTTATAAAAATTAAATCTTCAAACATTGCAAATGCACTGATGAGTAGCAAAAAAATTAAACATACAACCAATGCATTAGTGACCAGAAAAATTATTAAAATTAAACCTTAAACATACAACTTTGTAAAAGTGATGTAATGATGCAATTTGTTTTCCTTTAGATAGGAAACAAAAAATGGGAGTTAAGATACATAAGATATATAGCTAATTAAAGATAACTTCATTATCATTTACAGAAAAAAAAATTGTCTTTCACATGAAACTTTATAATAATGAAAAACTAAACTAATTATATGATAGTTCCAAAAAAATGCACTTCTATATCAAAAAAAATAAATTATTCGGAATACTTTATGAAAAAATTCCAAAAAAATGCACTTCTATATCAAAAAAAATAAATTATTCGGAATACTTTATGAAAAAGAGAGGATATTAGACAACATTGAGAGCTTTTTCATTAGCTCAATCTATTTTTACAGGAAATTCAAAAAGCTTTTTTTGTGACAAATACAAATGTTAGAATAATTTCAATTAATATAATTCAACGAATATTCTTAAATACAAAAATGAAAGAAATGGAGAATAAAAAAAATGGGGAGCAACACAAGTGAAACATAAAACAAGATAGAGGTATCAAAACAAATGATAGCAAACGAGTGTGGAATAACCAAGAAAGCAAAAAAATGATGCACGATGTTATTATTATGAGAAAATTATAAAAGCACCCTGCACCCCCTAAAATTTCTTGATGTTATATATGACCACCCTTGTTTTTAAACACTTATAGCAACACTTTTTATTGGAGTACATGATATAATGTCAGTGTGTTTCTTAACTCACTAGTGCATTTGTTGTAGGTTTAATTTTCTGCTTCCCATCAATACATTTGCAATGTTTGAAGGTTTAATTTTTATAAATTTGGTTTGAATAACTTTTTGTTCTTATGATATAAAATTATTTTTATTTTAGTCCTTTTAATTTTGGTTATTTTCATTTTAATTCTATTAATTTTAGGTCCCTATAATTTTCTCTTTTTCTTTTTTGGTCCGTCAAATCTAACGGCAAAGACTAAAATTAAAAAAAAAAATTATAAAGATGGAAATAAAAAAAATATAAAGGACAAAAAACAAAATTTCCTGTTTTATAGAGACAAAAAAGTTATTTAAACTTTTTTTTTTAATTATGGTGAGATCTCGTTTTGACCCATTTTGCACTTGGATAGAAGTAACTACTTCATAGTTCATATTCAGGTTAAAAAAATTATCCGGACTAACCGCGAAGTGCCTGTCTTGGAACCTTTATGTCAATTCATAGGAACTTTTTATTTTTGTCAATTGAATTGTAAAATAAGGCATTATATTAAAGGTATAAATATGTATTTAGTTTCTTTAAAACGAATAGTTTTGATTTTAGTCTTTATAATTTTTTTTTGGTTTTCATTATTCAAAAAGCTAGAAATCATTATTTTTAGGCCTTATTGTGAATACCCAATTTTATCCGGATAGTCCATGCAAAAAAAAAAGAAGATAATAATAAATATAAAAACAATAATAAAAGTATATAAAAAATAAAAAATTTAGTTAAATAATGTTCCTTTCGTCTTACATTTACTGGGCTCGATGCATTGGACCTATAGTCCTCCTAAATAGAGGAAAAGGAAGTAAAAATTCCAAAGTTAAAAAATAATAATAAAGAAATAATAATAATAAATGATAAAAAAAAAATAAGGGAATTAGAAATTTGCGGGGCAAGCCTTATTAGTCCTATAAATAAGATGAATAAATAAATGAACTAGGGGATTTTCTTTTAACAAAAAGGGGAAGCGGGGTTCTTTTCGGAAGGAGAGAAAAGAAGAGAAGCTGAGGGAGAGCGAAAGAGAAAGACGAAAGACGGAGCCAGAATTGAGGAAGAAGGAGCAAAAGTAAACATTGTGAAGGATATTGAGATATCTCATCCTCTCCCTTACTCCATTATTGGCTGAATATTCTACTTCTTAAGCTCATTCATTATACTGTACACTCAATATCTTTGAAATCCATAATGCTGTGATGCCGTATTCCTTTCGACTCTATTGCTATTGTTCCCCGATAATAGAAATTCATTTAATATTTGAATGTTGAATCCCTCGTTGTTCGTAACAATAGCAATTATCTTCCTCAGCTTACTTCATGTAATTGATATAGTAGATCTAGACTATTTGGCTTTAATAATACTTAGAAATCATGAATACAGCCTGGTGTGTACATTTGTGCGTTGACAGCAATTTGAATTCTTCTTTTCATTCACAAATATACAGTTTCCTCACAGATTTGAACATTTCTACGATAAAAAAAAATCTTCAATAATATGAGCAAATAATCTTGATGCCGAAAACGAGTTTAGATTCTCACTATCACAGCAATGTAGAGGTGGAATGGAATGACAAACACATGAATATCGAAATAATAAATAACTAAAAACGAGAATCCTCAGATTACGATTTGTGTCCGAGCCACTGTATCACCGTCAGAGAGAGATGCGTCCTCCACCGCAAATCCGCGACTTAAAATCATGGTATTGTCAACTACCGTGATGACGTCACGCGCCCTGACAGAAACTGTCGTCATTAGAATTGTTACAGGATGCTACTTGCGGTGCGGAGCCTATCTGCAGAAAGCGAGACATGCCATCGGAGAGGAAGAATGCTTGTGCGGTTCATTATTGGAGCCTGCTGCCCACTATGGGCTGATTTTTGAACCCCTTCTCATTTCTGGCTGCAGCTACACGAAATGAGCTAGGCCCAACGTTGCTCAGTCCAGCATATATGCCTATAACCTTTTAGAGATAAAAAAAAAAGAAGAAAGGTTCTGTCAGGAAGTTACGCTTGTTTTTTTTTTCAATAAGATTCTCTCTCGTTTGTTTATTCATTTATATATTTATCTATTTTCATTATTATTATTATTATTTGTTTTTTGTTTTGTTTTTTCTTTGCCTCAACGTAAATGCAATAAAGTTTTTAGGCTGTTCGTAAAACATAACAATTGTAATATATAGTGTTAGCAATTAAAAATGAATGTTCTTTTATTTTGTTTGCTACTAATTTAATAATAATTTCCGCACTCACTATGCATTTAATAGGTTATTAACTAATAAGTGGTTTTAAATAAGAAAATCTAACACAATTAAACTTGATAATAGCCACTTAGGATGCACTTCCTATTTGGACATTATTAAAGTTTTAATGAAATCATTTAAGATTCACTTTTTATTTGGTTATCATTCTTTTTTTTTAAATAATAATATTAAATAAATAATAATATATTTTAACAAAGGTTTTAATGATAGTCACCTTGGATGCACTTTCTATTTGACTATTATAAAAATCTAAAAGGTATATTGATAACCACTTTAGATGCACTTCCAATTTGGTTATTGAGTATGCCTTTACCATACTAAAATAAAAATATATAATAAAAAATAAATAATAAAAATCAATTAACAAAATGTTTTCTACAAAAGAACTACGTGAGTCTGAGTTCCTCATTGCACCAGAGGATACGTAGGAGCAGGGGCCCACCCCTATCGATCTCAAAAACCTAAAAAGATTTTAATTCTTTTTTAATGTTCAAAATAAAATGGCTAAGCAAGAGATAAGACTTTCACACATTAGGATGAAAAGGTAACCATCTTTTGATGGACGTGTAGGGTGCTAACACCTTCCCTACACGTAAATAACTCCCGAACCTTTCTCTCGGTTCAAGACCATCATTCGTAGGTTTTTCTATGGTTTATCCTTAATAAATCATAGTGGCGACTCTTCTGATCATTTTCTTTTTCGCCATCCAGTCGTGACTCCGGTTGCGACATTTATTATTATGTGACACCCACTGTAGTATAATGTCAACATGTTATATTTCTAAAACTTTTTCTAGATTTTAAAATAAATGTTATTTATTTACCATAAAATGAAAGTTAGGACCAAAAATAGTAATTTTAGATTTTTGAGGGATGAAAAAAAAAATTTATATTGACCTAAATCAAAATTCACTCATTTTATAAGTACTAGAAATTAATTCAAAAATTTAAAGATATAAAAAAAATTATAGGAATAAAAATCAAAACTCATTTATTTTTTAAGGATTAAAATCATATTTAAGTCTAAATTAAATTTTACATTTGTTTGAAACGAGAGAACGGGAAGAAAGGGAACGTGGAGCTACAGGAAAACTGATCCAAATATTTCATTCGTATAGTCTAACGAGGGAGGGCAACATAAAAAAATACGTGAAACTCACTGTTTTTTAAATCCCTCGAAAATGGACGAATGAGAAGAGAATGGTGGATTTTTATATAGAAAAGATGAAATTATTTTTGTTTTATATATATATATATATATATATATATATATATATATATATATATATATATATATATATATATATATTTCTTTTTTATTTTGTCTTTTACACAATCAAATAAGAAGAAAGAAAAAATTTAATCTTATTTTCTTTTATTTTTTTCACTTATCAAATAACTTGTAAAATCATCTATATTTTTACTTTTTTTTCTTTTCTTTCCTTTTTTTTCTTTTCTTTCCACAAATATATATAAGTGTTAGGAAATAATTTAAATTTTTAATTTCAAATCTTTAAGATACTATTCAAATTTTAAAAAATATTATTGGTATTTTAGGGATTTGTTTTCATATTTAAGATTAGAATGTAAGTTATATAAATATGAGTTCTTAAGATAAGAAGAATTACCCAACCTAGAGAGACGGTCATCACACTAAGTGATAAGGAGGTTGTGTAAAGAAAAAAATTTGTTAAGTTTGTTTAAAAAACTTGCAATAGAATGTAATCATTTGAGTGGATGAATAATAAATGAGATGTTTCGTACATATATACAAAAGATACTGAATCACGTTAAATAAATTGTGTTTTTTCACTGCTTTTATTTGTGGTTTTGTGTTCAAAGGGGTGTTGTTTTCCAAACAATAATTATTTGTGCTGTAGTTACAGGCTTAGGGAACTGACCTCAAGTCGCTTACCTTCTTTCTTGAAAACAAACACGGCCAAGCTAGGAGTCGGGTTTGAGTTTAACTTTGAATGCGCTGTATTGATAATTAAAATTCAAAATGTCGACGCAACGTTATCAGAAAGCTTTGAAAAATAAAATTGAAAAAACTATTAGCAGACATCTGCTTCATTCCAAATCAAAGAGGAGGTTAAAGTCAATGCCATCTGCTTAAGGCACACCACACGAGGGCTACTATGACATTTTCTTTTAACAAAATGTTTATTTAGTAAAACAACTCAATTTGTTTATTAGATTCCACACTTGACAGAAATTCTTCTTGCAATAGATTCCAACATTGCCCCGATCACCTGATGTTTTTATACAAATGTTTTGTTGTTTTAACATTATTTTTTGAGGTACACTTAACAGGACAGTTTTAGTATGAGCTCGCGGGTTGCGGCAGGCTGCAGCGTTTGACCTTGACTTTTTCCTCACTTTATGAAATTTCCACCTGTCTTGAAAATACAGGTGCGTGTTTATCTCTCTCTCTCTGTATAGAGAATTTCATATGAAAAACTTTTATTTTTTTAAAATGAAAAACTGAAAACTTTCAATAATAATTCTTAGATTATAATTAAAAAAATTGTGGTTGAGATTAAAATCAAATCATAAATACCTTTTATGAAATTATTATTATTATTGTCTCTACTACTACCATCGTCGTGGTCACTATTGTCACCACCACTTGTTGCCGCCACCACAACCACTGTTGCCATAGCCGCTACCTTGGCGGCTGCAGTAGTGGTAGCAGCGAAGGTGACAATAGTAATAATGGTCTCATATTATAAAAGGTCCTTATAATTGAGTTTTAATTTTGACTGTAATTTTTTTTTAAAATTGTAATTTAAAGACTATCATTAAAAGTTCTCAATTTCTCATTTTAAAAGTTTTTCATATATATATATGTTGCTAAAGTATTCCAACTAAAAATAAGTGTGTGTACATTAGCAAATATTTGTGAGGCTTGCTAATATACGCACACTTATTTTTTAATTAAAGTATGTCAGCAAGTTATAAATACAATGTATCTTAAAATACATCTACGGTATAGCTTGCTAACGTACTGCAATTAAGTATGTGTACATTAGTAAATCTCTCTCTCTCTATATATATAATGTCGGAAATATGGAGGGCCTAAGGCCCACTACTACACAAACGGATTTTAACGCAGAAATTTAAATGATTAATATCAAACCGATTTAAAAAAGAAACGCGGTGGCATGTTTGAAATTATATCAAACTTTTTAAAATCGGTTCAAATATAACTAATTTAAAAACTCATTTTTAAAATTAAAATAATATCCCTGTGCACTTTTTAAACTAGTTCTAGTTTAACCGTTTTTAAAAGTTACACTTTTTAAACCGTTGAACCGGTTTAAAAAGTGTAACTTTTAAATCAGTTCCAGCTTAACCAGTTTAAAAAGTCACTCACTTTTTAAACCAGTTCCAGCTTAACTGGTTTAAAAAGTCCGTTTCTTTTATACGTTGCGCGCCTCTATCCTTCTCATTTCCTATTTTCCAGCCTTCTTCTTCCCCATCTGTCCCCCCTTTCCTCCCTTCCAACTTTCTTCTCCTCCATCCGCTCCTCATTTCTTCCATTGAAGCTTTCTTCTTCCCCATTTGCCCCTCATTTCCACCATGCAAGCTTTCTCTTCCCCATTCGCCCCTCATTTCGCTGTTTTGGTTGTTGCATTTTAGAGCGTGTTGGAGAGCGCTATTTCGCCATTTCTCCTCCATTACTGTCGTTGGAGAGTGAGCTTGGTGCCAAGCTTGCTTTGGTTGGAGCTAGCTCGCACCATTGCTATTGGTGGGGGTCACTCAACGTGCTCCATTGTTGAGTTTGGAGGTCGCGTGCGCACTGGGTTAGTCATTTTAATTTCATTTGGTTCATTATGGTTTACATTGGTTCATTTGGTTCATCATGTGAATATGGTTGTTACATTTTTAATATTAATTTGAAATTAATCTTTTATGTTAATTATGTTGTTGCATGGAATTAATTACTAAAGGTTATATATGGTTGAATATGTTTATTAATATATATAAGAAAATTTTAATTCTTTGTATGTTTATAAATTTATGAATCTTTAAAGAAAAAGATAAATTATTTAAGTTAGTTATTAACTTATATAAATATGTGGTAAGAATTTTAAGTGTTGAGGATTATATTACATGAGATAGAATTAAGTAAAGTTGATTATTTTAGCTAAGTTAGTAAGTAATGAAAAAGAATAAAAGTAAGAAATTAATTTAATTATATGTTAGGAATTAATTAATTCTCACCAAATATAATTAATGTAACTATATTTAGTTGTAAACCCAAAGCTCTATAATTAACAGATTACAAGAATAAAAGAAATGACTGTAAGATAAGACAACTTATATATGCTTAGATACATCCTCAAGATAAAGTAAGCGAAAAAGGGAGAATTAAAGTGGTTAAAATGCTACCATATATTCATAAGATAAATTAAGTAAAAAATATAGAATTGATTACCGCTGTGTTGTTGACCATACCCTTTGTGAGGTATGATATATAGTGCCAAAAACAGAGAAAACTCTGTCAAATTTTTATGAGATTAGTGAACTCTTGAGTATTAGATTTAATTTGTTGTGGATTAGATTGTCTTACATGGAATTGGCATTTGGTTTTGTTATTGACTACCTATAAATAGGTCTCTGGGAAAGTACCAGAATACAGAGGAAACTCTGCCGGAATTTGTGTATAAATTATATGCATTATGTTGTGTGTTTAATTGTGTGTTGTTTTTCTATTGAATTTATGCATTATGAGTGAACCTTAGTTTTTCGTTTGAGATTCAATACAATGATTAAAGTGGTAGTTGTTGTATTGAATTTTGAATTGTCTGGTTGAACAGTTTGGAAAGATTTATTTTTTTATACTTTATTAATATGTAATGGTTAAGTCCATCGTAAATTTGATTAAATTTAGGTTTACTCATTTCGTGTAGTGTCTTCGGGTGCATACTTGATTGTGGTGAACTTGATGTCACAACTTTCATTTCGTGTACTTGGAGACCAATGCGAAATGCTGTCGAAATTTTGTCAAATTTAAGATATGAGACTAAACCTATATGTATTAATCAAGTTTAAAAAAATGACTTTCTGAATGGGATAGGACCACACCTTGTATAAAAAAACTGAGATTTACATATATTAAGATATGGTTTGTGGATCACAGAACGAAGTTATGGATCGTAGTTGGATTAATTCTGGACGCACAACTGATGAGTATCAGAATGGAGTGGAAGAGTTTATCCAATTTGCTGAAATAAACCTTCTTGATAGTGGTAGGTTCTTCTATTGTTCTTGTGTTAATTGTCTGAATGAGAGACGATTGCAACTTGAACAAATGCGGGAACATCTCCTTTGTGATGGGTTTTGCAAGAGTTATACAACATGGACATGGCATGGTGAATTGTTAGACATGTCGAGTATGTCTCAAACAGATCAATTTGATGTGCCTATGGATGATCGACTATAGGACATGATTCGTGACATTGGACCAAAGTCTTTTTAGCGAGCTCAAGTGTATGACACTTTGTGCAGTGATGCGGCTAAGCCTCTATATCCGAGGTGCACTAAATTCACAGAATACCGTCCAGAAGCTGAACCTGTAGGGCTTCCAACATCTCGTCATGAGGGAAGATTTTTTGGTAAGGGTACTTGAGGTGTAAACGTTAAACAAATGAGTCGGGAGGAAGTTCTACAAGCACATTTCTATATATTGAATAACACTGATGAAGTTGAACCTTATTTTTCTGCTCACAAAAACATTGTCAAGAAAAATAATCCTAGAATGCTGAAGAAGTGGCAGTTGACTGAGCATAACAAAACATTCTTAAACTGGTTTAAAGAACAAGTTTTGAATGATGATAATGCTTCTGAGGCATTAAAATGGTTAGCACATGGACCTAACTTTGATGTCATATGTTGGACTGGATACGATATCAACAACTTCTCCTTCTATACAAAGTCGTTGGATGAGAAGAGTACCGTGCAGAACAGTGGGGTTATGGTTGTGGCTGAGTCCATGCACTTCTCTAGTTCAAAAGATAAAAACCTTGTTATGGCATCCATGTGTTACTTTGGAGTAATCAAAGACATATGGGAAGTTGACTACACAAAATTCAGAGTGCTTGTTTTTAAATATAAGTGGGTTGAAAGTAACACCGGGGTACAAACTGATGAGTTAGGGTTCACATTGGTCAATCTTGACAAGGTAGGTTATAAGGAAGTTTTTTATGGCATACCAAGCAAAACAAGTTTTTTATGTTAGTGATCCTTCTAACAAGATGGTTAGTGGTTCTCCAAGGAAGAAATGTGCATGCTAGTCATGAAAAAGAAGACTCAAATGCTGATCTTATTGAGATTCCTTCTTTCTCAACACGGATGTCGACTTTTACTGATGAAAATGAAGAGGATAATGTACATGCCACATGTAATAATCATCACGAAGGAATATGAGAAAACATTCGTACTTGACAATGTTAGTAACTTATTTATGTTTATGTTGTTGTATATTCTTGTTGACATTATATATTTTTTTATTATATTGTTTAATTCTTTTTATCATTATGTTTATCTTTGAAAATTTCAAACTTCTCCAATAACGGTACGTACAATTTTTTTCTCTTTTCTAAACAGGCACATAGCTGATTCTTCTGGTAACTCATCTTATGAGTCTACCAAAAAAAAGGATAGACGTGGTACATGCTTAAAGGAATTGACTCTCAATCGAGCTGGTGACCATCTGATATCAGTTCAGTTTAACATGCTTAGTGGAACACCTGAGGGGGAAAACACCATAAAATTCATTAGTTTTGTGGGCGTTCTTGCTCGGAGTAAGGTCTCTATCCTTTATGAGGTTGAGACCATGTGGAGGAGAGCGTAAATAATCAAATATAGCAAACTATCACGGTATTTTACTTCTACAATCTCAAATATATAAATTTTATTTAACTATATTATTTTTATACATTAACTATTTAATTTTATTTGTAGTTGACTTATGATGTTCCACATAATGCCATGTTGAGAAAGAAATTGCTGTCACTTGCCGCTGAGCGTTGGAGGGCATTTAAGACACAACTCACCACGAGATATATATATAGAAAGTTGAAAGACACTTCTCCTTGTGAGAAGTATGCATTTCTGGATGAGGAGACGTGGGCAAAGTTTGTTGAAAGTTGGGAGGATCCTGTCTTCCAAGTTTAGTTGCAATCATATTTTTCTAATCATACAACAATATTTGATTAATTTTTATTGAATTTAATAGTATCTTATTATTTGCAGGAGAGGAGAAAAAAGGACAAGCGATTGCATCAAAGAATGTCTACCCCCACAAATTGTCTCGTGGGGGGTATAAGTTGCTTGAGGAGAAGATGATGACGGAGAAGGCGAGGCAACGTCCACTGGAAGCCTTGGCATTTGGTTCTGTTGCAGATATTGCTCCTCCATTACCATCGCAATGATGGGATAAATGGAAGGTGGCCTGCACGTTAAAATCGGGTGGATATATATCAGATGAGACACACACGTTGTTGAAAAGATTATAAGTCATTTTTGATTTCAAATTGTAATTGTAACTTGATATGCCATATTTCTTACACATTTATTGTATTAAATGTTGTAGGACTCATTGGTTAAGTAGACCTCATAGGGAACATTTGTTCCTCATAGACGTGAGGATATATTAACTACTACTATTGGGAGACTAGAGCACCTTGGTAGGGTTTGCGCAACTAGACGAAGTGTTGGCATTCGTGATTATTACAGACCACCTTCACGTAGTGGGCACACCTCAGGAATTGTCACTAGGGAAGAGGTGGAGCGAATTAGGCAGGAGATTAGAAATGAGCTTAAACAATAGTTGAGACGGGAGATTAGAGAGGAGCTGACATCTTTGGGTCTTTCACAACAAAATACAAATTTCCAGGCAGAACAAGCTCATACTCCTATACATGTCAACACAAAGGGAAGCTGTGCTGCTGCTGATCCTTTTAGGGAGGAGACTGACACTGATATCCATGAGCAGTGTGAGTTATATGTTGATGGAGAGTTTGTTCGTTTATTGGCCTTTGGGAGAGTATATAATTTGGGGCCTACCATACACCACATGATCGTTGAGGATGATATGGCGATGGTGGTGGTTGAACAAATATGGGATGCATATGCTCATGTTCCTATACCCACTGAGGAGGTTTAGACTATTGGATAGGCACCTACACAATTCATTCAATGGTCGAGGCGACTTATAAAGGTCACATTAGTCAAGATATATTCAAAAGTCATCTTAAATAAATTTTTTTCTATTACAAATTAAAATAACTTGAATGTATTTTATAACCTTATTTTATATTTACTTTTTTTTATAGGATGTTCAACCGTCTAAGAAAGATATTCCACCTAAAAAATCGAAACCTGAAGTTGATCCAATAACACGCTTGTGGTAAGTGACATCTAGTATGGGGACGGATGTTGTTCAAATAGATTGGGAACTGACATTCTTTGGCAGAGCTAGTGGTGTAGACCTGTGGATCACCCAGAAGGATGTATTGGAAATTTGTATTGGCAATGACATGCTAAATATCTCAGTTCTTCAATTATGGTTACTATAAGTTTAATTTTTTTGTTAATCTCTTAAATATGCATCTCAATATTATATTTAACATTCATTTGTATATTTTAGATACGTGCATCGTCTTTGTCTCTCAAAGGGCTGGGAGAATGTATATGAATTTATTGACCTATTGCCTATTCAGAAGATAGGGAATAAGGATGAAGATTCTCAAGCCTACATTCAAATTGGATGTATAATGGACAAAAACGGTGTTACCAAGCACCATACTTGCATTGGTAAGCACAAGTTATTTCTCATCCAAATGATTTTAAATGATATTTGAATCTCATCACATATATTCTTTTTCCATTGCAGCTCGCATTGGCAATTGCTAATTATTTGTCCTAGGGCCAATGTTGTGGCCTTATTGTGTTCGTTGCATAAGAAGCCCAACAAAAATTTGAAACAACTAATAGAAAGGTAACTTTTTATTTATAATATAGTTCATTCATGCTTTATATTATAATTATGAAACCTATAACATGTCTTGTATATCTATTTTTTAATCAAAGTCATGATTGGATATCAAACATTAGCAGGTAGGCACATGTCACTATGAAGGAAGCCTAGTTGATTTTTTCCCTATGTAAATAATTTACAACTACATATTCAATTACAATTTGTAATTTTTTTTAGAATCATTTCTAAAAAAATTCTCATTATTAGGCTAACAAACAAGTAGGGAGCTATGAGTGTGGATATTATGTTATGAAACATATGTTGACCATAGTTTCAGCAGATATTGTGGATTCATGGGACGAGGTAATATAATTTTTATTCAGTTACAATAATACTTATTATTGTAGGTGGTTGGATAATGATTTATCTTATTTTTTTATGTTGCAGTTATTCATTGATAGGGAACCATTTCCGCATGAGGACTTGCTAGACATCTGTCGACGTTGGGCAAAATTTTTCATTGAAATAAGTAATAGATAGTTTGTTTAGAATGAATTTAGATAGAAAAGAATAGTAGTTTTTTTAATTGATATGTTTCAAATATATTATGAAGTTTTGCCAGTTAATATAAGGTATAAATGAATTCTCTGGCTTATTTTGTGGTATCTGTTTCTATTAGGATTTGGTTGTATATATGAAAACAATGAAAGTATTTTAAAAAAAACAAAACTTTTTAAATCAGTTGTGCATTAACCGATTTAAAAAGTATAATTTTAAATCGGTTCTGCTTAGACCTAATTTAAAAAATGAACTTTTTAAATCGGTTCTATATGGAACCAATTTAAAAAACTAAACTTTTTAAATCGGTTCTACACAGAACCGATTTAAAAAGTTTAGTTTTTAAAATCGGTTCTACATAGAACCGATTTAAAAAGTTTTTTTAACTTAGTTCAATTTATGGTTTAAAATGATAATTTCTTCTATATCAGTTGTAAAACCGATTTAAAAAGCCATTTTTAATCGATTTAAAAAGCCTTTTCTACAGTAGTGGCCTGAGAACAAAACTAAGGGGGTACATTAATGGTGCGTAGGGTATGCACCACATAACATCACGTAAACAGAGGAGAGAAACAATAGGAGGCATTGTAGGTAACATATGCAGACCCATTGGGTGGGAATGAGTAGAATTCGCGAAACTGTCAGCAATGACATTAACTTCTCTAAAAATATGAGTAATTTTGATATTGCAGTTAGCCCTTAAGAGGGTATGAATTCTGTATATCATACTTCTTAATAGATATTTAGTGATTACATGATCACTTTGAAAAATTATGTACATTTTTTTAATTCTGATTATTTAAATAAGATTTAATAGTTCATATTTATAATCACATTTTTCACCTCTTATTTGTTGATGACATTTTCATTTTTTCCCCCTTGCCCACCATTCCCACCTCTTGAATTGCATTTTAGATTTTTCTCCTTGCCTATCATTCCAACCTCAAGTAGCTTATAATCAGTGGTGTACAGGGCTCATATTGGTGATGTGCTCAACCAGTCAACCAAATGAGAGACATGATGTCTCTTTTTAGACTAGAAAGTAAAAAATGTACTAAAAAATAAAAATATATATTTACTAAATGATTGAGCCACTTGCAACTAAACAAACTCCCATATACAGTGTAGTAGTTTACAACTAGTATGTTGACTCGTTTAATCATATGGTTTGCGTTGGTATATATATTTGTACTAAAATGATTGTCAAATGTAGATTAAAAGGTAATCAAATTTTGTTTTAAAGAAAAACAAATAATGGTTTTAAAATGTGAAAATAAATGCAATTATGGGCATAACTGATTACTTTCTTCTAAAATATAAATGCCATTAGAAAAAGTAACATAAAAATAATTTTAATACGAAAAAAATGGCCTAAGCTCAATTAGATTCAACTTATTGTCTCAAAAAATGTAAAGGAAACAATTAATATAAATAGTAATGTAATACAGAGTTTCCATATTATTTAATAGTTTGAACAAGTTGTCTCACATTTGTTATTATCAACATAAGAGATTTAACAATATTATAATAATTATTTTTTAATTATTCCTACGCAAATGTTATATATATATATATATATATATATATATATATATATATATATACATATATATAAGATCAAGATTCATTGGCACCAAATGTTAAAGTTAGTCAAATTACACTTTTAATAACTTTTTGTAAAATGTAAATTTAACTAATCTAACCGTTGAATTATGTGATATTATCTTTATAATCATGTATATCAAATTTCATATTATTTGGACTTTTCTAAATATGTTATCTAACATTAAATATTTACATATATTTTAATAACATATTGTATGTTAAAATAAAGTGATGTGATGAACTATTAAATAATTTTGGAATTATATGAAGTTTTGTATACTTAATCTAATTAATAAAAGCATGGAATTTAGCGGTTGGATTGACTAAATTTACATTCTACAAAAAGTTATTGAAGGTATAATTTGACTAATTTTGACACCTGATATCAATGGATCCTATATATATATATTATTAACACATATTCACTTTTATTTAATATATAATTATAAGAATTGGGCAATTAGTGTATTGTAAAAAATAGTTAAATCTAGAGTAACAAGAGCTTAATTTATCTACTAAATAATGTGTTAAAACGTGTGTGAGAATATGTTATCTTCCATTAATAGCACCTAATAACAGGGACAGAGCCAGACTTGAAAGGTAAAGAGGGCAAGTACATTTACTAAAAGTTATCGTGTATATATATATATATAAAATTTCATATCAAATATTTATAATTATATATATTCCAAAATATTATTTATGTTAGTACTCTTTCAAATCGTAAATAGAAAAGTATTTATAGAAAAGACAAACTAAACATCTTTGTTTCCAAATACCCAAGATTATAAATGTCAATTACTAGTTTCATATGCCACAAAGAAATTTTATGAATTTATAGTAAAAATTGGTATATACATTTATCATAAATTTTAAGAAAAATATCTTAATTATGTTCTAAAAATATACGAAATCATAATAAAATATCTTTTATAACAATAGTAGCCAAGAATCATTGAAAAAGAATTTGCTTTTAGGGTGTCGAAAAATAGAAGAAAAATGTTGTTTCATGGCAACAAACCAATAACCATTGACCATGAAGGAAAATTTGTCTAGTCTCTTGTTAAACCTGCATCCGGTTTGTTTTGCCAACATTTACATAATGATGTGTTTGGACCCATGCACTTGAGGCTAAAATTACATTAGAGTCTCACCAACAATGCTCAGAAAAACCAAGACAAAAAGAGAAAAACATTAGTGTTGAACAAAAGGGCTGGATCCAAGAGGGGGGTGAATTGGATCTTTAAAAATTTTCAAGAATCCTCAAAACTTTTTCAAAGATGAAGAATTAGATTTTCAAAAACATTGAATCAATTTGATTTGGTTTTATGAACGATGTAGAATTGGAACAAATATCTTGATTTTACTAAGCAAAGATCCTCATGAATTTATATGCATTCAATTAAAGAGATCAAGATTCAATATACTAGTAAGAGGGTAAGGGAAAGAAAAGAACACACAAGATTTATACTGGTTTGATCACCACCACTGTGATTTACATCCAGTTTCCAATCAACCCAATTGGGATTATCACTATGCAATTCAATTATTTACAAACACTATGCATAAACAAGAGAATTACAAACAAACACAACCACAAGATCAAGTTTCTTGAAAAACCTATTAAGAAAACTTGAACCTCTTCTTGTGGTACACTACTACAAGAGAAACTTGAGAAAAACCTTCTTAAGAATGAAAATTAAGACAAAAAGAAAAGGTTAGATATCACCTTAATTTGTGATAGATGAAAAACAATGAAGAACAAACCAAATTCTACCTAAAAGATGACTTTTCTTTATCTCCAATGTTGATCGATGACGAGCTCTTGATTTTGATGTAAAACTTGTAGTGGTATGAAGAATAATATGTTTTCTCTCTAGAAAAGCTCTCACAAAGGTTTAGAGAATTGGAGTTGTATGAAAAGATCCACTTAGGTTCACATTTTATAGAGAGTCCACTCGAATAACTAGTTATTTCGACTTGTAATAAGTTATTTCGTTTTTAGAAATTTGGAAAATGAAGCTAGAATGGAGATAATTAGTTATTTTGGTTTGTAACTAGTTATTTTCGCATGTATTTTATTTCCTCTTCGCTGGAATAACTAGTTACATAACTTTGTAACTAGTTATTTTCCCATATGACAAAACAACTTTATAAAAATGTAACTGGTTATAGAGTTATGTAACTAGTTAAAGCAGAAATAATTGATTACATAATTTTATAACTAGTTAAAATAAAAACTGTGTAACTGATTACATATCACTGTAACTAGTTAAAACATAGTATTTCTGCATTGTTTGTGCATTTTTCAATGGATTTAACTGATTACAAAGCTAATTTATCCAATTAAATGGTTCTTAAACATAAGATTGAATTTTTCTAAAGCTTTAATATGTAGCTATCACTTCTTATCAATTTAAAACCATGTTTTATCCAATTATTTTTTCTTAAAGAAAATTTTACACTTATAAAAATATGTTATCACTTTGTTAATCCTTTAAGTCTTAAATTTAGAGTTCATTACCATCAAATCATCAAGGATAAAGGTAAATCATGCAAGACACACACACACACACACACACAAAAACACATATTACAGCTTTGCACTTATCAAGAGGCTAAATCATCAAAACTCTATTAATTATTCTTTGGGGCAAGAATAAATCTTCTTCTTGCTTCTTCAATAAGTAATATACGGAGAAGTGATAGAAAAAGAGAATATTTATTGATGTGCCTCAAAACACATATGGTGAATTCCTTATAAAGTGTTTGTAAGTTTGCCCTATTAGTAAACGTTAATAAATAGTCTTTAACTCTTAAATCATTTATAATTAAATTAATATAAGGAGCAGACTAATAAATTTGTTTAATTGTAAATGTAATTATTTATATCCTTTAAAATAACAATAACGGATGATAAAAGAAAAGACTATAAAAAAGGAAAATAAATGATACTCCCTCTGGTCCTTAATATAAGGCACTATCTAGAAGGTATTGATGGTCCTTTTTATAAGGCATTTTACAATTCCTATAAAGCATTTAATTTTTTTTCCCCATTACTTGCCCATATTAAAGACTTTGAGTATTTGTGCCTTTATTTGATAGTGGTGCTCAATGCATTTGAACTTTGATGTTTTCACGTTAGCCACAACAAGTTAATGATGATTAACAAAGGTAAAATTGGTATGTTATAATATTTAAAAAAAAAACCAATAAAACCAACTAATTTAACTATTTTTGTTGGTATGTGTAATTCTGTTGCAAGTGCCTTATATTAAAAACCAGTGGGAGTATTTGAAAAAAGAGAAAATAATACAATTATCTCTACAATGAAGATTATAAAAGGAAATAAAATATTTATTCAAAAAGATAAAAGTTTATCATTATATTCACAATAAAGACTGTAAAATAAAAATAGAATATTTTATTAAAAAACGAGAAAAAGATAAATGACACTTAAATATCATTAACTTTACAATAAAACTCACAAAATAAAAATAATTACTCTAATAAAAAATATTATATATATATATATATTAATTTTTAAAATTATAAAAAAAGTACCTACATGTCGTTGGTCTGAGTGATACTAGATTTGGATCCCTTAAACAAGGTCTCAAGTTCTAATCTTATGAATGGAAAAAATGTGGTTGGAAAGGAAAATCTCATTAAAGGTGGTCAGTCAAGTTTCTCGATAGAGATTAGTTCTCAATAAAGTTAGTAAATACTTCACAACTATAACATGGTTATAAAAAAAATTGGAGGGGAGGGGGGGGGGGGGGGGGGGCTACTACTTAAGACTAGTATTATTAAAACTAGATCAGTCATTGACTTGATAGAACTATTGAATCAATGGATTATTGGTTAAACTAGTAAATCACTAGTTGAATCCCATCGATATAAATTATAAGAACATAAATAAATGTGTAAGGATATATATTATATTTATTTTACATATAATAAAACACAGCTTTGATTCTTTTTGGGGATATTTTTGCCTCTACTTTCTAAGAGAGTAGAAGGAAGTCATACATAAAGAAAGTTAATAACAATATAACATGTGTTTAACTGAGACTATTATTTTCATAAATAGTAATAGATTATCAAATGAGCTTTCTCGTTTTGTGAATGTACCAATCCGTTTTCCTACGTTGGATTCTGAATGAGTTCATAAAAAAATAAAAAGATTCAAATAGGAGAACTTTTATATTGGATAGAGGAGTATATTGGGGCCCAATTATAAATGGACTTTATTGTTTGGTGCATGTACCTATCCATTTTGCAACTCCTAATTTGGGTTGGGTATAAGAGAAAGTGAAACTAGGGGTGAGCAAGGAACAAATTGAGATGTGTTTATCTTTGTCTCTGCCTAGTCTGAAATTTTGGCCGGGTCATTTATTTAAATCCAAACTTGATTTGATCAAGACTCGAAATATATAAGACGAGATTGGGTCAACTTGACGTTTTAACATAATATATGTGCAACTCTTTGTACAAAGTCATGACAAAAATTGTTGTCAATAGGATGAAAGAGATCCTCTTAAGCATTGTTTCTCCATTTCAAACTGGCTTTATTCCTACCAAAACATCCATAAGAACATCATTATTACTCAAGAGCTTACTCACAATATGAGCTGCATGTGTGGCAAGAGAGGCTTCTCTGCCATCAAGGTTGACTTTGCTAAAGCCTATGATAGGCTTAGGTGGTCTTTTCTCCATACTACTCATCTAGAAGTGGGTTTGCTTGAAGTCATGATTCACTTCATCAAGGAATGCGTTATGAGTGTAAAACCAACATAAGATGGAATGGCAAGTGGAATTCCTTCTTTTCGCCTCATCATGGGGTTTGCTACGACAGCCCAATGTCCCCATACATCTTTGTGTTCTGCATGGAAAAACTCTCCCATAGGATTCAACAAGAAGTTGAGAGAGGTTAGTGGCAACCTTTGAAGGTTGGAAGAGTTGGACCTCCAATATTGCATCTCATGTTTGCTAATGATTTGTTGCTATATGGAAGGGCTTCTCAAGATCAAATGAAGTGTGTACTGGATATGCTTGACAATTTCTGCTCCAGTTCGGGGCAACTAGTGAGCTAGGAAAAATCGAGGATCCTATTTTCTATAAATGTTGACGAGGAGGTTAGAAACTAGCTCTTAAACATGTTTAGGTTCAAGATGATTAAGTCTCTGGGTAAATAGCTTGGCATTTTGTTGTCCGGCAAAGCTCCTAGGAGGGAGGACTTCATATATATTGTTGAAAGTGTACGTACTAAGCTTGCCAGTTCGAAAGCTCACCAACTATCATTTGTTGGGCGTGTCACCTTGGCAAAAGCGGTTATCCAAGCCATTCTAGTCTATCCCATGATGGCTGTCGATATCCCTAAATCTATTCTGAGAGGAAAGTGCATGCCATAAATTGGGAGATTATAGTTTGGCTAAACAGCTTGATGGTTTGGGGTTACGCAAAGTGGAAATTATGAATCAAGCTTGCCTTATGAAACTGGGGTGGCAACTAAAAACTAACAACACTAAGCTATGATGTCAAGTGTTGCTGGGGAAGTACGGGATAAATCGCTACCTTGACCATTTTTTCGTAAGTAGAAGCGCTGACTTTGCCCTATGAAAGCTATCGCTCACTACTGGCCTAGCCTCAATGATTCTAAATTTTGGGTCTGGGCATTGGGATCGATGTTAAGATGTGGTCGGATAAATGGATTGGCACTGATCTTAAGCTGGAAGACTCTTTTAATACTAAACATCTTGTTGATGCTGAACTAGGGGTGGCAAAGCGGGCTGACTCGCTCCAACCCGCCTAAGGCGGGACAGGGTGGGTTGACCGGTTGGTGAAAAGTGGGTTAAAAAATATAGTTCATCTTGTTTAAATGTGAGTTGACAGGTGATAAATCTATAACTAATATAGATTTATAGAATTATCTTACATGATGTGAACACCTAATTTTGTTTATTATTCTTGTTATATATTTTATTTGTTTCTTTTTATTTATGTTGTTACTTTGTACATATATTCCAAACACTTTAAATTAATACCGGTTCAATAACTCAATTTCTTTTATATTGTTTATGTATTTATTTATTTTACTTATAGCAACACTCAATTAAAAATCTTTTTTTTTCCTTTTTTCCTTTTTATTTTAATTTAATTCAAAAATTATTCATTTATCTATGTATCTCTTCTCTTGTTCCTCATATTACTAGATTGGTCTACTGATGGCCCATTCTTTTTGTTTGCTTCTTTTGGGCCTTTCTTTTTATAAAACTAGAACCAAAAAAAAGTTTTTTTTTCTCTTTTCTCTTTTCTTTCTTTTCTTCATTTTCTCTGAGGCAGCAACGGTTACCACCTACTCCTCCACAATGCCCTCACCCTATGCCCTGCAGATTTCACCATTTCTCCATACTGATGCTGCAATCTCTCCTATTGCTTCTACAATCATCCAAATTCCTTAATTGTAGCTGCAAATTGTATTTTAATCAACCAGACTTTCAGATCAATTCAAGCAACCATGAACACTTTTTGGGTCTATAAGTACCATTACAACAAATAAGAAAAGGGTTCCGAAAATTGAAAAAAAAAAAATCAAAAAATTGAGTGTGGAAAAGGAAAGTGCACTAAAAAGGAAAAAGTCCGTGAAAACAAGAGGCAAAAGCAGAGAAGAGACAGAGGAATTACAGCTACAATCAGTATACACTTGAACATAATTCTTTCTATTTTAATTATCTCGTGCATTTTGAATGCTTGTGTTCCTGATACTGATCTAAAACTTGCTTCAAATATTGTTACAAACACAACAACCAAAATAAAAATACAACGTTTAATGTTCACTGTACAAGCAATACACAGATTTTAAGCCATGAATCAAACTAGTTCTCGGCAACATCAAGCTTAACCTTTTCAATACCACTGAAATGAGCAAATTGAAAAATAGAACAAAAAAAAAAAAAGAGAAACCATAACCCACCATTGCGAGCTCCACTGTTCATCGCGGTCGGAAATCGCCTCTGGCGGCCACTCTTCTTTTCCTTTTCCTTTTTTTCCCTTTCCCCGTTTCTTCTTCCCTTTTTCTTCTCCTGCTCTCTATGTCACATCGCCCATTCGACATGCAAAACTACCACATTGCGACATCACTCCGCATCTCCTCCGTTCGCAGGAAAGCCTCTCTTGTGCGTGTCCTCGGAGACCGCCGCTTGGCACAGCTGTGATTCCTCTTTCCTTTTCCGTCTTCGCCTCTCCCTTCGCGCGTGGACCTTGCTGCGACCCTCATAGTCGGCGTTGCATCCAGAGTAAGCTGCGCACAACAACTTTGCAAACTTAGGGCTCCTAAAGCCCTCTTTTTTATGTTTTTGTTGTTTTCTATTTTGTTTTTATTTGCTTTTATTATTATTATTTTCGCTCGGTTACGCGTTTCGGTTTAAAAGTCTGACCCATTGTTTTAATTATTATATATTAAAAGCTTTTTTGCTATGTTTACAAATTACTGGACTTGAATCCTATTTCGGTACATATAATGTAAATTTGGTTGAGAGTTTATATTAGAATCATAAAATAGAAAATGAAATAAAGAAAAACCAAATTATAAAAAGGATTGTAACGTGGACTTGTTTTGTTTTTTTTTTTTTACGAGAAAATAAACAATGACAAAAAAATAATACTAATAATTATAATGTCATCCATTAATAATAATAATAATAATAATTTTAAATTATTTATTTATGACTTAATAGTAACAAAATTACAAAATTTTTTTAATAGAGTAAGGATTATTTGGATGTGACATTCTCTTAATCCTAGAGTTTAAGGATACAAGTTGTACAACTTGTTGTCTAAAAGCTCTTTCTAAGTAAAAAAAAATTATTTTTTTTAATTTACTTATAAGAAGAATAAAAATCAACTAAATCAATTCTTACAATTTAATTAAAATTTGATAACAAAATCTTGAATTGAGAATGAGTTAATTAGATGTGACATATTTTTAATCCTAAGACTTTGAGACATAGGCTGTACAACTTGATGTTTTAAAACTCTTCTCCTAAATATAAAATGTTAAACTAGAATTTAATTGTTATCAAAATAAAATATTAAAATCAAAATTTAAATAATAAATTGACTTGGGTGTACACCTTTGTCAATCTTATATTTTAGGGTGTATGAGTCGTAACGATTCAAAAATCCTAAAATTAAAAATTAAAAAATGACAACACACAAATATTTTCTACCAAAAGAACTACGTGAGTCTGATTCTCCATTGCATCGGGAGATATGTAGGAGCAGAGGCCCACTCCTATTTATCTCAAAAATAATAAAATTTAAGATAAAGCAAAAAACCTTTTCTATAATAAATAAAATTCTTTTTTTTTCAATTATTTCTGGGGTGAGATAAATATTTTAAAAGTCATTAATAATTTGCTTAATCAATTAGAGGTAACCGTCTTTATGACGGATGTTGTAGGATGCTAATACCTTCCCTACACGTAATTGACTTCCGAGCTCAAAATTTGATTTCATTGACCATTTTCTTTTTAAGGTTTTCCAATATTTTTCTTTAATAAATATTGGTGAGGACTCCCTGTTTTCAAAACTCTTTTTCACTGTTCAACCGCGACCTGGGTTGTGACACATGATATTTACACTTGCTCAATGGAAATTTATGAGAAATTAACCCAACAACAAGACATTTCAAGGAATAAATGGTTTTGTAGTTTTTATTTTAAAATTATATGATTTTTACGTGTTTATTTGGGTTTTGATAAAGACAAGGAAAAAAAGAGTAAGAGAAGAGGATGATTTGTGGTAGAGAACAATGGAATTTTCTACCTGCAAAAGATATAAAAGGTGGCACCCAGCTCCATTCAAAGCCACACCCAACACCGAAGCAAAACAGAGCTTCCGAAGAAGTTGTTGCCTGGCGCCTGGCGCCCGCTGCCAGAACGCTGATGGATTTTTGAAGAGGTAGCGTCCGGCACCAACACATTCCAGATTGTTTATTTTGCGAGCCTAGATTATTTTATGATCCACACTATAAAAAGGAGAAAATATACATTTGGGGGGCATTCTTTAATTCATCTAAGGATCGAAAGCGAGGAAGAGCTTGAAGATTCATCTTTGGCTTTGGATCTTGAAGAATTGTGGTTTGATTCTCAAGATTTATGGCTTCTTTTCTATCTTCTTTTTATTTTCTTTGTGTGTTTAGTTTCTCTATGAGTTTCTAAACTCCTTTGGGGTTAGGTTAGGATGAACCGAGATTGAAATCCTTTGTAATTTGTTTTTTCTTCTGAACCTTTTGATTATTAATGCAATTCAGTTGTTATTTTTATGTTTAATGCTTTTTTCTATGTGTAACACCCATTAGAAATTGATTTGTAATTCAAATCTTGCAATTGAGAAATTGGGGTGTGAACCATTCCATTTTAGCAACCATTTAATTCTTGAACCTAAGGATAGGAAGAGAAGTTGTATGTCTTTGCGATAATTTCTTGCTCTTAATGCTTGTGACTAAGTTTGTTCGCCTAAGGGATTAGGGTGTGAAATTAGGAACAAAGGGTTTACCGCCTAAGGAATTAGGGTTGAACTAATTTAGAGAAATTGAAGGTAAATTGCCTAATAGGAACGGGTTTAGAAGGAAAAGAAATTACATTGGGGAATATCACTAGAGATTTTGAAACCTAACTATCTTATTCATTAATTATCTAAACATCACTTAATTGCATTCTCATTTTAATTTTGCTCTTTAATTTCTAAAATCACAAAAATTCCAAATCTTCCTTTAATTCATAAACACAAAATTTTTCTGGTTGAATTGAGATTAAAACCACGATCCTTGTGGAGACGATACTTTACTTTCACTTTATTACTTGTACGATCGGTATACTTGCCATGATCATAGCAGCGGGTTGACTTGCCAAAAGATGAAAGGTGTGTTGGCAGGTTATAAAATGGAGGGTTGACTTGCCAAAAAAACTCAAAATAAAAGGAAGAAAATAGAAAAATATTTTTAAAAAATCCTAATTCATTTTTTTAACATATCACTCATTTTATTATGTATATATATACATATTATCTATTTTTTAATAATACAAAAATGTAAATTTATTTATATACAACTTAAATATTGATGGGTTAGGGAGTGAGTTAGGCGGGCCAACTCACCTCGCCCTACCAAGTTGGCAGGTTAGGGTGGGGTGGTAGGTTGAACCACCTAGCTCGACTTGCCATTTTTGGCTGGTTAGGCGGGTTGGGTTGACTCGACAGGTTCAACCCGCTTTGCCACCTTTATCCTAAGCTTCGGGTAAATGATCTTATGAATGGAGATGGTGAATGGAATTTGGATCTGTTGGAGAATCTTTTGGCTGGTGATATTATTAAGCACATTTTCCCTATCCTTCCTCCAAACATTGAGGATGGGCATGACAAAAGAACTTGGATTGGGGAAAAGTTAGGTGAATTTTTGGTCTTCAGTGCGTACAATAGACTAAACAACTTCCACATTTCCATAGGTAGTCATCTTTGGAAGCTGGTTTGGAAATTGGAGGTTTCGGAGAGAGTTTGGTGTTTCATCTAGATTTTTTGTCATGATAGGCTAATCAGAAACTCGCGCAATGCCAAGTGGCATATGAGTTCACCTTATTTCCACCATTATGGCTATAAAAAGGAAACTGTGATTCACACCATTTGGGACTCTCCCTTAGCCACTCGCATTTGGGCTAAGTTGATTGACAATAGAAAAATCAGGCAGTTTTTTGAAGGCAACCTCCAAGGATGGGTGGAACTAAACATGTTTAAAGAGATGGGTACTTCTAGTCTGGTCACGTGGTTGAAGTTTGGGCCACTGCTTATTACTTCATGTTGAAGTGGCGAAACAAAGAGAACCATGGTAACAGCAAGGTCTCGTGGAGAGGAGTTTAGAGTTCATATTGCAGTGCTAGGAAAAGTACAGACAAGTTGAGGGCTCCCAGGTGCACCGTCCTCACAAAGGTAGAGTTGTTTCTGTTATTAAATGGATCCCCCCAAGACTAGTTAGGCTAGACTTAACACAGATGGGGATGCTAAAACAGAGAGGGTCAAATTGGGTGTGGTGGACTAATTAAAGATGACAAAGGCAACTGGATAAGAGGTTTTGCTAAAAACATTGGGACAGCTTCAGCTTTTATAACTGAACTTTGGCGGGTGCTGGTAGGTTTACAACTTGAGCTTAGGGAATGGATCACAGCTATTGAAGTCCACATTGATTTAGAAACAGTGGTGAGAAGCATTCATTTTGGCAAGTATGGCTCTATGGTGGCATACAACTTGGTTAAATCAGGAAACTTATAGCTAGTGAGTGGAATGTCAAAGTTAAGCATTCTTTTAGAGAAACTAATAGATGGGCAAATTGCTTAGCTAATCTTGCTTGTAATTTGGATGGTAGGACTATATTTTTTTAGCGCCCCTTGCTCAAATTGAGCAATTGTTGGTAGATGACTTAGTTGGGGCGCCTGCCCATTAGTTGGTTGTTGTTTGAGCTTTTTTCTTTTGGGCTTCGTGCCCTGTTGAAATCCAAAGAAAATAATAATAGTAACATTATGTATAGTTAGATCGTAAGATAAAAAAGGTATAGAACTTAAATCAAGGTATATTTTATAATATATATTTTAAAATAAATAATATTATTATAAATATAATATCATGTTATACAAAATATTACTTATTAAATAAAAAATTTTATGATTAATACACAATTGTTAAAAAAAGTTGTTATATTTCGTAAAAGAATGTAATATACTAAATAAAGTTAGGACGACCCAAAGTATAATCCGAACTTGTCTAAATCAACCTTAGGCCGAGACGGGTCATTGGGACGAGCTAGGTCCTAAGAGAAACGATTCAAGTTGGCGAGGTTTTATATTAGGTAAGAGGAATATAGATTGGACACTTTTATAGGGTTCGAGATTTTTTAATATATTCAACAAGATCCATTGGTGAAAAAAAAAAAAAAAAGATCCATCATTTTTGTATAATAGATTCTATTTTATTTATTTTTTAAAAAATTGGTGTCTTTAAGTTGTTATTAATTCGAGTTAAATGGAGTGAATTTATTTAAAGCAACGAAAAGTCTATATACTTGAAGAGAATTGAATTATCTTTCAAAGCAACAGATATTAGTCTTATAATAAATACACATTAAATTTAGAGAAAAAGGGCTACACACTGACAGTGTAATGCTATTTTATACTGTTATTCAATCACAAACCACCATCTATGGTAAGTTTATTGACTTTTACAATAATTACCTTAAAAGTCACAACAACAGTGATTTGTAATTGGTTGGCAGTGTAAAACTTTTTACACTGACAGTGCCTAGCCATTAAACTCTTAAATTTATTCTATTATGTTTCCAAAATTATATTTTAAGCAAAATGGATATCATATAAAAAAGTTATTATACTAAATTTCTTTGTCCATCATTTTAAGCAAATGTTTCTAGGGTACGTAGGTACAAACAGAGACGAAACTGAAAAATTTTAATAAATTTAAACTAACATTTTTATATTAAATTACACTGATACCCTTTAAGATTTGTCAATTTTTTCCTCATAATCCTTCTTGTTTTTTAATCCACACACTAACTCCTAGTAATTGTTTGAGATACATTATAATGACATTCTTTATATATTACACTGACACTCCTTTCACTTAAAAGACACATTACACCATATATCTTCTTTATAAAGGGAATTGCTATAAAGATAAAAAATGCATGAGGTCATATGCTATGTCAAAAAACTTCAAGAAGTATCATTGTAATTTTTTATTTTTTTTAAAAAAATAAAACTTGAGGAATTTGTAAATATTGGGTCGAGGCCCCAAGGAATAATATAGGTTGCTCAATTGCATCTATCATATAATGTCATATATTTTTATCCAATATAAAAATATAAAAATTCTATTTATCTCTATATGCTTCTTAATAGCTTGATCTATAGTTTTTCCCCGTTTTTACCTCTATTATTATATTATTTTTTATCTGATCAACTCTCCTTATTGGCGCTTTTACGAATCTTTATCATCCATATCTAAATCATCTAAAATAACGTTTTATCATTTTTTTACAATATTATTTTGTATGAGTAAATTACATTTGCGTTTTCTAAGATTTGTGAAACTTATAATTTTACCTTTAGTCAAAAATATTATAACAACTTTTTTTGCCTGCTTACAATAACCTTGTTAGGTTTTAGGAGCGTTCAAGGCTTGCTTTGTCATGCTAACTCATATCAACTCAGAAGTTAATTTTAACATATATATTCGAGTTTTGAAAAATAAACACAACGTGATTTGAAGACAGATTCAAATTGTCTCAATTCAGTTCAATGTCTCATTTTTCAAAATTTATATTTTCTAAATAATTATATATTAATAATAAGATTTCTTAATGAATAACATGATTTGATACATATGTTTTTTGGGTCAATAGTTGAATAAGTTGAGATACAAGAGAGGTAAAAAAGGAGAGAGACAGAGAAATAATTTCCTAGTACTAAAACCCTTAATACCATAAACTTTCTCAAGTATTAATACATATTAAGTAAGGAAGCTAGGAGGGCACCCGAGGATTTAACCCTGTCTTTAGACGAGGCCAGTTATGCAAATCATTGGACCAAACGAGCCTAATTACAAATGCAAAGAAAACATGTGATTATATAGTGTTTTGAATCAGAATGTGGACCGGAAAAAAGAAGAATAGAATAACTTTGTTGGCACTTGGCAGTTTGCTGAAGAAATGGTTAAGCCGATGAATAGTAATTTTGAAAGCATCGTTGGCAGGGGAAATATTTTTAAATTAATCTACAAAAATATCATGCTAATACCATGAAGATCTGCAAAGACCCAGACCCACAACGTCAATGTTATTTACTCATTGCCATTCTAACAGCAACTTTATGTAAAGTTTGTTCTTAGGATAAAAGGAATGGTATGTTCCATTATATATTTCGTTCTCTTTCTTTTCACATTGACTATAATTAAATTATACCCTTTTAGATATATTATGATCTGTTCTGTTCTATGTTATAAAAAGCACAAAACATATAATGAAACTCCTGTGTTTTACGTCTACCAAACCTATCATATTATCGTTTTAGGGTCGGGGAGTGCTGAAAATTTACGTGCTAAGTGTTAGAGAACTAAAGTTTCACATCGGACAAATAAAGTCAAGTTAAAATGTATATAAAGATAGAGAGATCAAATCTAATTGGTTCGAATCTTTTGGGTAATACATCTCCTATTCTTAGTATACACCTAAGCCCAATCAACACTCTTCCATTGGGCCCGCACTACAAATTCTAACATGGTATCAGAGTCCAAATGACGTAACAGTCCTTCCATTGGGCCCACACTACAAATTCTAACATAGTATCAAAGTCCAAGTGACGTAACAGTCCATACTCCTTAAAAAAAAGGAAGAAGATTAAAAAAAAATTAGGCCTCTAAAACTAAAGAAGCACAAGCCCAGACAACTAACAAAAAAAAAATATAGATTTGAGATCTCTGAGATTGACTTGAGTACAAGCACCCCCCAACCTATTCAATGATGGTACGCAAGTCACAACTGGATTCAATTCAGTTAAACTTGAAGGATTCTCACATCAGACAAATAAACTCAATCTTATTTGAGTACAAGGCTAACCATTATGTAGAAATATAAAAACAAGAGAGAATAGAAAATAGCCATGCATATTGTGTAAAATTCGTACGGGAATAGGAATTGATACATAAAAGCAAACTTGGGGTCACCTTTTCTCCTCCAATTTGTTTTGGCTGGATGGCAATTAAGATATGGAATGTATGGGAAAAGGCGGTGGTGGGTTAGGGACTTCAACATAGCCTTCTAGCATTTGCATGACCATCCCCATTGTTGGCCTCATTTCAGGACGCTCGTTAATGCACCATATTGCTATTTTGATCCACTATTGTAACCTGCCATTGTCAGACAAGGCCTCCTCATCGTTCTCAACCACAGCATCTATTCTTCCTTCCATATAGCAATCATATGCCCAATCTGTCAGTATTGCCTTCTCTTCTTTCCCGGTCTCCATCATCAACACACTTCTTCTGCAGCAAATAATTTCCAATAACATTACCCCAAAGCTGTAAACATCCACTTTAACCGTCACAGGAACATTCTTGAACCATTCAGGAGCCACATATCCTCGAGTTCCTCGGATCATGGTATTGGTTCTACTTTGGTCAGACAACAACAATTTGGCCAACCCAAAGTCAGAGATCTTTGTATTGAAATGTTCATCTATGAGTATATTTTGAGGTTTAATATCACAATGAATGATGGGAGTGTCACACTCTTCGTGTAAGTACACCAACCCTCTTGCGATCCCCAAAGCAAATCCAACCCTTACATTCCAGATGGGTTTGGATTGTGCAAATAGGACGTCTGCAAGAGTACCATTGCTCATGAACTCGTAGACCAATAGTCTATTGATTCCCTCGTCACAAAATCCGATCAACCTGACCAGATTTTTGTGGCAGGTTTTACCAATGGAACTCAATTCAGTCCTAAATTCTTTCTCTCGTTCTTGTGCCAATCTGTCCAATCTCTTGACGGCAACCACGTTACAAGAAGTTGCTTCTAGGTGGCCTTTGTAAACAATGCCATAAGAACCCCTGCCTATTTCCTCACTAAAACCCCATGTGGCTTTTTCCAATGTTTCATACGTAAACGAATGCAAATTTGTTTCCAAAAGACTAGCTGCAGCTGGGACAACCCTTTTCAGTTTCGGCTTCAGGAGAATAAACCAAGCAGCCGCAGCCAGGAGAATAGTTATAAGGAGAAGGGAGCCAATAAGTGATCCCAAAAGAATTTGCTTAGTTCTATCTTCTTTCTTTGAATCGGCACCAGGATAAAAGTCTGGACTAACTCTTGTTTTGATGTAGACAACATGATCACTGGTTTCTTCTCTTCCGTTACCAAGGGGAAATCTCTTCTTCCAACAAATGTTATCGCCGCCTAAAATGGCCATAGCACACATGCAATCGTGCAAGCAAGATTGTTGGCATTCCTGTTGAGTGTAACGTTGAATCTTTTCATAATCTCCCAGAGGAAAATTAAAATTTCTGGCTTCATGCATTTCATATAGCTCTTCTGGCGGAGCTTGAACATCCGCTCCACAAGCGAGGGTGAAATTGGGCTGACATCCACCAAATTCATTACTTGGATCAACCGGTGAATAGCCATAAGGGCAGTTGCAAGTAGGCCTCTGATTTTTCATGGAGCAGTAGCTATTATAGCCACAGGAACCGCTACCATAGTCATTGAATATTGCATTGCAAATGTTGTCAGGAACATACCTCATGATTGTCCACCCTGGCTGGGCACTGGTGTTCCTTGGATGAGTATACTGCGTGAAAACTCCACTGGAGTCAAGCGTTGCTCTGTAATAATTCACCTCGGGATCGAGATCCAAGTTACCCATTTTGGACCTTGAGGTTGGATTCTAGTCCCGTTCGTGGTCTCTACATAGATATCCCCTGATTTATTGAACACTAAACTTGAAGCAGCGCCAGAGACATTAATTACAAGATAAGAGTTGTAAAGCAGTTGAGAAGGCCAGGCAAGGGGGCTGAGCAAGACATTACCACCCTGAAAATAAAGTTGGAACCTTCCAGTAGTGTAATTGGTGTCTGTGAGTCGAGAAGTTAGATTGCCCTGCTGAGACAGAGATTGGTTTGGCAACAACGTGTCTGTGGGATTCTCAAAACTTTGCCACACATATTCAGAGTTCCCGTTTTGCCGTAGAACAAAGTTGCCAGTGTCAAGCATAGCTCCTTCGGAAACAATACCTCCTGGTTTTGCCGTCCATATGGAATCCCCTTCTGGACCTGTCAGCGAGACCCCTTCTGATGTGATCTGAACCTGTGACCCTGTTGGTGCAGTTGCAAGTTTGTTGTCTGTTTTTGCACTCCAAACAACGGTCTGGTCGGGTATCCTATCGTACCAGATGGCAACCATGAACAGCCTCGTGTTCCGGTCTGTATCATTATTCAGTTGCCGAAACCCGAAAGCAAAGTCGCCCGAAGGTGAACGCCACGCACCATTGTCATCGGTAGAAAGTGGCGAATTCAGATTAACGTTTGCAAAAACTAAGGAAACATGAAAATAGACAAGTGTACCTATAAGGAGGGTCAAGGCAGCCATGGATTCAAATTACGTGAAAACTGAAAACTGGAGATCTTTATGTGTAGTTAATTATTTTTTGTTGATTAATTTAGCTTGAGAGAAGCCTCGCCGGGCCCGGAAAATACTTGGAAGACGAGGGCAAGGCGACCGAGTCCAAAAAGCAGTGTCGGGTAAAGCACGCCACGGAGAAATTGCTAGTGCAGTTGCGTGGAAATATTCTCTGCATCCTCAACAGTAAATCGCGTGACTTTTCTTAGCTTCACATGGGAATGGCTTGGTGTTTCATGAACTCATGGCTGCCATTGCGTTGCTAGTTAAATCGCACCTTGATTCGGAGGCTGACACGTAATCACCTTATTTCATTCATACCAGTCAACCACTGAATTGAGTCACTAATTGTTTCTTTTCTATCAGCAAAATGAAAAATTATTAGGTGGTATAGACCATCAAATGTTTATAATCTCAACCAATATTTAAATATCATGTATTTAAATTTTTTAATTTATAATAATTTCTGAAAACATAGCTTTACCAGAACTAGTTATGAAAATTACAACCCCATTACGTATAAGTCTGAATTTGTTCGCTCGACACAATTTATTATTATTATGACTTCTGTACAGTGCCGTTAGACATGTCAAATTCTCATGGGTTTGTGATGCTTTCTTTTCCCGCCCACTCCCATATCCCTTGCTCACACGCTGCTTTCTTTTCTTGCTTACACTTTCAAACGCGCTTTCCAGCTTACAATTTCTTACGTGCTTTCCAACTCTCATCTCTTTGACTCTCTCACTTACACGCTCATGTGCTTGTGGCGCCCAGTTTCTCACACGCTTTTCCACTCCCATTTTCCTCTCACTAAAGGCATATGCAACAGTAAAAAAAAAATGGGGTGCTAAACTCATTAAGCTCCGGTTCTTAGTAGGCGTGCAACCATTGGAGCTCATTTCTTTTTTGCACTAGGTACCATGTGTTTATATGCACCGGTCCTAAATTTTTATGTGGGCTCATTTTGTACTACTATCAAATAATAATAATAAAATAGTTGACGGTAATTAGTATTAATTACAGATAAGAATATTTATGATTATTTATGAGGTCCATTTAGTAAATTTTCTAAAAGTAATGAGTTGAAAGAATTGAGTGTTTAAATTAAAAAAGATAAAAATAAGTAATGTGTACAAATGAGACCTATTTAAGAATCTCAATTAAAAAAAAAAAAAACTGGGTTCAAATTTTTTACACGCTCATGTGCTGGCTACGCCCATCTCTCTCTCACTTGCACTACTCTTTGCAAAAAGAAAATACCAAGTATCTACACAGCATGAATCAAACCGGCAACTACTTCCCTTGCAATAACGTAAGCTACCATTTAGTCACATTATATTGTGACAAATAACATATATGTATATGTTTCTATAATTTATATTATTTATGCGGTTCAACCAGATACTCATTGATTCCATCAGTAACTTATTGATTGAGTTATCTTAGTATGTCTTTGTTTTTACGTTGACACACTTTCTAACAACATTGAACGTGACTGAAGCAAAATGTTGGATTGGTGTTGAACGCGAGTTTCAATGAAAAAACAAACACAACTTTATAAAGTCAATGACTAATTTGGTTATGAGAACACTGCTCTTAAGTAGTATGTGATTAGGCGCTAACAACAAAAGATAACATTCTCTAAAGTACGTTATTTTCTTTTTTCTTTACATTACACTAATATTTTAATTCATATAATTTGTATATTAAATTAAAGTGAATATATTTTAATGATAAATATATATATTATTATATGGTCATGTAAATTAAACAATATTTGTGTAGGATTAATAAAAAAGGTATTAATTATAATATCATTAAATCTCCTATGTTGATAATAATTAAACAGACTGAAAAATTAGCTACAATTATAACCACAAATGTGAGACAACTTGTCCAAACTAATAAATCATATGAAAATTAAGCACTATTGTCGCAACCAGGGTCACGACTGGATGGCGAAAAAAAATTTTAAATCAGAGGAGTCGCCACCAAAGTTTATTAAGGAAAACCTTGGAAAAATCTTTTAAAAGAAAAATAGTCTTTGAAACCAAATATGAGTTCGGGGAGTCGGTTACACGTAGGAAGGGTGCTAACACCCTACGACATCCGTTAATTAAATGTGCAAAACTAGATAGCTTCAAAAATATTTATTTTACCCCTTAACAAAATTTTATTTATTTACAAATATTTTTATTTATCAAAAGAATTTTAATTAAGAAGAGAATATTTTATTTTTGAAAAGAAATTAATTTTATTATTTTTGAGATCGACAGGAGTGTGCCCTTACTCCTACGTATCCTCTGGTGCAATACGGAATTTAGACTCACGTAATTTTTTGTAGAAAACATTTTATGAGTTGCTATTTTTTATTAGGTTTTTTAGTATATTTTACATTTTTTATTGCTAAACCTAGCATCACCAAGTTATACCATTCAGATGTGTCAGATTTATTGAATGACCAAATAAGAAGTATTTCCAAAATGATCATGTTTAAATTTTATTAGTTATTTTTTTATCGAAAAAAAATAAAAGAACATGGAATTTCATCCTTCTTTGTTTTTCGTTTGCTAAGGGTCAAAAGAAAACGTGTGTGTGTGTGTGTCTATATATATATATAAAACTTTTTCGTCAAGACCCTTTTTTTATTTATTATTATGATTGTTTTTAAAAGGATTTAGATAAATGAATTTAAGGGAATACGTATTGGGCTCAACCAAATTTTGTGCCCCAAAACGTTGAATCTGATGTAAAAAACATTCCAGCAAACATAAGAGAAGTCTTTTGGGGTTAAAACGGATCGTAACTGGGTCAGGCCCATTATTAAACTCTAATCCATAGAGATGGAGATTATTCATCATTAATGCTGTGTTTGGTAGGGATGAGAGAAATAAAAGGAGAGGAAGTAGGTAGAAGAGAAGAAAAGTAGATAAGAAATAAAGTAGAAATAGATGTTATTTGGTTAGATAGAAGTAGAGAAGAAATAGGATGGAAGTTTGCTTTTTGACTTTTGGAGATTTGGAATAAAAGAATAAAATTATGTATATAACCTTTAGATTTTATAGACGTGTTTTTATTAGGAAAGATACAGAGAACACTGTATTCGAATATATGCACCAATATATTTGAATATGTTAGGATCCAATATATTCGAATATGTGTGCTAATAGGCAATACGTGAAAAGGGTCATATATATATATATATATATATATATATATATATATATATATATATATATAACGAATTTGCACACAGTATTCGAATATAGTCATATATATTCGATTATGCCTATATATAAATTCAAATTAGCTTGCTGGCATTCGAATATATTCAAATGCTATTTGATTATGCCTATATATATATATATATATATATACATGTATATATATATATATATTAGTAAATATTTATATATTAATAATTATTTATATATTTATTTAATTTTAAAAATCAAATGTTGGATTCAAATACTATTAGACCACTACAGTAGGGATTCCGACCACCACGTACCAGAGCAAGAAGAAGAAGAAAGTGCAACAAAAATCTTTTTATGAAGATTCTAAAGCCCAACAGTTTACAAAAGTTAAAAAGAGGCCGAGGGTAATAACGGAAAGCTTGGTGTAACTTTGCATTTCATCATACTTCCGCGCATATCTAAGCTGATTATTTTTAGCGTGGGACCCACCAAAAATTTGAAAACTTTCGCAGTATTTCGCTGCTACCAAGTGAACAGAAATACACAACTTCCCTTCACTTCCGCGGTCTTATCTTCCTTTCTTCGGTATTTCATTGCTGCCAAACGAAGTGTATCTTCTTGACCTAAGGAGGAAACGTTCCAAGCCAAGGAGCAGCTCAGTATACCAATTGTGACGGCAGCAGAAAACAAGGGTCCTTTCTTTTCTGGTTTCAAAATGCAATGAAGCTGCAAAAATAGTATAGGAGCCGCGTGGCCTCAATTCGTTTTTCGCTTGTGGAAAAAAAGCGTCAAGAAGTTTCAAAGAATGCCGACACAAAACCGTGTTGCGGCGGTGACATTGCGAACAGAGGAGTGCGATTTTTGTTTATTATTTATTTATGTTTTATTATCTTCATCATTTTTTGTGACCTGCTAGTATTGATTGAACTGTGTCTGTGCTTGCATTTGATTAAATGTGACTATGGAAAAGAAATCGAAATCTGTGTGTTGAATTAAAAAAAAAAGTGTAAGTAAATTTGTGATGCGGTGTCGATGTGTGAAATCTTGTGTTCACAGTGAGATGCACGTATTGGTAGTGACGAAAGAAAGGCGTATAAGATGCATTGATGCGTGAATGTACAATAACAGTATAAGAAATGCAAATGGAATAAAAGCAAATTCGCTAAATGAGAAACCAAATAACAGAGTTGTAAACAAGAGATTAAGCTGACGAGAAATCAAACAAAAGGAACTACAAACAAGAGATTCAATTGATATAGAATAGATATCTACATAATCAACCAAATAGATAATGGTAACAGAGGGAGGGGAAGAGGTTATACCGCTATAGCTTCCAACAACAAGAAGAAAACTCATAGCACCGTGAATAAAAGTGAAGTCGTAACCTCCAAAACTTCTTCCAAAAGACTATATATAGCCACCGTTCAAACCCTTTTAACATTGTTTATTATTTTTATTTTTTAAATTTTTTTTTGGAAGTTTCTTTATCCCTACGTTTTTATTTTTGATGCTTCCCTTCCCCCTTTTTATTTTCTTTTATATTCTCTCCCTTTAAAATAGGCCCAGCCCAATCCTTTCATTTGCTTTTTTGTTTATTGTTTTTTCTCTTTTTTTTTTGAATGGGTCTCTAAACATGCAAAGCCCATAAAGCAAAAACTCTTTAAACCTAGTTTTTTTCTTCTTCTTTTTTCGTTTTAAAATTTTGATTTTCTTAACACCTTAACTCAACAAGCAAAACTAAATATTTTACTCTTGCCTACCTTTTTATTATATTTTTATTTTCTTCTTTTTTATATTTATATTTCTAATTATCCAAATAAAATTGAGTGTTCATAGCTGTCTCCCTTTACTTAGTTATTACTAGATAATATGAATAACTAAATGTTTTCATATTATGGTAGTAAAAAATAAGTAAAGACATGAACTCCAATTTTATCCAGGTCTCAAGACATCAGACACCAAGGTCTTAAACAGGAATGTGAATGCTTTATAAGAAACAAAGTATATGCATATGAAGACATAAAAATAGAGGGCATAAGCACCCTTAAAACAGAGGACGCGAACACAGTAAAATTGAGGGCACGAGCACTCGAAAATGTAAAATGCAAAGGGCATGAGCACCCGAAATGTAAAATGCAAAGGGCACAAGCACCCAAAATGTAAACTGCAGAGGGCACAAGCACCCAAAATATAAAATGCAAAGGGCACGAGCACCCAAAATATAAAATGTAGAGGGCACGAGTACCCGAAATGTAAAATATAGAGGGCACGAGCACTCAAAATATAAATTGCAAATGGCACGAGCACCCAAGAAATTTAAAAACAGAGGTACGAGCACCCAAGAAATCCAAAAATAGAAGGCACGAACACCTAAGGAATTTAAAACACAGAGGGCACGAGCACCCACGATTTTTAAGATCAAACTTTGTTATTCTTTTCTTTTATGGAAAGGCTAAGATTTCCCCAAATTGTTTGCTTTCCTTGTTATAGAAGTAGATTCATGAAATCTCGTCTTGAGTTTGAGTTCTTATTTTCAACTGATCACTCAATTCTCTTTGCCTTTAATGGAATTGGTTTTATTCTTACCCACTAATCTGGCTTCCCAACCTTTCTTCATAATGGGTAAATGATCCTTTGCAGTTTAAATCCTTTAATTGAGAAATTTTATCAGCTTTTACCTTTGAATTTATGTCATTTCTTTTGATGCATTCTTCCATTTTTAGGTGCAAGATGACCAAAGATTTGAGGAATTAATTAACTGGCGAGACATCTAGGTGAGTGCCTATGATTAAGGAGCATAAGACTTGCCCTAAATTATGGTGGATTGGGGAATAAAAAAGAGAAGATGAATTGTGTAATTAGACTTCGGTGATGTAATGGTGAAATTATTGCCATTGCTTAAACGAGTATGGGTGACACATGTGATGGTTATTCATGCTTTATTATATGAAAGGGAATCATAGACTATAAAGAAGGTGAGGAGGATTGCCTCAATGTAGATTATGAAGTAGAAAATAATCATACAAACTGCCCTATTTTAAGAGACTTTTTCTTTTGTTAGCATTGATCCATTTGTGGATATACAACCTTGAGAGGTTTTTTTTTTCTATTCTTTCTCTTTTCTTTTTCTTTTTTCTTTTTTCTCTTTTTTTTTTTAGCAAACACTAATGATTGAAAGTATGACTTTATTTTTGTATTAAAATTAAAGCTAAGGAAATCTGAGCAGCCATCCTTTAATCAGTTATGGACTTTATTAGGCTTGTAACGTAGCCAAGGGATAAAAGGGTTATGAAAGGAAGGATAAATAAGGCCTGAATAAGTGTTTAAAGGTTATTGAAACAAGAATCTTTCCTTCGAATTTCGCACCAAGGGCCTCATTCTTTCCATTCTTTTTTGCTTTCCCTTTTATATTCTTTTGTGTCATGCTTTATTGGTCATGACTTTTCAACATTATTTGTCACACTTTTTCCTTCTTTATTATTCGTTTTTCATTATTTTCTTTTTCCTTTTTGTCTTTGTTTCTTCCTTGTTACCTTGAGACTAGTGGTCTTGATGCGAATTTTATGTTGACTCCTAATGTAGGGGTGATCCTTGTTTAGGGTGATTTGAAAGAAAAGTTTATGTTTAGGCTCAAAAGGGTGGCAAAGGATGATTATTATATTTTTTGGATAAAGAAACATGGTCATACATCATTTCAAATCTTGATTGCTTTATTTCTAAAAATTTAATTTTAAAACAAAAATTCAATAGACATCAAGCGTTTGTTCTTCTTCTTCTTCTTTTTTTATTTATACATTTTTTTTTGTCCTAACTTTTTCTTAGATTGCCCTTTATGGGTTTTCAGCCTAACAGACTTTATTTAACTTTTTTTTTAGCTCTCAAAATTTGCTTGGAGCATGACAGATTTGCCCCAATATATAAAGAAGACTCTTAAAATGTTTGTTTTCTTTATTGTTGAGAACTTGGGACCCTCTCAAATTTATTATAGAACAGGAAAGAAGGGAAGTTATTTGGGTCTGATAGAGAAATGCCTCAAAAGAAATGATCTTTATTTATACTTCTCATGTCTTTGTTTTCTTGAATTAAATGATTATACTACAAAGATACTTGAATTCATCTTTATTATTCTTTCTTCTCTCTCTTTCTCTTTCTTATTTTCTTTCCTAGGAAATGGGTGAGATTTCATGAATTTACCAGTCTTTTACGCACTAAGCAAATCAATCAATTTGGGAGAGAATTTCCTCTTCATTATTTTTCAACATCACATCTTTCAATTTTCCTCATTTTATTTTGTTATATTTTCATTTTTCATCATTTTTATTTCTTATTATTACATATTTGTGCACCCTTAAGGACATGCATTAGAGGATCGAAACAAGCGTATTGAATCAGATAATGAGTAAATATTTTATTCATATTTAACCTTTGAACAAAATTTCATATCATGGCTTAAACAAACTTTTCGCATTCCAGTGTAAATCCCATGAAGAAAAAGGGTACATAGTCAAAATATACAAGTGATGAAAATGACAAATCCTAATGTATCCTGGGAGCTGTTAGTGACGAATTTAACCCCTAATAGTATGAACTGCCCCAGCTTTTACATATCGTGCTTCTCAACCCAGATCACAGGTACAATACTTATTGAATGCATCCTAGCGACTTCTTCTTGTCCCCAATAACCAATTTGCACTTGCTTCATATCCATCAACTCCTGAAGTAACTGCCTAAATTCTTGGCATTTCTCAATGGAATGCAGTACCCCAGGATGCAGGCCACACATCTCTACTTCTTTATCCCCTCCTTGCATCACACTACATAACTTTGCAAAAATGAATTGCATAGTGGTCTTGACTTCCTCTACTATTCTCACCAACTGATAACCATTATCAATATTAACTATATTCACTGAGGAATTCCCATGTACTGGAAGGGGATTATTTCCCACATTTGGGTTATCTTCTTTGCAACTCAACCAACCCGCATCAATAAGGCCCTGAACCTTGTACTTAAGTGCTAGACATTTATCAGTGGAATGTGCTGGGGCCCCACCATGATGTTCGCATTCGGATCATATCCTTTTGGATACGGTGGCGCTATAAGCTTTGGAGGATTGATGGCGACTAAAGCATTATTAAGGAGATATGGTAGCAGCTTTGTATAGGTCATGGGAAGAGGGGTGAAGGTTACAAACTTTTTTTCATTTTTTTGGCTGGTATTTTGGTTGGGATTTTGTTTCCACACTTGGTTGGCTTGGGGTGGTGTAGTTGAGGTGGGTCGTGTCTGGTGGATAGAATGTATTTGAGAGGACATTCCTAGATGGTAAGGTTAAGGGTATTGTGGAGATGCAACATTGGTAACATAAGGGAACTGAGTTACTGGGAGGGCGATAAGTTTGTCCATAGTGGATGGGTGCATAGTTCGGCCAAACTAGTGTTAAAACTATTTCATGAGCATCTCCTTCTTTCTTATTAATTGAGGACTTTTTCACAACTGCAACTAATCCTTGCACAATTTTCCCACTTCTTAATCCATTTTCCACTCTTTCCCCAATTATGATCATATCTGAGAAATTTGAAGATACGTTACTTGTCATGTGATCATAAAATGGGAATTGCAAAGTATTAATAAACATTGCCACCATCTCTCTGCCAAATAAAGGAGGTTCCACTTGTGCAGTAACTTTTCTCCATCTCTGGGTGTATTCTTTGAAAGTTTCTGTTTCCCTCTTTACCATATTTTGCAGTTGTAACCTATCATGAACCATGTCAATATTGTATTTATATTGCCTAAGAAAGGCATCTCCTAGGAGCATATATGAGCAGGTTCGAGATGCATATACTAGTTTAATGTTACCCCAGCCAAGCTATCTTGGAAAAAGTGTATCAACAACTTGTCATCATAAGCATGAGAAGCCATCTTTCGGTAGTACATTATCAGATGACTTTTGGGACAAGTAGTTCCTTGGTATTTTTCAAACTCTGGCACTTTAAATTTTGGCGATATCACCATATCTGGGACAAGATAGGGCCCAACAGCATCCCCAAAACCATAACTTCTTCCTCTTTCTATGACATAAGGATTTTCCCCCATAATAAACTGCAAGGCTTGGGGTCGAACATCATTCTGAGAATCAACAGTGACAGGTATCTTAGCTATATTTCCATCTACAATGTGGATTGTACGGTTGGCTGGTGTATAGGTGGGAAAAGGTAATGAAACCTGAAGTGGTTCACGGATGTTTGTTTATGGCTGGGTGATATGTGTGGCATTCAAGGTAAGGATAGTATGGTCAATGCTTGATGGGTTAATGGATGTTGGTAAAGTGTAGTTAGGGGAAAGCCATATAGTGGGAAAGGTTGTGATTAAGGCTCTTGGGAGTATATGAAATGGGAAGGGTATACTGTAGCAGACGTCATATTTCCTTGAGCATTAATATATACTCGAATTTCTTACACAAAGCAATGACATTGAAGTTGCTGGAGTTTGGATTTTCTGGATCCTGCTCTGTATTACTTTGGTTGCGTCTAAGGGTGGAAATAGATTAAGTTAGATTGGACTTTATTAGACCTGAGCTTACCCTTGATTAAAAATATATGTTCTGAGCTTGACCTGTTTATTTGACCTAGGTCTTTTTTTAAAAGTTTGGCCTGACCTACATAAAAGCCTGACTTGGCTTACAAGCCTGTTTAAGGGCATACTTTGTAATAATTTAACACTAAGATATAGGTAAAAATAAGTATATTAGGTTTTATAAGAATCAAGTCTAACTTATTTATATGATATAAACATATTTTTAAGGTCTAAGTTAACATTCATGATAATTTATTTAAAAACATATTTTGTAATAAGACCTCTAAATAAGACATAAATTTATCCTTCAATAAACTTATAAGCTTGATTTTTTATATTGGTAAACATGCTTAACATTTAAAAAGAAAAATAAATGTATGATTTTAATATATTGTAACAAATTTAATATAATAATAACACTAACAACAAATATTTATTTTAATAGGTCGGTTTGTTAAGCCTACAAGGCCTTTTCAATTACCTAGAATTTGACCTTTTTAACTAAATAGACTTTAATAAGAGCCTTGGCTTGATTAATTTTTTAAACAAGCTTGACCTAGCCTAGGCCAATGGGCCTAATGTAGGCTAGGTTATAGGCCCCTATCGAGCGGCCTGACATATTTTTACCCCTAATTGCTTCTTGTTGTAATTTGAATATATTAGTAATTTTAAAATTAAAAATAATAGAGTATCTTTTAGTAGACAATGAATAGTTTTGGACAATTATAGTCCAAATCATTATTGATTTTAAATGAATTTATGAGATTTAAAATCAAATCCTCGTAATGGACAATTAAAACTAAACGTAAGAAAGGGATGAATAATAAATGCTAACATAAGACAAATTAAGGATTAAAAATGTTAAATAAAATAAATGAAAGCAAAGAAATAAAATCAATCAATTCTATCAATTATAAAAGAAGGCTTTTGTCACGTGATAGTACATAAGAATTTTTTTCTGCCAAAATGAAAATATTTTTTCATTTTTTTTAATTCATAAAAATTTATAATTATATTTATTAAAATAATTATAAATAATGTGACTATGATTCTAATTATCAATTTTATGATTTAAATTACCAATTTTATGATTTAAACATTTAATTTGATAATACAAATATATATTATGATTTAAATTTATAGTAGATTCAAATTAAGAAATCTCAAAATTTATTATGATTTCATAATTCATAACATCTATATATAATAATCATAATAATTTAAACAATATTTATAATTAGATGACAATTTATTAAAAGCGTTAATGATGCATAGTAGATTCAAAACAATATTTATCTACTATGTATGCACAGTAGATATATATATATATATATATATATAAAGTTATCTAACCTATCCCAAGTAAAAAATGGTGTTAAACAATCCCATAAAAAATGATTAGTCTAATTTTTTATGTTGTATTAACCATCTTTAAGTACCTAGATAATTGCATCAATCATTTTTAACGAGATTGTTTAACTCTATATATATGTGTATACATGTACAAATTATATTGCTATAAGTTACACTCTTTTTTTGAAGGGAGCTATAAGTCACGCTAAATGTTATAGAGAAAAAAGGTTATGTACTGACAGTGTAAAGCTGTTTTACACTGTCATCCAATCACAAAATACCATATATAGTAAGTTTGTTGACTTTTACAATAATTACTTTAAAAATCATAACAACAATAATTTGTGATTGGTTGATAATGTAAAACTTTTTACATTAATAATACATAACTATTAAACTCAATGTTATACCATCAATAACTTTTTATAAATTATCACAAAATTAATCGTTACATGGAAAGCTTTTTATTTTGCATCAGAAAAAGAATGAAATATTAAAAAATAATGTTATTGTTATATAAAGTTTTTATAATTTATTTATCCTTTGTATTTATTTTCGTCATATTACTTATTTTATCCCAGATTTTTCTCTCCTCTCTTTCTATATCTCCAATCCAAGAAATGACTGTAAAATGACAGCAACACTCCAGCCAACTTCAACGTCTGTTTAAGCGTTTCATTTTGTTTATTTATTCAGGGGATGAGAGTCAAAATACTTTGCTTTGGGGCTAGGTTCCAAAGAAATGAAGATTAACTATATATACTCAAATGGATTGGAGTGTTAGATAGAAATAAGCAGTGATAGATTGCTGTCTGTTAGAAAATTAAAGAAATAACCAGTGACTCAATTCAGTGGTTGACTGGCATGAATGATTCAAAGCACTTTGCCTCTTCACGTTGCTTGACTGCTATTACAAAGAACTATCCGGTGATTACTTATCATCCTCCGAGTCAAGCTGTGATTTAACTAACAACGCAATGGCGGTTCTCCGACCTACCTACTGTCAGTACCGTCACTATTACTGCTACTGTAGTTACTATTATTATTGTCAATACCACCATCACCATTATTGTTGGCATCCCCATAACCATTGTTGTTGCCGACATTATTGCCGCTGCTGCCCCATTGCCGATGCCAATGTTTTTTAAGTTATAATATGAGATAAATTATTTTTATTTATAAAATATGATAAATATAACTAAATAACTAATAAATCATCAAATTTATTAACATATTTTGAATTATTTTTTATTAATAAAATATGATGAATAGAAAAGGTAATTAAACTTTTTTATGAAAAAATATTACCAATATATTTTAGAGTTTAATTGGTATGTATTATTAGTATAAAAACTTTTACATTGTTAATCAAACAAAAATATGTGACTTTTAGGATAATTATTATCAAAGTCAACAAACTTTCCATACATGGGAGATTGTGATTAGATGACATGGAAAATTGTTTTATACTGTCAGTGCATATGTAGCCTATTTTCTCTATATTTTATTGTATTTTTTTATAAAAACTTTTATTTATTTATTTTTAACCATCATGTTAGGAAAAGCTGTTAAGAAAAACTTTTTTTTTTAATTTATTTCACTTGGTGGTGGTGTGGTTTTGTTTTAATTTGGGAAAAAAGAATGAAATATAAAAAGATAATGTTATTCTTAAATAATTTTTTCATAATATCACACTCTTTTTTTCTTTCTTTCGTCATATTACCTGTCTTATCTTACAATTTTTCTTTCTTTTCTGTCCATCTCTCGCAATCATAAGAATGGTTGTAAAAATGTAACCTGAGAGTCGAATCATCCAACATAAAATCAAAGTTCTTCACTATTACATTTTGTAATGTTTTCAAAGGAAAAAAAAAAAAAAAAGCCAGCATCAAAGTACTTCGCTTTGGGAGATTAATTTTTGTATTAATTTGAAACAATTTTGGTTTCACAATCAAAATAAAAATCTTCATAATTTTTTTTTTGGTGTACAATGGTTACACTGAGGTTAAAACTTATGACCTCATGCATACTACTCCAACTTCCCGCCACTAAGCCAACCCTAGTAGGTTTAAAAGTCTTCATAAATAAGAGCATATGAAATTCACTAAGCGCATATCTGGTACAAATGCACATACTCAACAACTAAGCAACAACCTAGTATAATATTCACACACAAGTAGATTGGTTGGAGAAATGCAAAATACATCACATTTTTATGCTCAAGAATATACAACCAGTTAACTTTGATTATACCTACAATATAATAGCATAATAAACAACATGAATGAATTTAATTTGTAAGTGATTCTAATAGCATAAATTTTTCTTTATTTTTAGTTTCATATTTCTTTAATATTATGATTTAATTATATGTAATGTTAAAATTTATATATTCGATTAACAAAATTGGAGTGACTTAGACTTATCTCATATATTATTAGATTTTGGTCAGTTGATTTCATATTCAAACAAATGAAATATCAAAATTTTGACTGGAGTAAAAACTAAACTAAACTTATCCCAACTCATTTATCTGACTTAATAATATTATCTGATTATAGAGCAATTTCAAACTTGTATAAGACAAGTCTAGATATTTAGACAAAATTATACAAGAAATATCTTTATTATCAAATTTGAAATAAGAGAAAATCGTGTAAACTTCAAAACTAGAGGTGTTTTCCAAATTGAGAAATGTTAAATACCACGGAAGCTTATTTTGTAAAACAGTTCATAAATAGTGGTGATTTTTTTTTAAAAAACTTTTACTGTTATTATATTTTTGGTTGACTGAAAAAAATAGGTGAATTGAAGTGTGTATATTTTAATGTCACGACTATGATAGTTATTAATCTGAATTGCAAATAAAAATTTGATTGTTTCTTCTATATTCTAATAGGAAGAAATTTATTTAATCATTAATTTTGATTAAAGAAATAAATTTTAAAGAAAACCTAATTATATGATGGAATTGGATACTTTCATATTAAATTTAACACGATAAGACCATGTTAAAATTTTGCATTGCCTATTTATTTTCCACTCAAAATGTCATTTGCATGATTTTCTAAAGAAAGCAGATTTTTTTTTTCTTTTGAACCGACATCTGTTGGCATTGCCAACAAATCAAACTCAAAGTAAGTTGTATTTAATATTTACTAGGTTTAATTGTACTTTTGCACTCTTTATTATTGTTATTCTACGAATTTAGTCTTTTTTTGTTTGTTTTGCGAATTTGACCTGCTCACTATTTTAATTATGCATTTTAAATTATTCTGTTAAGTTAACATATAATGTTTAACGGAAATTGGTTTTTTTTTTTCATATTTTTTAGTAAATAGTTATTCTTTTAATAAAAGAAAGTCTAAGAAGGCAAAAACATTTTCTCTCTATACTAAAATCAATAAAAAATTAAAAAAGAATATATAAAAGGATGTCTCGTTATATTAAAGGTAATTTTAAAAAATGTATAAATTTATGACAAATTAATATTACTAACTAAATTAAACAATCTCTTTGATCTTTATAAATTAATTAATTGAGTCTTATAAAACAAATACAAAAGAGTATCTTCTGAGGGAAAGAGTATGTCAAACGTGGATGACAATGGGATAGGGTAGGCATAGGTAATAAACCCCTATCACCTGACTCGTATCGCGCAAGTATCTATTAAGTGATTAGTCATGAATTTTATATATATTTGCGGGTATCTAAGAATATTTGTTAAAATATAAAATTTTAAACAAAAAATAAAAATAAAATAAAACTAAAAATAAATATTTTTGAAACATATATTTATATTAAAAATAATTTTGTAACATATATTTATATTTTTTTTTAAGATAAAGAGGCATGCAAAGGCATCACTATAAGAAAACTAGATTGGTACCACGGGCCCTACCAATCAATCATCTGCAACACACCCGAACTTTATTGATAAAAGGAGAAAAACAAAGAATACAAAAAAATGGGGGACCAGACCAAAACCTATTTAAACAAGGCAAAATTATCTGAATCAATAATTGGGTAGATTTAACCTATTGCGCACTAATGAAACTCGGGGATAGAGTCCCACCAGGTGAACCCTTGTGTAGAAGAAACGCTATTTTTTGTGTGTGTACAATGGTGACAACAAAATTAAAAGAAATGTTATGTGAAGCTAATTTATCAGCATAAAATAAATATGAGAAATATGGAATTGTATTTGCTGGGTAATAAATAAACAATTTTTCCAACGATTTTGGAGCTTCCAGGGAGCCAACCCGGGAGAATTAATCGTAGACACCACTAACTAAAGTGTGGGTTTAAGTAATTCCAAAATGTGGGTTTAAGTATAAATATATATTTTAAAATTATTTATACTAAAAGTAAATAATTTTAAAAAATATATATTTATACTTAGAATAAATTAAAATATTTTACTTTATATATAATTAAAAGTATTTAAGTAATTTTAAAATACAAGCACATGTAGATACAGACATCTTACTATCCACCTCCGTCCTATTAATAAATCAGTATCTATTGAATTATCTATTTTCAATGCACAAACAAATTTTATTTACAGATACCTACACGTACGAGGTTTTTTTTCATCCCTGAAGTCTCACGGTGAGCTTCTTTTAAGCCAAAGTCATAACAAAAAAACTACATATTTAATCAATCAAGATCTCCAGTTTTCTTGTAATTGATGCATGGCTGCCCTAGCCCTCCTTGTTGGCAAACTTGCCTTTCTTCACATTTCCTTACTTTTGCAAACGTTAATCTCGGTTCGCTACTTTCCACCGATGACAATGATGCATGGCGTCCACCTTCGGGCGAATTTGCTTTCAGCTTTCGCCACTGAATAATGAAATGGACCGGAACACTAAGCTGTTTAAAGGTATTGATAGAAAGACATTGTTATAATTTTTTTATTTTATCACTACTTTATAATTATTATTAATACATTATTAATTAATGTTTGTCTCTTAAAATTTTTCATACTTTAACTTTTTTTCACCTTATAAAATCTCTCTAATATGTTAAGTTTAATTTGATTTATCCAAGTTGATATTTTTCATATTCTCATATTGTTTATTTTTCGCTTTTACTTTGTTATTTCCTCCATACTATTTTCTTCAAATAATCTTTCTTATGTCCTTGGTAATACAGAAACTAAATGTTGTAATAAAAGTGGTTATCGTTTTGACATCCATGTGAGAAAAAATTATATATAAACACGTATCATAATCTTTCAATAGCAATTCCTCTTGCGATTTATTTTAATTATAACAATGTAACATGTGTTTTGTACAAAAGTTTTAATTATTTGTTTGTGTTATGCAGACTAACAATAAGAATATATTAATTGTATTTATATTCTTTGAAAGAATGCCATGCAAATTGAATAAGAGCCCTGGTAACACTATTATTATTGTACATAATTACCATAACCATTATTTTGGGGTTGGTTTGCATTATTCTGCTAACAAATTTTTGTTGATTACATACTAATATTTTGAAATTCAAAGGTGTTGCTTTGTTGAGCGCCTGTAGGACCAGAAGGCTTTGTGCTTGATACGAGACATAATGTAGATAAAGTGAAGGATTACAGAGAGACGCTGGAGGATTTTTTTTAAAATTCATTTGATTGGGGCTAAGATTTATCACGCCAGTTACTCTTTTTCAGATCGAGAAAAATTTGTTTTATAGAGAGAAAAATTTATTAGCCAGCTACTCTGTTTCAGATTTTTTGTTTTTTCAATTGATGATTGGGGTTTGTGTGTGGTTCTTCAGGGTGGGTTTGTACGAAACATGCACAGGGGGAGCAGGAATTGAGTCTACTAACGTTGGAGCAAATTTAATGAAGGCAAACATTGATCGAAAAGGAGCACATCAAGGCAAGACTTTCTATTTATCCATTTTTAGAACATTCTTCTGTTATATCGTTCTTTATTTGCAACATTTCCACATGGTCCAATGAAATGTATTTTTTTTCTTCTTCTATGATTTGCTCAATTTTAGTTGTATGAGGTAAATGGTGATTAGATATGACATTAAAACTATCTTATAAGATTCTGTTACCAACACAGAATCTAAAAGACCGAAATTTATATGCAAGCTTGAAGTTTCATTTAAATTTTCATTTTAAATATATTTTGTTAATTATTATGCAGAAGGTAAATAAATAAATCAATGGCCATTACCGTTAACAATGGGAATGCAAAAGAAAAAGGGGAGGGGAGGGGAGGGGCTCACCGGCATAAGCAATTCAATGGATGCCTGTATGGTAGAGAAGAACAAGTAGCAAAGGGAACGAACGGTGCATGAGAACTGTGGATTTTTACATTTAGTATGTCTGTTTTGTTACCCATTTGTTGAAAAAGGCAATGTTGAAGTGTGGATTTCTAGGATTCCTAAATAGTAATAACTTCATTCTTATATTCTTTAATTTTTCGCAGGTCTTATGAGTGATTATTGGTTTCAAGAGTTACTTTCTTGCATTTAAAGGATGCAAAAACAAGGCCTTTCATTGCCCATATACTGTTTGTGGTTGGTATTAGACATAAGACCCTCTTTTCTATTTTGCTTACTAAAGCTTGACTATGTAAAATTCAAGGCAAGTTATTTGCTCAATTCCTGAACTTGGAGACTCAATGAAAAGGGATGGCACATCAAACACAAATGCTTATATTTTCTCGGGGAAGGACATCATACTGATCTACTTGCAACCTCCACTCTTTCTGAAGGGAGCAAACGAAGAAACACTAATTGTATAAAATGGTAATTATAGTGCTTTTTCATTTGATGCAGTGATGTTTGATTCAAAACTGCAATGACACAATCAGTAGGGTGACTTTAAAGTAGCTACAAAGACCAGCAATGACAACACCAGTGACAACAATTGGAAGGTAGAAAATCTGACTCTGAAATAGATGTTGCCAAATCCTTTGCTCAATTATTTGTTTTTGGGTTCTTATAAATATGGGTAAAATTCTTGAGATTGATCTGATAAGAGGGGTTGTTTGTTACTTTGTTTAAGATGGTGCGCAAAAGAGGAAATGGCCTTTAAGTTTTGTGTCTTCTAAGGAAGTTTCATTGTACGAAGGTGGCTGAGTCTTCTTGCTTCGTTTTTTTTTTTTTTTTTAAAAGATATCACTTTGGATCTTCAGCTCTGATTTCTTCTTAGTGGTGGATTTAAAGACACTTGGGGTTTTCCTTGTGCGAACTGCTAGCGACAAGCACAAAGTACGAACCTTATTTTAGTTTCCCCCCTCAGTTTATTTCTTTTCTTCTTCTGTCATGTCTTAGGATTGGATGCAATTGCATGCTGATTGATCAGAAAATTTTGGAACTAATTTTGGTATTGGATGAATTTTCTATTTCTTGAAAAAAGGTCTTCCTATTCGTATCTCTGTTTTAAGCCCAACAAGAGGAAATTTGTAACAAAGATGAGAAGTTAGTTTTGAATCATTCCTATGAAATTTATGGGAAAAAAAAAATCCCTTATTTCTACATTTCTTTTGATTGCTTTTCAAGTGTATACTGTGTATTATTTCTAGAGGAAAAAAAGTGACTACACTTTTAGATATTGGGGTTGCAGCTGCCTTAAACATTTTGAGTACATTTATTTTCTTTGTGGCATTTGCTATTTTAAGACTTCAACCTTTTAATGATCAGGTATACTTTCTTCCTAAAAGGGTTTAAAAACAGATCCTGCATGGTGGTTTTATCAACAAGCACTTTTCATTGCCTGTAATATCATTGGTGTGATGAGTTAATACAGTTTTAATAGAATATTATTAAAAGTGATCAAAGTTGGTTTTTCATTAAATACAATATAGGAAGTTTTGCATGCTTCCACTTTTTCCTGTTCTTTTGGTTCTAAGGAAAAGGGGGTTAGAAACTTCAACTTCTAAATATGACGATGACTAAGCTCTTAGAGTTCACATATGAAATTATACAAGTAATAACTTCATGTGCAATAACTAGAGCAATTTCATGTAATCTCCCATCAAACTAAACAATTCTTGCTCCATTCAAAGTAGTTAACAAACATGGCTAAGGAAAATCAGCTGGCTTAATTGAAGGAAATCCTTGAGTATGTATACAAGTAGAAGACTTGCTGAAAATTAATTAGAATAAAAATTAGACAAGTACAAATAAAATTTTGCATCAGCCTCATTAACAGCAAATGCTTGAAGATTTTATTATTGTGAATCACGATAGGACATTGTTGTTTTATTCCTACTCAGGATGCTCTATTTTTCTTTCTCACGCATGCGTTGACTGCTGGATAAAACAACCGTTTCAAGTATCTAAAGTTGGTGAATAGATGAAAAGAGAGAAAAAAACAATAGAGAAGTATAAGTCAAAAGTTTGCAACTCCAATTCATTTCATTTTTTCTTTAAATTATACTGCAATATCCACTATTTTATGTTCAACACCAAGTAGGTGACAGTGACCAGAATCTCAGTTAGATTTAACTAACTCATGTCTCTTTTCCTTTTGAAATTTAGATTATTATATTACTCAATGGTAAAAGTAAAGATGATGTGACCATATGTCTATGGGATACAAATAATAAATAAAACTGGCCACAGGGGAGAGTAAAGAACTCAAGTGTTTCCTGTATTTCAGGTTGTTGCTTTTGTCTTGGAGGCATTCTTCGTCGAAATGAAGGAAGTGACAAGGTTTGTATTTGATCTTCAACTCTTACAGATAAAGGAATATAAGTTGCTGATTTTGTCAAGCAGTAATGTAAAGGCATAATTGCTAAATTATATGTACTTTAGTCTGTAAATAAAAATTTAAACAGTTTCACCAAGTTTGTAGATTTATTCATATTTATTGGGAACAAGTAATGTAACTTTTGTAATTCTAACATTGTTTTAAATCAGTGGTCACTACTCCTGAAAAATAGAAATTTATTTATCATTGTTAGTTGTGACATCAAAAAATTCCAATACTGTGAGTAATGGTACTTACACATGCTCGCAGACTCCTCTATCAGCCACATGAAAACAAATTGAGCTCCACTGCAAATTTTTTCTGAATAAATGTGAAGAATAAATAAGGATTATAGGACATTCATCACAAACATTATAATAGTTAAAGTAGGCTTAAACTCATAGTTTTGTCACTTCATTTAAGTACTAGAGATCAAGTATTCACTGCACATATATTTATGGTATTAATTTGACCTCGTGTAACTACTTTAATTTTATTCTAACTATTCACATTAAAAATAAGAAGTGTGATAAGCCCACAACTGTCACTTAACTAATCTAATCAAGTAAGAATGTAAGACAGATAATAAGCAACTTACAGTTATCATAAGCAATACATGTAAAATTCTGAAGTTCGTTTAATTGTGTATGAATGTCCTTGCAATATGCAAAAGAATTTTTTACCACAATTTATTCCCTAACACTAACCTATGCCCAAAAATACAACCAACAGCATCAGCCTTCACCACCTTTGGAGGTATCAATATCTCTACTCTCAGTACTGGCATGAAAGCATATTGTTGTCACACCAATAGCTGCAGCAACAACCTCCATTCCTATATAACCTTAAAAACTACAACCTACATCCTTATGAAACAAAAGAAACAAATCATAAAGAAAAACAAAATGCATGTTCGATTAAATTTATTGCTGTAAACACATTCAACATGTTTCTTAAAAGTAACCTTAGCAGCAAATATACATAATTTGCAACTTTTCCCAATAATATATACAAGGGAGAAATCATGTAGATTATATATTAAAAAAAGTATAACTTGAATACCCATGTATAGAATGATTGTAAGGATCGCAAGAGATTCTCCGCATGTGAAGAGTTTGAAGAGAGAAGGAATATGAAGAAATAAAGAAGAAAAATGAAGAACGTGTGAGGAAATGAAAAAGAGAAATGAAGAATGCTTGAAGAGAGAAATGATAGGTTAAAAGATAGAAAAGAATGATCGAAAGAATCTAAAAAATGGAATAAAAAAGAGAAGTTGAGAAAACATTAATGAATTGCACAATTACATATTTACTTGATTAAATTTAAATGTAAAAAAATTGTAATTTAAAAAATTTATAATCTTTTCATTTTTGGCAAGTTTCATTTAGGAACTTGAATATATATATATATATATATACACACACACAGATAGATATATAGATATACAGATAGATAACAAAGTTGCAAAAATAACTAAAGATTAAAAAAATAAAAGATAAATAATGTTTTTAATAAATGAAAAAAATTCTACAAGATGAAAGGAAAACGTATGAATGCATCCTTAAGGGGGATAATAAAAGAGATAGCAAACGCTATATTGCTACTGGCTGTTACGAGTTTATGAAGGCAAAGAAACTGATACCCAAACATATTCTTCGTTTTTCATTTCTTAATCATCTTGAGGTCTTTTTTGTAAGCATCAATTATAACATTTAAGATAAATAAATAAATATTATAACATATATAGCAAAACCTATATAACATATTGTAATATAACTATCATTACATTATCAATTTTCATATTCCTCATGCATTACACGAGTAAACACACTAGACCAATATTTCAGTATTTTGGGTTAAAACAATATTTAAGTATTTTGGGGACAAAGACCACAACTTTTTTTTAATCGGTTTAAATTTAAATTCTGTCTCAATGATATTATATTGTTCTAAACATATTCTAATTATATTAATTACAATTGTGCAAGAATGATAAAGTTTTCACACAACTTTAATTTAAGATTTAATTACTTATTTGGTCCCTATAGTTACAAAAACTTTCCTTTTTAGTCTCTATACTCAAAAACATCTCCTTTTAATCCTTACATATACCATTTTTAATTCTTTTAGTTCCTACACATATCATTTTAATCCCTTTTAGTCTCTACGGCGAGGACTAAAAGGGATTAAAAATGGTATATATAGGGACTAAAAGGATATTTTTAAGTATAGGGATTAAAAGAATTTTTTTTTGTAACTATAGGAACCAAATGAGTAATTAAACATTAATTTAATTATTTAAATAACTTTAGATTCATAAAGAAGTTGTGCTCAATAAAATATGCACCAATTGAATAACAATAAGAGAACTTACTATGAAGTCCTATCTCACTTCTTTCACTACTAAGGAGATAAACTTAAAAAAAAAACAATATTTTCAAAATATATTAAGAGAAAACAGGCCATGTACTGACAGTGTAAAGTAGATTTACACTATCATTCAATTATAAACTACCATTTATTGTAAGTTTATTGACTTTTATAATAAATACTTTAAAAGTCATATCCATGGTGATTTCTAATTGGTTGATAGTGTAAAACTTTTTACACTGACAGTCCATGATCATTAAATTCATATAGTAATACTCATTATTTACAATTTACCTGTAGTTATAATTTATAATTTATAATTATATTTTTTTTACACACATCAAAACACATATATCGTTGTGCGATGCACAGGCACACACACTAGTTATATATAAACACATATAACTTCCTTTCTAATTTTTTCTTTGGAATTGAAGAAGTCATAATGATGCTTCATGGACTAGTTGAAGACATAAAACTTGGAGAGATCAAACATAAAAAGAGAAATTTCCTATATTAAACAATGTAAGATAAATGTCATGTACAACGAATTAAACTTCATCTCAGAAAGTGAATTTAAATATTTGTAATGATTTTTAATAATACAAGTTAATTTTTTTTTTAAATCATTCTTGATAAATTCAAAAGATATCTATGTTTAACAAAATCATTTGTTAATACAAATTAAAAATATATAAGCAACATTTAAATATTTTACATAAATACATTAATATCTAAATTATTGTGATAGAAGTTACAATTTAATTAAATATTTTTAATATAATTTATCTAAATTGTAAAATTTATAATTATTTTATTTAGTTTGAAGTTATAATAATTTTTAAATAGTAGTTAAATAATAATGACTCTTTCAAAATGAGCAATGGTATTATAATATTATAGATAAAATATTTTTAAATTTTATAGGGATGAAAAATATATTTAAATATATTATTTAAATAAAAATACAAAATTATATTAACTAAGACAATTATAAGCAATATATATTCTAATTTATTTTCTTGATATGCAGCTAAGTTTTTATTCTTTTTTAATTCATAAAAATACATAATTATATTAATTAAAGTAATTATGACTAATATATATTTTGATTTGAATTACTTAAGGTAATTATGACCGATATATATTATTTTGATTTAACTCAATTGATAATTTTAATATATATTCCGATTCAAATTTATATTAGATTCAAATTAAGATTAGTTTAAATTATGATAAATAATATTAGATACTTTTTCAAACAGAATAATGTTATGTTTTATTATTTGTCCCATTAATTTAAATTTTAATATTCAATAATAATCACACTATATTTTGACCATTAATAAATTATATTGTTATTGTTACTATTATTTCTCATATAATTCATAATAAATGTTTAATTAGTATAATTATTTCATGGCAAGAAATTAATAAATAATATTTAAATTTAAATTAAATTAAATTCTAATCATATTATTTTATGCTTAAAATATCACACATGAATCATAAATTTTATATAAATAAATTATAAATATCAATTAAATTTCATATACACAAAGTAAAAATATCAATTCATAAATTAAAAATAACAAATAAGTTTTGAAAAAAATACATGAAAAAAATTCAATATTTATTAATTATAATAATTAAAAAAATTTAACTTAACTTAAATAATACAAAATATAATAAATTACCATTAATTAAAACTAATTCATATAAGTATATAATTTGATAATATATTATGGTATATATCTTTTTTTTCTTCAAAGTATACAAGGTATGAATCACCTTGTACATGGTATTAATTACATTAAATTATAAAGGGAAGTATTAATTAGTATGAAACACTTTTTGTATATCTGCACAAATCTTTTTGTAATTCATCAAATCTTATTTTTCTAATTTTTAATTAAGATTTATTTTAAAAAAGGGCATTGGTGCACATTGTCATTTTGTGCAATTTGTGTCACTTTCCTTCGTAAAGTATAGAACTACCTAATTATAAATGATATATACTCTCATATGATTTTGTCCGCAATATTTTCAAATTTATATTGAAAATCAAATTGATGCATATATAAAATATCATAGTCAAATTATAATACTTATGGGAAAAAATAAAATTAAGAAATATTTAAATCATAGGTAAATGTCCCATTACATTTAATCAAATTCACACTAAATAATAATAATAATAATATTAATAATAATAATTACTACTTATAAGATTTTATTTTTTAGGTAGCAATAGTAGTAATAATAATTTCTTATAAAGGTTTTATTTTCCAAGTTTCATATTACATATCACTATAATATTCATTCTTTTTTCTCTAAAAATATTTTTTTATTACTTTTCAATAATTAATAAAAAATAATTTAATAAATTAATAATTTACATATCATTAAAGATTATGTTCAGGACAAGTAGTAATGGTAATACTAATACTAGTGCAAATACTACTACCACTAACAACAACAACAACAACAACAACAACAACAAAACAATAATAACAACAATAATAATAATAATACCAACAACAACAACAATAACAATAATACCAAAAACAACAACAACAACAACAATAATAATAATAATAATAATTTGTTATAAATATTTATTGTTATTATTTCATATTACGTATCACTGTCATATTTTTTTTTCTACTAATATTCTTTTTTTTAATATTTTTTTGGTAATTTTAAAAGAATATTTTAATAAACTAATAATTTACTTATTATTGGAGATTATATTCACAAAAAGATGTTACATGATGCAATCAAAAATTTTATTTGGTCTAAATGTTTTAAATGATATCCATAATAAATACTTACTATATATATAAGACAAAAAAATAACAAATCATATACTTAAACAACAATAATGATGAAATAATTTACTCAAGATTATATATGCAATTTACACTTATTTGAGCTTAATTAATTTAGTAAATTAAATTTAACAAATATAAAAAAAATTAAATTTAAAAAACTTCTTTAGTCATTTAGATAACTAATATTATAATAAAAGAAATTCCATGTTGATAATTTTATTTCTATATAAAAATAACTCATTAAAAATTTAAATATTTTACCTATAGTAAAATATAGTTTCAAAATTTAAATTTTTTAATGAATTGATTAGTTAGTTATACTTGATGAATAATCATCACATCAGGATTAGACCTACTATAATTGTTTAAATATGCAAAAGTAAAACAACTATAAGATCAAATAATATTCAAACTGACATGTCAATAAATTGCACAAGCTTAAGTATAAATCGATCCCAAAAAATCAAATATTGAGAAACTTTCTATTGGCAAAATGATAAAAGTGCAACTGAGTCACTCCTAAACTAAGATCAATATTGAGTTACATTTTAAAGAATTGAGTAAGATTAAATTTTTTGATCTCTCAAACAAAAAAGTAAAAAACCCAAAAGAATACGAGAAAGAAAATTATTCACTAACATAAGAAAACCAAGAAGATTAGAGAACATCAACATTTTATTAGTTTTTTTTTTAATTTTAGCATGTAGCCTTTTTTTTTTTTTTTTTGATTCATTAGAAATAGTATAAGAATATATCAGAAAAGACTATCTTTGAGTACAAGGATCTCAAGAACCGAATTGGGCTTATGTTAAACAATACAGGTTTGATCTTGATGCACTCCATAGGAACCTAACCTAGCGTGTAACTTAAAGTAAGTTAAAGTACCTATAAATTTAATTGGTCATTTGTTTGAGGGTTGTTTGAGGGATGTTCTCTTATTATTATTATTATTATTATTATCATCATCATCATCATCATTATTATTATTATTATTATTATTATTAAATAGAAATTAAATTTTAAATGATAAAATCAATTATTGCAAAATATAATTACATATATTTTTAATTCATATCAATATTAAAATGATGTTTAATATATGTATGTGTATAAATCTACTTTATATTCAAACGTATTTACAAAATTAATAATGCATAAAAAAACATTTTTTATGACTTAAAATAGTATAAGACAATAATTTATATAAGTATTTAATTATGTGTTAAAATTTACACTTAGTAATAGAAAAATTGGTAGAGTTAAAAATTATAAATATATATATATATATATATATATATATATATATATATATATATATATATAAAGTATAATATTACAAAAGATTTAAAGCTTATTTGTTTAAAACTTATGACATAGATTATTAATTAGAGAAAAATTTCTAGATCAATCAATTATTATTAGACAGAACAAAATAAAGAGTAGTAAATTCAATATTTAAACATCATCTTATCTTTTTATTCATCATTAATTTCTTTTTATAATCTACAAGTTTAAATATCTATAAATCAATTTTGGTCAATTGGTAACGATGATGTATCTTTACTACCTTTGGTCAATTTATGAGTTGCCAAAGTGAGCTCTACGCTCGATAGGTGGTAGCTACCAAAAGTTACTTCGCTCCCCAACTCGTTTAAGTCAACTAATTCCATGGGTCATTCCTTTGTTTACGAACTTGGGCTTTGAAAAGCATTGAGAAAGAGGAGTGGAACAACTACGTTCATAGTCTATGGAGACTCTACCTATACTTCCTTAATACCATTCATTCTAGGCGAGTAAGGGCATAAACTTAATTGAACCTTGTCCTAAGAACCCAGCCTCTAAGCTCAAAATGACACTTATACAACCATTAGAATCACTTCTAAGCTCATCCCCACAAATCCAAACCACATCCCTTAACAGCCACAAGCCACCACAAATCCAAACGATTAAAACCCAACCACCACAAAACCACTACCAGTCACCATACCGCAAGAACTCATAAAAAAAATGCAACTAAGAGAATTTGAAACAAAAAATAAATCAAAAAAGAAGAAGAAGAATGACCTTTGCTCGTCGGTGACGATGACAATGCTTGCTTGCTTGTCAATGACAATGCTCTTCTTGCCCCCTCTCTCTCTCTCTCGTCTTCTTCCGTACTGTCTCTTCTCCCTAATTGCTTTGAAGGAAGAAGAAAGTGAGGGCAATTTAAATTTTGGCAAAGAAGGTTTCAATTTGGGCAAGAAAAAGAAAACTAGTGTCAGTTAAGCCAATGTTCATGTTAATTTATTTTTTTAAAAATTAGAATTGGTGTCAGCTTAGTCGACCTTAATATTGAAAAAATATTTAAAATAAAATAGTAATTAGTGTCAACTGCGACCAACACTAATTATGTTGAAAAAGATAAAAAAAAAATTAAAATAGGGTTGGTCTTATGGCCGATGCTAAATATCTGTAGCTATTTTGTATTTTCTTTTAGAGTGAATAGGTGTATAAATAAGTAAAACTTTTAAATTCTTTAAATATAATAGTAGGTGTAGATAATACTTTCTCTCTCTTGTTTTCTATTTACTTAAGAGTTTTTATTTTTTATTTTTGTTTATGTGTGTGCTGCACATGTTTTTCATCTCCTTCATTTTCTCTTGTCTTCTAAATGATGAAAAGGATATAATTTTCATTCTAATTTTCTTTACATATTTCCTTTCACTCATTTTAACCTTAATCAAACCAAATCATAAGTGCCCAATTCATGATCTAGTCAAATAATTTATTAAACTGTAACTTTTAAAATACATTTATTATAATTTTTTCTGCTTAAATAACTTTTTCGTCTATATAAAATAAGTGATTTTTGCTTTTACTTTTTTTTTATTCTCATCCCTATAATACTTTTTTGTTTCATTTTGGTCTCTGCTGTTAGGTTTGTCCATGAAATATAACAGAGGGACCAAAAGAGAAAAGCAGAAAATTATAGAAACAAAAAATTAAAAAGACCAAAACGAAAATAATCAAAATTAAGGGGACTAAACAAAAATTATCTTATATTACAATGACTAAACAATTATTTAAACCAAATTTATAAAAATTAAACTTTCAAACAGTGCAAATGTAGTGATGAAGAACAAAAAAATAAAACATACAACAAATGCATTAGTGACCAACAAAATTATTAAAATTAAACCTTAAATATACAACTTCGTAAAAGTGATGCAATGATGCAATTTGTTTTCCTTCAAATAGGAAACAAAAAATGGGAATTAAGATGCATAAGATATATAGCTAATTAAAGATAATTTCATTTTCATTTACAGAAAAAAAAATCTTTCACATGAAACTTTATAATAATGAAAAACTAAACTAATTATATGACAGATCCAAAAAAGCACAATTCTATATCAAATTTTTTTATTTGAATACTTTATGAAAAAAGAAGGGATATTGGACAACGTTGAAAGCTTTTTCATTAGCTCAATCTATTTTTATGAAAAATTCAAGACGCTTTTTTTGTAACAAATACAAATGTTAGAATAATTTCAATTAACTTAATTCAACGAATATTCTTAAATACAAAAATGAAAGAAATGGAGAGCAAAAAAATGGGGAGCAACAAACGTGAAACATAAAAAAAGACAAAGGTATCAAAACGAATGGTAACAGACGAGTGTGGAATAACAAAGAAAGCAAAAGAATGATGCACGATGTTGTTATTATGAGAAAATTATAAAAGCACCTGCACCCCCTAAAATTTCTTGGTGTTATACATGACCACCCTTGTTTTTTAACATTTATAGCAACACTTTTTATAGGAGTACATGATATAATGTCAATGTGTTTTTTAGATAACATAGGGTGTCAATGTAATGTATAAAGGGTATTAGTATAATATATAAGGGGTGCCAATGTGGTTTATAAATAGGATTAATTATATTTTTTGTCCCTTATTTTTTGTCGATTTCTATTTTTAGTTCCTCAAAAATATTTTGACGGGTCATAGTCCCTCATAAATTTTTCGTCTATGTTTTTAATCCCTATCATTAACTTGGACCATTAAGTGATGCCATGACATCCACATTGATAGCCATGTGTACTAGTTTGACGTGGCAACCATGTGACAACAATTTATTTTTTAAAATTGATATAATTTTTTTAGGGGTTTCACAATTGCCAAAAAATGTAAATTATGAAAATGGTCCCTTATTTTATCACAATTTACGTTTTAGTCTCTCAAAATTTTGTTGTTGGTGTTTTTAATCTCTCCCGTTAACTTAGACCATTAAACTTTAATAATTAATTAATTATTATTTTCACATAATTTATATTATTATTTTACACATTATTTCACAGCAAAAATACAAAAAAAAGAGTACTCTTGCAGACATCCTATTTGGACAATCCAAACCCAATTGGAATGTAAGGGTTGGATTGGCTTTGGGGATTGCAAGAGGGTTGGTGTACTTACACGAAGAGTGTGACACTCCCATCATTCATTGTGATATTAAACCTCAAAACATACTCATAGATGAACATTTTAATACAAAGATCGCTGACTTTGGGTTGGCCAAGTTGTTGTTGTCGGACCAAAGTAGAACCAAAACCATGATCCGAGGAACTCGAGGATATGTGGCTCCTGAATGGTTCAAGAATGTTCCTGTGACGGTTAAAGTAGATGTTTACAGCTTTGGGGTAATGTTGTTGGAAATTATTTGCTGCAGAAGAAGTGTCTTGATGTTGGAGCCCGGTGAAGAAGAGAAGGCAATATTGACAGATTGGGCTTATGATTGTTGTGTGGAAGGGACATTGCATGCTTTGGTGGAGAGCGATGTGGAGGCCTTGTCTGACATTGGCAGGTTAGAAAAGTGGGTAAAGATAGCAATATGGTGCATTCAAGAGCATCCTGAAATGAGGCCAACTATGGGGGTGGTCATCCAAATGCTGGAAGGTTTGTTTGTAGTCCCTAACCCACCGTCGCCTTTTCCTGATATTTGATTTCTTGACTGCCCATCCTGCCAAAAATATTAGGGGGGGAAGTGATTAGGCACCAATTCCTGTTCTTTACTCTATGCATTGTAATTTTCTATTACGAGTTCTTTCTTTTATATTTCCTGCATAATAGCTATCCTTATTGTACTCTGATTAAATTATTGTTTCTATGTCGTTCAAGATGTTATCTTATTTGAAATCATTTTATGTAGGAAGTAAGCTTAAATAGTATGAATATTTTCAGCATTTGATTAAGCCTAAGTTGCTGGTTTTTCTTTTTGGGGAGGTATTATGACAATGGTGAGAGTGTAAACCAGCACAACAAGCTTAACAGACTGTGACATCGAAGTTGCATCATTGCCACATCAAACTTGGAAGTTTATAAAATTTTATTGTGAATGTTTATTATAATGTTTGTAGTATTTTATAATTATGTTTGTAATGTTTCATAAAAGATCTTTGAATAGTATTTTAATTGATTTATAGTTTTATTTTTAATTAATTTCTTATCAATTGATTTTTATACTAATATTTTTATAAATTTTTTATTATCTTTTACAAGAGAACTAATATTTTTTAAAGAGTTTAATGGTCATGCACTGTCAGTATAAAATTTTTTACAAGTATTTATTATAAAAGTCAACAAACTTACAATAAATGATAGTTTATGATTGGATGACAGTATAAAACTACTGTACACTGTCAGTGCATAACCTGTTTTCTTTTTTCTTTTTAAATATTATATTAAATATTTGTTTCTATTATAGTTTTAAATTAAATTTTATATTAACTATTTTATTAGGACTTACAAAATATACTAATTAATATTAAAATTGACTGTAAAAACTGTTTATTTTTTTGTTACATATATGTTAATATTATTTGATATATATGTTTGATTCAAATGTTTTGTGTATAAGAGTATATTTTGTAATAAAATATTTTTTAATCTATTTTAAGAATACTTAAACAAAACTATATATTAAGAAATATTAGAAATAATTTTAAGTTATTTAGTTTCTTTTATGTAATAGTTAAAAATCTTAAATAAAAAATAGAACATTTAGGATTCCATATTAGTTGTTTTATATTCATTTTGCATAAAAAAAAAATTTAAATCAGTATTAGTTGTTTTAGTTACTTTTTAATAGTTTTGTAATTATACCAAATAATTATTCAAGTAGGTGAAGAAATAATTTACATACAACTTTCTAAATAGAGTATAATTATACTCCTCATACACATTTCACTCGTGCATCACACCAGTCTATCGACTAGTTTGAAATATGAGAAAATAGTGTAAACTTCAAAAGTAGCAGTGTTTCCATATTGAGAAATATTAAATACCACGGAAGCTTATTTTGTAAAACAGTTTACAAATAGTGGTGATTTTTTTTTATAACTTTTATTGTTATTATATTTTTGGTTGACTGAAAAACATAGGTGAAGTGTGTATATTTTTCTGTCACGACTATGATAGTTATTAATCTGAATTACGAATAAAAATTTGATTGTTTCTTCTATACTTTAATAAGAAGAAATTTATTCAATCAATTATTTTGATTGAGGAAAAGAGGGAATTTTAAAGAAAAACTAAGTATACGATGGAATTGGATACTTTCATATTAAATTTAATATGATAAGATTATGTTAGAATTTTGCACTACGTATTTATTTTCCACTCAAAATGTCGTTTGCATGATTTTCTAAGTATTTTTTGAGAAAGCACAAATTTTCGCTTTTGAGCCAACATTTGTTGGCATTGCAAACAAATCAAACTCAAGATAAGTACGCCATATTTAATATTTATTAAGCTTAATTGTACTTTTGAGTTCTGTATTGTTGTTATTTTACAAATTTGGTCTCCTAATTTTTTTACGAATTTGACCCTCTTACTATTTTAATTATGTGTTTTTACTTCTTTTTTGTTAACTTGACATAAAATATTTAATAAAAATTGACTTATTTATTTTTATATTTTTTAGCAAATAGTTATTCTTTTAATATCATTATCGTAAAAGCCAACAAACTTATCATATGATGTAAACTTGCTTTATAGTGCAAAGCTTATGTTTTTTCTTTTCTCTTCCTCTCTCTATATGACCCCATTTTCTTTATATTTATTGTTACAACTTTTAGATGCCAGTCAAAGTTATAAATATTTTCTCTTTTTATTTTTTTTGGACATGTTTTAATATTAAAACGTTATGATTCTATTTTTTATCTTTTAAATTTAGGAACATTTTTATGTTTATGTTAATAAATATCAAATAAATTAAAAATATAAAATATAAAAAACATTATCAATATATTTTACTGTAATTTCTAATAAAAACTTTTATTTATTGATTGTTTAACCATGTTAGATCAATCTTTTAGAATTTTTTTTTTTATTTCAAAGGGTGGGTGGCGTACTTTTAATTTTAAACTTTATTTTGGATATGGAAAAAAAATGAAATATTAAAAAATAATGTTATTCTTATATAAATTTTATAATAGTTTTTTATAATTTGTTTTTCCTTTTTATTTGTCTTCACCATATTACTTATTTTTTTCCACATTTTTCTTTCTTCTCGATCTTTCTATATCTCCAGTCAAACAAATGTTGGAAAATAACATGAACATGGCTCATATTTCGGCAATATTCATAATTTAATTTCATGTAACTGTTACAAATTTTGAATTATTAGCTTTTAATTATGAATTATTAGCTTTTAATTAGTATTATTGGCTTTTAATGGAGGAGCCAATTAAGGAACAGTTACGGTTTTGATTTTATGAAGGGGTCCCTTGCCTTGCCTATAAATAGCCTGTGATGCTCCATTGATTCACACACCTCAGAAAAAGGCTAAGGCTAGAAGAACCTTCCATTTTCTTTCTTTCTTTTTCTAAACTTTATGGTGAGATTTAGGCATTCGTTTCTTTCTTGTGATAACAATGATTGCAAGTGGAGGTAAGCTTCCACATTATACCTTTTATATCTTTTCTATATTTAAGATCTTATAGTTACTCTTGCTTTGTATCAAGGACCAATGACAAATTAAATGAATGTTATTTAGTATTCATGATAGAGGTCCAACAACAAATGGTTATAAAAATGATAGCAACACTCGAGTCTCCAACTCCAACATCTCTTTAAGAGTTTCATATTGTTTATTTATTTATTTATTCAGCCATGAGAGTCAAAATATTTTGCTTTGGGGCTAGGTTCCAAAGAAATGAAGATTAAGTATACTCAAATGGATCGGAATGTTAGAAATAGTCAAAATACTTCACGATGCTTGATTGTTGTTGGAGATCCCATATCAACTAGTGATATGGTCAAACAAGTGTATATAATTGGGAGGCAACTCTCAAAACTCACATTATAAGATGGTATCAAAGCTTATCCTAGCGATTGTTGTTTGGCCTATTAGGTCACCGGCTATTGGGCCGTTATTGGACCACCTGCAAATGTCTAATCCTGCAAATTTCACCCCCGAGATGTCTAGTCCTTGACGTGAGGGAGGTGTGTTGGAGATTCCATATCGACTAGTGATATGGCTAAACAAGTGTATATAAGTAGGGGACAACTCTTATCTTACAAGTTGGTTTATGTGCGTATACAATTTGTGGTTGTCAGGTGTCATTTTGTGGCAATTTTTTACATGTTATCAAGCCACAATAATTGACTATTGACTAGCAAAATCAATGTTAATAATAATTTTTATTTTTTTCTTATTTTTTTATTTCTCTTAAACTAAACATTTTTATTTTCATTCTATTTCTTATCTATTTTTATTCACCTATTTATTTTTGTCTATCTTATTTCTCACTTATTTTTTTTATACCAAACACACTTGACAACGCAACAGCAGTCATCCGTTCATGAATTATTGTTAAAAATAAAAACAAAGAGGAGAAGAGAAGAGAGCAAAATAGAACACACATCTTTTATGTTGGAACTGCAGAATGTAATTTTCGTTCTGCATATTTCAACATATATTCAATGACTTGTGTTTTGTGAAAATACAAAGATACAAGCAAAAAAGTACAAGCAATGCTAACTTAGCTTAACTACTCCCCAAAATCATGGATTATCACCCAATTTCAACTGCTACATACTGACTAACAGATTACAGATCAGAAAAATATAAAAGTAACATATCTAACAGATTTTACATCCAAAATAACAAGTCTCAAATCTAACACTCCTCCTTGAGAGTTTTCTTGAGCATTCCAAGTTTTGATCTAAGCATCTCAAAGTGTCCCTTGGGAAGTGCTTTAGTCATGATGTCTGCAATCTATTTTTCAGAATTGCAATGCTCTAAGTTAATTTCTTTTGACTTCTCTGCTTCTCTAATGGCATGAAACTTTACCTTGATGTGCTTAGTTCTTCCATGCTGGACAGGATTTTTAGCAATAGAAATAGCAGACTTGTTGTCCACCCAAATGACAGTAGCTTCACCTTGAATCTGCCCCACATCTAATAAAATCTTCCTTAGCTAAATAGCTTGATTTGCAGCAGCTGTAGTTGAAATATACTCAGCTTTAGCTGGGGATTGGGCCATTTTTTCTGAGAAATGAAGATTCCATCATATGACTGAAAAATCTCCATTCCAAGAAAATATTTCATTTCACCCAAGTCAGTCATTTCAAATTCTTTCTCCATATCATTCTTGAATTGGTTTAGAGAATTTGATTCACTCTCTATCACCAGTAAATCATCAACATATAAGGAAATAATGAGCTGCACTTCATTCTTTGACCACTTCATATACAAAGTGGCTTCATTTTCACTCCTTTTAAAGCCCTTTTGTAGAAAATAACTATCAATTCTGCTGTACCAGGCCCTTGGTCCCTGTTTCAAACCATACAAAGCTTTGTGAAGCTTGTAAACTTTGTTTTCTGCAACCTGAAAACCTTCAGGTTGTTCAACATAGATGTCTTCCTCAAGCAAACCATTCAAGAATGCTGACTTAACATCAAAATGATATATTTTCCAGCCCAACTTGGCTACCAAGGCTGCAAGCAATCTAATAGTATCATGTCTTGCAACTAGAGCAAATGTATTCGAAAAATCAACACCATGCTGCTGAAAATAACCTTTTACCACCAATCTTGCTTTGAGTTTGTTCACAGAACCATCAGGATTAAGTTTGGTTCTGTAAACCCATTTAACACTAATTACCTTTTGATTATTTGGTCTGTTTACAAGCTGCCAAGTTTTATTTTTCTCTATCATCTTCATCTCCTCCTGCATGGCAGCTCTCCATCCTTTTATTTCAGCAGCTTCAACATATCCTGCAGGCTCTAATGCAACCACATTGCATCTAGCATATACATATTCTAAGGTCCTGGTGCCTCTTACTGGAAAATCAGTATTATTATCATAATTTTCTCCTTCATCATCAAAATCTTACTCTTGAGAATTGTCTTCTCCAAGCTGCCCCTTGCTTGGACCTTCTGCTTGATATTTCTCCCAATTCTATTTTGACAGCTCATCAAATTTCACATCTCTGCTGACAAGAATTTTTTTGGTCTCCAAGTTGTATATTCGGTATCTTTTGGAGTTACTACTGTACCCCAAAAAGATGCCAACTTCAGATTTATGATCAAGTTTGCCTCTCTTCACTTCAGGAATAAGAGCATAACATACACAACCAAAAACTTTTAGATGCTCCATCAAAGACTTCCTTTCATACCATGCTTCAAAAGGTGTTTTTCCTTTCAAAGCTTTGGTGAGTAGCATATTCAATAAGTATATTGAGGTATTAATAGCCTCAGCCCAAAAGGTTTTTGGAAGACCTTTCTCAAACAACAAACACCTAGCCATTTCCATAATTGTTCTATTCTTCCTTTCACTCACTCCATTTTGTTGGGGAGTGTAAGGAACAGTCAATTGATGCTGAATTCTTGCTTACTCACAAAATTTTTTAAATTCCCCTGTTGTATACTCAGTTCCATTATCAGACCTGAGCCTTTTTATTTGACATCCAACCTCATTTTCAACCATGAGCTTAAACTTCTGAAATGCAACATACACATCAGATTTTTGCCTTAGAAAAAACACCCAACTCATCCTTGTGAAATCATCTATAAATGGCAGAAAATACTTGCTTCCATTTAGAGAAATTGTGCTCATTGGACCACACGCATCAGTATGTATTAGCTGTAATTTTTCATTAGCTCTCCAGCTTGCTACTTTAGGGAATGGCAGTCTACTTTGTTTTCCAAATTGACATACATCACACACATCAACATCATCATCAATGGAAGGTAAATTCTAAACTAAACTATTTGAGCTCATTTGCTTCAAAGTGGAGTAGCTAAAATGACCAAGTCTTTTATGCCATAAAACAGAATCATTTACTGCAATTGGAAAGGCATGCATAGTAGTTTGTTTCCACTCTATTGGAAAACTTTTATCTCTCATTTTGATAGACATTAACTCACACCCAGATGGATCAAATATGGTGCATATCATGTCTTCAAAATGCAGGGTATAATTCTTTTCAAGCATTTGGCCCACACTCAAAAGACTTTGATTTATCTCAGGCACATATAAAACATCCGAAATATATTTAGTACCTGAGGGAGTTTTTACAGCAACAACTCATTTGCCTTTGACATCAACACTTTCTCCATTGCCAATGGTGACTTTGGAGAAATAAGACTGATTCAACTCCTTGAAAATGCTAGCATCATGAGTCATATGATTTGTGCATCCACTATCTATAAGCCACACCTCTTTGCTACTGCATGTTGAATAGTAAGAAGCAACAAATAAATGCTCCTCATTTTGTTCTTCATGCTCAGCAACTTGGGCTTGCTGTCCCTGTTACTGTGCCTTGTTTTTGCAAACTTTCTCTATATGACCAAGCTGGTTGCAAGCTCTGCATTTGATTCCTGGCCTGAACCAACAGAAATTTTCTGTATGATTCTTCTTTTTACAGTGAGGGCAAGGTGGATACTTGTCTTTCCAACCTCTTCCTTTGTTGCTTCTTCTTCCTTTTTTCCTTTTCCTTTCTTCCCACCAAATGGCTTTTTTCCAAAGCTACTGCTACCTTGAGCTTTGCCTTTGGTACTAGCCACAAAAGCACCTTCAACATTTTCTGCCATCCTCAAGGATCTTCTCTGTTTAGTGGCTTGCAGAGCATTTACAAGCTCTGCAATTGATATTTGAGAAAAATCCTTGTTTTCTTCAAGAGAGGAAATTTTGGACTCAAACCTCTCAAGAAGACATACCAAGATTTTCTTCACAACTCGTTGATCACTAAGTTCTTCACCTAGTAATTTGATTTGTGTAACCACCTTGGAGAGCCTATCTGCAAACTCCTTCACTGTTTCAGCTTCTTTCATTTTAATTGCTTCCAATTCTCTTCTCAAATGTAACACCTTCATCCTCCTTGTTCTTTCACTGCCTTGGAACTCCTCCTTGAGTTTGTCCCAAGCCTCTTTTGCAGTCTCAAGATTCAATATCTTGATAAAAACATCATCATGTATAGCTGCTTGTATGATGGCAAGTGCTCTGCCATCCTTAGCCACTTCTTCATTGTGGAATCTTAACTGAGCCACTGTTGAGTTGTCTGGTAAAGAAGCTGGATTGCTTCCATTTTCCACCACTTCCCACAGACTTTGAGCTCTCAGATAAGTTCTCATCTTTGCAGCCCATAAATCATAATTTTCTCCTGCAAATACTGGAGGTGGAGGTAGGGAACTGCTGCTGGAAGCCATTGGTTGAAGGTTTTTTGTGTGGGTTTTCTTGCTTGTTTTCTCACTCTATTTTTCAGTTTTTTTTATCACACTCATAGACCCTTAAAGATCAATGAAGCTCTTGATATTATGTTAAAAATAAAAACAAAGAGGAGAAGAGAAGAGAGCAAAACCAGAACACACATCTTTTATGTTGGAACTGCAAAATGTAATTTTCGTTCTGCATATTTCAGCATATATTCAATGACTTGTGTTTTGTGAAAATACAAAGATACAAGCAAAAAAGTACAAGCAATGCTAACTTAGCTTAACTACTCCCCAAAATCATGGATTATCACCCAATTTCAACTGCTACATACTGACTAATAGATTACAGATCAGAAAAATATAAAAGTAACATATTTAACAAATTTTACATCCAAAATATAAAGAAAAGTCTCAAATCTAACAATTATGTTGTTCATTTGGGACACGAAATTAACGTTTAACTAGTTGAAAAGGGAAGCCATAATTCCCATACGATGCTAAGAAAAGTCACGGCTTACCGTTGACGATGGAGAAAATATCTAGCAAATTCTCCGTGGCGGGTTTTATCCTCAGACACACACGACGTACTGTTGGCGATGGAGAAAATATGTTGGTCCCATTGCCCTCATCTTCGATGTTTCTTCCCAGTGGAAGAGCATGTCACGCATTAGGCTTCTTTTAAGCCATAAAAAAAAAAAACTACACGTTTAGTCACTCAAGATATCCAATCCAATTTTCTAGTAATTGAACCCATGGCTGCTCTATCCCTTCTTATCCGTACACTCGTCTTTCTTCATGTATCCTTAGCTTTTGCAAACGTTAAGCTGAGTTCGCCACTTTCCACCGATGACAATGATGCGTGGCATTCACCTTCGGGCGAGTTCGCTTTCGGGTTTCGCCAACTGAATAATAATGGTACGGACCGGAACACGAAGCAGTTCATGGTTGCCATCTGGTACGACAAGATACCCGACAAGACCGTTGTTTGGAGTGCAAAAACAGGCTACAAACTTGCGACAGCACCAACAGGATCACGGGTTCAGATCACATCAGAAGGGCTCTTGCTGACAGGTCCCGAAGGGGATTCCATATGGACGGCAAAACCAGAAGCTATTGTTTCCGAAGGAGCTATGCTTGACACTGGCAACTTTGTTCTACGGCAAAACGGCAACTCTGAGTATGTGTGGCAAAGTTTTGAGAATCCCACAGACACGTTGTTGCCTAACCAATCTCTGTCTTTGCAGCTCAATGGCAAGCTAACTTCTCGATTCACAGACACCAATTACACTACTGGAAGGTTCCAACTTTATTTTCAGGATGGTAATGTCTTGCTCAGTCCCCTTGCTTGGCCTTCTCAACTGCTTTACAACTCTTATCTTGTAATTAATGTCTCTGGCGCTGCTTCAAGTTTAGTGTTCAATAAATCAGGGGATATCTATGTAGAGACCACGAACGGGACTAGAATCCAACCTCAAGGTCCAAAATGGGTTAACTTGGATCTCGATCCCGAGGTGAATTATTACAGAGCAACGCTTGACTCCAGTGGAGTTTTCACGCAGTATGCTCATCCAAGGAACACCAGTGCCCAGCCAGGGTGGACAATCTTGAGGTATGTTCCTGACAACATTTGCAATGCAATATTCAATGAGTATGGTAGCGGTTCCTGTGGCTATAATAGCTACTGCTCCATGCAAAATCAGAGGCCTACTTGCAACTGCCCTTATGGCTATTCACTGGTTGATCCAAGTAACGCATTTGGTGGATGTCAGCCCAATTTCACCCTCGCTTGTGGAGCGGATGTTCAAGCTCGGCCAGAAGAGCTATATGAAATGCATGAATCCAGAAATTTTAATTTTCCTCTGGGAGATTATGAAAAGATTCAACCTTACACTCAACAGGAATGCCAACAATCTTGCTTGCACGATTGCATGTGTGCTATGGCCATTTTAGGCGGCGACATTTGTTGGATGAAGAGATTGCCCCTCGGTAACGGAAGAGAAGTAGAACTCAGTGATCAACATTTTGTCTATATCAAAACAAGAGTTAGTCGTGACTTTAATCCTGGTGCAAATGGGGAACTTGCCCCTGCCCCTGGTCCTGATTCAAAGAAAGAAGGTCGAGCTAAACATATTCTTTTTGGATCACTTGTTGTCTCCCTTGTCGTTAACAGTATTCTTCTGGCTACGTTTGCTTTGTTTATTCTCTTGAAGCCGAAACTGAAAAAGGTTGTTGTACAAGCTGCTAGTCTTTTGGAAACAAATTTGTATTCGTTTACTTATGAAGCATTGGAAAAAGCCACGTGGGGTTTCAGTGAGGAAATAGGCAGGGGTTCCTTTGGCATTGTTTACAAAGGCCAACTTGAAGCAGCTTCTTGTAACGTGATTGCCGTTAAGAGACTGGACAGATTGGCACTTGAACGAGAGAAAGAATTTAGGACTGAATTGAGTGCCATTGGTAAAACCTGCCACAAAAATCTTGTAAGGTTGATTGGATTTTGTGACGAGGGAGTCAATAGACTATTGGTCTACGAGTTCATGAGCAATGGTACTCTTGCAGACATCCTATTTGGACAATCCAAGCCCATCTGGAATGTAAGGGTTGGATATGCTTCGGGGATTGCAAGGGGGTTGTTGTACTTACACGAAGAGTGTGACACTCCCATCATTCATTGTGATATAAAACCTCAAAATATACTCATAGATGAACATTTCAATGCAAAGATCTCTGACTTTGGGTTGGCCAAATTGTTGTTGTCTGCCCAAAGTAGAACCAATACCATGATCCGAGGAACTCGAGGATATGTGGCTCCTGAATGGTTCAAGAATGTTCCTGTGACGGTTAAAGTAGATGTTTACAGCTTTGGGGTAATGTTGTTGGAAATTATTTGCTGCAGAAGAAGTGCGTTGTTTGAGTCTGGGGAGGAAGAGAAGGCAGTATTAACAGATTGGGCTTATGATTGTTGTGTGGAAGGGAGGTTACATGCTTTGGTGGAGGACGATAAGGAGGCCTTGTCTGACATTGGCAGGTTAGAAAAGTGGGTAAAGATAGCAATATGGTGCATTCAAGAGCATCCTGAAATGAGGCCAACTATGGGGATGGTCATCCAAATGCTGGAAGGTTTGGTTGAAGTTCGTAACCCACCATCCCCTTTTCCTGATATTTGATTTCTTGACTGTCCATCCAGCCGAAAATATTGGGGGAGAAGTGGTTATGCGGGAATTCCTGTTCGTGCGATTTTACTCTATGCATTGTTATTTTCTGTCATGAGTTATTTCTTTTATATTTCCTGCATAATAGCTATCCTTGTACTCTAATTAAGTTGTCTTATTTCGAATCATTTTATGTAAGAAGCAAGCTTAATTAGCACGAATATTTTCAGCATTTCATTAGGGAGAGTTTAAGGTGAAGTCTAAAAAATGTGGCTTCACCCTTTGATACATGTATATTGTAATGAACGGATTCTATTTTTTTACCTGAAACCGGTTGGATGAAATATGATCAAGTAGATTGAAAATTGCAATTTCATCCTGGCGACTTTCCTTGCTAGGCCGAAATTCATGGCTGGGAGGGAAAAAGAGTTTGATGGATTGGGAACAACTAAAATGGACAAACCTGTTTTGGCCCTCTTGGGATCAAAATGAAATGCTGATTTTATACGATATTGTATATAAATTTTATCCATTTTTAATCATTTTAAATATTTAACCAAAATATTAATATTTAAAATCAGATGATTAAATATCTATATTATCTAAAGATTAAAATTATATAGAAAAGTATATTAATCATCTGATTTTAATATATTCATTACTATAATAATTTACTTTAACAACCGTACATCGCACTTTGGAGAACCGGAAGTTGCGGCAGAAGAAAAGCGCTTGCAGTTGCAGACTTGCAGTAGTTGAATGTGGTGTATTTTGTGTGTTACAATGGAGGAGATGAAATCTGGTATGGAGGAGCACATGGAGCTTATGGAAGATCTCGGTCAGAAGTTTTCTTCAGAGCTTCGTGCTGGCTTTCGCCCCGCTTACGATAACTTCATTGGTTTTTTCCATGCCATTCACCGGAAGGTAGCCCTCCAAATATTGGTGGCGAACTTATGAGATTTTCTCTGGATAGAAACGTTTAAATTTGTTGTAACCTTTGAATGTGGTGAAGTGGACGTGATTGGATGAAAACTATTTATTGCATGGTTGGCAATTTGGTGTAATGAGTTATGCTTTCTTGCTTTTTGCGGATTGTGTTAAGGACTTTTACCTGGAGAATGTTGCACATAGGAAACCTATGGATCTATCATGCTGTCAAAGGTTATAAACAATATGATGACATTAATCTTGTCAATTTAATGGAAAAGGATCAATGATAGAGAATTCACGTTTGTTCTAGGCATGGTGTGACATCATTGTCAGATAATCTTGCCCTTAAGCATGTGATTAGAAGTTCGATCTTTAGGTTTGTATGTATAGAAAAACATCTGTTAGAAGAGGTCAACTCCTTAAATTGATCTTTGTTGAAAATTGAGATTTTTTTTCTACTGTCATATTAAAATATTTAATGTCTTTGTAGTTTTCTGTTTTACTTGTAAACTTGGTTAAAGGTTGCTTATGTTCAGAAAAAGCTAGTTGTAGCTGTGGGCTTATGATGCTTACTTTTTAGCTTAGTCATAATTTGTTGTTTGCTCTACCCAATCAGGAGCTTATTAGCTTTTCTATTTAAACACTAACGGTAACACTTCAAATGTGTGCAAAGCTGTGTGCAAAACAGAAATATATTAGAACAGTATTTGCTCCTTTCTTCTTTAGTTTGTGTGATTTTTATGTTCTGTCGTACAAGTGTTTTTATGTTCTGTTTTCAACAATCTTAGTACTTTGAGAAATTAGTCATTGGCTTGAGATACACTATATTCACCCAAAAAAATGTTTGTTCTTGACAGGAATATCCTGAGATTTCCAATCTATACACTATGTATCTTAGGGTACAAATACAATGCATATAACATTTGGATAGATAATACTGTTTTTGAATCATGTGACTTTCAGTTTTTCTGTTCTCAGATTATTCAATCTTTATCATTTTTCATTCTCTGAACTTTCTTGTGATTGGCACCCTTTTGATTTACTAATATTTCCTTGACTCTTTGTTTCATGAACCTTGGCTAATCGGATTACTAGCATTTCATGTTGTGTTGCTGCTTGTAGCTATCATCTTTACGAAGAAGACGAATTTTCAAATGTTCTTGTTCCTTTTGACATGTATGTGGCATTTCTTATTTGTTTTATTAAATGAATTTTTGAATCAACTATATAGGCTTAATTGAAACTGCTCTATTACTTTTGATGCAGCTAGCTTCATTCTTGTATTTGTTGCTTTTCCTCATGATAATGAAGTTAGTGCCTTGCCCTTGTCATATTAGAGGGTGAAAATCCAGTCATTTTAGCACCTTGAAACAATATATTCTTTTGCATAGTGAAGTGCTTAGATGATTGCAAATTTCCTCCGCATCATTTATGCTGAGATTTCTTTTAAAATGAGAAATTTGATGATGGACTATCTTAGCCACTGATCAGGTGGTGGTATGAAGTATCTTTTTAATCCACTAAATTGAAAATTCAAGCTCAATACATTTAAGATCAATATGCTGGAAAGTTGGAAGCAGTGCTATCATAACAGGGCTTGGTTTTAGATAATGGGTCAAGAGGCCCAACTATTGGACTCTATTCTAAGGGGAAGAAGGTTAGGGGGATGTGGAGGAGCTGAGTTGGCAGGTTGTTAGTGTTTATATAGGGAGGCAAGGTTAGTTTGATAAAGGGAAGAAGGTTCATTTTGGTTGTTGGGCCTTTTGGCTGGGCAGAGAAAGTATTGTCTCCAAGGAGCTTTTGCTCTGAAAGAGGGAGCGATTCCTATATAGTATTCACTCATTGAGCTCGTTTTTGGATTCAATAAAGCCCTCATTTCTGTTCTAATTTCTTAGTTTGTAACACAATGTGTTCAGGAATATGGTTGTGTTTGAAGTTGTTAAGGTTTTATTCGTGGGGATGTACTTGGCAGTTGAAATTATGAACTGGGGACTTAACACACGGACTAATGTAGTCTAACAAGACCTTTCACATCCTTGACAATTCCACCACAAGTAGCAATCTTTGATTTAAAAGAACAGATAGATATCTGAGCTTAAGTTATTCGTTGAGATAAGGGCACAATCGGGTGTAGCCATTCTCTAGAGTTGGAGTTAATTGCACAAGTAATATATGAGGTAAAAACTTAATGTCAAGAAGTTATATGAAAAATGTTGAAGATTCTTGAAGATTACATGTGGGAGTCGTTAAATTTGTTGATAACCAGTGCACTTTTTTGTGACTAGTTATTTTTCAGTTAAAAATCATCAATATTTTGCACTATTATCAACGTTATGTGACTTCTAATTTTTGTGTTGTTTGAACTGTTTATAATCCCTGCTAAATACGTGTTTTAACTGTTATTTATATTTTCCATCTCCTTGTATGCTTGCAGTCTTGCAGATATTTTTGAAGTTCTAGTCTCTATTAAATTTCCTTTGTTGGATAGAACACTGTGGCGTCGTTTGCTTCATTTGATCCATGTGGTCAATCTCCCTATTGGGAAAAGGCCCTGTTGTTGCTTTTCTTCTTTATTAAACATTTCTTGAAGCTTGTCTTACCTACAGATTGTTTTGATGCAGTGGCTGGCTGGTGTGTGTATATCTTGCTGAGAGTCTGAACAGATTTTTGGGGAAAAACTGGAAAAGCTTCTCTAGTCAAAACTATTTTGATCCAAGTGGACTATTTATGTCTGTTCTTTGGTCTGGACCTTTTCTTGTCATTGCTATGATAATCTTGGTTGGTATTTTCTATCACATAACCATTTTAGTGCTAGTCTTTTTTTTCATATCGAATATGGACTTGAAGTATCTTTTCTCTATGTGCAGATCAATGCACTCTTCTCCTTATGTTACTTGATTGTTAGGTGGAGAAGAGCTGAACTGAGACATCGTGTAAGGGCTGCTCGTAATAAGTAGGACTAGTTGTTTTGTAGTTGGATTTTGACGGATTAAACTCTGAAGGAGTTCATGTCAATGGTGATGTAAAACATTTGTCAGTTATATACTTTTATTTATGTCAAACATATGTCTTCTACATTATGTTTCCCTATTTAGCATTGTCTTATGATCTTGTATTTGCATTATTCTAGAGCATCCGACACATCAACAACACCTCGATTGGCCAACTATGATCTTGTATTTGCATTATAATAGATGACAAGCCAAATTCTTAGATAAACGTTGGCCCAACAAGTAGCAAGCCCAGTCAAGACACTTGAATTGTACACCCTTAGGGCACATTAACAAAACCATGAAATATCAAATCATTCCATCATGAACAAGGATGACACAAGAGAATGAACCAAATACATGTAAATACAAAAGCAGGTAACATCACTAGATGTAAACATTACTACATGTACACATCACTCTCCAATTTCTTCACCTTTTGACTGGCATTCTTTCTAACTTAAGCATCATAATCTTTGTAGATAATCATCCACCTCACGCCAGATTTTGGGAGAGACGAACAGAGGATCATCCATCTCCTTGACTAATTGTAGGAGAGATCCCTCGTCACTAGACTGGTGTTGAACAAAAACAAAGCATTAAAAATCTGACTTGATAATAATTAAAATTATTAATAATAAAAGGAAATGAAATCTCAAATTGAAAGCCACCAGTCACGAGTTCAAGTCCCAGGGGAATACTACACATGAAAAGTCAACACAGGTTAAGTGTTGGTACTTGGTAGGCAGTACAGTAAAATAATTGGTCAAACCATGAGAAGAAAAGGAACTGTGATTTTTCGACTTGTTTAAATTGGAATAATTTTTAATTCATGGCTTTGCTAAATTAGTATGACTCATTACATGTTGAATAATCATCAACACGTTAATTGAAACAGCATTCAAGTTTATTATTCCACTAGCATTTATCTCTTCTCCAATAGCCCCATCTTAGCCAAACATTCTTAGTAAAAGGATCCATCGGTATCCAAGCTTGCCAATTGCCAACTTTTCATGCAACAGCGACCTCACTCTTTGAATTTTCTTCTCGGTGCATGTCTTGGTCATTCAGGCTGCCTTACCCACTAACAAAAAAACAATTAGTCGTAATTGTCAATTACTTGCTCCATTGGTATACTTACTCTTATCTTTCCTCTGTTTTGTAAGTAAAAATTATACAAGTAAAGCCATTTCCCACATCTTGTAGCAGCATCATTTCTCTAGGAAACCATGGCTTCTCCCACCCTTTTCATCTTTTCCCTTCTCTTTCTTCATGTTATGTTAGTTTTTGGAAACGTTACTTTGAGTTCTACACTCTCCACCAATGATAACAACGCATGGCTTTCACCTTCGGGTGAATTTGCTTTTGGATTTTGCCAACTTAACGGCACAAGCCTGTTCATGGTTGCCATTTGGTATGAGAAAATACCTAACGAGACCATTGTTTGTGTTATGTTACAGAAAATGTGTGTGTTTAATTCACACACGAGCAAATTTATTTATAATCATAGAATTACAAAAGCAAGGAAACAGAATCAAGATCCTAAGAATCAGCTATACAATAATTATCCTATTTATAGTGAATAAAATCATATTTTTAACAGTTTCCTAGTTACTTTATTTACGGTGAATCAAATTAGATCTTTTACACTCTCCCTTAAGTTAAAGCGTATATGTCATATGTGCCAAGCTTGTTACAAATATAATCAACACGGGATCCCTTGAGAGATTTAGTAAAAATATCTGCTAGTTGGTCATTAGAGTTGACAAAATTAGTGGTGATTTCTCTGAGAGCACTTTCTCTCTCACACAATGACAATTTATCTCTATATGTTTAGTCCGTTCATGGAAGATTAGATTAGATGCAATGTGGAGAGCGACTTGATTGTCGCAGATAAGCTTAGTGTCCTGAGTATCTCCAAACTGTAATTGTTGGAGAAGTTGCCTAAGCCATGTAATTTCACAGGCAGTTGCTACCATGGCCCGGTATTCAGCTTCGGCACTGGATCTAGCAACGGATGTTTTGCTTCTTACTTCTCCATGAAATTAAATTCCCTCCAATGAGAACACAATAGCCAAAGGTAGACCTCCTGTCTAATGGAGATCCTGCCCAATCAGCATCAGAGTAACAAACAATTTTGGTACTGCCTTTGTCTTCATATTAGAATCTGTGGCCTGGTGCATTCTTGATATATCTAAGGATACGCATGACAACATCCCAATGACCATCACAAGGAGTGTTGAGGAACTGACTTACCACACTCACTGCAAATGTGATGTCTGGCCTAGTGATAGTGAGGTAGTTGAGTATACCAACAAGTCTGCAATACCTTCCATGGTCTTTAAGTGGCTCCCCCTAAGCCGGAAGAAGCTTGGCGTTGAGGTCCATAAAGTGTCACTAGGGCGACAATCAAGCATACCAGTCTTAGTGAGAATATCCAGAGCATATTTCCTCTAGGAAATGGCAATGCCAGAAGTGGATTAAGCAATCTCAATGCCTAAAAAATATTTGAGCAGACCTAGATCCTTTGTTTGAAACTGATGTTGAAGGTGAGATTTGAGCTAGCTGATACCGTCAGAGTCATCCCAGTAATGACAATGTCATTAACATAAACCACCAAATAAATGCACAAGCCAAACGGAGAGTGAAGGGAAAAAATAGAGTGGTCTGCCTCGCAGCGAGTCATGCCAAACTGAAGTAGGGCAGAGCTAAACCGGCTAAACCAAGCACGGGGAGACTACTTCAGGCCATAAAGAGAATGGCAAAGGCGATAAATAAGATGAGATCAACCAGAAATAGTAAAATTAGGGGGCTGGTCCATGTAAACCTCTTCTTGCAACTTACCATGCAAGAAGGCATTTTTAATATCTAGCTGGTGAAGTGGCCAATGGCGGATGGCAGCCATAGCAATGAACAGTTGAACAGAAGTGATATTGGCCATAGGGGAAAAGGTGTCCCTATAGTCGAGGCCAAAGATCTGAGTATAGCCCTTAGCCATTAAGCGAGCTTTGAACCGATTAATGGTGCCATCCGGTCCAACCTTTACTGTATAAACCCAACGACAACCAACAATAGTCTTGTTGGGAGGCAAGGGAACAAGCTCCCATGTTCCACTTGCTTCCAAAGCAGCCATTTCGTCCAACATCGCCTGCTGCCAACGGGAGCAGTCATGGCTTCTCCTGTAAACTTAGGAATAGACATAGAATCCAAAGAGGAGATAAAAGAGAAATAGGAAGGAGATAAGTGGTTATAATGAAGAATACAAGCATATAATGGGTGAGGATTATGAGAGACCGAATACCTTTATGGAGGGCAATGGGAAGCTCATGTGCAGGAGACGTTGGTGGAGGGGCATTTGGAGCAGGAAATGATGCTAGCGGATCAGTAGGTGGGGCTGCTGAGGGAAGTCGTGGGCGACGCTAATAGGTAATCAGTGGTGGTGGAGTAGAGATAACGCTGGGGTTGAAATAGGTAGAGCATTTAGAAGAGCAGCGCTAGTGGTGGGTATAGAGAATAATGGAGTAGACTCAGAGAAAGTGACATTAGCAGAAACAAGATATCGTTGAAGTTGAGGGCAGAAACAACGATATCCTTTCTGGAGGCAAAAGTAACCTAGAAAAACACATTGAAGGGACTTAGCAAAGAGTTTATGTTTACCTAGAGTGATCATGGACAAAACAGGTGTAGCTAAAGACACAGGGGAGGAACAGGGTAGAGGTCCTGTTTATGGTACAAAATGGAGTACGAAGTCTGATTGTTGAGGACAGACGAAGGCATGCGGTTGATCAAATAACAGGCGGTAAGAAGTGCATCACCCCAAAAGCAGAGAGGAACATGATAATGAAGGAGGAGGGTGTGAGCAGTGTTAACTAGGTGATGATTTTTTCGTTCAGCAACACTATTTTGTTGTAGTGTGTGAGCACAAGACATTTGATGAATAATTCCATACGAGGTTAGAAAGGACTGAAACTGGGAAGACAAATATTCCCTAGCACTATCAGTGCGTAAAATTTTAATGGACGTCCCAAATTGATTTTGAATTTCATGCGAGAATCCTTGAAATACATGAAAAATATTAGAACGATTTTTTATTACGAAAACCCAAGTACAACAGGAAAAATAATCAACAAATGTGACAAAATAATAATATCCTAAAGTTGAACAAACTTGACTAGGACCCCAAATATCAGAGTGAACCAAAGTAAAAGGTGACATAGCACTTTTATTGACACGAGGACTATAAGAATGACGAACATGTTTTGCTAACTAACATGACTCACACTCTAAGAACTTAAGGGAAGAAAGAACAGGAACCAAAAGGCATAATTTTTCCAAACTAGGATGACTGAGGCATTGATGAGCAAGTTCTGGAGAGGTCATGGAAACACAAGCAACTGGTGGTGAGAGTTGATACAATCCCCCATACTCATGTCCTGCTCCAATCGTCCCTTTGGTACGTCGATCCTTAACAAAGACAAAATTATTAACAAACAGGACAGAGAAATCAAGTGAACGGGTGAGATTGCTAATTGAAAGGACAACCAAGAACAGATAAAACAGAATTTAAAGAAAGAGTAGGAAGTGAGTGGGTTTGACCAATGCCATAAACTTTAATGTAAGAGTTGTCTACAAGAGTAACAGATAGCAAGGTGTCTGAAAAAGACAACTGAGAGAAAAGAGATTGATTACCAGTCATATGATCTGAGGCACCAGAGTCAAGGATCTATGGGCCAAGGGAGGAGGATTAAGAGACAAAGGCAACAAGATTACTAGACTGAGCCACGACAGTAACAGGCGAGGCAGGTTGTTGGGCTACCCAAATCTAGGAGGAAATCATGATACTCAGCGGCAGAAATAGTAACATTTGCAAGTGGAGCAGGTCCAGCAGCTTAAGCCACATTAAATGATTTCGATTGTTCCCATACTTTGGTGCGATAGTCTGCTTCAATGTCGCCAAAGCAGTGACAATAAGTGCAACAAGGACGACTTTTGCCACCACTGCCCCCACCACGTCCACCATAGTGAGAAGAGTGGGAGACAAGGGCGAAGGAATCAACAGAGGGGGCAAATGGATGCCCAAAAGCATGCGAGTGGAGAGATGCAACAGTTGTTCACTAATCATGTCATAGGTAGGAACAGTAGGGCTGGAGAGGATTTGGTTACACACTGGGTCAAGATCAGGTGGGAGACCAGTGAGGGAGAGAACCATGAAGAACTGATCACACTGTCGTAAAAAGGTCTCTGCATCACTAGTGAAGGGCACTAGATTATTAAAATCAGCAATCAAATGATCGAGCTTACCAAGATACGTTTGCATGTCCATATTCTTAAGTTTGGTTGATATCACAGCGGTCACCACACTGTAGAAATGATGGACATCATTGGAGTATACTTTCTTGGCTTTGGTCCAAACCTCATAACAGGTGGGGGAATGCCTGGTATTGAGGTTGAAGGTTAGGAGCAATAGAGAACTAAAGGACACTGCATGAAGAGGTATCAATCTGTTGCCAACGAGTGCAATCCTTTTCAGGAATATCTGTAGCTTTAGTGGTCAAGTGGTCGGCATGGCCCTAACCATGGAACCATAGTTAGACAGCGACAGCCTAAGTACTGTAATTGGCTGTTCCAATTAATTTTTCGCAAGGGATCAGCGAAACAGTGGTAAAAGTCATTGCAGAGGCGAAGGCGGAAGAAGAACCAGGAGAGGCCATGAAAAAGGGAGCCAAACAGGGCTAGACAAGGGCGCCGAAGGTAAGGGAAGGTGGCAGGGGGGGTCACCGGCCAGTAGGTGTCTTCGGAAAAGCCTTACGCGTAGATTTGGGGAGGGCGCGTGAGATGCACACGTCGGAGAGTGGCAGCGCTGTGTGGGCGCATGCGACAGCGCGGTGGTTGCTAGAGGGTGGCGACGCTGGTAGGGTGGTTGACCCGGAGAAGGAGGGCGTAGCAGTGGTCAACAAAGCTTCGCAACTGCTTGCGGTACTGTTCACGCAAACCAAATAGTGGGGATGCTGTGCCGAAGAGGAAAAAGGAACCTAAACTCCTGATAACATGTTATGTTACAGAAACTATGTGTGTTTAACCCACACACTAGCAGATTTATTTATAATTATAGAATTACAAAAATAAGGAAACGGAATCAATATCCCTAAGAATCAGCTGTACAATAATTACCTTATTTACAATGAATAAAATTATATCTTTAACAGTTTCCTAATTACTTTAATTACAGTGAATCAAATTAGATCTTTAACAATTTGGAATGCAAAAGCAAATGACATCCTTACAACAACACCAACAGGATCATAAGTTCATATGGACAGCATAACCAAATGCTGTCGTTTCCTACGGAGCCATGCTTGACACTGGCAACTTTGTCCTTGTAAACAAGAATTCTACTTTTGTATAGGAAAGTTCCGAGCATCACACAAACACATTGTTGCCTAACCAATATTTGGAGCTAGTTGGCAAGTTAACTTCTAGACTTGTAGATACTAATTACACGAGTGGAAGGTTTCAACTATATTTTCAGGATGGTGTTGTCTCGCAAAGCCCACTTGCCTGGCCTACTCAAACTATGTTACAAATTTTATTATAAAATTGATACTCCTGATTCTGCTTCACGATTAGTGTTTGATGAATTAGGGAATATTTATGTAGAGATAGCGAATGGGACAAGAATCCAACCTTGAGGACCAACATGGGGTAACTCAACTTTTGATCCTAAAGGGTGTTACTACAAGGCAACACTTGACTTCAATGGAGTTTTCACGTAGTATGCTTATCCAAGAAACACTAGTGGCCACCAAGAATCGACAATTATGTGGTATGTTCCTAAGAACATTTGCATTGCAATATTGAATGAGATAGGTAGCGGTTCCTGTGGCTATAATAGCTACTACTCCATGGAAGATCAGAGGCCTACTTGCAAATGCCCTAATAGGTATTCGCTGGTGGATCCAAGTAAGGAATTTGGTGGATGCCAACCCAATTTCACCCTTGGTTGTGGAGCAGATAACGATGGAGGATTGCAACGGTTTCAATTTTCTGGAAATGCTACTACCTAGAGTATCTCATGTAGCAGCCACTTGGCATTTTCAACGTTCAATTAAAATTAAAAAAAAAAAAAAGCTGACGTGGCATTGAAAACACTAGTTTGACTAGCGTTTTTTGGCATTGACTACCCCACTTTGGTAATATGTTTCAAAGAGCCCCAAATCGGTAAATTGTTTATAAAAGTGACTCAATTTGGTCAATCAGCATTGAACATGTATGGCTAAGTTTTACGAATCCCACAGACACGATGTTGCCTAACCAATCTTTGTCTCTACAACCTAGTGACAAGCTAACTTCTTCTTAATTCACAAACACCAATTACACTAGTGGAATTTATTTTCAGGATGGTAATGTCTTGCTATGCCCCCTTGCTTGGCCTTATCAATTACTTTACAACACTTATTATGATGTAATTAATGCCTCTGGCATTGCTTCATAATTAGTGTTTGATAAATCAGGGGATATCTATGTAGAGACAATGAATGGGACAAGAATCAACCCTCAAGGTCCAAAATGGGATAACATGGATCTCGATCCCAAGGTGAATTACTACAAAGCAACGCTTGACTTCAATGGAGTTTTCACGTAGTATGCTTATTCAGGGGACACTAGTGCTCAGCCAGTGTGGACAATCATAAGGTATGTTCCTAACAACATTTGCAATGCAATATTTAATGAGTATGGTAGTAGTTCCTGTGGCTATAATAGTTATTGCTCCATGGAAAATCATAGGCTTACTTGCAACTACCCTTATGGGTATTCATTGGTGGATCCAAGTAATGAATTTGGTGGATGCCAACCCAATTTCGCCCTGCTTATGGGGAAAATGTTCAAGCTTAGCTAGAAAAACTATATGAAATACATGTATCCAGAAATTTTAATTTTCCTCTAGGAGATTATGAAAGGATACAACCTTACAGCCAAAAGGAATGCCAACAATCTTGCTTGCACGATTGCATTTGTATTGCTGCCATTTTAGGTGACAACGTTTGTTGGAAGAAAAGATATCCCTTTTCTAACGGAAGAGCAGCAGAAGTAAGTGATCAACATTTTGTCTATATCAAAATAAGAGTTACTCGTGATTTTAATCCTAGTGCAAATGGGGAACTTTCCTTGCCCCTGGTTTATTCTCTTGAAGCTGAAACTGAAAAGGGTTGCCACAGCTACTACTAGTCTTTTGGAAATAAATTTGAATTTGCTTACTTATGAAACACTGGAAAAAGCCACAGGGTGGTTTTAGTGAGAAAATAGGTATAAGGAAAAAGCCAAGTCCCATATCAGTTAGAGATAGTGTCAAGATAGAATATATAAGTAGGAACCAACCCTCACCGTATGAGCTAGCTTTTGGGATTGACTTAGGCTCAAAACCCACATGCTAAAATGGTATTAGAGCCTATCTTAGCAAATGTTGTTGGGCCTATCGAGGCCACTCGCTATGGGGCCGTTATCGTATCATCTGCAGATGTTCAGTCTTGCAAACTTCACGCTCGAGATGTTTAGTCCTTTGGCATTATTTACAAAGGCCAATTAGAAGTAGCTTCTTGTAACGTGGTTGCCATGGTTCTAAATTGCGAACTGAAACACTTGTTGCAGGCTAAAATATTGCGGTTGCAGAGCTGTCCGTAACAGCAACAGCCCGCAATTGCGGTGTGAATTAGAATCACAAGAATTGTTGCAACGTAGCCGCAATAGTGTTCTATTCCACTTTTTTATTAAAAAAATAAACAAAGATTCAAACTTAAATCTTCTATTCTAATTGGTGTAGTCGTGTGGGATGCTGGGGGGGGAGGGGAAGGAGGCATCTGTTGGTGGCTAGTTGGGGTGCTGGTAGGCTGCGTAATGCGTTCAAGACAAGGGAAAAGGGTAAGGTGATAGGATTAGGCTAGTAAAGGGAAAGGTAAGGTCGTGGGAGCAAGGGAAAAGGTGAGATGCAAATATATAATAATTTTTCGCTGCATCGCAACAACCACAATTCTCACAACCGCAATGCCCGCAACAACAACCACGACAGCAACCACAACTATAACCACAATTTAGAACCATATGGTTGCCATCAAGAGATTGCACAGATTGGCACAAGGACGAGAGAAAGAATTTAGAACTAAATTGAGTACCATTGGTAAAACCTGTCACAGAAATCTGATAAGGTTGATTGGATTTTGTGACGAAGGAATCCATAGACTAGTGGTCTACGAGTTCATGAGCAAAGGTACTCTTGTAGACATCCTATTTGGAGACTCCGAACCCATCTGGAATGATAGGGTTAGATTTGCTTTGGGGATTGCAAGAGGATTGGTGTACTTACACGAAGAGTGTGACACTCCCATCATTCATTATGATATTAAACCTGAAAATATACTCATAGATGAACATTTAAATGCAAAGATCTCTGACTTTGGGTTGGCCAAGTTGTTGTTGTCTGACCAAAGAAGAATCAGTACCATGATGATCCGAGGAACTCCAGGATATGTGGCTCCTAAATGGTTGAAGAATGTTCCTGTGACGGTTAAAGTAGATGTTTACAGCTTTGGGGTAATGTTGTTGGAAATTATTTTCCGCAAAAGAAAAGTGCGTTGATAGAGTCTGGGGAGGAAGAGAAGGCAGTAAGAGATTGGGCTTATGATTGTTGTGTGGAAGGGAAATTACATGCTTTGGTGGAGGACGATAAGCAGGCTTGTCTGACATTGGCAGGTTACAAAAGTGGGTAAACAGAGCAATTTGGTGCATTCAAGAGCATCCTGAAATGAGGCCAACTATGGGGATGGTCTTCCAAGGCCGGAAGGTTTGGTTGAGGTCCGTAACCCACCATCGCCTTTTCCTGACTGCCCATCCAGCGAAAAAGGTAATTATATTTTTTGTTTTTTTATTTTTTTCAATTCGTAATTTTGGTTTTTTTTTTCTTTTTGAAATATTTAGTCGTTTTATGTTTAAAAATTCATAATTTTGATCTTTTTATTTTTTTAAAGACATTTAATTTTTCTATTTTTAAAAATTTGTAATTTTGGTCCTTCCGTCGAATTTCTTATATTGATCGTTAGTAGTTTAACGTTAACTCTGACATGTCAATATTGACTCTAATGTTAACTTTGACTTGAACATGTCATTTAAGTATTAATACAACAGAATCAACATTAAATTACTAACAGTCAATGCAAAAGATTTGACAGAAGAACCAAAATTGCGAATTTTAAAAATAAGAAAACTAAATATCTCTAAAAAAAATAAAAAGACCAAAATTACAGATTGAAAAAAATAAGGAGACCAAAAATGTAATTTAGCCTAGATAAAAATATATGGGGAGAAGTGGTTATGCACCAAATCCTGTTCGTGCGATTTTACTCTATGCATTGTTATTTTCTATTATGAGTTCTTTCTTTTGTATTTCCTGCATAATAGCTATCCTTTGTTCTCTAATTAAGTTGTCTTATTTCAAATCATTTTATGTAGGAGGCAAGCTTAATTAGCACGAATATTTTCAGCATTTCATTATGCCTAAAGTTGCTGATTTTTTCTTTTATGGTAGGTATGACAATGGGGAGTCCAAGTTGAAGTCTAAAAAATGTGACTTCACCGTTAGATATATGTATGTCATGTAATGAACGAATGCTATATTTTTACGTGCAACCGGCTGGATGAAATATGATCAAGTAGATTGAAAATTACAATTTCATCCCGATGACTTTCGTTGCTAGGCCAAAATTCATGGCTGGGGAGGAGATAGAATTTGATGGATTGGGAACAACTAAAATTGACAAAGCTGTTTTGGTAAATTTAATAAAAAAAAAAAAAAAACTGTTTTGGTAAATTGAGCATTTTCTCATCGTAGAGGATGCGAAGGGAATTTGCAAGATTTTTTGTTTTTTTGACATATTTTAAAATTAAAACGTTATGATTCTATTTTTTTATCTTTTAAATTTAGTAACATTTTTATGTTTATGCTAATAAATATCTTTATTATAATGATTCATAAATAAAAAAAAAAGTATCAGTATATTATACTGTAATTTTTATTAAAAACTTTTATTTATTGATTTTTTAACCAACATGTTAAAAAAATCTTCTAAAAAATCTTTTTATTTATTTCAATGAGTGGGTGGACTACTTTTTATTTTAAATTTTATTTTGAATCAGAAAACAGAATTAAATATTAAAACATAATATTATTCTTAATAATTTTTTATACATTTTTCCTTTTTATTTGTTTTCGTCATATTACTTATATATTTTAATTTAGACAAATGCTAATCTGTGCCCTAAAGACACTGATTAAGGAATTAAAAATGAAAAATGTTCATTAAAAAATGTTATTAATGTGCATTTACTATGATTTCCAATGCATTCTTAATGTGAATTTTAATAAAAACTTTCTATTACACACATAGCGACATCTTTTTATTATTATTATTATTCAACAATAATAGAAGTAAGAATATGTAATAAGTCATAAAAATATTTAAATTTAAATAATTATTTTTTATTAAGGACTATAAATTTTTATTTTTATTTTTGAATTTTATAATTTATTTCATTTACTATTGTAGTTTTATTAATATAAATAATGTAACATAGTAGAAAATTTTAACTTTAATATAAGAGAAAACAGGTCATGCACTGACAGCGTAAAATAGTTTTACACTGTCATCCAATCACAAATCACTATTTATTGTAAGTTTATTGACTTTTATAATAAATACTTTAAAAGTCATGCTAACGGTGAATTCCAATTGGTTGATAGTGTAAAACTTTTTACACTGATAGTGCATAACCATTAAACTCTTAATATAAATGACATAATTATTTTTATTGAAAGAATTTATCCATCTTTAAAGAAAAAGACAAGAATAAATTTATCATTATGCTAATGTATATGATTTTAAGGCATATAAAAGAAATAATTGTTAATAAATTTTATAACAATCTCTTAATTTATTTTTATGTCTCAATAAAATAAAATAGTTACTTAAAACAATAACAAGTCTATTCATTGGAAAAGGGTAAAAAAAAACATGTTGATAAATATAAGACAAGAATTCCTGTCATGTTTTCTTTAGGTTAAATTAATTAATAGGTTTCTCAACTATTTGAAAATTTTTAATTAGGTTCTCAAAGAAAAAAAAATTGTAATTGTATTCTCGGTCTTATAAAATTTTTGTAATTAGGTCTCTAGGAGTTTCAAAACCACTACAAATTGTTATTTTCTGACAGTTTCAAGTCGCCATAAATTAACTCCAAGGACTCAATTACAAAAATTTTATAAAATCAATTATCTAATTACAAAATTTTAGTTCAAGAACTTAATTAAAAATTCTCAAATAATTCAACAACCTATTAGTTAATTTAACCTTTTCTTTATTACAGGTAGCTTGGTGTAAAAAATAAAAATAAAAAATTCTCCATAGGCAGGCATAGGTGCAAGTATGAAGACTGAAGAGCAATGAATAATAATTCCAAAATTGCAAGAGCGCCTCAAGACTTACCGGCTGGACAATTGGTTAGTCAAAGCGTAGGAAATAAATTAATAAGAGGAAGACACGTGTCCAATAAGACTTTCTTCTATATAATGATAATAAATAGACATAATAATAAATAGATAGGATGACTTTTGTGAGAATACTTAGTTGTTATGAGAAATAAAAATTATAAATCTAAACTATCTAATCATACATACGGTCAAGATTATAAATTAGTTAGTGGTCATATGACTATTTAAAAAAAAAGTCATGTACTTTTTTTTTAGTTTTAACAATTTAAATACGATCTAATGATTTATATTTATAGTTTTCATTTCTCATATTAACCAAATGTTTTCACATTTCCAGCATGCTCAAACACAAATATGTAACTATAAGGCTTAAAAATGCTTTTAGTTCTTCAAATTTTGGGTAAGTTTGGTTTTGGCCTTTTAAATTTAAAATTAATTTTTTTAATCCTTGTAATTTGAAAAAAAGTCTATTTTAGTCCCTTTGTCCAAATGTCATCAAAATAAATACTTTAAAAGGAAAACACACATGTGGTAAGATGTTTGATAACAAAAATACAAAATCAAGGTGAAGTGTCATGTAAGCGACTTGTAATTTGTTAGCTACTTAAATGAAGTCTCTAATGACGTTTGGACAAGGGGACTAAAATAGGTTTTTTTTTTTTCTAATTATAGGGACTAAAAAGATCAATTTTAAATTTGAGGGGCCAAAAACAAATTTGCCTCAAATTTAAAGGACTAAATAAAATTTATGAAAATTTAGTAGACTTTATCCTTATTTTTTTCCTATCGCACTTAAGCCTCAGCTTATTGTGTGACTACATGAAGCATGAGTTAGTGAGTTGTGATTGAACCAACACAACAAGCTTCAAAAACTGTCACATTGAAGTTGCATCATTGCCACATCAAACTTGGAAGTTTATAAAATTTTATTGCTAATGTTTATTATAATGTTTGTAGTATTTTATAATTATGTTTGTAATGTTTTACAAAAGATCTTTGAATAGTATTTTAATTGATTTATAGTTGTATTTTTAATTAATTTCGTATTAATTGATTTTCATAGTTAAATAAAGTGTAGATAATGAGTACGAGTAATTAGGCACCCAGATATGCGTATTTTTTAAGGCTTAATTACACTTTTAATTTCTCAAATTTTATTGACAGGTGATATGACAGATGATGTGACGTTGACTGATGACATGGCTACTGACATGACGGTCAAACATATATTCTTATGTGTCACTAACATGTTGACATGGTGGGTGATGCAATCATGCTAACGTGGAATGCGAAAACTGAAAAAGAAATTTACAAAATATTGATAGTGAGATTTGAATCTCAACCCTTTCACCCTAACATCACCACCATTACCCCTAGACCAATGTATTATTTCAATATATAAATCAAAATTGTATCATATATAACTTAAATTTGACACCAAAATATTCATATATTTTAACTACTAAATAAATTATTTATACTATATATAAATTATTTTATATTTATTAATATATACTAATAATATTAAATATTAATAAATTAAAGATTAAATACTAATAAATTATAAATTAAATCTTTTTAAATACTAGTAAATTAATATATATATATATATATATATATATATATATATTAAATATTAATACATATAAATTAATAATATTAAATATTAAATATAATAATATTAAAATGAATTTTAATAATTTAATATTAAAAATATAATTAATTTATAATTATTAATTTGTATTTATTAATCTTAAATAATTAATAGTAATTTTAATATTATTATATATTTATTAATGTATTAGTATTTATTAATAAATTTTAATTTATAATTTATTAGTATTTAATATTTATTTTATTAATATTTCATAATATTAGTACATAATAGTACATTAATATTAATAAATATAAATTAAGTTATCTATATTATAAATAATTTACTAAATAGTAATAAATATATATGAAATTTTAGTCTCTTATTTAAGTTATATATAATATAATTTTCATTTATATATCAAATTAACATTTTAGCCTAATGGCAATGGTGGTAGTGATATGGTGAGGAGGTGGTGGGTTTAAATCCCACTACCATCATTTTGTAAATTTCTTCTCTAATTTTTGCATGTCATGTCATTCTCCATGTTAGTATGTCAATGACACGTCATCTTTGTGTTGGATTACCAAGGTAATCGTCATGTCATTTGTGCCACATATGTCACCTATCAACATCAATAGACAAGCCATTTTCTTAAAATGCAAGTATAGAGATGAGTACTATACAATTACTTACCCAACCTGTAACATCCAAAAATAATAATAATAGGTTCATTTTAATTAAATAAATAAAGACTAATTGGACCCATTAAGGGAGCCTGTGAGTGCAAATAAGGAGATAGGCTATAAAGTTAAGGGAATGGGCCACCAGAGCCCAATAAGCAATTAAGATAAACAAACTCCAGGTCACCTTCACATACATTCAAAGTTGACCTAAAGAGAAAGAGAAGAGAAAGGAGGAGAAGGGAGAAGGAAAAGGATAGAGGCAAGGAGAGAAAAGAATGACCCATACTCACCCTTAGTGGGTCTTAGGCAAACTCAAGGTGAGTGTAGCAGCATATTTCTCCACCCCCTATGATTGTTGTTATTGCTTATTTCTCTTTGTTGTGACACTTGTATGGAATTTCACATTAGAGTTTAAGGGGAATTTTATGTAATTGAATGATTGATGAATTTTACATGGGGGTTTTGATGACTATATACCATATTAATGATTTGATGCACGAGATTGTGATTTGACGACTTGGGAGGCCAAGGATAGCCTTCATTCTTGCAGAATCGCGCAGATACGATCTGTAGAACAATGATATATGCTAAATTCGCCATCATGATGCTAAAAGCGAGCTACTAGAACCCTTAGGTTAAGGCTCTGTGTAATGGTGCTAAGCATAAACCAATTTGCACTAAGTGCTGGACCTTCAAAGAGGTACTTGAAATCCTTGTGCAACCATGCTAAGCACAATCTTTTCGCTCTAAGTGTAGGACTTCTAGAGAGCAAGTTCAAAAACCCTATGTAACCACGCTAAGTGCAACCTTTACGCTCTAAGCGTGGGACCTCTAAAGACCATGTCTGGAACCCTACGTAACGACCCTATGCATCACTTGAGTGCACTAAGCGCCAAGGTCTAGCGCACTGAGCACATCGAAACCTGCACTAAGATGTTGTATATTTCTCCCAAGACCTATATGAATGAATGCACTGTGATAGATATGACTATAAAAGAATGTTGAGGGGGCCTCCTTTGGTAAGGGAAGGGTAATAACCCCTTTGTTCCCCAAAGGATGACCAAGGTATAAATGTTAAAAGAAAGCATGCATATGACTGGCAAGCCCTCTTTAGCAAAGGAAGAGTTTCATTCTCGTTGGCCCCCAAAGGGTGGTTGACACTCCTCGAATAGGAGGAGTATAAAAATAAAAGGTTATGAAAAAAGCAAAAGGGACGCCTCTTAAGATTATAAGCTCAATTATGCTGACAAGACAAAAAAAGAAAAGACTTAATGTAAGGCATGCTATAAGTTAAAATACGTAATAACTATAAGATATGATGATGAGCTTGTCATGAAAAAAGAGATATGTTTATATACTAATGTATGCCTTGTGTAGGAAAATGTTTAAAGCTTACATGTCTTATATGTATATGTTATCTGCAATGTTGTTGTGTGTTTTCAAGATACTCACTGAGACTTTATTTCATTAGTATATTTTTAATGCTTCAGATTAAGTAGGTGATTGAGCTGCTAGCAAGGGAGAGAAGTTTTATGAGCTTTGTTTACCATAGATTTTAGCATTTAAAATTTATGTTTATGTTTTGTATTGAGACGTCTATGTTGAGGCATTGGTTAAGTTTTTATTTAAGGTTGTGTATAGTACTCTGAGTGCCCGAGTTTGAACAACAAGTTGAGATGTTATTCATATGATACCTTATGAGAAGTTTAAATTGCTTTATTTTTGTGAGAAAAGTACAAAGTCATAGTAATATCCTTTAAGGAGTTAACAGACCTTATCCATTATCATCATCCCTATTTTTTTTGGCCTCATACATTTATTTTCCTACCATTTATTCCTTTTTGTGTTGCGGGGAGAGAGAGTGAGAAAAAATTACTTCTTAATTATATAAATTAATGGTTTAATTACATAATTAAATCAAACTATTCAATTTAGTTTAACTAACACATATAAACATATTTTTGAATGCCATGTCCTATTGATTTATTAGTCAAGTGTCACATTAATTATCAATTATGGTTATGAATTTTTTAATTTATAATATAAGATAAATTATTGTGATTTTTTATACATTTCAACAATTTATTGTAAATTATTTTTAATTTATAACATACGATAAATATAACTAATAAAATCAACATTCTTAACATATTTTGAATTATTTTTTTAATAATATATGATAAATATACAAAATAATTTAAGAAAATTATGAATAAAATATTACCAATATATTTTACTGTATTTTTACTAAAAAAAATTATTTATTTATTTAATTTTTAACCAACCTGTTAGGAAAATCCTTTAAGAAGATTCTTTTTTTTATTTCATTTGGTGGGTGGCGTACTTTTTATTTTAAACTTTATTTTGGTAAAAAATGAAATATAAAACATAATGTTATTCTTAAATAAATTTTCATAATACTTTTTTTCTTTCTATTTCATTGTGTCTTATTACTTATCCTACATTTTTCTTTCTTCTGTTTCTATCTCTCATAATCATAAAATGGGTTGTAAAAATAATCACAAAAATGGTTATAAATTTGTATCCTAAAAGTTGAATTAGCGAACATAAAATCTAAGTTCTTCACTATTTCATTTTGTATTGTGTTCAAAGAAAGAAAAAAAAAAAGTAGTGTGAACATTCAATTTTATTCAGACAAATAACAATAAAAATTTAAAAAAAATTAAAAATTAAAAGAAAAAAATGCAAACATCTAAAAAATAATAACAAAGGAAAAAAAAATCAAATCAACAAAAAGGGTTCATGTTCCTTTACTTAACATGATCCAAATATTTAATTTACTCTTGTTTATTTTTGTAACCCAATTGTTAAAAAAATGTTGAAATTAAATTTAAAAATTAATAAAAAATAGTGGCTATCTTGATTGTTTGTTTTTCTTTATTCTTTGTCGTTTTCCTAAAATCTCTCGCACACTCAGTTCCCTCTCCCTAATTTTCGCTAATTACCTCACACTTTTCACTAGAGTATGTAAGGTCTAACCCAACGATTCGGTCGAACCCAACTTAGTTTAACTAGTAGATCACCGGGTTCATTTGGGTCAAAAAAGTGAATCCAGCATTAAAAGAAAGCAAAATCTACATGAAGGCAAATGCAGACCACACTGATCAAACAATTAAGATGCTTTATACTTTATCCAGTGCCAATAGCAATGTTGTGATCATTCACACGCGAGTTTGGGCAATACGAAAACTCCCATCATCCCAAAGAGGCTAGCATCACACATATTTTCTCTAACAGGATCTCTCCATGCATTTTATATTTACGATCCATTCTCTCTTGCTTTGGTCCTAACCATTTCAGAATGAAAAAAGTCTATAGTTGTAGCTTACTGAAATTCCAAGTTCAATAAAGTATGCCAAAGACACCAGAAAACAGACATAAGCAGCCAAATCAGAGTTTTAAGAGTTATCAATTGATACAACAGAAAGAAATTAAAACAATTGACAATGCAGACATAGACTCACATTCACAGAATGTATATGAGGAAAAGAACGAACAAAGGTCAGAAAACCAATATCTGAGCTACCGTCCTCGATTGTGCATAGATAAATGAACATCAGTCTTATGTTTGTCTAAACATTTGTACCTGTGCTTGTGTTGTGCTTGCCTAGTGAGAACTTGGCAGGTCCTAACGCTGATTTATTACGCTGTCCAAAGGCAAATACAAATTTATAGAATAGAATGTTTAAGCAAAAAATAAAAATAAAAATAGAACAATATATAAAAGATTGTCTTTTGCTAAAGATGTTCCTCACTATAGCATTTCATATATTCATGGTTTCTGTCTGCAGTAGTTCTAATAATGTAATACATTTATTGCAGAGAAATCGAAAAAAAGACTACTTTGTCTCCTCTTCCTACACGTCAAATTTTTTGTGTGAGACTTGAATCTTCCTTGTGATCTCCCACAGCTTCCTTTATTTTTATGTTCACTCCTCCTTCTATTCTCAACAATGCTGGCTTCAAAGTAACTCTTCAATCTTCTTTCTATTTGTCTTGACTCTTTGTTTAGCAAATTATCTGTCACAAAATTCATGCTAAGTTTTCCATCTGGGGTAGAGTTGTTGAGTGTGACAACCAATATGTCTCAACTCTCAGACAGAGAGAACTAAGGAGTAGAAGAATTTATAATTCATCATCAATTTTCATTTCTACCTTCGTCCATTGATTCACAATTTTCTTGAAAGTGTTTAAGTGCTTCATCATATTTTGACTGTATGCCTACACCAACTTCACCAATTTTTTGACAAGATGAGCTTTGTTCCCAGCAATCTTCGTTTAAATAATGGATTCAAGTTTTGTCCATAACTCATACATATTGGAATAAGTCAATGCATACTCTGACAAAGTTCAAATCATAGCAACAACTTAGTGATTTAGAAGCTCCCAATGCTTGTCAGTTTTTTGCTCATACTTGTTTTGATTGGTGATTGACTCATATAAATCCTTACAGTACAGATGATCTTCCATCGTCTACTTCCGTTAGAAGAAATTCTTCCATCATAAGTGACAGCTCCTTCTATCTTGAGTTACACAGTATAAAAGCTTCCCTAATCAGGTGAGCTTTGATGATACCACTGTTGGAAATTAACATTACCAAATCCCCCTCTTCTGTAAATGCAAAATAAACACTATGTAAAAGCAAATAAAAGTGTAGAGAAAAAAAATAATCCCAAAATGTTTACTTGAAAAAAAATTTCAATGTGAGAAAGAAAAACCACGGGTCCTAATTCAGCAAAAGATGTCCACTATAAAAGTATGATTACAAAATTTGTCTCTCTATTTCAAGAGGATCACTCAAAGAATCTCATTATCTTTGATGATTATTTTTCAATTCTCACCAAGTACAATGGAAACACAACTCTCTTTCTTTTAAAGAGGAATCCAAGAACTTTCCCACTTCTTTTTTTTTCTTAGAGAGGATTTCTAGAATGAATGGAGAGAAATAGAATTAAAATTGGAATGTTTCACCTCTTCACAAGTCTCACTATTTAAAGGGGATGAAGTGATGTGTCTTCATTTATAAAGGAACAAAGGAATGCAACTCTGAGAAAGTGAATATTAATTATGCATAGTTCAAACACATCCTTAATTTGATAGAAGTGGTGGTCTTCAATAGTTACTCCTCTTGATATACATAACAATTAATTACTACTTACTTATTTAACGTGCTTTATCAATTATGGAGAGGAATTCCAACAGAAAATAAATAACCAATGCTTTATCAATTAAGGAGGGATTCCAGTAGAAAAGAAACAACTAGTGATTCAATTCAGTGGTCGACTTGTATGAATGAATCAAAGCACTTTGCTTGATTGTTGTTACAAAGAAAAATCCAGTGATTGCTTGTGATCTCGGAGTCAAGGTGTGATTTACCTAACAACGAAAAAGCAGCCGTCAGTTAATGAACTATGTTATCAATTATTCATTTCTGCGACACGAAAAGGCATTTCCATGCTAAGCTAAGAAAAGTCTCGCGACTTACTGTTGGAGTTGGAGAAAATAATTTCCAAGCGACTGTAACTGGCAATTTCTTGGTGGCGTGTTTTACTACCAGACTCTGCCTCTTCGTCTTGGTCACCTTGCCTTCATCTTCGAATAATGTCACGCGGTGAGGCTTCTTTTAAGCAGAAGTCATCAATAAATAACTACACATTTAATCTATCAAGATCTCCAGTTTTCTCGTAATTGAATTCATGGCTGCCTTAATACTCCTCATCGGTACCCTTGTCTTTCTTCGTGTTTCCTTAGTGGTTGCAAACTTTAATCTGAATTCGACACTTTTCACCGATGACAATGATGCGTGGCGTTCACCATCGGGCGAGTTTGCTTTTGGATTTCGCCAACTGAATAATGATACGGACCGAAACACGAAGCTGTTCATGGTTGCCATCTGGTACGACAAGATACCTGACAAGACCGTTGTTTGGAGTGCAAGAAGTAAAACAGACAACAAACTTGCAACAGCACCAACAGGATCACAGGTGCAGATCACATCAGAAGGGGTCTCGCTGACGGGTCCAGAAGGGGATTCCATATGGACGGCAAAACCAGGAGCTATTGTTTCCGAAGGAGCTATGCTTGACACTGGCAACTTTGTTCTACTAAACGGGAGCTCTGACTATGTGTGGCAAAGTTTTGAGAATCCCACAGACACGTTGTTGCCTAACCAATCTCTTTCTCAGCAATTCGATGGCAAGCTAACTTCTCGATTCACAGACACCAATTACACAACTGGAAGGTTCCAACTTTATTTTCAGGATGCTAATGTCTCACTGAGCCCCCTTGCTTGGCCTTCTCAACTGCGTTACGACCCTTATTATCATGCAATTGGTTTGCGATTAGTGCTCGATAAATCAGGGGATATATATGTAGAGATGACGAATGGGACTAGAATCCAACCTCAAGGTCAAAAATTGGTTAACTCAACTCCTGATCCCGAGCTGTATTACTTCAGAGCAACGCTTGACTTAAGTGGAGTTTTCACGCAGTATGCTCATCCAAGGAACACCAGTGCCCAGCCAGGGTGGACAATCTTGAGGTATGTTCCTGACAACATTTGCACTGCAATATTCAATGAGTATGGTAGCGGTTCTTGTGGCTATAATAGCTACTGCTCCGTTGAATATGATAGGCCTACTTGCAACTGCCCTTATGGGTATTCACTGGTTGATCCAAGTAATGAATCTGGTGGGTGCCAACCCAATTTCACCCTTGCTTGTGGAGCGGACGTTCAAGCTCGGCCAGAAGAACTATATGAAATGCATGAATCGAGGGATTTTAATTTTCCTCGGGGAGATTATGAAAGGATACAACCCTACACTCAACAGGAATGCCAACAATCTTGCTTGCACGATTGCATGTGTGCTGTTGCCATTTTAGGCGGCGATAACACTTGTTGGAAGAAGAGATTGCCCCTTTCTAACGGTAGAGAAGAAGTCAGTGATCAACTTCTTGTCTATATCAAAACGAGAGTTACTCGCGACTTTTATCCTGGTGCAAACAGGGAGCTTCCCCCTGGTCATAATTCAAAGAAAGAAGATCGAGCAAAGCCAATTCTTTTGGGATCACTTATTGCCTCCCTTGTTGTTAACAGTATACTCCTGGCTACGTTTGCTTTGTTTAATCTCCTCAAGCAGAAAGTGAAAAGGGTTGTCGCAGCTCCTGCTAGTCTTTTGGAAACAAATTTGCATTCGTTTACTTATCAAACACTGGAAAAAGCCACGCGAGGATTTAGTGACGAAATAGGCAGGGGTTCTTATGGCATTGTTTACAAAGGCCAACTAGAAGCAGCTTCTTGTAACGTGGTTGCCGTTAAGAGATTGGACAGATCAGCACAAGAACGAGAGAAAGAATTTAGGACTGAATTGAGTGCCATTGGTAAAACCTGCCACAAAAATCTTGTAAGGTTGATTGGATTTTGTGACGAGGGAGTCAATAGACTATTGGTCTACGAGTTCATGACCAATGGTACTCTCGCAGACATCCTGTTTGCACAGTCCAAACCCATATGGAATGTAAGGGTTGGATTTGCTTTAGGGATTGCAAGAGGGTTGGTGTACTTACACGAAGAGTGCGACTCTCCCATCATTCATTGTGATATTAAACCTCAAAATATACTCATAGATGAACATTTCAATACAAGGATCTCTGACTTTGGGTTGGCCAAATTGTTGTTGTCTGACCAAAGTAGAACCAATACCATGATCCGAGGAACTCGAGGATATGTGGCCCCTGAATGGTTCAAGAATGTTCCTGTGACGGTTAAAGTGGATGTTTACAGCTTTGGGGTAATGTTGTTGGAAACTATTTGCTGCAGAAGAAGCGTGTTGATGAATGAGTCTGGGGAAGAAGAGAAGGCAGTACTGACAGATTGGGCTTATGATTGCTATATGGAAGGGAGAATAGATGCTGTGGTTGAGAACGATGAGGAGGCCTTGTCTGACAATGGAAGGTTACAAAAGTGGGTCAAAATAGCAATATGGTGCATTAATGAGCATCCTGAAATGAGGCCAACAATGGGGATGGTCATGCAAATGCTAGAAGGTTTTGTTGAAGTCCCTAACCCACCACCGCCTTTTCCCATACATTCGATGTCTTAACCGCCATCCAGCCAAAACAAATTGGAGGAGAAAAGGTGGCCCCAAGGTTGGTTCTATGTACCAATTCCTATTCCTGTACGACTTTTTAAACAATATATGCATGCATGGACACCATGGTTATTTTTTATTCTCTCTTGTTTTTATGTTTCTACATAATGGTTAGCCTTGTACTCAAGCACGATTACTGTATCTATATCGTTCAAGATGTCATATTTGGAATAAAATTATGTTTCTATGTCGTTCAAGATGTTGTCTTATTTGGGTTCATTTTACGTAGGAAGCAAGCTTAATCGGCATGAATATTTTCAGCATTTCATTAAGCCTGAAGTTGTTGATTTTTTCTTTTCTTTTATGTTTTTGGTATGGCAATGAGTCCACGACACTGAAGTTGTACGTTTGGATCTTCTTGTTGAATAAATTTAAAATATTTCACGTGCCAGCTATGTTTTCGAAATTCCTATTCACCAACAATTTGAAAATTTTTTATTTTTTGAGATTTTTAAGGTCCCCACATATTATCCTTTATAAAGAATATTAATGAAAATGTGATATTGGAGAGAAAATTTTCAAAAGTGTATTTAGATAATGGAAAATTATATTTATTTATATTTATATTTCAGCTATACTTATTGAATTTGTAAGGATTGCTATTTGTGTAGCTTATATAGACTACATATTAGACTATATGAGCATGGTGTGTTTACAAATACTAGTGAGCAGGCATGGTTTCCCTCCGCGCGCCCCCCACCCCTCTTATCAGTTAAAACATATCTATTTTGGCATTTATTGACTCGCAGTTGGAAAATTATTGATGTCCAAACTTTATCGTTTAATCCCGCCATTTATTTTGGTTTTTTGGGGGGGGGGGAGGGAGAGGATTCAGAAAAAAATTACTTCTTATATTTTGGTTACACTTCTTATGGTTTAATTACATAAATCAAGTAGATTGAAATCTAAAAATGAGAAGCACAATATTTCACCGTCGAGATACATGTATGTTTTAATGAACGGATACAATCTTTTACCTGCAACCGGTTGGGTGAAGTATAATCATGTAGATTGAAAATTAAAATTTCATCCTCGTGACTTTCCTTGCTTAGGCCGAAATTCATGGCTGGGGAGGAGATATGGTTTGATGGACTGGGAACAACTAAAATTGACAAAGCATATTTTTGGGAAATTGAGCATTGATGTGATTGGTATTAGGATGTAGTTGCATCCATGTTCCACGTCAAAGAAAACAGTACGAACTTGCCGCTAGCCATGTCGATGAGCTTTACCAACATCCGTGTTCCGTGTCAATGACTAGCCACTAGCCCTTTTGCTTCTGCACTAGATGACTTCAAACCCCTTTTCTATCATTTTCTGATTGCTAATATAAGTATCCGGTATGCCAGAACTTAAAAATTAGGTGACTTTATACGACTGTCGGTATTAACTAATGATAATTAATTTTAGGCTAAAATAGAATTTTGGTTTCTCTGAATTATTTGTTTCAGTATAGTTTCCTAAATTTAAAAAAGTTTACATTAGTTACTTAAAGTATCTCTGTTAGACCAAAGTAGTCCTTAGTCGATTTTTGCATAGTTATAAAAACAAGACTGGCTCAACCAAGAACCAGGCTAGTAGCCGATCGGGAATAACCACAAGACCGTTTAACTAAAATATCATTGCTCAACCAGTAAAACCGGCCTTGAACGGTTGAACTGGTGAAACTGTCAAAAACTAGTGGTTCACTGGGTTTACTCGGTTGTGCAAATTTTGTAACATCTACAACTATTTGTCCATTTTTATAATATCAGTGGGCGTACTTTCACTCATTAATTCTCACTTTGGGGGAGTATAACTGGAGACTTCACTTCCAGTGTGAATTACTTACACTTTGGAGTACCTAATGTGGGACTTCACTTCTATTTATGAGTATAAATTCAGAAATTATTGCTTTGGAGAATATAATCACTGTCTACTGGTGGGACTATGAGATTTGCGGTTCATATTCCTCTCCTTTATTCATGTAACAAAATTACTTCAATACATGCAATCTACATCATTTCACCCCCCTCTGATATTTTTTCTTATATTATTTTGTTTTCAATTGATACTTTGATAATCTATTTTTATTAATGTTGATTCTACACACAATTCTAACTTTATTCTGGAATCTTGGGAGTACTTTTGGGAATATATAGTCCAGATTGGCCTAAATCTTAAGGCATTAAAAGTTCTTGCACCTTTCGTTTTACACTTTTTTTTTATTTTGTAAACTTTCTTATCAATATAACTAGAGGTGGATCTATGTTTTTTTTTATTTTAATTTATAAATAGTGTTATATTTGAGTTTAAATAGTGTTATATTTGATTTGAACTTTTTCGTGCAATTTTCAATTTTAAGAACTTATAAATAGTATTTTGTTTTTAGTTTATAGTTTATGTTTTTAGTTCCTATATTATATATTTTTATTAAAAATATTATTTTATTTATACCGGTTCGACTATAGTTCGACCATTAAACCTTGAATCAGTACCTTGACTGATTCAATGACTGGTCTAGTTTTAAAACCATTGATTTTTGCATTAACGATGTTAATTTTGGGTGATGTGACATCTCTTATAGTTTGTCATGTGTCAAGACCAAGTTAGTGTAAAAACTGACAAAAAGACTAACTTAGTTTAACAGAGACATTTTAAGAGAACAAATGAAACTTTTTAAACTTAAAGAACCAAACTGAAACAAAAAATTTAGATAAGAGACCAAAATTCTATTTTAGCAATTAATTTTATGTTTGCTTGGCTTTCTCATATTGGTCTTGTTTCTATTATGTTAGTGTTAGCGAAGCTACACAAAATTAACATAGCAGTTTAGCATGAATTTTATCAGTAATTGTAATTTGTTTATTATGTTTTGTTAAATGGAATCACTTTATGGTTTACGTATTCAATTTATCATTGCACCTTAGTTTTGGTCAATTTTGTGCAGAGTGTTTTTTTTTTTTTAATATCCATTAATGTTCCATAAGAAGAGAAATCTCCAAATGAAGTTTTGTTTAATAATAAGAGCTCAAAATGTGCTCCTGATTTAGAAGCACCTTATGAATTTCTCAATTGGTGGCTCAATGACAGTACAAGAACAAATGTAGAATTTTTTTCCCCTACACCAATTTAAATGTTTCTAGCTAAAACAAATGTAGAAATATTTATCTAAAATATAAATGAAAAATTAATTCATACATTCAATAACTTCAAAGTATTAAAGTAATTTTTATCAGATGTTTCTTTCCATATAGCCAAATTCATATATTTTTAAGGACAAAGCTTAAATAAAATATGATATGTATTATTAATATTATTTTTCAATCAAAATTTACACATCATCTCAGTAACTAGTACTTTTATCTTGGCAGCTAAAATCGATAGCAATTATCAAAATGAAATGCTGATTTTATATGATATTGTATATAAATTTTATCCTTTTTTAATCATTTTAAATATTTACCAAAAGATATTAATATCTAATCACATTATTAAATATCCATATTATGTAAAGATTAAAAGTATATATAAAAGTAATTTAATACTTCTCTAAGTATATTAATTATCTGATTTTTACAAGTGGTTAGTCTGAGTGACAATGGTCCCTTAAGCATGTGGTCAAGAATTTGTACTCTGACCGGTGCATATGAAGAAAACCTTATTGGCAGGGGTTGCTCTCCTATGAGTGCCAACAAATCTTCATAGGAGATTAAAAATCACAGTGACCGACTGAGATACTCCTTTCCAATCATATACGCTAAAAAAAATCATCTGATTTTAATTTATTCATTACCATAATAAGTTACCACAACAAAACCGTACATTGCACTATGGCGAAACGGGAAGTTGTGGCAGAAGAAAAGCGCTTGCAGTTGCAGTAGTTGAATGTGGTGCATTTTGTCTGTTACAATGGAGGAGCTGAAATCTGGTATGGAGGAGCACATGGAGCTTATGGAAGTTCTTGTTCACAAGTTCTCTTCGGAGCTTCGTGCTGGTTTTGGCCCTGCTTACGATAACTTCAGTGGAAGATGTCCCTCCAAAAGTAAATATTGGTGGCGATCTTATGAGACTTTCTTTGGATAGAAACGTTTAAATTTGTTGTTACCTTTGAATGTGGTGGAGAAGGGGTGATTACTGATTGGATGAAAACTATTTATTGCATGGTTGGCAACTTGGTGTAGTACGTGTTGCTTTCTTGCTTTTTGCGGATTGTATTAAGGTCTTTTACCTAGAGAATGTTGCACATAGGAAACCTATGGATCTATCATGCTATCAAAGGTTATAAACAATACGATGACATTAGTCTTGTCAATTTAATGGAAAAGGATCAATGATAGAGAATTCATGTTTGTTCTTGACATGATATGACATAGTTGACAGATAACCTTGTCTCTTAAATATGTGATCAGGAATTCGATTTCCAAGTCTTTGTATATAAAAAAAAATCCGTTGAGAGAGGTTAGCTTTTTAGATAATTCTCAGTACTTCGAAGAATTAATTCTTGGCTTTTGGTTGAGGGATACCCTAGGTTCAGCCAAAAAAACTGTTTGTTCTTGACAGGAATATCCCGAGATTTCCAATCTATACACTATGGATTGTAGGGTTCAAATACATGCACATCACTTTTTGATAGATAATACGGTTTTTGAATCATGTGACTTTCAGTGTTTTCTGTTCTCAGATTATTCAATCTTTACCATTTTCTTTATCTGAACTTTCTTGTGATTGGCACCATTTTGATTTACTGATATTTCCTTGACTCTTTGTTTCAGGAACCTTGGCTAATGGGATTATTACCATTCCATTTTGTGTTGCTGCTTGTAGCTATCATCTTTAGGAAGAAGACAAACTTTCAAATGTTCTTGCTCCTTTTGACATATATGTTGCATTTCTTATTTATTTTATTGAATGAATTTTTGAATCAACTATATAGGCTTAATTGAAACTGCTCTATTACTTTTTCTGTAGCTAGCTTCATTCCTGTTTGAATTTATTGCTTTCCCTCATGATAATGAAGTTAGTGCCTTGCCCTTGTTTTTTTTTTTTTTTTTGCCGGGGGTGAAATGCATAGCAGAAATGATGTGAAATTTAGAGATATGCTGTCCTCTATTCTGTTTGGCTTTGGGCTTCGGCCATCTAAATCATTTTTTCTAGTCATGCTTTTATAATTGCAAACATACATAAAATTGTCATATTAGAGTGAAAATTCAGGTCATTTTAGCACCTTGAAACCGTATATTCTTTTGCATAGAGAAGCGCTTAGATGATTGCAAATTTCTCCGCATCATTTATGCCAAGATTTCTTTTAAAATGAGAAATTTGATGATGGATTATCTTGGACATTGATCAGGTGGTGATATGAAGTATCTTTTTAATCCACTAAATTGAAAATTCAAGCTCAATACATTCAAGATCAATATGCTGGAAAGTTGGAAAGCAGTGCTATCATAACAGGGCTTGGTTTTAGACAATGGGTCAACAGGCCTAACTATTGGACTCTATTCTAAGGGGAAAAAGGTTAGGGGGATGTGGAGGAGCTGAGTTGGCAGGTTATTAGTGTTTATACAGGGAGGCAAGGTTAGTTCGATAAAGGGAAGAAGGTTCATTTTGGTTGTTGGGCCTTTTGGCTGGGCAGAGAAAGTATTGTCTCTGAGGAGCTTTTGCTCTGGGAAAGGGAGTGATTCCTCTATTGTATCTGCTCATTGAGCTTGTTTTCGGATTCAATAAAGCCCTCATTTCTGTTCTAATTCTTAGTCCGTAACACGATGTGTTCAGTAATATGGTTGTGTTTGAAATTGTTGTGGTTATATACTTGAGGATGTACTTGGCAGTTGAAATTATGAATTGGGGACTTAACACACAGACTAATGTAGTCTAACAAGACCATTCACATGCTTGACAATTCCACCACAAGCAGCAATCTTTGATTTAGTATGGAATTAAAAGAACAGGTAGATTTGAACTTAAGTTATTAATTGAGATAAGGGCATAATCGGGTGTAGCCATTCTCTGGAGTTGGGAGTTAATTGCACAAGCAATATATCTGAGGTAAAAAATTAAGGTCAAGAAGTTATATGAAAAATGTTGAAGATTCTTGAAGATTACAGGTGGGAGTCATTATATTTGTTGATAACCAGTGCACTTTTTTGTGACTAGTTGTTTTTCATTTAAACATCATCAATATCTTGCACTTTTAATAACTTTATGTGACTTCTAATTTTTGTGTTGTTTGAACTGTTTATAATCCCTGCTATATACGTGTTTTAACTGTTATTAATATCTTCCACCTCCTTGTATGCTTGCAGTCTTGCAAATATTTTTGAAGTTCTAGTCTCTTTATTTAATTTCCTCTTTATTGTCACAATAGAACACTATGGCGTCGTTTGCTTCATTTGATCCATGTAGTCAATTTCCCTATGGGGAAAAGGCCCTGTTGTTGTTTTTCCTTTTTATTAAACACATCTTGAAGCTTGTCTTACCTAGAGATTTTTTTGACGCAGTGGCTGTGTATATCTTGCTGAGAGTCTGAACAGATTTTTGGGGAAAAACTGGAAAAGCTTCTCTAGTCAAAACTATTTTGATCCAAGTGGACTATTTATGTCTGTTCTTTGGTCTGGACCTCTTCTTGCCATTGCTATGATAATCTTGGTTAGTATTTTCTATCACATAACCATTTTAGTGCTAGTCTTTCTTTCATGTCGAATATTGACTTGAAGTATCTTTTCTCTATGTGCAGATCAATACACTCTTCTCCTTATGTTACTTGATTGTTAGGTGGAAAAGAGCTGAACTGAGACATCGTGCAAGGGCTGCTCGTAATAAGCAAGACTAGTTGTTTTGTAGTGGGATTTTGATGGATTAAACTCTGAAGGAGTTCATGTCAATGGCAATGTAAAACACATGTCAGTTATTTACTTTTATTTTTGTCAAACATATGTCTTCTACATTATGTTTCCCTATTTAGCATTGTCTTATGATCTTGTATTTGCATTATTATAGAGCATCCGACATATCAACAACACCTTGATTGGCCAACAATGATCTTGTGTTTGCACTATTCTAGACCACAAGTCAAATTCTTAGATAAACGTTGGGCCAACAAGTAGCAAGCCCAATCGAGACACTTGAATTGTACACCCTTAGGGCACATTAACAAAACCATGAAATATCAAATCATTCCGTCATGAACAAGGATGACACAAGAGAATAAGCCCAATATATATAAATACAAAAGCGGGTAACATCACTAGATGTAAACATTACTAGATTTTGTATAGACGACAGAGGATCATCCACCTCTTCGACTAATTGTATGAGATCCCTCATCACTAGACTGGTATTGAACAAAAACAAAACACTAAAAGATAAAATCTAACTTGATAATAATTAAAATTACTAGGCTTAAATATGTTTTAAGTTCTTGTAAATATGATTCTGTTTGGTTTTAGTTCTTACAAATTTTTTGTTAGTTTTAGATTCCTGACATTTTTTATTGTTCTTTTTTAGCTCTTATCATTAACTCTAGTTAATTTAGTGCTGACTTGACTAACAAAATAAATAATATTAATTAAGGTCATGAAGAATATCTTAAATTAAGATAATTAAATTGTTTTTAGGCATGCAATTCAATTAAGTAATGTATTTATTATTTTATATAAATAAGGTAATTGCATATAATTTACGTTTATGAGTTATTTTTAATTTTTAATATATTATGAACAATATTTTGATTGTTTTTAGTATTGTTCTTACTTTTCAATTCACTAATTTATTTTTAACGTTGTACTTTTTTAAAAAATTATAATTTACTTAGATGCTTATAATTTATTTTTAATATATTAATTTATCTTTAGAGATAAAATCACTACTTTTGATATATTAAAAAAATAAATTATAATACAATCAATTAAAATTAATAAATTGAAGTATAAAAATAACATCAAAGTAATATATTAAAAGTAAATTATAAACGTCTAAGTAAATTATAATTTTTTAAAAAAATTACAATGTTAAAAATAAATTAGTGAATTGAAAAGTAAAAATAATATTAAAAGAAATAAAAATCATTGTTCATAATATATTAAAAATTAAAAATAAATTGTAAAATTAAATTATATGTAATTGCCTTATTTATATAAAATAACAAATGCATTAGTTAATTGAATTACAATCTGAAAATAATTTAATTATTTTAATTTAAGATATTCTTCATTTCCTTAATTATCTTAATTAATATTTTTTATTTTATTAGCCTATGTCAACACTAAATTAACTATAGTTAATAGCAAGAACTTAAAAAGAACAATAAAAAATGTCAATAATCTAAAAGTAACAAAAAATTTTGCTAGAACTAAAATCAAACATAGTCATATTTGCAGAGACTTAAAACTATATTTAAGCCAAATTATTATGAATAATAAAAGGAAATCAAATCTCAAATTGAAAGCCACCAGTCACGAGTTCAAGTCCCAGGGGAACATTACACTTGAAAACTCAACACAGGTAAGCGTTGGTACTAGGTGGGTAGTAAAGTAAAATAATTGGTCAAACCATGAGGAGAAAGGAACTGTGATTTTTTTACTTGTTTAAATTGGAATAATTTTTAATTCATGGCTTTGCTAAATTAGTATGACTCATTACATGTTGACTAATCATCAACACGTTAATTGAAACAGCATTCAAGTTTATTATTCCACTAGCATTTATCTCTTCTCCAATAGCCACATCTTAGCCAAACATTCTTAGTAAAAGGATTCATCGGTATTCAAGCTTGCCAATTGCCAACCTTTCATGCAACAACGGCCTTACTCTTTGAATTTTCTTCTCGGTGCATGTCTTGGTCATTCAGGCTGCTTTAGCCACCTAACAAACAAATAAATTAGTACGTAATTGTCAATTACTTGCTCCATTGGTATACTTACTCTTGTCTTTCCTATGTTTTGTAAGTAAAATTATACAAGTAAAGCCATTTCCCACATCTTCTAGCAGCATCATTTCTCTTGGAAACCATGGCTTCCCCCACCCTTTTCATCTTTTCCCTTCTCTTTCTTCATGTTGTGTTAGTTTTTGGAAACGTTACTTTGAGTTCTACACTCTCCACCAACGATAACAATGCATGGCTTTCACCTTCGGGTGAATTTGCTTTCGGATTTCGCCAACTTAATGGCACAAGCCTGTTCATGATTGCCATTTGGTATGACAAAATACCCGACAAGACCATTGTTTGGAATGCAAAAGCAAATGACATCCTAGCAACAGCACCAACGGGATCACAGGTTCAGCTCACATCAGGAGGGCTCATGCTGACAAATCCAGAAGGAGAATCCATATGGACAGCACAGCCAAACGCTGCCGTTTCCTACGGAGCCATGCTTGACACTGGTAACTTTGTCCTCGTAAACAAGAATTCTACTTTTGTATGGGAAAGTTTCGAGAATCCCACAGACACGTTGTTGCCTAACCAATCTTTGGAGCTAGATGGCAAGTTAACTTCTAGACTCACAGATACCAATTACACGAGTGGAAGGTTCCAACTGTATTTTCTAGGATGGTGTTGTCTCGCTAAGCCCACTTGCCTGGCCTACTCAACTACGTTACAAATTTTATTATCAAATTGATGCTCCTAACTCTGCTTCACGATTAGTGTTTGATGAATTAGGGAATATTTATGTAGAGACAGCGAATGGGACAAGAATCCAACCTCGAGGAGCAACATGGGGTAACTCAACTTTTGATCCTAAGGGGTATTACTACAGGGCAACACTTGACTTCAATGGAGTTTTCATGCAGTATGCTTATCCAAGAAACACCAATGGCCGCCGAGATTGGACAATTATGCGGTATGTTCCTGACAACATTTGCATTGCAATATTCAATGAGATGGGTAGCGGTTCCTGTGGCTATAATAGCTACTGCTCCATGGAAAATCAGAGGCCTACTTGCAAATGCCCTGATGGGTATTCGCTGGTGGATCCAAGTAATGAATTTGGTGGATGCCAACCCAATTTCATCCTCGGTTGTGGAGCAGATAACGATGGAGGATTGCAACGGCCAGAAGAGCTGTATAAATTCAATTTTCTCAAAGATGTGGACTGGCCTTTATCAGATTATGAAGAGATGCAACCTTACTCTCAAGAGGACTGCCAACAATCTTGCTTGCATGATTGCATGTGTGCTGTTGCCATTTTTAAGAACGAAACTTGTTGGAAGAAAAGATTACCTATTGCTAATGGAAGAGCACAGAGTGGCGGTCAATTGGTCCTTATCAAAACAAGAATTGCTCCTTTGGGTAACCTTGGTCCTTCCACTGCTCCTAATTCAAAGAAATAAGATCGAGTCAAGCCAATTCTTCAAGGTTTGCGTATTGGCTCCACTGTCATTAACAGCATACTTGTGGCTATGATCGTTTTGATTATTGTCTTGAAGCCAAAAAGGATTGTGCAAGCAACAAGTCTTCTGGAAACAAATTTGCATTCGTTTAGTTATGAAGCATTGAAAGAGGCCACATGGGGTTTTAGTGAAGAACTAGGCAGGGGTTCCTTTGGCATTGTTTACAAAGGCAAACTAGAAGCAGTGTCTTATAACGTGGTTGCTGTCAAGAGATTGGACAGATTAGCACAAGAACGAGAGAAGGAATTTAGGACTGAGTTGAGTGACATTGGTAGAACCTGTCACAAAAATCTGGTTAGGCTGGTTGGATTTTGTGACGAGGGAATCCATAGACTATTGGTCTACGAGTTCATGACCAATGGTACTCTTGCAGACATCCTATTTGCACAGTCCAAACCCAATTGGAATGTAAGAGTCGGATTTGCTTTGGGGATTGCAAGGGAGTTGTTGTACTTACACGAAGAGTGTGACACTCCCATCATTCATTGTGATATTAAACCTCAAAATATACTCATAGACGAACATTTCAATGCAAAGATCTCTGACTTTGCGTTGGCCAAATTGTTGTTGTCTGACCAAAGTAGAACCAATACCATGATCCGAGGAACTCGAGGATATGTGGCTCCTGAATGGTTCAAGAATGTTCCTGTGATGGTTAAAGTGGATGTTTACAGCTTTGGGGTAATGTTGTTGGAAATTATTTGTTGCAGAAGAAGTGTGGTGATGATGGAGTCTGGGGAAGAAGAGAAGGCAATACTGACAGATTGGCCTTATGATTGCTATATGGAAGGGAGAATAGATGCTGTGGTGGAGAACGATGAGGAGGCCTTGTCTGACAATGGCAGGTTACAAAGGTGGATCAAAATAGCAATATGGTGCATTAATGAGCATCTTGAAATGAGGCCAACAATGGGGATGGTCATGCAAATGCTAGAAGGCCTTGTTGATGTCCCTAACCCACCACCGCCTTTTTCCTCATATTCAATATCTTAACTGCTATCCAGCCAAACAAATTGGAGGAGAAAAGATGGTCCAAGGTTGGTTCTATGTAGTATGTACCAATTCCTAGTTCCTGTACGATACTTACACAATATGCATGGTTATTTTCTATTCTCTCTTACTTTTATATATCTACACAATGGTTAGCCTTATACTTAAATGCAATTATTGTATCTATATCGTTCAAGATGTCATATTTGAAATTATTTTATGGAGAAAGCAATCTTAGCACGTAAATTTTCAGCACTCCCTGAGCCTAAACTGATAAAAAGATAGGTTTGGTAGACGTAAAACACAGGAGTTTCATTATATGTTTATTGTTTTGTATATATTTCCTACATAATGGTTATCCTTGCACTTTATGAGCATTTCCCATGGTGTAATTATGGTAGAGTTGCTTAACCCATTTTAATTGGTGGACCCTTCAATGCTACATGGAATTTAAAAACTTCAACAAGTTTTCTCTACTATGGTGCTATCATTAAGAACTTAAAAAAATGAGCTAAAGTTGTCTCACAAATCTTAAGAACTCAAAATGGGTTACAATTGTTTTTCAATTCTTAAAAATTGTTGCTTATATAAGCATCTGTTCCACGTCAATTGCTCCAAAGGTATAATTGTATAAGAACTTATTTTTAAGTTTAAGAACGTCATAAATGACTTTCATTGGAGATGCTCTAATAAAACCATTGTTTTTGAAGAAATTATTAGGTAGTCCTGCCCTTATTAATTTTCACATGTAATTAAGTATTATTAATTCTTTTTCATAAATTGTAAAATTTAAGTATATGTTACATAAATATTAGTTGAAACTATAGACACTTAGGCTGCGTTTGGTAGGGTGGAAATAGGAAGGGAGAGGAAGGAAAAGAGTGAAAGTGGAAGAATTGATTGTTTGGTAGGGTGAAAGTGTGAGGAAATATTTGAAAAAAATTGTGGGATCCACAAAAAAATTTTGGCTCAAAAAAGGGGAAGATTTGGGTTGAAATTTCGTTGGAAGTAGTGTCGCCGTTGTTCTACGCTTGCAACAAGAACAAGTTAATCGATTAACTTGTTCTTTTTTTTTTTTTGCTGAAAAAGTTACTTTTTTTTTTTATTATTATTATTAAAAATAAATAATAATAATTAAAATAATTTTAACTCTCACTCTATTTATTACTTATTTCTCTTTAACCAAACAACTTTAATTTTATTCTATTTTTCACTTATTTCTCTTTTCTTTTCTTCTCTTCTCTTCTCTTCCCTTCCTTTCCCTCTATTTTTTCCTCTCTACCAAACACACCCTTAGTAATCCTGAACTACTAATAATTTCACTTGTTTCTATGTTGTTCAAGATGTTGTCTTATTTGGAATCATTTTATCTAGGAATCAAGCTCAATTAGCATGAATATTTTTAGCATTTCGTTAAGCCTAAAGTTGCTTATTTCTTTTCTTTCTTTCTTTTTTATGACAGTGAATCAATGACACTGAAGTTTATTCCGAATCTTCCTGGTTTTAGCAGGATCTTGTTATAAAATAAATTTAAAATATTTCACATGCCCACAATATTTTCGTAATTACTATTCACCAACTTGAATTCATTATTTCTTCAATAGACCAACAAAGTTATTCTATTTTTTATTTTTTTTTGGTCAAAAATTTAGTCGGATTCAAACACCATACAGTCGTCGGACTTCATCGCAATTGGAATTATCGACTCCTTTGGTCCAGTAATTTGCCTTACTGCCCTCCTCTTTGATTTAAAAGATGTTCTTATATTTTGATATTAGGAAATGATGTTTACTGAGCAATGAAGAGATAGGAGCAGCTAATCAGGGTACCCAAAGACACAACATCTTTTCCATAAACCCTTCTGCTAGTTAACATAAGATCCTTTGTTATTAACTTGCCGAGTAATTTAGTTAGTCATCATGTCGCATCGGCCTTGCACAAATAAGAACTCCACGAGAGGTGTTCTGTTTTGTCTGATTCCTTGCTTTATTTTTATCTTTTCATGCGAGAAGGGTGAGATGTCCTTTAGGAATTCTTGGGTGAGGTATCACTGAGACTGTGGGTTAATTTAGGGTGAAGCATTTCTGATTGTAAAAATTATTCTGTTGTGAAAACTCTGATATTAGTGAAGAAAATATCAAGCTCGTCTCAATACAAGGTAATCAATCTTATTTCTAACACATTTACAAGATTTTTCATTATAAACAGCTTTGAATCATTTCATCAATGACAAGCTAGTAGAAAGCATTGAAAGAAGAGAATATCACTCAATATCGTGAATAAAACTTATATTAAATAAAAGAAAATTCAATTACAGAAAATTCTCATAGAATTCATCTATTTCTAACTTAAGAGAATCTAACAAAACATAATGAAAAATAGTGGTAATAGAGAAGATGAAGATTGATGATGATGGCTGCATTGAATATTCAAAGATCTTCTCTCAAGATCTGAATCTTCAATGAATGGAGTGAGATATTAGGTTTTTCGAAGATAATGGAAGTCTAAGAACAGAACTCGTTGAAACTCTCTATTAAGCCTCAAAATTAGTTTTTATAGCACCCTAAGATTTTTACACCCAATGCCAGCTGTAACATTCTGATACTTTATTGGGTCAACATTTTCAACGCTTATCTTAACATATCAAATCTGGAGCTTGTGTTTCAAATGCCAAGTCAACTGACTAAAAGTGTAGCTGTGAGGGTGTCAACGTAGATCTCAGTGTTTCTTCCCACTGTAGAGTTCTCAACGCTGATGAGATACCTGACTTTCAGCAAAGCAGCATTTTTCTCAGCATTTCTTCATAATTCCAGCATTAAGTGTTGGGACTCTAGAAATAAGGTGAAGCTTTTTAATTGTGGCGTTGGCTGCCGCATATAACATCAAAAACGCTGAAGCCAAATTCTTCAATTTTGTTATTCTATTTACTATATAAGAAAAAAAGGTCTCAATAGACCACGTGTTAAAATTATTACACAGACAGCCTGTCTTTTTACTGTTCTGCTGTTTATCTTCAGTATTTTTTTATTTTATTTTTTTTTACGTTGCTTTTTTTTTTTTTAATGAGATTTGAGTAGTTGCTTTCTTATCAATTACTGTTAGTTTGTTATTAATACTACTCCATATTATATTCCTTTTTTATTTATAGCACTGTAGAGGAATTTATGATCTATGATTTATAAACATATAATAATAAAATTAAATAATCAGTGTCAACGATATATATAAATATATATATTGAGGATGATTGCCAAACGAGATATTTAAATTTTACTTGAAATTATGAGATTGAAATTTTTAATATTTAAATTATGAGTTTGAAATTTTTATATGAAAAATCAATTTAAACATAATTAATTAATATATTTACTACATAATAATATTTTGAATTTGTTTTTAATAACTTCATAAATAAAAATTTTATTGATTAATATTGAAAAACTTTACACAATACATCATAAATATATTAAAATTAATTCATAATTAATTCAAACACATCTGTTTTTACCATTTAAAACTTTTAATATCTACATTTTTTGGAAAATAATTTATATATAAACTAATATAATTAATCAAACATAATATATTTGAGGAATTGAATCAATAACATTTCAAAATTATTTTATTCAAGTAATATAATCTTTTGATAGCATTTAAGATTTTTATGACCCATAAAATTAAATAATTTTAATTTTATTTATAAGATTTTTTAAAATATATTAATATTTTATTTTTGAAAAAAAAAATAGTTATAATAGGCAGATTTCCTTCACGTAACATTTCCAATAACATTTTTTTATTTTTTAAATTACATGTGTAATTGATCTATTAAATATATTTTTAATTTCAAAATAGTCTTAAATAATTATTTTTTCACTAACATCATAAATAAAATATTTTTTAATTGCTTCATGTATTGCATAAATACACATCAACGATATTTTTCATTTTTACATTGTAGGATATTTAAGTTTTATTTTGAAATCTAATTCTTTGTACATATATTGATGAAGAAAACTTTCTAGATAATGTTTTTCACTATTTGATAAGGTATCACTATAAATATAACGACGAGTAGGGATGATAATGGGGTAGAACAAACACAAGTAATAACCCCCTATCACCCATCCCTTGGATGAAAATTTGCCCCATACCATGCCTCATATTAGGACGAGTACCCGTTAAACTGAGCATCAATAGATTTTATAAATTTTCAATGAGTATTCATAGAAATTCGTGGATATTTGTTAAAATATAAATTAAAAAAAAAAATAAAACAAATCCATGCAAATATATTGCTATTAAAATAAAACAAAATACATAAATTGAAAATATGCAAGTTTATGTAATTTCACAAAATTGGTACCCATGGGTACAAGAACATTGTTACCCGTGTCTTGCCTCGTTTATAGTGGGTAGAAAAAATTCATTTATTTCACTTGAAAATACTCATTTTGCTATTCAAATCCAATTTGTTGCTAATAAAATCCATTAGTGTAAATTTTTTCTTACCATCCCTAACCATGAGACTAATCCTTCATTTATTGGTAATGGTTAGGTAAGGTTGTTTTCAAAGTAACAATTGTTGATTTCTTGATATTGAAAGTGAACTTTATTTGAAGTCACAATTCACTTCTATTGCAACATATTACTCTTAAGTAGATAATATAACAACAATAATAAAGATATAATATCCTATTAAAATATATATTTTAAAAATAATTTTAAATTCAAACAGATGTATTTTTCTATTTAAAAAAGTAATATTTACATTTTTATCGAAAAATGGCTTATATATAAATTAATGAAATTAGTTAAACATCATTTATTTGACTAATTGAATTAATAATATTTTAATATTATCCTATTTGAGATTTTTACAATGATATAAAATTAAATTATTGTTTATCAACATAAAAGAATTTTTAAAATATATACATAATTTATTTTTGAACAATTAAATTTTAAATATAATATACATCTTTCATTATGTGTAATATTTTCAATGAGATTTTTTTTTAAATTACATGAGTTAATGATTTATTAAATGTATTTTCATTACAAAATAGTTTTAAATTTTTTTCATTAATATCATAGATAAAATGCTTTCTAATTGCTTTGTGCATTGTATAAATACATCTCAACAATAGTTTTTAGATTTGTGTTATCGGAGATTAAAGTTTAACATAGAAATATAATTATTTTTACACACATAGGAAAATTTTTTCAACAAAATATTTTTCAATATTTAATACAATATCTCATATAAGTACAACTATAAGAGTCATTCTTGAGTTAAGGACAATCATTAAATAAGGTCCTTCTTAACACATTTGTATCAAATATCAATGTTATTGTGCATATATCAATAGTTAAAATGTGATGGCTATCACAATAATATTTCGAATTTGTATTTTTTTATCTTAAAAATTATTTATCTTATATTTTTTTCTTGCTTCAATCTTTTACATTAACACTATTTCATATTTTACATTAATACTATTTAGTTTTTTATTATATTTTGAATAATTATTTTAAGCTCAAAAAGTATATAATTTTGAAATATTTATAATAATTTTAAAACATATATAATAACTAACGTAACCCGTGCAATAGCAAAGGCATTATGCTAGTTTCTCTGTGGAAACAAAGGAAATTCAATTAAAATTTAACATTTATAAATTTTTAGGTGCAAAACAAAATCTATACTAATTTTATATATTTTTTCCTAGATTTTCATGATTCTTTGGCTTTTTCTTCTGTTTTTTTTTTTTTTATCAAAGTCATATACATAAATTCATCAAATATCAATTTACCAACATCTTTAAAGGAAATGCAAATTGGTATTCTCCTTCAATCACCTAATGAATACAAACTCTCTTTCTCAGTCACCTCTAAGAAGTCAAATAGACTGAGTAACTACGAGAACTTATTGAGGCTAATTATACATAATGAAAAGGTTTATTATGAACCTAAGTTTTTTTAATAAGGATAACTTAAGAAAATTTTTAATGAACTAACGCCATCAGTAGTGTCTCAGTAGCTGTTCTAAGCCAAAAGTTTTGGAAGGAATTTATTAAGAAATCAAATTTTAATTCAATGTCACAAGTTGTGCAATATTGAATTAAATTAATAAACCAAATCTCGTAACTACACACACAATAATCTACTAAGAGAAAGCTCCAATAAAATTAAGTACAAGTTTGAAAACTACTAACAAAACAACCTAACAAGGGAATTTAATGAAATACGACAATCACTTAAGCACAAAACATTAGTATCACCCCCATAGATAGTATACGCAAGACAAGATATTAAACTAAATAAAATATTCCTAACAGAAAATTTATACATGGGAATCAAAAAGTACTTATTTGAACCATTCTTTAGTCATATTTCTTATTTTTCAGTTCATTAACATTTTTTATCATATTTCTTTTTTATTTTAATTCTAGGAAAATTATTAAAGTGTAGCATGCAAGTAAAAGGTAAGGAAAAGATCTCGAAGGTAAGGACCGATAATGTGGTTTCATAAAAGAGAACGTGTTGGTACAATCTTTATTGATTAGTAATCGAACCTAAAGATTGATAGTGCAAAATTGGTGGTGATGACTCTGCAACAATGAACAAATATCATAGAGAAAATCATTAATGGTAATTTTCCTACAAGAAAGAAGAAACAACAAAGAAAAAGCGCAAGTCTCCAAGGCGTGTGTAAAACACTAACCTTTAGGTTTGATTCGCTCCCATCAATCTCTACAAAAATTGGATGCAATAGGATATCTTGACGAATCCCCTTCAGGATACAATGAAGTTCCTTGACATGATTTGCATACCCACATCAAGTGTATCTTCAATAGTAGTTTACAGAATAATAATTTTTTTAATTCTCTCTGCGCATAAGGGAAGAAAGGAAATGATTTAAATGCAAAGAATTTGGTGATTTCTAGGCTTCTGTTCTTGTTTTCTGCCTATTGATTGATTCTATTTATAGACCATCTTATGTCTTTTGGTGAAGAGATATGGCCTTTTAAAAAGACACATCACATGACTTGGTGAAGAGTAACATCTCACGACTTTTGGTGAAGAGAGACATCATTTAATGAAAGAATACATACTTTAATACAACTTTTTGTACTTGCATCTTTTCACGAATAAACATATCTTTTCATGAAAGAACATACATTTACACGAAAGTATAAAATTTTTTATACTTGCACCTTTTCATGAATAGATGCATATTTTCATGAAAGGATACAACCTTTTGTTTATTTTGAAAATCTCTCACAATCTCCCACCATTTTCAAAATACACCCAAATCCCATTTTCCAAAAATTATATGGTTTCAAATAAAGTTATCCTGTGATTTGAACCTTTACTTAGTAAGTCATAGGTTTCACTCATCCGAATATTATGGTAGAAAGGCTTTGAACCAAATAATCATTAGAATAAGTGTGCATAACTTACACATGCAGTCTTGGTACCATTGAACAAATTGTTAAAACGACACATTTGATAAAACCTTGTGTCAGGTATCCTTTTTATGAGAGCTTTAAGAGTCAAGTCCTTAACTCCAAGAAGCGGCCACACTTCACTCCCATATAGCTAGACTTTATCACAAGTGCCCCACAATAAACATTTTAGCACATATGTGCTATAAGTCCATTAAGAACAAATGTTCAACCTTCCTCTTTTATTTCGTTATGGTTAAAGTACTTTTAAACCGTTGGGATGTATCTATTGTTAAGTACTTGTAATCACTCCAATAATGTACTTTCACCATTGAACTCAAGACTTGATGCTACTCAAGTGTGAGTCGGGTTTCCATCATTGGTGATCAATTAGATATGGGCTTAAGTCTCATCCTTAATGATGTTTTACACACCATATCCCTTGTCAATCCTTTCGTCAGAGGATTTTCAAGATTTCTTTATGTTCTTATAAAGACTATGGACATTACTCCACTTGCAATTAGATCCTTCATATAACTATGTCTAAGTCCATTGAATCTAGACTTACCATTAAAATCAAAATAGGAGTATAAAAGAGTCTTAAGTAAGTGCACAAATCAAGTTCATTTATCAACCAAACAACTTAAGCAAGAAACTTAAAAATAAAGAATCAAGAAGATGAAAGTATCAAAAAATTAGTACAATATACGAATTAAATATCCCTCACCATAAGCAACAAATCAACGATCTAATCATTCAAATTCAAAAATCACATCTTGAATCTGCTAACAAAATTTCAATCTAATCAAACGATTAACGAAGTCGCAATTGCAGTTTTACGATGACTGTCTTGTAAAACTATGAGAATGACAAAATCTTGCTTCTTTTTCTTAGAGAACTGGCCCATTCTTCTAAACAAAGGTGATTGCCTAGTTGTTTAAGAGAAATATCATCTTTTCGATGTTTTGGACTTTTTAAAGTCTTTCAATGAAGGAGGAACTTTAACCATGACTTGAAGATACAATCATGCTTTCATTTATATGCATATTTTGTTTGTTTGTAGATATTGAGAATACATTCAATTTCATGCATTTGTTTCATAAAAGGCTTACTATCAATCATCTTACAAGTATAAAAATAATTAACAACAAATTTCTTACTTCTTATGGTTTCCATCCTGCACCTTGATCTAGCACTTTGATACATATCAAACAAAGTGCCACACATGCCATTTAGAATGTGTCCCATGCAAAAATAGTCATCATTGGCCTCCTTGTTTTCTCACGAGGTTTAGGAATTATCCTTTCTTCCCTATCTCTGTTGGTCGTAGAGTGTTCAAGACATACATCACCTTCAAAGTAGTAAGAAGGAAATGCATCTTCTTTTTCCAATGAACGAAGTTTCCACCAATTTGACAATATCAAAGCAGATTCTTTAAAGTTGTAGTCATTGATGTTAAAAGCAAATTCGAACCTAAAGATTGTTGGTACAATCTTTATTGGCTAGTAGTTGAACCTAAAGATTGTTGGTGCAAAATTGGTGGTGATGGCTTCGAAACAATGAAGAAATATCATAGAGAAAATCATTGATGGTAATTGTCTTACAAGAAAGAAGAAACAACAAGGAAAAAGTGCAAGTCTCCAAGGCGTGTGTAAAACATTAACCTTTAGGTTTGATTTGCCCCCACCAATCTCTACCAAAATTGGATACAATTGGGTATCTTGGCGAATCCCCTTTAAGATACAATGGAGTTCCTTGACATGGTCTACACACCCACATCAAGCGTATCTTCAATGGTAGTTTACAGAATAATAGTTTCCTTAATTCTCTTTGTGCATAAGGGAAGAAAGGAAATGATTTGAATGCAAAGAATCTAATTATTTCTGAGTTTTTGTTCTTGTTTTCTGCATGTAAATTGGTTCTATTTATAGATCATCTTATGTCTTTTGGTGAAAAGATATAGCCTTTTAAAGAGACACATCTCATGACTCTTAATGAAGAGTCACATCTTTTGACCTTTGGTGAAAAATCATATCTCATGACTTTTGATGAAGAGAGACATTCTTTAATGAAAGAATACATACTTTCGTTAAAGAATACAACTTTTCATACTTGTATCTTTTCATGAATAGACATATCTTTTCATGAAAGAACATACATTTGCACGAAGTATACAACTTTTCATACTTACACCTTTTCATAAATAGACACATATTTTTATGAAAGGATACAACCTTTCATTCATTTTGAAAATCTCTCACAGAATGTTCATGCTAACATGACTTTATATTAGAGAACATGTCCACTCCACAACTCACACTTTAGGTTTTATATATTGTAAATAGATATTTAAGTGTCATTTATCTCTTTTCTCTTTTTAGATAAAATTAGAGGTGGCAAATGGGTATAGAGCTTGGGCTATAAATTTTGAGCTCGAATCAAATGCAGGCCTTTTTAGCCCGATTTAATAAAGCCTATGTCACAATCAAGCTTGGACCGAGCTAGCCCAGTAGGTTAGGCTTGCTCATTTCTTTTTAAATTTTATTGAGAGAAAATGGGACTAAGAGAACTTTAGGAGACAAAAAATAGTTACTACTTCATTGTCTCAAACTTTCATTTGTTTGACATAGGCTTTGATATTTGATTTTGACAAAGGCTACTTATAAAGTTATAGTACATGATTTCAAATTATATTTTATCTTTCTTGAGTTACATATATTTAAGATGTTAGAAAACTTTTGAAATTTTAATTTATTTGACATAAGCTACTTACAAAATTACAATACATGTATTACATTTTGTACTTTTTGAGTTGCATATATTTACAATGGTATAAAAATTTTGCAACATTTACAAACTCATATGTGTAAGCCATTAAATATATAACTACTCTTGTAATAACTTTTATAAAATGATAAATGATATTACCTTATACTATAAAAGTGTTTTTTGTATTAAAAACAGTTATAGTGATTGTCATAATATCGCATTTCAATCTTTTTATAAATATAATAATATAATAAAATAATTATGTATATTTTATTTGTTACATTAAAATAAATATGTTAATAAAAAAAATTATCGCAATATATTTCAATAGTTAATTTTAAAGAAAAATAAAAAATTCAACCAAAAAAAAAAGAAAAAAATGGTGGACCTGACCCAAAAAGCCCACTACCCTCATAAGTCAAGCTTGGGCATCAAATTAAAAGATTGAATAAAATTTAGGCCTTTTTGGTCCATAGTCCATGGCTCACATCAAGCCGGCCCACAATGGGTTGGATAGCCATTTTTGCCACCTCTAGACAAAATATTCAACTATCATTTATCTTTTTTTTTTTACAAAATATGCAAGTGTCATTTATGTCTTTCTTTATAGCCTTTTACTTTTATAGCATGTCATTGCTATATATAATTTCATTTGCAATCAAATGCCTTTATTAACCTTCCCTTTATATTGATTTGATTTTATTATAATTGATTTAAGAATTGAAGGTTCTTTTTATTAATTTTTGCTAATAGACCAAGTGTACCAACATTATAATAAGATTAACAACTTGAACTTTAGGACATGCCAACAAAATTCTCTCTCTTATCACTATTCTCAATATATTTTGTTGTCTTTTTCTTCTTTGTTCGTTTGTGCATTGTTTGTGAAGTGCCAAGATGTTTTTGATCTTAAGTGTATGGGTCCAAACACATTGTTGCCTAAATCTTGTGAAGGCAAACTAAATATTGAATTGCACAAGAGATCCACCCCGAGAATTTACTTTTAGGGCAGTTACTGACTACTACCATAGCACAATATTCTTCTTTTTCTACTTTTCAACACAAAGACTTACCAATCCAAAAAGTGCAGAGTGTGGGGCTCAATGAGTTGACCTTTTCTCTTTCTTTTATTTTTTTTTTACTTCTAATATTTTTATTTTATTTCTTCCTTTGTTTTAATTGTAAAGATTAAACTAAGATGTCATAAATTTAGGCTTGAATTACGTGTTTATGTTTGTGAGGAAAAAAAAATGACCAAAGATACTTCAGAGTAGAAGAAAAAGGTAAAATATTCATTCTTTTTTTTTTTTTTTGAATGACTTTGACAAAATTAGGTCTTCATATTTAATAAAAATAATTACAACACTTAAAGAGTTAAAGTGTATATATCATGAAAGAAAATAAAGAAATACGAAGAGATGTGATAAATACGTGACATACAAGGAAAATGTCAAAAGATATATGTGTAAAAGCTAAAAGAGAAGAGGAACTAAATGCAGATACATTTTTTATATTTTGAAGACCAAATTCATCAATATAAAAGTATAAATACTTGATTATGTTTGACCGAAAATATAGGAACTAAAAACACATTTTTGTCTAAAAAATATATTAAAAAGAGTGTGTTGGTAACACCTCCCAAATTAAAATACGTAGAGTTGAATTCTTATGCCGATAATTTTTTTGCAATTAAGTATGAGTAGGTAGTATAGTAAAATAATTGGTCAAATCAATTTTGTGAATTGTTTAAATTGGAATAATTGTTAATTCATCGCTTTAGCAAATTAAAATGCCTTATTACATGTTGAATAATAGTCAACGCGTTAATTGAACGGCATTCAAGTCTTTATCTCTTCTCCGATAGCCACATGTTACTCAAACATTCTTACTAAAAAGGATTCATCGGTATCGAGGCTTGCCAACAGCCAACCTTTCATGCAACAAGAAGCTACCCTCTGAATTTTCTTCTCGGTGCATGTCCGGGCCATTCAGGCTGGTTTTCCCACTCAAACAAATAATTGTCAAATACTTGCTCCATTGGTACACTACTTGACTTTTTTTTCAGTCTTGCTAGTAAAATATATAAGTAATGGCATTTCCCACATCTTCCAGCAGCATCATTTCTCTAGGAAACCATGACTTGCCCCACCCTTTTCATCTTTTCCCTTCTTTTTGTTCATGTTATGTTAGTTTTTGGAAACGTAACTTTGAATTCCACACTGTCCACCAACGACAACCATGCATGGCTTTCACCTTCGGGTGAATTTGCTTTCGGATTTCGCCAACTTAACGGCACAAGCCTGTTCATGGTTGCCATTTGGTATGACAAAATACCCGAAAAGACCATTGTTTGGAATGCAAAAGCAAATGAAACCCTTGCAACAGCCCCAACAAGATCACAGGTTCGGCTCACAACAGAGGGCTCATGCTAATAAGTCCGGAAGGAGAATCCATATGGATAGCACAACCAAACGCTGCTCTTTCCTACGGAGCTATGCTTGACACTGGCAACTTTGTTCTTGTAAACAAGGATTCTACTTTTGTATGGGAAAGTTTCAAGAACCCCACAGACACGTTGTTGCCTAACCAAACTCTCGGGCCAGATGGCAAGTTAACTTCTAGACTCACAGATACCAATTACAAGAGTGGAAGGTTCCAACTATATTTTCAGGATGGTGTTGTGTTGCTAAGTCCACTTGCCTGGCCTACTCAACTACGTTACAGATTTTATTATAGAATTGATGCTTCTGACTCGGCTTCGCGATTAGTGTTGAATGAATTGGGGAAGATTTATGTAGAGACAGCGAATGGGACTAGAATCCAACCTCAAGAACCAACATGGGGTAACACAACTCTTGATCCTAAGGGATATTACTACAGGGCAACTCTTGACTTCAACGGAGTTTTCACGCAGTATGCTCATCCAAAGAACAGCAGTGTGCACCAAGGGTGGACAATTATGCGGTATGTTCCTAGAAACATTTGCACTGCAATATTGTATATCATGGGTAGCGGTTCCTGTGGCTATAATAGCTACTGCTCCATGGAAAATCAGAGACCTACTTGCAAATGCCCAGATGGATATTCGCTGGTGGATCCAAGTAATGAATTGGTGGATGCCAACCCAATTTCACACTCGCTTGTGGAGTAGATAATGATGGAGGACCAGAAGAGCTATACAAATTCAATTATCTTAAAGATGTGGACTGGCCATATTCAGATTATGAAGAGATGCAACCTTGCTCTCAACAGGACTGCCAACAATCTTGCTTGCATGATTGCATGTGTGCTGTTGCCATTTTTAAGAATGAAACTTGTTGGAAGAAAAGATTACCTATGGCTAATGGAAGAGTACAGAGTGGCGGTGGTCAATTAGTCCTCATAAAAACAAGAGTTGCTCCTGTGCGTAACCTTGGTCCTTCTACTGCTCCTAATTCAAGGAAAAATGATCGAGTCAAGCCACTTCTTCAAGGTTTGCTTATTGGCTCCACGGTCATTAACAGCATACTTGTGGCTATGGTCGTTTTGATTATTGTCTTGAAGCCAAAAAGGATTGTGCAAGCAACAAGTCTTCTGGAAACAAATTTGCATTCGTTTAGTTATGAAGCATTGAAAGAGGCCACATGGGGTTTTAGTGAAGAACTAGGCAGGGGTTCCTTTGGCATTGTTTACAAAGGCAAACTAGAAGCAGTGTCTTGTAACGTGGTTGCTGTCAAGAGATTGGACAGATTAGCACAAGAACGAGAGAAGGAATTTAGGACTGAGCTGAGTGCCATTGGTAGAACCTGTCACAAAAATCTGGTTAGGTTGGTTGGATTTTGTGACGAGGGAATCCATAGACTATTGGTCTACGAGTTCATGACCAATGGTACTCTTGCAGACATCCTATTTGGACAATCCAAACCCATCTTGAATGTAAGGGTTGGATTTGCTTTGGGGATTGCAAGAGGGTTGGTATACTTACACGAAGAGTGTGACACTCCTATCATTCATTGTGATATTAAACCTCAAAATATACTCATAGATGAACATTTCAATGCAAAGATCTCTGACTTTGGGTTGGCCAAGTTGTTGATGTCTAACCAAAGTAGAACCAATACCATGATCCGAGGAACTCGAGGATATGTGGCTCCTGAATGGTTCAAAAATGTTGCTGTGACAGTTAAAGTGGATGTTTACAGCTTTGGGGTAATGCTGTTGGAAATTATTTGCTGCAGAAGAAGTGTGTTGATGATGGAGACCGGGAAAGAAGAGAAGGCAATACTGACAGATTGGGCATATGATTGCTATATGGAAGGAAGAATAGATGCTGTGGTGGAGAACGATGAGGAGGCCTTGTCTGACAATGGCAGGTTACAAAAGTGGATCAAAATAGCCATATGGTGCATTAATGAGCATCCTGAAATGAGGCCAACAATGGGGATGGTCATGCAAATGCTAGAAGGCTTTGTTGAAGTCCCTAACCCACCACCGCCATTTCCCGTACATTCCATATCTTAATTGCCATCCGGCCAAAACAAATTGGAGGTGAAAAGGTGGCCCCAAGGTTGGTTCTATTCTATATATAAATTTCTATTCCTGTACGATTTTTCCACAATATTCATGGTTCTTTTCTTTCTTTTTTTTACATGATGGTTAGCCTTGTCCTCACATACGATTATTATCTACATCGTTCTAGATGTTTAGCATTCTCTTAACCTAAACCATTAAAAGGATGAGTTTAATTTTCATCTTCTGTTTTATACCGATAACCAAATAGAAATCATTCTTAATACAACTTTTAAAATAATTATTCTAAAAGTCATCAAACTTATCCTGTATGACTGTATAAAAATATTTTTTCTCTTGATGTATAGCAATTAAATTCTAAAAGGAAAGATTTGGTGCATTATACAATCTGTGTATTTTATATCAAAGAACAGAACAGATCATAAGATATAAAAAAGGGTATAATCTTAGTATAATGTGAAAACAATGAGAAAGAAATATAATAGAACATACCACTCCTTTCATCCTAACAACGAACTTTACCTGAAGTTGCTACTTGCTGTTAGAGTGGCAATGAATCAATAACATTGACGTTGAGTCTGGGTCTTAGCACGATCTTCCTGATTTTAGCATGACCCTGTTGTAAAATCAATTTAAAATATTTAACAGGCCAAACATACTTTCAAAATTATTATTCATCGGCTCAACTATTTCTTCGGCAAACTGCCAAGTGCCAACAAAATTATTCTTACTTTTGTATTTTTGGTCCACATTCTGTGTCAAACATCATATAATCGCAGGTTCTCTTTGGATTTGGAATCAGGCTCCTTCCGTCAAATGATTTGCATTACTGGCCTCTAAAGACAAAGGTTAAATCCTCATGCGCCCTCCTAGCTTCGTTATTATGTATTGGGGCTTTCCTCTTTACGCTCAATTATTGACGTTATTATGAGTACAATTCACCTTGCTACCTCGGGCATTATGTATATATAATTCTCATGTCTCAATTTTTTCGCCCGACACAGTTTATAATTATGACTTCTGTACAATGTTTATTTACTAAATAGTTATAAACTCACAAATCGAATCCGTCTTATTGATTCCCCATCTTTAATTCCATTTTCAACCTACATGTAGCCTAATTTAGAAGCATCTTTACTTTGTGGAAGAAACAATAATAAAACATGGCTCTATTATATGTCATTACAGAACAATCAATTGCACTGGCAGCAATTTGCTTCTATGGAAAACCTTGATATCCCTAGGACCATGTAGATGCAGCGATCTTCGCAGATGCTATCCAGAACCGAATATTGGTTAGTATATGCGAAAAATTATTCTATATCACTTCACATGATGGATTGCCTTTTAAAATTTATTTACATTGTTCATCATGGAAATAACTCGCTTTGCATTCATCTGGAGTGGGAAATGCTCTGCTTCCTAGATGACTTGTGAAAGCAAAATCTAAGCATACTCACTGACCCCAGCAAGCCTAAATCGATAGCCTTAATATATCTACCCAGATTTCTTACACAAGGCAATGACATTGAAGTTGAGGGAGTCTGGATTTTTCTGGATTATGCTCTGTATTACTTTAGCTGCATCCTGTTGTAATTTGAATATATATTAGTAATTTTAAAATTGAAAATAAAGGCAGATATATAATATGAAGGTCAGCAAACCCTGCAAATCAACTTGATTAAATGACTAAGACACACGCTTGGTTGAAAATGCTATGATCAAGACTCATCACAATCCCACCAAATTTGACAGGAAGAATGCACTTGCACAAAGCAAAAGACATATAGCCGTATAGCAGGTGCAGAATGCATGCAAAAATGGGGGTTATCTACGGAAGGTAGCACCCACTAGCAGAAAAGGTTGGGAAGAGGAGCAGAGGGAGAGATATATTGCTCAAGACGATTTAGGCAGAGTCACCACCTCATTTACCAAACAAATTCAAAGCATCATCTATCAATGAAACTAGTCCTAAAATGTGGAAGCTCGGTCTATACAAATTGCCTAAGTTGCTTTACTATAGAAACCTGGCCATTTGACAACAACATAAAGAAACACTTTCTCTTTCTCTATATGCATTTGCAAAATGAACAGATCCTTTCCAAAACACAAGTCTTTAAGGAAAAAGATAATCATGGCCTTAACATGAAAAGTATTTTACCCTTAACAAAGTACTTGGTGAAGATGGACCATGAGATATTGGCCCTGACTTTCTTCCATCAAGCTCATGAAGTTCATCTGCATATGACACCATCATGCGGAAATTAATCCCAGATAAAATGCAAACCAAGTGCAAAAGGGAAAATGAAAAGAAATAAAACTACTGTGATATACAGAATCAATTATATAGATAATTTACCATTCACACAAGCAAAGCATACGAAATGTGCATCTGCATTGTCTGATGCCTGCATTACAAATATTTGAAATAGAAAAATCAATGGTAAGATGAGAGGCTGAATAAGATATGTCTTAGCACAATATTAAGTGAGTCATATTAAATATTTTAATTGCAGATTCTTCCATCCAATTTAGAAAGAAACTTCTTCTTCAACCCCGTTTTCCCAGTAAATCCTCATGAACATTGCATGCAAGTCATACAACTTCAAGGTAGATAAATTCAAGAAGGAAGCAAGGTTTGACTCAAAAAGGTTTACATATACTCACAAATTTATTACTGCTGTGAAGTTGAAAGGCCATCAGTATGCAATAGGTTTACAGACATTTATCTATGTGCAAAGCACAGACTCAGTTACATAATAACATAAACTTGAACAGAGGAACCAGTACGTTTGCAATATTGGTCTTTTCTATATTCAAATCACTACTCTAAAAGCCAGCCCAACACCGAAATTCCCAAGATCATTCATCACCAAAGAAATCTACAAATTTAATGATGTTATATAAAGCCACTGAGTATGTATCATCTATCACACCCAAAGACTAAAGATACTAACAAGTAACAACAAGAAGAATACTAATCCAAATTGATAGGATTACGTTTACAATATATGATAATTGAACCGTAGGTTACCGTACCAGTTCCACTAATATATCACATAATTCCCCATACAGTGGTGCTTCGATCAATAAAATTACCTCTGTATCACCAGCAGTCGCTGCCACTGAATGAGCCACTTCCATTTCTCTGTCATTCTCAAGAAATGTTGCACGCTGTACGACATAGAAGTTAAAAAACTGTAAAATGAGCATTCCTTTTAGCTGATCAATTGTGTCTATGCATGCATGTGCGGATATACGTGGAAGAAGAGAGAAAGAAGGTAAGATGGGGAGGAATAACCTGCAATGGATCCAAGCTTGCAGTAGATTTAAAAAAATTATCGAAGAACGACCCCTCAACTGACAAAAGTAACACCAACTAAATGAGAAATAATGGTCGGATGCATGAAAAATCTCAACAGAGAGGTAATTAACTGTTGAAAACTTACCGAGCTTGACTTCAGAAGTTAAGTTGCCAAGAGCATGAAGCAGTCCAATTGTCCCGCAAGCATTACCCACAGTTTGCTTCATAAAATACACCATACTGTTATATTCCTGCACCAGAACACCACAGCATGCAGTTCACTAATAAATGTTCAATGATATTATACTATACGCTACCCAAAACAAAAAATTATTGGACTACTGTTTGCTAAACAACAAGACCTTGAAATACATAATTGTCCAACAAAATATGCAATTCCTAGAAACAGGAAAAATGACAAATGATGAAAAGATTATAAACAACAGATTTCTCCACTCGCCTTTTTTTCATTTTCCTGCTGCAACCTCTCTTCTTCAGTCTGATAACAGTAAAAGTTTGACAAAATCAGTAGAAAATAATAAGTGACACAGACATAGAAAATGAAGAGTTGGTTATAGGAGGAAAAAGGTAAAAAAAAAAAAAACCTGGGTGGTAATGGGATAAAGAAAAAGCACGGCAAGAACGGGCTTTGGAACCATTTCCAGAAGCTCTTCATCTAAGCCGTAAACGTCACAGCATTCCGCTTCATCCTCTCGAAGCCCAAGCCCCCAAAGGAACTGCAAATCACCCAAATAATTATACTATGCATGTCATTGATCCCAAAAACAGAGACCGAAAAACGAGTGTGCAACTGCAAACTCTGTAAATGATTCTCGATTAAAATTTGTTACTATCTCAGTCGCATTAAAGAAAAAGAAACGCGTTCGCATAAATAGAAAGACATAATGAGACGATTCATAGGGAGGGAGAACCTGATTTATAACGTCAGGGTTAGCTTCGAGCGGAAGCCACCTTTTTGCAGAAGCCATTGCTTTCGCGTCTTCCTGCTCCAACGCTACCTTCGCACTTTTCACTACCATCATTTTATAGTCTTGCGTCGGGCCTTAGTGGCCCCATTGGTCCATATCAATCCGGCCCACCACTCTCAGCACCCAAATCCTAGTCCATTTCTTAATGTCTTATACACTAGTTTTAGTCCCCTTGGATAAAGAGTTTATTGATAAGTATTATAAATATTGTGTTAATTTTTTTTTAATATAAGTATTGTATTAATGATATATCTTTGTTAACAATGATAAGAAAAATTAAAATTACTGTTAAATGTAATTTGATGTCAAATTGAAGACTTTGACATTGTATATATTGTAGATAATGTTTGATTTTATTATATTTAGAAATGAAATAAATAAGTTAGAAGTATACAACATAATAAAATATAAATTTTATAATAATTTGTACACTCATGTATTTTTGTGCAAAATTTTTATCTTCCTATGTTATGTTTTATGTATATTTTTTATGCTAGTCAATTTATATATAAAATCTTAACATGTAAAAATAAAAATAAAAAGATAATAATTTATCTACAATTTTTTTAAAATTTTAAATTTTAAATATCATGCAAAAAATGAAACAACTTTTGAATTGAATTTTTGTTTCTATCATTTAATTAAGTGCAAATTAATTACTAAAAGAAAAATAAATTTTAATTAGACAAAAGAAAACATTCATTAAATTCGTGTAAAATTATAAAGTAATCCTTCAAAAAGCAAAAAAGATTTTTTTAGGGCTTATTTAGATTAACTTCTCTATAAGTACTTATAAAAAAAAAAGAAATAAACTTTTCCGTAATTAGCTTATGCATAAGCTAATTTCACTTTTATTTTTATTTTTTTCTTTCATAAGTATTTATAAAAAAAATTTATCCAAACATACCTTTAAAACATTTTATCAATTTGGGACTCTTTCTACTATGTCACCTGGAAATCGTCAGTCTATGTTGACAATTTTCAGTGTCACGTGACAATTTTTCTCTTTTGTTTAAAAAAAAATGAACTGTCATGAAAATCAACATCTGATGTGGCGAATAACAGAATAAAAATGGAAATAATGTTTTTATCCAGTGGTCAATCAATCAGTTTCACCACCATACAAGTAAATATTGTTTGCTCAGTTAAAATAAAAATAATATCCTCTCAAACTCTACGAACCCAGCGCTCGAGCCTAAGTTGCTTCATAGCAGGTCCAACATCAGGTTTACGTTTCTGTGGGCATTGCCATTTCCCTGTTATTCCTATGGCATTATATTGTTGAAGATTTGTTGCTTCTGTTAATGCCTTTCTCTTCGTAACACCTTGCTTTCCACATGCCAATGGAGCTGTTCCTGAACTCGTTGAACGCTCTAATAATATCTTTTCTGGTTTCTTCCAAGAATTTTCATCATTTGCCCCGGTGCAACTGTTCTTCCTTGTTGTCACAAAACCATCGTTTTCTTTATTGCTTGTACGAGTTGAATACTTTGTTGAGAAGGTTTTAGCAAAACTGGCACTCAAGTCAAGCTTGTCATGTTGGATTTCAGCTTTTTTTGATTCTCTGGTGTCATTCTTCTGTACCAGCTTTGGAGGTCTCATTGCACTCCTATCAGTATCCAATGATATTAGATGTCCCTCTCGATCACAACCACGAATACCTGTGATTCAGGCTCAATGGCTCATCGTACTTGATTGGACCAAGATTATGTTGCAGTGTCTTATCTTGCATACATGGCTGCAAAATCTTTTCCGGATGGGAAGTATCAGCAGTAGTTGAATTTTTCTTCATTTCAGCAGCTATCATCGCCCTGTGATTTCAACAGCAAAGAAAAACTATGAGCACAGATGACTTGGAGGAAATTACTGGACACATTCTTGTATTTAGAGCCATATATTAACCAAACCTACTTTCACTGCCAAAATAAATCCATATACTTATGGTTTGTCATTAAAATTCTTCCTATTGATATAGACTTCGTCCAACAAAATGGAATTACTAGTATAAATATTGTAAGTTATGATGCTTTGTAAGTATTAGAAATTGATGTATACCATAGGTGCATTATAATGTTAGTATGATATATCATATTATTACCGCATTCTCATAATGTCTATACTAAAATTAATTTCCGTTAAACAAAGTCCATGTCGATTGGGACAAACAATTAGCATATGGAAATTGTTGTTTGTGTTTGAAATTTCACCAAGTAAACAGTACCTATTCATCAACTAGCGAAGCATTCTACTTCAAAGGGCAAATGAGCATAAATGTTTATGGATATACTTTAATTCAGTATTATATCAGAAATTACAAACACATGTATTCATCAGTGAGTAAATGCGTTATATTTACTTGGTAAATTACAAAACAGAAAGATTTTAATAGGGAAATCAAGAATGAGTTTTAATATTCATCGGATCATATTTTCATAGTCGCGCTCATATACTTTGATGGTTTGGTGATTGTGGGCAATAACATCACATGTGACCAATTCAAATCTTATCTACACAAATGCTTTCACAGTTTCACATGAAGGATTTGGGGGCCTTGAACCAGGATTGGAACTAGCTTGGATTCCCAATGGCCTATTCCTTTGCCAATGCAAGTACACATTGGATATCCCACAAGAGTATGGCATGCTGGATTGCAAGCCATGCACATTTCCCATGGAACAGCATCATCACTTGTCTACTGCAGCAGGCATACCTTACCTAGATCGACCACCGTATCACAAGTTAGTTGGTTGACTATATACCTCACAATCACACAACCAGAGTTGCCATGTTAAGTTCACATTTTAAGTCAATTCATGCAAGCCCCCAGCAAGAACATTGGCACGCTACTATGCTCTAGTGACTCTGATTGGGCATCATGTCTAGTAACTCATTGATCCATTACTAGATACCTTATGAAGCTTAGGTCAGTGCTTATCTCATGGAAAACTATGAAACAAACCACGATATCCAAGTCTTCAACTGAGGCAGAGTATGGGGCTACGTCCAATGCTACTAGGGAAATTATATGGCTCTAGAGCTTGCTTTCTTCTCTACAAGTGTCCTTAATGAGTCCAGTAACTCTCCTATCCCATGTGACAACTAGTTAGCAATGCACTTGGCATCTAATCCCGTTTTTCACAAAAGAACCAAATACATAGAGGTGGATTATCACTTAATTCAATAACACCTTCAACTAGTGCTGTCACAACTGCATACATTCCAACTTTGCATCAACCAGCTGATTTGTTTACCAAATCACTTGGTACCAAACAATTTTAAACATTGATGTCCAAGTTGGGTGTCCACAATGGTGGGGGGGTTGTATTACGAGATAAAGATGCTTATAGGATATTATGTTGCTACATAATCTATCATTCAAATTTAAATTGTACACAATTATCTCTTCGACTCCACTCTTATCTCTTAGGACCTATTCTAATATTTCTGTTACAAGAATGTGTATATATGCCCTCATGTACAGCCTGCGATGGTGCAAAAAAGAAATTCACTTTCCAATTTCAAGTTTTCATCTGCAATTTTATTAGTATGACATATACTCACAATATCTATACTAATAGTTCAATTTTCATTACACAGTCTATTCTGGTAGGGACAAGGTAAACAGCCAACTATTAGTGTATGGATCCCTTTTGAGCATTTGAACTTTCACCAAGTAAACAGTAGCTATTCATCAGCTAGTGAAACATTCCAAGTGCAATTGAGCATAAATGTTGATAGGTATACTTTAATTCAGTCTTATATCAGAAATTACGAACATATGTATTCATTGAGTAAATATGTGTTATTTACCCGGGTAATTATAAGACAGAAAGTTTTTAATAGAGAAATCAAGAATGAGTACCCTGCATTAAGGCTGCTTTTGCTTTACCTTTGTGTTTTTATTAGAAGAGCTATTGTGCTCAACACACCCTCTCGGGTGGACATTCTCCGACCTGCTTTCATCTTCTTTCAAGACTTCAAAATCAAACCTCTCTTTCCCACACCCATTCTCTTCAGAAACTTCATCTCTGAAAAGGCTACTTGTATCAGACTCGGGTGACTCATAAACGTAGCTCGAGAACCAGTTTCTGATGTCTGGAGGCTCTGAATTATAAAAACAAAAACAACAAACAAAGCTGAAATAATTGAATATCTGGGACTGCAGAGAAGTTCTCTTGGCAACCAAATCATAGCTACTTTTTGCAAAAGAAATTCCAAAAGAGGCATGGCAAAGTACAAACCAGAAAGGAATGAGCATGAGCTGAAAGGCTCCAGATTCTGTAAGAAGCAAAATTTAAAAAAATAAAAATAAAAATCAGATACAAAATTCTAAAATCTCCATCTTTTAGCTATATATCTGAGAGCCAAACTTTAAAAACCCAAAAGAAAATTTAACCCTCAAATACCAATAAGCTGAATTTCTTTCTTCCCCCAATTCAAAAATGAAAAATTTGGTAGAAGCTTTACCTTGTTCAAGCACAGGACTTCGTTATGATTATCCTCTTTAACACAAGTTCTGTTACATTGGACTAGCTTCTCCCCAACAACCCCTTCACCTCGAACGCTAACCTTTTCTTCTTTTTCTTCTTCATCATCATCTTTCATGTATCTTTTCTCTCCGAAAGCAGAATCTTCAACACTAAAATTCGAATCCGGATCCGGAGATCGATACTCATAGCTTGAGAACCAATTCCCAACATCAGGAGGCTCTGACAGACATACCCACAAAAGACAGAAATCAAAAGGAGTTACCTTTTAAGGTTTGGGGTTGTTTTGTTATTTAAATATTAAAAGTTTTGATGAGTAATTGATACGAACCAGAAGTGCATGAAAGCGAGGACCACGAAGTGGGAACCTAAATATGAAAAAAAGATGTCACAACATTTTCTCAGCAGCCAAACGCTTGGAGACGGAGCAAGTTAGTATTGGTACCTGAGAATTGAAGCCCTGAAGGCTTGGGATTGAATCCATCAAAATGCATCCAACAAGCTTCGACCGGACAAGACAAGAACGTAAAATGGTAAAGCTAGTATTGGCAATTTTTCGTTTGGAATTTTTTACCATGTCGGTCAAATTTTTGAAATTTCGCGGCGCGGGAATGGCGCCAACTTTTTTAAGGCCTATTCTGTTAATCTCCCACGAGACTACTCCTTTGTTTCGGGAACCTCGCCCAAATTTTGTCCAGCTCTCTCTAGCTCTTCTAACTCTCAACTCTTTTTTTTCTCTATCATTTGTTTTTTTTTTTTTTTGTGTGTATGCTTTTATTTTTAATTTTCTTTGCTGGAGAGGTAGGAGGGGATCTGTTTTCGAAAAAATAGGGTTAAGAAAACAAATAACTAAAAAATATAAAAGTAATTGTGTTTGGTAGAAAATAAGGACAAAATCAGGGAGGAAAGGGCAACTATAAAAATTAAAATTATTCAATAAAATTTATATGCATCAAATTTTGTTGCACAATCAAGAAAGATTTGTGTTGAGAAAATAATCATACAATGAAAACAAATTATGGTAAACTTAAGGTGCAATTTATTTCCTACTTGCTTTCCTAAAGTTTACACTTTGCGTAGGGGTGGACATGCATTCGAGTTGATTCGATGATCTGATTAATCCAAACCAATCCGAACAGAAAAATTCAAGTTGGTTCAGATCATCGTATCAATTTGAATTTTAAGATTAAATATCCGATGACATTGATTCGGATAACGGATTTGAGATGTAGAATTCGAACTAACTCAAACCTATACTATTTTTTTAGAAAAAATATTTTTTTATGTTCTATAATTTTATGTTATATATTTCTATAATTCTATATTTTTTATGTTGTGTAATTTTATAATTATGATTTTTGAGATTATTCATCAATTTTTATTTCATTTTATTACAATTTCTTATTTTAGCTATTTTTTTTTTTAATCGGTTGATCTGATGACTTGACCCCGAACCAATCCAAATGTAATTGTGTTGCTTTGGTTCAAATTGAATTTTTTTCTGGAAAATTTAAACCGATCCAAACCAGTAACAATTGATTGATTCGAATCTAAATATACCCCAAATTTGAACTAAATTGACCCATGCCCACCCCTAGTGTTTGAACTCAGTACATTCAAGGCTAGAAACAAATTGAAACCTAACAAACAATGCCAAAAAAAAAAATAGAGACAAGAAGAGAAAAACAAAGAAAATATACAAAGAAACGTGATAGGAAAAGAGAATATTTGTTACCATGTCTCAAACTTAAGTTGTTAATCCCTTATATAGCATTCGTAAGCTTGTCATATTGGCAGAATTATTAAATAACCTCAAATTAGTTATAATTAAATCAATATAAATGAAAGATAAATAAAACAATGAGAAATGCTAGCAACACCCTCTCATACACTCTCTTTTAACACTCTCTTTACTATTGACTAGAATTTATTGAAAATCACAAATTTTGGTGAATCCCGAGGAGAGAGACTCATTAAATGAGAAGTGAGACCTACCAAAATTTGTAATTTTCAATAAATTTCAACCAATAATAAAGAAAGTGTTAGAAAGAGAGTGCTTAAAAAAGTATTACTAGCATTTCTCATAAAGCGATTTGATTTCAAATGCAATTATTTATAACATTTAGAACAGTGATAATGAATTATAAAAGAAAAAGATATTAAAAACAAAAATAGATGATACTCAAATATTTTTCTAAAAAGAGAAAATAATACAATTATCTCTATAACAAAAACTATAAAAAAAGGAAATAAAATATGTCTAAAAAGAAAAAAAATGTTATTATATTCACAATAAAAATATAAAAGAATAAAATATTTTATCAAAAAATAAGAAAGAGATAAATAAATAAAATAATACTTAAATATTATTATCTCTAAAATTAAATTTCACTAAATAAAAATAATTACCTAAATATTAAAATATTATATATATTAAAATTTAAAATTTATAAAAAGTTAGGGGGGACAAGCCCCCCAAACTATTACATAGATTCACCCCTAATAAAGAGGAAACGAGAGACGACAGAAATTAAAAAAAAAAATGTGAAGCCCACTAGTTATTTTTATTTTATTTCTCACCTATTTTCATTCACCTATTTATCTCTTCTCAATTTCTTATTTATTTTAAACCAAACACTTTTATTTCCATTATATTTTCCACCTATTTCCATTCACCTTTTCTATTTCCATCTACACTATTTTTCACCAATTTCTTTCCTTCCTACCAAACAGACCCGAGTAATAACCTGTACCTACACAGGTATCCGTTAAGTGGGTATACATGAATTTGATAAGTATCTGTGAATATTTACGAATATCCATAGATATTTGTTAAAATATAAAATTTTAAAAAAGTAAAAAATAAAATTAAAAAACCAATTTTAAAAATATATTTATATTAAAAATAATAATTTTGAAATATAAATTTATACTAAAAATAAATCATTTTAAAAAATATATTCATACTAAAATTAAATTAGTAACGCATTTGGTATTAATAAAGAAATTTAAGTAATTTCTAAATACCTGCAAGTACGGGTACCTTATTATCTGTTCTACCTTGTTAATAAGCAAGAACCCATTAAACTATCCATCTTCAACTCATAGTGAGTTTTACTCACAAATATCTACAATTGTCGATTTTTTTGTCACCCTTACTTATGAAGCACAAACTCAAACACAAACAGAAGAACTCAGACAAAAACACAGGTTACAACATAGACACAAACACCCCAACACAATTAATGTCTAAAATATAAAACACATACACACACACAGAGGAACTCTAATTAAATGAAATAAGAGTAACATAACAAAAGATATAAATTGATAATCAATATTTATATATTCTTGGGTGTTCACCTTTTTCTTATAATAAGAGTATCAAGAAGGAATATTAAGAAACATTATTTTACAATGAAAGAACTAGGTTTCTTTACAAAAATTTCAAAATAAGATAATGAAATTATATTTTTTAAGAAAGGTACATTATTCACCTTCTTAAACCAACTTTCTAAGTCTTTTCTATAATAACAAACCTTATAAAAAAAAAAAGAGAGACATTATTTTTTAATGTTTTATATTATATTTTAAGTTAACTTGGACACCTAATGAAAAGTGTCTATGTTAAACAAGTGTTAGGTAGGTATTGGTGTAAAAAACATATCTGACAGTGCAACACTTCAAACATAATAGGTATCCGCAATTCATAGTTAAAAATGAATGGGAAACATCTTGATAGAAAAAATACTAATTAGAATTATATTTAGGTGTTCTGAAAGGAAATACCGACTTGTAGGAATGTTTAAAAGTAAAATCGTCTAAAATTATCGAATAAAAAAATGAAAACTGATTAAATCGATAACTAAAATAATTGGAAACCGAAAAATGGGTATTTTTTATTTTAGTTTGGTTGTGTTTGCGATTCTTATTGTTAAAATTAAATTGAACGAAACCGAACCGAACCTTTAGTATATTTATAGTGCGTTTCCTGTTATATCTCCGTATAAACTCTAACTTTTTCCTTAACACGAACCACACCTTTAGTATATGTGATTTTTAAAAGCTACTCAGAACTCAAATGATTATTACATTTTATATTATGTTGATTTATTTTATTAGGTGTTAAATTAAAAGTCATATAAAATAATTTCAAAAAAAAAAAATCAATTCACATCAAACAGCAAAGCAATAGTTTATTTTGGCTCAGATTTGATATTACTTTCAAATCACACAAGATTGGACCGTACATCATTTTTATTTGGTTTGAACAACTCTTTTGTGTGAAAACCAAATCGAAGCATAAACACTCCTATCAACTATATCTGGTTTTGCTTCTTTTTTTTAACATAATCGAAATAACATCAGTTAAATGTCCGTTTACAGCATTTTTATTATAAGCATTTCAAATGCAATACGCATGAGGACATGCCAATCTCCTTTAGCGTCCTTCCGGACCTTGCCTAGCTTGCTATCAACGAGGACAAAGAGGGATTCAATTAATGCATTGTCTTACCTCATAATTAGTTAGAATATATCAAATGACAAGATCAATACAATAATTAGCTTTCCAGTTTATTGGAAAGCTCTCAGACCATTGAGATGAGTTATAAGTTAATTTTTGCTGTAGTTCTTTTACTTACTCAATGCAAAAACAACTTGGATACAATCAAAGTTGATATATGTAGAAAAAGTGTCTAAAAGAATATCTATCCTCTTTTTTCCACCCTTTATCAATGAAGCTTTTTCTTTTGGCAAACATGCATCAAAGTTTTGAAAAGGGTTAGATTCTTACCCAAGTTGCCCTCAACCAAATGAAGTGCAAATGATAAAATTGTGCAAATGATAAAATTGTGCATAAGATTTAAAATGCTTAACTTTAAGTACCCATTTTGAGTACACATTCCATTATTACATTGTAGAACACCAAGAACAGCATTTCACATGTATGTCCAATTTTAGGATTAGGGTAAAAAAATGGCAGCAAGTAAAACTAAAATAATCTAAACCTCACCCATAGATAGATCCATGCACTAGTCGTAAGTCATGTTGAGGACATTACCTCAATTATGGGGGTAATTGTGTTCATAGTGTTCCTCATGTAGCATAACCTTTATGATGGCCAGAGTTTTAAGAAACTTTTCTTATGCTGCACGATTATATCTTTTATATATAGGTAGCATAGCCGCCTAAAGTGATTTATGCGGAACACAGCTACTGACTGCTCATAATCTGACCTTGTTCGGCTTATGTGTAAGCCCCTTTAATTTCGGTTGACCCATTTAATCACACTAAATGTCCTACCTACATTATGAGTTCTAATCACGGATTCCCAATCAAATGCATCTTATGAATTCAAATTGCAAATTCGACCTATTTTAAGTGCGTGGCCTTTAAGTTCCCAATACCTTGGCAGCAATACCAAAATAGTATTTTAGCATTACAATTACAAGACATGGAGCATATCACCCTTGTATATTCATGATGTTTGAATAGACTTGCTAAAACAAATGAGATCAATATATTATATTGACTCATTTGCACAGTCATGCATTTTGCATTCACTCCTACTTTATATAAGGACTCTAAGTCCCTCACATCCCTCTGTAAGATATGTAGTATGTCCAATGGCTGGTTTTATAATCACCCAATTACAAGCAACATTTGACGACATTAAAACATGTAACTCTTATTTATAGCATTATAAGGTCAAAGGATCATATACATCACTGCCACTAGCCACTACAAAAAATGCTTATAATACTTACATAACAATCCATGCATTTTACGTTGGGCCAATCCAATACATACCCAAGTGAAGACATGATATCTTGTATATATGATCCATGAAATAAGGTCATCAATCTATACACAAGTTAAACTCTATCCATTGTTGTAGTTCCAACTCACAATAATACTTGACTAAGGACATTTAAGAATATTACCTTGATTTTAACCAATAGGATCTCACAATCAAGTTTTGCACTCAATATCCTCTGACATTGAACTTATTATTCTAAGGACTTCACTAAGTTCATTAATTGGGCTAAATAACACAATAAATGAAATATCTCATATATTAAATAAATATGATACAATTTAAACTAGTAAGGTCAATATTTGTGGATCATCATTAGTTATTCTTACCCTTAATTGTATCATCATTTGATTATAAATAATGGATCATGTGTGGTCAATATACACACATTTTTCAGTAATCTAATAATACAATTGGCCTCTAAGCACACACCAACAATATAAGCCTATCTATCTTGCAGAACGGGACACTACACATTGAACAAAACAAATTATCCATTTATATGGCATAATTAATTATAAAATGTCCCCAGTTTTCCTGTTTTATATGTCAGAATGGGCAACAAAATGCTTCTAATAGCAGGTCTACATAAGGAAACTGACGACCATGATAGATTAGACAATGAATGAAAAAAACGCATTTGGCAAGTGTCAATTCAGGTCAATAGAATTTGATGCTACCTGGTGCTAGATTGTGATTGTTTTAGAGAAATCTTAATTAATATGGAAGAGGAAGTCTTCTTAAATGTTTTGACACCAAAGGCCAGATCATTGCCTTGTACAATTTCCATAGGGAAACAGAATTTATTCAAGGCCAACTTAAAAATTCAGTCATTGAAGTACTATGGTACCTAGCAAAGAGCACCTATTCAGTCCAATTGTGTCGGCCAGCATCTTGCTTTTTCTCAACCACACAACATATCTGTTTCAACTTTCAAAGTACTAAGACAATAGTACTTTTTGGTATCCTCTAGGTACCAAAATTTCCAATCTATTTAGCAAATAAAAATGAATTTAAATACTTTCTGTAAAAAGTTTGACAATTTCAAGCTGTGAAGGCATTTCATAGATATCTTTATTAGATCATTTGCTTCTTCAGTGCTTCTCAAACATCAAAGGAACCTATAAAATCCCAAGCATCAAGAATCTAGATTAAAGATCTTATTCTAGAATTGAATTTTTGTCATGGATTGCATTTATGATATGGAAATAATTCCATGTGGCAATAATCACAACTTCACCTGCTTAGTACCAATTTTCCCAATCTAGCTAGCAAATAAATATATTTTTTGTCAATGAATTTGGATATGAATTTAACTAGAAGCATTTCATAGAGATCTTTAGATCATTTGCTTCTTCTGTGCTTCTCAAACATCAAAGGAACCTATAAAATCCCAAGCATCAAGAATCCAAATTAAAGATCTTGTTCTAAAATTGAATTTTTGTCATGGATTGCAACTTATGATATGGTAATCATTTCATGAGGTAATAATTACCACTTCACCTGCTTTGTACCAATTTTCCCAATCTAGTTAGCAAATAAACATGATTTTTTTCAATGAATTTATATATGAATTTAATTAGAATGCACTGACAATGTAAAGGTTTTTTACACTATTATCCAATCATAAATTGTCATGTATGATTAGTTTACTGACTTTTATAATAACTACTTTAAAAGCGATACCTACAATAATTTCTGATTGGTTGACAATATAAAAACTTTTAAACTCACAATGCATGAAAATTAAAATCTTTAGATATTAGCCGCAAAAAATTTTGACAATTTCAAGCTGTGCAAACATTTCATAGACTTTTAGGTCATTTCCTTCTTTGGTATTGCTCCAACTTCAAAGGCCGGCCCAATACGAGGCCCGCACCAAGTAGGGTTAGGGAGAGTAGACATACGCAGACTTACCCCTATAAATTGAGATGTTGCTTCCAACATTTGAACCCGTGACCTCTTAAGTCCTAAGGCAGCAACCTACCACTTGCGCTAAGGCTCAAACTTTACAGGAATCTATAAATTCTGCGCATCGAGAATCTAGGTCAAATATCTTGTTCTAGATTTGAAGGTATGTTTTTCCCCTGGATAGCAATTTATAGTTATTTTATGAAGCAGACCACTTCACCCGCTTGGAAAAGAGTTTAGTCTCCTTTGGTGTCAATTTTCTCAATCTAGTTAGAAAATAAACATGAATTTGTTCGATGATTTCAGATATTCGGCACAATTTTAGATCATGTGCTTATTTGGTATCGTTCAAACTTCAAAGGAATCTAAATTTCGGCACATCAAGAATCTAGGTTAAAGATCTTATTCCAGAATTGAAGGTAAGTTTTCTCGTTGGCTGCAATTTATGTTATAGTAGTTATCTCATGTGGCAGATAGTTACCATTTCATCTGCTTGGTATAGAGTTCAGATCCTCGCGATTGAAGTGTGAATCTCATGAATGACAAGTGTATTGATGTATGCAGGAAATTATTTGTTTTGCTTGATTACTGCAATTTTTTAAAATCTGTTCTGGTATATTTTGTGTTGTCAAAACCTATTTGATTTTCAAATTTCAGACTTCTACTTCATTAATATAACTTTGCGGTTATGTGTGTATAGGGTATGATGTTCACTTGAAATTTGTTTGTTCTTGACCATCAGATTTTACTCTTCAAGAAAGCTGGGGTATATGTCATGGTTTCAGTCAATTAGAGAATTTACCAATTACCTATTTTGCAGAGAGTAAAACAATCACATTCCTCCCCCTCCCCCCCATGATAAACAATGATGGAAAAACATTATGGTCATTCTATTGCTGTTCAGTTTTCAATCCATATATGCAGATTCAACACAGTTTATAATTCAATTAAAAAAAAAAGTAAATAGAGAACTACACATTCATCATAAATGATTTTGTCATAAAATTCTTCCAATGCTTGCATAAGAATGGGGTAAAAAAAATCATAAAGTAAGCCCTAACCCTTTTAATTGCTATACAAGGTGTTGACACTTTTCATAAACTTCAGCAAAGGCAAGATGTTTCTACCATATAATTATACTAGAAAAACCTATGGGACTCTGCACGAACATTGTAAGCCTTAATAAACACTAATTTCTAAATGGTAATTAATTATTATGAAAATGTTTCTTATACAAACTTAATTGTTATGCTAGTTTGAGTTATCTGATTCAGTCACGGATATTTTGACAGATAGAATTGACGTTATCAAAGCAGGACTTTCAGTAACTAGAACAAACAACATGGCCTATAGATTAAGGCCAAAAAGGCAAAATGTAGCCTATGCAGATCCATATGCAGATTCAACCGATACTGAAAGTGACTCAAACAATCATGATCAAGATTATTCAAGATTCAGGCCTAGAAAACCAACTAAAAGAAGGAATGCAACACCATCCACAAGAAGAACAATGAAGACTGAAATGGTGGACTCGGGGGTGAATTCAAATGCAAAGCGTAGACGGGGTACAAGGAGCCACCCTTCTAAGAAGACAGCAGCTGGAGGACAAAACAAGGAAGCTAGTAGGGTGGGACAAAGTTCAAGGATGGAAAGAGGTTCAATTTTACGGGAAAGCCCCAGTCCAACCACAGAGAACGGTACACCTTCACCTGTACGACAAGGTTCACCTTCACCTTGTAAAAAGACGGGAGATGAAGGACACAACAATGAAACTGGTGAAGTTGGACAAAGTTTAGGCATGGAAAAAAGTATATTTTTACCAGAAGACACAAGTTCGAGCATGGGGAATACTTCACCTTCACCTGTAGGACAAGATTCACCTTCAACCTTACAGAAAACGTTAGAGGAAGGATCAAACAAGGAAACTAGAGGAGTTGGAAAAAGTTCAAGAAAGGAAAAAGGTTCATTTTCACAGGAAGGCCCACATCCAAGCACAGAGAACAGTTTACCTTCAACTGAAGGACACAGTTCAAGCATGAAAAGAGTTTCATCTTTACCCGAAGGAACAAGTTCAAGCCAAAAAACCATTTTGTCATGGTTAATAGATTGTAAGACTATTGAGGAAGATGAACAAGTATACTATAAGGATGACACAAAGGAAAGTGCACCAATAACTGGAGCAATTACCAGGGTTGGAATTCTCTGCAGCTGTTGCCAGGAGGAAATATCTGTGTGGACATTCGAGAAACATGCTGATAGTGATCTCAAAAAACCCTATAAACATATTTGCCTCCCCAAAAAAGGCACATGTCTCCGGGACAGCATGACTACTGCTTGGTATAAATCCACAGAACAAAAAAGCCGGGAACCATTTGACTATACATTGAAAGAGCAAAACAATAGTGCTTGTTTAATCTGTGGAGATGGGGGAGACTTATTCTACTGTACGAATAAGAAATGTCAGTCCGCATACCATGCATTCTGTATGAATATGAAGGTAATTAAATTGATTTTCATTTTCTTTTCAGGAAAGGATCTGTTTTTGCTTTTTCTGAAGTAATCTAATGCCAATGTGTTTGATAGCCTATATAAATATTGAGAATTGTTGGATTTTTTAAACTGCAGAGGGTTCCCCGTGGCACTTGGAATTGTCCCTACTGCCTTTGCAAATACTGTGGTCTTGAATGTCAACTGCAACCAATCACATGCTTGCAGTGTGACAAAATCTGTAAGATTTCTCTTTTGATCTGTTTAGCTTTTATTCTTTTATATCTCGTTTTCCTTTTCTAGGAGGTCATTTAAAGCTTTGCAGGTTTGAAATAACCCCCACCCCCTTTACCCTTGCCCCCAATTTCAATTACATAATCCATTGTTGTTGCTGAGATAGCACTTTGTCATGTTTTACTAGTTCACTTGGAATGTTTTAACAAATTCTCAAAAGAATCCAGTGAGATTTCATCTTCGAGATTGTATTGCACTCAAAGCTGCAAAGAGGTACATTTTCTTTCTCTGTGATTTGTATGCCAAACATGAAAATGAAATACAATGTTTGGAAGAGATTACTTCTTTTTTTTTCATCACAATTAAACTTCTGACCATGTCTTTGATTAAAGATCTATGAGAAATTGGAGAGTTCACTTGCAGCAAGAACTGATATCGGGGAAGGCAACTCTTGGAGAGTCATCCAACCAATGGATATGATTTCCAAGTTGCATATAGCTAGGACACTACGTTTGGAAAATAATTTGAAGGTTGCAGTGGCTTTTACATTAATGAATGAATCTTTCAAGACAATAACTGACAGAGACACAGGCATTGATGTGGTTCATGGCGTACTATACAGTCGTCGGTAAGCACATTGATATTATTTGTCCACATTGTTATGGAACTTTAGTTTTGCATATCTTAATATAACTATTACTGCCACTATCAGCACTTCTTTCTTCCCGTTCAACATTCAAATCAAGTTACTACTAGTTACCATTAGTCTGCTTTCAATATAAGCACAAATTAGACAACCACTTGATCATTTGCTATTATATACTATCCAGATCGGACTTAAAGAGAATCAATTTTAGTCATTTTCATACATTTATCCTAGAGAAAGACGATGCAATCATCTGCGCAGCTTCTATAAGGTATGCTATGCATCCTTCTCCCTGTTTGTTTATCTTTTCAACTTCTTGGGTCAGTGAGTTTGTGAACATTCTTTGTAACTTAGTAATACCAATATATCGCCCCTCCAAAGCAACCCAATGTACAGATTTTTTATTGTGTTAACAAAGACTTATGAAGGGATTTTTGTTTTAATTGTTCTTTGTGCCTCAATAGAATTCATGGGAGAAGGGTTGCAGAAATGCCCTTTATTGCCACAGATGAGCCATTCAGGGGCCAAGGATTTTGCAGCAAGTTAATGACAGCAATTGAATCGGTAAGTGGTTAACAAAGTCCTATGATCTCTTGCTAGATGTCAATTCATTCAAACATGTACAATTATGGAGTGTTTTTAGACAGCCAACTAGGATCCAATCATTGGCATTTTGAAAACAATATCCTTTTTCGCACGAAGACAATTTCTAATGATCCTCACATCATTACTTTTTGCAGTACTTGCATGACCTTAAAGTACAAAACCTTATCATTCCAGCTGTTCCAGATACTTCCGAGATGTGGAAGGTCAAGTATGGATTCAAAGAGCTGACTAGAGAGCTTAAGAGAGAAGTTAGCTCCTACAATATTTTGAAGCTAACTAATACTGAGAAACTGTACAAAGATTTGAGCTCACTTGACAGACAAACTGAGATTCACAATGCCCAGCAAACACAAAACGATAACACACAGAGGGCATTATTAGACTTGAATATGGACCCCGCCTGAGGAACAACAGGGTTGAAGAGGCTAAGACAGACTGTGAATGGTTGGTCTTATAGTGTATATGTGTATCATAGACCTGCAGGTAGCTTAGCCTACTCTCTAGTTAGTGATGACAGCTGTTGAGTCTGTTACAACAGCTCAGTTAGTTAGAGCATCTGCTCAGTTAGTGATCTCTATAAATACTCTTGTGTAAACAGAATTCATAATAATGAAAAGGTGATTCAGCACATATTCTCTCTATTCCTTTACTTTTAACATGGTCAAATTGAGGACTACAAGAGTGATGCAAGTACAGCTAAAAAAAGAGTTTGACATGCAGAGTTTAGACAAGTGTTTGTGTTTAAGTTTAATGTAATGTCTAGATATTTCCATTTGTTTACTGTTGGCATCCACATTTCAAACATGTTTATTTGTTACATTGGACGCCAAATGTTTATCTGCGCAAAGATGATTTTGGTTCAATTCAATCATCCATGTTTCTCTATTATCATGTCCATCAAATTTTCATTTGTATGTGGCCTTGTGCAAAGTCATTGGTGGACCCCAAACAGGTTTGTTTATCAGTTTATATAAAATTTTAATAAGAAGAAACTCCATTTTCTGATAATGAGAAAGTCCGTTTCACTTGCATGCTTTATCTATTATCACACATATCATGAAAAATGACCTAGTATACACGAGATTATTTATTTCTTATGTCCATATAATTTCATTAAATCTTTGAACAAATCAGTAGAGTTTTAAAAGTTTTTAATAAATTTTATTGTTTTAAAAAAAGTGTTAATTACATGTACTTTTAACAGTCTTGAATTAAATCTGTTAGCTACTGAATTCATAATTATGCCCCTAAAACATATAATAACAATATAAAATAGCGTACAAATTAATCCAGACATCAGCCTTAACGAAGCTCAAATAGCCATACCTATGGTACCAATATAAATTTTTTAACAGGAATAAAAATATCAAAAACTTTTGAAACATGAGAACCTAATTGAAAGTTATGGAGTTTGTATCAAAACAAGGTTATGACTTTATAGTTGAGACAAATGTGTTGCACGTCTTTCAGCATAAAATATTTTCATTATTTTGATATTTTTTTAATTGCTATAAATGATTATAATGTTATTTACAGATTTCTGGCACGAGTGTACTTCTGTTGACCAATTCAGGAAAAAATAGACTGAGGCATAAAGATTATCAGAACCTAGGAAGTTATCAACTTATCATCTTCCGTAGGCAGTGAAAAATGGGTTAAGAAACATTTATTTTCCTAATAACCTAGCCATCTAGAAATATTCACCCAGTTACCGATGGTCCGAGTGGAGACAGTCTACATTGTAAATTTTAAAATGTCATATTAAAATTAATATGGTGACAATGCAAAATTTAAAATATTCTGTGATAAGCTATTTAAGTACTCCACCAACGTCCTAGCAATTGCACTCTACGATGCTTCACTCATCCTTTTTGGTCAACCTTTCCGTAGATAGCCCTTTCCAAGACACCAACAACCAGCCCTGATATCAATTGACAAGCACTTGGAGAACCCTCTCTTAAAAGCTAGCTGTCAAGGGGGAAGAGCCAAGCCACTTAAGTATTCTACCGAGCATCTCATACTACTCGATGTGGGACTTAAATTTTATATGATGTAATAAAACTTCTGTACTTTATAGATTTTTATAATTATATAAAAATTTTATATTAGTTAGACAAGATATGATTCAGAAATAATATTACTGAGGGAATACCCTAAATTTCAACCTCAATACATTGGGAATATTAATACAATGCACAGGCCAATAATAGTTCAAAAAATCATAATAAATTATGCAAATACGAAAATGGGAACCTGCAGTCAAGCAAAATACAAGGCAGGGAAGACTGTATATTCTTCTTGTTGAGTTGGTTTCCTTCTGGTCTTTAATTTTTGCCAGTATCCAATCCCTCATTTCTGTAACTATCTAATATTATGCTACAGTTGTTCATTGTGCAGGCATCAAGAAGACCATGATTCCAAAGTTTGATCATGAATAACCTCCAACACCTGCATCAAGGGATATTTAATTATCTAAAAACAGAAATCCAAAATAAATAGATAAGATGAAATATGCAGCAAAAACTTATAAACTAAAGTACTACAGTGATCAAATGTCACAAAACGATTACATGAAGAAAGATAATGCATGTCTTGTTATACAATTAACTGATGAATTCAGTCTAGAACTCATCACTTCCATGCCATCAAGGACAGTGGATTACAGGTAATTCTTTGATCTTTCAGCGAGATTCCTTTTAGTAGGGAAACTCCATGAAGTTATAGAAATAACAATAGAAGATGGGAGTAACAGGAGTACCAAAATAAAGTTGGAGATGAGATCAGCTCTTTCCCATGAAGCTTGGAAAAAGCCTCACAGGCCCACGGAACATGACCATCAGCCAGCACCCTGCCACAGTAAAAACAAGTAACCAACAAGAATCAATACACATGATACAAAATGTCAATTTTATTCATCATGCAAAACCGAAGAAGCAAACTAGTGTTCCTAATGTGGGGAAAAGAAAAGTAAAGAAAGAATTAATATGGCTGCCAGCAATAGACACCTTTGCTTCCTCATAAAAGAGTTCCAGAGATGCATGAGCTGTTTTTCATCCTTTGAAACATCCACAAAATCATCAAGCATCTGCAACATTACAGTTCAACATTAAATTATCGTGATTTATATAAGTTTGTTGCACTGTAAATATCCAATAGTAAACTGCACAAGATCTTGAGGAGCAACTAGAGTAGAGAAGGACCAAACTGAAAAAGGAATTTAAAGACGAGTAAAGGAAGAGCATAATGTCAGTAAAATGACTTGGCAATGAAGTGCTACACTAAATTTAATCATGTTCCTGTTCTTTACAAACTGTGCCAGAAGTAACAAATCCAAATGCATCATTTTGACATAGACAAAAGAGGAAAAAGTGAAAAAGAAAAAAGAATTTGAAAGGCTTTTCAAACTTACCCTTCTATCTTCAAGATCTGCAATGTCATCATCAATTTCATCTTCACTATCACGGTCTGTTAACACTTGTTCTAGTGCCATGGGCTTATTAACACACATGAAAAAGAGATGGAGCTTAGAAACGAATCAAATATTGATAAAGCATTAAAAGAACAAGTCCACTAACAGAAGTAACCTCAATTTTATTATAAAATAAAAGAATATTACATTTTATTAAGCATTTAAGCTAGAGGAAATAACAGGAAATAATCAAGGAACCCACTGTTCCTTGCCCAAGCCTACAGCCAAAATCACAAAGACTGATTTCCCTACCTCCCCCTCAACTCCTCTCCCTCTCTATAACAAATTCCTCTCTCCCCAAACCATCATGGGCCACCCATTCCTAGCCCACTCATCATAACTAACTATCCCCTGGATCCTTCACCATGTATCCCACCTTTCCCCTCCTAGAATATACTTTAGCCCCCTTGACTCATGGTTCACCTGCTGAACCGGTAATATTTCCTTATCCCTCGAACTATTCGACTCAGGTCTCATCACAAGATAATGGACAACTGTTGGAGGAGGACAGCCATAGACCACATTAAAGAAGTTGTTCCTGTGGTAGAGTGAAAGGTCATGTTATACCAGAACTTTGCCCAAGGAAGCCACAAAATCCACGCTTTCGGCTGATCAGAAGCAAAACACCTCAAGTATGCTTCCAAACAACGGTTAACCACCTCAAATAGGCCATCCGTTTGGCAGTGATAAGAGGTATTCATCTTAAGCTTAATACCTAGGAGTCGGATCATTTCCTTCCAAAAATCACTCAAGAAGATAGGATCCCAATCACTAATTATAACCTTCGAAAACCCATTCAATTTCATCACATCTCAGATAAAAAAAATTTAGCAATTGCCTTGGCTATAAAAGCATGTTGAACAGTGTGAAATGGGCATATTTGGACAGCCTATCCACAACCACCATTATCACCTCACGACCTTGTGATTTAGGAAGGCCGAGGATAAAGTCCATGGAAACTTCTTCCCAAAAATTTTTTGGAATTGGCCATGGCTGAATTAAACCAGTAAGAGACAGTAATAAGTGTGTTCTGCTGACACACATCAGTCTTTCACAAATTCCATAACCTGATTCTGCATCCCTTTCCAAAATAGGTTGTCTACAATCCTCTTGTATGTTCAGAGGGGTAAAGACCCCAAATTAGAAAATAGAAGAAAAAAAATAAAGATGGTGTTTCTTGATTGCAAAAGAAAAGAAAATAGAAGAGATAACTCTCTTCCAAGGGTTTCCCCTTTTCAAAGGATTTTTCCTTTCACAAAAAGCAAAGCTCAATTCTCAAATGATACAAGATAGAATGTTTCTTTCCTTACATCATCCTCCTATTTATTTACCTCGCAAATCCCCTCTAACTAACTAACTCTTCTACTAACTAACGGCAATAATTGTCCTAACTTCCCAAGTCCTAACAATACAACCCCCTTGAAATTCAACCTTGTCCTCAAGGTTGTAATTCTAGAAGCGAAACTCAAACAGAGACTCCCCATTGCCTTTTTCAGCCAAACATGACAAAACAAATGCTCAAATGGTAGTAACTCCAATATTCCCCTTTCTGCAAGAATCCAGATATTGAAAACCATGTAGGCTTTGGCCCATTACGTCCACAATCATACTCACTTTGCAGAATGTCAATTCTGCCCCTATTCCTTTCTCTTTCTCTAGAAACAAATAAGTGCAATAGGTGCATCTCTCCGTAGTGACTCCAATGTACTTAGCAACTCCAACAACAATCCACTAGCTGTCACATGTGGGCTAGTGTCTAGTGGTTTGATTGACACGCCAAAGATCCTTAGCTCTGTCATCATAGAAGACCCATCCCTCTCCATCGGAGGCTATGACTATGCTAATGAAGACCCATTGGTTGTCGCACGTGAGCTCATGTTCAATGGCTTCAGTGGTGGTGCAAGAGCAATCAGTCTCCATATAACCCCAATTTCCATGGCTTCATCCACATGAAGCACTATTGTCTCTCCCTTTGCGTCTTATATCTCAATTTGCTCACTTCGTATCTCATAGAACATTGCGGCTATAGTCCAAATTGCTAGGTGTAGAAATGGTGAAGTAGCCTACATTGGCATAGACAAACACCAAGAATTTTCAAGCTAACAAGAAATACTAAGAAAGAGTTTGTTGCATGAAGTGCAACCGAGGACAAATTTCTAACTATGGTAGTAAGTCGTCGTCCTTTCAATAGTGTTTTCCATGACCTTAAAGCCATTAATCATCTTGGGTAAACCATGGTTGTGGGTTTAATAAAGAAGCTATTATCACCCAAAACCTCTAGGAAATTTACTACCCTAAAATGAGATTATTTGATGACAAATACAAAATCACCTTGTTACTCCATTTGCTGTTGTGAATCCTCAGCCTCTTCCACCATGATCTCCTCTACCACCTTCTCAGCCTCAACAATTTTTGAGTCTCTATCTAAGACACCCAACTCTCAACTTTCCCCCCCTCAACATCTTTAACACCCAGCTCCTCCCCAATGGTGGGTTCAATTCTCCCACTAGCCAAAACCTCAAAGGCTTCCACTAAATCACCAGTATGTTGTGACTTTGTTATCCACTCACACAACTACAATGTCAATACTACTTGCATGGGTTGTTTGTTCTCTTTTTTCAGACTTAAGACTGTGCCTTCTTTCTTCATCAACAGTTGTAGCACCTTTTTAATCACTTTGATTCCCTCAAACTTTTTTTGTAATTTCACTAAATGTTTAACTCCATCATGGTCACTGCTTGATTTTGGTTTTGTGTTGCTTTTGCAAACGCTTCAACATTAGTTTTAGCTCAGATAGCTCACTAGTTGGCAGGTTCGACCAATTTGTTATGAACCCAGACTATAAAATAGAAGAAAAAAAGATAGTATTTCTTGACTACAAAAGGATAGAAAATAGGAGAGATAACTCTCCTCCAAGTGTTTCCATTCACAAAGGATTTCACCTTTCACAAAGAGCAAAACTTGAAAGAACAAATAATACACAAGAAGGGGTGTTGAATTGTGTATTTAAAGAAATTTTAACCAAAGAGAATACTAATTCGAAAACAGATGAATTAGACGAGTATAAAGATAAGAGAAGAGCACACAAAAGATTTTATACTGGTTCACTCAATCTTGAGCTATGTCTAGTCCCTTCGTCTTGAAGTGTTCAACTAACCAACCTTAGGTTACAAATAAGTATTTTTCTCGGCCTCTTCAGACTTTACAACGCAATCTACCTAAATTGTTTAACTACTCAAGTATTTTTTTTTCACTAAGCCTCTACAGGCTTTTACAACATAAACAGTTGTTGAAACAAATTAATTCAGCATGAGAATATGAAAGTTTAAGTGCGGTACAAGTATTTTTACAAAGAGTTTGAAGATATTTCTAAGTTGTCCAATAAGCGCAAGGATTGTAGTCATTCTCCCTGTCTTTTCTTCTCTTCTGACCTGTTATATATAGTCTCTTGAAAGTAGCCGTTGAAAACTTAGTTTCATTCTTCAAAAGAGAAAAGTGTGCGTGTATATCGAGTTGGCAACATAGTCAGAAAAGTGACTTTTGTTCTTGCACTAAAATAGAAAGTGCAGTATTGTGTTGAAGAGTTGCTTTCTGAACATTCATTATTTGTCTTGCCAGCTTGATAGATTGACTTCCTTTTTTTGCAGCACTGCGCTTATATACTAACATGTATCTAACTTTCATTTAATAGTTAGACATTTGAACGTTAGATCACTTTAAGAGGTCAAGCATTAGTCTCAAGATTTTTCATGTCAAAACGCAGAATTCAAGCAAGCTTTAAAACTTAGACGTAGAAGATACTTACGCTTGGACAATCAACATATACGAGTCTATTGGACACTTGTTAAAACTAACATGTTGGACGCTTCGATAAAACACACATTGGACGCTTTAGAGAACTTTTTTTACAACAGAGATTTAAAATATAACAAGTTTGTTATCTTCAAAATTTGAGGGACTAGACACTTCATACGTCTTTGGTTCCAACAAAACTCAATTCTCAAATGATACAAATATATTCAACCCTAGACCCTGAGGGATATGGTGAACACGTCAGCAAGCTGCTCACTGGAAATAACAAAGTCGTTTGTAATTTCACCTGCAAGGACCTTGTCACAAACAAATTGACAATTAATCTCTATGTGCTGGGTCCTTTCATGAAAAACTAGATTAGAAGCAATGTGGAGAGCGACCTAGTTATCACAAATCAACTTCATTTCTTTGGCATCCCATAACTTTAACTATTGGAACAATTGTTGAAGCCACACCAGTTCACTTGTCGCTTCCATAGCACGATATTCAACCTCAACACTAGATCTGATAACTATGTTCTATTTCTTACTTCTCTATGAGATTAAATTTTCTCTAGGGAGAGCACCATGTCCTACTAAAAATCTCCTATCATATGGATATCCTACTCAATCTTCATTAGAATAACTTACAATTTTGGTATTGCCTTTATCAGCGTAAAGTAAGCCTTTTGCCAAGTGCAATTTTAATATATTTGAGAATGCAAACCACTACATCCCAATGATCATCACATGGAACATTCAAGAATTGACTTATCACACTTACAAGAAAGGTGATATCAGTTATAGTCACCAAAAGGTAATCAAGTCTATCTACTAGGCACAAGTATTTATGTTATGATCTTTCAATGTCTCCCCTTAACCCAGGAGCAACTTGACATTGTGACCCATAAGGGTATCACAAGGTTTGCAATCAAGCATGCCTATTTCCTTAAGAATATCAAAAGCATATTAACATTGACTATGGATAATGCCAAAAGTAGATTGGGCAACTTCAATACCCAACAAGTATTTTAGGGGAATCCTTGGTATATAACTGTTGAATTAGATGTACTTTTAGATGGCAAATACCAACATGGTCATTTCCAATGATGACAATGTCATTAACGTAAACCATATGATAAATGCACGTGGTAGGTGATGAATGTAGAAAGAAGATAGAATGATCAGATTCACACCTAGTCATGTCAAACTTCACACCCAGTCATGCCAAAATTGGAGTAGTTGCAACGAGGGCAAGAATGGTTACCCTCACGACCACCACATTGAAAGGAATAGGGGACAAGCGCTAAAGAATCAACAAAGGCAAAGAAAGACCAAGCAAACAAGTGAGAGGGACATAGCAATTGTTCACTTGACAATATCGTAAGATGGAATTAAAGGGATGGATAGAATCTGATTGCATACGGAGTCAAGTTCAAGAAGGAGGCTAGCCAAAGCGAGGACCATTAAAATATGCTGTGTTGTTCCATGTGGATCTTTGCATTATTAGCGAAAGGCATAAGTGATTCAAATTCAGCTATGAAACTACCAAGTTTACCTAGGTATGTTTCCATATCCAAATTGTCCTTCAAAGGAACGAAATTGAAAACGATTTTGCATAGATGGTTGACGTCATTGGAGTAGACTTCCTTTGCTTTGGTCCAAACGTCATAGCATGTCTTGTAGGCACTATATTGAACCTACAACTTAGCATCAATAAAATACTACAAAACAATACACAAGGATGCATCAACTCGTTTCCAACATGATCAATCTTTAGTGGGAATTTTCGTGAGCTATTTGTTTAGCTAATCGAAATGACCTTGTCCCTCAAACCAAAGCTGGATGGCAATAGCTCAGGTGGCATAATTAGTAGACCCAGTGAGTTGTTCACAGGGAATGAGAAGAACATTGGTGAAAGTGGAATCGAATCCCAAGGCAACTGCCATACTATTTCAAGTCTAGGGGCAAGCTAGATGAGGTTGCTAGAGACTAGGAAGCTGATCGAAAGGACAACATATGGAGGCGCGTGAGGTGGCATTAAGGGCTATGATAGGGGAGAAGAGTTGCCAGGAAAAGGGAGCTCTTGGTCGTTGGGTCACACCAACAAAAAGGTATGACGGTGGAGGAGATCTAGACTAGGGAAGGCATCGATACTGTTCCAACAAAAAAAAAGAAAAAAGGGAAAAGGCTTTCTTTTGTGAGGAAATGGCTCAAACTACTAAAACCATATAAGGTTTAGGTAATTGTGTGTTTAAAATGGTACAAACACATCTATTTATAATCACATAGTAATGAATACAATGATATATTAATAATGGTAATTAATCAAATCCCTAAAAACTAGGAAAGACGAATTCTACATGTGCTAAATGTAATATAAATGTGTAAGGGTGAGCAAAATTTTCTCACCCACCTGAGACCCAAAGAGACCGAAGTTGAATTAGTGTTGGCAAACAGATTAAATCAGGTGGGTGAGTAATTGGGTAAAAGGAAAAAGTTTCAAACAAGTGTAGATGGTCTGGTTTGGTTTTAAAAATTTTTGCCCATAGATACCCAAAACTGACCGCTTATATCAGTATAACATAAAATAAACCCTACATAGAAAATTTGCTCTAATTGATTTGGGTTTCATTTGACCCTAGTTGCTCTCGCCTCTCTCTCATCTCTCACTCTATTCCATTCCATCACAACACAAGACAAAACAGACAAAGGAAAAAGGACCTAACCTCACTCTTACACACACATTGTCTCTCCTCACTAGTGCATTGCACTACACCCAAACCTATCTATGTATCTTGTGGTTGGTTCCTCCTCCTCAAGGTATCTATGTATCTATCATCTTTCTAGACAAATCTTTGCTAACACAAAACATTTTCTTTCCACAGGGAGAACAAGAGGCCAATAATTACCATTTACAAGGCACTTCCTAATGCTTACAATCAAGAACTCAACGAGCTACCTGCCAAAAATTTCCTCTCCATCTTGGCGGCATCAAGGTACCACTCCCACAACCCTTAAATTTTAATACTTTTTTCTTCAACGTTACTAGGTTTATGTAAACATATGAATCTAGATGTGCTTCTTTGAAGATTAGGGATAGGATTGAAGTTGTCATGGTGTTTGCAATTCTGATGTGGTTATGGATGTGAGGTGTGTGACAATGGTGCTTTGATGGGGGGTGTCATTGATGCCTTGATGGTGTTGGCAATTCTGATGGTGGCTTGTAGTGTTCAATGGAAGCATCAAGGCAATGGTGGCACAAGGGAGTTACGGAGTGACCAAAATAGAGAACATTTGGTTTAAACCGCTTGAATGCACCCACCCAAACATTGACTCACCCAAACTGAGACCTGTCAAACCTGATGGAACATTTGGTCAAAAAAGGGTCAAAAGATGGAAGAGTTCAGTTTGTTACAAATTGGTTTTTTGGGCCGAATCCAACCACCGATCATTGATTAACCCTATAAGCATGAGTTATATCTAACAATTTTTAACTCAATCTTAGCCTCCCTACAAGATAAAGAATCTACACAACTTTGTTTTTTGGGCCTGGTTTGTTGACTATCTCAAATTGATATACCACAAGTTTGGACAAACAACAATGTTGATATGGTGAAATAACTTGTTGACAAGGGTGTTTGAGGCTTTTATAGTATATATGCTTTGAAGGGTTAGCCCATGAGGTGGTATATTTCCTTCTTTCTCACAAACATATTTTGACCAAGTTCCTTCTACCAGTGCCCTACTAAAATAAGCTACAGTGACCAAGGGTGTGGATTTTGCATCAACACAACTCACACTCCTTGGCTCCAGGCATCCCACTCAATAATAAATTCCTTGGAAAAATCAAGTAATGCTAATAGAGGAAAGGAGGCCAAGTTGTTCTTTAAATTGTTCAAAAGCCCTTAGCACTTTTTCATTCCAAGTTAACCCTTCTTTTTTTTTTTTCATGTTGTCAAGGTCCTTGTTGTCTTTCTATAGTCCTTGATAAACTTGCAATAGTACCCAGTAAGTCCAAAGAACCCCCTAACTCCCTTGACATATAGCAACACAGATTGGTCAGTAACACTCTGGACCGTAGAAAGATCTATGGCTACTCCCTCAGCAACGATAATGTGCCCTAAATATTCAAGCAACCATTGTCCAAATAAGCACTTCTGTTGATTTGCAACAAAATAGTGATGAGGCAGCAACTTCAGTGTCTCCACTAAGTGCATTAAATGTGACTAGCATGAAGGGCTATAGACCAATATATCATCAAAAATCACTAGCACACACCTTCAAATTAGAGGCCGCAACACCAAGTTCATGATGGATTGGAATGCTAAGCTGGCATTCATAAGACCAAATGGCATTACAAGATACCTAAAGAGCCCCTTGTGTGTTTGAAAGGTTGCCTTATGTGTGTCTTCATCTCTTACATGAATTTGGTAAAAATCGAATTTCAAGTCAATTTTACAAAGGAGTTGGGAGCCAATCTTGGTAGTCCACACACATTCTCGAGGACCCATCTTTTTTTTAACCAATATAATTGGATTAGAGAAGGGCTCCTAACATGCTTAATCACTCCTTCCTATAAGAGTTCATTAACTTAATGGGTATAGTCACCAATATAATTACTTTTAGTTCTCTAAAACCTAGGTCACTTTATTGTTTCATTGATAAGGTTCTTTCTTAAGAACTCATAAGAGGAAATTGAGTGGTAAAAAACAAGGGTAGTGAGACAATCATCGGGAAAAGCCAAATTGAGTGACAAACACAAGTGTACTATAAGGTTCTATATTCTATCATTTTTTACTAACATGGTAGGTAATCAAGATAATCAAATGATGAATAGAAATAAGGGTTTGTTGGCAATAAGGAAAGTCTTGAATATGCAAGTAGAAAAGAAAGATGAAGTTCAAAGAGAAAATATCTTTCATACTAGATGCCTTGTTCAAGGAAAAGTGTGTAGCATAATTGTAGATGGAGAAAGTTGCACCAATGTGGTAAGTACTACCCTAGTGGAGAAACTAAATTTGCACACTACAAAGCATCCTAGGCCTTATAAGCTGCAATGGCTTAGCGATATTGGAGAAGTGAAGGTCGACAAGCAAGTTCAAGTGTCTTTTGCTGTTGGGAAGTACAAAGATGAAGTACTATGTGATGTGGTTCCTACGGAGGTTGGGCATATACTTTTCAGTCATCCATGACAGTTTGACCACAAAGTAACCCACAACGGGTATACCAACCGTTTCTCTTTTGTTCACAATGAGCAGAAAACTACTCTTGCTCCTTTGTCTCCAAAGCAAGTATTTGAAGACCAAATAAAAATGAGAAAATAAAAAGAGTGTGAGAAAACAAAAGAAAAGGAGTGTGAAAGAACAATAGAAAAAAGTGAGAAAACAAAAGAAGAGAATGAAAGAACAAACGAAAAAAGTGAGAAACCAAAAGAAAAAAAGAGTGAAAGAACAACAAAAAAAGAGAGGGGATAAAAGTGAGAAAAGCAAAAGAAAGAAGATTGACGTAGAAAAGAAAAGGCAAAAGAATTCCTTTGCAAGGGAGAGTGAGAACAAGAAGATATTCTTTTCCAACCAGCCTATAATTGTACCTTGGAAGAAAGAGGCATGCTTAAACTCTAACATTGAATCTTCTTCTTTGCCTGTTTCTATTGTTTCTTTTTGGCAGGATTTTGAATATGCCTTTATGGAAGAGGTTCCTAGTGAAGGAAAATTGAACAAGAGACATGTAAAATGGCTTCAATTCATAATCAAATACAAGAAAAGTAAAAAGAATGAGGTTGTTGATGCTGTTTTTAGAAGGTATGTTCTTCTCTCAACTGTAGGTGATAAACTGATTGGATTTTTAAATATATGAAGGAATTGTATGTGAGTGATCATAATTTTGCACATTTCTATGTTGTTTGTGATAAGGGTGCGTGTAATGAGTTCTATAGGCATGATGAATATTTGTTCAAAGGAAACAATCTTTGTGTGCCTAAAAGTTCTTTGTGTGAATTGTTTTTTAGAGAGGCTCAAAGGGGAGGCTTGATAGAACATTTTGGGATTAAAAAGATTATAAGCACTTTGCATGAATTTTTCTATTCGCCACACATGAAACATGACGGTGGGAAAGTTTGTGATAAGTGTATTACTTCCAAGCTGGCTATGTATTTTTCTATCCTTATACTTCATTGCCTATTCCTAATGCACCTTGGACCAACATTTCTATGTATTTGTGTTTGGTATGCCTCAATCCAAAAGGGGCAAGGATTCTATTTTTGTTGTAGTGGACAGGTTTTCTAAGATGGCACATTTCATTGCTTACCAAAAGATGGATGATGCCACAGATATAGCAAATTTGGGTCCATTTGGGAAAAGAAAGTTTCCGTTCCCAAAGACACTTAAAATTGCAACCAAGAGGCATTGGCATTTTCAAGTGAATGAGAAAATCAATGATAATGCTTAAAAACTTGATCTTCATGGTGAGTATCAAGTCAATGACGCTTTTAATGTGGCTAACTTAACCTCATTTGATGCAGATGATGAACTTGATTCGAGGACGAATCTTCTCTAAGAGAGAGAAAATGATAAGAATCTATCAAGGTCTAAAACTTACAAAGATCCTTTGCAATGAATGAAAAGGCCCATTAACTAAAGCAAGAGGTAAAAAAAAGCAAGAATGTTTTTCAAAGCTTAATCATGGAGGTGCAAGCTAAAGAAGGTTCAGCTAAACTAGAGCCCAATCCAAGAGATGTCTTATTTCTACAATACGAAGATAATTTAAGCCAATTTATAGACAACACTTTCAAGAGCAAAATGAGCTCCACACTTAATATTCAAGAAGCATCTATGGGTTGGAGTTTATTTGGTTGGATTACTTAGTTTTTTGGGCTGAAGAATAAATTAAGGCACATTTTCTAATTTTCAATGAATTTTCACATTTATTTTTGATGTAATAAGTTCAAATGACTTTTGATATGTTCTAGGTCAGTTATTATGACTTTTAGGCTTCCTAAACCATTCTGATGGTTAGTGAGAATTTATTTCTAGTGTAAATTCAATATAAGTGGAAATTCAATTCCTAGTGAGAATTAAATTCCAAGTAGAGGGTTTAGAGGGAAGCCGAGCCTATAAATAGAGAGAACTTTGTAGTTCAGAGTTAGGTTAAATTGGAACGAAATATGAGTTTTTCCTTTTGTGAGAGCTTCCTTTGTTTCTTAGGCAAAGAATTAAATCTAATTTTATCAAGGCAACTTGTGGCGATCAACCCTATGACTTATCACTCACCTTCTCATCTATTTCCTGAGTGTGGCATCAATATCCTTCTCTAAAAGAAAATTAAAAACCATTTCTAATTCTAAATTCTTCAAGGCAATCCATCTGTTTTTGTGTTCGTATCACTTATCCTATCCTGACCATCAAACAAGCCCTTAGGGTAGGATCTTAGGGTTATGGTAAAAAAAAAAAAAGGGTATGGGTGAGGAGAATTGGGCCAATTGGCCTAAACATTTTTAAGTGTTTTTTTTCTCTTTTTTTTGTTATTGGGCCTCAATTTGAGTCCACTTAAGCTTCTCTTTTTTTTATTTATTACCATATTATAGGTGTGAAATATCCATTAGTTTTGCCAATAACTAATTGCCGCCGAGGAACCTAGCTGACAACCTTTAGTGAGGTCTCTCCTCTCAACCATGTTTATTCATCCACAAAACTCAAACCCAAAACCTTGCTTAAAGATCTGAGTCTAGTTTCACTCGAACCAACATAATGTTGGTTTTTTTTATTTAAAGCATAACATATAATTTAATAAACTAAATAATAAAAATATAATAAATTAGATAATAATAGTATTAAAAATATAATAAACTATTTAAAACGTGTCATATAATATAATAAACTAAATAATCACAATGATAAACTTTAGAATAACAACTATCTTACTATCCAGCTATAGCATTTTTGGGGTTGACTACTTTGTGCCGCTACCCAGAATTTAAAACACTAATTTTAAGATGCAAAACGAGATTACCAAACTAATGTTCTCCAAAGCAATCAAGTAGCGATTGCCAATGTTGTTAAATGGCGACACCATGGCGGAATGGCATGGTGGATTTTTTGCCAATCGCCATAGGCAATTTGTGAAGGGATGCCCACTATGGCGGCACCATAGGCCGCAATGGCGCATTTATATGGCGGAATTTTGGCCTTTCGCCATATGCCACCATCCGCTATTGATAACACTAGCGATCGCTTAAATTGATCCTAAGTGATGATAGGATTCTTTAAGCACTTTGAACTAATGCCAAATCATCCCTCCATGCTAATTTGAGCAATAGAGTCTCTTCTACAACGAAGTACGTCTTTGTCATCGATATCCATTTGATGGGATCAGCATCTGTGAACAATGTTAACTCTACTCACTTTCCTAAAATTCTTGATATGTTATTTGACTACAACGGGGAGTTTGGTTGCCATCAAAATCCGTCTCACACCTTGGCATGTAGAGTCACAATAGACTTGGTGATATCTCTAACACTAGTCATCAAGGAGCCCAGGTAGGTTGTATGCTCCTTCTATGCCAAATCGTGAGATTCCACCATGGAATCTTGATTTCACAACAATGCTTCCTTGTTTTTGAGACTGGACTCAACAGCGACAACCCGCGACTTAACGACATCTAAATGTTGGAACGTCATTCTTGTTTGCATACACTTCAGGCCCTCTCAATGAAAGAAGCACCAATGATACGAACTCCTATCATAAAACACTGTATTCAATATGTATTTGAAAGAAAAAGCAATTACATAAAAAGAGTCAGGGCTCCCAAGCTAGAGAATTAACTCTAGGCTCTAAGAATTCACAAGATACAAATTTGATACATTCTCTCCTCTCTCTTCCCTGCATATAACTACCTCACCATCTCTCTCTAAAACTAACCTATCTTTAAAAAAGGGGAAACTATCTAAAGGAAAAAGGAGATACAAAGGGAAGTTTAGGATTATAGGGTGTCCATTAACTTCATACAAATTAGTCAAGAGAGAGGGCAAAGAAGACCGAGGAAATACAAACAAGAAAGAAGGAAAAAGCTTAACCAAATTGTTAAAATATTTTAAAAATTCATTAGTGTATCTTAGAATATTTAAGTATCTTAAATGATCTCTTAAGAGTGCTTTTCATATTTCATGACTTATTTCTTGTTTATAGAATAAATAAATGCTTTACATTTTGTATACATCAAATCAATATCAATTTCAGATTATTCACTAGCCTATTTTCACTTCCTCCATCCCTACCTAAAATCTCCTATAATTTCAACAATAGAATAGAAATCGGAGAGAAAAGAACGATTTTAATGAATTGAATGGAACGAACAGAAAATAAAAGAGATATCTATCCTCTAAGGATTTCTGTCACAAAGGATTTCTCCTTTCACAAAGAGCAATAGCTCAATCTACAAATAATACCAGATAAAATCCTCTTCCCGAACATCCTCCTCCTATTTATTTGCCTTGCAAATCCCCTCTAACTGACTAACTCCTACTAACTAATTGCAATAACTGTCCTAACTAACTTCCCAACTCCGAACAATAATAACTGTCCTAACTAACTTCCTAACTCCTAACAAAATCAATAAACATTGACCCCATATACTCGTTTATTTAAGATAAAATTTCCAAAAAGCCAGGGGTAAATGCAATGAGGTTTAGCAGTCTAGTACCAAATCTATGCATGATAGACAGCTGTTTAACATAAAAATCAAAGGTTTCTACAATTAACAAATCACAAGAGCCTGTGACTCACTTGTAGCAATTTATACATGAAATATTCCATACATCAAGCAGATTATGACACACATATGCAAATAAAAAACTTCAGAGATCTAAGATAACTAATCACCTGGACTCTGTGTGAGTGAAAGAACTGTCTCTTCTGCAGAAGCATTCGGCTGTAGAAACAGTTTTGAATTAAAAAACTGAATGAAAATGCCCAAATCAGGACATGCATGAGAAAGATAAAAAGAGTCATGGGTATGACCCACTCCTCAATCAAATTTCATGGTGAAACAAAGTTTAAAAGACATTCTTTAAAAAAAAAAGAAAAAAAAAAAAACAACTGATCGCAGATGCCAAGGTGACAGATACCATAATTTCTACAACTCAAACTCCACACACCAGGTATTCGATTTTGTATTTATTTTATATCATTGCTTAAAGGGTTTTAGAATTTAACAATAACAGTAATGATGCATTTGAATAAGCTAGAAATTTGAATCACAGGTGACAGAAATACAATACAGATATTCTACAACTCAAACATCCACACACAGGTATTCGATTTTGTATTATTTTATATCATTCGCTTAAAGGGTTTTAGAATTTTAATAAAATCATAAATACAACTTGATGTTTCAAAAATTACTACACACCTACCAGAAACTATGGGTTTGGATCCTCTCTAGTGACATATTCACCGGAGGAGACCTTAACCATTAAAATTATTTAATTTATTTTATTAAAAATACTGTAAAACTAATGTTTAAAAATAATGGATGGATGAATGCATTCAATGGACACTCTCATGTTAAATTCAATGGAGAGAATTCCAATCCCAAAAACAATACTTATGATACCCCCACGTGACATAGAAACTTTATAACAACAGCAACTAAAAAAACAATAGAAATAAATATAATAATAAAGAACTCAAAATAGTTGAGTACTTGAGTCTTCATTTACAACTAAAATTTATATTTTCAAAAAGAAGGGTGCTAGCTACACTCTTTGTATTATTGATTGGAATTTATCAAAAAACACAAGTTTTGATGGGTCTCACTTCTAAATCAGGAGAGATACTCATAAAATGAGAACTGAGACTCACCAAAATTTGTAATTTCCAATAAATTCCAACCAATAGTAGAGAGAGTGTTAGAAAGAGAACGGTATTAGAGAAAGTGTTGTTAACACTCCTCTTTCAAAAATCAAAGATAAGAAACAAAAAAGGTTTTATGAACATACTTTCTTGAGTCTGATCGATCTATGCTTAGCTTCTTTGTTTTAGCAGGCAGAGCAGGATCACTTTTATATATTGATTTACTACATTCAGGATCCCCAGAAGATTGGGGCATGGCAATTGAAACACCTGGAATATTGAAACTGGATTCAACATGCTCCAGGTCGTCTGTGGTGCCAGGATGATCAGGGCCAAATTTTCCTCCATCATTTCTTCCACTAGGCAAAATCTTCTCATTACGGGATGCTCTAGACACATTCTCCCCTTTGCAGGACAGGGCATCTACAAATAACTTTAGAATTTCAGTCCATCCCACAGAATATATGAACCAAAGAATTACATAGACATTAATCATAATTAACAAACTGGGAAAAGTAGGTATTTGCCCCTCCCCCTATATACTGCAGTAAAAATAATCCACCAATTTGCACCCTATTATTTTGAAAGGGAGATTCAGGGAGTTTTCCATGGCATGAAGCACTTTGTGTATCTAAATAGAAAGATTATATGAAGGCATCAACTTAGTCATACATCGCAAGGATGTTTGTTTGTATGTGGTATTGGACAATTGAGAACATATCAAAAGAGCAGAAACAAACACAAGGATCAAGAGACATCCTAACAGCAACGGGAAAAAAGGGGTTAAATACACTTTACCTACCTAAAGTTTTTGACCAAATCAATTTTAGTATATCAAGAAATTAAAATTTGTCCCCATCATGGATCAGAATTACATATTTACCTTTTGAACCCTTGAAGATTGAAGAAAACTGTCGCTGTTAATGATATTGTTAAAACTAATAAAGAGGCCATTTGCCTCTCCCCCAATTATTTTCTATGCCAAAAATCCACCAACAGTGTACACATAGTCTTCTCTGTTTTACAGTTTAGGACCAAAATTTATTGGATCCCACTTTTCCTTTTTTTACAATTTATCCACAGAAAAAAAAGAGTCTCTTCTACTAGCATGTTTTAAAGACAATTCTCAATGCATTTTTGGTGAATTTTGTGTGCTTTAGGCAAAAAAAGAAAAAATCATTAAATGTCACTGAATACTGTTTCTAATTATAGTCACTGCAGGCATTAAAATACAAGCGATACCATCATCTTTTTGTACAAATCCATTCTGTATGCCTTCTGGTGAGTCCAACTCCAGGAATTTTACACTGGCGCGCTTTTCATTTTGAACAGAGTCCTTTCTTCTACGTTTTCGAGGTCTTGAACTGTACAGTTTGTTGTGATAAAATAATTTAAAGTTGCTAATCTTGCTCAAAATTATATGAATTAGTTAGTGAATGCTTTGAATAAATATACACAACCAACCAGAAGAAGAAGGTTTGCGATTGTGGAATTACTCCATCAGCGGTATTCTGCATGCAGATAGATAGGTGTTAACAAAATAAAGTTTAAAAAAAAGTCCATACATTACAAATGAAGAAGGGAATTCAATCAAATATTCTTTCAAAATAGCAATTTTCATCACTCAATCTTATTAAATTGACAGACACGCACGACAAATGTTCAGTTGAATATTGCCAGGCACATCAGAGTAAAGCTAGCCTGCTAGGTCATTTTAAACCTGAATGCTTTGTTCAGCCTTTGACCAATGCCTATAAGAACACATTGGGCAACTAAAACATTTTTCTGTGGGGAAAAAAGTTAATTAAACAAACATGATCAGCATCTGATACAGGCATACAAGATGTAGATCCTAAATTAATGTCAGATTAGTTACTGCACTATGGCAGTACAAAAAACACTGCACATAGATGTTCCTCAAACACATGACCCATTTTACATCCACCATTAATACTACGGATGAAAACCAAGATAACCTCAACAGCTGCAATCAAGCTAAACAATCCAACAGCACTTTTCTTGGTTATTGTTAAAAAGCTGTTTAGAAAAGGCTGTTGCTTGTGTCAGAGAAAAGCTACTTTTCAACTTCTATCTACTGTACCTACTGCCCTATATAGACTGCAGTGTCGTAGGATGTACTTTCATTCTTTTTCCCTCCCAATGTAAACTTAAATATATCTATATACATAAGATCTCTGCTGAGTGCTAGTTAACACTCGAGCATTATCATTCAAGTCTCTAGTCTTAAGTTGGCATCAAAGCGGGTTCAATCCCTCTCTGTTGTCCGGTCAAGTCTGTCCCCGTCCAACGACATCTGCCACTGGCCCAATCACCGGCAACCTCTAGATCCGGAGTGCCTCTTCCAGCGTAGCCCAACCCAAGAGGTTTTGAAGTCACAAACCTCCTCATGCTCATGCATGCGCCTCACACAGTCCAGTCAGGCGCATGCAGTTCACATGCTGCCTTTCGGTCACCAAAAAGTCGTCCCGCCGCCGTCGGTCTAGTCATCAGAGTCTTCTAGTTCCATTTCAAGCCTCACTTTCCACCTCCCTTCTATTTGGATAGTTAGTTCAATATTTTTCTCTCTTCAGTCTCCTTTCTCTGTTACAGCAATTTGACCAGTCCTAGTCCAGTTCTTTCCAACTCTAGCACTCCTACTATAACTACAGAAAAACTCAATGGAAAAAATTATTTATCTTGGTCTGCCTCCGTTGAACTATGGTTCCATGGTCAAGGTTACCATGATCACTTGGAAAAGGATATCAGTGAAGTGTCGTCAAAAAACGTTGAACAATGGAAGAAACTGGATTTTCAACTTTTTGCTCTGCTATGGCAATTTGTGGAACCCAATATACTAGGCACCCTTATAATATTTAAAACATGTAACTTTTTTTTGAAAAAGGCTAAGAGTATCTTTGCCAATGGTATCCATCGTCTCTGATTTTGCCCAGAGATTGGCTTCTCTCAAACACACTGATCATGATATGATCTCTTTTGTTACTCAAGCCCAATTTACTGTTGAAGAACTTAAAATGTTCCTAGAAGCTAACTCATCAAAAGAAATTAAAAAGAAATTGGACAAGTTGTATATGGTGATGGTTTTTCGTGCTATGAATCCAGATTTTGATCATGTTCATCATCAAATTCTGACCGGTCAAGAAGTCCCATCAATGGAGAATTTAGTAACACAACTTCTAAGTGTTGCTACCCTTAAGAGTGGAAACCCACTTAAGCCTGCAAAGTCTTCAGCAATGGTATCCACTAGTGGAAGAGGAGGTCGTGGCAATCGAGGAGGATGTGGTGGTAGAGGTGGTCGTCCTTAGTGCGTATATTGCAAGAGAATGGGTCATACTCAGGAAACTTGCTACTCTCTGCATGGTTTCCTTGACAAGACAACAAATGTCTCCAAATCCAAGAAAGCCGAGCCTAAATTTTCTGATGAAGAATATCAGGAATATCTAAGCTGAAAATCCAGCAACCATGCACAACCATCTTCAATCCCTAGTATTTCAACAGCTTGCATTTCTCAATCTATGGACAGTCAAGGTCCAGCTAATTGACTTAGGTGCTTCTGATCACATCTCTGGTAATGATTATCTGTTCACCTCTATGTCTTCCCCAAAATTCGCTCATTTAATTACCTTAGCAAATGGCTCTAAGGTAGCTTCTAAGGGAATTGATCAAGTCTCTCTTTCTCCTTCCTTAAACATGGAGTTGGTCCTCTTTATTCCTAATTGTCCTTTCAATCTAATCTCTCTACGTCAATTAACTAGATCATTAAATTGTTCTATAACATTTGATGCCGATTCTTTGGTTATACAGGAACGTGGTACGGGTTGACTAATTGGCGTAGGACATGAGTCTAGAGGACATTACTATCTTGAAACTAGCACTTCTGTGTCCTCTTTTGCAACTCCATCTCCAAAACTTCTACATGATTGCTTGGGTCATCCAAACTTGTCAAAATTAAAGAAAATGGTTCCTGGACTCAACAAACTTCAGATGTTAGAGTGTGAGTCATGTCAATTAGGGAAACATGTTAGGTCTTCTTTTCCAAAGTGAACTAAAACAAGATGTAACTCTGCTTTTTCTACCATTCATTCGGATATTTGGGGACCAAGCAGTGTCACATCTTTTGGGTTCAAATATTTTGTCACATTTATTGATGAATTTTCTCGATGTACTTGGGTATATTTAATGAAAGATCGATCTAAATTTTTGTCTATTTTTATGTCTTCCTTCAATGAGATCAAGAATCAGTTTCAAAGAATAATTAAAATTCTCTAGAGTGATAATGCCAAAAAATATTTTTCTTATGATCTCTCTGCCTTTTTATCCTCAGAGGACATTTTATATCAATCCACGTATCTCTATATACCACAACAACATAGTATAGCAAGAAGAAAAAATAGACATTTAGTTGAAACAACACACACCTTATTGCTCAATGCAAATATTCTTGTTCATCATTAGGGTGATGCTATTCTCACTGCCTGCTTTCTAATAAATAGATTGCCTTCCTCATCACTTGAAAATAAAATTACTCATTCAATTTTTTTTTCCAAATACACCCTTATATCATGTTTCTCCTCATATTTTTGGTTATACCTGTTTTGTCCATAATGTGTCTCCAGGTTTGGACAAGCTCTCTACAAAAGCCATCCAATGTGTTTTTCTTGGACACTCTAGCCTTCATAAAGGGTACAGATGTTATTCTCTAGACACTAGAGATACTATATGTCTGTTGATGTTACTTTCTTGAAGAGACACCTTTCTTTTCTTCTTCTATGCAAGATTTCAATTCTATCCAACAGGTCTTACCTATCCCATTGCTGTCTCCTACCCATGAGACTTCTAATCACAAAGAAAATCAACCTCATTATCCAACCAACAGTCCACCTGAATGAGGAGCCAACTAATTCATGTACTTCTCCATCAGTCAACCCTACGACAAATCCAAATGCTAAAACTTTGGTTGGCCTATTGCTCTAAGGAAAGGTATTCGATCTACCCGAAATCCCCATCACATTTACAATTTTATGAGTTATCATTGTTTGTCTCTTTCGTAATTCTCTTTCGTATCCTCTTTGTCTTCCATTACTATTCCCAAAAATATCTGTGAAGTACTTGATCATCCTGGATGGTGACAAGCCATGATTGTTGAAAGGCAGGCTCTTGAAGATAGTAGGCACATGGGAGTTGGTTCCTCTACCTCCTAGGAAGAAGCCAGTTGAGTGTTAATGGTTCTATGCCATTAAAGTTGGCCCTAATGGTGAGGTTGATCGGCTTAAAGCCAAACTAGTGGCAAAAGGATACACTCAAATATATGGTCTTTATTATGGTGATACTTTTTCTCCTGTGACCAAAATAACTATTGTTCAAATCTTCCTAGCTATTCGCCATTGGCCTCTCCATCAATTAGATATTAAAAATGCCTTTCTTCATGGTGAACTAGAAAAGGAAATTTACACGGAGCAACCTCCTGGGTTTGTTACTCAGGGTGAGTCTAATCTAGTTTGCAAACTGCGTCATTCTCTCTATGGGCTTAAACAGTCTCCACGAGCTTGGTTTGAAAAATTCAGTCACATTGTGCAGTTTTGGATTGAAACGCAATGAAGCAAATCTTTCAGTTTTTTATTGTCAGACTTCTCCTGGAAAGTGTGTTTACCTAGTTGTCAATGTTGATGACATAGTTATTACAGGGAATGATGTCGCTAAAATTTCTCAGCTGAAAGAGCACTTATTCAGTCACTTTCAAACCAAAGATCTTGGGAGTCTAAAATACTTCCCTTGGTATTGAGATCAAAGGAAGGCATTGTTATTTCATAGAGAAAGTATGCTTTGGATATTGTAGAAGAAAAAGGCATGATTGAATGCACGCCCATTAATAGTCCTATGGACCCAAATCAAAAGCTAATGGCAGATCAAGGAGAACATCCACAGAGATATAGAAGACTAGTAGGGAAACTCATTTACCTCACTTAACATCTCTTTTGCAGTAGGAGTTGTTAGTCAATTCATGCAAGCTCCTCATATGGATCATTGGAATGCTGTGATTCGCATTCTTAAATACAACAAAAAGGCTCCAGGACAGGGATAATTGTTTAAGGATAAGGGAGATGCCCAAGTTTTTGGGTATTGTGATGCTGATTGGGCAAGATCTCCTATAGATAGGCATTCTACTACTGGATAATGTGTATCTATTGGTGGGAATATTGTCTCTAGGAAGAACAAGAAACAAAATGTGGTTGTTCAGTCTAGTGCAGAAGCAAAATATAGGGCTATGGCCTCAGCCACCTGTGAACTTGTGTGGATCAAGCAACTTCTTCAAGAGTTAAAGTTCTGTGAGATTCAGCAAATGAAGTTGTTTTGTGATAATCAAGCATCTCTTCACACTGCCTCTAATCCAATGTTTCATGAGAGGACTAAACATGTAGAGATTGACTGCCATGTTGTTCATGGAAAGCTTTTGTCCAAGGAAATCAACACTGAATTTATCAACTCAAATGATTAACTTGCAGACATTTTGACAAAGTCTTTGAGAGGTCCACGAATCCAATCTATATGTTCCAAGCCTGGTGCTTACAACTAATATGCTCCAGCTTGAGGGGGAGTATTGAAAAGCTGTTTAGAAAAAGATGTTTGCTTGTGTCAAAGAAAAGCTATTTCTCAACTTCTATCTACTGTACCTATCTTCCCTATATAGACTGCAGTGTCTTAGGAAGTACTTTCTTTCTTTTTCCCTCTCAATGTAAACTTAAATATATCTATATAAATAAGATCTCTGCTGAGTGCTAGTTAACACTCAAGCATTATCATTCAAGTCTCTAGTCTTAAGTGTTATCACCACAGAGACCAGATTCAACAGGATAAACATTTCATGAATCCATCAAAGAGAGAAGACCTCAGTCAAACAACATTGTATCATGGGCTAGATCTCAACAGCTTTTCTTTTTTTTTGTTAATAGTACCAAATGAGATGCTTTTGATGATTTGATCAACAGAATCTTTTGTAAACAATTTACAATCCCTAAGCAAAATAAACCGTTTACTATAAATCCAAATTAAACAAGGTTTTGACCTCTGATCTCAATATATCAATTTTTACAGAGACATTCACAGCTTGGTAATCTTCAGTAACCTACAAAATAGAACAAGGATAAATTAAAAGCCATTCAGAAGGATCAACATGTTAAAGTTTACTTTTAGTTACGACTGCTAACCCAAAACTCAAAGTTGAATAGATCATGTGACGAACAAAGATGAAATCGCAAACCCTGCAAAAATACACTAAGGTTGATAAAATTGCCAAAGAGAATACTTGCAGTAAATATTAAGCAATGATTAAGTTAATGGAAAATGATATTGGCTATGATTATGTAAAACTTTTCAACAAAAAGTTCATGTGATTTTATAGTAAAATTTTGAACATAATAAACTAGCCAAAAGAAAGTGTGGAAAACAAGGCATCATTAATTTGTCCTGCTAGATTCCAGCTCAAATTAGGAAAATATTTTATAACAAAAGAAGAGCATATTGAGACTAGCAAAAAATATTAAATTTCCCATGTATGTCCAATCAATATTTACATATTAAATTTTTTTACCACCACAAAACAATATTACATGGATTATACCATTCAAATAAGAGAATCATTACATTAAAGAACTTCAATATATTTTCCATGACAAATGGTTTTCAGAGTTTTCACTTAACTTCTAAAAGAGAAAAAGTGACAACAATCCTCCTAATTATTAAATTATGAATGGAACGAGCACAATAAAAGTACAACTCACAGTACATACCTTAAAGCTCCCACACTGCATCAAGCAAAACGGACAAGAAAAGTCTTCGGTCACTGCATTTGAAAAGAGATCGGAAAAGGATCAGTGTTGTCAAAATTCTTTTTTAAAATTAAAAAAAAAAATGTTCAAAGAAAGAAGAATAACAAAAACAGAGCACAAAAAACAAAGAAAAATGAAAAATGTCAGCTCAAGATAGCAGCATTGTCAAAATCTTATTAGTCCAAATTGTAGGTAGATGCAACTCTGCACACAAAAACTGTCAGCCAGAAACAAATGATAAAATGTTGACAACTAGTTCAATTGCTCTTCATAAAACAAACTTAGTATAGGACAGCAATGGTAAGATGCAATGTTGAACCTAGTTGTCGATAAGATGCTGTACCTTCAGTCTTTCGAAGCATGTTGTAACGGTCCCTATAATTGAAAATCACAATTTCTGCTCTCAACCTATAAACAGAAGGCACCCCAAGCATTTTCCATTACCACCCAATGCAGCAGAAAAGGAATACGACCAACAATAAAAAAAGAGATAAAGCATAATTTATATGAACTATTTACATTAATTGTTATTTAGGCAAATTTGTTTGACTAACCAGTAGTTACATGTAAATTTTGAAAAAGATACAAGTGTAGATTGCTAAAATTAAACTAGAAATCAATCCACCAGCCAGAAACAATGAACAACACAGCCTGTGCCTTTAAAAAATTTGATTCCTTTACTTTTGAAGTTGGCTTAGCATTACCTCATAATAAAAGAAAAGTAAAAGAAAAAATCTTTTGCAATTACAAGATTAACTTGTGTCAGCAATTGAATAACAATCAATTCTAGTGAAGTCAAAGGCAACAAAAGGAGGGCCAGAAGGAGCCAGCACCTCTTGCTGATTAAGGTTCTGACCCTTCAGAGTAGTGCTCTACTTTGGTGCCTTACACATGCCCTTTTAGTTCAAGTATTGCACGCCTTTAGTGCATAATAATAATTGTAAAATTTCAGAAAAAAAAAAAAAAGCTTGCTAACTGTGATAACAAATGGGGCAAAATAGTCAGAATATTAAAAAAAATTACTGGTGTCGCCTTTGGGACTTGGGACAATATGCATACAAGACAACAGCTCTGGCTTTTGTAAATTGACAGTTTTAATCTTTTATTGTTACCATGGCTGTGATGCTAGACTAGGTAATTTATATAGAAATATAATCCAAAATAGTCAAACATTTTATTTCTCCCTTTCCTGGTCTTGAAGCCTTTCTTCAGTGAGGCATGTTTTTCGGTGCCTATAACCTCAAGAAGTAAGCACCTGTCTCCTTAGGGGAGTAACACATGTTGTAGAAGACACAAAGACAAATATCTAAAGATGGTGAATCTTTATCTGATATGCAAATGGACTGGTTACTCTTTTGAACTGAAGAATTATTTTTTTACTTCTTTTCCTTGGTTGTTTCTCTTTCTTTTACAGGAGGACTCCAGGTCCTCAAAATTTAAATTTCTTTTATTATCAATGAATTATCCTTTTCCCAAAGAAGGAAAGACATAGATGGGAGATGGTGTATTAAATTAATCCATGAATAATTAATATCCAGCAGCACAACTATTTAAAGTACTTTCAGTGAACACATTAGCAGCATGGAAATAGTATAAAGAGTAGTGTAATTTAACAAATGGAGTCATGAAACTAAAAATTAATGAAATGATACCTATATACAGTAATTGGAAGGAATATTTACCTCCTTTTACGCCTTGCTGTTATTGTATAACTGCAAACATCTCCTAAGAAAAGAAGGCTGCAAGAGAAATCAATTATACATCTCCAATGGGGTTGCTTCTATTGGTTCTTAAAGTTAAGCAACTTGAGAATACCATTGGAGCAAATGAATCCTTATAAAGTTCTTATAGAAGTTGCTTATATAAGCAACTACCATCAAGGATGCTTAAAAATTAAAAAACAATTTTATAAGTCAGTATGGGAATTTTTGTGTAAGTGGAGAGATAAAATGGGACCCAATAAAAATAAGTTAAGAACTCAAGTTGGCTTCTACCATTGGAGTGAAAATTAGTGAGTGTTTTTAAATCCTATGTAGCGACAAGGGACCCACCAAAAGAGAGTTAAGAACCCAAATTAAATTCTTGTATTGGAGATGCTCTAAAGTATAATCAATCAAGCTTCGGATATTTTTCTGAAAACAAATGTTAGCATCTGCATTAATTTTAAGAACAACTTTCAAACGTGGAGGAGGTGTGTCCAACAAATATAAGACCGTTTTATGTGTTAAAGTATCAGAAAAATCGTACATCTGTACCTCCTTTTGGATATTCAATTGGATTCGTAGCAAGCTCAACTCACAACAATTGTTAAAACTATTAACTAGAGTCCCGTAAATTGCAGTTTTCAACGTGCCAAAAAAATAAAAGAAGAAAAAAAAACAGATACACACACACAGATAGTAACCGATTTTGGCCTTAATTGAAACATTCTAATTATTTAAAATAGGAGAGTAAATTTGAGATTTGAAAAATCACAACACAGCACAAACTCAACACAGCAAGAAAAATGCATATATTATATTACATTATGAAGAGCACGGCGGAAGAGAATATTGTACAGTTCAACAGGCTTGCAATAAATCAAAAGGCTCTCATCAGCTGCAATCTCTTCTTCACCGGAATGGTGCACCGGAGAATTTTGCCGGCACATGTTGTCCGCCCTTAATAAACTTCAACCTGCACAACACGAGATCCACCTTACACACACACTGATACACAGACACAGTTGCAATCTCAAACGCTTAGGTCAAACGAACCAATACCAAGTACAAAGGTTATTGCAGCTATAGTTAGAATGCGGAATGACGAGAGAGAAAGAGAGGAAGAGAAACTTACGAGAGTGAGAGGCGGAGAAGAACGCCGAGGAGAAGTTCGTCGGCGGCAGTGGCGACGATGAGGAGATCTGGCGGAGGAGAAGCGAGGTGCCTATCACCGTCAACCCAGTCCACCACGCAAGGTGAGAGTAGAGCTAGGCTTCTTCGCGAAACACAATGGCCCATCCAAATTCCTAGCCCAACTCATTTTATACGCTACTTTCCCATGCAAAAATCATTAATGAAACAGTCCAATTGGGCCCAAAACGACAAATTTGTATTTGTAGTTATGACAAAGGGATAAAAAAAATTTTAATGTTCAACTCATCCATATTTTGTGGCCATGCTATGATTATGTAATCATTGCAAAATTTGCGCAGAAATACAAAACTGATGATGTCAGATGTGATTGCTATCAAGCTTTTGTTATTTGAATAATTTCTTTGTTTGATGACACCACTATTTGTCGATGAAACCGGTTCCCATGGTCACTGATCGCTCTGAGCTATTGACACAGACAACTGATCGATCAGTCTGAGTTTTATAAGGTGATTTGTTGATCATTTATTCTTATGATTAATTTGCTGTAGTTAATTGTTATCCTCATCATATGTGAATCCTTATTGATAAAATTTGCGTTTTTTATCCTCTTTCTTATGCTTAGAAATGATATCCGTTTTAGGCAGTTGTTGGAAGCCTCTTCGATTATTCTTTTTTGTGGTTGGGATATTGGTTATCGTATTTTTGGAACTATGTATGTGATGGGCAGTACCTTGTGCTGCGTTATCCATATCTTTTATTAACTTTATTTTAGTTTCTTTCCATTCAAGAACAATTGATGATCTTCATTATGATGGAATGATCATGAGTTACTCAATTCCCTAACTTAATTATTCACGTATATGTACTCCGGTTATTGTTTCTATTCGCTTGCTGGATAAATTTAGGGGAATTATTAATTATGATGCTCTTTATTATATGCCGATCGAGATTAGTCTTTAATTTCAGAAAAACTGTGCCGCTCATTACTTTTGAAATAATTTACCTTCAATTTTTTTATTTTTTATATGTAACGTAAATATATGTTGTCTATAAGCAATAATAACTATGATTATAATCTTCATATCATGTTTTGTTGAAAAAGTTTATATTTGTCTTAAATTTTAATCATCACCGTGACCACGACCTAGAATTCAAACAGATTGTTTCAAAATGATTCAGTAGTTTTTTTTTTTTTTGTAAACATGCAACTGTTTCTTTTTTTAAAATGAATTTAAATTTTCTTATGCTCTTGTTACTGGATGAAGCTTCTTTGAATATGAAAACTGAAATAACACCCCCCCCCCCCCCCCCCCCCCTTATGGAGGAGTTTTCAATTTTGTTTTTAACACTCATAACTTACGAAGTAATTCCGGGCATGAAATCTCGCTGTTATTGATTCAACAGTTACTTCAAAATATCTGTTATTTTGCACGAAAAGTGTTAATATTTTAATGATAGTGATCAGCACAAGCTTTAGTTAATTAGTTATAACACATGGTTTGAAAGCTACTAATCTTTTTTCTAGGTCTGCAAACTTTTCACTGTTGTTCACTCAAAAAATGAATATAAATTCTCTTATGTTAGGATAATTTTTTGGATGAAGCTTTTTTTGGTATAGACTGCAGTATCCTTCACTTAAGACAATCTTGTTCAAGTCAAATAAAACTACTATAAGCAGCAACTCTTCTTCCGAACATTTAAAGCAGCTGTGTACCTAGGATAAAGCTAATTCTTTGGATATAAAACCTGAAATAATTGTCCTTGGTTTCTATGGATGAGTTATTACTTTTGATATTGGCAAGTCTAACTTATGAAGCAATAATCAACATGAATTCTCGTCATCATTGAATGAACGGTTTCTTCAAACTGCAAATGAATGAGAACACCTTTTTTGACGACGTCGATGTAATATCCTATTGAAAGAACATAACTAATTAATGCTTGCACTGAATGAGAAAGAAAATATTTGTAGGCGCCTTAAATCCTTTAATTTAATACTCCTTTTGTCTCATTTTATTTGTTAGACATCTTAAGAAAATACTCCTTCTACTTCAAAATAAGTGCGATGTTTAAGGTTTTTTAACAAAAATTAAGAAAAATATTAAATAACTTAATGAGTGAAATAATTTTACTAAATTATCCTTATTATTTATTCTGTCTCAAAACTAATTTCTTCATATTAATTTTTTAGATTGAAATAAAAAAATTAATATTTCATTGAAAATCCAAAACGTCACCAAAAAAAATTTGATGTTAAAATGTAACTGATTTTCAAATAGAAGAAATAATTAATTATTCAGATTCCTATGATAAAATAATGTTATCTAACTAAAATAACCTCTGTTGGTGGGGCTTAGGCCCCTCCAATTCAACAAAAAAAAAAACTAAAATAACCTTATTTATAGTAGTACTAACAGTTAGGTAAATAGTAGAAAAGACCAACTATTATATTATTGGTTGAAATATAATAAATAAACGTATTATTAGAAAAAATAATTAATATTTTTCATAGTCAGAATAATTATTAATATTTGAGGATGAGTTGAGAGGATGGATAGTGCCATTGTGAAACCTTTTGATTTTTGTGTAAGCATGGTTTTCGGGGGTCTACAGGGTTTGATGCATTTAGGGTCTTTGGTAAGGTGAAAAGAAAAGAATAAATTACTAATTTAGTTTCTTAATTTATTTATTTTATTTAATTAGGTCATTTTGTTGTTAAAAAGTTTAATTAGATTTTATAATTTTCAAAAAAGTTCAATTGGATCCTATAATTTTTAAAAACACTTTAATGTTATCTTTTTCATCCAAAATGACAATGTTTCTCGTATAATTTTATACTAAATGGCGTGAAAAACGTAACGAAAAATGTAATAAAAAAATTGTTTTGGAAAAAAAATAACATTAAAGTATTTTTTAAAATTATGGGACATAATTAAACCTTAAAAACTTAAGTAAAAAATTAAAAAAATGAATTTTTATTTCCAAAATCATTTTTTTTCTTTCCACATTTTCTCTAATTAAATAGAATAAAATACATTATTGTCCATATTTATTTTCTTCTTTGTTTTCTTTCCCTCCAACTAAAATGAATAGTGAGTAATTCGTGTATGGTTATGATACTATAGTAGCACTTGGTTGTTCGTGCTTTCTCGGAAGCCGAAAGTCGTGTCATTATTTGTCCGTAGCTTGTTTTATTATTATTATTTAGTAACTTATGTTTTATGCACTCTTGAAAAAACATATGAAAGATGTAGTATTTTGATTAAGTGTAGGTGTAGTGTAATGTTGAAAAAACGAAAAATCTTTAAATTGATAGAAAAAAAAATGAAATGAAAGAAAATGGGATATAATAAAAGAGTTTAATGGTCATGCACTGTCAGTATAAAAAGTTTTACACTATCATCTAATCAGAAATCAGCATTAATATGACTTTTAAAGTATTTATTATAAAAGTCAACAAACTTACAATAAATGATGGTTTGTGATTAGATGACAGTGTAAAACTACTTTCCACTGACAATGCATGCCCAATTAGTTTAATGGTCATGCACTGTCAGTGTAAAAAGTTTTATACTGTCATCTAATCAGAAATCAGCATTAATATGATTTTTAAAGTATTTATTACAAAAGTCAACAAACTTACAATAAATGGTAATTTGTGATTGGATGACAGTATAAAACTACTTTACACTGACAGTGCATGCCCATTAAACTCATAGTTTAATGATCATGCACTATCAGTATAAAAAGTTTTACACTGTCATCCAATCAGAAATCAGCATTAATATGACTTTTAAAGTATGTATTATAAAAGTCAACAAACTTACAATAAATAGTGATTTGTGATTGGATGATAATGTAAGACTACTTTACACTGACAGTACATGCTCATTAAACTCATAATAAAATAGAGTGGAAAGCAACAAAGATTAAAAATTTTATTCCATTATTGTTGAAATATTCTATGATCGAATGGAACAAAGTTACTGGATTATAAATAAAACGGAATCGATTATATTTTTTTTATTTTTATATTATTCTTACTTTAAAATATTAATATTTTTATTTTTAATATCTTTAATAAAGTAAATATCTTATCCTCCTTGACCCACTCTTCATGAGTAGGAGTGACAGTGCATGGTCCTGGCCAGTTGTAACATATAAATCGTGATCTTAATTTGGTTGATCCTGGCTAACTGAGTCCTGCTCCAATACTGTGCTCTATTATCCGTATATTTTATATTGGTACGAAACATATACTTGTAACTGGTGGGGACATAAATGATGCAACAAAAAAGTAATAGGTAGCAGACGAACACAGCATCTTTTTATTTTTGGTCTGGTGAGGAATGGCGCGGGTGTAGCTTAGTGTGTTTGCACTGTTATGCGACCCGAATCAAGTAAATGGGGTGCCAACAACGGACGTTGGACCAGAGAAGTACAACGTGAAAATTAAGGTGTAGGTGATAGTGCGTGCAGGGATAGTGAGGGACCAATGCAGTAAAAAAATCGGGTGTGTGAGGAAGAGAGGTGTTGAACAACGAACAGACGAGTAATTATAATATATAACACAAATATAAAATTAATTATAATATCAACTGTTAATTTTTTAATTAATAGTTATTGTTACATTTTATCTTCTAAAGTGTACTAACAAATAGTTTATGTTGTATTGTTTTCTATTTTATTTAATCCTCTATTGCGTATTCACACAATGGAATATAATTTCATTTTATTTCACTCTCTTCCATTCCAATCATTTCTATCAATCTAAACATAATCTTAATATTTGCATTGAACGAGAAAATATTAAAACGGGTGACTAGTTTGCGTTAAATTAAACATTTAATCCTTATATTAGATACTCATTTATATAATAATTCTTAAATGAAAAAACTTTAACTTTTAGTCCAAATATGAAATTAACGTTAAATTTTCATCTCTGTCTTTTGAGTCTTGTATAATGGTGTTAAACTAATGCTAGCTTGTGCACCATAAGTCTAACGTGACATATGAGTGTTCAAATGAGTTTTATGTTTTAGTCTCAATATAAAATTAACATTATGTTTTAATTATTACACAAGACAAACATTATATTATAGCTCTTGAATGAATTAATGTTGTATTTTGGTCTTTGTATTGAAACTATTTGATTTGTTTTCTTGTTGATCATGTTACCCCTTTACTACATGTGTCATCAATCCACCCTAAACCAAACAGAGGTATTTCTTTTCAAGTATCTTCCATAAGTTATTATACATAAGTTTATATAATTTTTTACACTTTTTAATATGTCATTTCATTTTATTATTTTAAACTCTATAACTTTCTCAACACTTTATATTTCATTAATTGCACACTAAAAATAAATTTATTATTACTTCTTGACCAGTGTTTTAAGAACAAGACCGGTTATCGACTTGGTCAAGTTATTGGGTCACTGTTTGAACCAATGAGTCACTAGTTGAACCGCATGAATTGGTATAGGTGACATAATAATCAAGGTTATATATATGTATAATTTTTGTCAAGTGAAAACTTAATAGATGTGTTAGTTTACCGATAAGATGCAAGCTTAGAGCTTTTGCATGTCACAAGGTTCGATTCTGACGATGTCAATTTTTAAGTTTTCCTTAATTTTCCTTGAAACCAAACTAGCCCACTTTGTCAATAACTTGAGTCGTGCCCGAACAGTCAATACAACAGCTTTGGCCAACAACTTAGGTTGCGTGCGACATCAACCTAGCATGCTTGTCACATTAGGTCGTGCAACAAAATAATTACAATGCTTTAACTGGTCTGCTCGAGACCGAGTTATATCGATTTAATCTGATTTCTGGCAGGTTTAATGGGATTACATTTGAGTGGTTAGCATAACCAATCTAACATTTAACTCAATCCACTCATATATCTGGTTCCTTATCGGACCGGGTTTTAAAACACTGTTCATGACAGTCATAGTGCATGTTTGAACCTCGTCTCTCAATCTCTGAATTCACATCCAGTCCCACACAATCAGTAATCTATGTGTTTGCAAATATGATCAAGATGTGATAAACCACATTAATCTACTCAACAACACAAAAGTTATGTTTGTTAGCTTAAAAAAAACGAAAAAGATTATATCAATAACATGCAACTAAACATGCTAAATAACTTTTGAGTTAACGTGGGCACTGGATGCAATTTCAGCCCATAGGGCCCTTACAAATTTTAGAACACAAGGTGTTCTTTCCAGCAACTAATTATAGGGGTGTTTACGAGTACGGGCAATCCGTTGACCCGAACCAACCCAAACCAACCCAATTAATTTGGTTAAGGTTTTTTAAACATTTGGGTCATACTCAATCCAACCCATTTAAACCCGTTCAAGTACAGGTTGGGTAACAGGTTTTGATTTACAGACTTGTGAACCTGTTACCCCACCAGCTAACATAGCATTTTATTTTATTTATTATTTATTATATATTATATAATTTATATACTAATAATTTTAATTTAAAATATAACAAAAAACACACCCCATAAGGCCACAATAGGCCCAGCCCACACCGGTGAAGACGTGAAGTGTAGAAGTGAACCCAAATTCCAAAAACTTACCCCAACAATTCCCTTTCCCAAATTTTCCTTCGCGGCTTCTTTAAATTTCTCTTCCCAAATTCCACTTGTATATTTTTTAGCCATGTTATATTATATTTCCTACATAGGTTTTAAATTTACTGCAAGAAAGATTATATATTATGTTAAACTTTGTTAAAAAATATATAATTTTTAAAAAATTCAACAAAATGTTAAATATACAGACTCGTTTACCTGACCCAAACCAATCCGTTAATGATCGGGTTGATTTGGTTTGAGTTTGACAAAAAAAAAACATAACCTGACCCAACCTGACCCGTGTACACCCCTAACTAATTAATGCTATTTTGTGGCATATACAAATTGTTTTTCAATAAATTTGAAGTACTTTATGAACTGCTATTGTAAGAGTAACTATTGTTGCAATTGCCCTTAACCAAAGCTTATGTATAATGATTTAAAGCAAATTTTTTATTTTTGCCATCTTAAAAAACATATTATCTAATTATTTTTTAAAAGAATTATATATGTTTTAATCTTTTTTTAAGGATCATAACAAAATGAACTTTAAAGTTATTGTAAATTAACCCAAATCTTTCTAGAAGTAAAGCAAATTATAGAGGACATGTATTCATACAGTGATTTAATATAAATTTAAGTTATGATAATGTATAATCGCCACGGTTTATACAGATGATATATATTAAGTCTAACAAAAGAAAATAATTAACAAAACCATAATTTTTAAGAGTTTTGTTAACCTAATCAACCACTTACGTGAAAGATTGCATTTTTTATTACCTTTTATTAACTTTTTAATTAATAAACTAATTTATTATTAAGTTTTTCTAGCAAATTATGCAGACACCTCATGTTTTTTGAGATTGCACACATATCATTGTCTTTCTAACATTTACTACAATCTCCTTATAAGAGTATGGAATGTGTTTCTTAAGTAACAGTAAATGTCAGTATAATATAATTCAAAAAATTTAAAAAAATACTGTAAGAATAAAAAAGACAAGAATATGGCTGATTGATCAATCTAGGTGCAATTTTAAAAACAAATTACCAAAAGGGGACTCTTTTGAAACATATTACCAGCATGGGTCTGTTTTGACTATTGATCGGTCGAAGTCGTAAGTTTAACTAGCAAAACTCAGTCCACTTCATCAATTATTTATTTATTTATTTTAAATTACACATAGGCATCCGATGTGGAAAGTATTCCACAGTTTAGAGTAGCGAAACTCATAGGATCGCACCACGTGGCGCGATCTTGTTAATTCTGCAACTCTGTGTGGCGCAATCTTGTTAATTTCGCAGTTCAGAGTAGCGGAATTAACAGGATCGCACCAAGTGGTGCGATCCTATGATTTTCGTGTATGAGCGGGGAAAAATACCACATAATGCAAAACTTCGAAAGGCATAACTTTTTGATTGGATGTCGGATTGAGGTGCTTTTTTTTTTATTCCATATAACTTTTTGAGATCTATGCGCTGGCAAATACCCAAAGGGGATTTGGGCCTACCATTTTTCCCAAAAGACCTTTCTTTTTAGGTTAACAGAGACTTGGAAAGAATTTATATGTATGCAAAAATTACAGGGATATGCCACGTGGCACAATCTTGTTAATTCTACAGGTCAGAATAGCATAATTAACATGATCGTGCCACGTGGCGCAATCCATTTAATTTTGCAATTCAGAACTACAAATTTAACAGGATCGCGCCACGTGGCGCTATCTTGTTAATTCCGCAGTTCAGAGTAGCGGAATTAACAGGATTGCGCCACGTGGCACGATCCTGTGAGTTCTGCAGTTCAAAGTAGCGGAATACTTTCTACATCAGACGCCTACGTGTAATTTTAAAAATAAAAAATAATAAAATTGATGACATAGACTGAGTTTCGCTAGTCAAAGTTACGACTTTGACTAGTCAACGGTCAAAACATACTCATATTGATAATATGTTTCAAAAGAGTCTCATTTTAGTAATTTGTTTTTAAAATTGCACCAGATTGATCAATCAACCCAAGAATATAGAGTGTACGTTACTGTTTTTTTTAGTTTCAAACTTTCGGGGGGCAGTTGCCCCACATAACAATCTGGACCCGTCCCCGTTAATGAAACCCATTTTTAAATAACATGTATAACATGTTAAATTGGTGTGGTGAACATATTAATGTATCCTTCCTGCACATCATGCGGAGATGCGCCTGAGATGCAACATGCTCCCCGCGTTCTCAAAATATCAGATCGTAAATTGTCACATCCACTCAATTACTCCCAAACTAAATACTACAAAAACACCGTAAGTTGACTTTTTTTTATTCTTTATTCAGTGGTTTTTCTCCATCTAATTCACATTTGTCGTTATATAATTTAAGTCGCTGTATGATAGATTGTTATTAGTATTATATAATTTTGGTCGCTATATGAACTGTTTTTTCCTCCATTCGTACTCAAGCGAATGTGGATACACGGTGTTTGACATTTAAACATAATATTCTCTTCCGCGGCGCAGATCAACTATATCATTCATATTTGCACAGGTTTTTGTTCACCAAACTATAAAAATCAGTGTAAGAGTTATATTAAATTCTGAAGCATGATTAATTATTTTTTTATACTTAAGCAAGATCACATGCATATGAACAACTTGCATGTGTTTATCGATATATAATTATTAATGCATATCATTATATAAACTTTTTTTTTTTTGCTACATATCATTGTATAAACTTCTAACTATGTGTTTTATAAACAAACCAACTTTTTTTTTTCTTTCATTGACAAGCTCTATACTTTTCTTTTCATAAAACTAAAGAAGAGTTTTAGTAATATATTTTTTAACACACTCTTTTGAACATGCTCTTTTTTATTAGTTGAAATTTATTAAAAATCACAAAATCAAGAGAGAGAATAATTAAATAAGATGTGGGGCCCATAAAAATTTATAATTCTTAATAAATTTTAATCAATAAAAAAGAATGTGTTCAGAAGAGTGTATCAAAAATTATGTTACTATCATTTCTCTAAAACTAAATAAGCAGACACTCTTACAATAGACGTGCTAGGAGCGTATCTACTTTATTTTGCCCCCAAGTAGGCTTGGCAATGGGGTGAGGCGAGGGCGAGTCTTGCCATCCCTGCCTCCACCCCCAAAATATTTTTACAATAGGTTTAATCAACTTTTAGATTTTTTTCTTTGAGATTAACAGCTTATTGATTTAATAAATTGATTCAAGTTAATTTAATAAATTGATTCTCACAATAAATTGATAACTTAAGTTGATTTAATTGAGTAACCGTTGATATCTCAATTTATTGATTCAACGGTTTATTTAAATCAAGATGATGCCACAACATTCAAATTAATAATCATTCAAAATAGTTAGCTTAGTCTTATTAAAACAGTATTGTTTTTTAGGCCCAAAGGAATTCATTTGAGAAGATAATAACTATTTTAGTAATTTAATGATTAATGGGGGCAAAAATAGGTAGGAATATCCCCGCCCCCGAATTTGACAGTCGAAAAAAATCCGAACCCGAATCCGGCCAAAGTGAGTTTTTTAAGTCAAAATTGAGATAGGTTTGGACAGGAACCCACAAATGCGAGTTTATTTGTCATACCTACCCTAAAGACAAAAGACCTTAAGTGTGGGAACCTGAATAAAATATATGTTTTAAATTTTCAAGGTCTTGAGTGAATAGGAAAGAAGCAAGCACAACTACGAATATAATAATTTTCAATCTTCCTACGAATATAATAATACTCTTATTAAAAACATTTTATATTTCTAAGATATTAATGTCTTTACTTTATTTATTTACTACTTTCTTTATAAAAAGATGTGAAGATTTATAAAAAGATTACATACAATGTCACCTCAGAAACCAAAAGGGCAAAAAAATGCATTAACAGATTAATACATTGTGTGAAAAATAAATTAAATGCATGCCATGTGATGTGACAGAAAATCGGGGATAGTGAGCGGGAAAAGGGCCAGTAAAAACAGAAGCCTGAAATGATAAATATGAAGACACGACTAAAGTAATAAAACTTATTAGTTCGACAAACCGTGTCAAATAAAACTCACATTTAAATAAAATAAAAGAATATTATATTCATTCTCCTCCTTTCGCCATCTTTTATATATATATATATATATATATATATATGAATGTATCAAATTAAAATTTTTCTTAGTGAAAAATAAAATCTACATCTATAAATCATTAGATTATATTTAACTAGTTAAAATTAAAAAAAAAATACACATTTTTTAAATAGTAGCGTGACTACTATTAACTTTCATGCTTAATTGCACTTTTGATCCACTAGTTTAATGTGGGAGTAATTTTGGTCCTCATAGTTTTAATTGCTCGATTTTGGTTTATGCTTTTGAAAAATGGGCAATTTTGGTCCTGCCATTAACTCACCATCCAATTTTTAACAAGCGTTAATGACATGGCAATTTTCTGCCACATAAGCAATTCTTATTTGGAGATATGTACATCACTTCTACAATTATCTTGACAAAGATGATTTGTTCCCCCAAAATAAGTGCCACAGTAACAATTTGTTCTCGTATTTTCATGTGTTTCTCGACCCATTATTTTAATATTTTATATAAATAATTTGGCTTGTAAAATATTAATAATGAATGTCATGTCAAATGCTTATGTGTCACATATTGTAGGTTAATTAATTGTCATGTCATTAATGTTTGTTAAAAAATGGATGATAAGTTAATAGCAGACTAAAATTGCCCATTTTTCAAAAGTGTGAACTAAAATCAAGCAATTAAAACTACAGAGACCAAAATTATCCCCACATTAAACTAGAAGAACCAAAAATGCAATTAAGCCTAACTTTTATTTTTGACCATACATGTATAGTTTATAACCCACATTTATAGATTTTGTTATGAAATGGTCTCCAGCTCGTTCTTTCATCATTCTACTAGCTAGCCTTGTAAGGTAGAATGTTAACATTTCTCTACACCTTGTGACTTTGCTGTGTCAAGAGTATGTCTAGCCTGGACAGAGATCATTCCTGCAGTCGACCTACATCATGATCAACTTCATATTTTGACCTTTCAAGTCGATTGACAAACTTCAACCTCGTCATATGCCCATTGTGACTGTAACAAAATACCATGTAGGCCATGTGTGTGGTAACATGCTAACGACATTTTCGCCAAAACTACCACTATAAAGGCTATTTCATCTTTCAGGTATGAATCCAAGCATCATTTTATTCTCCATTTCTTCCTCTCACAAACTTGAGCAGAGTCCTTATAGGTGGCTACTACTAGAATTCCTCTCGTTGTCACACTGCAGTTGTGTTTCGTTGTCCAAAAATTGCCTCAATCTTAACTCGTATCCACCCTGATTCAAAAATTCGAACACATCTCTATTTAAAAGTATGTGATTTCTAATAAAACTTATCTCTTCTTTATTTTTTTTTTATAAAGTGAAAAATGAGAGAGTAAAATTCACCCCCCGTGCTTTCTTTAAATATCTACCCAATTAAAACATATTCAAAAAAGAAATTAATTTTTAATTGTTAGTTAAGAATGTCTTGGTAAAAAACAATTCAATTACCATGAACTATTTTTTTAAAATTTTTTCATAGTACTTGGATATATTTATACTTAAATAAGAAATAATGTACATACGTAATACATTTATTATACAAACAATAATATCTAATTAGTTCGGCAAATGGTGTCAATAAAACTCACATTAAATAAAATAAAATAAAATATTTATGTTAAATTACTAAGTGTTTGGTGAAAATTTTATCGACTTTTTTTAGTCATCATATTATTGGTGTAAAGTATTCGCTGGCTTTGTCAATGACTAATTTTTATTGAAAAACTTGATTGGTCACTTTTAGTAAAATTTCTCTTTTAGTGGCGGACCTGTGTAGAGTTGAGGGGGTGCACATGCACTCCTTGACTTTGAAAAAAATATAAATATATATCTAGTGTTTTTGCATTTTGCCCCTCTTAATTTTATAATTTGAACCCACTACTTCTAATTTTTTAGCTTTTGTCAAATTTTGTTTATTATTGGTTTGCTTCTTTCTTACATTTCATTCTCTATGTAATTTATAATTTTAATATTTATGTCTTTGTTTTTATATATATGATAATAATAATAATTATTATTATTATTATTTATTTTTTAAATAAATTGCCCTTACTAGTCCAGGGTCTTAGATTTGTCATTGCTCTACTTTTCAACTATTTTTTTCATCTACAAAGCCAAAATTTGTTTAAGGAGTTCAAATCCAATTTCACTTATAACAATGACATGTTAGTATTTTGTCGATATTTTAATAAATAATAAAAAGAAAACGATTACTATCGCTTTTTGCAGTATGATTATGGTGGGTGAGTGTTTCCTCCACTTCCTATAATGGAGGTGATGTGGTGGGGTATAAATATATTTGAACACACACGGTTGGTACCACGTGAAATATGAGCGATCCCCTCTCTGTTGATAATTGCCATCATGAAAATTTGTTATTGAAAGAAAGCCTGCTGCTGCTTTATAATGTCATATTTTCCTGTCCTAAGCTTTTGTTGTAGCGTCATGATTATTTTCATTTTTGCTTATATTTTGAATGCCTTTTGATATGTTGAAATGATCTTGTGGTAGGGTCATGCTTTGTTTTATTGCAAAGATATTTCGTCGTTTTATTTGCGTGAATAAATCACGTGCTCTAACTTCTAAGCTTTAGTTACATCATCAACGCTTTGGTTTAGAGCGGTCAAAGTGAGCCTAATGTAAAAATGAGTCAACCTAATTCGATTCACTTTTTTGGTGAGTCAAAAAATTTTCAACCTAGTTCAACCCACCACAGGTTGGTGGGTTATACGAGTTGGCTCACCTAAAATTAAAAAATAAAAAATAGAATACATGATTAAAAAAGTATAAAAAAAATACAAAAATAAAATTAAAGTGATAAAAATTTTGATGCGATTGATGAAAACTAAAGTATCAATAGGTTTACTATATTGTGTCCCACAATTTATATATATTAATGATTTGGAAAGTCATATTTACATTCTAATTCTATATTTATATATAAAAAGATAAGTTAGTATACTACTCCTTTATTATAATTGTAATAGAATTACATGATTAGGTTTCTATGTTACTTATTTTAATTACTTACAAAGTTAGTATAGTAAGCTATATTAAAAAAAAAAAACAAAAACTTCAACCCGCGAGCCAACTCGGCTCACCACGGGTTCAACTCGGGTGAGTCGTGAGCTAAGTGAGCCGGGTTCAATTTGGCCTACCATTTAGGTGAGTCAAATTTTACCAACCCAACCTAGCTCGAACCCATGGTGAGCTGGGTTGGCTCGTGGGTTGAAACCCATTTTGACAGCTCTATTTTCGTTTTTGAACAGGTTATTAATTAGAGATGTGATATATATACAATAATTTATATCATAATATTTTTATATATTTTTTATTATTATGAGATATAATAAATGATATGTAAAAGAGAGATAGATACAAAAAAATATTATTATACAAACTGTTATATGAGTTATTGTATAAATAATATTTGTTTATTAATTATATCAAAAGTTGTGGTAACACTTAAATTTTTTCTAATAAGTAAAATATTAAAAAATAAATATTATTTAAAATATTAATATTTTATATTTTAATTTATTTAATTAATTTTTTCTAAAATTCAAATAAATATAATTAAGAAAATAAAGGATTTAATTAATACTTAATAAATCAATTTTTTTCTCACCAATATATATCAAAATTTGAATGTCTATTTATATGAAATAAAAAGTAAATCTTTATCATGTAAAAAGAATATTTTTATTATTTTTGTTTTTATACTTTTAACACACATTTGTATATATAATAATAAAAAATTGTTCTATATTTGGACATCATAGCCGTTGGATTTTGGTGAGTGGGAGAAACGAAAATATATCTTATCATTTACGAGATATTCAAGTCAAAATAATAATAAAATATTAACTGTACAAGATTGATTAAATTTTATCACAAAATTTCACTTGATAAAATTTGAGACACTTATCCTTGACCCATTTGGGCTAGATTCTTTACTCAATTTTGTTAATTAATTATTAATTATATATAAACTATTTACACAATATAATCTTATAAAAATTTAATGTACTATCTGTGTAAATATCCAATCATTAATTAATGTGAAATAAAAGTATTAATTTTTTATTATAACGATTTTAAAAATTATATATAAAGTATTTTTTAATTAATTAATCCTCTATATATAAATTAGAATAGTTATTTTGAATGAGAGCGTTTTTAAGTGTTATTTTTTAATGAGAGCATTTTTAAGAATTTTTCTTCAACGAGCATGTGTTTAGAGATTTTTCTTAACATTTTATATTTTTCAATCTATCATTTTCTCTTTATTTTTAAATTAAAATTTAACATTTTAAAAAAAATTATTAATAGTTAAAAATAATCTTATATCACAATATATATTGTTTATCATAAATCTAAAATATAATTTATATGTACAAAAATATTTATTTATTACAAATTTTAATTATAATATAATTTATATATTTAAAAATATTTATTATTATAAATTTTAGTTATACAAAATAAATATTTATCCAGTGCATTGTACATACTAAAATATTAGTAATACAAAAAATCTTTATATTAATTGTATCATGTAATCAACTAATACAATTATTTGTATCGAATTTATCACTTTTGGCTCTTTTGATGTTTTTTAGGTATGGTAGCTCGCCGTTTGAGCCGGCAGTGTATCATCACCTACTCGTGTAGTCGTTTCTGTGCTGTGGTTGGTTGCGTTTCATTGTCGTTGCGATTCATCTAATATATAAAGTTGTCTTGGAGTAATTCGTCGTTCATTGTAGCGTGGGTGAAAGGCATCTGAGATGTGAAGATCCTAAGTAGTTTGTTGTTCGTCATCGTAATTGCCAGGTGCAAGTGGGTTAACGTTGCTGGACTGCTAGGGGCGCATGGGTCACGAATTAATCAAAGAATGATTGATCACAATCACTTAAGTCTCAGAGTTTCTGATTTTTTGTTTAATTAATAAGGAAAAAAATTGGCATGACTTAATCTTGTTCCGATCCAACCCGAATAACCTACGAATTATATGAATCAGGTAATATCAACCGCGATCATGATGAGTTAATTCTATAGAATATTTCAACCCACTATTTTGGTGGAATGAATCAGATATTGACTCAGATCTGCGACTCACTTTAAGGGCTCTCGGTCTTACGAGGTGGTCGTGCTCCATGCATGTATTTAGTAAATGGGCAATGTTTGCATTGGAACGGAGATAATAAAAAAAGGAAAAAATTACTAAGGAAAATAAACTTGAAAAGTTAAAAAGAAGAAAGCAAGGTGTCCAACATAAGACCATGACTTCAACCGCGCCTACGGCGGCATAATCATAAGGCCCAAGCCTTGCTCATAGCCTCATACATTTAAATGCTCGCTTTAGTATGAAATGTACTTATGAAATGCATTAGTTTTCGTACGTAATATTAGACTCCGTTGAGGGAATTGAATAAGTAAAGATAGGCCACCAACGCATAGCTAGGACATACGGAAAGATGCCCTATGCGGAGGTTTTCTTTATTTTGTTTTGAGTTTTAGCCTTTGACGCAAGTATTTGACTTGACTTGACTTGTTCTATTTTTTGTGTATTCAATGTTCAAACTCCTTTAGTTGCAACATTACAGGATCCATTTTTTTGGCCCAACATGAAATATTGTCTAAGTGTCTAACGTGTATATGTTGCATGCTTGAGCTCTTGAAGATATGTTAAACGTCAAAGCGATATTATCAAAGTTCCCTCGTCAAACCAGATGGAGGACAAAACCAAATCGCATTAATGAAATGTTCTCATTAGTCCGAAGAAAGTAACATTGTTTGACATCAAAAGATTTTTCAATATTTTAGGTATATATTATTTCTTAATCAAATCAATAAAACAAACTATATGTTGGACACGCATATAGTCAGTTTTATTGGTTAAAAAATAAAACTGACCGTATAAGCTCATCTAAAAATATCTATTAATTGTTGTTCTTCGGCTATTATTAAAACTTTATAATTCACGGATTAATATTTGAAAAAAATTCGTAATCTTATCAATTATCATTTTTTTGTTATTCGGTTTTACCAAAAGGAAAAGGAATGGAAGATAGTCTTACACATAAATTATGTTTATACTATTTTTTTTAATAAAAATTTGTACCGCAAGGAGAAAGATAGAAAGAGAAAAAAATATATATATAATAAGATAATTGATGTAATAAGAAGAGCAGAAAAATATTGTAAAAAAAAATAATAAATGGCATAAGCCATCGTATAGCCTTTTTACAATCATCGTAATTAGGATTTTTAACTCTATGGTGAGACTTCAAAGTATCTCTTTCAAGGGCCCGAGTTAGAAATTTGGCTTGAGGGGGGCTAAGAGCAAAAAAATATAATTTAGTAAATTTTATTTTACATGCATAAAATATATATAAAAAATTTAATATGTATCTACTATTTTTATAAATAAAAAATATATAACTATATTGAGTACAAAAATAATATATGAGAAAAAAAATAGATGAATAAAATAATTTTGGATAGTTATATGTAGACACCTTAACATTACAAATACTCTATTAATACATATCATTTCTCTCTATCTCTCTTCATATTAGCAGCATATTGTCTATTATATCTATAATCTCTTGCTTTTTCTCCCTAAATATCAACTAGCATGGTAATGTTTATACGTCTTTTTCTAATAATTTTTTGGTTAAATGCATGATTTAGTCCCTGTACGTGTTGTAAATTCTCAATTTAGTTCCTATATGTAAAAACTTATTAAATCGGTCCCTACACATGTCGTGGATTCTCAATTTAGTCCCTGCCATCTTGACACCATTTACACATGCTTAATTTGGTCTCTATACGTGCAGCGAATTCTTAATTTGGTCCTTACAGCATAGGGACTAAATTAAGAATGTGCTGCACGTATAGGGACCAAATTAAGAATGCGTTACACGTATAAGGACTAAATTAAGAATTTGTAAATAACAATGACCAAATTGAGAATTCGCGACATGTGTAAGGATTGATTTAATAAGTTTTTTCGTATAGGGACTGAATTGAGAATCTGCAACACGTATAGGGACCAAATTATATGTTTAAACTATTTTTTTTTTAAGTTTTAGGGAACCATAAAATTATTTTTAGATTAATTTAAGTACACTTAAAAAATTTGGAGTGGTCATGACCCTTTCAAATCACTCCTTGACTTTATCCCTAATCTCTATAAACTTCAATTTTTTGAATAGGCTATAAGACTAAAATTAAGCTATACACGATAGTGTAAAACAGTTCAATCACACACCACTATGTGTGATAAGTTTGTTGGTTTTTATAATAATTATTTTTAAAATTACATAAATAATAATTTTTAATTAGTTGACAATATAAATTTTTTTTTACTAACCGTACATAATCATTAAACTCGAACACTAATCCTCTATTAACGACTTGAAACACTTAAAACTCCTCGTTCATTAAGCCATCTTATAGTTTTGACCTTGGGAAGTTGACAACATTTACATTTCTTAATAATAGTAACTTTAATATTTCACGAGTCAAACAGCCTATAATTCCAATCCAATGCTTTGATGACATCATGTTATCATATTCTGATTCCCAGGGACAAATCAGTCATTTCGGACAAAAGCGAGTGACAGCGTTGCGCTGTGGACGCAGACTTTTATGGAATGCGACTAGACTGCGTTCTCAGCTTTCCTTGCCAAAATGAACAAATGCCATTATCCCACACTCATCTCCCAGACGCGGTCCATGTTAGTACCTTTAACAAAATGTTTGTTTTTATCTTCCTTACAAGTTACAAGTATTTATTAAGAAATTAAAAAAGGCAGAAAAACAAAAATTTAAAATTACATGAATATTAAATATTCGAACGATTAGTGTGATATTTAATAAACGCTTTTTAATTAGTTAACTAATGAAATTTGTATTGTTAGTATAATAAGGGGTGCTTTTTCTTGATTATTGTTACTTTTTATTTAATATTTATATTGATTCCTTAACAAGTCTTAAAGGAATTTGTTAGATAATATAAATCGTTAAAATCATAAATTGTTCCTTCGAGGATATATACATGAATAACTTTAACGGAATTGCCATCTCTCCGTAATTATAAGAAAAATCAATGGCAAATTGGGAATAACGAACTACCAACTTCAGAGTTATGACCCACGTCTTTAAATACACCGGCTGGATGACTTGATCCATTCAATTTGTAAGATCTCCTCCTTGACGCTGTCCTCACCGTACCTGCTCTGTTATCTGCTCAACCATTCATTCATTCACCTAACAACTCCATCCAAACAAAACCCACGGTTCTCTCCTTCATCAATTCACCATGATGCAGATCAGCACCAGCGTTTCAGCCCACAACCTTCACAAGTTTCAAGCAATAAGGTGCCCCAGCTTCAGCTTCAGATGCCAAGCCTCTTCCTCCGTCAAACAACCCCCAACCTTTCAGAAGCCCTTGATCTCCACCGAGTCAACTCGCTTGCACCTCGCCAACCTCGACAAACTCCTCGAGATCCAAAAGCCCGTGGTCCTAACCACCCAACTCCACCACCCACAACAACAACAAGCAATCATCAACGATTCGAAGGAAAAGAAGGGAAGAAGCCTTCTGGAAGGACTTAACTTGGCGAGGCTGTGGCCGGAGATGAAAGCCACCGAGGAAATGTCCCCGCGCCACCTCAAACGCCTCCAAAGGTTACTATCAAAGACGGCGGAGTACTCCCCGAGGAACATCCTCGGCGGCCGGTGGAGGGAGTACCACGGCAGCAACGACTGGAAAGGGATGCTTGACCCCCTCGACGAGAATCTCCGGCGAGAGGTCGTCCGGTACGGCGAATTCGTGCAAGCGGCGTATCAAGCGTTTCATTCCGACCCCGCCATGTCAACGGAGGAGCCGCCACACCAACGCCACGTGGCGCTTCCCGAAAGATCCTACAGAATGACCAAAAGCCTCTACGCCACGTCATCCATCGGGTTGCCCAAATGGGTCGATGACGTGGCTCCGGATCTTGGATGGATGACCCAACGCTCCAGCTGGGTCGGATACGTCGCCGTTTGCGAGGACAGGAGAGAGATCGCACGGATGGGAAGAAGGGACATCGTGATCTCTCTCCGCGGAACTTCCACGTGTCTCGAGTGGGCCGAGAATCTCAGGGCCCATTTGGTCGACATGCCCGGAGATGAATCAGATAATAACGATAACAACAACAATGATTCAGAAGCCCAGGCCCAAGGAAAGCCTAAAGTGGAGTGCGGCTTCATGAGTTTGTACAAGACCAAAGGGGCGCACGTGCCGAGTCTGGCTGAGTCCGTGGTGGAGGAAGTGAAGCGGTTGATTGAAGTTTACAAAGGCGAAGAGTTGAGCATTACTGTGACGGGGCACAGTCTCGGCGCCACACTAGCCTTATTGGTGGCTGATGAGATAAGCACGTGCTGCCCCGAAGTGCCACCCGTGGCTGTTTTTTCCTTCGGTGGCCCTCGGGCTGGTAACAAGGCCTTCGGGGACCGCGTAACTTCGAAAAACGTGAAAGTGCTGAGAATAGTGAACTCGCAAGACGTGATTACTAGGGCTCCCGGGATCTTCGTGAGCGAAGAGCTTGAACAAAAAATACGGAACGTGGGTGGGGGTGTGTTGGAAGAGAACACGCCGTTGGCGTACTCGCACGTGGGGGCTGAGCTGCGCGTGCACACGAAGATGTCGCCGTACCTTAAGCCCGATGCTGACATGGCATGTTGCCATGACTTGGAGGCTTACTTGCACTTGGTGGATGGGTTCTTGGCGTCTAATTGTCCCTTCAGAGCGAACGCTAAGAGGAGCTTGGCCAGGTTAATGCAAGACCAAAGCTCCAATGTAAAGAGGTTGTATACTAGCAAGGCAAAAGCCTTAACTGTGAATCTTAGTAGGCAGGGATCCATGTCTATGTCTAATTGTTTGCCAAGTCCATCTTAATGAAAAACTCAAATGTTACATATGCACCATTTCTTATGCTTCCCTTTTACTTGCGTAAATGTGTTTAAATTTTTTTTGCCAATTTCTTAAGCTAGAAAAGAAGGATGTATATGATATAAAAAGTGTCCCGATAATGAGTGGGTCTCTAAGAGATAGCTTATAATCAAAGCCTTCTTGGATCATCCTTCGTTCTTTAGCGTTTTTTATAGGGATATCTGTGGGCTAACACGATGGAATAAACTTCGAATTTCCTGGGGGTGGTTTTCTCGCATATTGTGAATCGAGTCGTTTCCTGATTTTTCGGCTGTAGGGGATGTTAATGCAACATTGTTGTTCGCTTTTTGAATCTTCGAATGTGGGTGTGGCATTCCCCCTGGCTTTAGTTGGTAGATTGTTGAGCATGAAATGCGTATGAGGGTGGATGATTTCCGAGCTCATTGGAAAGTATGGTATGCACAATCAGCACTAGCATAGCTCCGTCATTTTTCAACCATACCCACTCGACAGGTCGATTAGGGACCCGGAGGGGTGCAAAAGGGCTTGTTCGTTGCTGGAGAGAGGAGCAAAGAAGAGAGCCGAAGCGAAGAGAAATACCCAAATTCATTGTGTTTGGTACAGCAAAAATGCTGATGAAATTTTTATAAAAAATAGTGGGCCCTACACGAAAATCTTCCATGCAAAATTGCTACGATTTGTGAAGAAATTATACAAATTTGTTACACATTTTCTGAAAATAACCTTTTGAAGATTGCTCGTGGTTGGAAAACCAATTTCGTTGTAGCAAAATCGATTTGGCCATGCTGTGGAGAAGAAGAAAATCGATTTCATGTTAGACAAAATCAATTTGAGCGTTTCCAATTGCAATCATGGTCCACGAACACTAATCCCCCACCTGCCCACTTTTTACTTCCATTCGCCCCATTCCAAACCAAACATTAATCTCCAACTCCCGTCGAACACCACAAACCATACTCTCACTCGCTTCTATCACTCTAACTCCACCAATTATTTTTGTTGCGAAGTCCACACCCTCCCCAAAAGACGATGTTTTGTTGAAACAGCTCGTTCGCACATTGTTTTGTTTTGCCGTTGGTTTCTCGGCGCTCCTCCTCCTGCATTTGCAATTGCAACTCTGTGGAGTGTTTTGGCGAAGAGAGTCAAGGAGGAGAAAGAGAGAGCGAAGAGTCACGAGTACTTAGACTGCACCGATAGGTTGCTAAAGGCAGTGTCGTCTTAGTTAGGGACCATAGACGAGGTTTGGAAAGGGAATAGGGATGCAAACATGGTGGAGGCAGCGCTGAATGATTATCTTAACACATTTTTTAGTTAATTTACAAATGATTATATTTTAATATTATATATATGATATTAAAATGATTCATATTGCAAAACTTACAAGCAAATCAATTTGCTTGACTGAACATAAGTTACAAAATCGATTATGTCAATTCCAAAATCGATTTCAATTTCACGTCAGTATATATATGCTTATCAAAATCAATTTTCTGCCATGGTAAAATGATTTTAAGTTAAGATTTTTCAATCTCCTCTTTCTAGACCTCCAACAAAATCAATTTTGTTGCAGTGCAAATTGATTTTATCATTGTCAGTACTTATATAAACAAATTTTTTGCTATCTGGAGATCAATTAAAATCAATTTTCATCACGACAAATTGATTTAACTAAAAAAATATATTCAAAAAACATGTGGGCAAACATATAAGGGTATAATGGTAATAATCCAATTTCCTTTCTTTTCTTTTCTTTCAAATCAAACATCTCCACACATTTATTTTCACTTTATTTTTTCTCTATTTGTCTTCAACCAAACAACCTTAATTTTTACTCTATTTCTCACATATTTTTCTTCTATTCTTTTCTCACCTCTTTCCTCCCTTTCTCCCCATTTCTTCGCTCCCTACCAAACAAAGCTAAAGTGATTTATGTTTTGTCTCCGCTTGGAACTTCTGTTAATAGAAAGTTGGATCATACCAACCAGTTATGGTTGTGCTATGTACCATCAATTGTATAACTGTTTGGTTAAAACTAACCTGACAATGACCACATCAATGTGGGATTTGAATTCCTTTCCCAATTCCTTGCCTTTCTTTTTTCACATATTCACTCATCAACATTTCAGAACCATTGAATGAAAATAAGGCAAACATAACTTGTTATGATTGTCTTATTCAACTGTTTTATCTTGGTTAACCAACTTAAAATATGCATTCATAATCTCAATTATCTGATCTTCATCTAATAGATATAAATGCGTTAAATGTGTAAATATGTGAAAAAAATGACTACACTAAATTCGATTCTCTTTAATGAGATGCCCATACCTTACACTAATCCATTTATGCACCATTAATACTATATTGATCCATATGTGATTAAATATTTCAAATGTTAAAGTTCAACATTATTTGGTTTTATATGTTTTCAAACCTTTTAAAATCATTTTACGTTTTAAGCTTACAAATAAGCTAGTAAAAAATGTGGATTTGCATGCATGAGATTGTGTCAAATGGCTCTAATATAGTGTATATCCTCAAAATTTTCCCCTTGCATGCCCAATAATGGGCCTTGTGTACTTTTAAATTATTTTTTTTACAGTACCACCTTTTGATTTGTCTGAAAATGGCTTTTGAACGTGGGAGAAGGACTCATCAATTTTCAAAGATTCAGACAATATTATCGAAAAATGGTTTTTTCTTTTAGTTTCAAATTTATATAAATATTTATTAGAAAAGAAAACTTATTTTACATTTACGCACAAATTCTTCTATCTTTTGTACATTTTTTTCTCTCTCCCTCCATCTCTAAGTTCTTAAGTTCCCAAGTTCTAATCAAAGATTTGTTAGTTTTGTTGTCCTGATAATGGTTAAGAAGAACTTGTTAAATTTTAAAGAACTTGCATATCACACAAACAAGTCTCTTATGATGGTGTGAAGTCACATCTCACACTTTTACTTTGTAATTATAGTTTTAGATTAATTATTGATTCGTGATTTTGATCCACACCCACAACATGTATGTCCCTTAGACTCCAATATATTAATTACAAAAGCAAGTCTAAGGAGAAATCATGCAAACAATAAAAGACAGACTTCAATTGAACATTTATCCTTCGCATTCAAGAGATTTACAGTATTACAGACAAAAAAAAATGTAAATACTTTTTTCTTTGAGAAAATTTCGTTGACATGCCTGGAAAATCTCCTACAGAGTCAAAGACATACATAAATACTTCCTTCTCTTTTTCACTATCAATTTTTATGGCCTTCAAAGTTTATTTTAAAATCAAAGAAAGATAAAGCTATGCATAATTACTTTCTTCTCCTCTTCACTATCTCATCAGTGTAATGACTAATGTTAAATGGCTTAAATGTATTTCTATTATTTTTAGCTTTGATTGTATGTGATTTTATTTCCTCAAAATTTTTTAGGTAATTATTTTTTTAAACTATATAAATTTAGCTTTTTTTAATCAATCTTTTCTACTTAAAATTCTCAAACTATTTTTTTATCAAAATACTTGTGGATTCATGATGAATTTGTGATATGAAATCATTTAAAACTCAAAAGTCAAAGATTTAGTAGAAACTTGATAAAATTTAAATATTATACAATGTGATAGCATGGTTTAAATATGAAAAATTTTGAGATTTTTTTATATAGTTTGGGTGGAATTTTATGTTTTTATTTTTCAGTTTTAAAGAGAAGATAATTTATTAATTTTAATTTTTAAAAAAATTAATTATGAATGAGAATTTAAAGATTTTAAATAATTTAAAAAAGTTAGCGAGGAATTTAAATTTACTTAAAACTTTTAAAATAAAAACTAATTAACTAAAAAAATAATAAAACCAAAATCGCTCCTAATCTAAACTAAAATAAATAAAACACAATTGAATAATTTTAAAATCTCCAAAATAGTCTTCTCTCAGTTCAACATACTGCAATAGCATCTATTTCTATTGATTCTTTGCTAAATTTATTATTGTGAAGTTTAAGCATATCTCCGTTGTAGTCTAGTTGGTTAGGATATTCGGCTCTCACCCGAAAGACCCGGGTTCGAGTCCCGGCAACGGAAGTTGTTTTTATTTTTTATTTTTTGTTTTGCATTATGTACGGTTAGCTTCCTAAAGTGAATGAGGTACAAGTAATGGAGCAAGTAAATTACTCATCATTTTTATGTAAAAGCATTTATGAAAAGGAAAAAAACTGTACTGGGCACAGAGGCACCGACCCACATCTCTGGTCCCAGTCCCCACCGCGCAACACTATCTAAGATGAGCAGCAACCAGAGTTGTGTGGTCCAGTGGCTGTCCACGAATTAGAAATAGAAAAAAGCTTAGATACAATACTTTAAATATTATTAGTGTTGTTCTTTAATTAGAATTAAAGATTTGTCTTGATAATTTATATGTATTAAATTATTTTGTAAATTACGACAATAAATTTTTAATTCTGATTAAAGAACAGAATCAATAATACTTAAAGTATTATATTTAAGTTTTATCTTTAGAAATATTTGGGGCATGACATTGTTCATAGTGGGCGTGTTGTTTCGCGGAAAAGAACCAAAGATAACCATCTTAATTTGTTGATCGAGAAGATGAAGGAACAAGCGAGGGGGATTCAGTGATTCACCCCCACACGGATCTGTTTTTCAGTTGTTTTGTCAGTTCATGTGATGGCACCTTTTGATGCATTTACGTGTCACCTGATATCGAGAGGACACAAAATAATGGCTAAAAAAAACGACACGCAGAGGAGTGACATCATATCATTCACGACGACGCGCGTGAATGAGTGGCTTGGCTTCTAGTTCTTATTCGCATATGAACATCGTGCAGTTGGGCTCTACAGAGTATCTATCAACCACCATCCCTCTCTAACCCCACCAACATAAAGTATATTCCACTCTCACCCAAACTATTCCCGCGGCCTCCTCGTTGATAATATGTTCAATAGTAATATTATGTGATGTTTGAAAGTGAGATGCTTGTTTTTATGGAAGAGTGACAAAAATAATTCCGATCATACAATGATACATAAGTTGTTAGAATTAAATATTTAATATTTAAAATTTATTTCTCATTTTGTCGTATAAAAATAAATATCTTGATATGTTCTCATAAATATTATTTGCTCTTGAATCACTTTACCTAAACATTTTTCTTTTGCTCTATTGACAATTTCGGCATCACCTAGATCCTAGGCGTTGCGATTTGGTATGATTGCTATCTTTATTATCCTCCTTTCTATTATCAGTTAGTCATTGGGGTTCAACTTGGATCCTCTCTAGTCCTCCTGTCTCTCTAGCAGTAGAAAAGATAGGAGAGAGAATAGAAGAAAGAGAGCTTAAAGTTGGAATTAAAAAAAGAAAGAAAGAGAGAGATAGAGAGACAGGAGAGAGATGTTGCTCGAGAGGACCTTGATCTATTAAGGATGGCAATGAACAGGTTTGATACAGTATTATTGTATTAATTCTTATACATGTATTTTTAAAAATTACACATATTTGAACCTATACTTGTACGGATGGTAGATGGGCTTAAGTACAATCCATATTACAATTCTCCCAAATCCATCCAAAGAGCTTAAAGATAAGAACATTGATCAAGCTCAATATTAGGAGTGGAATTATTCTACACCCATGCCAAAGTAGCATATAATTGTCCACAAAGAGCCTTAGGCTCTGTTAGGAATCTTATTCCAATTCTAACGCCTATATATACATTAACATCAGTGTGAGCAAGTATACATCTAATATATCTTTTCACTCAAGTGAGATTATTATTGACTTGAGTGTTGAAGTGCCTTTATAGGTACCCCATCCTTTGCTCCAGTGTCTCAGCCATGTCAAAATCTTGATCGACATCAAGGAATTCAAACAAGTTAGCAATTACTTTGAACAAGCCATCCATTCATTCTAAATTATCACCAGATCCATTAAGAACAAATAGTAACTAATACTTGTATTCTTACCCGTTGGGTAGCTAATACTCGTATTTGTATCCGTTATGCACACTTTTAATTAACTGTGAAAAACCAATAAATAAAAGAAAACATTGATTGAAAATACAACCATACATTAATCAAAATTAATGCTATCTGGAATCTTTTGTAAAACATTACAAACTTAATCACAAAACATCACAATAAACTTTCGCAATAATAAATTTATAAACATCTAAGTCCAATGCGGCAGTGGTACCCCTCCAATGCAACAGTTGGTAAAGCTCATTGTATTGGTCTAGTTACAACTCAATAACTTGCATATCATATAATCACATAGGGAACTAGAACTTGGGTGCATGGTAGGGAAAAAAAAGAGGATAAACATATACTAGGTTTTGATTAAATAATAATAATAATAATACAATAATAATAATAATAATAAATAGGTGCAAGTATGAGGCAAAATAGGTACTTGCACCCATCTTTTGTCAAATTTTGTGAGTAACTCGTACTTGTACCTATTAAGTGAGAAATCATCTTACCCATTATGAGTAATTTTTGCATGTACCCCACTAGGTCCATTATTCATTGTCATCCATATTGGTTTTTTAGTTGCAAGGAGGGAGAGCGTTATCAATATTCGTTTAGACTAACCCATTCGACCAATAACTACAAAGTGCTTGTCTACATAAAGTTTGCAAACTTAAGTTTGAATGAACTTCATTTTCCAAATGGAGTTTGCAAAAGCAACCCTTTTATTTTGTTTTCCACAAGTATTATCTTTCGGAGATAATCTTGTTCGAGGTACGGTCGAACACTAAATGTGGGCATCTTTTCCAGTAGGGATTCAAACCTTAGTTCATCACGTTGTGAGAGACTAGCCTTTTTCGCTAAACCCAACCCTCACTGGTTTCGTTTGAAATTGATTTTCAAGACAAGATTGAGGTGAAATTCAATTTATAATCAGGCTCAAGTGAAAAACAAACAAGAGACTTTTTCAATTTTACTTTTTGAACAAACGTTAGGAGCTTTCTAACTAAAAATCAAACATAACCTAATACAACTAGTCTTACATTCGCTTTTGAGTTGGAAATAATATAAAACAACTGTGAGTTGACTAAGTTTTCAAAGTGAATAAGTATGTTATGAATTTTTTTAAAATTTTTACGGTATAATGTGAATTTTTATAATTATTTAAAGTACAAAAATTCCAAGTTATGATTTTTTTTGGACTTTTATAATATACAACAAATGACCCATTGATTTAATCAACAACATATTGATTCAATACCTTGACTGACTTGATATTTAGGAAAAGAAGAAAGGGGACTCAAACCCACTAAAAAAATACCTTTCTCTCAGAGCGGATGGAAATAGGAGGACAGACATGTTTTTATTTTTCATTTATTTTAATGTTTATTTGGAAGTGGGAGAGGAGCATTTTTTATTTATTTAAAGTTTAGTAATATTTATATAATATAAAAAATTAAAATTAAAAATTGTTTTGAAAAATTATTACAGTAAAAAGTTTTATTTTTATTAAATTAAAATTTTATTATTAATATTATTATAGACAAATTTTTATATAATTTGTTTTTTCATTTATTTAAATGAGTAGAGAAAATTTTCTTTTACTTTCTTTCGCCTATTTTTAACTATCTAAATAACATATTTTCCCACTTTATTTCTATTCCATTTTACTTCTTATCATAACAAATTGTTGAAAACAAATTTAGTGAAAAATGAGTGTAACGTTCATTTCTTATAATATAGAACATAGAACATCGTGCATATTACTCAATCTTCCATCACTAGGTCAATACTAATGAGTTCACATACATATATAGACACACACACATACAAACTCAATTTTTTATGTAAAAATATAATATTACAAATTACCAAATATATTAAATTGTAGGTTTTTTTTTACCTTTTTGGTCCCTATAGTTATGCAAACTTGCCCTATAGTTCAAAAAAATTAATTTTAGTCCTTATATATATATTTTTATATTAGTTTAGTTCTTATCGTCAAGTGTGTCCTAACTCACAAATTGAATAAAAAACGTCATAAAATGTTAATTTGTGACAGTTTTACATCGCTAATTTTTATTTTGTAATAATTTTATTTTATGAAGTTAAGACACACTTCGCGGTAGAGACCAAATCGATATCGAAAGTGCATATATAGGAATTAAAATAGATTGTTTTTAATTATAGGGACCTAAAGAGACAAAAAGGTAATTAAACCTATTCTATATTAACATGTGTTTACTTTAGCCCATATATGTGTGTGTGTGTGTGTGTGTGTGTGTGTGGATCATTCTCTACTATCTATTCCACCTTTTCACTTTAACACGAGAGAAAACAATTATCTTGCAGATAAAGATTGGTTTATTCCCCTGTCTTTCTTACATGTGTTTCTTAATAATCGTATTATTAAATTGGATTAAATTATATTAATAATTTAAAGAGTTTGAAATTAGATTTTTTTTTTTCAGTTATGTCGTGTATAATTTGTGTAGAGTTTTGAATAAAGGCTAATACTTTATTCATATAATAAAAATTAATTTAAAATATAAAATATCTTGATTGTCCCAAAGTTAATTATTACAAGCACAAAATTAATATAAGCATGTAGCTTATAAAAAATAGGTTATGTACTGATAGTATAAAATAGTTTTATACTGTTATGTAATCACAAACTACTATATATAATAAGTTTATTGACTTTTATAATATTTACTTTAAAAGTCATATTAAAGATAATTTTTAATTAGTTGACAATGTAAAACTTTTTACACTAATAATACATAGTCATTAAACTCATAACTTAATTCATATTCAAAATAAAAAGGAAGATGTAAAATATCACAAACAGTTTTAATGTACAACTTAACTTATTTGATTTTAGTGATTAATTTTGTGTCTTTGTTAAGAATATTTTATTCTATTTTATCTATTGTATCCAACTTTTATTAACATTTACTCTTTAATATAAAATAAAACAAAATTATAATAAATGAGAACCAAAAACATAAAAGAATAAATTTCAAACTAGTTTAGATCGAAGAAACTTATAAATAACATTAATAAAACAAACTGTAATTTAGGAAATAAGATTAATTGAAAAAGCTAGAAATTTGACTTAATCAATCAAATCAATTAATCAGAGTCAACAAATTAATTGATTGATTACCTTAAAATAATTCACTTATATGTATAACATGACCTGTCAACTGAATGTTTCGAAAATAATGTGAAGGAAAAATGTACCCGTTACAGATATTCAACTTGAAATGTAGAGTGAAGTTATTAAAATAAATAAAAATAGAAAAAAATAACAAAATGTATAATTATTAAAAAAAGAGTTATTGCTTAAACTAATCATAATTGTCTGTTTCTATAAAAGTTTCAAGTGAAATTCAACTTTATACACTACATTAGAAATTTAATTACAAAAAATTAAATTTAAATAATTATTTAAATTATATCGTAATTTATAATCTATTTATAAGAAGATTTTAAGTCACAATTTTTTCTTCGTATATTAAAATTGAAATTTAATTATAAGAATATTTTAGATTAAGTAAAATCAAAATTAAAGTATGTAATTGCAAGTAAGGATGACAATAGGTAGAAGTTTCGGTAGAGTACTATAGTACCTATATCCATATCTACATTTGAAAAAAATATTCGTACCCATCTCTATATATGCATGGATAGCAACTTAAATCTCTATATCCGTACTCGTTGAGGTACCTATATATTCATACTTGCATCCAACACTTGCACTTTACGTACAGTGCAAAATCAATAAAATATATTAATTAAAATATTGCTACAGTTAAATTGAAAAATTATTCTCAAATAATCCAAACATAATTATTCACCCAAACTCGTCCATATATATATATATATATATATATATATATATATATATATATATATATATATATATATATATATATATATATATATATATATATAAAGAGAGAGAAAAGTGGGTATAGGACGATTGTGTATCATAGTATTCATACACATCCATTTCCATTAAGTTTTGCAGGCAAATTTCTGGCTTCGGACCCATCCTTATTAAACAAATATTTACCTTACCAGTTGTAGATACTCATAGGTTATAAGTAGAATTGTCATCCCTTATTGCATGCATCTTATAATCAAATTTGAAATAAAAACAATTAAATTTAAATAAAAATATTTAAAAATCTAGATTTTGGTTTAAATTCTTAATAATTGTTAAAAATAAGAATACAGTTAAAAAGAACTAATATAAAAAATTAAATAAAATATATTATAAATACTAAAATAAAAGAAATGTATTAAAAAAGTTTCTTTAAAAAATGACCTGGGTAATTTTGTGTATAAATAAGGATATGAATTTTTTATATTATAAATTATAAATTATAGATGAGATTCTCAAAAATATAATTTTAAAGGTACTAAATATATGAGAAATTGTTTTTATATAATAAACGAGTGCAAAAATTCATGTAATTATAAGAAAAAAAAATATAAAATAAAACGAGAAATATATATAATAAAAAGAAATAAAAAATGCTATATAAATAATAGGACCCATAAAACAATGGCGGCGAAAGGTGTGGTGCTGAAAATTGAAAAATGTGAGAAAAGCGAGTACGCAAGTGACATAGGAATAGGAAGGTGAGGAGAAAGTGAAGAAGAGGGAACAAGTCAGACTCATTTGAAAGCATCCCTTAACACGCACTGTTTGGTTCCTAATCCTAAATCCGTGTCGTGTTATATTCCTCTCCTCTCCTCTGCGGCCAATCAATCAAGCAACACAAGAAAGTAACATATGCAGAGGTCGTCGAGTGGTAGTGTTTGGCGCAAGACATCATCCTTGACGCCCCACATGGACACCGACCAACACCTACCCACATACGATCCCCTCTCCCACGTCGCCCAGAGAGACCTCTCTCGTCTCAGATCAGCGCAAAACGCATGTCCATCTTATCCCTCTCCTCGTTCTCCTCTGCGCCATCATCCTCTGGTTCTTCTCTGCTCCCACTTCTTCACCGCACAACCACGCACCCAAACTTGCATCATAAAGGTGAAGACTCTTCAATCTCACCAATTTCTTTTCTATTTTTTTATTTTCTTTTTCCGATAGCACCAACACTTTGCAATTTTAGCTGTTAACGCCTCTAATTTTTACCGATTGCAGATTTCAATTTTATGGACGAACAATTTCAGACTATGGTCAACGTGTGATAATTAAAACATGGAGGTCAGCGGATATGTATGTATTATGTTGACTTTTTTCGCAAGACTGAAGAAAACGAGACCTGCTAGCAGAAGAATGAAATTTGTGGTGTATCATCTACTTACACTGGAATCTAGATAGAAATTTTATTAGATTGTGTATTATTAGATTGCTTGTATGTTTATTGATTCAAACATCCTCTTCAATATTGACTGTATTACAACTTTGTTGCTGTATCGGTAGGAAAGCTCATGTTTTAAGCGGAGAAATTATATTTGTTAAACAAATTTATACAGTTGTTTTACAACAAAGGAGATAGAAAGCTCATGTTCTAAGAAATGTTGTATGATTTTAAGTGTTTTTGAAACAACTCTTAATGCATCTGTTGTTAGTGTTACTGCTTTATGGTATCAGAGGGATTCTCATTCTTTCTCACTAACCAAAGTCTTAAGTGAGTCAACTATTAAATCTCCAATAATTGGTAAAAGTACACTAGATCTTTTTTGGCAAGCCAATCATTTGGTAACAAAAAGGAAGAAGTTGACATCAAGTATTGAATGTACTTATTAAAGATCGGTTACATACTATGTTTATAACCTATTGAATAGTGAACATAAACATCTCTCTTTACAAGCATTAAATTTAGTGTATATATTCAGGTGTGGATAGTATAGGGACTAGAGAGGTAGATTGAACAGAAATGAAACTCTATTCGTTGACAACACCATCTTTCAATGTGCTTGCAATTGCTAACCCTGCTTTTCTTCTTTATAGACTCTCACAAGTAAAATTTGTATGCTCTAGCGTTGGCCCTAGCCTGGCGTAGAATCCACTATGTTCAATAGCTCTGAAGGCCAATTCTTCACTAGTTCCGTAGCCTGCTTCTTCAGCACCAACGAATCAGTTATTTTTGGACCTGCCATCAAACATACTCAGCTATTTTTCATGAGAACCTAGACAATAATAGAAGATGGCCTATCATGCAAAATAACTTTAGCTGCAAGCCTGCAACTATATACTAAGTGATTCAACCATGCATATTTATTTATATTAAGAACCTGGGGATGGACTGTTGAAGCAGATGAACCAGTAAACTTTAGTTGGGAAACAGGAACAAAGCCAGCGCGCAACCCTCTTCCGTTGACATACATTTAGAGATTAAATCAATTTTCTTTTCAGGGTCAGAGCTTCATATATAATTAATTGGCCACTACGTTTCTAAGTTACAACATTTAGTAGGACACTGTAACACTAAGATTTCAATCATAGCCAATCATTTGATTAACTAAATATGTGATGAATGACGCCTAATTCATGCAGCTAGGAAATTTTGAGCTAAATTAAATCAAAATGTCTAACCTTTGCAAGCAGCTTAGACCCATTCACTAGTTCCAACAAGGTATCCCCGTTTGGACTGGCTTCAACGCTTTGTAATTGTGAAGAATATTGAGTGGAATCCCGAGGTAGCTGACTAGCCAAGGTTTCCAAAAGCACTCTCCTCTCCACTACACGTACCTCTTGGCCGCATTTCATAAATTAATATTCGTCCTCATTCCTCAACAATGCTTATATAGCCTTACTCGAATAACTGATGCTTGTTGACAATTACAAAAGTAACGGGGATAGTAGAATCCAATATAAGACTATCCTATCGACACACCATGGAAATTGAAGGCGTGTAGTTTCCTCCCATCCTCGGATCGACTTCACCACCATCCTGTACAGCTGATAGTGTGAACCAGATCAAGCTCAGCTGGTGAGGGCAATAAGCAAGAATGAAGTTTTTCAAAAGGGGCGTGGGGTAGAATCATGTTCATATATGCACGTGTGCATGTATGTACCCTTGAATTTCTAAGAATTGAGTTCTGAGATCTTTTGCCACTCCAATCGCATCGAGAACCCTCCATCCATTTTTGGAAAAGGGTGAGTGAAGTTCCACCAGTTCGAAGTGACTCTGCCTGCTCAAGTATCAGGGACCGAACTCCAAGCCTGATCATTCAATTCAACACACGCATGCATTGTTGGTTTTTTTGGTAGAAAAATATTTTTTAAGAGAAGAGGAGATATGTTATATGGAGTAGCTTCATAAACTTTATTCATGGGTTTTATATATAGAGCTTATAATGTAACACAAAATTCAAATATTAATATTATCCTAATTTTAAGATCAAACTGATAATTCTAAATTTAAATAATAAGGATAAACATTTTTATTTTTATCTAAACATCATCTTAAAATTTGAAACATAACAAAATTTCTAAAAACTAAATTATTTTTTTTGAAATTACACGTCAACACACTTCTTTGCCTTAATATTTGTTCATACACAACTTTGAATTTCAAGTTTGAAATTTGGTTTTCCTTCTTTAGATGCTTGCTTTCTTCCTCTTATTTTCCTTGTAATTCTTATCATTATTTTTCTTGTGTGGAACCACCTCTTTAATCAACTTGAGTTTTTCCTTCATTGCAATTATCTTTTTTTGGTCAATTTCAGCTTCTTTGTTTCTCGTGGACTCCATAGTAGCAACATTGTATCTTTGATAGATATAAAAAGGCAATTCTTCATCTACATCTTTATTCTCCTTATGAATATCAAGCTTCTTTAAAACAGATTAATCTTTTTGTTCTTCTTTTGATCCTGATGCTTCTTTTTTATCTTCTTCATCTATAGTTGGCTCCTCGCTTATCAAATCTAAGGCAAAGCTTTTGCCTTTCATCTAAACTTTGATCACTTCTTTGTTATTTGTATCTTTAATCACACAATTTTTATTTTCAAACAAAACTTTAGTAGCCTTTCTTGAGCAGTTGAGCAACACTTAAAAGATTCTGATTAATCCCAGGAACATATAAAACATCAAATATTAATTTCAAACTTAAACGACTTTTAATTGCAACTGTTCCTTTGTCTTTTACTACAATGTGTGCTCCATTTTCAGCTTTGACTTTAGAGATAGCAATTTTATTGAGCCTTTTGATATGGTTTGTACAATTACTATCGATAAGCCAAGCTTTTGCAGAGTTGTCGGACATCAGATTCAGATTGAGCCTTTTAGACTTTGTAACTCCTGCGGGTTCCAATTCCATGTCCAAACCCTTCAATGCGCGAGAACAACTTTTTGGTGTGACGAGGCGGTGAGGTATGAGATTTCAGAAAGACAAAAGACGCGATTGTTGTAGCCGTGGATGCTGTGTTCAGTTTTGTTGTGATTGGTAGCAGCTACACCACGTGCATTCCGGTCGTGGGGAGATGGGGTTTGCGTAATGTTCAGCCTTGGGCCATAGAAAAAAACTAGTGGTGGTGAACATTTGAAACAAAGTACAATGATACTCAAAAAACTTTCTTTTGTTTGGTCTACGATGGAACTTATAACATACAAGTTATCCCAATCCTTTATTAATGGAGTTGTCTAATTTATCTTAAGTAAAAATAGGATTAAACAACCTTATTAAAAATAATTGGTACAATTTTCTGATATACCTTAAGATAATTGGTTGCAGGTATTAATTCCACTAATAAATTTAGATAGGGTTGTTTAACTCCATTTTTACTTTAGGTAAGTTAGACAACCCCTTTATTAACAGGCCGATGGTAGTGGTTTTAAAAAAGCTTTTGAACAAACTTTTTAAACACATTCTTTATTATTAACTAAAATTTTTGTTATTAAGAATATAATTGTCTTGGTGTTATATTATCGAACATGTGATTAACTAGCATAGAATTGTTTCAATTTAACTAATTGTATCGAATTCAAGTCTTAAGTATACAGTTGCGTTAAATATTCATAAAAAAAGTTTTACCATCTACAATAAACTTACCCAATTCAAGCAAGATTACCTTTTATAAAACATATATGGTCTTGTATCAAAAAATAAAATATTTTATACTATAAACTAAGTATTTGAAAAAAAAATTAATATAATAAAATTCAAAGCAATAATGATGGTGTAATTAAATTTTTATAATAAACCATGCCGTTGTTGTTTTTTTTGGGGGGGCGGGGGGTCAAGATGATAAACCATACCTATCAACAATGGTTGGCACAAGTGGTAGCAGTTTGTATCTCTTAACCAAGTTGTCTAGGGTTCGAATCCTGGCCCTGGGTATGGAATAAACCATGTTGGGAGGGAAATACCCACCTTTATTGTACTTACGATCTCTGGCAGAGATTAGTCACTACTTCCAGCAATAGATACTTCGTATCAATACTATGGTAATCCAAAAAAAGATGATAAACCATACCTGTAGCTCTTCTCGTAAAGACTCCGAGAGAAACTTTTCCTAGATACTCTAAATTACGGTTGTATCGTGGCACAAGGATCATATTGCGTAGTGACGTTGATACCCGGGCATTCATACAATGGCCTTAAAATGCCTTTATGTGTATTTTTGTGGTCCATTTCTATGATTGTCCTATAATTGTTGTAGATCATTTTTGCAGTCCAGATCCAACGCGGTTATCGAACCATAAAAGAATGTCGACAAAAAAGAAAGGGATTTTAGAGATTCACTTTGGGCGCCTTGACCTATAGAAAGTGCATCAATTTTATAATTATTTATTGGGGGATGTAAGCACATCAATTTTATAAAATATAATTCGAATTGATGTGATTATAGATTTATATAATTATTTATTACTTAGACCTTTTTATCAAATTTTATTAAAAAACTAATAAAAATAAAATTAAGTGATTACTACTTTTATATATTTTAAAAATATGTATAATGTAAATCTTAATGTACATTAATGAAATATTAAATAATTTTACAGTAAAGTACGAGTTTAGATATATGATTTATAAGATAACAAATTTCAATTTATTGTTGAATTTTATAAAATAATCATCCTATAAAAGGATATTAGATGGTGCAAGATTAATTTTCATATATATAGTTAGATATTTTATAAGTATGTCAAAAAAATTAAAAGGATAGATCTCACATCGAATACATGAGAAGCAGTGAAAATAATTTTATTTTTAATGAAAAATGAATCTTATACTTAAACTTTTATTTGTGACATGTTTTGACTTGTCACTGACCATATCCCTCTTATGCATGTGTATGTGTGTGACAAAATTAAATTATACAATTTGTTAATTATTAAACTTGGTTAACTGACGTCTTTAATAGTTTGTTTTATAAAAGTTAATTTTTATCAGTTTAATTGTTGAATCATATTATATTATCTGGTTCAAGATTGTGCAATAATTTTTTAGGTGGGTTTCTATTGGCAATTCCTACATGTCATTAGCGTCTTGTCCAATAGTATTAGTCCTCTCTATTTTACCATTTTTATTCACTAAACATACCAAAATTTAAACAATTAAAAATTTTAGATGTGTAGTTTAATAGAAAAAGTTGTTAATATTTAGGTTAAATATGTTATTAGTCTTTGTAAATATAAAAATATTCATTTTTAGTTTCTAAAAAATTGTCTTCTTTTTTGGCGAAGTAAATATATTAAAAGAGGCAATCAAAAACTTCTAGGAAAGGAAATACAAGCATAATTTGTCCAGATGACATGCAACACAAAAATCTAGAACCATATGATAAATTGTAATGTGAGACATAATATCAAGTCGAGCTTTAGCAAAAGCGTCAACAACTTGATTTGCCACCTGATACACATGAAACCATTGAACCTAACCTTTATCTCGATATACATCATGGATAGCATCCACCAAATTAGCATAAGGATGGAGCTCCCCACAATCTTTACTTACCAAATTAATTGCATTAGCAGAATCCGAATACACAATAAAACTAAGGAAACCTTTAGACCACACAATCTTCAAACCATGGAGGATTCCCCAAACCTCTGCACAAAGAATAGATCGCGAGCCCAACTTAACAGAGTAACTAAACAAAAAGGCTCCCCTATCATCCCTTAGCACTCCACCACAGGCTACCATCTCATGACTAGCAACAACAAACCTGTCACAGTTCAGAGAAACCAAACTAGGAGGAGGAGCGATCCATCTAATACAAGCTATAGTAGACTTTTCACATTGTGACCATGGACAACCTTTAGACTATTATGAACTGACTAACTGAAGTTATCATCATAAAAAATGTGTCAAGTGTGGTTTTTTTCTTTCACAAAAAAAAAATAAAATCATCTCCTTTTAAGAAACGTTTGGTAGGGAAAAAGTTTTTTCATACCTAAAAATTGTGATCCCTGTAAATTATAAATCTTGGGTATCATTATTTAAATTTTATTTAAATTTTTTTATATCATGATTTCTAAGAATGATTAAAATTTGTTTAGTTAATTATAATGTTATAGAGATGTTTAAACATATTTCTTGAATATCAAACATTCATATACTTGATTTCAATATAATATTTTGGATATATTTAGTAAAATAATTCCATTAGATACACTACCTTAAGACTTTATTATTTAATTTTTTAAATATCTTTCATTTACTATAAGAGAATCTTTATTATTTAAAACAAATATTATTATTTTAAAAATAAGAAAAAATTTATGATTTTTTTTTAACTTGACAAAAATGTTTCTTTACTCCTTTGAATTCTCAAATACAATAGAAAAATTAAAGTTGCCTAATTCTCACAATGACCAAATAGGAAGCAGATTCTTTTATTAAAAAAAAGAAGAAGAAGCGGATTCAACATGATTTCCAACGACAACTTATTTTTATAATTTAAAAAAGTTATTGATTATTACGTCATCATGAATCAAATGCTTTTCACATAAATTTTTCATGATAACTAAACAAAAATTGGATCCAAGGTAGTAATCCCTAGCAATCCATTTTAGAAAAAATATTTAAATTTATTTTATTATTTATTTATTTTATAAGAATTAAATTTAAGAATAATTAAATACATGTAAATATTATTTTTTATTTTATGTAAATTATTTAGTATTTTTCTTATGAAAATTGTTTAAATTTTATTGTTAATAGGTTTGTCTAAATGATTTAAGTAAATAATATGTAAAAAAATTATACAGATAATAACATTTGTAAATAATTTATTATAATAGTTTTTGTACATGAAATAAGATAACTTTGAAAAATAATTTAATCAAATTATAGGTTTTGATTAGTTTTGTTGTAATATTTTTTACAAATTTTAAAATTATAAACTATGTTAGTGTAATTATTAATATTTTAACTTTGTTTTTAACATTAGAAGATTTTCCATTCTTTCTACTTTAAATTTTTTGGGTTGTGTTTGGATGAAGAATTTTAAAATTTCAAAGAATTTGAAATACTTGAAATTTGAATTGTTTTAATTTAAATTTCTTTCATTTATTAAATGTTCTTTTTGATAAATCAATTTAAATTTTTTAAATTTCAAATTCTAAGTTTGGATATGATATTTTAATTTGCTCCATATACAAAATTTAATTTTTAAATATATATTTAAAAATTGAAATTTTAATATTAAACTTTTATGAAAATAAACATTAGACAAATTTTAAATATTTAATAATTCAAAAATAATTTTACTATTAAATAATATTTAATAATTCAAAAATATAAATATTGATATTTTTTATATCAATATTGATAAAGAGAAAAGAAAGAAGAAAGAGGGAAAGAAAAGAGAGATGGGGGAGAGAGAGATTAGATAGAGGGGAGAGGAGAGAAGAAAGAGAGTGAATGAAAGGGAGATGAGAGAGATAAAAGAAAGAGGCCTTAGAGAAATAAATAATGAAAAGAGATGAGAGAGGGAGAGAAGAAAGAAAGAGGAGAGAGGGAGATGAGAGAAATAAAAAAAGAGGCCATAGAAAAATAAAAAACAAAAAGAGATGAGAAAGGGAGAGAAGAGAGAAAAGAGAGATGAGCGAGAGGGAGAGAAGAAAGAAAGAGGAGAGAGAGGGAGAGAGGAGAGAAAAATAAACATAGAGATGAGAGAAAATAAATATGAAGAATTTTAAATTCTTATTTTTTTAGTAAAATTTGAAATTTTATAATTTTAAGTAATCAAAATACATTCATAAATTATTAAAATTTTAATTTCTTACTAAATTCCTTATCCAAACAACATATCTCACCACAAAATATTTTAAATTTTTTATAAAAATAAATTATCCTCTTAAAATTTTTCATCCAAACACAAGGTTGTGGTTTCTACTAAGTATTGACAATACAAAAATTTATCATATTCTTATCTTATTTTATTTTTATTTAACTTTTATATTACTTCTTCACCGTCAAATATGTCCTAAAATATTCCACAATTGATAATTGAAGATTAAGTTGATTAACGCCTTTTAAAAAAATAAAAAGTAAAAAAAAAAATCATAACAGAACTCTTTTTTTAGCACCATTGATATATTTGTAATCATGTCATCTTATCTGTCCGTCCGACTTATAATAAATAGGTGTCAAGTAGCTGATCTGTGTGGTCTGCTCTAAATTAAATAGCAACAATTATGTCTGTTGAATGTTAAAAGTTGATCACGGTCCCATCGACCATCGACCATTTATAGCTGATATGAACTTTTTTATTTAAGGTAATTATGTTGGAGTACTGATAGATTTTTTTCTTGATAAAGAAGTACTGTTAGATATTAAACATAGGCATTTTTTTAATAAGAATTTAAACCTTCATCATGTTACGAGAAACTAATCCTTCTGGTAGATCTAATATTCATTAATTAGCTGGTGTGATATCTAATATATAATCAAAAAGAAAATATTGCATACTGCACTAACTACCGTCAACAAATTAACAAATAGAACAATGCTACAATGTAATGCATTATTAAAAATAGAGATTGAACATGTTTATATATATATATAACATGTTCAATCTATATTTTTAATAATACATTCAATAATATATTTAATATTTTTTGTAAAATATAAATTTAACCAATCTAACAATTAAATTTGATGGTCTTATTAATTAGATTAAGTGTACAAAAATTCATACAATTTTAAAATTATTTAGTAGTTTATCACATCATCTTATTTTAATGTATAATATGATATTTAAAATATATGTAAATATTCATCATTAGATAACATATATAGAAAAGTCTAAATTATGTGAAATTTGATATACATCATCATAAAGATAATATCACATAATTCAACAGTTGAATTGGTTAAATTTACATTCTACAAATGTGTAATTTGACTGACTTTGACACTTAATGCCAACGAATCCTGACACACACACACGCATATATATATATGACATATTTAATCTCTATTATGAAATGGTATTCTTAAAAATAATATTTTTAAAAAATATATAAAATATGTTTAATTATTATTGTTTTCTTATGAATAATTTATTTGTCGTCAATTATTATAGAAAAACTTAGCTACGAAAATATTATCATTAAAAAAAGAGTTTAATGATCATACACTATCAGCGTAAAAAGTTTTACACTGTCATCTAATCAGAAATCACCATTAATATGACTTTTAAAGTATTTCTTACAAAAGTCAATAAACTTACAATAAATGGTGGTTTGTGATTGGATGACAGTGTAAAACTACTTTACATTATCAATACATGACTATTAAACTCTTAAAAAAATTATATTTTTTCAGTTAGATATAACAATAATATTCTCATTATTTTCTTCAAAATGTTAATTTTTTTTTATACTAAACTATACGTCACCTTATAGATTGCATTAAAAAAAATAAAAAAAGAGCCCCCATATATATAACAATCATTTTCACATAAATATTTTCTTTTTCTTCTGTTTTTCCTTTTAAGTGATACACATACATACATAGAAATTCTGATAATAAAAAAAATGCATACATAGAAATTTAACAGTCAAAGGACATTATTAAATGGTTACACGTGATTTTTTTGGCAAATAAAATGGCTAGACATGATGTAGGGTGGGATGGTCACGGATGGGGAGGCAGTTGGAAGAACTTCGAATAATTTATTATCGCATTTATTATGTTTTTTTTTTTCAAATTTGAATGTCAAAACAAATATGAAATAAAGATAACCATTTCCATGTAAATTTTTTTCTTTATCTTACGTTTTTCTTCTTCCTTTTTTTAACTGATACACTCATACACATTTTATAGACAGAAAGTTGTTTGTGAATAGCCAAATTAATGGGCTAATTAGTAAACACGTGCTAACAAGTAATTAACAAAGGGAAAAAGGGCGTGTTACTCCCCTCCAGAGTGTCATTGTGCTATCACCGTTCACGCATCCCCTTTTTAATATAAAGAAAAAAAAAAGTATTTCTTATTTATTTTTACTGTTCACAAATAATAAATTATAAATTATGCAAATAAAACTTTCTTCATTTTGAGTTAATTCTTTTACTATCATTAAAAGTGTGCATACTAAAAATTACAATATTAATATTTTGCATTCAAATACAATAGAAATAAATGAATAATATTGAAAAATAAAAAAAAAACCTTTATATTAATTTCTAATTAGTTAACTTTTTAATTAAAAGTGTATGTCTATTAAACTTTTTGCAATTTTGTATATTAAAAAAATAGTTCAATACTTCAATTATTATTATTTTTTTTTCTCTCCTTCAGCCCATGATATACAACAGCGAAAATGTCTTCCTGCAGTTCTGCTCATGCGCATGCCTCTGTCGGGTCGAGACGGTGTCTTTCAGGCTTAATTTCAGCCCGTCATGAAATACAAAAGTAAAACTATTGGTATTTATTATTGAAATTGATTTTTACTTCATTTGAATTGTTCAGAAAAGATCAGATTAAAAATATGCAAAGAAATATTTCTTCAATTCGAATATTTTTTTAACATTGTTTAAAAATTTGTATGCTAAAAAAATTATAATGGTTAATATTTTGAATTTAATTATAATAAAAATAAACAAATATATTTTTTAATTAGGTGGAAAATTGAAAAAATATCTCTTTAGATTGGGTGGTAAAGATAAAAAAAATATAAAAACATAGAAAAAATTAGATTGATTTTTATCATTGTTTAAAAATTTACTTACGAAAAAAGTTAGTTGAATTTTTTTTTGTTAAAATTATGATTTTCTGGAATTAGTTTATTTTTTTTTTCATTCCATAAAAATATAAAAACATTTATTTTTAGTCTTTAGAAACACCAAAACCAAGATTCAAAACCACATTATTTTTTTGTTAAATGTAAGGATTAAAAGAAAAAATGGGTTAATTCTTAAAAGTCATTATATTTTTGTGCCAAAAACATATATAATTATTAAAAATTTATTATATTAATATTTCATTGTCAATAATGACGCACGTGCATATCAAATGATAAATTATATTAAAACTTTACACTAAATAAAAAATTAATAGTGAAGTTAAGTTTAAATAAGTTTTTAGTCCCTTGTTTAACATGAATTTTTTATTTTAGTCATTAATTTTTTTTGTTTTTTTTAATCCCTTATTATTTTAGAGTCACTGTTTTTCGTTTCTACCATTAATCTAACACCATTAATTGATGACATAACTAACGGTGAGCTACATCAACATTGTCACCAGGCTGTAAAGCATCCTACATGCATTATATATGCAAAGGTGGATTTTACACATTTTTAAATTAAATCTGTTACTTGAAATTAAAAAAAAAAGATTAAAAATTTTACATTAAATAAAAATTAATACTCAAGTTATTTAGACAATCCCCATACATAATAGAGATAATAATACCGGTTGTTTAACAAAATGAAAAAATTTACTGAAATGTTTGTGGGAACTGTTATTCCCATCCCCTTTTTCTCTGTTCTCACATCCCATCTATTTTTTTTAATTAAAATTTCTATTCTACCCCCTTCCCTCACAGCCCCTCCCCCTCCTAGTCACTTCTTCTTTCTCCTCTCATCCCCTACTCCTAACTCTTCCACTTCCATTCTCTTCTCTCCCTCACACATGCCACTTACTCTCACCTTCATATATATATATATATATATATTATTATCGCTTCCCCATTTGCTTTGTTTAGGAAGAAATTGCACTCACATTGCTTCTTCTTTGATAGCTTTTCATTTTCATTTTTTTTCACATATCGCCAATATGAAAAAAAAAAGTTTTTGTTATGTCAAAATATACATCTCAACAAAATATTGTCAAGATACATAACAAAAACGTGTTTTTGTCAAGGATATGTTTGTTAAAAAAAAATACAGTGTAAAAATAACAAAAAAGGTGTGAGAATAACAAAGCTCAATGTTTGTTGGGCTATTAAGCATCAACTCTTTTATACAAATGACAGATAATATTTAAATGATGGATAAATTTCTCTTATTTTTTTTAGCATAACAATACTATTTTATTTTTCTTTTATGAATTTTCTCTTTTGAACTTTTTAAGTCATCTTAGTAGTTGAAACAATAAAATATAACAAAATAATATCATGCAAATATCAAATTTCAAATATTAGAAAAAATTTGAAATATTCTATAAGATTTTTTTTTTGTGTACATATTCTATGAGAATGAAAAAAGTTAAAAGATTACCTAAGAGCAAGAAGATAAAAAAATACGAAACTATAAAAAAAATAAACAAATTAAATAACAATGAAAAAGATATATAACAAAAAGATGAACCAAGTAAAATGAAAAAAAAAATATTAGGATTTGTAATCTTAAAACCATTCAGTCATTTTAAACATTAATGTTTGCAATGGAGACAAAATTGAAAGACATGCCGCAAAGAAAGAAACTGTCGCAAGACTTGCTATTCATTGAATAAATTATTTATACTATTTATAAAACTTTTTTGAAAAGAAATGTTTAAATGTTCAAATCACAAACATCGCTAATTATAAAATATATTTCACAACATTTAATAAATTGATTACCTTAATACATAAAATCAAAATTTATATAAGATTGAATGATTTAATTGATTGATTTAATCAAAATATATACTCATTGTAATTACTTTAATTACCCTAATTATATGTATTTTCTATGAATTAAAATTTAAATAAATATTTTAACAATATTTCAACAAAAAAGAATTAATGTGATGCTCACACCGAATTACCTGACATTTACATAATTGTCAAAACCTTTTTTTATAATAATATAATTGAAGTAAAAAATAATTTTTATTTTTAACCCATAATTATGGAGCTGATAAGTAATGGTTGTCTAGTCACTCATAATACAGGTGCAACATATAGTTAAGGAAAGAAAATTATACGAATTTGATTTAAGGAGATTAATTTATTTTTTTTAAAAATTCGAGCAATTTAACAATAAAGTCTTATTTCACTAGGCAAGGTCAGATCTATGAATTATAGGACATCATTCGACTTAGTTAAAAACCAAAGTTTCAAAGATGTTATTTATTATGTGGTTCTTTTCAATAACATTCTCCAATGTCCTTCTTAGTCTTTCCCTTCACAAGACTAAAAAATCGAGTAAACCACTAAAGTAAAAAAAAAAAAAAAAAACCTACTTAAGTGTTTGAAAGTATTAAAAAATATATTCAGTACTCTTTATATATTAATTTTTTTTTAAATTGGTCTCTGAATTTTACTAAAGTATATCAATTTAGGGAATAAAGTGAAAAATATTCAATACTTCAAGAATTATGTAAATAATTTTATTACTTTAAAAGCTATTTATGAGAAAAAGTAATAATTTAAAGTAAAATTAGTAATTTGTTCATAAAAATCAGTATAAAGTTGACGCAAAATAAATAAAGAGAATTGCTTCTTCTTCTTTTTTTTTTAACCAAGGATGATTTATACACATGAACACACACACACACATATATATATATAATGACATGTGATCATTTGTATTTGACTTAAAACATGGGCAGCAAAATATAAAGAATGAAAATACTACTCATAAAAAAAATGAAAATATTAAATGTCTACCTCATTTTATGGAATATTAAAATAAAAGGAGGAAAGATATAGGAAGTAAAACTAAAAAATAGAAAAAGAAAATGCCAAAATGTGATAAATGATGTGCTATGAAAGGGAAAAAACAAATAGAGTGAAAATGAGACACAAGAAATATCTTTAAAATTGGATTAGTCATTAAATCAGTCAAAACACTAATTTAAGATTCAACAGTGATTGGACCATGGTCAAACCGGTATTAATAAAATAATATCAATATTTAATAATATATAAAATAATATTAAATAAATATAATATCATAATTTTATAACACTAAAAATAAAATAAAACACCATTTTATACCTATTTATGATCTTTATTAAATAAGTGTTTTTATTTATCTTAAAAATGTTTTAAATTAAATTTAAAAAATTAAAAACACTGGTTCAAACCGATTTTCTGCATTGGTTTTTAACCCTTTTTTTTTTACTAGTTTTCACTAATTTTAGACCGATTTAACCCTTTCTCACTGGTTCTAATATGGTTTGATTTTTTAAAATTAACATACCAGTCATCAAATCAATTCTCGATTTCATTGATCAAACTAACCAATCGGATCTGATTTTTAAAACTATGCCCTATAAAGAATTAACCAAGGTTGATTTGTTTTGGTGCATCGTGTAGTTCAGCATTTTCCATGAATAAATGAAGGGCCGGGGGTTACCTTCGCAGACTCACGTTTTGGTTTAATATTTTAAGAAATAATAAATAATTTTATGTTAAGAACAAAGAATAATTAAAAATTAGATTTTTTAATTATTATAATTTTTTATATAATTTAATTATTTTTTCCTACTCTTTTTTTACTTATCTAAATAAGTAGCGAAAAATTCTTCCATTTCTTTTCTTTTTTTTTATTTCTATTTATCTAAACAATACATTTTTTTGTTTTTGTTTTTATCATTCTTATTTTTTATTTATTTTCTTTTTATTTGCCCGCTAACCCAAATATAAAAGTGCTGCCAAATATAAAGAAGTGAGAGATATGATAAATGATGTAATATAAAAGAATAAAAGATAAAAAAAAAATAGAGTAAAAATGAGATGAAATAAATATCTTGATAATAATCCTACAAAGAATTAACCAAGGTTGGTTTCTGTTGGTGCATCATGTAGTTCAGCATTTTCCAGGAATAAATGAAGGGGCTGGGGGTTACCTTAGCAGCCTCACGTTTTGATTTTTCCCTCCTCGAGAAGTTGTCGTTATAAATGCGTCACCTACGTTGCAAAAATTATGGTCCCTTTGAATCAGAGAACAATAAGTTGGGAAAAATAAAACAATGGAGGCACATGACAATGGTGGCACCCTGAGCCAGAGCCTCTCAAAGTTACAGATTGTGACTATAATGAGTGTGCCACCGCTCAAGGTGACGGAACCACGACGAGTTCGCAAAGTTTTGGTCAGTGACGACAACACAAGGGCCATTCACGGATGCTACCAAGTAGTTCTGTACTATGAGATGTTGAGAGAGAGGAGCACGGTTGGTGTTTGGCTGGTTGGATTGTGGAGTCACTAGCCAGGGTCCTGTTGGATCACCCTCTACTCGCTGGTCGCCTCCAAAGAAGGGACGAAACAGGGTTCGAAATTGTGTCCAATGATTCTGGCATTAGACTCTTGGAGGCACGCTACCCAACCAGCTTGTCACACTTTCTTGAGTTGAATGAAAAGGAACAACATCTTGAGGCTGACCTTGTGTTCTGGAAGGAAATTGATGCCCAGTGTCCTCAATTCTCTCCCCTTTTTTATGTTCAGGCAAATGTTACATATTTATTTTGTCTTTGTGTCAGTTCTGTTTGTTTTTAAGATACACTTTAGAAGTAGTTCATTACGTAGTTTTGGTATTTTTTCAATCAGAATTCAAGTTTTATTTCGATAACCAATGTTTATCTTTAATGGAAACTTTTATTGTGTAGGTTATCGCAAAAAGACTCCAATTCTAATTGGACAATAATACAAAAAACACATAAAGAACTGCATCTAAATTTTTTGTTATTATTTTTGTGTTTTTAGTCCTTTTGGTTAATTTGAATGGATTGCAAGTGTTGGTGTGTTGTTTTTAAATTTTAGGTGACAAACTTCGAATGTGGAGGATACTCGATTGGCATTAGTTGCAGCCTTCTATTGGCAGAGGTTTTTTTGAGTGAGAATTTCCTTGGAAATGGGCAAAAATACACACCAATATGTCACCCCAACATGAAGAACTCAAGGCACCCATATTTTCCCACCCTCGTTTGAAGAATCCTAAGTCTCTCCCATCCGATATAATTAGTCGCACTCAAATCCAAAACGGGGTTCAAAGCATGGTGTTCAAAATCACTGCGGAGGATGTAAACTTGAGCAAGGAATTGTGGAGGGAATTGGCCATGCTTTGTGTTGAGGAAGCAGAACAAAAGCTAGGTACAAATTTGGGTTCGGAATTTTCTTTGGTCGTGAAAGATTCTTCGGAGGTCATCAATGTAGAAAGTTGCTTAGAGAATGGATGGAGTGTGCACGGATTGGGATTGAGGCTCAAGCCTCAGATAACTCCAACCACATGGGAGGACTTTGGAGAGTATGAGGTAGCATTTAATGAGGGAAACAAGCCGGTCCAAGTTTCTTGCTGGATTGGATCGGTGGGTGATGGATATGTTATGGGAGTCCCACTCCCGTACCTCAAGCAGAATGCATGTGCTGTGGTTGTAGTTTCACCCCCTATTTCTTCCCAGTGATTTTAGAGGCACAATGTATAAGTGTGGAAGTAGAGGTGTAAATGAGTTGAGTTGTTTATGAACTATTCAAGCTTATTTGTTAAAAGATTGAACAAGCTCATTTGTTTAACTAAATAAACAAATTCAAACTTGAGATTGAGTTTGATTATTTAAATTTGTTAAGTTTAAGCTTTATAAGCTCGACATTAATTACTCATGAATAACTTGTTTATTTAAATTGATGATGGAAATTTACTAGGTTTTGTTATTTGTATATTTGTTGCAAAAAATATGTAGAACTTTATTGAGAGCATTAAACTTAATTTTGAAGTTTCTCTTTTGTAGTAATCAAGAAATTGTGAATTTTTTATTTTCTAGATTATAAAAATGTAATAATTTAGAATGCTTGAATTCTATATACCACATGTTGAGTATATATTTTTATTTGTATATTATCATATAGTATTAAAATGTTTATTAAATATTGAATTAGTAGAGTTAAAAAATAATGTAAGAAATTTTTTATAAAAAAAATGATTAAGTTATAAATGAGTTAAACAAGTCGAGTTCAAACTTTACTTTTTTAAACAAGCCAAACTCAAGCTTTTAGGTAAATAAATTTAAATAAATGAGCCAAGGTTGAGCAACTTAATTTTTTTTATAAGCTAAGCTTAAAATTCAAGTGTTTGACTCGACTCGACTCATTTATACCCCTATTTGTAAGTTCTAAAAAAAAAAATTATGCACGGGAGTCAAGGCCACAATATATAAGAATTAATAAAATTTTAATATCATGTGGTGTTTTGGGTGATATTATATTATATCACTAAAATATTACTATCATATATTATTACATGGGGCATCGAGAGTGTAATTTTTATATGAAAATAAGAAACGTATATACAATTATATATGAATTGTTAAGATTTAATATTATATAATCATTTAAAATATTCACATAACTTATATATTTTAATCTTGATTATTTATGATAAAAATTAGTAGTCAATACTCTCCCTCTTACATAAAAATAAAATAAAAATTATTAGATATACGTTGCCTATTATTATATGCGTCCGGATCCTCTCTAGCCGCTTTTGTCTTCAGCACCTTGCTAGTGTTAGGACAAAAGTTATTATTAGCATATTTCATTGATGCATAATATAAAATTAAATAGGATAAAAGTTAACATTTTGTATACGAAATCATTTGTTGAAAAAATATGCTATATTCATGGATTTTTTTTGTTACATTGAGGAAACTAAAAGAAGAAACAAATAAACCCACTAAAGTTGGCCTAGTGGTGGGGGATTGAGATAATATGCATAAGGTCATAAGTTCTAACCTTAGTGCGACTATTGTACACAAAAAAAAGAGAAGAAAAAATAGAAATTAAGCCACAAGTACTAAATCCCGCATTAGAGTTGTCAATGTGAGCCATGGTTCATGGGCCAACCTGGCTCACCATGGGTTCAAGTCCGGTTGGGTTGGAAAAATATGGCTTGCCACGATTATCAAATAAAGTTGGCCCGACTCACTTAACTCGGGTTGAACCCATGGTGAATCGAGCTGGCTCACAGGTAAGAAGTATATATGTTTAAAAAAAAAAAAATACTTACTCTACAACACAACAACTTACTTAAGTGACTTAACAAGTTACAATCCACTGTCCTCATTTCAATCACGAGACTCACGACACTAAGGGTTTCGTTCTTCACCCTTCAATGACGTTAGACTAATAGACATTCACCACCATTTCCCAACACTTTCTGGTAGCAGGCAGCAACACTACAACAACACCTTTGTGGCCATTGGCAAGAAATGTTGTCTTCCATTGACTTGAGACTGTCTTCCATTAATGTCCTTCACACATATTTGCATTTGAAATATTGTCTTCATATCTTAATCTTATGCATTGGCTTAAATTTTTGTCATACGTAAGCTCTTTCTTTTTAAAACTTTCTTTTTTAATCTTGTCTTTTGTTCGACCTCTTGTATCTATCAAGTTTTGACAATATTCATCTTTTGAATACAATTTTTGATCTACCATCATATTGAAGACCAAAGTTCACAACACAAGTACCCATTGACTTTATAAAATGACATCAATAATTTTTTTTAATTTCTTTAAAATTAGGTGAGTCAACTCGTATAACCCAACAACATGTGGTGGGTTGAGTCAGGTTGATCACTTTTTGGCACCAAAAAGTGAGCTGAGTTGGGTTGAGCTCACTTTTTCATCAACTTGTAGTGAGTCAACCTGGGTGAGCCAAGTTGGCTTACTTTGACAGCTCTATCCCCCATGAAAATGTCAACAATTGTGGATGGAGGAATTCATGGATTAATTATACTTCTCTACCTTTATAGATTCTTAAATTATATTTTTCTCCCTTTTAATTTTAACAATTACGCTGTCTATTTTAGGAAGGTAAAATGTGTTATTATAGTTTAATATATTTTAATGTAGAGTTATTAAAAGTGGTGAGCAATTAAAAACAAATTCTTGAAAGCCTTTTTGTTATGTCAAAATTGCTTTTAAATAAAAAATCATAAATATTTTTTTTGAAATTTATTTTTGACCAAAAGTAGTTTTATTAAATTAAAATTATAAATTTAAAATCAAATTGGTAAATCTTTATTCAAATTAGAGGCGAGTATTCATTTCTTAGTTTGTGCAACCCACATCCCGCGTGGGTTTAGACAAAAAATAAGTTGATCCATTAATTATAGACTACACGGGGTGATTTATGCAATTTGTGATTTAAATGGATTTAGTTTGCAATTTTATTTTTGTTTACAATGACACAAAGGAGATTTGAATGGAAGACCTCGTATTAATTACCCAAACTCTCTGGTTATCAAGCCGACTCTAATGAGTTGCTTTGCAAATTAATTTGCCCAACTGTTTATCCATATAAAAATATTTTTTAAATACATTTCAATCATTTTTCAAGTTAAAAAAAAAAAAATGCTTGAGTAACCCGTACACTATCTGGGCTAGCCCATTTACAAGAAGCATCATAAAGTATAAAACAAATATTGACCCATTTAGCTACAAATTTAAACGAACATATTAATTATTGACTTATTGAAACGTTATCCCATTGATTTAACCACAAGCTTAAACAAATGAACGCGAATTGGGTTGGGTTAGACCATAGGCCCACCTCTAATTCAAATTTCATTGGGTTGATATTAGGGAGTTGTTATTTCCACCTCATTGTTCACTCTTTTCACCTCAACTTTTGTTTGTATTTTTTTATTTTAAAAATACTTCCCGATGAAAATGCATTTCCGTTATGTTGGAGGGATGCGCCCAAGATACATAATGGAAATGTATTGTTCATAATGGAAATGCGTTTCCATTATGTATCTTAGGCGCACCCCTCTAACATGACAGAAACATGTTTTCCTTAAGTATTTGGAAATTAATAATTCTTATTTATTAAATACATTTATGTTTTTGAGGCATAGCATTTAATGATTCACTGACGCGTGAGCAAGACATGCATTTGAATCGGCATGATCTATACCCTTGATTTATGTGTGCAATTTGGACCATTTCTTTTTTTGACACACAGGACGTCGCATTTAATGATTCTCTAATGAATGAACAGAGCATGCGTTTGAAATGGTGCGATCTAAACCCTCGATTCAGCTAGTGCAATTTAGACCATTTATTTTTTTGACACGTAGGACATTGCTTTGAATGATTCTCTTATGCGTGAACGGGGCACACATTTAAATCGGTGTGATCTGAACCATTGATTTAGTCAATGCAATATGGATCGTTTCTTTTTCTAATGCACAGAACAAAGGCTTTAATGATTCTTTGATGCGTAAATAAATTTTGCACTAGTATAAAAGAGATGTGTGCTTTGAAGCACTTACCATTGCCTTTGTTGACAGTCATCTTCATTCCATATTATTTCTTTTCCTTAAAAGATGGACTTATTCCTTGTTATGGTGTATTACGATGGTCATATGACAACAACATCTATAAGGGTTTTGTTTCAATGTCCTCATGGTCCTACTTTTCTTAGGGTCACTGAGGACATGATGGTTGTTGCTCTAAAAAAAAATCACAATACGATCGCAAATAGCAGAAAAATACTTGATATCCATTACCATCAACCTATATCTTTAGGGGATGACTGTGTTCATTACGGGTCTATGGACATTAAACACAATAAGGATATGGCAAGGATGTTGTCCATCTTTGCCCAATTTCTTAGACTTGCACCAATTGAGTTCTATGCTACAGTAGGTAGATCTCCCGAAAAGATCGTTGCTTGTCTGCGTCGACCACGAAACGTTGAAGAGATCATCGCGTGCTTGAGTAAACCTGAGGCGTCAACTAGCTCCAATAACCAAGCAACCATTAGTTTGAGTGAACCATGATGATGTGCCTTGTTTACTATTTTTTATATTTGTATTGAACCTATGTAGAAATGGCTTTATTTTATCGAATAATATTATTTACGTTGCATTTTTTTTATTTGTATCGTGTGCTATAATTGTAACAACGTAATACCAACAATGCAATAAGTGTAACATATATAAAATCATGAATGTCTACAAAATCTAAAAATATATACAATAAGATTCGTACATACGATATAAAATACTAAAAAAAAATCAAACAATAATAAACAAAAATAAAAAGTCAATCATCGAAAGTGGTCGTCTTCCTCTGCCTCCTCCTCTGATAGGTGCACCCGGATGCCATGCTTGACAAAGCAATGGTCAATGCCTCCCTCAGCATGCTATCACTATTCGTACCCTCAGATACCACCATTAGCTGTAGCATGTGCTCCGTAATGCTAGCAACTCTTTCCCACTAGTGCCTACAAAAAAAAAAATGCAAACTTTTACTAAAAAATGTCATTGTCATCGAAAAAACACAATATAAAGATATGGATACTTACTTCACATGAATGCGGTCGTTGGACGAAGACTCTGTCACAGGATGATCATGCACGGGCTGTTGCGGCATAAGAACTCGAGGAAGATCTCCTTCCACTAGAGGAATCAAAAAAGGATGAGAAACATATTGGAACCACTCCAAGTAGCCATCGGCGAATGTCCATGGAGCCTCGTGTGGTACAACAACTCCTCTATCTAACGCTTGTACCTACCAACCCTCGCAATCATCAAACTGGCTGGTAAACGATGGGTACTAAATAGGCGAGGGCCAAGGATCTCTTGGAAGTACCCAAACTGCCTGAACACGCTCTTTGAAAGATAGGTGCGCATATGGGTACCATATTTGATGAAGCCAAAGTAAAATGATATCGCCTCAAACGGCGGGACGACCTGATGTGCATTATACGACACTCAAATGACGTTGTCCAACTACAGTTGGTTTAGCGCTTACTTGATCCCCAGCACAAAACTTGTGCCCCTCATGGGCTTCCACCAATAGAGATCAAGAAGCTGCTCTGAATAACTAATGATCGAATCTCGCTCCAGGGTGGGAAAGTGCTCAGAGATCCATGCTTGTAATCGACAATTAATATATTAAATTACATAAAATAAATAAACCCTAAACACATATTTACAAAAAATAAAAAATTGTATCATGACCAGGCTTATGTATCCTCTAAACTGCCCTATAGATGGGAGGTTGGCAACGCTTACATGATTGCACTGGAACGCTAATGCAGCCGAACCCCAAGAGTATCCGCCACAGGCCTGAAGGTCATGGAAGAGGTCCAGGTAGCAGACCTACACACGCGTCGAGCTCTTGTTGGCGAATATCGTGTAGTCGATAAGATGTAAGAGACAGGCTTGCACAACAAATGTAATCTGCCCAGTTGCCAGGAGTGCGACGTATGTCTCCCTCAGCCACGATAAGGTCATAAGAGCTCCTCTCACTGTCGCAGTAGATGCGTCAGTGAAGGTCACATCTAGCTCACTCATCGACAACTCCATGACGTCCTTACGCAGATAATACGCGTGCTCGCAGAGCTTGCTTGTAGTAGGCAAGTGCAAGAGAGATGACACATCATCTAGAGTGATGGTCATCGCCCCTACTAGCAGGTGGAAGGAGCTAGTGTCTTTATGTCATCGCTTAATGAAGGCATATATAAGGCTCTTGTTGGTAGCAGTATACCATGCCTGTATAAGAGGGGCACGATTTCTGTGACCTACGGGTGCGGCGGCATCGACAACATTTTGCCCTATGGCTGACCAGCTAATTAGCCTCCACTCAGGACTGGGTTGTCCCAGCCATATATGTCTAACAACATGGTCCTTATAAGACTTGAGCAAGGACAAGTTTGCAGGACCTCCTATAAGTAAAGGTCCAATAATGCACTTGGCTAGCTCAATCGAAGGCACTTCTGCCTCTACCTTTGGTGTGTCAATCTCCGCCTCGAGTACGTCAGCATGTACCTCCTTCTGTTGCTGCTGTTGCTTAGAGGCTTCAGCCTGTCTAGCTTGACGTGTCGATGCATTCAGCCATGGGCGCCTACTAGTGCCTGGCTCATTGTCTGGCAGAGGGCATCGTTTAGGACAATGAGTACCAAACCTCATGTATGACATAATGAATCTGAAACAGTAATAATAATTTAACAATTAGGAAATACTTAATAATAAAATATAATCAATATTGTTATAGAATTATTCTAAAAAAATATTACTTAAAATTAATTAATTATTAAAAGTCAAAAAATAAATTACATATTACATAAATACTTTAAAAGACAAAAAATAATTAAAAACAAACAATTTAAATCAAATAAATAATTAAAGAATAAAAAAAATTAAAAGTAAAAAATAGATAACTGAATCACAACGGAATTACGATTTAATTGTGTATCTAACCCTCATATACAAAGGAATTGTGATTCCATTAAATCTAAAACTCACAAAAAAAATGAAAATACTCTACAATGAGGAGGGCAAAGGTAGGCGTTCTGACAAGATGCACCTCCAAAAGCTTTGTTGCGTTCTGGCTAGAACAATGACGGGGTGGGGGCTAAGGGAGCACAAGGAAACAAGAAAGGGATGGGGAGGGAAGGAGCAGAGGTTTAAAGTGTTGTGTTTGGTGGGGGGGGGGGGGGGAAATTGAAAATGGTGTGAGAACAGCAGTATCCTTTATATTAATCTATGGACTATGGGTTTATCAATCTGACCAATCTATGGGCTAGGTTATGAAAAAAAATCAGGCCTAATCCACATGTTACTGTTGATCGACAGAATTTCTCGTGTATCAATTGGTCCATGGCAAGTTTGACGATCAGACTATATTAGGTATAACTGCCAAATTCTCACGCACCGTTGGGTAGTTTTGGCATTTCATTAATTCCACGTCATTCTGCGCTTGTGTGGGAACTTCCATAATGGCCACGTCGGCAGGCGCAACTTAACAGCTCCTGTTACTCTTCGCACACAAGCCAGACCTATGCTACGATGCGCCCACTGCATCGGAGGGAAATTTTGATAAAGAAGAAAGAGGGTTTTGGCTTTAGTTTGGCGACAAGGGAAAAGAAGAAGTGATACCGTGATGGAAAGTGGGAGAGTTAGTAGTGAGAAAAAAAATGCGATTCGAATCGAGAATCCATTTACTTTGAAGGTGGGTCAAGTATTTACAGGTTTCGGTATCGGATGTGGAGTCGGCATCGGCGTTGGCCGCCCTTTAAATCTGGGTACCTTCTCTTTGGATTGATTCTCTTTCATGAAGGTGATATTATGTATTTATGAAATTCTGTGAATATTTTTTTTACCAATGCTTATTCATTATTCCTTGTAGGGGCAATACCTATGTTGAATCAAGTAATGAGTGCCACCAGGGGTGCAACCGATGCATTTTCTGGTGTTAGCAGGCATGTCAATACTTCTGTAAGACAACATTCATCGTTTTCCTATTTAAATAAGTGCTGTTACTAACCTACTACCGTCTACCACTTTTTTTTTTTTTTTTTTGCTTTTAATGAAATATTCGTTTGTTGTATTTTATACAGTTGAGGAACTTGGGAGCTAAGAATATTGAAGTGGGTGTTGGATGTGGAGTTGGTTTTGGTCATGGTTTTGGAGCTGGTATGCCATATCTGTTCACTAATTCATCAATTCTCTGCCAGCCGTTTCGCCTTTCTGTGAATTTTATGTCATCACATTTTAGTTATGTGTAGCTCTTTGCCAGATAGATTTTATGTTGCGTGATATGAATTCCCTTGTTTAGCCTTTACATTGGATAATCATGTCATTTGTTCCTTTTGTTCTTGTTTGAGTCATAATGTTCTTTTGTTTTGGTCTTTGTCTTGGTAACTGTAAATAGGAACATTTTGAACTATCAGTCTATCTCTTGTGCTAGTATTGGCAATGTGTTTCACTTTTTCGTTTTCCAAAAAAAAATAAAATAAAAAAATTAGAACAGTTTTTCTTAGTTGTTCCCAAAATGATTTATATAGGGAACTGGCATTTTGGTGTTTCAACATTTTACATGCTGAGAAAATCTCAAAAATGTTCCTAGGATGCAGCTGTCGAGTGTTTGCATTCCATGAAATTGACTTCCAAACCATAAAGGGCTATGGCTCACTGCATGCTGCTACTCACCCGCGATATATTATGCAATGCTCAAGAGGAAAAATTATATTAAACAAATTAAAATGTAATGTTGTACATTACCATGCATTATACAGTAAAGAAAAAGAAAGTGGAAGCAGCGTATGTTGCTAGAAATTGCCACAACGTTCTTGAATCTCAGGATGCTGATCTTGCTTGAAACTCAGTTGTTATCTGTGTATCCGTGGCCATGTTCTCTTTGTCACTTGATATGGGTGGGTTCTGTTTGATTATTTCAGTTGACAAAGGCTCTTCATGTTTTATGCACTTGCTTCGATTGATAGCTAATTTTTTATGTTTTTATGATGTCAGGCCTTGCTGTGAAACCAGCGGTTTTGAATCAAATTCAATCTTGTCTTGTAGTATGTGATTTTTTCTCTTATCACAAAAGTATTATGTTCCATTTTTCCCTTTTATGTATCTCATGCCTAAAATATTGAATTTTCTAGGATGCAATGACAAAGATGATGACGAAGTTTGGACTTAGTCCCAGTTTACCCTTTAGTCAGGGTGCATTTCCACCATCCTTGGAAAGTGCTGTAAGCACAGTCAATACAAACCAAAGTTCTGCTGGAAGCACGATGCAGTTGGCAACTAAATCAGCTGATAAAGTATCTCAAGGTCTGGCAGGGTCCATACCTGTGCAAATTGGTTCAGATGTTGAAAATACTCCATTAAGAAGCACTGCAGTCGACCCTACATTTGGCAGCCGAACCGAGAAGGTTATTAGCAACTTTCTGCAAAATCCACTATTGAAGGGAGAAGGAGGAGGACTTGATGAAGCAGTATGCACTCCTTTTTCATAAAAGACAATTAGATGCTATGCCTTTTCTTCTATTCATTACCACCTGTTGATTTCATTTTTAATGATTTCTCCGTAAATTTTTTAAAATAACTTTTAACCTAGATTTTTCACTTACATATTATGCCTTCACACAAGTGGATGAAATGAAAGAATTTGCGTTCTGTATTTGTACAGAGTGTTGAAAGAAGAGGTGTAGACTATAGGAGGCATTTGCCTCTTGGAATAATTATATACCTGGAATGTGTTTCCTTTTGTCTTATGTGGGAATACTAGGTAAGTTCAAGACATGGTATGGAGATGGGGCAGATAGGCTAAAATTGAGGTGAAGCAGCCTTGGTGGAATCAAGTAGCGTCCAGGCTACTTGAGTTATGGCCCTTGGGCAGAATGTGGTGCGTGGATATGTTGCCAAAAGTGTGGTTTCCAAAAACATTTGAAAGTATTTTGTGAAATTCAAAAATAAAAATAAAATAAAATCATGACTATCTGTTCTGGGATGGCGGCAATTGTGGTAATGGTTATTGCAGTGGTGGCAATGCAGGTGTGATGTTGCTGGGTTGTTGGTAATAAGGGTGGAGGAATGTAACTACAAGTGATGTGGGTTGGGTAAATGATGTCTCTTTTCACATGCTATTCCGGGGTATTAAAGAAAAACCCTTCTCTTCCTATGGAATTGTTTTTGACCCATAACACGGGAATGTTACACTTACATCATTCACTAGAATATATTTTTTAAACCAGATCCAAACATGGGGTTATGCCCTGATATCCTGAAAATCACATACGAACCTCCTGCATTGATAATGTATCTCTCCTTTTTGTGCTTTAAATATCAAAATTGTTACTGTTTGTTTTTGCACCCCCCTCATCCTCTCAGAAAAATCACTGTACATGATTAGACTTGAGTAAACAGAATCTCTGTTGGTCGATATTTTGAGCCTGGAAAGATACGGTTGAGTTGAGAGGGATGAGTATAGACTCTTTCAATTTTGTGACCTCTTCCTGTGTGCATCATTTGTTGGTTAAACTATTGAGTGTTATTGCTAAATTCTGTTTTTTTTCTTTATATACTGTTGGTGATTAATTATGGTATTTTCTTTTTAATGCATAATTTCCTTGTAATTGGATTATTAACATGATCTTTTTAGAAGTCTTCTTGTTTATGAAATGTTTTTCAAAACTATAATGTGTGCTACTGGACAAAATTATCACCGATTTCCCAGTCAATATGCATGCGAATGATAGAATGTTTATTTCTCTACATTATTCCCCCTTTCCTCTTTTTGTTAGTTTTTACCCGGTTAATCAAATATTATATGAAATTCTGATTCTAAGATACATTGTAGGTTGGACGTTTGCAGTCAGAAAGGATAATGCTTCAGATGGTAATTTTTATGTACAGTTAGATTCTCAATCTTATACCTAGGGCATATTTATACTTTCTGTTGAACTTTTCAACGGTTCAGTAACTTAAATTATTATTTTAACTTTTGACCCAAAAAAATATTATTTTAACTATTTATTTAATTTTGTTATGGATTTAGGTTTTGAAACACCAACAAATCATTGAAGAGCTTGTAGAGGAAAATGAGAGGCTTCGCCGAATACTAATGGAGGACCTGAAAATACCATCTAGCAAACTTGAAGCAAGTTCTTCAGGTAGAGATAGAAATAGGCTGCCATGTACTGATTGTTTTGAATGCCGAAGAAAACAAAGAAAAAATTAGGTTAGTGATAATAATAAATTCATAAGTGGTTGCATGCTAAAGGGTCTCCCCGTTATCGTGGTTCACCTGCATTTTTTGGGTTTTGTTCCTTTCAGTACCTCTGATAGTCTGTGAGTTTACGGTCATCATGGGTTACGAATTTCCGGAGATTCCGATTTAATGAGTTAGAATGGAATGGAATGGAACTGACGAAATGAAATTATTATTTTGTTATTTAAATATTTTATGACCAAATGGAACTAAAAAAAATGTTTCCTTCTATGTACTCAAATTGGCAAAAAGCAAAAGAGATTTTAAACAGTCAAACTTAGAGTCATTTTATTCTATTCAACTTTATTGTCTTTTTTAATAATTCGAACATGGCATTAAAATAAATATTTACTCAAATTAGACTTTTTCAATATTGTCTTAGGTTTTATTCTTTTTATTCTCTCAATTAGACTTTTTTAATATTCTTTTGCAGGTGCATTTCATATACTACTACAATTAGGCAAAAAAATATTTTTTTCAATTATTTCAAACTATTCTTTTTTTATTTCTTTATTTGTATATTTGGTATTTTTTATTGTCTATATGTTTTAACTAGTATTTTAACCTGTGTATTATATAGAATAGATATTTATTTTATATAACTTAAATTTATAATAAATAATTTTTTGAATATATAAATTATATTATAATTAAAATTTGTAGTACGTAAATATTTTTGAAAATAAAGATTATGTTTTAAATTTATAACAAACAATTGTTGTAATACAATGTTAATATTTAATTATTGATAATTTCTTTTAAAAAATATTGAAATTTAATTTAGAAGTAAAGATATTAGAAATAATAGATTAAAAGAGATAAGAGGTTAACAAGATTCTTGAAAATGCTATCGTTGAAAAATGACAGTTAAAAATATTCTTGCCGAAAAAAAGCAACTAAAAACACTCTTGTTCAAAATAATTATTTTAATTTATATATAGAGAGGATTTAAAAATAACTATATATCACAATTTAAATTATTTATTATAAATTTAAAATATAATTTATATATTTAAAAATGTTTATTGTGAATTTTAATTATGTAAGAGGGATCAAGCTATTTTAAAAGTAACGTGGCAAAGTTATTTCCTTCCATGACTCTTTGTACACTTTAAAGTTTATTAATTTTTAATTGTTAAATTAAATGTTTTGATTGAGTAAATCAAATTTATAAATTTTTAAAAAATTTAAGATTATTTGACATTTCATTAAATAAATTTTATTTAAAGTATAATATCCTTTTTAAAAATATAAGTAAATCTTAATTATAAGATTATATAACTACAAATGTCTAATTTACTGAAATTAAATGTGCGTGATTATTGAGTTAATATTAGAATATTTAACGGTTGGATTAATAAAATTTAATATATACAAAAAAATTATTAAATGAACTAATTTTATTGAGAGTTATTCTTGGAAGAACTTGATTTCTCTTAATTATAATTTATATATTTAAAAATATTTATTTATTATAAGTTTTGATCATAGAAAAATAAATATTTGTCTTGTGTAATGTATTAGACTAAAATATTAGTTTCTTTAAAGTGAAATAATGTTTATTAATAAATTAATTTAAACATCTTTATAATCTAAACTCACTAGAACCCACTAGGATCGATCTAGTGGAGGAGGGAGTTTGGGTAATTTGTATAAAGTTTTAGGTTTACACTTTGTTGTCGTCATTGTATATATAATAAAATAAAATAAAATTAGAACTCACTAGAATCTTAAATGTTTAATTTTTTCACTATTTTCTTTGCAAATTATTGAAGACAAGAAACAACATAAAGACAAAGTATTTTTATTTATAATTTTTTTAAAATCATATAAATATGAAACAAAAAATAAATTAAATACAGTTTAAGGATTGAACAACTTTACTTTTCACTATATAAATAATTTACTTTAAGGTTGTGTTTGAATAAAAAAATTTAAAATTTTAAGGAATTTAAAATTCAAAAAAAATTAAATACATCAAATAAATTTCTTGAATTTTTAAAATTATTTGTTTGAATAAAGCAATTTACATTCTTTGAATTTCAAATTATTTGTTTGGATAAAACAATTTAAATTCCTTATATTTCAAATTCTTTATTTGAATAAAATAATCTAAATTTAGCTAAAATATGCTTTTGTCCTTTTAAAATTTGTCTTAGTTTTTTTATCTTTTAAAAGATTCATTATGTGTGTAAATTTACATAAAGTGATCCTTTCTCTCATCCTTTTAAATCTAGTGACGAAAATTACTAATGTGACATCTAGCTCTACTTACATATCTTTTCTATCGTCCCTGTTAAATCTAGTGACGAAAACTACTAATGTGACATCTAACTCCGTTTACACATCCTACATGTAAGGTTTAATGAAACAAATGATTGGTTTATCCCCTAACATTTCTACAGCAATTCGAGAAAGGTGTAGAGCAAGGTACCAAGTTCCTTCCTAAACATACTCTATTCATTGTTGACTTGAAAAACATAACCTTCTTCCCATTCTTTCACAAAGGCTCCACAAGTGATAATTAAGACAAAAGCATGAAGTGTTGAAGAAGAACATTTTCTCATTGTGCCAAGAAGAAGGAAAATCGGGAGCGAGAAGAATATGAGGTAGATGGGAGAAGCAGGAAGCAATCAACACCTTACATGAATGATAGTGAACTATTCGAATTGTTTGATAAAGTGTTGTTAGACATTAGGTTAGGAAAAAGGTACCTCATAACATAACCCTCACTAAAATGATGAAACAATAACAAATATATCTAGTGGAGATGTCAGGAAAAGTGATGAGGAAGTTGTGGATCTAAGGACATAGTTGATGCTATGTGCACAAGTTGTTGCTTTTGATAGTCCTTCATTTGCTTACTAGTTAGTAAAGCAAATTAAGTAGCATTCTTCTCCTAAGGCGATGAAACTTAAAGGCTTGCAGTTCAACTTTGAAGGTTTATCTAGAAGTCAGTTTATTTGAAAGAGATATGTTAGAAAAACCATTCTCTTCTTCTACAAAACAATCTACTCAAAGTCGTAAAACGAATAAATGTCACAAAATATGAACACCTAATGGTTAGTATATGATAGAATTTTGATTAAGAAAATCAGCATAGTAATGAATTGACTGAAAGGACTTAACTAAAAAAACCAAAGAAGGAATCATACTTCTACGTTTCTGATTTTATTTTTCTTTCAAAACCTTTTTACCTGTCAATCAGATTATAAGGTTTTCAAGTCATAAGAATGCATTTATTTTATTTGTATTGGCCATACTAGTCTAACATTTATTCCCATTTAAGCACATTCTCACATTTAACCAAAGATCTTCCACAAAATCTATATACCTTTGTAAACAACCCTCAACCTTGTTTTATCGTTTTTTACAACCTTTAGGCTCTTACCAGAGTGTACAACATATGTCCTGATTGTCTTTTTGAAATTCTTTTTACTTGCAAAATATATTACCCACTTCCCATTTATAGTTACTCATCTTCTTTGGCAAAACAAACACTGGGTACTTAGACTTTGGTTTTGTTTCCCCACCATCATTTGTCTGTGCCCCACTATCCAACTCCTCTAAGTTGTACTCATCATTTGAAAAATCCTCTCTACCTACACCTATTGATTGGTGTTCCCTAACTCTAGTACTTGCCTGCAGTGAATCAGTCTTTTCCAATTAACCTTTCATTTTTCCCTTCTCCTTTTCACCTTTCATTGTCTTTCTCAATTTTCAATTTTATCTTATCTTTTAACTTTGTAAAAATACAATTTTTAGAAACTTTGAAAACGACGTAGTTTCATTAAACCTTCCACGTAGGATGTGTAAATAGAGTTAGCTGCCACATCAATAGTTCCCATTACTAGATTTAACTAGGATGGCAAAAAGGATCACTTTGTGCATTATACACATATAAAGGACCAAAATGAATCTTTTAAAAGATAAAAAACCAAAATAAATTTTAAAAATAAGATAAGAGATCAAAAATATATTTTAACCCTTAAATTCTTTATATATTCAATTTTTCTCTAATTATATTTTAAAAAAATAAATTTTCATATAATTAAAATCGTTAATTTTTTATAATAATTACTTTAAAAATTATATATAAGGTAATTTTTATAATAATTATTTTAAAAATCATATATTAATAAATTAAAGTATATTTTATAATATATATTTCCAAAATAATATCAATATCAATATATTATTATGTTATATAAAATATTATTGATTAGTTTCATTAAAAGCACAAAGATGATTAAACTTGCCTGCTCCAGCATTAGATAGTATAACACTGAGACGATTAAACTCTCATTGTAAACATTTAATAACATACATGAGACTCTATTACACTTTTTTAACACATTTTTTTTTTATTGTTGGTTAAAAATTATTATAAATTAAGAATGTGTTTAAAACAGTATATTAGGTAAAGTATTAGTGACATTTCTCTTATAAATATTTCTAGTAGTGTCATCGGTACTTTGTTTCAAAAAATGTTCCCCACCACTAGTTTTTTTCTATGGCCCAAGGCCGAACACTACGCACCCCTATCTCCCCACGACCGTAATGCATATGGTGTAGCTGCTACAAATCACAACAGAATTGAACACAACATCCATGGCTGCAACAACCTCATCTTTTGTCTTTCTGAAATCTCATACCTCAACGCCTCGTCACACCAAAAAGTTGTTCACGCGCATTGATGGGTTTGGACATGGAATTGGAACCCGCAGGAGTTACAAAGTCATAAAGGCTCAATCTGAATCTGATGTCCGAAAGGAACAAGTTGTGATCGTGGGTGCTGGCATCGCTGGCCTTGCAACTGCTCTGTCCCTTCACAGGTTGCAACTCCCCAGTCTAATCTTCTTTATTCACTCTGATATGAATATGATGCTCTAACATTCATTTATGCATATCAGGCTTGGAGTTCGGTCCCTGGTGCTGGAGCAGGCGGAGTCACTTCGAACCGGTGGAACCTCACTCACCCTTTTCAAAAACGGATGGAGGGTACTTGATGCAATTGGAGTAGCAAATGATCTCAGAACTCAATTCTTAGAAATTCAAGGGTACATACATCACACGCATACATGAACAGGATTCTAAAACCCCCTCCCCTTTTGAAAAACCTCATCATTTATTAATGCGTATACCAGCTGAGCCTGATCTGGTTCACAATATCAGCTGTACAGGATGGTGGTGAAGTCCGAGGATGGGAGGGAACTACGCGCCTTCAATTTCAAACAAGAGGATGAAAGGTATGTTCCATGGTGTGTCGATAGGATAGTTTACTAAGGTCCTTGTTTGTATAAACTTTTCAATAAACACTGATAGAAGAAGAAATTAAGAAGGTAAAATGAATCAACTTTCTCATAAGTTATAAATAACTTAAGTAATGGTTCAAATAGCATTTACTAACATCTCAGAAAACATTGTTAAAATACTTTTACGAGAGGGTTTTGTTGAAAACGTCAAAAAACATAGAGAAAAACTAACTCTACGGTATAGAAGAAATAGAAAAGGATCATATAAAAGTTAAAAAAGTTTAAAACGGATCAGTACACCCGGTCTATAAATATATTATAATTATCAACAAATCGCTCTAATTTTAGGGGGCATGGGGATTGTAATTCTTTTAACTTCTAGAGGAATAATGACTGATCGAGAGGCTCGATTAGAAAGAATCAGCGTAGAAGTTTTATGTTATATATGGTAATCTTTATAAGCTAATTTAAAGAAGTTTTCTCATTTAGTTTATCCAAAAACTGATTTTGACTTCTAGGAGAAACTTAATCCATTTGACCTTCTTATTTTCTTTTCATATAAGTGTTTATCCAGAAATTTATCCAAACATAATTATTTCCATCACTGTTGTAATTGTCAACAAGCATTAGTTATTCGTATAACAAGGCTACAAGCTTCGGTGAGGATGAATATTAATGTATCAAATGCAGCCAAGAGGTACGTGCAGTGGAAAGGAGAGTGCTTTTGGAAACCTTGGCTAGTCAGCTACCTCGGGATACCATTCAATATTCTTCACAATTGGAAAGGATTGAAGCCACTCCAAACGGGGATACCTTGTTGGAACTTGTGGATGGGTCTAAGCTGCTTGCAAAGGTCAGTCATTGTGATTTAATTAGCTTAGCTGAAAATTTTCTAGCTGCATGAATTAGGCGTTATTCATCACGTATTTAGTTAATCAAATGATTGGCTATGATTGTAATCTTAGTGTTACGGTGTCCTACTAAATGTTGGAACACAGAAACGTAATGGCCAATTATGAAGCTCTGGCCCTGAAAAAAATAAAATTGATTTAATCTCTAAATAGATTGTGATAGGGTGCGATGGGATTGGATCACCAATAGCCAAGTGGATGGGGTTTGCTGAGCCCAAGTACGCAGGTCATTGTGCTTTCCGTGGACTTGCGTCTTATTCAGATGGACAACCTTATGGACCAAGAGTGAATTATATCTACGGAAGAGGGTTGCGCGCTGGCTTTGTTCCTGTTTCTCCAACCAAAGTTTACTGGTTCATCTGCTTCAATAGTCCAACCCCAGGTTCTTAATATAAACAAATATGCATGGTTGAGTCACTGAGTTTATAGTTGCAACTTGCATGATATGTCATCTCCTTATGAAAAACAGTTGAGTATGTTCAATGGCAGGTCCAAAAATAACCGATTCATTGGTGCTGAAGAAGCAAGCTAAGGATCTAGTGAGGAATTGGCCTTCAGAGCTGTTAAACATGGTGGATTCTACACCAGATGATACTGTCATTAGGACTCCATTGGTAGATAGGTGGCTTTGGCCAGCCATAAGTCCACCTGCTTCTGCAGGAAGAGTTGTTGTGGTTGGAGATGCGTGGCACCCAATGACCCCAAATCTCGGGCAAGGAGCTTGTTGTGCACTTGAAGATTCAGTGGTTCTTGCTAAAAAGCTTGCCAGTGCCATCAAGTCTAAAGACCCATCTGTGGAAGAAGCTTTCAGGTCATATGGCACTGAAAGATGGCCCCGTGTATTTCCACTGACCATACGTGCAAACCTTGTGGGTTCCGTTTTGCAGTGGGAGAACCCGGTGGTGTGTTCTGTTAGGAACAATATTGTCATACCTAAGCTAGTCAGGCTCGGGTCATTGCTGGAGCATACAAATTTTACTTGTGAGAGTCTGTAAAGAAGAAAAGCAGGCCTGGCAATGGCAAGCACATTGAAAGATGTTGTTGTCAAGGAATAGAGAGTTTCATTTCTGTTCAATCCACCTCTCTACTCCCTATACTATCTACACCTGAATATATATATACTGCATTTAATGGTTGTAAAGAGATGCTTATGTTCATTATTCTATAGGTTATAAACATAATATTTAACCAATCGTAACTAAGTGCATTTCAATACTTTATGTCAACTTCTCCCTTTTTTTGTTACCTAATGATTGGCTTGCAAAAAAAGATCTAGTGTACTTTTTCCTATTATTGGAGATTTAATAGTTGAATCACTTAAGATTTTGCTTGGTGGGAAAGAACACATCCGATACCATAAAGCAGGAACACTAACGACAGATGCATCAAGAGTTATTCCAAATACATTTAAAATCATACATTATTTTTTAGAACACTTTCTAACATTAATTTTAGTCTCTATATCTCTCCATCGTAGCAATCATGCTATCTCGCACTTCTCTTTCTATCTCCTTTGTTGTAAAACCAATTGTATAAATTTGTTTAATAATTATAATTTCTCCACTTAAAACATGAGCTTTCCTTTTGATAAAGCAACAAAGTCGTAATACAGTCGAAATTGAAGAGGGGTTTTGAATCAATAAACATACAAGCAATCTATCAATACAGAATTTGATAAATTTTCTATCTAGATTTTGGTGCAAGTAGATGATACACCTCAAATATGTCATGTTATGGTTTTAGTCCTAATAAATTATTAATAATGTGCTAATCTTGTTGACGTAGCATGGTAACATCATCACAATGTCATTAAAGTAATGATGTGGCACCCTTGCTTGCATACCATGTTGATGTCATCAAGGTGATGATATGACAAGATAACATAATCATGATGTCCTCAATATGATTATGTGACATGATGATGTCATAAAATTTGTTAGCCACGTCATTTTTTTTGTAATAGAGACTCACGGTAAGTAAAAACAATATATGAGTTGAAATTTTTAAGGATGAAAGTCAAAAAAATATTGCAAGAACAAAAAGTATAGTTAAACTTTTTAGAAATAGATCGGAAAATGAAGGATTTGTGAAATCAAGTAAAAAGCTTATTTTTTACGGTTGAGAAATAAAATAGCAACTATCGTTACTTTTTTGTTTTACTATTGAAAAATATTTTTTAATTTATTTTATTTTTACGTATTTATTAATTTTAAAATAAAATATAAATGAATTAATATTTTAGTTAAAAAATAAATATAAATGGGTGAGGTAATTTACAGAATTTATTTCAAATTCTTAAAAAGTTGCACTATTAAAATAAAAAAGTGCTAAAATTCTTAAAATTGACGTGACATAATTGGACCTAGGAAAAAAAAGTTAAGCAACTCTAATTTAGTTGACTATTAAAATGTTGTAAAAAACCACTAACTTAATCCCTAGATATAATATGCAATAATTAATTAATTGATCAGGTTTATATTTAAAAAATTATTCACTGCACTCAAAAACAGAAATGGAGTTCAAATCATGGTATTCAAAACCAAAATCACTGCCGAGGACGTAAATTTCTGCAAGGGACTGTGGAGGGAATTACCCTCACATGTTGTGGACGCATGCATAACAAATGCAACACATTAAAATTGGTTCAATTTTTTCTTTGACCGTGAAAGAATCATTGAAGGTGATAACCATTAAGCAGGGAAGCCAAATAATTCTCTCACTGGCTTCTCAGAGTCCGAAAATGGAACGGAAAACTCCCTTTTTTTTTGCTTACATGATACGTCCACTGCGTCAAATTTTGAGAAAGAAGAAAGTGATGCTTAGCTTTTGTCTTTTGATGAGAAAGAAAAGGAACACGTTAGAGGGGAAATGGAAAGTGACACACTTAGCAGTTAAGAAATGTATTTTGAACTGAGAATTAGAATCCATTTACTTTAAAGGCGGGTCAAGTACTTTGAGGTTTTGGAATCGGTCCTTTAAATTTAGCTATACCCATTACCTGTGTGTGTCAGTGTCTTTGGAACATACATAGAACCAGATGGACTGGAGACGCTTCTTCAAGCCCAAAACTCCTCAAACTCCCGTTCAAACTCCTCAAAAAAAGAGTATTCGTTTTTCCCATTTCCCTACACTTTTATATATCATTTATGTCTCTTATTTTTCTTTAGCATATATACTCTCCTTGTCCACTCATTTTTCGATACTTGTATTTATTTATTTTCCAATGTCAGCCATTAAATGGTTGATTCTCCTTCATGCAGGTCATGTCTGTTTAGCCTTGAGAAATGTTACTAAAATATATTTGATCAATGCATATTTAAATGTATTCATGCCGTGTAGGTGCATTACCGATGTTGGATCAAGTAATGAGTGCCACCACCAAGGGTGCAACCGATGCATTATCTGGTGTTGGCAATGCGGTAAGACATAATTCATCATCTTCCTAGCTATTTTAAGTATGCTGTCATTACCATGTTGCTCCTTTTTTTTTTTCCTGTTGCTTTTGGTGAAATATCCGTTTCTCATATATTATACAGTTCAGGAGTATGCGAACTCCGACTATTGTCGGCATCGTTGGATATGGATTTGGTTATGGACTTGGTTTTCGTGATGGCTATGCACTTGGTATGCCATATGTATTCATATTTCTCAATTCTTTGCCGAATAAATAATATTATGTTTCACCTTTTCTGACTTTTATGACATTAGGTGTTTGTTATTGTTATGACACGGTTCTCCGCCTGAGATATATTATATTGCATGATATGCGTTCCTTGTTAAGTCTTTACATTGGATAATCTCGTCATGAGTTTCCCTTTTTTATTCGATTCATGTTTTCCTTTTTGGGGGGCTTTGGTGTTAGTCACTGTAAGTAGGGTGTTTTGGAACTATCACTCTATCTGATCTATTACGGAACCTGATATTCTTTATATGTTTTACATCTTTTCAACATGTTTTATGATCAGAATATCTTGAAAATGCTACTAGGAGGCCGCTTTCAGTTTCAAGTGTTTGTTGATTCTGTAGCGGTCCTATGTCATACATCATACATATACGTTAGTTATGTATTGCTTGAAATTGGCTTCCAAACCACCTCTATGTGGAACTACAACTAAATTATTATTCATAAAGTGAAAGGGCACCAACATTACATTGGTTCAACTGAAACTAGGCTCGGTTTTTTTAAGCAAAATTTCGGGTTTGAGTTTTGTAGATAGAAAAAAAATGGTTGGAAAGAGAAACCCTACTAAAGATGGCTAATCAGGTTCTCCGATAGAAATTAGTTATATATGATGCAATGCATGAGAAAAAGAATTATATTAAACAAACTAAATTCTAAACTTTTACATTCATATGCATTGTGCCCTAAAGAATAAAAATGTGGAAACAGAAGACGTTGCTAGCAAGTAGTTGCCACAACTTAACTAAATATCAGGATGCTGTTGACTCAAGTGCTGAGCTGAATGAAACTTTGTTATCATATTTATATGTTTGGCCATATTCTCTTTGTCACTTGACATGGGTGGAATCTCTGTTTGCTTATTTTAGTTGACAAAGACTCTCTATGTTTTGTGCACATTCTTCAGTTGATGGTTGAGTTTTCATTTACTTACTGTGGCAGGCGTATCTATGAGAACAGGGGTGTTGAATCAAGTTCAATCTCGTGTAGTAGTATGTGAAATTTCTCTCATCTCAAAAGTATTGTCTTCTATTTTCTACCTTTTATATGTCTCATGATAAAATCTTGAATTTGCTAGGAACCAATGACAAAGATGATTGGACTTATTCCCACTTTACCCTTTGGTCGGGGTGCATTGCCAATGCCAGCATCCTCAAAGAGTGACCAAAGAAAGGTCCCTACCGACCAAATTTCTGCTGAAACCATGATGCAATTGGCAACTAAATCAGCAGACCAAGTATCTGCAGAAAAAATAATGCAACAAGCAACTAAAACGGTTGACCAAATTTCTCAAGAAAGCACGATGCAACAGGCAACTAAATCAGTTGAGCAAATTTCTCAAGGAAGCATGGTGCAGTTGGCAGCTAAATCAGCCAACCAAATATCTCAAGGTCTGGTAGGGTCTCAACCTACAAAGACTGATTTGGCTTTTGACAACAAAGCATTAAAAGGGGCTGCAGTTGACTCTGCATCTGACGGCCAAACAGAGAAGGCTATTAGCAACTTTATTCAAAAACCATCATTGAAGGGAGAAGGAGGAGGACTTGATGAAGCAGTATGCACTCATTTTCATACATGACTATTAGATGCTATGCCTTTTCTTCCACTCATTTATGTCCATTGATTTGATTTTTAATGATTTTTTGGTAAACTTTTTAAAATGCCTTATAGCCTAGAATTTTCACACACTCTTCATGCTTCAGGCAAGTGGATGAAATGATAGAATTTGCATTCTGTATGTATTTATTTATATAGACTGTTGAAAGAAAAGGTTTAGGCTAAAGATGAGGCAAAACAGTGAAATTGGATAATCTTTAAAGGCACTTGTGCTACTTAAGGCTCTTAGTACTAGTTGGGTTAAGGCTCTTGTGGGGAAAGTGAACTTGCAGTCTACAGCATAAAATTATCATCGTTTTCCCAATCAATGTGCATGTGAATGATAGAATATTCATTTTTTATATTATTCATTCATTTTCTCTTTTTGTGATTTTTTCCCTAAGTTAATCAAATATTATATGAAAATCTGATTCTAAGATACATTGTAGGCTGGACCCGTGCAGCCAGAGAAGAAACTACTTAAGACGGTAAGTTTTCATTTTGTCTGATTAGTGTTAATTTTGTAGCCAAAATGTCATATCATAATTGATAGCATATAACTTTTTATAATGTAAATGATGATATATTCTCAACCTTAGTAAACTAGGGTACATGTATACTTTTCGTTGAACTTTTCCATTGGTTCAGTTGAGTCACTTCAATTATCAGTATTATTATTGTGGATTTAGGTTATGAAACAGCGACAGATCATTGATGAACTTGTGGAGGAAAATGAGAAGCTTTGCCAGATACTACAAGAGAAGGACCTGAAAATACCATCTAGCAAACTTCAAGCAAGTTCTTCAGGTAGAATTAGAAAGAGGTTGCATGTAGTGATTATTTTGAATGCCCAACAAAACAAAGAAATAAGTGGGTTAAGAATAAGATAAATGTGTTTGACGCATTCTTTTTCTCACATTTTCTGTTATTGAATGAATTTTACGCGGATCTTGCTAAATAAGTTGAACACGCTCTGTTTAGTGGGACTCACATAAATTTAATCTATAATAAAGAATGTATTTTTCTAAGAATAATAATAAAACTCATTGAAGTGTTGGCTCCTTGTCGCCGAAATACCCCTTTATTTTGGGTCTCCTCTGTTAATCTGTCTAAATTTTAGGCAGGGCTTTTTTCATCTTTAAAGTTAAAAATAACGAGTTGAATTTTCATTTAGTGTAAAGGATTTTATAAAAGTAATTATTATAAAAGTTAACAAATTTATTATATTTAGTCATTTGTGATTGAATGATATTATAAAGAACTTTTACCTTGTGAGTGCTTTCTAATTAAATTAAAAAAAATTAATTGCCTAAAAAAAAATTGCTTCAAGAATAAAAAAAATAAACCTAAGGGGTTAATTAAGTTTTGCGTCCCTCAACTATTTTAGCATTTGATTTTTAGTTCCTACAAAATATTTTGCCCATTTTCACTTTCTCAATTATTTTTATTCATTAATATTAGTCTTTGAGAGAGACTAAAAATAGACAATAAAATGGCAAAAATTAATCCCTCTCAAGGACTAATATTAATGAATAAAAATAAATGAGAGACTAAAAATAGACAAAAAAAATTATAAGAATTAAAAACCAAATTCCGCAATAAGGGACAAAAAACTTAATGAGAAAATAAGCTATACACTGTCAGTGTAAAAGTTTTATACTGTTATCTAATCACAAACTATCATGTATGGTAAGTTTGTTGACTTTTACAATAATTATTTTAAAACTTATCCTAACGATATTTTTGATTGGTTGACATTGTAAAACGTTTTACACTGACAGTGCATAACAATTAAACTTAAACTTAATTAACCCTATTTGATATAAAGTTTTAACATATAAACTATACTTTGAATTCCACACATTGAATTAACTGAACAGATCAGTTTCCGTTGTCTGGTTCTAACATGACTAGGTTTTGTTGGGCGTTATTTCATTTGAGAATAATTTGAATGTTATTAATAGCCTGGATAATCAATTCCTTCGATCTTCAGTGTTGGGCACTGATTTTAATATTGTAAATACTTGATCTGATAATAGATTTGTTTACTTTGTAGATTCAAATATTGAGACATTGCCTTCATCGGAAGTTCAGGGTAAGATTACCAGTGTTTCTAGGCCTCCTGGTGATGCTGACGGTATGTGCTTTATTCTAACTACTATTTTAATTTATATATTGTACAGATAAATATTTTTTAATATATAAATTATATTATAATTCTAATTCATAATAAATAAATATATAAATTATATTTTAAAATTATAATAAATAATTTAAATTGTGATATAAGATTATTTGTAACTGTTCATAATTTTTTTTAAAGAACTATTAAAATTCATTTTAGAGACAGAAATAAAAGATGGTAGATTAAAATAGACAAGCGATCAAGAATATCAAGTATATAAATAAATATAAAAAGGAAGTTAGATTGAGATGATTTAGAGAGAAATTTTTTGTTTAATTACTGATTTAGTTCCTATACTTACATCATTTGTATGTTTTGGTCCATGTACTTAGTAACTATCTGTTTTAGTCTTTACAAATGCACTTTTAATATCGTTTTGGTCTCTGTCATCAAATGTGTCTTAACTTCGTGAAATAAAACCGTTACAAAATAGAAATTGGTGGTCTAAAATTGCTAAAAATTTTCTAGAGGTTATTAAAGCACCACAAATTGGTCTTATAAAATAAAAAAAAGCATAAAATTTATGGCAGTTTAATAATTGCCAGAAAATTTATGGCTGTTTTACACTACCAATTTCTATTTTGTAAAGGTTTTATTTCACAAAATTAAGATATACTTGACAACAAAGGCAAAACGATATCAAAAGTGCATGTATAGAAACTAAAACAGATAATTTCTAAGTATAGAGACCAAAATGTAAAGATGATGCAAGTATAAGAATCAAATGCATAATTAAACCGAATTTTTTTGACTAGTTGGTGAATAGTGTGTGAAATACACATCTAAAGAAGAGAAAATAGAGAATATTGAAAATGTTTAATTGAGGGAGTAGAGAGAGTTGTGTATTCTATTTTATAACATGAGCATCTCCAATGGTGCAACCATTTTGGGATTGCTTAATTGAATTTTGGTGGGCCTTACAATGCTACATGGAATTTAAGAACTTCAAGTTTTCTATCAAATGGTGCAATTCTTAAGAACTTAAAATGAGTTATATAATTGTCTAACAATTCTTAAAAACTGTTAAGAACTATTTTTTTATATAAGCAATAGTTCTTATATAAGAATTGTGACATCAATTGTTCTGACAATGAAACTGCATAAGAACTAGTTCTTAAATTTAAGAATCCCATAAACAATTCTCATTGGAGATACTTTAAGGAGTAGATTTGAATCACATGTGAGGAAAATAGGTTATTGGACTCGATGCAGGTTGTGGTTACAGCAGCTCAGGCTAAAAAGGTCTGGAATCAATTTGGGTTCCTAAAATGAGACTCAAGTTTAGTGAAAGTCCATTTTTTGTGAGTTTTTTGCAAGCTTTTTGTAGGCTTCATTAGGCCATGATTAGATTGGGCTAAAAAGCCCAAGTTTAATTTGGACTTAAAATTTAAAGCCCAAACCCTACACTCTATTGAACAAGTTCTGATCAACCTATTTGGCCTGACTCATTTTGTCACCTTGGGCCACTATTGAAGGAAATTAAAAACAAGTCAAACCAAACATTAATTAAGGCCAATGGACTTTAATTTGGGGGAGCTGATACTCACACTCCCCATTTTTTGCATTGCTTGCCCCCCCTTTTTTTTAAATTCTTTTTACAAAAATATTATTTTTGGAACATATTTTTTGAAAAAATGAGTCCCAACACTACAAAATACATTACAAAAACTAGTTTTTTTTGCAATGTAATTTTTTATAATGTATCAAAAAAATTACATGATGATGCTAACCTCATTTTGAATTTTCTCATGAATCATTTTCCTAATCGGTCAGCGAAAGAGAGCGCGATGGCGATGGGGTTTAATTTTACGGTTTTGTTAATAAGAACTGACTTGAAGTAACTAGAAACGAAATATTTTCATCATGAAAAAAAATGAATATACTATATTTATGTATTTTCATCTAATCAATTTTTTTACTTTTTTTTTTTTACTTTTAATTTTTTAAAGTTAATTTTAAGGACTCGCGTTAATAAAACCTTTACTTTAGACTAAAAGCATTCTCAAGTTTGATTGATATTTGACTTGCCTAAAACACTATTTTTGTGTTTATGTTTGAAGGTATAATTGACTTGCTTAAAACATGATTTTTGTGTTCATGTTTGTAGGTATATTGACAACTTCAAAAGGAGGAAATGACGGTAAAAATGAATAGAGTTAAAAGAAGAAAAATTGACTTTCTATTTTTAATTGTTTAAAATTAATATCTTAAAATAAAATCTTTAGTTCTAACTTTTAACTTCGTTATTTGTATTTGTAGGCACGTTGTCAATTTCAAAAGGAGAAAATAATGACGGTAAATAAGAATAGAGTTAAAAGAAAATTTTTACTTTCTATTTATAATTGTTTAAGATTAATATGTGAAGGCCCAATGTTAATAAAATATATAGTTTTAACTAAAAGCATTCTTAAGTTGGAAGCTTGCTTAAAACATAATTTTGTTATTTCTGTTTGCAGCTACCTTGCCAATTTCAAAAGGAGAAAATGATGACGGTAAAAAAATACAGAGCTAAATGAAAAGTTTTACTTTCTATTTTAAATTGATATCTTAAAGGACTAATGCTAATAAAATTTTTAGTTTTAACTAAAAACATTTTCATGTTGAACCGGAAATGGCACGCTTAAAACATAACTTCTTTGTGGTTACAGGCACGTTGCCAATTTCAAAAGGAGAAAATGACGGTAAAAAAGACTAGAGTTAAAATAAAAACACCTACAGCGTGACGTGGAATGGAATTTCTATGCCTATTTTTTTTTTGTGTATAATGATTGTACTGAGATTTGAACCTATGATCTCATAGGTATTACTCCAAACCCCAACCACTAAGCCGACTCTAGTGGATTATTTCTATGCCTAGTTATTACTTTTACAACTATTTTTTTTTTAATACTGTGACAGCTACGTTTTTTTTAATGTGTGAATATGGAATATTCCATCAATAATTGCTGTTAAATCCATTTGTTTAGTACTGATCATGGATCCCTTTGTGAGTAACAAATAAAGCTAAAAGGGATACTCAAGAAATTTTATGATTTGAATTCATTGCGATGGAATCTAGTGCTTTATTTTCTGTGGTACAAAATTCTCCATGTGTGTTTTTATCATAAATGAATAAATTCTATTCCTTTCCGCATACACGAATACCCATTGTATAATTAGCAAAATTTCAAATGCTAGTTTATGACTTGTGCATTGGGATTTTATTCTGCCTAAAGTGAACCATGAGGCTAAGGATGTGTACTCTCCTATTCCCCGCATTCACGTTGGCCTTTACAACTTTATTCAACAAAATTTCAGACCACACGTTCTGCCTGCAATTCAATCCACTCACTCTCCTCTCCAATCCTCTCAGGTTTGTGTTGTGTTCTAATGTTACTTCCCTTGTGACTATTACACGGGTAGAGACAGATAGACGGAGGGGTAGATAAATGTCTTCCATCTAAGCTTAAAAATATACAAAACACCATCCATGTCTCGAATGGAGGAATTATGGTCTTGAGAAGAATTATGCCCCCCTTTTTTTTGGCTTTGCTATCCAGTAACATAAGGAAATTGGTTAATTTTTTATAGTTAAGAAGTATCTAATGTTTTTACTAAATTTTGGAAGTATGTAAAGAAGGTATTAAACATATTTTTATTTTTATTCTTATACATTTTACTCTTGTTTAGTATCTTTTTATTTTATTTCCAAACAACCTTTAGGGGGGCATTTTGAGTAATTTATATTAATGTCAAAACAAAATTTTATTTCGGTTAAATCAACCTTAATATATAGTGTGTTGGTATTCAATTGTGCGCCTTAGAGTTGACACAGTTAGGACGAGAGAGACCATGTGCACACCACTTTCTACCTAGGTTGATTTGCCAAAGGAAAGACCCACCAATATCATCCTTGCTATATTCTTCCACCAAAACTTGTGCCATTTTCTTCTACACTCATAAAATTCCAAAGTGCCACCTCCACCTCTCCCTTCTTCAAAAGCAAAGTCACCTATCCTCTTTTAACGGCTAGCTCTGCCAACTAACTTTCTTCTCTCTCCCATTCCTCTTCCCCACCACCGAATTGACCTTAAGATGTAGTAGTTCATCATATGCTCCCCATTATGTATACTCCTATCTCTTGCATCAGAGTTATAGCTGAAGTAAGTTAGATGATTCCCTTGTTATTTCTTCCTATACAGTTTACTGGACACTGATCATGAACAAACAATTATATTTTTGAGCTATTAATATTAATTAGAATAAATTATATTTTCCTTGCTTGAGAGATTTTTAAATCACAATTTCCTCTCTATTTTGAAAAATGCACTTTTTCCCTTGAGAGATATATGTACCATTATTCAAGTTACGTTTGACCCAATTTTTTAATTTAAAAATTAATTTAAAGTTAAAAATAACATAAGAGCTTTAAAAATAAATTAGAAATTATTTGATAATTTTTATTTCTTTTAGCTTAAAAGAAATGATTCAAAAAAGAGCAATGAGAGTGTGTGTGTGTGGCAGAGAGGGGAAACGACAAAGGGTGGGGGCAAAGAGAGAGAGAAGTCATTTTTTTTCACTGAATTTTTTAAAAAAGTTACTTTTTCCTTTTTTAAATAAAAATTAAGGTACTTAACTTAAAAAAAAAAAAAATGTATTTGGTTCAGGTTCTCCTTTTAAGGAGAAGAGAAACTTTAAAAAGTCAGGGCTAAATAATATCTTAATCCATTTTAATGTGAAAAAACCTCTTAGAGTAAGTTCTTTCTCTTTTTATGACTCTTAGTATTATTAGCAAGGAATATTGAATCCCTACTATTAACTTTAGAAATTCAGAAAATAAAAATTGAGACTGAGTGAAATTCTAAAGCTAATAGTATGAATGTTTAAAACATCATTTCATCTACTAAAATCCAAAAATTGATAATACATTGTTTAAAATTAGTTGCTGATGATTTTAGAAATTGAAGAGAAAACAAAAATGTCCTTAGGAGGTTCGTTTCTAGTTGTTTACTATGTACCACTAACATAATCATTTACAATATATTGATCTGTTAAGAAAAGGCAATATAATTTTTAAAATAAGAGAAAAGAATGTAATTTAAGTATATATTTTTTTATACAATAATTTAAACATTTATTGAGAGGGAAGAATATAATTTACTTTATTAATTATGACAATGCTATCAAGGTTATTAGAATTCATCTTAAATAATTTTAGACTGCTTTGTAAATATAAAACTTGAATTTGACCTATTATCTAATCAATTTTTTTTTCTATACGTAGGCTAGCCTATTTTAGTTTCTCAAAATACTCTCGCACGTGATGATATGTGGAAAATTAATCTTTTAAAATATGATTCGGCGCTGAAGGGAAGACTCTAATTCTCACCTTTTTCACGTTCATATTTTTAAATAAAAGCAAAGACGGGCCTATAAATACGTCAATTGACAAAGGAACAACAAATTAAATCTTTCAAATAGATTGAATAATCTTATGAAATGAATATTAAAATATTACGCATACATATATATAAAATTATATTATATTTGTGATCTGAAAGACTCTGTCAGATACTTAAACCAGATTTATTTAATTTGTGATCTGAATACTTTTTCTATTACCACACTGCCTTGTTTGGAATTTATTACTACCACCATATCCGCGTCTTACACACATTAAAGTTGTAGTTGAAATTGAAATTGAAATAACAAACAAAAAGGGTACGACAACTATGTGGAAAAACCTAAATTCGTTACATCAAAACAGAGTATATAAATGAAAAACAAATCTTACCTCTTGAGCTAACTTTTGAAATTGATTTAGGTTTAAATTCAAATTTTAAGAATAACTTTCAAGAGGTAATTAAGAGACAGACCTGAATAAGCTTCATGTCTACATCCAAGTTTTTTTTTAACAAAGAAACTAGATTCACTTGTTAGAAGTAGCATTTATACATCAAATTGAATGCCACCACACGGTACAAATCACCAAATCTCTCTTATTCAGTAGGCTATGAAATGTTACAATGTGCAAAATCACACGTAGAGATGAATATCGGTCACCCTCCCTAACAAAGCACGGAAGAATCGTCCACAAAATATGGAAACAAAGTAAAATAGCAGAGTAACTAAAAAAGAAAGAGAGAGAAAAAGCTCCACAACAAATACATATCTCAAGGACTCTCTCCGAGAAGCATTGCAGCACCCGCGAAGAATGCTACTGCTAGCATGAACAAGCTGGTTCCATGAACAAACGCGTTGCTGGGGCTTGAGGGCACCGGATTGTCAGACCCAGGTGAGGGAGATGGAGTGGGTGATGGTGAAGAAGGAAAGGGAGCGGAGGGTGAAGGTGGCGATGAGGTGGTAGACGGGCTTGGGCTTGGGCTTGGGCTTTCGGGGGGTGACATTTGTGGGGGTGATGAAACTGGGGAAGAGGAAGGTGTAGGAGTTGGTGACATGGTTGGATGGGTTGTTGGGGACATATGCGGTGTGAGAGTGGAAGGTGTGGGTGCAGGGGAGGGTGCTTGTGCTGTGGATATTGCCATCAGAGACAAGGAAATGGCTAGCACGAGCATGGCACGTGTGAGTGCCATGGTTGCACACGGAATGGATCGCCGAGGAGAACAGAGAATGGTGTGGTTAGGAAGAGGAACGGAGTACAGAGCAATGGAGGTGGTGATTGGATATATAAAGATAAGAAAGTTTTTAATCAAGAATCACTCCGTATTTGGGTTACACAGAAATGTGCCAATATTTCATGCAATCATGCCTGGGATTGACACGTAATTAAAGATACACATAAAGTTGAAGGTTCAGAGGCATCTTGTCATGTCCAACATAGCCAATGGAATTGGAATAAGTTAGTTTAAAATTACTCAGACGTGTTCTGTTTTGCGGCATGTCTATCAAGTATTAATTCCATACCTCTTTTTATCTATTATTTATATATAAATTAGATTACACTTTACAGTTACACACAGTGAGTTTATTACTTTCTTGGTATTTTTAACTAGTTTATCATCTATATTTTTTTTTTCTCCTCTAAATTTGATTTTTACTCGCAATTGATGAGAATAAACTATTTTTTTCCCACTCTCCTTATTTCTATGTGAATCATTGTTTTAATTTAATTTTAAATTATAAAAATTATTAATAAATTAAAAAAAATTATAATTTTATCCTTACCTAATGCTATCCATATTTTTTTTTATAGTTTAAATTCTATTGTCAATTTAGAAAATCTTACACTTTCAATTAATTAGAAATTATAGTTGATATAACTTGAGGTAATTCTTTCTCTATATAAATTAGCATAGTAATTTTAAACAATTCTTAACCTACTGAAGTGTCTTTTAAGGACAAACTTGTGAGGCTTACATGAGCGCCAAAGCAAACAATATCTCAGAAACAGTGACTTTAACAATGCAAAAAACTTGAGATCGAAACAAGTTTGTTTTGTGTATATTTCAACTTAAACTAAAAAAAAAAACCATCTTCTATTAACAAAAAGTCTTTTTTCAAAAAACTGGCAAAAAAAGATATTGTTTCTTAAAAATAAACTAAAATGCACATATATTTATTTGAGTGTGTAGTTTTTCTAAAAGTATTTAATAATACTTAGAATTTATTATGAGTTATTCCATCCACGGAAGATATAATGATGCAATACAAATAGTTGTAAATAAAAATAAGAGACAATATTTTATCCAAAAAAATAATAATAAGAGACAATAGGCTTAAAGTAAAAACACAAATGGTGCTAGGTATTATTGATTTAATTTTTAATTCCAAAAAATTCCAAAGAAAAGGCTATTTTAAGAAAGCAATTTACTCGCCAAAATTTACGATGGTAGAAGTAGAATTTTCATTACAATAATTAACGGAAAATACAAAGTATGCATTTATACTTGAATAAAAAATTACAACAAAAGTATTTAATGAAATTATAAGTTTTATGATATTAAAAATTCAATATTTTACTTTTATAAACAATCAAAAGATTTAATAAAATTGTTAAATATTTATCAATTATTTTCCTTAAAATTTATTAAGTAAAAATTAATTATTTGTATAAATTAAGTTTTATAATATACAAAATAAAAAATAAGAGTCCTATTCATAAATATCCTAAAAATATTAGTTAAATCCAATATGTTAGTTTTATAAATAATAAAAAATATTAATAAATTATTTAATGTTCTTTAATTAATTTCCTAAAAAGTTATAAAGTAAAATTTAACTGTTTGTATAAGTTGATATTTTATAAAATAAAAAATAAAAAAAGTCCTATTCATGAATATCCTGAAAATTTTAGTTAAGTTCAATAATTTACTTATATAAATAATAAAAAAATATTAATAAATTATTAAATATTTTTTTATTACTGTCCTTAAAAATTATAAGGTAAAATTAATTATTTGTATAAATTAATGTTCTATAATATACAAAAAATAAGAGTCCTATTGTAAATGTCCTAAAATTAGTAGTTAAGAAGTCACTAAAATTTAGTTAGTAGTGAGAATTTTGAGTAATTTGTATAGTTTATAAGTTTAAATTCTATTCTCATTCTTGTACCAAAAGAATATTAATTAAAACATTTAATATACTTAAAATTAAAATTTTTAATTACTAAAAAGTTTAAACTATGTATGAAGTGATTTTTATATTTTTAATCTAATAAATAACTTTTTATTAAATATTGGTTTTTTTTTACCGTGATTTAGCGTTTTAACATTTTATAATTGTGTTCTAACAAAGTTGATAATTGTGTTTACGCATTTTGCGACTTTTGGAAAATGACGTATGGTGTATCGCTTTCACATTAAGAACAGCCATGTCTTCCATAAAGGGTGTCTCCGCATCCCTCCAGCGTAAGAAGAAAATATCAGACAGCTCAATCCAGGTGAGTGGAAAACAACACTTGTCGTTTTGAGTTGTGAAATGAGGTTGCCACACACTACATGGCTTTCTTCAATTCTTCTCACGCTTCATGATTTATGGCAATCATCAGTTCCTCGCCTTGTAGGTGCTTACGTATATAGAACTTTGCCGTGAGCCCATGATTATCAATTAAAGTATCGGTTCTATTCAACACAAAATAATCTCTAGGCTTCTTCAATGTAGAATACTCCGGCATGTGTATGGTTAAAATGATCATTACTACAAAAATTAAACATTTTCGTAACGTTATTATCAATCCCCTGAAAATTGGTGTAATGTATGAGATAGTGACATTTTGTAATACTAAAATAAAATTACTCTGATACTTCTTAAGATTTTTTCAAATTGCACACGATATCTTTTCTTTTTTTATCCTTATATTAATTCTCTTAATTGTTTGAATAACATTACATTGACATTTCTTATGCATTACACTAACCTCTTTAATTATTTGAAAAACATTACGTCACGTATCCTTATAAGGGAAGTTATTGTAAACGTTAAAAAAGCAAGAAAATTATGTGTAATCTAAAAAATCTCATGGAGTATCAATGTAATTACTCTAAAAATTATAGATCAATAGAGGCTTGTAACTAGAACTGATGTTTAAAATACGTTATACGTCCTATTCAGTTGATAATGAGAATACTGCAATCTTTTTTTATTCTATGTATTTTTATCATTACACACATAAGGGAGGAGCTGTATGAGATGAAAATCTCACGTACAATTCTAGAGTGGAGATTCTTTGAATTGAATGACGACCATAACGGATGTTAGCTCAATCTACAGGAAATTATGCAGAAGCTTTACAGAATTATTATGAGGCTATGCGACTAGAAATTGATCCCTATGATTGAAGTTATATACTTTATAACATAGGCCTTATCCACACAAGTAATGGAGAACATACTAAAGGAATACTATTTTCGGGCGCTCGAATGAAACGCATTCTTACCCTAAGCTTTTAATAATATGGCCGTGATCTGTCATTACGTGCGACTATCTCCACTATAGCAACAAAAGAAAAGAACAAGCAAATCAACAAATAATAACATAATAAATACTAGAAATCAGTTGCATGAAGAATTGATCCAGGAAATATTTTCTACATCGATTTCTTAGCAATCTACCTAGATTAAGAATATTTTTTCAAAATTTTTAAATTTCATATTAGACTTTATAGATCAATTTTGTTTTAACTTACATAGAAAGTAACTTTATAGATAAGTTTTCATTACAACTGATTTAGAATGTTGATGCATTTTTTAAAATTTTTAAATTTTAGACTTGATATAGAATGTTGTATGAGGAACTAATGTATAAAGTCTTATTAAACATCAGTCTTGTCCCTCCAGTGTAGTATTTTCAATGCGCATCTTTGCAACTCCATTTCAAACAATATAGTAGAAAGTATTCTCGCACTCTCTATTATCTCTATTCCTACCATTTCCTTGTTGTTTTACTCTTGTTCTTGTTACCATTGTGGAACAAGTGTGTTCTTGTTCTCTATTACATTGTTCTCTCTTTCACCATACATTGTGTTGTTAATTTGTTTTTTGTTTTTGTTATTAGCTTCTTTGTTCTCTCTCTCTCATACTACATTGTTAGTTTGTTGTCTCGTGCTTTAATATTTAGTGTTCTGTGTTTGTTATATTTGGTCTTTGTTAGTATGTGTTGGTGTGAGTTTACACATGTTAGGTGATTGCTCTGTTAGTACACGCTTGTTAGTGTGTATTTGTTGTTGTGTGTTTGCTTTAGGTTAGTCTAGCTTTCTAACTTGATAGATTCATTCCTACTCTATAGCTATAACTGAAAACATTAAACTATAAAGTAATGGCAAGAGATTTATATATGTTGATGTTCGTTATTACTTTTACAAGCTACACGTGAAAACATATACAAATCATTGAAAAGCGCAGGTTTAATCATCTCAAATATGGCTTGAACAAATGACTTTATATATGATGCTCTCAAAAACTTTTTGCATATACAAGCCAAACCACGAACCTCATCTGTGCCGTATGAAAACATGATCGACAGTGTTGACCCAACAATGGATAATAAGGCTCTCAGGGATGAATTCGGGCCCTACATTTTTGCAGGCCAGAAGGCCCAACCCAAAAAATGGAAAAAGAAGAGTGTAGTTCACACGTGTGGAACGGATAGAAACAGATAAGGGCGTTCTCGTTGCCAGCTTCCTAATCCGGTGTTCCCATGCCCCAGTGAAGTGGAACCTTGTTTTCCCTCTCTCTCATGGCTTCCCAAGTTCTTCTTCAGGTTCAACTCTTATCTCTACGCAAACATTTTATTTATTTATTTATTTATTTCCCTACTGATTCGGAAATTGCGTTGCAGCAGGCACTGTTTGCCCCCAAGCTGAGTTTTCCTTCTTCTTCTCTCGTCTCTTCTCGCAACGTAACGTTAATTTCTAGGTTTCCTTCGACCCCAATTTCGTGGCGGTGCACTCCTCTTATTGCTAAGCCGAGTTTTGTTATGAGAGCGGACTCCAACCTCGAAGGCGGTGGTGAAGCCACCGAAGATGTTCCTTCGGATAATGTTGAAGAAGTTCCGGAAGGTGAAGCAGAACAAGTTTCGGATTCTGAAGCTCCGAAATCGCCCAGAAAACCCCGAGTCAAGCTTGGAGACATCATGGGGGTAATAAGAGGAAGCATAAATAAGCTTGAGTGTTTTTAGTTAGCAATTAGGTTTCCACACTCTGCACCCTTTCTATGCGTGTTTGTTTGTATGTGGTAAAGTGTGAGAAAAAATGAAAGATGGATGAATTGTAAAGTGCATGCTGTTGTTGATGCAGATATTGAATCAGAGGGCAATTGAGGCATCGGAGAAGCAAAGGCCAACTCCAGACATTAGGACTGGGGATATTGTGGAAATCAAATTGGTATTTTTTTTTTATTAATTAAAATATATTTTGAGAAGAGTGCTGAAGTGAGATGAATTTTACGGTGATCTGTTTTTGTCCCTTTTACAGGAGGTTCCTGAGAACAAGCGTAGGTTGTCCATTTATAAAGGCATTGTCATCTCAAAACAAAATGCTGGTATTCACACAACTATTCGAATCCGAAGAGTCATTGCCGGCACAGGGGTTGAGATAGTCTTCCCAATGTAAGTTTCCTCCTTACCTCAACTTTGTATTTCAAGACTAGTACTGTCATTTGCACTTCTGCTATGGATGCATTGCTTCGTATCACTAGGGGATATAATTATGTAATTCATTTTCAAATAGTTATATCATTTTCAAGGATTTAGATTACTTCAGCCATGCCTGCATGATGTTGTTGATGGTGCGTTTAAAATCTGCTACTGTGCACATTTTGAAAGTAGAAATGGGTAGGACATTGGTTGAGGAGCACTGGCCAATAATTGCTGAATGTAACTTTGTTCTACAATCCATATAAGGATGAAAAGGCTTAGTTCATCTCAAATGATTGTTGCAAATTGGATTCATTCAGTTTCCATCTGAGGGTTATAAGTTATAGCTTGTAAGAAGATCAACCCCCTTTTGTGTGTGATTTAGCACCTTCTTTGGATATACCAAATTCGGGAATATTGGAATAAGAATTCTAATAGCGGCAAGTGGGAAAAAGGATATCGGCCTCAACTTGATGTTTAGCAATGTCTCCTCCCTCAGAAGAATGGAGGATGAGATGTTCATATCTTTTTAAATGAGTGACCTACATTCCTGTTGATTGTTGATGAACATATGCCATCTTAGAATATGAATTTTGGTCTAACTCAATCTTACAAAACCGGCTTGTAAAGTGAGGATTGTCCCCCCCTTCCCCCACTTATATATACTTGTTTGGCCATATCACTAGTCGATGTGAGATCTCCAACACTCCCCCCTCACGCCGAGAATTGGACATCTCAAGCGTAAAGTTTGCAAGATTGGACAATTGCGGGTGGTCTAATAACGACCCGATAGCGGCTGGCCTGATAAGCCTAACAACAATCGCTAGAATAGGCTCTGATATCATCTTAGAATGTGGGTTTGGGCTTAACTCAACCTTACAAAATCGGCTTATAAGTTGAGAGTTGTCTCCCACTTATATACACTTGATTAGTTATATCATTAGTTGATGTGGGATCTCCAACACAATGCTTCTATGCATAATGTTTGTCTTCAATTCATGTTGTATACAGGGCTGGCTCAAGAGTAAAACTACTAAAGCTCAAGCTTTAAACTCACTAACAAAAAATTATTTGTTATTAATTTTTATAAAACAAAAAAGTCACATATGTTAGCAAAAAAACCCAACATATACAGCTCTCATTTAAAGTAAAAAGTTTTTTTAAAAATTTACTTTAGGTCATACTCAATGTTGGGCTGACCCTGGTTGTATAGTAAATTAGTAAGAGTTTATGAAACGATCATTTTATGGATCTGAATTTATTTATTCAAGCAAATAACCCAAACAGTTCAGTTTATTAAGTTACCAATACCAATTGATGTTTAAGACCGCGGCAATTTTTCATATTCGTGGCTTGTATTATGAAGTCTTTACCAGATTTTTCATGCGAGATAGTGTCTTACATGATGCTTATATTTGCTGGGACAGTTACTCTCCAAACATCAAAGAAATCAAAGTGGTAAGCCACCGCAAGGTCAGGAGGGCAAGATTGTACTATCTGAGAGACAAGCTTCCGAGATTCTCCACTTTCAAATGATAAGCAGGTGCTCACTTTTCCTCACGTCCTCTTCGAAGTAGTCTGCTGATCCAGGATAAAGTGCTGCGGGGCTTTAATTTTTCTATTTCGATTTGTTGTGTTGTAGAATATATCATTTTTCTTCCCCTTAATGTATACTCCCTGAAATGGAAAGAAGTGTACTTAACCATGATAGTATTGAGATATTTGAAGTGTTTCTTCTGCATCACTATAGTTTATACTGTAGAAAGTGAAGCTATGGAGGAGTTTAATACTAAAGGTTTAAAATCTAAAGTCACGTGATGTAATAATCATGTACTAAATTTCTCCAGTTTTATTTGTCACATGTCTAAATCTGGACGAAATATGCTTGCATGACCATGCTTCCTATATAACAAGTTTTATGTTTGAACAACCTACGTCATCATCTGTGTCGACCTGATTAGTGATCACTTGTTTAAATTAAAGGTCAAAGATGAATCTCCTTTTTCTTATTATCGTGTTAGCTTTGAAAAATAAGGTAGTTAATTACTTTTATTTTGATCCTAATGATAAAATTCAAGAATCATTCCCAGCTTTTTGAATCCTGAATTATGTACACACGTTATAAACATCTAAACCTTAAAACTTGCGTTAAAAATGTGGAAATCATAAGCTACTGAAAGTAGCTGTTGCCTTCAACGTGGAAAAATGGACTTCGATTGGTATGCCAGATTATAGGTTTGATGTTTGGGTTTTAGGTTAATATTTTTTAAGAACATATAAAATTGTAGCTAGTTTGTTATTATTTTTTTAGTAATGTAAAATGCATTCGGGCGAATAAATATTACGGCAGAATAATGGTCAAGTTTGTGCAAACTTTTTTTTTTTATCATGATATAGGAGTGAGATATTTATATATTTTGTCGATGACTAATCTCTTTTAGAAAACCTAGTTAGCTATTTTTAGTAGGATTTTTTTTCTTAATTATATTTTTTTATTCATAAGATTTAAACTCAAGACCTTGTTTAAGGAGATCTTAACTCAATTCCACTCTTGATAATTCTTTTGATAAGATTGGTTGAGATAAAGTAATTATCTTCTTCATAATAGGGCCATTATCTTCTAGCAGGATAGTATGAGCTTTTGAATTATCCCTTTATTGGTAGGAGAGGCTACCATTGAGCTTGTTGGAGGGCATTCTAGCTTTTCTGAATTATTCATATGACTGGGCTACAATTGGAGGAATTGGATCATCTTGGGAACACTAACCCCTAAATCAGTAGCTCATGGTATCGTGAGGTGCTAACTTACTGATTGTTTGTTTGCCCTTGGACATGGATCGACTAGGTCCAGAACAGGTTTGATCTTCACACTTTATATATTAGATTAATTGGCAAATATTTTGATGTTAATCCTCCTTTTTTGTTTCAATAAAATTCATCAAAAAGTAGTGATATGTAAATATTTTGTCATTTTAAACACCACATTAACATACTAACACTTATTATTTTTCTTTATCTCTCTTTATGTCATTATATTATTTATTATACTTATATTTTCTTTTTCTCTCTTTCTATCTTTTTAATTGTTAACTACTTTAGTTGACGCTTATGATATGTTTGGTTGGAAGAAAAAAAAAAAAACACATAATAATGAAATATTTTTTTTCATTTGATTAGAGAGAAAGTGGAAAGAAAAAGAAATGGAAAATTGGCTTTTAGAAACAAAAATTTAAATTCTTTTTTCCTTCTACATTTTCTTCATCTCAAATTTTAAATTTTTCTCTTCTTTTATATTTTTCTTCCACCCAACCAAACAGGTCATAAAAGAAATAAAAAGAGAAAATGTAGATATCATATGATAAGTAAAATAATGTGAAAAAAAATAAAAAAAAATAATAGATATTAATAAAGTATTTATAATGATTAAGTGTTTACGTATCATTGCTTGTCCTTCATCAAAATATTCAAAAATAAAAAATAGGAATAAACAAAATATTTAAAAAAGACACGTGTATAAAGCAAGAAGGTGGCCCCAATTCCCAGATGGGAGAGTAGAAGAGCGACTCTCTCTCTCTTTTTCTGTGTTTGCCTGGCAAAACCAGAGGGCACAGACACTCTTGAGGCGTTTTAGGACCAAAAAGCGATCTCCGTGGCTGAAATTGTGCATTATTTGTTTTGGACTTTGTAGCCATCGGTGCCCCATGCTCCTCGTTCCACCACATATTTCTTCCTTTTCTCACTCACTCCCTTCGGAATATGTTTCTTTCTTGATGATGTCACTCTGATTCATTACCATTCTCATTCCCAATCCCGTCCCCATCTCACAACTCTTCGTCATGACTGCCTCTCAACTCATATCTGTTAGTCCCGACGAACTCCGCTTCCATTGTATGGAACCGCTCTCTTCTTCTCCAATTCTTTTTTCCATTACAAATTTTCATCCCTCGCTTCGTACTCTCTACAATCGCCTATCTCTTAATTTTATTTTTATTCAATGTTACCATATAATATGCTGTTAAATTATTCATCATATTCTTTTGATTAATTGGGACTAAAACAAGGATATTCAAAGGAGGCACCATTGTCACACATGACAAAGCTCTGAATTGTAAATCTATTGTACGGAACTATAAACTATATGATTCTTTTAAGTATGATCAAATATGTTTTCAAGTATTATGAAAATGCACGGTATATGATACGATCTTAGAATATTTATTTATATAAATATTTCATATAAATATGTTACTTGGTTATTCTCATGATATTCGTGTAACCAGTTGAGTTGGAGAGGCAAACATTTTGCGATCTTAAGGTCCTCAATAACACAGAGAACCATGTTGCTTTCAAGGTACTCTTTTAACTTCCACATTCTGGAATATACTCTTGCTTTATTTTCATTGCATTTGTTGCGCATGTATTGTTAATTTGCTGTTTGTTTGATAGGTCAAAACCACTTCACCAAAGAAATACTTTGTACGACCAAACACCGGTGTTGTACAGCCCTGGGACTCGTGTATCATCAGAGGTGCTGCTTATTACTATTACAGAGTTATTTATAAGGCTAGTTCTTTTATTAAGATATGTATTTTCTTCTTTTGGTTAGGAGAGTGCACGTTAAGGGATAAAAAAAATTGGAAAACTATTAAACGAAAAGAAGCTTTTGATATCTTAAAAATCTAAAGAGCATTTAATACTGTCTTCTTTAAATAATTACGATGAATTAAAGAAGAGTAATAAATGTTACTTCTGATTCCTTGGCGAGTTAACCTCTGCTAGAAGAGCACACGCTAACAAAACCCTTTTTCTTTTTGGCTTGGACACCTTATCTTTGATGGTATGAAAGGTTGAACTGCTGAAGACAGCCCAAGGCCTGCGTTTCCTTTTGGCCAAATTGAGAAATGTTAGCAACACACTCTTTTAAATACATTTTTCATTGTTGGCTGAAATTTTACAAAATTGTGTAGGTCTCACTCTTTATTTAATAAGTTCTTACTTATGATTTTGTAGTTTCCAATAATTTTAACTAATAGTAAAAGTTGGGTTAGAAAGTGTATTGCTAACACTTCTCTAGCAGATATGCTTGTGAACACATTACTGAATGCACATCCAAATTGGATATAAATTTAGGAATATGCCGTTTCATACGAGACATGGGTAGAAGAAAACGTAGAAAATAGTTAAACTGGTGGACTAGGTCTATGAAAACTGCAAATTTCAACTGATCAAAGGTCACAGAACGGAAATTTTTCTTCCTCGCATCACTATGGACTATGAAAAAGTGATCAAGAGCTTTCATCCGAGCATGTGATACACCGTTTCTGGTTTTTATGGTTCCAGTTGATCTGTTTTTTGGTTAAATTTATACACCTACTTCAAACCAAGCATATGTATGGTAGTTTCTTATGAGTCCAGAGCTCTTCCCATGCTATGGTATTAGCATTTGTCATATATGTCCAATTTTTATATTGTACAGTCACCCTCCAAGCCCAACATGAATACCCTCCAGACATGCAATGTAAAGACAAGTTTCTCTTACAGAGTACAATAGTGAATCCAAATACTGATGTCGATGATCTGCCGCCAGATACTGTAAGAGAGTCAACATTGTCCATTATACGGGATCAACTATATAATTTGAAAAGAAAAAATTGATCACGGATACTGCTACTTTGACTTGCAGTTTAGTAAGGATAGTGGTAATTCCATAGAGGAGTTGAAATTAAGAGTTGCATATATCTCTCCTACCTCACCTGAAGGAAGCTCTGAAGACGATGCATCAAAGAACTCCTCACAAAAACTTGATACCTCTTCTGTGAGTCTCTTCTCTTTCCCTACCCTTCATGGAAATCAGTTTGAAGTTCCATTTTTATTCTTTATTTGGAATTTAGTAATTTTATGTATTTAGCCATAACGCTGTCACATATTGCATTTTGTGTGTCAAGCCGGAACCCCCACTTGGGTGGGGTCCCATGCAAAAAAAAAAACACTTCACATATTTCAAACGGAAAAGCTTGAGAAATCTGATTAAGGGGATTTCTATGGTCGCTTCACTTGATGGCATAATTCTTGGGTTTTATGACAGCATTAATACCATCTTATTGATGCACAAACTACTCATGTGGGCAGTACTTGCCGCACTTGGAGGAAACAACATATTGAGAAAGCTAGAAAACATATTGAGATTGATAAGTAAAGACAAAATAAAAATTGAAATCAGTGAAACATAAATACTTCCTGCTATAGGACATTTTTTCTGGAAAATATAAACGTGTGCTGCATCTAAGTTCTCCTGTTTATAATAGATCTGGTATCTGGTTTCCTCTGCTCTATTTTTACTTTCTATAATTTTATAGATGTGTTCCCTCAGCTTTTAAATGGCATAAAAATCTAGCAGATTATGCACTCTACAAATTCACCCATGACAGGAGTGTGGAAGAAAAATTATGCTCAGGTTTCAAGTTAGTTTGGCGGAGATTATCTTGTGAAAGATACATGTACAATTTTACTCCTTGTGGGACTGTTTATAGTTATAGATTATACTTACAGACTGAATTTGAAGTAATTGCTTTTGTATTTGTGACACTAGGTTTTTTTTTTTTTTAGGTTAAGAAAGTTATATTGGCTGCTTTTAATTGCATTCATATTCCTATTCATATGCATACTAGGTCTATCAGTCTGTCAGCAAAATGAATGTGTAGTTGCTTGCGTTCTGTCTTCTGTGTTTGAGTGATCATCTCTAAAACAGTACCCAATATTGCACTCATTTGCTCATTGACAACCATTAGCTACATTACAGCATTTACTGCCGGACGGTTAAACTTCTCTTCATGATCAGTTCTGTTGTTTAGATTAGCCAGTCATGCTTAAATTAAATTTCCTTTTTGAAGAGTCAGGCTTTACAGAATCTGAAGGAAGAAAGAGATGCCGCTGCCGGACATACGCGACAGCTGCAACAGGAACTGGTAATTATTCTATACATTTCCCCACATTGCTCTTTTATCATAAGATTTTGGTTAGGATTTTATTTGGAGTTGTTCCAAATACGCACACATGGTGACTAAAATTGAAAGTGATGACAAATACTAGTATTAGAATTTAGAGGCCTAAATTGGAATCAACAATGATATTCATACATATGCACATTACCTCCGCTTCTCTTCCACCTTATATTTTCTCTCTATTTATTTACTTTTTCAATCACATCACACCACCTATCACATTTTTCACTTTTTCCCATGTTCTTTTTTTTTTCTGTCTTTCTTTTTCACTTCCTACACTCCTAAAGAAAATATCAGTGTGATTTGAGCCCTGTGTACTTAAATATATCATGTAGAGTTATAGCATTTCTTTGTAATTTTCTTTTGGCGTCATTTCTTGTATGCTAGTACAATACTTTTTATGTGGGCATTAATGCAGACTTGGCCAGTATGGAGGGAATTGCTTTTCTGATTCCAATTTAACGATGCATTGGTTGAAAAAAAAAATTGTCAATTCAAGTTAACCATTTTCTCTGTACTAAAATAAACCATGAGGCTTGTAAACTCTCCCCCTCCCCCTCAAAAGAATGGACATGGGTGGGTAAGAGCTGAAAGTGGTTAGTGAAGCTTGCTTTCTTTTTGGGTGCAACACTTGAATCTATAATAATTAGCTGTTGTATTCATTATTAAGACTTGAGAGCTATTGTAAAATATCACTAATCGATCGCTTCTCTTGAATGTGTAGGACACGCTTAAAAGACGAAGAAACCGAAGAAGTGATCCTGGCTTTTCCTTCACCTTTGCCATTTTTGTGGGTCTCCTTGGAGTTTTACTTGGCTTTCTTTTGAAACTTTTATTCTCTTCACCATCTACAGAATGATTGAGACTATTCGAAACATTTGCATGCAAACTCTCCATATTGTTCACTGTATACGTGTAAAGTTTAATATTCTTTTGAATGAGATTTTTTCCAACATGCTTCCTCAGTCTTACCGTACTATTGTCTGGTGGCGCAATAGATAGTAAATTCTTTTCTGAAAGCAGGCATAAATGCACATTCACACACATTCACGAGCATAAAAGATGTAAGCGGAACTGAACTGTTTGGTAGTAATTTACAATTATTCATTGATAATACACACCAACTTCACTACGTCAACAAGAAATTAAATCCCTAAAAATTGGCCTACAAGATAAAAAGAAAGCTTAACGATCGCTTCTGAAGATATTGATTCATTATTGCTGAAATCCAATTGTGTGTTCACTCTAATATTATAGGTAGATCATGAGAAGGTAAAATGAATTAAATTTTTCTTTTGTAAATTAAAATTAACTTATCTAATGCAGTTCAGGTCTATGTACAAACAAGTTGTCAACCACCCAAAACCTTTTTCTCACTCTTTCACTTTGGCCTAACCGTGTGCATTGTGGATATCGTTGGTTGGTTGCATTATCACACAAAGGATCACATTCTCCCTTCATGTAATACCGATAGAGATACCAAGAATGATGGGCCTCGATCTACCTGAGAAATGGGCTAACCGACCCGACCAAGAGAGGTAGCCCGCATCTTAAGGAAGATTGAACCAAGAAGCTTGATTGGGCTGACTAAGTGCCTTGGTTGGCCCTTGAGGGAACATTATGCACACTGCAGCAAACAGAGGGGTCCTATTATTCTCAACCCAGTTTTCGCTTTTTTCACCCCAGTTTTTGTTTGTAATTTCTTTTTCAAAAATACCCCTAAATGAAAACGCATTTCCGTTGTATATTGTGTACAACAGAAATGCATTTCCATTATGGTGGAGGGAGTGCACCCATATGTACATAATGGAATCGCGCTTCCATTATGTATTTGGAAATTAATCGTTTTTATTTATTATTACTTTTTTTAGGGACAACTTTTAATGGTTCGCTGACATGTGAGCAGAACATGTATTTGAATCAGTGCGATCTAGACCCTTGATTTATTATGTGCAATTTCAACCCTTTTTTCTTGATGCATAGGACATCGTTTTTAATGATTCTCTGATGTGTGAACAAGGCATGCCATCGCTAATCTAAGGTGATGGTCATCTTCTCTACTAGCAAGTGGAAGGAGATAGTGTCCTTATACCACCGCTCAACAAAGACACATATGATGCCCTTGTTAACAACATACCGTGCCCTTACAAGATGGGGGAGACCTGAACTCCACACGAGTTCTGCGACCTGCAGGTGCATGGCCATCGACAATACCTTATCCTCATGGTTGATCAGCCTCAACTCAGGACAGGGCTGTCCGAACCATGTATGTCCTACAACATGGTCCTTATAGGACCTAGGCAGAGACAAGTCTGTAGGACCTCCTTCAAATTGAGGTCCAATAATGCAGTCAGCCAAATCAGCCTAGGCACCTTTGTCTCTGTCTCCTGTACCTCAGGCTCTGGCTCCAATACATTAACTTGTACCTCCTCCTCATGTTGCTGCCAATGCTGCTTCCTAGTTGCTACGCGTGCAACCTGTCTAGCTCGCTGTGCAGATGTAGTCGGAGGTGGGCGCCTAGATGTGTCTAGCGCATCATCTAGCAAAAGGTCTCGTCCAAGATGAAAGGCACCAAACCTCATGCATGGCATAATGACCTTGAAATAGTAATAATAATTTAACAATTAGTAAATAATTAATAATCAAATATAATCATTATTATTAATTGGAAATATTTTAAAAAATTAGTTAAAATTAATAAATTATTAAAAGATAAAAGAATTAAAAAATACATAAATAATTTAAAAGAAAATTTAATTAAAAATAAATAATTTAAACTATTTAATTCATATAAATAATTAAAATAAAAAATAATTTAAATTACTCAATTAAAATAAATAATTTAAATTATTTAATTCACATAAATAATTAAAAAAAATTACATAATACATAACAAAATTGTCAAATACATAACAAAATTGATTTCATTATGTATCTGGCAATGATACAAAATGGAATCATAATTCCATTTTGTTCCTAGCCCGAATGAACAATGAAATCGCAATTCTGTTATGTATCAATACACAACGAAAGTGTAATCCCATTCAATCTAAAACTTAAAGGAAAAAAATGGAACTCACCGATGACAAGGAAGACGAAGGGGACGATGAAGGTGAAGGCGATGGCTGCTCTCTAATGAACTTCTGACGACAACAAGAGGGCTAGGGACTGAGAACGACAAAGAAAAATGAGAGGGTTTGGAGAAGGGGAGGGAAGGGCGTCGATGGGGGAGTGGGAAGAAAATGGGTGATAAGTAATTTAAATATGGGAGTGGAGGGGAAAGGATAGGGGTATAAATGTGTTTTTATAGGTTTTTGAAAAAGAAAGGGGTGAAAAGAGTAAAAAAGGGTATGGGAATAACAGTGTCCAAAATAGAGATGCATGGAATTATGGCCGTGGAGGGGGCTACTATTTCCACTTTTTTTTTGCTCTTTTCACCCCTTGCTTTTACAAAAATGTAATTAATTACCATTTTGTCGTCACACTCTTTTACTTTCTCTTTTCTTTCCACCCTTAATTTATCAATGCTACAGAAACGAGTTTCGGTTAAGTATCGAAGTTCAATACACAATGGAGTGTATAGTTCTGAGATACACAATAAAAACACATTTGTGTTGTATTAATTTTTTTGAAAAAATAATAATTATAATACAATTTGCCCTTTTTAATATTAATAGTATTAATTATGATATAGTTTACTATTTTTAATTGAAATCTAATTAATTACGAAACAATTTACCATTTTTAATAGTAATCAAATTAATTATGATACATTTTTTAATTAAAACTAGTACTTGTACCCATGCAATGTGCAAAATATTTAGGTTGTATAAATAGAAATAATATTTATTAGTATTTTAAAATTGAATTTTACAATTTATTACTTTAAGTAATTTCATAATAAAATGAGTAAGAATATGAAAAAAGAATGAAACATCTAAATTATTTATTACAATGTTGCATGGAGAAGATAAAACAAATATAATTATTTAATTTATTTTTTATGTAATTAAATATAAATTAATTAAGCTTAAATTACAAAATTAGACATCTAAACATTTTAGTTTCAATCTCGTGTATAAAAGTTTAAGCCAAGTAAGGTTCTAATATCTCTAAATAATAATAATTTTATTTAAAATGTATATAATATTCTACTAAATATTTTCTTATCATATTAAATGAATAATTTGCATTAAAAAAAACTCTTTTAAAAAAATATATAAAAGGTTAAAACAAAAAGTTATTCATGTATTTATATTATAAATGATTCATAATAATTTATATAAAATCCTAAAATGTTTAAGTTAATCTTTGGCCCTAAAGAAAGGTGAAGAATCATAAACATGCCTCTAAATATATTTATATATTAAGTAAACTAATTATTTGCATTTGATACATTTTTGAAACAAAAATTATGGAAGTTCTTTTAGCGCAAAGCTTACACGTTATTATTTTTTTCTTAAAACAATAAACTAAAATTGCTTTTGATTGCCTTTTTCTTGTTAAAACTTATTCAATCAATTTTATTTATTTTTCAAATAATTTAAATGATTATTTATTTTCCAAATAATTGAAATGAAGTTTTTTCTTACATGTCACTATTGTGCAAAAAATTGCATTATCCAGTTATATCCTACCCAATATAAATATATGTAATAAGTAAATATACTAAAAAATAGCTTATACATATATGATTTTATTGTTATTGTGCGTTACTCTCCCACCACGATGCTAATATATATGCTGCCCAATTCAAATGCTTATTATTATATGTTACTCTCCCATCATGATCTTGTCATAGGAAATGTAATGACCCTCTGTCGCTACAGTACTACAAACAATCCTGCTAAAATACATCTTATCCACATATATAGTGAATAAAATCATATCATAACATATCAACTAAGAGATCCACCTATCTCTCCTAGTATCATACATGTATATCTGTTCAACTCAAATCATCATATATACATAACAACAAATGGGATAACACCAGCCTATAATAATAATATCAAAATATACATCACCAGGGAAGAGGGATACAAAACTCACTCTCTATAGCTGATCACTCTATACAATCCGATCAACAAAATATAATACAAAACAACACATCCAAGAAGAAACAAAAAGAGCTTCTAGAAAGCTCCACGCAAAAAGGACAACCAAAAGTCTCCACCTGAGACCTCCTCCATCAGTTCTAAGATGCTGGATCTGTAGATGTCCCTCCCTCTACTCCCACGCCAAGATAACGTGATCATCATAGTCACAGCAACACAACAACAGCAACCAGACATTCAACTAACAACAATGCAAGGTAAGGGTAAGCTGACGAAACAAAGATCAACATATAATATTCGATCCAACATAATCAAAATCATTATTCACATCAATATGGAAACCAAATCATCAAATAACTGGGTCTACATACATTACAGTATATCACACACAACATCACATACTATGTTGTCAACCCCATGTGTCAATGTATGAATGACACGACTCTCGAGAGATTTCTACATTTTTGGTGATCAGCCAAGTCTTATCCCCTACCATGGCCATACACCATTTAGGGATTGCCAAAACTCTGATTAGTTGGATAAGCTTATGGTTGTTAAGGTAAGTAAATGTGGATGATGGTATACCGCGACATAAGACTTGCACTGCCTTGGCCCTACTGTGGGATTACCCATCCACTCATCCCCTAGGCCCATCTTTTAGACCTCTCTTCTCATCCAAGTATTAGGTTGGAGGCCCATCTAAGCCGCAGCTCCGTTCACCCCCAATTTCTATACCTACCCGCATACGGCATGAGGCCCATACTACCTCAGCCAACAACAGATGCATGTATACATGTATCACCACAATAATCAACTCTACCAAACAATCATCATATCATAAATGTGTATCAACACAACAACACGTGGTCTACTCAGCACCACCTGTGGTCCAACAACTATTTTTAACACCACATAAGCCTATTCCAGCCTCAAACATAGTCAACAGGTGAGGCCCTATCCAAGCAGCCTACCTCATGAGAAACTTCATACAATAATGTCATACACCACAAGTGAAGGTCCTATCTAAGCAACCTTCCACTTTACAACTAAATCCAAAAATCAACTAAAGTTTGAAAATCAAACCTTCTTTGAAAACCATTTAAAAGATTAGCAAATCTTGAAATTCATAAAATTTTACATTTTGAGATGAAAACTTTAAAATCTTTTTTTTTTGTGAACAGTAGATAATCGATTGTCCTACTGGATAATCGATTATTTTTGAAATCGAGTCACGAAAACAGTTTTCTAGAACAATGCATAATCGATTATCGGAAGCTCATAATCGATTATTTCCGAAACCATTTACAAGACAGCTTTTTGAAACTTCCAGATAATCGATTATCAGATGCTATAATCGATTATCTGCGAGGATTTTCAAGAAAAACCGCGATTTTTCAAAGAGAAACTCAAAATTTTCAATCTAATACCACAAATTTTTGAATTAATAGTGTTCCAACAACCTCAATCCACCTCAACCAAGTTCATACACATGAAATCATACCATCAATCCAACATTTCAACATATATTCATCAATTTCTCATTCAATTTCAACATTTTCTCCCCCAAAACCCAATTTTATCCAAAACCAACAAAATAGCAACATCTACAAAGATTCAACCAATCATAAGACAAGAAATAAGCATACCAACAGTTATTAACACAAAATAATCAATTTGTAAGCTCCCCTTACCTCTAAAAGTCTTTGAATTTGAATTTAGGTTATTTGAGAATCCGGTGTTCTTGAGCCAAAATCTTCCCCAAATTGATTCTTCCTCTTACATCAATCACTAAGCCGAGCCCAAAATCTTCTACTACCCTTGCTAACTTGAGAGATTCTAGAGAGAGAGAAGAGACGAGAGAGAAAGTGAAGAGAGAGAAAGGAATTGAGAGAATGAGGGGCTTCCCCCCCTTTTCCACCTATTTATATTCGAGCTCTCTGGAACCCTCATATGGACTTTTGGCCAGCTGAAGCCTAAACCTCACCAAGCCACTTCCCTTATCTTAAAACTGGTCTAACTCAACTACTTTTCTCTCAAAACCCAACATCACACTCATAGCATGCCTACATTGGCTCAAGCACCTATCTCAAGTTTCCTAAATTCAAACCCAAATTTCAAACAAACAACACCAAACCATCACTACATACAACATACATACCATACATAACAACAATTCATTTATTTCTTTTAATCACCTGGATTATATATCAAATTTCCACTTTTTAGTTATTAAAACACTTAATCATACATTAGGAAAAATAAGATATTACAAGAAAGCGATTATTTTGCAAAATATCTATAATTTATAATCTATAACATATAATTCATTTATATTTTATCTATAATATATACAAAAGAGAACTTTTTCAAAGTTAAATAATAGATTACAAATTATAGATCATTTAATAATTTATTATTTAATAAATGTATATTGTTTAATGATTTAATAATTACATTTAATAAAAATAAATTATAAATTATCTATAATCTATAATGATAATAAAGAGGATTTCTTCTTTTGGTCTCCACTTTCTATTAGACTATTATATTCTTTAATTACTTTCTAAATTATTCATTATTTTACTTTTTAAATATTTTTTAAACTATTCATTACACTCTCAGTCATTTATTTTATTTTTATTTTTTAGAAAATGAAGAGAGACAAGTGCCTCTCTTTCTCCTAGTATATAATAATTAATATTAATTACCTTAATTATATATTTAATAATTACACTAATTACTTTAATTATATATCTTAAAATAATATATTTTCCTTAATTTAAATTAATCTTACTATCCTTTTTTGAAAAATACATATCTCATAATTAACTTTATTAGTTCAAGAGTTGTCTCACATAAATTTTAGTGGAAAAAATAATTATATATAATTAAGGTAATTATGTTAAATATATGTAATTGATAATTACATTAATTATCATAATGTGTCGTAAATATCATAAATAATATAATTATGTAATTTTATCAATAAAAAATTATTTCTAGTGGCATTTAATAATTATATTTAATAAAAAAAATATGTGAGAATTACAAATAATTTCCTTAATTATATATATATACATATATATATATATATATATTTAATAATTACATTAATAAAAAAATTTAAGCAACATATAATATTTACATTTAATAAAAATTAAATCATATATAATAATTACATGTAATTATCTTAATTATATATATTTAATAATTAATAATTACATTAACTACTTTTTTTTGGGGTTACCGGACTATCCTTCAGCCGAAAGCTAAAGAGTAAAGACTAATCCCTCGAGCTGCAAAAATTCATTTAAGGGGTTGACCTCTTTCCATAGATGCTCTTCTATACACATGGACGTTAGGATCGAACACCTGACTACATGCTTAAGGAAAATAGTTACCTGCCAACCATACCTCATTATGTTAGTCATTAACTACCTCAATTAGATTAATAAAAAATTTCTAGCAAACATATAATACTTGCATTTAATAAAAAGACAAATGATATACAATAATTATAGGTATTAATTATTAAATATATAAAATTAATCTTACTTTCCTCTTTTAAAAAGTTATATATCTCATAATTACCTTAATTAACTTAAGTATTGTCTCACATGCATCTCAATAAAAAAACAATTATATATAATTAAGATAATTTTCACAACTATATAAAATTGATAATTACATTAACTATCGAATAAGTTGTAATTACCATAATTATAATAATTATTTCTTTATTATAAAAAAATAAAAAATTTCCAACGAACAATAGTGTGATTACATTTATTCCCCACTATCCGTTTGTTACAACTTCATAAAAAATATTCGACCCAAGAGAAAATTTAAATAATAAGCTTTCCTATGATTTTTTTTGACAATATTTAGCTTAGAGGACGTATATTGCTTTATACTATCTAACCACTTACATATAATACATTAATATAATCATTTAATCTTTCACCTAAATGCAACTGATTTTTATTTTTATTTTATCAATAAAAATACATAATTATATTAATTAAGGTAATCACAACCAATATATATTTTGAACCGATTTAATTAACCTAATTACAACCAGAATATATATATATATATATATATATATATATATATATATATAATATTAATTAAAGTAATAAAGATTATTTAATTAAGGTAATTAAATTTACTTTAAAATACATAATTAAAATAATTAATGTATTTATTATTATATTTAAATTAAGGTAATAAAAATTATATTAAATTGAGATAATTAGATTTACTTTAAAGTACATAATTAAAATAATCAATGTATTTATTATTACATATAAATCAAGTAATTACCTGCAATTATTATTATATATAATATATAATTAAAGTAGTTAAAATAATTAGACTATACATTTAGTTATCATCAAAGATAATACAATCAAAATATATTAAAACCATGCTCTATTATTATAATATTTTTTGTAATATGACTCAATATTAAAATCAACTCATTTCTTTTTATTTATTTTAATATTTTTTCACTATATGATATTTGAACATTCAATCTTTTGACTTTTAAAAAATTCAACTATTAATATAAATAATTTAGTTAATGAATTTTAGTCTAAATTTTTTACTTCATTTAGATCATTTTCAAATATCTTTTTACACCTATAGAATGTGAGAACATCTACATTTTTTAACACTGGGCATAAATCAAGCTTTTGAAGGGCCTAATAAAAAAGCTTTACAAATTAAAAAATATTAGATGCAAGGACATCTTTCCCTTCCAAAAGTCACAATCACCTTATATGCCCACCACTTGCAACCAAAGACCAAAGGGTGAACAATAGAAAAAAAAAAAAAAAAAAAAAGAGGAATAAGAAAAACAAAGAAAGGGAAAACAGTGAAAACATTAGAAAAAAAAAAACCACAACATTGTCAAACAACCTTCATGCTTTTGTCAACAATGCCACCTAAAACCATAATCACCATCTCTTTGTCGTACCCTTGTTTCAAATTATAAAATAATCTTTCAAACATCAAAGAAACCGTTCAAAAAATAAAGGGTAGAGATCAAACTTAGAAAAATTCACTTAATATAAAACTACTGAACTTGTTAAATTAACCAACCTATCTGTACAAAAAAGGCAAGAACTACAAAGATTAAAAAATATATAAAATAAAGAATCACTGAACCCCATTAAAGAAATCAAAAGAACAAAGATTCCAAAACTCATTGACACTCAAAGAAAAAAAAAAATAATTTTTATCTATATGAGTAGTAGCAGAGCATTGGTCAAAATTACCAATGGAAGAAGAAAAGGACGTGAATGAATTTAAAATTATTGTGCAATAGAAGTGGATTTAGAAAGAAAAATAGAGGGATAGAAAAATAATAGTAAAAATGAAACGTTAAATAAATATATAACACTAATTAATATAATTTATTAAAATTACCCTTAATTGGCTCCAACACCTAGCTTCCACTAATTAATACAATTTATTAATACATTATAAATGTATTAAATTAAATCAAATAAAAAGAAATTGTCTAAATGTGCTTATTTTGAGTTGAAAAAAGTGTGTGAAAACTTTCTTACTTTATTATATTATATAAAATATATAAAGATAAAGATATAGAGTTTTATTTTTATGAAACTTGTGCATAGTAAATTAATTAGTAGACGATGCATTGATCTCACTTAGTGACCTTTCAATTCATTTTAAATTTAATTTCCAAAATTCACTCACTGAAAAAAAGATTTTATATAATTTTAATTTTAATTAAATGTAAAATTTGAGAGGCACCAAAAACTCAAATTTAATTTCCAAAATGGTGCTTAGTAACCTTGCAACTTATTGTAAATAATTTTTTTAGATTTTTTTTATTAAAATGTAAAACAACAAATATAATCTATTTAATGCAATAGTTGAAATGACTTGTATACCCTTATTTTGAGCAAAAAATAATACTCATTAAAACAAATATTATATTAATATAGATATATTAACTCAATTTAATATGACAATAGTACTCATTAAATCAAATATTGACTGATTTCAATCGTATATTAGTCATTAGTTAATAAATCTCACAACCTCTCACTCAAAAAGAGATAATTTAACTAATAAATTGATATAACACGTTAATTAAGCCAAAAATGTCAATAAATATAATAATAATAATAATAATAATAAATAGTATTTTAATCTATTATATAAATATAATTAATTATAATTATTTAACATAGCAAGAAAGAGATGTTTTAACTATCATAACGTAAAAAGAGATGTTTAGTTTATTATATAAATAATTATAATTATAATTATTTTCTTTAGCAAAAAAATAATTATAATTATTTTAATCTATTATATAATCTATCATAATGTAATGTTTCCACATTCTTACAATAATATTATTATTATTAAATATTAATAATTGTTAAATTGTTAATTAATTAATTAATTAACATTAATAATAAATTAATGTAGAATTTATTTTTATAAATAATTCAATTTAAAATGGATATAGTCATAATAAAAATAAATATATTAATGAGTAGTATTTTTATATTTAATTGATTTAATATTTTAATATAGAATTTATTGCGAAAATAAATTAATATGAGACTTATATTAGAAATTAATTATGAAAATAACTTAATATGAATTTATTGATTGATTGAAATCAGTTTAAGGTAATTTTCTATTTAAAGTTATGAAAACCCTAATGATTCCTATTTAAAGTTGCTGAAATCCTTATGTCATCAATTAATGCCCTATAAACCCTACAAAACCTTTCTTATATGTGTGTGTGTGTGGAGCAGGATCCGTTAACACCAAGTGTAAGAGTTAGTCAAATTACACCTTCAATAACTTTTTGTATAAAGCAAATTTAACCAATTCAACCGTTAAATTTGATGTTCTTATTAATTAGATTAAATATACAAAATTTCATATAATTCTAAAATTATTTAATAGTTCATTAAATCACTTTTTTTAACATACAATATGATATTAAAATATATGTAAATATTCAATATTAGATAACATATTTAGAAAAGTGCAAATGATGTGAAATTTGATATACAGAATCATAAAGATAGTATCATCAAATTCAACGGTTGGATTGGTTAAATTTGTATTATATAAAAAGTTATTGAAGGTGTAATTTGACTAACTCTTATACCTGGTGTCAACGGATCCTGCTTCTCTCTCTCTCTCTCTCTCTCTCTCTCTCTCTCTCTCTCTCTCTCTCTCTATATATATATATATATATATATATATATATATATATATAAAGATTTAATTGACTTAATATTTTAATATAGAATTTATTGCAAAAATAAATTAATATGAAACTTACATTTGATATTTTTATGAAAATAATTTAATATGAATTGATTGATTGAAATCAGTCAAAGATAATTTCCTATTTAAAGCTATTGAAATCCTAATGAATTCTATTTAAAGTTGTTGAAACCCTAATATCGCCAATTAATGTCCCAGAAAACCCTACAAAACCATTCTTTTATATATATAAAGATTGAATTAATTACTCTAAGTTACCATTTATAATAATAATTGAAATAATTATGATGTAATTTTTCCTTTTTAATTGCAATCAAATTAACTATGATACAATTTTAAAAAATATACAATACAAGTTACCATTTTTAATAATATCAAATTAATTATGATGTAATTTACTTTTTTAATATTAATCGTATTAATTATGATATAGATTACCATTTTTAATTGAAATCAAATTATTTACGATATAATTTACCCTTTTTAATAGTAATCAAATTAATCATGATACAATTTTAAAAGAAAATATGATACAAAATAGTAATCAAATTAAATCGATTACTATTAAAAATGGTAACTTGTATCCTATATTTTTTTAAATTGTATCAAAATTAATTTGATTACTATTAAAAAGAAAATTTTATATCATAATTAATTCAATTATTATTAAAAACGGCAACTTTTATCATATATATTTTAAAATTATATCATAATTAATTTGATTGTTATTAAAAAAGAAAATGTGCATCATAATTAATTCGATTATTATTAAAAATGGTAACTTGTATCGTATATTTTGTAAAATTATATAATAATTAATTTGATTACTATTAGAAAGGGTAAATTGTATCGTAATTAATTTGATTTCAATTAAAAATGGTAATTCATATCATAATTAATATGATTAATACTAAAAAGGATAAATTATATCATGATTAATATTTCAATTATTTTTTTCAAAAAAATTAATATAACAAAAACATGTTTTCGTTGTATGTGGAGGGCACACCCCTTAACACAATGTATATTTTGCACAATGAAAATGTTGTTTTTGTTAGGGGCATTTTTGAAAAAAAAATTACAAACAATATAAAGGATAAGAAAAGTGAAAAATTGGGTGAGAATAACAAGGTCCGACGATGGCATAGCCTTGAATGCTTGGTGTTAAAGTAAACTTGTTTAGTATGTTGTGGTCGATTCTTTTATGTGATTCCTCTTTTTTTTTCTTAGACACTCTACATTTGGAAGTCTAACTAATCCAAGTAAGGTATACTCATATAAAGAGATAATATTCTTCTATCATTTTTTTATAAGCCAAAAATTTCATTAATAATATGATCACTTGAATTGAAAACAAGGGGTGCAATGTTCTTCTATCATTATTTTTTATTTATTTTTTCCATTATTAACAAGTATTACTAGCAAGTATTTCCTGTATTGTATGGGTTTAAGAATATATGCCCATATAATGAATACAACTTTAAAAATACATTTAAAGAAAATTTATTTTACTAGTAATCAAAATATAAATTAAAATATAAATATTTAAAATTAGTTATAATTTGTAAGTGGTTTAATATACTTAATATTAATTGAATAAATCTAAGTATTGATTAAAATAATTAAATATATTAAAAATCTCAATTAATTGCATAATTAATTATAGAGAAATTTTGATTTAATTTTTTTTTTTTGTTGAGACTACAGGTATCCTCCACTAGAAGTAATATTGCTCGAGTTGGATAGGATTAGTATAGGTGATAAAGCTCTCCTTTCAAGTGTTAAGCTAGAACAACTCTCATCTGTTGATCTACGCGCTCGGTGTTGATTTAATTTAATGTTGAACAGTAGAAGATGCATATCACAAAATGAGAAATGCATATAACGATAGAATTTTCAAAAATAAAAACTTATATTTATATTAAAATGTTGTTACTTGATATGAAAATTTTGGTATCCATTTTTTTGTCAAAGAGCTTTTTTGTATGTTTACTTGGTAAGTTAAAAAACAAAAGACAAGTCCAATATTGTTGAAAATCTTGCTTGATACTAATTTCTATTTTTTTTTCAGAACATTCATGAAACTAGTTTTGTATTATTTAACAATGTTTTTTATAATATTGAGGTTGATAAGGTGGATCATTCAATTTCTTTAATTAAAGGTTATTTACAGTTTTTAAATTCCTTATGTTTCTCAATAATAATTTTCGTGTTAGACATAACACATTATCAATTTTAATTATTTTTTTGCTATTATTATTTTTGGAAATGAAATCCCTATACTTCAAAACTAAACTCAACTGAAATTATCTGTCCAATGGTAAGTGTTTTTTAAAAGTAGTTTTCATGCTTTATTTTGACAGGAAATAAAATATTTTTAAGGGTTGAGATTTGTGCAATTAAAAAATTAATTGCAGGAGATTAGGATCCATGATTTTTCCTCTTGAATTTTGTAAATTTTATTTTTCTTCTTTTTTGTGAAGCATATATAAATTATAAGAGATCACTTCAACAATAAGTACTTGTTGCAATATTTTCTTTCTTTCTTTTTTGTCTTAAAGTATTTTTCCATATAGCAAGTAATAGGGGTGTCAAAACAAGTCAAGCCAACCCAACCTATCCTAAACCCGTCGAAAAATGGGTTGGGTTGGGTTGAACCTATTTTTTGATTGTGTTGGGAATCTCAATCCAACCAAACACATGTGGGTTAGGTTGGGTTGACCAGCTGAGTCATCAAAAAAATTATAAATCATTTAATTTTTTTTGTTTTACATTCTTAATACTTAATAAATGTTCAATTCATCATAAATTTTAAGTAACAATTTTTATTTGTCTTAAATTCTAATGACTAGCAAAATTTGCTTTTTTGTCTTAAGACTTCACATATTACATATTTAAATAAAGAAAAGCTATAATCTCAAATATTACATGAGATATAATACAATCTCAACTCAAATGCTCAAGCTAAAAAAAAAATTCAACCTGACGGGTCAACCCAACCTAGCCCGTCATTTGGCTTGTCGGGTTGGCGGGTTGAACCGATTGGGTTATGCGGATTGGAGGGCTGAACTGCACAACCCAACCCAACTTATTTTATCTGGTTATGCGGGTTAACCCATCGAGTTAGACCCATTTTGACACCCCTAACAAGAGATTCATCTCCTGGATTTTTTTAAAAAGAGGCCCTTCTGAAAATTTTAATTCCATGCATATAAATTTCAAAATTGAACTCAACAAACTTGTTGAAATATTTACTCAAAAGTGTTGTTGTACATTTATTTAAGGGACACGGTTCTTTAATTTGTCATATGTAAAAATTATTATTTTATGGATATGTACTTTTCGTTGGGGAAAAAAAAGAAGAAATACTGTGTTTTATTTTTAAAATTATAAAACTTTTTTGTAAATGTTATAGATTTTCACATTAAATTTTTTAACCAATTAATAAGAGTTATATATTTATAAAATTTAGTTTTATTAATCATTGTTATTAAAATAATAGTTAAACAATCAACAAATTAAAACTTTTTATTGAATTTTTATTGAAAATTATGATATTTAATGTATTTGAAACTTTAAATATTATATTCATCCAATAAAATATTTTTATTTTTTGATTTCTTAAACATTATTTTAAGAATAATAGGTAGCAACACTATTCTAAATTTCAAATATTTGTATTACTTTGTTTATAATTTTTTAAGTATACGTTTATAATATTTATTTGGGAAATTTTTATTTTAAATTTTAAAATACCAAATATATATTAATGTGATTGGTTGCCGAATGCTGATCTGTTTACGTGTGATTGGTTGCATTACGTAGACGAATACCATCAGAAAAATACTAAATATGCAAAACGGCATGTATAGGAGACTTAAATGAAAAGGAAATAATCTTAACTGGAACCTTCTACGAAGGCTCCGTCCCTTGAAATATTAAATATATAAATATAAATATTAATCACTTGGGGGTGTTGAAAACTTGAAATTGAAACGCATATCGGCAATTAATCAAATTGGGTTTGCGATCGAAAGCCATGGACGCCTTCAATTCTTTCTTCGATTCAAGAAACCGATGGAACTACGACACTCTCAAGAACTTTCGTCAGATTTCTCCGGTCGTTCAGAATCACCTCAAGCAGGTTCGCTCGTAATTTCTAGGGTTTTATTGGTATTGATTTACTTCTTTCATCAATCAGCAAAGAAATTCTGAAGCGATGGATTTTCTAGGTTTTGCCGTATCGTCTTAACAAAATAATGTCTCTTCTTTTGCTTATGTCAATTTCTCTGATCTTAGGGTTCGCAAAAATTAGGGTTATAGAATCTTTGGACGATGGATGTATTTGGATTTCAGGATAATTTTAGTTTGTTGATTTGTTTAATTTGGTACTGTGATCGATTGCAGGTTTATTTTACTGTGTGTTTCGCCGTGGTTTCTGCGGCTGTTGGGGCTTACCTTCATGTACTCCTCAATATTGGGGGTTTTCTTACTACAGTGGCGTGCGTGGGAAGCAGTGTTTGGTTACTCTCCACACCTCCTTTTGAAGAGGCATGTGTCCTTTTTTGCCTTATGTTTGGTTCCTTGGTTTTGTGATTGTTACTCACCTGTGTTTTTTTTTTTTCCTTATGATGTGCAGAGAAAGAGGGTGACTTTGTTGATGGTTGCGTCACTGTTTCAGGGTGCCTCTATTGGACCCTTGATTGATTTGGCTATTCAAATCGATCCAAGGTATGCGGTGTGTTGGGGTCAATGGATTACATGAGGGTTCATATGATGCATTCAATGTGCCTGTTACCCTTGATTGGAATTAAATTATTAAACCCTTTCATTTTTTTAGTTAATGTTTTGTGACAATTAGCTAGTGCCTTTTGTGGATTTTTTTAGTTTTGGATAAATTTATGACATTGTTCTTGTGTTGCTCCAGCCTTATCTTTAGTGCATTTGTGGGAACATCCTTGGCCTTTGCGTGTTTCTCAGGAGCCGCTTTGGTTGCAAGGCGTAGGGAGTACCTGTACCTTGGTGGCTTGGTTTCTTCTGGGTTGTCCATTCTTCTTTGGTTGCACTTTGCTTCTTCCATCTTTGGAGGTTCAACAGCTCTCTTTAAGTTTGAGGTAAGTGGCCGTCATTATTTCCTTTTTTTGAAATTAGCTGGATTATTCTTGTCGTACAGCAAGAAAATTTCTTTTTCTTTTCTTTTGAGTCTTAAACTGCAAGAAGATTGGTTTATTGTTGCAGTTGTATTTTGGGCTTTTGGTGTTTGTGGGTTACATTATGGTAGACACCCAAGAAATAGTTGAGAGGGCACACTTTGGCGATCTGGACTATGTCAAGCATGCCTTGACTTTGTTTACTGATTTGGTTGCAATTTTTGTCCGGATTCTAGTTATTATGGTGAGTTTGATCGTTAAGCAATCTCTTTTAGCTTCTCTTCTACCTTGTTCTCTACCTCATAAATTTGTATTGACGGGATTCTTACTATTATTTTTCAGTTGAAGAATTCAGCTGAGAGGAGTGAGAAGAAGAAGAAGAAGAGGAAAGATTGATTTTCTTACCAATCAGCTTGGTTAAACACATCTCCTCGCTTGGTCTGTAATACATAAAACAGCTGTCTATAAAGTGTTTTCCACTTCTTCAGCTTGTTCCTACTGTGCAATTAGTTGTTTGTTTGCTTTATACCAGCAGTACATGTTGACATGCTTTTGAGCTCTCTAATAAGAGAAATCCTTGCATTACATTTCTTTTAAGAGAAAATTAGGGGCCTTTTACTTCAATCCGCCATATAGTTTAACGCAGGTCTAGAATTAGATCACAAGCTGATCGATAGTAGGTACCTTGCAATATCATTATCGTTGTTAGAAATAGTAAGAATTCTTGTCTTGAAATAGAAGCGTCTCAATTACCCAAAGAAATACAATTTTGCGCTATAGTTAGCTTAGCACGAATTAATAATTCTTAATAATTCTTAAGGAATGTTAAGAATTCTTGTTATATGTGGGTTTCAACTTTCAAGTATTGACTCACTTTTTTAGATTCATCAATATTGAATCAATAGAATATACTTTTAATACTTTTTTAATCTTTAGAAGACCTTGTGTTATATCACCAGATATCTTATATCATGCATACCTATATAAGTGTAAAAGTGGTTGCCCTTTATCTATTCTATACACCGTGTAACTGTGAGCCACTAGCCTTGTGTGTGGTTTGTGCTCTTTTTGTTTTTTTTTCCTCTCTTTTTGGGTTAAGGGGGATAGGAAAGGGAATAAGGAACGTATCTCGATGCCTTGTGTGTTTACTAACGAGGGATTCATGTTTTTGGACATGCAAGTATGTAATGTGAACACTTTCTGATCATTTTAAAAATTTTGTTGGTCAACGAAAACAATGTGAAATTAAGTTGTGCCTAAGTCTGAAACCGTGGAGCCTCTGACATACAAAAGCAATTGAGTCATCAAAAAACATGGAAATTGAAAGAGAGGGAGAACAAGAGGGAACCGGGGAGACTAGCAAATATGACCAACAGTTGTATATTATGAATTGCATCAATCACTAGCCATTACCTCCTTGGTCGTTTTAATTGCCTAATAAAAAATGAAAAGGATCCCACAATTTACTTGACATGTACCTATAAAAAAATGAAGAACAAGACAAGATGCCCATTCTGTTTGTGAATTAAGAATTCCGCTAATAAATCTTGTTAGCCGAAATGGGCGTGGTAAGGAAGCTTCAATGAAAAGTCTCATTGTTCGGGTGAAAAATGGAATGGGTCTCGTTATTGAGCAAAACTTAGAACAACATAATAAAAAATAGAGAGAGAGAGAGAAATAGCAGCACGTCATCCAAACTTGTAGATACACGTCTATCCGGCCTTCACATTATATATATTTATCATTAAACTTCAGATGCTCTTCATGATTTATGTTTTATGGTGTCGCTCAAAACCATGTATAAATGCTTGTTGTAAAGTACGCGGAGGAGAAAAAAAAATGAAAAAATTGTGTAACGAGTATGTGGGAAAAGAATAAATGAAAATGTCACCTTAGCAACATAGTGAGTTGTAAATGAAGTGAAGGGCGGGTTTGATAGGCAATGAAAGGAAGTAAAAATAATCGAGTTTGAGTAAACACTTGACTTAGTTCCTAAATGTGGCAAACGTTGTCACTTTAATCTCTGAATTTAAAGAAACAAAAAAATACTTCCTGAATAATATGTCATTCATAGTCTCTATGTTAAGTCTTCTTTATCAACTTTATCGAAACATCCTACGTGGCATGTTCACACAGTTTACGTGTGCAGTGCATGTACTACTTTGAAAAGTTTAAGATTAGATGTCAAAAGTTGTAAAGCTTTCAATTTAGTCCTTGAATTTGACACTTATTATCTTAGTAGTCTCTGCATTTGACATATGTTGTTATATTAGTCCTTGAATTTGGTGAAATTAAAAAAAGTCCCTAAATTTGAATTTCATCTTTCACATTAGTCCAAACATTAACTCATGTCTGTTATTCTTAACGAAGTGTCCTAGTTGGCACCTTAAATGCCTACACATGTGAAGTGACCTTCATGTCCTAGTTAGTAAGAACTAGGGTTTTACACATTCATATCAATTACGCCTTCACTTTGTATTGCTTACAACTATTATCTTCGCCTTTGAGGGCTCAAAAAACTTTGAAACTCTAGGAATTTTTTCTCAACTAGAACAATGAACCAATTTTAAAACGCACATTCAAGCTTTCAAGATTAAGTTCTACTTCCTATCCATTTTTTTTCCAACCTAAGATCCTACTTGAACCATAAAGAGTGGAATCGCATGGTGGAGTTCCTCAACACATGTCAAACGGAGATCATCGCCATGTTATGCAAGCATAAGGAAAACAACCCCACGACATGATAATGGTTGTCCATTTTGTCTTTATATATCTCACTCTCTTGATTAAGCATTTTTTCTTCATATAATGGACAAAGTTTTCCATTATGCACTATGTTATCACTACATGAACAAGCATCTTTTTTCTCGTATAACCCAATGACCCTATCATATGCTTGCTACTTTCAATTTCACAAGCTTACTAAATTCAAGATTTAATGAGATTATTCTCTTTCAATAAAACATGGCATTTGCACCCTCATTTTAATATCTTTAGAATGTGTAAATGTGTGCAAGTTGTGGAAAGGAAATGGAAACAAAAATTTCTTCAATAGCCTTCTATTGTGTGCATGGAAAGCTCTAAAAGTTCTCATTGAATTTCTTCCAATAAAAACCATCTAACACCATTATACAATAACAATATAGTTCATAATGGTTTTGGGGCATGAGATTAGTGGTTGCTACAGTGCCATCTATTTGAGGTTATCTTCCTTTACCTCACAGAGCATGGTGATGATCTTTGTCTGATACGTGGCGAGTGACCTCATCTTACAATTATGCTTCTTACGATTCGAGTAAGATATGACGCTAGAGAAAATAATGGATAGGAAGTGGAATGCGATCTTGAAAGCTTGCAAGGTGAGTTTTAAAATTGGTTCGTTGTTCCAATTGGAGAAATTCCTTGAGTCTCAAAGTTTTCGAGTCCCTGGAGGCAAAGATAGTAATTGTAAGCAACACAAAGTAGCGCAATAAATATGAAGGTGCAAAATACTAGTCTGATTAAGACATGAAGGTTATTCCACGTGTGCCACGAAGACACTTACGGTGCCAACTAAGACACTTCGTTAAACATAACAAACATGAGTTAATGTTTAGACTAATGTGAATGATGAAATACAAATTGAAGAACTATTTTTTTTAATTTCGTCAAATTCAGGGACTAATATGACAGCAAGTGCCAAATTCAAGGACTTATATGACAATATGTACCAAACTCAAACAAAGACTAAATTGAAATGTTTACGACTTTTCACATCTAACCTTAAAACTCTTCAAAATAGTCAAATAGTCCTTGCACATTAAGACTATACGAATGTGCCAGTATAAACATGCCATGTAGGATGCTCTGTTAAAGTTAAGAAAGAAGACTTAACGAATGGACTAATTTGAAAGACATATTACAAATTAAGAGACTATTTTATTGTTTAGTTAAATTCAAGAGCTAAAGTGATAGCACTTGTCACATTTAAAGACTAAGTTGGGAGTCTACTCAATCAAGTTCTCTATTTTACTCAAATTGTGAGTTGTCACATTATTATTATTATGTTCTTTAAAATGAAAAAATCCACATCAATATTCCTTAAATTTTGTGCAAGACCATTGGTATGTATAGCATATCGAGATGAGTTTAATGATTATGCACTGTCAGTGTAAAAAGTTTTACACTGTCAACCAATCAAAAATCACCATTAGTGTGACTTTCATGATAGTTATTGTAAAAATTAACAAACTTACCATACATGATAGTTTGTGATTAGATGACAGTGTAAAATTGTTTTACACTGTCAATGTATAACCTATTTTCTCTATTGAGATATCGAGAGCATATCACCATTCACCAGTACATAAGAAAATTTAATTATGATAATTAGATTAAAATTAATTATTCATATTACGTGTTTAGTTATAAATTTCATATAATCTTTAATTTAAAATATCAGATATGATTTATAATTAAATATATAATTTGAATCGTTAATTTTTTAGTTTAATAATTGGAATAAAATGTACCTTTTTTATATTGAAATATACCTATTTTTTTTAATAACGAAAAATCTCGGTCAATAGAATCGTAACGTGTGTAGAGGAATAAATAACCCAATGCTATATTAATTAGGCTACCACATAGCTTTTGAAAATCCAGCAGCTGCAATTCAAAGCAAAAAAATTATTTCAATGTCTTTCCCTAATTGCCCTCAATTACCAGCATACACTCAGGCGTGTCTGTACATAAATACGTCTCTTTCTTTAAATCAAGTTATTTTAAAAGTAATTTTAGTATAATTATTCTATTTAATAATTTTTACATATATGTTAATTTTTAATAATCTAATTATGAAATTAAAAAATATTGTTAAATGTTTTAAGTTTATAAATTTTTATAAAATTTTAAAATTATGTAATATTTTATTAAAATAAATTCAATTTAGTATGTAATATATTTTTTAAAATATAAATACTTAACAACAAATGTTTAATTTAGCTAAAATTTAGTATACATAAACATTAAGATAATATGAAAATATTCGTTAAATAATTGAAAATTAATATATATAATGAGTTATTTAAGAGGATAATTCTACAAATTCTCTCTCTCTCTCTCTCTCTATTATATATATATATATATATATATATATATTATTGAAAGAGAAAATAGGTCATATACTAATAGTATAAAGTAGTTTTACACTGCTATCTAATCACAAATCATAATTTATTGTAAGTTTGTTAACTTTTATAATAAATACTTTAAAAGTCATACTAATGATGAATTCTAATTAGTTGATAGTGTAAAGTTTTTTACACTAACAGTACATGACTATTAAATTCTTATTGAAAGAGAAAATAGGTCATACACTGATAGTGTAAAGTAGTTTTGCACTGTTATCCAATCACAAATTATCTTTTATTGTAAGTTTGTTAACTTTTATAATAAATAATTCAATTAAAAATGGAAGACAATAATGAATACGGCGAATAAATAACCATACGTCTTCCCTTGTTGTTTTCGAGCAAGACAGCATCATGCACTATGTTGTAGCTTTCCTTAGCTGTCCAGATTTTCTAGATTTCCACTCATGCTTTAAAAAAAAAAAATACAAATCCTTAGTCAAAAGAAGTATATCTATTTGCTTATAACATAAACCCATGTCCATCAATATTAAATACAAATAGGCATTACAAGATCCACAACAATTCCAAAAGTAAATAGTTCCTCTATTCTTCTTTTATAAGTCATTTATAATCAATTAATATAAATTAAAAAATTGTTAAATTAATTGATAATTTTAAATTTATTATTCTTTTAAAAATTATCCTTGTTGAAAAATTATCAAATCCACTATTTTATCTTTCCACATTTGTAACATTTTTTTTCCATATTCCATTAATTTTACTCACCACTTCAATTATCTTTTTCATCATTTTTTTTTTCAAAACATTAGTGATTTTCGTTTTTTAGAAAAATATTAGTATAGCCAACACTATTACTAAAAAGGGTAAGTTAAAAAAAAAGTATCAGAAAGTATTAAATAGTTAAGCATAATTTATTAGAGATTAAGAGTAAAATTTGAAAAAAATAAATTAGTATTTTATAATTTTTTTTAAAACCACATGTATATTTCATGGGAGACAAACCTGCTCAAATCAGCTAAGATCATTATGAGCAGCAAAACTTTCCTTCAGAGTATTTAATGCAATTGTATGCTTATAAATCGAACTCAAAACATTTGATTAAGCTAAAATAACTTTGCGTCTATTGATCCATTCGTTCAATGGTTAATATTTTATAAAGTTTAAAATAACTTATATAAATAATAATAATAATTTTTACAATGTAGCATTTAAAAAAATATATAAAATAAATAATAAATAAATAAAATCTTTCCAGATTATGTGTCTTTCAGATAAAATTATAAAAAGCTTGCCCAAAACTTTTGCGTTTGAATGAAAAATTTTAGGTTTAATGCAGGTATCTCGTTGTAAAAATTTAAAATAACAAGGGTCAGTTTGAAAACGCTTAAAATTGATTGTAAATTGTTTAAATTAATTTTTTCATATAAATTTAAGTTATTTTAGAGTTAATTTTATTTAAATTCATTTTGGTTAAAAAATTAAACCAAATTTTATCTACTTTCAATTTATTTGAATTAAAAAAGGAACATTTTTATTGATCATTAAATGACTAAATGGTCCTTATAATTATAACTTATTATTTAATAACTATCTGAGGATTTGGTTGAAGAAGAGAAAAATGAAAAACGAAAAGGAAGGGTAGAAGGATGACAAAAATTGGACTAATAAAATCTCAGCTATAAAATAATTTTTAATATATAAATTTGTTTGAAGAAAATTTTACAATTACGAAATGATTTTGGTACAACATCAGCAGAAGCATAAAGTTTCTCTTTTAATTGTGTTGTGTGGCTATAAAATGACATATTTTCCCACTCTTATTTTCAAAATCTTTTAGGTAAAAATGATTTGTAATACTTTTATAAAAAAAAATGTTGAGCTTAATAGGCTGTTATTGTAAAAAAAAAATTACATTATCAACCAATTAAAAATTATCTGTATGTATTATTTATTCAAAATTATTTATACCGATAACATTATTCTTCTCACAATTAATTTTTATAAAAAATAAATATTTAAATAATTATGGAACGCCTTATATTTAAAAACTAGCTGTATTGTGTTTAGATATCTAATTTTATAACATCCCGAACATTCCATAGTTGACAACGAATAATTTGGCGGTGGCTAAAGTTTATGCTATTTGTTGTTTAATTGAAGAGCTTAATTGTTATGTAAAAGGTTTTACATTATCAATTAATCAAAAATTACCATTAGTAGCTTTTAAGGTAATTATTATAAATATTAACAAACTTACCATATATAATAGTTTGTAATTGAATGACAGTATAAAATAGTTTTACACTATTAACACATAGTCTATTTTCTCCTAATAAAAATAATTAAATAAAGGCTTTTATCCCAAAAGCATATGAGGCAAGAACAAGGCGCACGGCATTAGGCAAATCCGTAAAAGATGATAACTTGTGATGGATATCATGTCATTTTACTTGATGCTATTGGCTTTTTGACTTTTACGCATTGTCCGTTGATGCAGTTATTTTTGGACATTGTCTATTTTTATTTTGTTCCATTTATTTAAAAGACAAGTCGTTGGACTTAGTTTTTTTTTTTTTAATCATGCGAAGTATCTATTGATTTTATCGATGATTAATTTTTGACCAAGAACTTGATTGGATATCTTTAATGGAGTTTTCACTGCCAACCATATTTTTTCTATTCACAAAATTCGAACCTCTAACCTTATTTAAGAGATCCAAGACCAGTATTATTTGGACTAACGTAATATTAATAGACTTAGTTTATGTTTGAGTTAGTTTTTTTATGACTTAAAATTTACTTTAAAATTAAGTTTAAAATAAAAAATTTTAAATTAAAGTAGTGTTATTTGATAGTTGGACTTCAATTTTTTTAAAAAACTAAAATTTTTGTTTGTTTTTGTTTATTGATTCGATCAAAATTACTTTTCTCTTAATTGTGTCTTTGTTTCTATCCTACCAATAAAATAGTTACATGTGATTTAAAATGCCTATCTGGTTAAGGGTAATGTAGAAAAACTGGAAAATACCAGTAAATGTTTTAAATGACATATCAATTTTTTATTGGTCGAATAAGAATTGAGACGCAATTTGGGAACATGTGATTTAAATAGACACTTGTTAGTTTTGGATGAAAGAGAGAAAAACTAAGGTATGTAGCTTATTTTTAAAAGCTACTTCACTTAGCCTTTTATTAAAAGTTATTTTTTCCCCCAATTTCTTTTATAAAAAATAAGTTTCTTAATTTTTTAAGAGCTTTTCTTCAAATGTGTTTGACTCTCTCATTTTAAGGAAAAGAAAAGTTAGGAAAAAAAATGGGTCAAACACTACGTTAAAAAATAGGATTTAGAGCCTCTCTCCATCCTCTCTATCTCTCTCTAATTCTTCATTCTCTCTATCATTTACCCATTTCTTTTTATTTTTTCTGCTTTAATACACCTCTCTTCTATGTTAGAGATGGTTGGAGGGTTAAAGAGAATCCAATTTGTAAAAAATGAAGAAATGGATTGGTCGACATAATATACTCATTCTTTTTTTTTTATCATTGATTTAAGATTGTAATGTATAAATTAAATAAATAATTAGATTTTTCAGTTTTATTAAAAAATATATAATTTTTAATATATCTTTTATATCTCTAATTTATTCTTTTGATATTATATATATTGTTATTATTCTCTATATTTTATAAAGGTATAATTGAAAAAATAAATAATGTCATCATAAATTTAAATTAACAAATAAATAAAAATAATTTTTTCTTCAAGAATAAATGAAAAAAAATGAAATTTAATAATTACAAGTAGAAAATTGAAGGTAGTGGGTGTTGTTTTAGTACAACCAAGAACAATGGAAACTTGAAAATCAAGAACCAACCCAAACACACAAAACAAGATTACAAATTAAGGTTATGTTTGGATTACCTTTTGGATGGTCCAAAATTACTTTTATCCTACTAAACTTAGTTTCCTACTAAACTTAGTTTGCTATTATGTTTGGATGTCCCTCAAAGTGATTTTAAAAACTCAATTTGCCACTAAAATGAGTTTGAGTTGGAAGTAACATAAGAATTGCTTTTGAAAACTCATTTTTTTGTTGACAATATTTATACAAGTGCAACATCAAATAAAAGCACTTTTGAATAATATCATCCAAACATATTTTACTTTGTCAACGTACTTTTGAATAAAAATATCCAAACTAAATCACATTATAGTAAACTCATTTTTTTTTATCAAACTTGAGTTTACAACATACTTTTAATTCAAACTAATGTTTGCAAACTTTAACCCAAACATGCACTAAGTCAAGAACACATCAAACTTGAGACATACAAGATTTTATTAACTTCAAAAAATTATCTACATGATATGCAAATCTGTCAAGATATAATAAACCTAACTCAGCTCAAAGTTGATGTGGCAAAACAACCAAAGAAAAAAAAATGAAACCCAAAAAAATAGAGTAAAAGTGTAGGAGAGAGAAGGGTAAAAAACCAAGATGGTGTATATATAAATTAAAAAAAAAAAAACTCTTTTAAGTATAACTAAACTCCAAACTGAAGATTAGTTTTATAATCGGCTTAAAAAACTGAAGCTTGTGAACATACTTCAGAGTTCCGCCAGAAACCTAAAGACTCAAAATATTGTAGTCACAAAAAAAAAAATCTGAATGTGTAAATTGAATAAGATAAGCATAAGAAAAAAAATCATGAGATCCAATATCATACGTGTAGGAACAAATCATTGGATTGGTGGGCATGATTCAAGTCTTCTCAGTGCTAGTTTATTTTTAAGCTTCAAATGCAAGTTAGCTTACAAAGACTTTATAAATGTCAACATCAAATAACGAAAATTTAATTTTAAAAATAGCAAACAAAATAATACAACAGTGGAAAGGATTGCCAAACTCTCAGCTTTTCCCTTTTTTTAATTCCGAAGGTAGGCTTGTAGTGACTAGGGTAACATCAATTGCATTGTGATTTGTGTCAAATTAGAATTTTTCAACAATGTGCCAGGCTTTGGTCATTCCGTAAAGTCATGACTTCGGCCCATTGGAAAAATTATGCAGTGATTATAGATCGAGGAAACATGTCTAAGAAAAGAGTAATATGTACACAATGTTTAGCTTGAGTAAAACTATTTTAGATTTGAACCCAATAAACTGTAAATCAAACAGATATACTAATACGTAACATTTTATTTTTTTGGCTATACTAATATTTAACTTTAAACGAAAGAATATTTCATGACCTTTAAAGTTTAAAGTCGAGAAGTTTTCCATTTTTAAAAGGAAAAGATGTCATCTTAACTTCCATTCTTCGGTGCCCATTTCCATGCAACACGTATTTAGTCAGTTGCAAATCCTGATCAGAACCCACCTTCTCTTTTTGCTTCCTTGCATAGTCGATTCCATAATGTTAATACCCATATATGTTATTATTATTAATACTCTTTTGTATGAAAGGCCTCTATCAATCTGACTCAATCTCGCCCATGGATGCCCCAAATGGGCCTAATACTTCCACTTAATTTATAGGGTGGCTACATTTAACTTGTCGTTTCTAATTGGGAAGTACTCCGACTCCAAAAATTGGATGACATTATTGGAATAAACACTTTGATTCACCTTTACCTAATATGTTTTTGTTACATGGGATGAGTTGGTGGGTGAAAGATGCCAAACTAGCCTAGAAGAAAGAGCATGAAAAGGGGTAAAAATGGAATACAAACATAAAAAAGTATTTAGGAAAATAAACAAAAAGTTTATGCACGCGCACTTGAAAAACGATGCCGTGAGCAAGAGTTAAAGTAAATGTGTGAAGCTGATACCTAAAGTTATGAGAAAATATAGCAAATTGATAAGTATGAGTGGAAAATAATGGACAAAGAATATCATGAGTTTAATTCTTAAATCAAACTACTAGTGAACCAATATATTTCTGTTAATTATAATACTATTACCTCCATCCCAGTACATAAGACCCTTTTTTGAAATTTACTTTTCCTTTTTCTTGAGATCTCTTTCAAATTATCCCTTGCATGTTATGAAAATTAACATAAAAATATAGAAAGTCAAAAGTAGAAAAGATAAAAGATAGAACATAGAGAGAATGGCGAGAATGGAGAGTTTCTTGTAATATTTTCAGTAGTGGAATAGCCTATTTATAGGTACAAACTGTAACTGAACAATTACAAATAATTTAATAGTATTAAGACAAAATATAAATAGTCATAATTTACAATGAATATGGATAGCCACTATTAAATATTCATAATACTCCCCCTTAGATGTCTATTATTTGAGAATGTGCCTCGTTAAAACCTTACTAGGAAAAATCTTGTGGGACAAAAACCTAATGAAGAAAAAAGATTACACCATTCTTTAATACGTTGTCATATACTGTGTCATTAAAAATCTTGCCAGGAAAACCCAATGGGACAAAACCATAGCGAAGGGAAAAATAGTGCAAAACGTATTTATTTCTCCCCCTTACACAAATAACCATCTTTAAGACGATGAAGGTCAACCTTTTGTACTCATTACTCAAAATTTTGCTCACTTATTTTGGTTTGTTTCACATATTTCCAAGAAATTGTTGTGCCACCGCATGCAAACAAATATCTTTTTTATGATATATCGTTATGAAGATTTGACAAATAACATCTAAGATAACGAAGTATATGCTTGACTTTATCCTAATATCTTTATGCAAGTGAAGAATTATATCTTGCTAATAAATTCACAACAAATGATATATTAGCACATGTATAATTAGCAAGATACATTAGTACTTTGATAGCACTAATATTTGGTACTTCAGGACCAAGTAATTCCCATCATTTTCTTGAGGTTTAAAAACATCTCTATTCACATCTAGAGACCTTACAACCATTAGAGTGCACAATAGATGTGATATATCTATATAGAACCTTTTAAGCACTCTTATTATATAAGCTTCTTTACACACAAGAATTCCATTTTTTAAATATTCAATTTGCAATCCCAGGCAAAACTTTATTCTTCCTAAGTCATTCATCTCAAATTTTTCTTTAAGTAATCCATAGCTTTTGGAAGCTATTCAGGAGTTCCAATAATAATTATGTCATCTACATAAATATCAATTATGACAAATTCATTTCCAGATCTTTTCACAAAAATACATGGACAAATGAGATCATTTTTATATTCTTCTTATGATTATACCACATATGTTCATATTGTTTTAGTTCATAAATGGACTTATTCATTTTCATCAAGTAATCTTCTCAAGAATCTACACTGCTAGGCAAATTAAATCCTTCAGGGAGTTTTATATAAATGTCATTATCAAGACAATCATACAAATATAACCTATACCAACATCCATCAGATGTAAATTGATCATTTCATGTGCATCCTTACTAATTAAGTATTAACAAATATTTACATCCACTACAAGTGAATATGTCTCTTTAAAATCAATGTTAGGTCTTTGCAAAAATCTTTGAGCAACAACTCATGCTTTATATCTCATAATTTAACCACAAGAGCTCATTTGTATCCAATTGGTTTTACATCTTCAAGTGTATAAACCACAAGTCCAAAAATCTAACTAGTTTTACATCTTCAAGTGTACGGACTTCTAGTCCAAAAGTCTAATTAGGTTTACATCTTTCGAAAAGACCACAGGTCCAATAACCTTTTGCTTAGCAAACAAGTCTAATTATGCCTCAATTGAATCTTTCTATTTTGGCCAATCATTCTTTGTCTAAAATCCTAGATATACTTTGGATCTTGATCCTCGTTATCATTAATTACATTTGGCACTACAATATTTGCAAGCACATTTTCAACGTTGACTTTATTTTGGTTCCATTGTATTCCATTCATGACATACTTTAAGATCTCTTTGTTTTCACTAATTTCAAGGACCTGAGTTCTTCTGGAACTAAAATATTAATCATGTTAGAATAATCTTTTGAAGTTTCCATATCCTCAATTTGACCATCTTGCCTTTTAGCTCCTTTTCTATTTGAGGATTTTTATCTTTGGAATCAACGGGTCTATAACCCTTCATGCGCGTTTGAGACTCATTTTACAATATTAGATTATTCAACAGGGACATCAATTTTTATTGGAGCATTAGCAGTTGGTAAATGAATTATCTTTTGAACTTCTAGTTCACATTATTTCGTTCGAGGATCAAGATGATAATTCATTCTTATTAATTTGCTTTTCCAACTACTTATTCCCTCCCCCTAATATTGGGAAAATTATTCAAATGACAATCGACAGACTAAGCCGTAAATAAATCTTTTGTTGATATTCAACATATTTTATTATAGATGGAGATTCATACCTAACATATATTCTCAACCTTCTTTGAGGACTTATCTTAGAGCGTTGTAAAGTTTTAATACTTTATATATTTAATCTATTTAATATAAATGAATGGCTATGAATATGAATGCTTAAAAGTTTAAACCGGTTTACAGTTATGAATAATGTCTAAAATAATTTATTTTCTTGTTCTCTATTTTTTATTTTGTCTATGCCTATGAAGTCCATTATCCATTCTTGCTAAGAAATGTAATTCATAAACCTTGTAAAGATAAATAAAAATAAGAACACAAAGTGATTAAAACGTTAAGGCATTTGTGACAATTTGCAAAAGTACTCAGCACATTAATTGAGCAAACACCTAATGCTCCAAATAGGATTGAAAGATGAAACATAATATATCATATCATCTTTTTAATTTTAGCATTATTTTTTCATAAGGAAATTTCTTCTTCTTCTTCTTTTTAACTTTTCACACTATTTTTCCACTTCAGGTGGAAAAAAAATTTCCTTTCTCTTTTACTTTTTCACTATTTTTTCACTTCTAGTGAGTTTTTTTTTTATTTTATTTTCACTCCTTGCACTAATTTTTCAATTCTGGTGAAAAATTTATTCTTAGAAATTTCTTTTTGATAAAGTTTTTAAGGCTCATTACATCTAAATGAGTTTCACATTCACGTAAATAATATAACGAACTATAGCAAATGCATAGTATAAGGAATATGATTAGATAAAAATACTGACCTTCAAATATGAATTCTAAATATGACTTTTTCCAATAAAATTTTTTACAAGGCTTTTCCTTGCAGGTTGCAATGTCAATAGTGAATATGATCAATAAGGAAAAGAAGATTGTGCTAATAACATGTTATGAAAATTAACATAAAAATATAGAAATTCAGAAGCAGAAAAGATAAAAGATAGAACATAGAGAGAATGAGAGAATGAAGAGTTCCATGTAATATTTTTAGTAATGGAGTTGCCTATTTATAGGTACAAACTATAACTGAACGGTTACAAATTGTTTAATAATATTAAAACAAAATATAAATAGTCATAATGTACAATGAATATGGACAGCCACTTTTAAATATTAATAACATTGGATTAATTATTTTTTGATTAGAATACCATTAATTATTTTATAATTTTTGTACTCAATAGACAATAAATGTTATAAATTAATAAAATTAGAGCGTGAACCAGTGCAATGCACCGGTGAATTGTGAAGAGAGTAATTTTTGTAGGACAAAACTTATATATAATTTTATAGATACTTTTAGTGTTATTTTTCAATCAAAATTGAAGTTTTACCTCGATTATCTATGGTGACATTTAATGACAACCTTTATGCAAATTACCAAGGTGAAATTAAATTCTAATTTGGAGAACAGTACCAAAAACACCAATGAAACTACATATAAATTTTCTCATTTTTTGTATGTATAAAAAAATATATTAACAATTTTGTTAATTTTTTATATTGCTAAAGAAAGATCTAAAATAAGTCAAAATTTTCACAATTAGGAACTTAATTTACTATATTGTTATAAAATAATAAAATATAAATTAAATATGAACTCATTCATTAATAAAAAAAATGGAAGATAATTGAATGTGCTTATTTTTCAATATAGGTATAAAGTTGAATTCCACATTGTATTCTTAAATTCAAGAACATAGATGAATTAAATTACATAGCAAAAATAAGAAAGTTAAATTTAACTAAAACAACTCAAATTATTCCATTAAAACCATTTTTATGGAGTTCATTAATTTAACATCCTACAAAAATATTGGACACAAAATAAAGTGATTGAACGAAACAATTTAAATTTAATAACACATATTAAAATGATTAGATGTCAGCACAATTTATATCAGATATTACATTCATTTGTATTAAATTTGATCTAATGTGATGCATGAATAAATTATGTGTGAGAAAGTTATTTTCTATTATTTTGAAAGACTATTTATATTTAAACTTAAAAATAAAAAATAACAAATTAATATTTTTGTTATAATAATTGCCTTCTTTTTTTATAAGGTATACGGACATAAAAGACAATTAAAAATCATATCCATCAATCAATTACTACAAATTCTCATCAACCCCGTAAATTAGTCACCTGTTTCATTTTTTATTGATAAAAATATTAATAATTAATAAAAATATCAATAACAAAATAGTGATAATAATGATATCACCGTGCTATGCACATATATTTTATCATTGTACTAAAACAAAAGTCTTTTATAGACCAATTAGATGAGAAAATAATAAGTAATGATTTGCTTAAAACTTATTAAATTTTAAATATTAAATTTGCATTAAAAAACAGTAAATAGGTCTACAATGAATTGCCTCCCATGCCAAATTCTATTTTTTATTTACTGAGGAAAATATTGTAGATCATAGAGACATTAATTGGCATCTAGTTGTTTGTTGATGGTAGAAATTCTTTATAGTAAAACTAACATAAAAATTTTGTTGATTATTTAAAATTCAAAATTCATACTTTGCAAGAATTTTATTTTAAAATTAAGAATGATATGTCAAATGAGAAGACCTTATTAATATAAGAGTTAGATGATCAAGTGAATTTACTTTTAACCACTAAATCTAAACTTGAACAATAAACATAAAGATAACTGCTTAACTTAACCATTTGGGAATGATTTTATAGCTCATTTAATATAAATAATTACTAATATTAAATGTTAAAATTGTTAAATATAATATTTCATCTATAATAGATAATTTATATTTCATTCCATTAAATCTTCAAGATATTTTATACCAATTTAAAATAAAGACAATAATAATAATAATAATAATAATAATATGTAACATTATCTCTTGTATGTTTATTATCATTCATCTTTAATTGGCTTTTATTTTTTCAAGTACTTAGCAGATGAAATTATTTAATTTATTTAAAATTTAATAGAAATACAACTAATGTCTAAATCATTTTAAAAATAAATTCAAATTGGAAATGTAGATATAAAAATTTATATTTAATTATTATAACAGTGAATTAAAAACTATTAAAAACACAAACAAATTGGAGTCCAGATTTAATTTACTTGAAAAAGATAGAAACAAACGCATGGATCAATCTTAATATGTTATCATGTAATTGAATCTAAATTACTTAGGTAAAAAAAAAAAAACTCAAATTTGCTTAGATAAAAAAAATCAATAAATATGGGTGAGAAGACACTGTAAAGGAAAAATATATATTCATATTAAAATGAATACAATAATAAATTAGAGAAAAGTACAAAAATTATAATTTTTGTCATAAATCATTTTTATGGACTATATCCCTTATAGTAGGCATTGTAGAGGAATTTATAGCAAACCTATATGTCTTGTTTCTTCATTATAGATGCATCTATGAAATTCATCTACGTTTAACTTTGTTATCTCTTATGCTTCTATTTCATGAAGCTATAGGCCGAGAAATTTTAACTTCATCTTGTATATTTGTGAAATTTTGAGTTATAATTTCTTCAACAATGGTTGATTTATTCAAATAGAATTCATAAGCAATGTTCATCCATACAAAATGAAATTAATTGTAAAAAAATTAAAAAATAACAATAAATCATAATTATTATTTTTTAAAATCATAGTTATTAATTGTTTTTTATAAAATTGATGTAAGTAAAAAAAAAATTATACTAAAGACAAATTTATATTAAAACAAATTTCATTTTTATAGCTTGTGTAAAAAGCACCACAACATTAAGGTTTTCTGTAATTTGAATAATTCATTTCACACATATATGAATTATGCTCTGGTTCTATAAATTCTTTTACCATTTAAGAAATCTTACACTATTCCAAATTTCATGAAAACACTTATAACATTTTGTAAAAGTTTAAATTTTAAGAAAGCATGTATAAAAATTATTAAATAATTCCAATTAGTAATTTTAAAATTACTAATTTAACCCCAACTATTCTTATTTTCAAAAAAATATCTATAACAATTTTAAAAGTTTAAAATTTTAATTAATTGTAACAATTTTACAAAATTAAAATTAATAAATTTGAATTTAATTATTTAACCCCAACTATTGTTATAAATGCTTTTTTTAAAATTTTTAAGTATTTGTAACAGTTTCACATAATTAAAATTAATAAATTTGAATTTAATTATTTAACTCCAACTTTTTTTTTTTAATTGTAATTTGATATTATTGAATTTTAATTAAAAATATAATCCAATGAATTAAGGACAATTACCTTAATTAAATATTTTTAAATAACATGATCTACAATTTATAATTAAGGACAATTATCTTAATTACATATATTTATGATTTCATTAATTTCTTTAATTTTACATTTGAAAATAATATACTTACCTTTAATTATTATAATATATAATGTATACAATCTTTTTGGTAAATTTTCATTACCTTATTTTAAAATAATTACCTTTATTAAAATAATAATCATTACCATAATTATTATTATTATACTATATATTATACTATGTACCAATAGATTATATGTTATACTATTATAATATATACTTTTAATATAATATAAAAGTACTATTATATATATATATATATATATATATATATAATATAATATAATATAAATATATAATCAATTTTTATTTCATAGAAACTCAAATTGATTTTACAATTTAATGCTTACGAAATCCTAAGAAAAACCCTAAAAATTATATTTAAAGCTATTAAAACCCTAATGTCATCAATTAATGTATATGAAACCCTACAAAACCTTTCTTTTTTATATATATAAGAATAAAGATATATTATATTATTTATTCTATATTATATAAATTGTATTATTGATTCTATATTATATAAATTGTATTATTGATTCTATATTGTCTAATATCATATACCATATTATTTATTTATTATTACTAAAATAGGAACGTTTAGTAATAATGTGAATGTTTAATATGAAATTATATTATATATTATATATATTGTTGATTATATATTATCTAATTATATATATATATATATATATATATTATATTTTATATTATATAATATTATATATTATTTGCTATTTATTATATTATTTATTTATATATTATATTTTTATTATAATGTGTACACCAATTTATTTTCATAAACAATTTAATATGAAATTATTGATTAATTAAAATGAGTTAATAATAGAAGAATTTGAATATAAAGTACAAAACCATAGTGTCATCAATTAATACCTCAGAAACCTTAATGTCAGCAATTAATACCTCAAAAATTCTAATGTCACTAATTAATACACATAAATCCTACAAAACCTTTCTTTTATGAGAAAACAAGCCATGCACTGAAAGTGTAAAGTAGTTTTACATTGTCATCTAATCGTAAACTACCATTTATTATAAGCTTGTTGACTTTTATAATAAATACTTTAAAAGTCATATCAATGGTGATTTCTGATTGATTGACCGTGTAAAACTTTTTACACTAACAGTACACAACCATTAAACTCTTCTTTTATATATATAAAGATATATTATCTATTATTATATTATTTATTTATACATTACATTTTTATTATAATGTGTACACCAATTTATTTTCAAAAACAATTTAATATGAAATTATTGATTGATTAAAATAAGTCAATAATAGAAGATTTATTTACTATGACTAAAATAGGGACGTTTAGTAATACTGTGAACGTTTAATATGAAATTATAATATATATATATATATATATATATATATATATATTAAACATTATTGATTTTATATTATCTAATATTATATATTATATATTATTTGTTATTTATTATATTAATTATTGATATATTATATTTTTATTATAATGTGTACACCAATTTATTTTTGAAAATAATTTAATATGCAATTATTATTGACTAAAATGAGTTAATAGTAAAAGAATTTGAATATAAAATATGAAATCTTAGTGTTGCTAATTAATACCCCACAAATCCTAATGTAACTAATTAATGTCTCAAAAACCCTAATGTGGCCAATTAATGCCCAAAAATCCTACAAAACCTTTCTTTTATATATAAAGATAAATTCATTCTCTCTCTCTTGTGAAGATTGGAGAAGACGACTAGCACACATTAATTAATTAAGTGAAAAGTAATTAGGTAAAAAGAGTGAGATGATAAGTCTCAATAAATTTAAGTGTTATTTAAAAAAAAATACAAACTATATTTTAAACCCATACGTTGCACAGTTTGTTTAAATTATTATTATTTTCATTTGTATTTATTATTATTTTAAAAATATATGTACATAAATAAAATTATTAATTTTTAAAATATTCAATAGTAAATTAAATATAATTACACTAAAATTAAGAAAGATGATTAATTATATTTTTAATTGAGCAGATGTTGTGTTTAAAAATATTAAGCCTGTTGAAATTTATTATGATTTGCTCTGTCTTCAAGTAATAATAGTGCTACTATACTTATATGAAATGTATAAATTGAAAATGAATATAAGTATAATAAATATGAATATATAAATATTTAAATTTAAGTGTTCAATTTTGTTATTGTGAATATTATGTTAACATGTATTTGATTTTTGTGTGTTAATAATAAATAACTTTAAATATATTTATTGTAAAAAAAATAAAATTTATTTTAAATTTGTTGAAATAAAATGTTTTTTATTAAATATATAAAGTTATTAATCATTTTAAAATGGTGTTTTTAATTATTTAGAAGATATTAATTTTAATTATGGGATATTGTTAATGTTTTTAATTGATTAACCTAAACGCGACATAGATTGAACACTCTTGATTAGTGCAATGAGATTTTGTCTATTATTGTTGTTTTCGTTATTTAATTTTAATTTCATTACTTGCTACTTTTTAAAGTTATTTATCTTTAAAAAATATTATATATATATATAGTTTTTTATTATTTTAAAATGATATTTTTAATTATTTAGAAGATATTAATTTTAATTATGTGATATTATTAAAGTTTTGAGTTAGTAAACCTAAACGCAACATAAATTGAACACTCTTGATTGAGATTCATCTATTATTATTGTTGTTGTTGTTGTTGTTTTGTTGTTATTGTTGTTAATGCTATTTGTTATTTAATTTTAATTTCATTACTTGCTACTTTTTAAAGTCATTTATTTATAAGAATGTGTTTCAAATTTTGTATCTTATAATTTAACTATTATAAGGATTATTTATCTATAAGAATTATTATTTATGTGAGTTACTATTTTTTTTTAATACTATTATATACTACTTTACATACGATACTATATTTTTTTCTAATTCAAAGTGAATTCAGAAAGACAATGCTATTAATAATGATAATTACATTAATATTGCATACTCTACAACTATTTTATATTTATGATATATAATGAGTATTTATTATTCTTTAAGTCCTGAATTTATAAGAATAAAAAATCATAAATTGATTGTTATGAAAAAACTGTATTATTATGTTTAATTATTATGATTGTCTTATTTGCATATTAAATTATACATGTTAGACTTTTGCATCAATTTAATTGTCATTTTCAAAATGTTATATACATGTGAAGAAAAAAATTATGAAATACAATTAAGTGAACCTACTACTATTATTACTATGACTATTGTTGTTGTTGTTGTTGTTGATGATGATGTTGTTGTTGTTGTTGTTGTTGTTGTTGTTATTCTTATTATTAAAGTTTTAATTTATAAGAATAAAAAATTGTAATGTTAAAATTAAGTCTTACGAATTTGAAAGAAGTTTATTTTATTATTATTATTATTAGTGTAATTAATTTAATTATTTATTAAAATTAAACCTTATACAGATAGAGAGATTAATCTATAATTAATTTATTTTATGAAAATAATTAATTATTTTTATATCATAATTCAATTGGACCAATTAATAAATATTAAAGTATATTTTTTTGGTACATAATAAACACTAAAGTATATAATAAACTATATAAATAACATCCATAAACATATAATTAGGCAACTGAATTACGTAAAAAAATAAATAAAGTTAATTGGATAATTTAACTATATAAAATTCATTAAATTGTGTTAATTAAATTGCATAAAAAATATAACAAACAAGAAAATTAATAAATAAGAAATAAAGTTGTAACAATAATATGCTCTGTTTATGAAACCAAAAAAAAATTGTAAGTTCAAGATATAATGTAAAAGTAATATCATTGATTTTTTGTTGCTCAAAATGAGAAAGACTAGTAGTATATATTATTTATAATATAATAATGAAAGGAAAAATATAAGAACATATATGAAAAATTTGAACAATAATAATCAAAACATAAAATAACAAAACAATAAGATGAAAAAAGAAAAGAAATGCACAAAGTTGATACCCGCAAAAAAAAAAAAAACAAAAGAGATAATAAAAGATACGGAGTCAAATGATATACCTAATGTTGGTTCTAAATCTTCATTTCTCATCTCTTGCCAAATTCATTAAATGATGCATTGTTGTAAGAACTTTTTTCTCTTATCTGCACCAAAAATGTCATTGCTCAAAGTTAATTAAAACATATTAAGAAAATTCTCTTTCTATCAAATCGAGGCATGCAAATGAAAGGACAAAAAAAATGAAAAAATACATCTTGTAGTTAACCCTAGACCTCAGTGAAAGAATACATAAGAGAGAATAAAGGCACAATGATTATTCAAGCATTTATTCAATTTTGCAAAGCTAAATCAAAGAATTAATTAGACATGAAACGGTATATCAGGCTTTACAAAAATTAATTATCCATCAGAGGATAATTGATGACTTTTTAGTTTATTTTTAACTTTATTTTTTAAAGCCCGCCCATTTTTTTTAATTTTAATTAAATACAAATTTTGAAAGACTAATTTAATTATATTAAATGTGAAAATTTGAAATGACTTATATACCTCTGGTTTAAGCAAGAAAAATTGCTCCAATATCCTTTCTTTATATATATATATATATATATATATATATATATATATATATATATATATATATATACATATATAAAGATATTATACGCCATAATTCAAATTGATTTTTATGACTTGTAATAAAAACATTTATTTTTACATTATGGTAACTAAAACATCTATTTTCTTTTCTATTGAATAATTTATAAATATTTTTATTTATATAATAGATTAAAATACTAATAAATTAAACTGCTAATTTATTATTTGTTTAAGAATATTCTTATTTTCATATTTAATTGATTTAATATATTAATATAATTTTTTTTACAAAAACAAATTAAGTTAATAAGTTCTAATAATGATTACTATTTTTCAATTTAATTAATTTAACACTAATATGGTAATTTTATATATCTTTATATATATAATTAAATCAATAAAAAATTTATACTTAAATTTATTTTTGAAGATAATTTAATATGAAATTATTGATTGATTAAAATTAGTAGTATTTTCCTATTTAATCAATTTAATATATTTTAATGGAATTCATTACAAAAATAAATTATTATTATATTAATGAATAGTATTTACATATTTTATTGGTTTAATATATTAATATTAAAATCAGTCAATATTTGATTTAATGAATATTACACCAAAATTATTATATTATATTAATGAGCAGTATTTACATATTTAATTTTTCTAAAAGAAACTATTTACATTTTTAATTTATTTAATATATTAATTTTGAATACATTAATTTTTGATTGATAGAAATCAGTCAATATTTGATTTAATGGATACTACATTGAAATTCAAATTGATTTTTATGAAATATAATAAAAATTGATTATATTGATTATAAAAATTGAAATTACATTATATTTAAAGTATATATTATACACCGAAATTCAAATTGATTTTTATAACCCGTAATAAAAACATATCTTTGTTTAAGAATATACTTGTTTCCATATTTAATTGATTTAATAGTAATATGGTAATGTTTATATATCTTTATATAAATAAATAAATAAATATGGAATTTGTACTAAAATTTATTTTCAGAAATAATTTAATATAAAATCTTTATTTTCGTAATCTAAACTACTAAGATATATTATTGTATATATTTGAAATCTTTATTTTAATACTTATATTAAAATAAAGATTTCAAATATATACAATAATGGATTAAAACTACTAAGATATTTCTTTTCTTTTCTATTGATTAATTTATAATTATTTATATTTATATAATAGATTAAAATAAAAATAAATTAAAATGCTAATTTAATATTTGTTTAAAAATATTCTTATTTATTCAAAACTCTAATTTCAAATATGTCAAATTTTGATTGGTAGAAAATAGTCAATATTTGATTTAATAAATAGTACATCAAAATTAAATTCATTATGCAAGTCTTTTTATTGAAAACTACTAAGATATATATTTTTTCTTAATCAAACTTTATTTCAAATTTTCATATATATTTGAATATATATATATATATATATATTATATTTATTTTAAATTTATTTCAAATCTTTATATATTTATATATATTTTCGTAATCAATCAATAATAAATCAATAATTTTTGCAGAAACGATTTAATATGAAATTATTGATTAATTACGAAACCCTAACAAAAACTTAAGAAATCTTATTTAAGGCTATTGAAACCCTAATGTCATCAATTAATGCCTCTAAAACCCTACACAACCTTTCTTTTATATATATAAAGATACAGATATAAAGATTTTAGATAATAGATTAAAATAATTACAATTATAATTATTATATATATAATAGAGTAAACATCTCTTTTTATGTTGTGGTAACAGAATAACTCTTTTCTTTCCTGTTGAATAATTTATAATTATTTATATTTATAGAATATATAATAGATTAAAAGAATGTCAAATTAAAATATTAATTTATTATTTGTTTTCGAATATTCTTATTTGTTTAATAATATTTAATCTAAAATAAAATATCACTAAATTTTTACTAAAATCAATTAATATGAAATTTGTACACCAATTTATTTTTGGAAACAATAATCAATATGGAATTATTGATTAATTAAAATCAGTCAATAATAAGGAGAATTTGAATAAAAGTACAAAACCCTAATGTCCCCAATTGATGTCTCAAAAATCCTAATGTCGCCAATAAATACCCCCAAAACCCTACAAAACCTTTCCTTTATATATATAAAGAGTGTTAACAAATTTAATGTTATTAACTAAATTAATCAACTTTTTTAATAGGTGTGAATTAGTTAAAAGAATCTTATATTTAAGGACGAAGGTAGTAATTGTTAGATAATGACATGGATAGGGATGACAAGTATACCCAGACCCTACGGGTACCCACAAAAAATACCCTCAATGGGGAGGGTAAAAACCCACATAATGGAGATGGGGACGGGGATGGGGATTTATCCGCAAAATTCAATGGGGATGGGTGCAGGTACGGGTACTATAGTACCCACCTCGCCCTAGACCCGCATCTCTCTATATATAATTATTTAAACAAAATGTTTTATTTGTATATAATTATATATATTATAAATTATTAATTTAATTAGTAAAGTTATAAATCTCAATCACTTTAATTTTAATTTTACATTTTTTCCTCTAATCATATAAAAATCATATGATTTTATCTATCTTACTTTTTATCTACTATAATTTTACATTAAAAAATTAAATGAATCACATTTTATAAAAGTTAAGAATTAAAACACCAAATGCCTATAATTTCAAGCATAAAAAAGAGAATCCGCACATTCTTCTTTGCTATGCTAAATCACTTGGTACAAACTATAAACCAATTATAATGAATGGTTTTCATGTTATGTGTTAGATTATTTACAAGTGAATTTTCAATTTAGTTGTAATAATTTTGTAATTATTTTTTATTAATTTATTGACTTTATACGTAAATAAAGTGCAGGTAGCGGGTATAGGTGTGGGTATACAGGTACCTAGCGAGTATGGGAATGGAGATTAAAGTTGCTACCCCGTGCAGGTATGGGGGCGGGTACGGGTATTTTTTCCAAATGCGAGTATGGGGGCGGGTACTATAATACCCTACCCATTGCCATCCCTAGACATGGAGGACTTATTGCCTATAAATAAGAAGATGAAAATTTGCCTAAAAATTATATTTATTTTTAGTATATTTGCATGAGTGTTTTTTTTTTTTTTTGGTTACCATATTATAAGTGCAAAATATTTATTGACTTTATCAATGACTTATCCTTACCGAGAAACTTGACCGATCATCTTTAGTGAAGTTTCTTTTCTCAATTACCTTTTTCCATCCACAAGACTTGTACTCAAGACTTTACTTAAAAAATTCGAATCCAGTTATACTCAGATCAATGTATATTTGCATCAGTGTATGACATTACACACTTTGTTCTTTATAATTTGTGCCTTTGAAAGAAATTTTACAGTGTTTGCTAACTCTATATCTCTTATGTTCAATTACTTAAAATTTGTGTTCAACTACTATACAAAAGTCTAACGATTCAAAAAGAGTGTAAAGTTAAATACTGGTAAAGTTTAACAAGAAGATAATTTCCCCCGTTAAAGTAAATAATATTTGAATGTTCAAATAATTGTGATCATAACTCCATAAAATGAATATACTGTCCATTAACCCAAATGTAACTCAGAGAAAAGCATTTACGTTGAAGATGTTATAAAAATCTTCCTATAAGATTTTCCGTTAGATGAAAAAAGTATTGTATTTTTTAAATATTTTTTACATTTATATTTTTATTTTATTCTTTCTTCATAAAGTATTAATAAAAGAATATCGCATTAGAAAATATGTTACCAATTTTAATTTAATAAATATATAATGATTATCATAGATTATTACGTTTCCTTTGAAAATGTATAAAAGTAAAAAAAAATATACTTTTAGTTTATGGGAAAAAGACTAAAAACACGGTGATTTTTTTTTAATGTAGAGAATAAAATGAAATTTAAATAAAATTAAAATAAATATTTTTAAAGATTAAAAAACTTAAATAAGTTTTTATGTTATGGTTGGTTAGGTGGTGGTCGGCACCACCAAGTGCAAATTTAGTCATATTTAATTTGATTTTAAGTTGAAAAATATATTTAGTTTTTTTAATTAAACGTAAATTTATTCTTAAATAGGTTCAATTGAAAGTAAAAAATGCAGTGTATTAAAAATGTTTCATACTAAGATTAATTAAATTTAAAATTAAAATCAATTTTTAAAAGAATCTCCTAAACTTAAATTTCTAGTCGTTTATTCAAAGTTGAAACACATACTCGAAAAAGACGAAAAGTATAAATTGTCATAGTGAAACTACATTATGCACTCATTGCTAGCTCCCCAATGCAAATTGCAATGAAGGGTAGGTGTGGAGTGGCGTGAACCATGACGCACGACTAAGCAATGAGCATAGTGAAATGGGCTTTTCCAATTCCAGGTGTTTATTTTCATTGCAGTTGACGGATGTAACTGTGTAAGTGAGTTGCATCTTGTCATTCTTGTGGGTGTGGATGTCTACGCATCTTTTAATTGTACGCCCGCCAAACCAATCAATACCCACCACATTTCATCGTATTCTTGGATTATTAGTGTAGATGGTGGTCCTTTTGGTCCAATAATTTTTTTTGATTATGGTTAAAGGGTTTCGTGTTTGCACCTTTTGTGTTTGACCTCCAACCTAAAAGTTATGCACTTCATGACGTGCGAGTCACGAGCCCACTTAGGCTTTGCACACAAGTACAAAAGAACCCCCCTCCCCAAGTCTTAACCAAAATTTTATATTTTATATGCATTATTATAAGACAATGGCGTTATTTAACCTTATCTTATGTTATATATGCTTGTAAAAGTGTTTAGAAACACTTATAAAAATATTTTATGACTGGTCCATTAGATGTTTTTTGTTTAATTTTATAAGTTTTCCAATATAACTTATAAGAATAACTTGTGAGAAGCTTATAAAAAGACCTATATTCAAATTTTGCAGCGACCAAAATATAGAAATCGTGTATTTTTTTTTTCTACAAATCAAACATTTTATTTTTTTCGTTTCTTCATCCAAATTAATATAAATATTAAATTTTACACAAAACAAATTATAATTATTCCTTGCTAGTAAACTTATTTATTTATTTTTTTACATGTTTCCTTTTTTTTACTACAAATATAATTTAATTAAATAGATTTGTATTTTTATATGTTACTAGTATTTTTTTATGTTTCCTTCTACAATGGTATGTAGTGGTTGAATTTTTATAATGATTTACTATTTTTATATATTTATATTTATTTATACATGTGAATGGTTAATTTTTTAAGCTTATTTTATGATGTTATGGTATATATAATTTTAATTTTAACACCTTAATTTATATTTTAATCATGTTTGAAATTTTAAAATTTTTAATTTTTAAAATTATTGATATGTGTGTATGGTGAATTATTTTTTTTGTGTGTCACATAATTTTTTAAAACTTATGATACTTAAATTTTATTTTTTAAAACTAAAAATAGGTAAATGGTGACTATTATTTTTATTTTTAATATATTTGTGATATATATAATGTTAGTATCTTAATTATTTAGTTATTTTTAAAATTTTTAATTTATTTTTAATCGTGATTTCATTTTTTTTAATTTTAAAAATGAGGCAATATTTTATAAGTGTTTATGTAGCAATGCATCCAAACACTAAAATTGTGTAAGTACTTATCAACGTGTATATTCAAATGCAAATAACTTATTGAAGTTTAAACACTTATAATATAAGTTCTTATATAATAAAAACTTATTGAAAATATCTTAATTAAACTGTTTTTCCAAATAGACCCAATATTCTAAAGGTATTGGTTAAAAAATATTAAAAGTATTATCAATATATCCTTATTTTTAAGATATTTTAAACTTTATTTTTTTATAATTTTTTTTATTAATTTTTTAATTAATATCCTTCAAACACGAATTAGAAAGACTTATATTATAATTAAGATTTTTTCTTCACTCGCTGCTTTATTTTATTTTCCTTTACAAATTTATGGATTGTATGTTATAACTACTATTATAATAAGAAAAATATAAACAACATATATTTATTATATATATTACATTATAAAATTATAACCATATAAGCATTACAATATAATTTTGTGTGTGTGTTCATTCAATTTCGCACTTATTTTTCCTACCAACTTATATGTTTTTTCATGTCTATTTTTCTTGTCTATTTATGTGCGTGTGCGCGCACTCTAAATTTGCACCTATTTTTCCTACCAATTTATATGTTTTTTCATGTCTATTTGCTTGTTCGTATTTTCTCCCACTCATTTGATTTTTTTGTTGCCTACTTGCAATGTTTTTTTTTTTTGCTTTTTTTTACTCATTTTTATACCATTTTCCTATCTTTTGCCCCCCCTCATTTATATGTTTCTTTCCCGTCCATAATTTTATGTGTAATCATTGGCATGGAATTTTTGTTTTAATAATGATTCTATATGCATGTGAAATACTTGTAGTTGAATTAGAGTTAATATGTGCATTTAGTTAATGTTATTTGTGAATTTTTTTATAAACTTTGACAAAAGTTTATTTGAGCATGTATCAACTTATACCAATGTGTATGAGTTATAAATGAAACTTGAAAATTTTATTTAAAAAAATAAAATTAAGGAATAAAGCTCATCTTGTCAGTCAATTAGTAAGGTTAGATATAGAGGTAGCAAAACGGACTACCTAACTCATTGTGTATCAATTCAATGCAGGCCACGGGTTATAATAGGATGGGACCAAAAAGGTCCAGATTTTATTTGGTCTTTTTATTTGATGCCCAAACCTGGTCTTATGTTGGTTGCAAGCTTTTTGGACCGACCCACCATTTTTTCCTTTTTTTGGTTAAATTTTTTACTTTTCTTTTAAATTTAAAATTGAAATATATTGTGATAATTATGTTTATTAGCATATTTATTTTAGTGTAATAAATAAAATATAAATAAATAATTTATTATATTATTACATTTATAAAAAGATTGATATGTGATATTATGACAATCACCATAATTGTTTTTAATACAAAAAACACTTATATTTTATAAGATAATATCATTTATCATTTTATAAAAGCTACAGAAAGAGTAGTTATATGTTTAATGGTTTACACATATGAGTTTGTAAAATTTGCAAATGTCTGATACCGTTGTAACTATATGCAACTCAGAAAATACAAAATGTAATACATGTATTGTAACTCTGTAAGTAGCTTATGTCAAATAAATTAAAGTTTCAAAAGTTTCCTAATATCTTAAATATACGTAACTCAAAAAAGATAAAATATAATTTGAAATCATGTACTTTATAAGTAGTCTTTGTCAAAATCAAATATCAAAGCATATGTCAAACAAATGAAAGTTTGAGACAATGAATTAGTAACTATTTTTAATCTCCTAAAGTTCTCTTAATCTCATTTTCTCTTAATAAAATTTAAAAAGGAATGGGTAGTCTGAATCCAATTGGGCTAGCCCAATCCAAGCCTATTTAAGACACGAGCCTTATCAGATCAAACTAAAAAGGCCTATATTTTATTTAGGCTCAAAATTTATAGTCCAAGCCCTATATTTTAGTGGGTCGATCTCGGGGATTTTGCCACCTCTAGTAGGATATATAAATGGTAAAAAACATGATTGAAAATTTGAATACCTTCGAAGGGATTTGTAAGATATGGGTGAACATATAAAGGGTGTTGAATTGTGTTTATGAAAACTTTTTGCAAATCTTTCTAGAAAACCAAACTTAATAACAAATAGATGAATAAGTCGTTTGTCTTATAGAAACATGTTAGGCTTAATTACACTTTTGATCTCTCAGGTATCACAATTGTGCGATTTTTGTCCCTTGAGTTCCAATTACGCGAACTAGGTCCTTTAAGTGTTGTAATTGTGCAATTTTGGTCCCTCAAATTTCAATTGCATGAATTAGGTCCCCTAAGTCTCGCAATTGTGCGATTTTGGTCCCTCCACCAATCTTTTGTTAAATATTTAACAAATTTTGTTAGCGTGACACTTGCTCTGACATTTTGTGAGAGTGGAGGGCTTGATTCTTATCTCTTACATTCTGACCATTTTTCTCCTATTTTCACATGCTACATCACTGACACGTCAGTCACCACGTTATCTGCCATGTCAACCATCAACATTACATCATTTGCCATGTCAGTTGTTAGTGTCACATTAGAAAAATTCGTTAAATATTTAACGAAAGACTGATAGAGGGACCAAAATTGCATAATTGTGATACTTGGGAGACCCAATTTGTGCAATTAAAACTTAGAGGACCAAAATTGCATAATTGTGATACTTGGGAGACTCAATTCGCTCAATTGAAATTTTGGAGACCAAAATCACACAATTACGATACTTGGAGGACCAAAAGTGCAATTAAGCCATGTTATTAAAAAAGATAAACTTTGAAATTGAAAGTTGATGCTTCACGAACCCAACTCCCTTAAGTTAGATAAATAAAACATTATAAGGGAAGGAGAAAAAAAATATTAGAGACTTATACTAGTTCGACTCAACTAGAGACTACAACAAGTTCTTAGTTACCCACCAAGAATTTCACGAACAACAAAATTATTAGAACCACTGTTTCACATTGTTACAAGTATTGTTTTTCTTCAAGCTCGTACATAGTTATTCTTTTTTACCTTGCCTCTCAAGGAAATTACAACAATATTTTTAACCAAGTTTCTCAAAGCTATATGCAAATAACTAAGAAATGCTTAAGGGTAAAATCACGAGGGTATCATCCTAAATGACGGATGGAGTCTTTTAATAGCCTAAACACTTAGAAAATACTTATTGTGTTACAAAGAATGTACAAAAAGCACTTAGAAGCGCAAAAATATTTGTTCACTTAGTTCCTCTGTGAAGAAGCAATAAGAGAATTACTTTTGCCCCTAAGAAGATTTAATATAGTTTTGATGATTTAGCCTCTTGATGAGTACAAAGTATTAATGTGTGGTTATGCATGTGTGTGTGGTTGTGAGTCTTGCATGATTTATCTTTACCCTCGATGGCTTGATGGTAATGAGCTCAAAGCTTAAGACTTAAAGGTTAACAAAGTATAAATATGTTTTCTATAAGTCTAAAATTGAATTTAAAGAGAAATAATTGGATAAAACTTGTTTTCAAATTGATAGGAAGTAAAAACTACATACTAAAGCTTTAGAACTACTTAATCTTATGTTAAAGAACCATTTAACTAGTTAAGTTAGCTTTGTAAATGATTAAATCTGTTTAAATTTGTGTAAACAGTGGAAATATACACTGTTTTAACTAGTTAAATTGACATGTAATCAGTTACATGTTTTCTGTTTTAACTAGTTACAATATTATGTAATCAGTTATTTCTACTATAACTAATTACATAATTCTGTAACCAGTTACATAATATAACACTGTGTTTGTCCTATGCAAAAATAACTAGTTACAGAGTTAGGTAACTAGTTATTCCAGTAAGACCAAAATGCATGGCCTCTGTTTTAACTAGTTATAAATGAAAATAACTAGTTAAACCCATTCAAACTGCATTTTCCAAATTTTAAATAACTATAACTGATTACAAGTCTAAATAGCTAGTTATTTCAGTGAGCTCTCTATATAAAGTGAACCGTAGTGAGTCTTTCTACATCACTTCAATACAACTTCACTTTTCAAAATTTAAGAGAGAGCTTTTCTAGAGAAAACTCACATCATCTTCTTCATTACTACAAGTTTTGGATCAAAGTCAAAGAGCTCATCATGGATCAATCTTGAGGATAAAGAAAAGTCTTTTCCTGGGTAAAGTTTGATTGGTTCTTCATTGTTTTCCATCTATCACAAACCAAGGTGATATCTAACCTTCTTTTAATTTGATTTTCGTTCTTGAGAGGGTGTCTCTCATATCTTCCTTGTGGTAGGGTTCCACAAAAAAGGTTTCAAGTTTTTTTTGATAGAGTTCAAGAAACTTGATTGTGTGGTTTGTTTAATTATAATTCTTGTGTTTGTGCATAGTGTTTGTGAACATTTGAATTACTTAGTGATAATACCAATCGGTTTGATTGGAAACTAGATGTAGATTACAGTGGTGGTGATCGAACCAGTATAAATCTTGTTTCCTCTTTTTCTTTCCTCTATCCTCTTGTTAGCATATTGAATATTGATCACTTGCATTTAAAATCATAACGCTCTTTGCACAGAAAAGTTCAAGATAAATTGATCCAATTCTATTTCATTCATATAACCAAATCAATAAGATTCAATTTTTTTGAAAAATCTAGTTATTCCTTATTGAAAAGAAATTGGAGATTCTTAAAAATTTTGAAAGATCCAATTCACCCCCTCTTGGATCCAGCCCTTTTGTTTAACACTATGAGCTTTTATAGAGAGCTTAAAAGTATCTATTATAGTCTATTGAAGCTATCTACATTCTTTGAAAATGTTTACTATGTTATAGAGAATGTACAAGAAAGCACTTAGAATATTGTCACTTCAATTTGTCCAGAAGTTCTTTTTGCATTTGGTTCCTTTAAGCATTTATAGAGAGCTTGAAAGTATTTATTACAATATGTTGAAACCTTTATATTCTATCTTTGGCAATTTGAATGTTGGTGTATTTATTGTTGCATTTAATGCTTTCATCACTTTCATGTAAAATTTGATAAAGCATACTGCTTATCTTCCTTTCTTAGTATTGGGGTCGCAGGGTAGGTAATCACATTTCCTTTTCATAATAAATTACACTATCGTGTTGTCTTGTTAGTTGTCAACTTTCTTTTTGCATGCCTTTTGATGTGAGATTAAATAGTCTTCTATCTTTATCTTATCTGCTAAAAGAAGAAGCTCTTGAATCTTCTCGTGTACGCATCTAAGCTTATACTAATTAGCTGTCTTTCTTCACAAATTATCCTTCCTGTAGGACGAAGCCGTTTAAGCACTTGGACAAACAAACTCTTAGACTAATGATCCTCGTACTCAAGTTAAGTGTAAACTTGCTTAGGATGAATAATACACAAGATTAGTCTTTTCTTAATAAAACATATTCTTATATTTTATTTGTTGTCATTAAAACAAAGGCGTTGTAGATTGTCTTTGACCTAACATGATTGTTAATAAATTGACGAAGTTATAAATGAAGATAGATGATCAATTATAAGTTCCCTATTTTCTCATTTCTCTCCTTGAGACTTAGAACATTCTAGTTGTCACTTTTAACAACTTTGCACCAAAGGAAAAACTTAGCATGCATGTTGTTACGAATAATGTGCTAAATGGAGACCATGTCACACAGTGATCTCTTAAAGACGCAAGGCTTATAGAAAATTTGGTAGCTCCACTACAATCATGTTTGGCGAATCCCTTATTATTAAAAAAAGGGTGATCCTACAACTCCAGTTGCGGAGTTTACCGCAAACCAACCGAGTACAGAACAAGTCATAGATGGAGGTACAGGTTTACTAAGAAACTGATGCAATGAAAAAACGGAGGGAGTGTGGTGAAAGAGAAGGGGAGCGTGGTGTAAAATTCGGTGGGGGAGTGTGTGAGTAAATGAGCAAGGAGAATGTTTGAAAAGGAAAAAAAAGGTCATTTAAATTTACTTACAAAAAAGAGAAAAAGGGGAGTGGAAATAACAAATGCCTTTTTTTTCCCCATATCTAACTCAATTAGCTTGTGAGCTAATGGACTAGTTTGCAGACCCAATAATAAAAAAATATAAAAAATGATTGGAAAATGTGACAAATTAAAAAAATGATAAAAATTGAAAAATATCTAATATACAATTAATAAGAAATGTAAGAAGATATGTATACATTAATGAAATAGAATAATCCAACAGAAAATTTCATCTATGTATATCACTCAAACATCAAATAAAGCATAGAAAACTCAATATTTTAAAATTTTTACATCAATAAATTTTAAATATTCAAATACTAAAAAAGAGGTCGATGTATACTAATAAAACACCAAGTAGTAATTATTCAATAAACTATAAAATATTAAATAATAGTTAAAATTATAAAATAATAAATAATATTTTAAAAAAATAATTGGTCCACACGCTGACCAATAATCTGAAGACCCAACCTGATTAACCCACTAGTTAAACAGATCAAGTAAAATAAATTTAACATTTAAATAAAGATGATGGCTAAGGGGGTCAAGTGGGTTAGGTGGTTTACGGTGGACAACTAAATTTTGACTAGTAGATTTATTAATAAAATATTGAACAGTACAGATTAAATATTGGTAACCTTTTTATTAATTTTTAACAATTAAAATTATTTTACACATTGTCTGTTTTGCCCCTTAGCACCTTGTTCTTTCCTTCTTCTCTCTCTACCCTTTAGCACCTTGTTCTTTACCTTAATCTTGAATCTTCCACTGTGATTGGGGAAATTTGCCCTTCCTTTCATTATACAGAACAGAAGGTAGCTCAGCCCTTGCATTATGCACTTGCACATGTTAGGTTCTCTTTATATATTTGTAAGATTGATGGCAGTAGCATGAGAGATATGCATTAGACCTCCCTTGTCATTGGTCTCCACTGTGCATTGCCGCCGAAGGCATCTCCACCATTCTTTTTTCTTTTCTTTTTCCCCCTTTCTCCTTCCCTTTGCACTTCACCCCTCTTCGGCCATAGACCATCACGACTGCTACGACGTCTTCGCATCCAACGGTTGCTACAGCGCCTTAGAACCAATGACGTCACAGTCACCCCCTTCATTCAATGCATGCCTAAAAATAGACACACAAACACAAAGATAAATAGAACCACCCCCGCTCTCTTTCTTGATACGAAGAACAGATTTGAACATTTGACGCGTCCCTATAAAAACAAATGCACACAGATAAATAGAACCACCTTCTCTCTTTATCGAAAGAAAGAGCGGGGGGATTTTACAATTCCACGGTTCCACCGACATTGATCTGTTTGAGGGCTTTGTTGAAGTCATTTTCATGGAGGAAGAAGATGAGACCGACAACGAGCCTGAGCGTACTGTTGTTTCTGTTGGCGGGATCGGCGAGCCATTCCTTGAGGTTGGAGATGGTAGTGCGATTGTGAGGCCGTTGGTTGTGGAGAGAGAGAAGAAGCAAAAAAGAGGGGAAAAAATGGTGGCAACTCCGTTGGAGATTGCTTCCGATGGCAATGCATGGCGAAGAGGGGCAACGAGGGAGGAAAGGTGGAGACAAAGAGAGCAAAGGGGGGATAGAATAATATCTTAAGGATGAAATTGTAATTTCCAAATTAACTAAACTGATAATGAACTGTTGTAACCAGTTAAAAAAATTGGTCCATCATAAACCACATGACTAGATAGTCCACCAAAGAAGTTGTCTTAAATAAACTAATATTTTACCTACTTCTAACTCGTTTGATTCATGAATTAAACATACCCTCTACTAAGCCAAGTACATATTGGGCAACCATTTAGGTGAGGGACTAGCTGGAAGCCTGAAATATATTATAAATGAAAATGTTGGGGATATTTTTTCGCCATTAGAAAAAAAAAAAAAAAAACGATCATTGGTTATACTGTGGATTAGGTTTGTTTCCTTTTGTTCTCCCACGCCCATTTTCGTAAAGCAAATCGCCTTATTTTCTCTTACTTTTATTCCACTTAATAAAACGACACACAACTTTCTATATTTCGGCACATGAATCCATTTTGCACCTTACCATTTTGCTATACATGTGTTCAAATGTTAAGTCATAGCTGCCCTATCCCATCACGATTCTGTAAGTATAGATTAAAAAATAAAACTAATTAAAAAACTAAAATAAAACACTTTTTTTATATAAACTAAATCCAATTATTTAATTTCTAAGCTTTATTTTTATAAGCATTTATATAGTTATAAAATTATAAGGTTTTTTTTAACCAAAAATCAAATATTTCAAATAAATAATTATCCAAGTGTATGACTTAATGAGAGTTTGGAATACACACTGAACGTACCACATGATCGTACCGATCTTACGGTAAGAAGATACACACACAATTACCCGTTTTAGGAAGCAAACTGAAAATGTAAAAGGTGGGAAGCCACAAGAACAGGTTGGCCTATGACAATGAGTTTAGGACCCACCTAGCTTATGAACGAACCTCACTGTTATGTTTCTACATTTATATTCTATTTTAAAAAAATAAACCCTCATAAATCTAAAATATCATTTTGCTTTAATAATGATCCACCAGTGTTAACCTAACCATTGTGAAAAAATTATGGCAGAGTTGACCTTAATTTTTGGATTATCTTTTGTTGGTGCACTTCATTTACGGATTACGGTTACTTGTTTTAAGGATTTACAGTAATCAACGAATTTGAAAATTATTTTGTGCATAATTGCATATTTTGGCACTTGCCTTGCTTGTGCGTCAATTTTAAGTTGAAAATTACAAAGTCTATACTGATTTACATCTTTTAACAAATACCAAAAACTAAATATTGCTGTAGAGACGCTGAAAAGATTCTACTATTTTACTCTTATTATAGTTGTTTCAAAAATACAAATTTAATGATAATTTAGCATGAAAATATTTTTTGACCTGCAATTTAAAGGGTTAGCTGTGTTGCATAAAAAAGGAAGGGGGGGGGGGGAGGGGGAGAGGGATGGGTTAGCTAGGGTTGAATTTGGTCTGGATGCGAGATCTGACCAGTTGGTGATTTACAAGTTCCTAGAAGACATTATATATTTTATTTTTTTCAAAGGACCTAAAGGGCACTATAAGTGAAGGAAATGCGTTTTAACGATGGTCGGAAAAAATGTTTTTAATAATGCAAGGCATGTTCTTTGCATAGACTTTGAGCTATTCGATTTGTCATTCATATGGGTCTTTTAATTTTGGCCGTTTAATTTGATAAAGTTTTCAGAAGACGTGCGACTTGTATGGCAATAGGTTTTTGAGTTTAAAAAATAAAATCTTCTGGTTTTTCTCTTTTAGAGAAAGAGTAATGACTCCATCATATTCTTCCTTAATCTCTCAAGCTGACCTTATGGTACAACCTTAGAGATGGGTTGGATCAAATTTCTTACGCACAGTACACAGAAATAAGGAAAAATACAAGGCACCAAATTAGTCAAACCCCTGAGATACCCACTATGTATCATGGACACACTGTTTGTCATATTATCTTCCTAGAATTTAATTTTATGATGAGACGAAAACATTCTTTAATTTGGACTTTGGAGAATAAAATTTAAAATCTTAAGAACTTTGATTCAATCTCATGCTTATATGACCTTCATTTTTCGCCACTAACTCTTCTAAGAGGGGCGGAGCTGGCCCATTTTCATTGAAGGAGTTAAATATAAAAATTAAAATTAAATTATATTTTAAAATTAATATATTAAATTTAACCAATAATTAAAAGATCCATAATAATTAATTATATATCATGAAAATTGCATTTATATAAATTAAATAAAAAATACATGATTATAACATTATAACGAGATAAAAAAAATTAATTTTAAAAAATCAAGCAAAAAACTTTAATGATAGAAAATCTTTATTATATTTAAACATCATAATTCAACTTTAAAAGCATAATTAATCCTCAAATTTTATTAAAAACAAAATTTAATTTTTAATTTGAGAATAATAAGAATAAAAATTTAAATTACATGCATTATCAATGTATAAGTCTTTACATTATCAACCACTTAGAAATCATCCTAGATATGACTTTTAAAGTAATTATTATAAAATGTCACAATCTCAACATACATTGCAGTCTATATGGTTGGATAATAATATACAAAACTTAATAATTTTAGTGTATCTAAATTAAATTATAAGAATAATACATTCTCTACTTCAAAAGGAAGATATCACAACGAACTTATATTTTTTTATTAAAAAAATTTAGGAAAAATGGAAAAAACTTAAAAAATTATGAAAAATTATGCTTGTATACTCTTTAAAGGTGTATCTATTTTGAGTGATAAGAGAGATAGGAAGAAAAGAGAGAAAATATAAGAAGTAATAGATGGTGTGATAAGAAAGGAAATGAGAGATAGAAAGGAAAAAAAATTAAGGAGAAAGAAATAAAAATCTGTAAAATTATTATTGATTTTTTTTTTTGAAAACGACAATTATTAAAAAGTTATATGTATACATATTTGTACATACTTTTTTCTTTAAATGAATTTCTATATAGATATATGTGTGTGTGGGGTGGCAACACAAGTAGATCTACCCTTGCTTTTGAAATGAGCAATTTATATTAAAAAATAAACTAAATAATTCTAGTTATCGTTAAGAAAATTAATTGTTAACATTGTATATATATGTATAATAAATTATAAATGTTATGTACAATAAATTATAGATGTGTTGAGATGTTAATTATTAAATTTTTTATCAACGACCTAAATTGCTTACTTTATCTTTGTCAACTTTAGAAGAGTCAAAATTTTCATTTTTATAGTCCCTAAGACGATAATTGGTGAGCCAGATAGGGTGTTTGTTGATTAGTTTGCTTTGACTTGAATACAATGTCAACTAGTATTTTTAGTTTGTGCATTGTATATGATAAATATTTATTTTTATATAATTAAAAATTATAATAAATAAATATCTTTAAATATATAAATTATATTTTAGATTTACAACAAATAGTTTAAATTGTGATATAAGATTATTTTTAACTATTGACAATTTCTTTTAGAAAAATTATTGAAATTTAATTTAGAGATAAATATAAAAAAGAGTAGATTGAAAGGGATAGACAATTAAGAAAATCAATTATACAACTAAGATAAAAGGAGGGTAGTTTAAGATGGTTGAAAAAGAAATTTTTTTTGCTACCTGTGAGAGTAACGTGTGAAATGTACATCTAAATGAAAGAAAAAAAATATTGAAAATATCTAATTGAAAGAGTTAAGAAAATGAGAATCTCATTCTCTAAGTTACATGTTCTAATTTATAATTTATGAATGAATTTTGAACTAAAAAAAATTAAATCGATATTGTATAATTTGATTTGATATTTTTCTAAATTTTTTTAATTTTTTTTATATCACTTTCAAAATTATTTTTAATTTGACAACTAATAAAATAAAACAATCTAATAAATTATTGAGTCATGATCTTTTTTTTTTTTAAAGAGCATGATCCGTCTTTAAAAATGATATTACATAACCATAAGTAATAAATAATAAAAGACCACATAGTAGTAATATACGCATTACAAATCTTTTGTGAAAAACAAGTGATTACGAACGGTTTATAATCAATTAGTATATAATGTTAACGTTTACACAAAAAAAAGAACTATATAATGTTAATGTTATATACTTATAATTTAACATACAAAAATGTCTACTACAAATGAAATCACATATTATTATTATTTTAAAAAATTTAAAATATTACTTTACAATACTATAATCAATATAAAAATATTAAAAATAGGTTTAATACATTAATAGGTCTCTGAACTTTTTAAAATTTTTAAATTATGTTCATAAACTAAAAAAAATTGTAATTAGATTGTTGATCTTCTACAATTTTTGTGATTGGGTTTCTATAATTGGTTTTTGATAGCTCAAAACTGTCAAAAAAATAACAATTTGTGCGATTTTATTAATTCCAAGGATCCAATTACAAAAATTGTAAAAGATTAAAGACTTAATTATATATTTTTTCAATTTAGAAATCTAATTAAAAGTTTTCAAAAAAATTCAGGATCCTCTTGATGTATTAAATTTTAAAGGGTTAAATATGTCTTTGGTTCTTAAAAAATATGACATAATTGATTTTAGTTCCTAAGAAGTTTTTTCCTTGAATAAAGTCCTTCAAATATTAAAAATTCTCTAATAGATTCTGGTGCTAAACTCTTTTTAACTTTTCTGTTAAATGATGGTCACATCAGCTTTCAAGTAAAGTATTTTATTACCTGAAGTGTCCAGTAATAATTTTTAATAAAAAATCGTGTAATTACTTTTGCTTTAGGGTTAAAAAAAATGCAATTTAGAGTTAAACATTAATAATCTTATTTAAAAAGTATGTTATTAATCTGACCTGAACATAACAGTTAACATGGATGGCTACATTAGCAAATTAATTGTGACTGTGATGCTGATGTAACCATAATTTAAAAGCAAAGTTAAACAGAGTTTAGCACAGGAATCTAATTAAGGTATTTTTAATATTTAAGAAACTTTATTCAAGAAAAAAAATTGAATACTAAATTCAATTCTGTTGTATTTTTAGAGAACCAAAAACATATTTAACCCAACTTTAAAAATACAGTCAATTTCAATAATAAGACAAAAAATGGAACAACAATGTTATTTATAAAGATAAACATTATTGGTCCTCTAAAAACATTGACACAAAGACGTTTCAAAATTACATGTCTACACATTATTGGTTGAATATTAAATTTAAAAAATAAAGCCTTTTACGGAAATCAAAGGCAGAGATGAGAGTTATAACCATGTTGGTGGGCGCATATATTTATAAAGATAAACATTTTCAAAAATCAGATCAAACTACCATAAAAAAAATGTATTTTTTCTTTTTATTTCTTGTTATGTTTTTAATTATTTTTTATTAATTTAATAATTTATAAAGATTTAACTCGGTTTTAAACCTGTCATAGGCTTTTGCTTTGAAGTTTGAATGATAACCTGCGAGATTCATGTGGGATGTGGTGATCTCACAATCACAAGCCCCCTTAATCACCGTGGGATTACTTAAAACTTAATGCTTGTATTTGGCTATTTGATTTGCATATCAACAGTGATAGGACCCTGGCATCAGCCTCCCTTGTCTAATCTAACGGCGATAAGTGGGTTTGTGACAACAAATAGTCGCATAGGCAAGTTTATTCCTTCTTCTTCTTCTTTTAAAAAAAAAAACACATTAAATACTTATCAACATCATGTCATCACACACGGGAGAATATAAAATTGTGAATTAGTATTCATATCTTATAAAAAAAAAAAACTACTGAATATTATAGCAGCAGGAACAAAAATTGGGAAAGGCCAAAAACATCTCCTTGTTTCTTTCTCCTTTTTTTAGTGGGTTTCCTTTTTTTTCTTTCCCTTCAAAATATAACTAGTTATTATAGAACACAACAAAAAAATGAAAAATGGATGGCGAAGATGGGATACTTTTAGATTTTATTATTTGTTGAGGATTTGAAAATTGATGATTAGCAACGAAGAAAAGTCCATAGTCAGCAGGATATGTGCAATAATATTCCGCTACCGGCTACCCCTCTGTTTCCTTTATAATAAGATGAGCTCACAGTTTTTAATTTTAATTTTAATTCAACAAAAAGTAAAATTGAAATCTTTCAAATAACATCAACAAAAGAGAAAAAAGCAAAAAAAAAAAAAAAAAAAAGCTGAAACATTTACTTCTTATACAATACAAGAGGTCACATACACGGACCTTTCTCTCTATATCTCTCAACATTTTCTATCTTCTTTTCTTTACCTCTTTTCATAACCATTTATGAGATTCCTCTAATGGTCTTCTCTCTTCCATTGGATTGTACAGATTCCCAGCTACAATACCCACATCAATCCCTTCAATTCTAGTTGGTTTGGGGTTGTTTATGTGAATTTTTTTTAAGGACTGTAAAAGACAAAATTTTTCTGGGTTTATTGGTTTCTGCTTTATTTTTTTATTTTCTGCAAACTATCATTCTGGGTTTGCTCATCAAACAAAGCCTTTTCAGATAACTATTGTATTTTCAGAGAAATTCCATTTTTTCTTTGCTTTTTGTCAAGAAAATATTTATTTTTCTCTCATTTTCCTGTAAATTTTCTTCATATTCCTTTTTATTTGCGGAAAAGTTTAGACATGGGCAAGGAAGGACCTTGCTATCACTGTGGAGTTACAAGTGAGTTCTTGTTTCTCCAATATATAATATTTTTTTTAAGTTATTGATTTTTTATTTTTTTTTAAAAGAGTACAACTATTTGCAAGTTAAGATGTGTTGAAGGAAGAGTTGCTGGCCAATATAAACTATGAAAAATTATGTGTGCTCTGTGAAATATTCTGGATGTATATGAATTCAAAAATATATCTAGGTTGCTGCCCAGAGCATTTGTAATTGTGAAAAATTATGCTGATTTCCCACTTATATGTGTTCTTGCACACTTTTGTTGGTCTTTGTTTCCTTGTGTATGTTCCAAATCTGAGCCGATGTTGCCGGTGCAAAATTAATCTGAGTTCACTGAATATGGTACTCCTTGCATTGATAGGAATATCACTTAATGCTGCTGTTAAGGAAGTCAACCCACAGTTCATGTCTTATTATTTGGATGGAAATAAGATAAGGGAATTATGCATTTGTAAAATGCCAAAAGTTAATTCATGCCTGTTTTTTGAAAGGATTTTACAAAGTTGTTTTCATTTCCTCTTCAAAGCAATTTCTCATTGTACCAGTGGATATTGGATTACTCCATTTCTTTCTGGCTGATGAATAATCAGTACTTGTGCCTCTTCATTATTGTCTTTTCAATTATTCTCAATTCGAAACTATTAGTTTTGTTTGAAATACTTATCAGTTATCACCTTAGTAGAACTAATCCTGCAACTTAAGATTTGAAGATTTTCACTGCTTTGCTTATAATTCCAAAGCACTTTCCAATGTGTTGAAGTCATTGCAACTGGTTTTTTGTTCAATACTCTATCGCTGTCTTTTGCATAAAGTACAATGGTTGCAGTCCCTAAAAGAAGGAAATGTTTCATTTAGACTGTCTTAACTTTGATATCTTGAGTGAGACTTTGCAGTTACTGTCAATCGTTTCAGCTCAAATGCAATTGTTGTCTTCACTATGATTCTATGAGTCTACAAGTGTTCTTAATTTGAGTCTCACCACTAACTGCTTGAGGTTTCTAAATCATTATTGTTTTCCTTGCAAAAGGGCATTGATATGTATTAATTCTAGCCGGCTAATAAAAGTAAAATACTCAACATTTCCTGAAGGAATTGATAGTTCCTTATTTTAGTGAATACTGACAGATGATGTTGTCCTGGCCTTGAAGTTGTTTGTTGAGTTCAGCTTTCTAGTATGTGAAAGATCACCAGCTATTGTAAAATATTTTAATCCAAGGGGTTTAAGTTATATGTTACCCATTATCAAATTTGACATGTATTTTTTTTATATCCATCATGAATTGGATTATCAGGAAAATATGAATATGTGGTGGTTAGTAGTCTATCCAATCTGAGTTACATCGCTATTGTTGATTACAAGGGCTCTAAATGTTTGTAGATTTCTGACAATTGAGCATTGCAACAGGCACACCACTCTGGCGCAATGGACCACCTGAGAAGCCAGTACTGTGCAATGCATGTGGGTCTCGATGGAGGACAAAGGGAACTCTTGCAAATTATACCCCTTTACATGCTCGAGCAGAAACTGATGATTACGAGGATCAAAGGGTTTCCAGGGTAAAGAGCATATCGTTAAATAAGAAGAAAGAAGTGGCATTGCTCAAACGAAAGCAGAACCATGATAATGTAGTATCTAGAGGGTTTGCACCTGATTATAACCAGGGATTCCAAAAGGTTGTAGATGAAGATACAAGCAACAGGTCGAGTTCAGGATCAGCTATCTCTAACTCAGAGAGCTGTGCACAATTTGGTCATGGTGGCATGGATGCTAGTGATCTGACAGGTTGGATTAAGATCTTTCTTCACAACTGATTATGGCAGTATTCACCATTTTGAAACAAGTATTGATTTTATTGCCTGTCCACATTTATATTAGCACAACCAAGAAGTGGATAATGGAATGATGGAAAATGAAAAAGAAATATATTGTGGTAACAATTTCATTTGAACTTCGTTTCTAACTATATTTGAATGTGCTTTTCATTGACAAAAAGAATTGAAGAAGTGATTTAAATATTTTACTACCATGAAGCTCTAATTATGCTTGACAACATTTGTAATGGCAAGTTCTATAACTAGACATGGATTATCTATTTTTTATTTAGTGTATAACAATATATAATACTTTTCTCCCCTAATAATAGAATGTCAAGTCTTACATATATGTTTCATTGTCTAGTTTATTTTTGATTGACTTAGATCAAGAACTTCTACTTTTGTGTTATTATGCAAAACATATAATCTCCTGCATACAAAACAGGTAACTCTTTGTCTTTGTTTTTATAAAAAGTAAAAACACGTAATTCTAATTAGATAGTTTGGTTAATTTAGGTCCTGCTCAATCAGTGGTCTGGGATGCCATGGTGCCTTCAAAAAAGAGGACATGTGTTGGTCGTCCAAAGCCTTCTTCTGTTGAGAAGCTAACAAAAGATTTATGTACTATTCTTCATGAACAACAGTCTTATTTTTCTTCATCTTCTGAAGAAGATCTTCTATTTGAAAGTGAAACACCAATGGTCTCTGTTGAGATAGGACATGGAAGTGTTCTCATTAGGCATCCTAGCTATATAGCCCGTGAAGAAGAGTCTGAGGCTAACTCTCTTTCAGTTGATAATAAACAATGCCCAGTGAGTGAGGCATATTCTTATTCTGGTGCCGTTCTAATGCATAATGATTCTAGTGGGATGAAGTCATCATCTCTGGAAGTTGAAAAGATCAGGAACTCTACTGACCAAGGAAAGCAGCAGGAGCAACTTAAAAGGCACACTCTCTTACTCTAGTTTATGGCATAACTTGTAGTCAACTATTATTATCATTAATTAATCTGACAAAAAAATCCATTTTGTTGTTATCCTAAAAAGCACATTTTGTTTGTTTCTGCCAAAATAATGTCTGTTCCTGTGACTTGATGAAGAAACATTAGAGATAAATGTGCAGAAATTTTTTGAAAGCAGAGACAAACATACTCTATTTTCATTGATGTTTTTGTTTTTTAAATTTCAGTGACAAGTCTCAACTTGAAAGAGTACAAATCCTTGGAGATCATGAATCGCCACTCATGCTTGATTCTTTAAACTTTGTTGAGGAGAGTACTGTTCAGGATCTGCTGCTAGAGGTGCCATCTAACACTTCTTTTCCACAGGCAGAGCTCTTGCACCCAACTTTAAGGCTTGGTGCTCATGCCAGCACTAGTAGTAGCTCAGTCTACTCACATTTTAATCACCATTAAGTACTTTTTACCGGGTTATTTTGATGGTTAGCCATGGTGCATATTTTACATCTTAAACATATGATGGTTGTGCTTTTGTTTCTTGCAACCTTCTTTAGCTTGGATTGCCAACGATGGAAGTTGGGTGCCTTTTTTTGTATATGGTAACAAATTGTAGCATATAGCATAAAATGAGAAGATATAATCTCCAGAGTTTTTGTTTAGTGAATAATTTTGACACTTTTTTTTTTATCTTCTAACTACAAATAACATGAGAGGACAACATTATGGGACGTGTGTGGAGGAACTGGACAATCATACTATCTAAAGTAAACTTTCAAAATGTATGACACCCCATATCCCGACATTCTAAAGGTGCATTTGATTTGTTCCTTTCCTTTGTCGAATGCTTAATTCTCATGGACGAAACAAAAGAGTGTACTGTGTGATGAAAGACAAGTATTCGGTAGTGGTAGTGTGTGCAGCAAAGAACATTATGTGAGGTATCTTGTTGTCATGATGATCATAAAGGACATTCTGAGCATAAAGATAAGGGCAGCGACTATACTTAATGAATCTCCCCATCCTTCACAACTTCACAAGAACTTGTTTGTGTAGTTGTGAAGGATGATGGGTTCACCATTGACGCTATAGTGTTTGGTAATGTGGGAAGATTCATTAACCAGAGTCGCTCCCCTAATCTTTATGCTTAGAATGTCCTTTATGATCATTATGACACCAGGATGCCTCACATTCTTTGCTGCATGAACTGACCTCTGACTACCACTACCAAATACTTCTCTGGACCCATGATTTTATCCAACAATACACTCTTTTTGCTTTGTCCCAAATCTTTACACTCAGAATCTCCTTTATGACCAGGATGTGCAGTTGTAACTGTATGCATTGGTACATTTAGGTGCATATTTGGATTCATATTAAATTATTTAAAATTACATCAATAATCAGTTAATTTGATTTTAAGTATATATTTATTTTTGTTCCTATGGTGATGAATTGATTCTGAGTTTAAAATTGATTTAGTTGAAGTAATTTTTGATAATTATGTTGGATAAAAAATTATATTAAGTTTTATTACAAATTTGCATTTACAATAAAAACACTCAAACATACATCACTTTATTTTAAAATTAATTTTAACCAAAATTTTACAAAATCCATTTTGTAAATATTTATTTAAATATACAGTACATCTACCTAGCGGACTGCACATGTTACCAGACTTGTAAAACAAAGTAAAGAGATTTCAAAGGGTATATGCTGATTCACTATTTAAACTTTAATAAAATAAAAATGTTATTTTACATTTAAATTATAAACTGTAACAAACTTTATGGTTACTACTTGTAACAAATAAAATAGTTTAAGTAAATTTAAATTAACTTAATAAAAATCATTTATATAAAAGTGCCAAAATTTAACTTAACAAAGTTTGATTCTTGCATTCTCCAAAATATGCCAAAAAAATAATTTATAAACTTGCAAGTTTGACTTCTATTTAAAATTTACTAACCTTAATATCAAATTTCATCCAAAATAAATAAAAATCTAATTTCTCTCCTCAAACTCTAATACTGTATCATATATTCTACAAAAATTTTCAACAAATAGATTAAATTTTGGACTTGAAATTTTTTAAATTGTTTTATATTTCAAATTAATTTAAGGAGGTTAAAAAAGTGGTAAATTTCAGACTTGTATCAAAATATATTTCAAACTAATTTGAATACATAAAGTGGTAATATGACACTCAAACTAATTGGGATTGAGAAATGATAATTGTACAACAATTGGTACAATAAATTTTATAATAAAGAAAGAGAGAGAGAAAAAAAAAAGAGAAGTCTGAACTGTAATAAATAATATAATAAAAGAGATAGACATAAAAAATAACGTTGTATAAATTGTTGTATGTATATCATATCTTATTGGGATTAGGTTGTTAGTTTGGTTCAAGTTGAATCCAAATTGAAAAAAAGAAAAAGAATCAATTTAATGATTTGATTGAATTAACAGAGTATAACTTAATCAATCCTTACCCTCTATCAATCTGACTCAATCTCGCCCAGTGTATGCCCAGACGGGCCTAATACTTCCACTTAATTTATAGGGTGGCTACATTTAACTTGTCGTTTCTAATTGGGCAGTATTCCAACTCCAAAAATTGGATGACATTATTAGATAAAACACTTTGATTCACCTTTACCTAATATGCTTTCATTACATGGGACGAGTTGGAGGGTGAAAGATGCCAAACTAACCTAGAAGAAAGAGCATGAAAAGGGCTGAAAATGGAATACAAACATTAAAAAGTATTTAGGAAATTAAACAAAAAGTTTATACATGCGCACTTGAAAAACGATGCCCTGAGCAGAGTTAAAGTAAAGGTGTGAAGCTGATACCTAAAGTAATGAGAAAATATACCAAATTGATAAGTATGAGTGGAAAATAATAGACAAAGAATATCATGAGTTTAATTCTTAAATCAAACTACTAGTGAACCAATATATTTCTGTTAATTATAATATTATTACCTCCATCCCCATAAGACTCTTGTTTTTGAAATTTACTTATCCCTATTTGTAAGAACTCTTCAAATTATCCCTTACGTTAACTATTTTTTAGTAAAATACCCTTAATTACTTATAATTTTTATACTCAACAAACAATAGATGCTATAAATTAATAAGATAAATTCATTCTCTCTATTGTGAAGATTGGAGAAAACGACTAGCACACATTAATTAATTAGGTGAAAAGAGTGAGAGAATGAGTCTCAATAAATTTAAGGATAATTTAAAAAAAATTAAATTATTGAGTAAATCCTTGAATTTTTAGGCAATTTTTAATTAGGTTCCTGTACTAATTTTTTTAATTGAGTTCTTAATCTTTTAAAATTTCTTTAATTGGGTCCCTAGGGTTAACTTCTGTCTAATTGTCATTTGCAAAGTTAACCCCAGAGACCAAATTAAAAAAATTTAAAAGATTAAGGACCCAATTAAAAAAATAGTAAGGAGACCTAATTAAAAATTACTTAAAAGCTCAAGGCCCTACTCAATAGTTTAACCTTTAATTTACTAACGTTATGTTAGTCTAGTAAGTCTTGGTTTGAGCCTTGTGGATTAAAAAAAAAAAAGTGGTTGGGAGAAGATACCTCATTAAAAGTGGTTAGTCAAATTTTTCGATAGAAATTAGTTATCGACAAAATGAGTAAATAATTTGGACCTATAATATGATAACAAATATATTTAATTTTTTCATCAATAATTAAGTTTGCTTCTTTTTGTTTATGAAGTAAGGATTTTTTATGCTTTATAAAGTAAAAAATTAATTTAGAATAACCAAATCGTCCATTTATATGCTATTTAGAATAAGAATATATATATATATATATATATAACAAGTAAAAATAAAGAAAATATATGTGCATTACTAAGATATAGCCTTTGTATAAACACAATTTATATAATTTGATAAACTTAATTAATTAACAAAAAATATCACGTGATACAAAAAAATTATCAAATTATTATTTAATTATTATAATTATTATTTATTATTATTAATAAATTATTATTAATTATTGTATAACTTATGTCTATGCTAGCATTCCATTGTGTTTCATTTAAGTCAATGCTTAGGTCCTTGAAATTTTAGCCTACAATAACAATGTAATTACATTTGAATATTGAGAGATGCTTTAATTTTTCCTTTTTTTTTTCAAAGGCAGATCAAGATAAAAGAATAAAAATAAGGTTAAACTATTAAGTAGGTCCACGAAATTTTAAGTAATTTTTAATTAGGTCCTTATAGTATTTTTTTTTAATTAAGTCTTATCAAGAAATATTCATCCAAGTTAACGAAATATTCACAGTAATTTAATTCTAGGAACTAAATTAAAAAAATTAAGAGATTAAGGACTCAATTAAAAAATATATTAGTATAGGGACCTAATTAAAAATTACCTAAAAGTTTAGGGACCTACCAATAGTTTAATTTTTTTAAAAAAATTATTAATTGTTAACAAATTTAATGTTATTAACTAAATTTACCAACTTTCTTAATGGGTGTGAATTAGTTAAAAAAATCTTATATTTAGAGACGAAGGTAGTAATTGTTAGATAATGACATGGAGGACTTATTGGCTATAAATAAGAATATGAAAATTTGTCTAAAAATATTTTTATTTTTAGCATATTTGCATGAGTGTATTTTTTTTTTGTTATTATATTATAGGTGTAAAATATTTATCAACTTTGTCGATGACTAATCTTTATTGAGAAACTTGATTGACCATCTTTAGTAAAGTTTTCTTTCTCAATTACTGTTTTTTCATCCACAAGACTTGAATTCAAGACATTACTTAAGAATTTGAGTTTAGTTTTACCCAAAATAACATATATTTGCACGAGTGTACGATTGTACGTACTTTGTTCTTTATAATTGGTGCCTTTGAAAGAAATTTTACAGTGTTTGGTAATTCTAAATCGATTTTGTTCAATTACTTAAAATTTGTGTTCAACTATACCAAAGACTAACGATTCAAAAAGAATGTAAAGTCAAATATTGGTAAAAAGCTGTGAATATACTGTCCATTAGCCCAAATGTAATAGGGAAAAGTTTTGACATTGAAGATGTTATAAAAATCTTCCTATACATTTTCTGTTAGATGCAAAAAGTATTGATTTTTTAAATAGTTTTTTACATTTATATTTATATTTTATTCTTTTTTCATAAAATATTGATAAAATTAATAAAAGAATATCGCATTAAAAAATATGTTACCAACTTTAATTTAATAAATATATAGGTGTGTTTGGTAAAACTAACTTATAAGTTAACAAAAAGCTTATAAGTTATCTAGAACTTATAAGCTATAAGTTAGGATCTGAAAAGCTGAAAGCTTATAAACTAGTTGATTAAATTGAAAGTAGTTTGATAAGATTAACTAATAAGTTAGCTGATAAATGTAAAATGACATAAAAGAAAATATTTAGTTATTTGATTTCTAAATTAAAAAAAAGGATAAAAAGAGATTCAAATAAATTAATGAGGATAAAAAAAAAAAAAGATTAGTAGCTTATAAGTTAACCTATTTTCATAAGCTAATTGAAGCAGCTCGTGAAAATAAGCTAGAAGCTACTACTAAAATAAGCTCATGTTTCAAACAGCTTTTTTAGTCAAACTAGTTAATAAGCTAGTTAAAATAACTTATAAACTATTAGAATAACTTACCAAACACACTCATAATGAATATTACCGATTATTACGTTTGCTTTAAAAATGTATTAAAGTAAATAAAAAAAGATGCATAATTTTTTCTCCAACTGAGATGAAGTACATATCATAATCAGTAGGTGCCTGGCAATAAAGAAATATTGATCTTCCAAATATAGCCAGCTTTCTTTAGCTATACTCTTATGCACATATCATAAGAGATTCTAAGATATATTAATTAGTGGATGTCGCGTCATATCACGGTTATCACTCAATGGTGCTATATTGATTATGTTATTATCGTTTCTAACTTTCATATATTTTGTCTATCAAAAAAAAAATTCATATATTTTGTTTGAGTGTTCACCATAAAAACTTTATGATTAAGAATTGACATGTAGGCGGAATATCAACCGGCTCGAGCAGTAATGTATTTTATAGTTTTTATACTGCGCATGAAATGCATCCTGTAATTTATGTTAGGCTTAATAAATATGTTATTGATTTTTTTTTACTATATTATAGATGTAAAGCATCTCTGATTTTTGTCAATGACTAATTTCTGTAAAAAATTCAATTGACCATCTTTAGTGAAGTATCTTTTTCTAATCACATTTTTTCATTTACAAAAATCGAAATATATATCTTACTTAAAAACTTTGAGCCAAGTTCCATTTAGAACGACATAACGTTGGTAATATGTTACTGATCTTTAAAAATATAACATTATTTAAAATTAATTCTTATTTAAATTTCATTCATTTGTAATCTTTAGAACTTATAAAAAAAAAAAAAACTTTTAGTTTATGGGAAAAAACTAAAAACAAGGTAATTTTTTTATAAGTGGAGAATAAAATGAAATTTAAATAAAATTAAAATAAATATTTTCAAAGATTAAAAAACTTAATTAAATTTTTATGTTATGGTTGGTTAGGCGGTGGTGGGCACCACCAAGTGCATATTTACTCATATTTAATGTGATTTTAAGTTGAAAAATACATTTAGTTGTTTTTAATTAAACGTAAATTTATTCTTAAATATGTTCAACTAAAAGTAAAAAATATAGTCCATTAAAAATATTTTATATTAAGATTTATTAAATTTAATTTTAAAATCAATTTTTAAAAAATCTCGTAAAATTAAATTTATAGTCGTTTATTCAAAGTTCAAACACATACTCGAAAACGACGAAAAGTATAAATTGTGATATTGAAAATACATTATGCACTCATTGCTAGTTCCCCAATGCAAATAGCAATGAAGGGTAGGTGTGGAGTGGCGTGAACCGTGATACCCAACTAAGCAAATAAACAATAAGCATAAATGGGTTTTTCCAATTCCAGGTGTTTATTTTCATTGCAGAGGGGGCTGCTATTCCCACACCCTTTTCCATTCTTTTCACTCCCTTCTTTTTCAAAAACAAGTAAAAAGATTTAACTATCCTGTTCCTATTGAGAAACAATTTAAATTTTAATTTTAAATTTCTAGGATTTTGTTTACATTTAAAACTATTATTTTTTTTTTAGAGAATTGTTTCTTCTTTTATATTAAAATGCAAGTTGTATAAATAGGAGTTCTTGAGATAAGAAGAACTACCTGTCCTGGAGAAGGGATCATCACACTAAGTACGATGGGGTATGTGAAGGAAGGGTTTCATTAAGTTTGTCCAAAAAACTTACAATAGGATGTAATTTTATTGAGAGAATAAATGAGATGTTTTGTGGACGTAGGCAAGAGGTAGCGAACCACATTAAATAAATGTATGTGTCTCCCCAATAGTGATATCAAAGCTGATGGTTGTGTAGCTTGGTGACCTGTGAGATGAGTATTGAAGTTTGATGAAGCTGATGGTGGATCCGTGTGGGATCTTTGTGTCGAAAGTCTTCTTGACAATGGGGAAGTCAAGCAGCATGTCTGGTAGCTAACGACGGTGCAAGTACAAGAAGTGTCACCATCCAATACTCGTTGAGTGGAGGCAAAACACACAAAGCATAAGCAAGATTGGAGATGATTGCAACAAGCATCTATGACGGTGAGGGTTAAAAGATGAAGTTGGGAAATTTTAATTGAGGGAGAAATTATTTGGAAACAATTCAAATTTCCAATTATAAATATCTAAGATTTTGTTTAGATTTAAAAATATTAGTTTTCTTTTAGAGATTTGTTTTTTCTTTTATATTAGGATGCAAGTTGTATAAATAAGGGTTTTTGAGATAAGAAGAACCACTCGTCTTAGAGAGGAGTCACCATCCTAAGTAAGAGGGGTATGTGAAGGGAGGGTTTTGTCAAATTTGTCCAAAAAACTTACAATGGGATGTAATCTTATTGAGAGAATAAATGAGATGTTTTGTGGACGTAAGCAAGAGGTGTTGGACCACGTTAAATAAATGTACATGTCTCCCCAACAGCACCTTCCCCTCCCATCCCACCCCTTCTTTTTAAGATACTTCCCACCTATCCCTTTCCTTCCACCCCCCCCCCCCTCTCACTCTCTCCCTTTCATTCCCTCCGTCGTACATTGCCATCGGACCTCCGTCGCCAAAAGAACATCTCGCTAGAGCATCGCACTCGCCTTCCCCTTCAGGTGGCCATACTCTAATCGAAACTTCGTATTTCGGTGAGTATTTTCTTTTCTTTTTTAAAATTTTTAGATTTAGTGAAATCACAACTCTGTTATGTATTGATATACAACAAAATCACGATTTTGTTGTATATGAGAGTTGGATACACAACGAAAAATGTATCCGACCAAGATACATAATAGAATCACGATTTTGTTATCTATTTTTTACTTTTAATTTTTTATCCTTTAATTATTTATTTGATTTAAATTATTTATTTTTAATTATTTTTTGTCTTTTAAAGTAGTTATGTAATATGTAATTTATTTTTTGTCTTTTAATAATTTATTAATTTTAAGTAATATTTTTTTTAGTATAATTCTATAATAATATTGATTATATTTGATTATTAATTATTTCCTAATTGTTAAATTACTATTACTATTTTAAATTTATTATGCCACACATGAGGTTTGGTACCCATCGTCCTAAATGAGGCCCTCCATCAGATGATGTGCCAGGCATTTCTAGGCACCTATGACCGACTGCATTGGCATGTCGAGCTAAACAGGCTGAAGCATCTAGGCAACAGTTGCAATAACAACAAAAGAAGGTATATGCTGATGTACTCGAGGCAGAGATTGGCGTACCAAAGGCAGAGGCAGAGGCGCCTCTGGTTGAACTGACCGAGCGCATTATTGGACCTCCATTTGTAGAAGGTCTTACAGACTTGTCCTTGCTCAAGTCCTATAAGGACCACATTGCTGGGCATATATGGCTGGGATAGCCTCGTCCCGAGCTGAGGCTAATCAGCTATAAGGGTAAGATGTTGACGATGCTTATGCAACTGCAAGTCTTTAAAAATTGCGCGGGGTTTAGGGCTTGCCCCTCTTATACAGACACAGTATATTGTTACCAACAAGGGCCTTATATATGCCTTTCTTAAGCAGTGGCATAAGGACACTAGCTTCTTCCACCTACTAATAGGGGAGATGACATCACCCTAGATGATGTGCCATCTCTCCTGCACTTGCCTATTATAGGCAAGGTTTGCGAGCATGTGTATTATACGCTTAAGGACGTCGTGGGGTTGCCAATGAGCAAGCTAGGCGTGACCTTTGCTGATGCATCTGCTGGGAATGCAAGAGGAGCTTGCATAACCTTATCGTGACTGAGGGAGACATAAGTCGTACACTAGGCAGTTAGGTAGACCACATTTGTTGTGTGGGCTATCTGTTACATTTGGTTGGTTACACGATATTCACCGATAAGAGCTTGAAGCATGTGCAAGTCTACTACATAGACCTATTCCATTACCTATAAGCCTGCAACATATACTTTTGGGGTTTCATTGTGTTAGCGTTCTTATACGATCAACTAAGTGTTGCCATCCTTCGGCCTATAGTGCAGTTTGGAAGATACATAAGCCTAGTCATGGTATGATTTTTTAATTTTTTGTAGATGTGTTTAGGTTTTATTTTGTTTGTGCAATTTAATATATTAATTGCCAATTACAGACGTAGAACTATGACTATTTCCCCACCCTGGAGCGAGAGTCGACCATTGGACTAGGTAGGTGTTGGACTAGATATAGTTGGACGATGTCATTTGGGTGCTGTATGACGCATACCGGGTCGTCCGACCATTGGAGCTGTAGCAGCCTGTACATGATCAACCAGTGACGAAGTCTTCGTCTAGTAATCCCCATTTATGCGAGGTAAGTATCCATATCTTTATATTGTCTTTTTTTGATGACAATGACACATTTTTTAGTAAAAGTTTGCATTTCTTTTTTGTAGGTACAATTGGAGAGAGTTGTTGGCATTATGGAGTGCATGTTGCAGCTAAGGGTGGTACCTGAGGGCATGAATGGTGATAGCATGCTGCGGGAGGCATTGGCCGTTGCTCAGTTAGGCATGACATCCAAGTGCACTTATCAGAGAAGGAGGCAGAGGAAGACGACCACTTTTGATGATTGACTTTTTATTTTTGTTCATTATTGTTTGATTTTTTTTTAGCATTTTATATCGCATGTACAAATCTTATTGTGTATATTTTTAGATTTTGTAGATGTTCATGATTTTATATGTGTTACACTTATTGCTTTGTTGGTATTACGCTGTTACAATTATAGCATGCGATACAAATAAAAACAAACAAACAAACGCAACATAAATAATATTATTCGATAAAATAAAGTCACTTCTGCATAGATTTGATACAAATACAAATAACAGTAAACAAGGTGCATCATCATGGTTCACTCAAACTAATGGTTGCTTGGTCGTTGGAGCTAGTTGATGCCTTAGGTTCACACAAGCACATGATAATCTCTTCGGCTGTTCGTGGTCAACGCAAACGGGCAAGGATCTCTTCAGGAGATTTACCAAACGTAATGTACAACTCAATCAACTTAAGTCTAGGAAATTGGGCAAAGATAGACAACATCCTTACTACATCCTTGTCGTGTTTAATGTTCATAAACCTGTAATGAACATAGCCATCCACTAAAGATATAGGTTGACGGTAATGAATATCAAGTATTTTTCTGCTACTTCAGATCGCATCGTGAATTTTTTCCTTTAGAGTAGCAATCATCATGTACTCAATGATCCTAAGAAAAGCAGGACCATGAAGATATTGAAACAAGACCCTTTCAAATGTCGTTGTCATGTGACCATCATAATACACCACAGTAAGGAATCCATCCATCTTCTAAGGAGAAGAAACAATATGAATGAATATGGCTGTTAACAAAGGCAATGGTAAGTGCTTCAGAGCACACGTCTCTTTATACTAGTGTAGATATCGTTCCCATGTCAGAAAATCATTAAAGGCTTTGTCTTGTGCATCAGAAAAAGAAATTGTCCAAATTACATTGACTAAATCAATGGTCAAAATTGCACTGATTCAAATGTATGTCCTGTTTAGAGAATCATTCAAAGCGATGTCTTGTGCGTTGGAAAAAGAAATGGTCCAAATTGCACCGACTGAATGAGGGTCTAGATTGCACTGATTCAAATGCATGCCTGTTCATTCATCAAAGAATCATTAAATGCGATATCCTATGCATCAGAAAAAGAAATGTTCCAAATTGCACACAATAAATCAAGGGTCTAGATCACATTGATTCAAACATATGCCGTGCTCATGCATCAGTGAACTATTAGAAGTTGTGCCTCAAAAACATAAATGAATTTAATAAATAAGAATTATTAATTTCCAAATACATATTCTGTTGTGTATTTGAGATTCATATATAACGAAACACGTTTTCATTGTGTTGGAGAGATACACCTAGGATACATAATGGAATATATAACAAAAATGTGTTTTCGTTATGTATTCTAGGTGCACTCCATAATATAAACACATTTATGTTGAGAAGTATTTTTGATATAAAAAAAAATATAAACAAATTTTGAGATGAAAAGAGGAACAGGGAGGTGGAAATAGCAGGCATCGCTGACGTAGGTAAGTAAGTTGCATCTTGTTATTCTTGTGGGTGCGGGTATCTACGCATATTTTAATTGTACGTCCGCCAAACCAATCAATACCCACCACACTTCATTGTATTCTTGGATTGTTAGTGTAGATGGTGGTTTTTTGGTTCATTATTTTTCTATATTATAGTTAAAGGGTTTCGTGTTTGCACCTTTTCTGTTTGACTTCCAACCTAAAATTATGCACTTCATGACGTGTGAGTCACGAGCCCACTTAGGCTTAGCCCACAAGTACAAAAGAACCCCCCTCCTCAAGTCTCAACCAAAAGTTTATATTTTATATACACTACTATAAGGCAATATCCTAAAGGTATTAGTTAAAAAATATTAAAAGTATTATCAATATATCCTTCTTTTGAAGATATTTTAAAATTTATTTTTTTTAGAATTTTGTTTATTATCTTTTTAATTAATATCCTTGAAACACGAATTAGCAAGACTTATATTATAATTAAGATTTTTTCTTCACTCGTTGTTTTATTTTATTTTGCTTTACAAATTTATTGATTGCATGTTATAACTACTATTATAATGAGAAAAATATAAACAAATTATATTTATTATATATACTACATTATAAAATTATAACCATATAAGCATTATAATATAATTGTGTGTATGTGTTCATTTAATTTCGCACCTATTTTTCCTACCAACTTATATATTTTTTCATGTCTATTTTCCTTGTCTATTTGTGTGTGTGTGTGTGCACGTGCACTCAAATTCGCACCTATTTATCCTATCAATTTATATGTTTTTTCATGCCTATTTTTCTTGTCTATTTGCTTGTTTGTGTTTTCTCTCACTTATTTGATTTTTCTTTGTTGTCTACATGCAATTTTTCACTCATTTTTCTATACCATTTTCCTATCTTTTTTTTTTCTCGTTTATATGTTTCTTTCCCGTCCATAATTTTATGTGTAATCATTGGCATGGAATTTTTGTTTTAATAATGATTTTATATGCACGTGAAATACTTGTAGTTGAATTAGAGTTAATATGTGTATTTAGTTCATGTTATTTGTGAATTTTTTTTATAAACTTTGACAAAAGTTTATTTGAACATGTCTCAACTTATACCGATGTATGTGAGTTATAGATTAGACTTGAAAAATATATATTAAGGAATAAAGCTCCTCTTGTCAAGCAATTAGTAAGGTTGGATATAACGGGCTACTTGACTCATTGCGGGCCACAGGCTATAACGGGATTGGCCAAAAAGGCTCATATTTTATTTGGTCTTTTAATTTGATGCCTAGTCCCACCTACATGTGGGTTGCAGACTTTTTGAGCTGACCCATCATCTTTTTTTTGGTTGAATTTTTTACTTTTCTTCAAAATATACAAATTAAAATTAAATTATATTTTTTAAATTAATTACATATCATGAAAATTACATTTATATAAATTAAATAAAAAATACATGATTATAACCAGATAAAAAACAAAAGATTTAATTTTAAAAAATCAAGCAAAATTTTCAACTATAAAGGCATAATTAATCCTCAAATTTTATTAAAAACAAAATTTAATTTTTAATTTGAGAATAATAAGAATAAGAATTTAAATTTCATGTATTATCAATATATAAATTTTTACATTATCAACTACTTAGAAATCATCCTAGATATGACTTTTAAAGTAATTATTATAAAATGTCACAATCTCAGCATACATAGCAGTCTATATGATTGGATAATAGTATAAAAAAACTTTATAATGTTAGTGTATCTACATTAAATTATAAGAATAATATATTCTCTACTTCAAAAGAAAGATACCATAATGAAATAATTTTTTTTTATCAAAAAACATTTGGGAAAAAATGGAAAAAACTTAAAAAATTATGAAAAATTATGCTTGTATGCTTTCTAAAGGTGTATCTATTTTGAGTGATAGGAAGAAAAGAGAGAAAATATAAGAAGTAATAAATGGTGTGATGAGAAATGAAAGGAAAGATAGAAAGAAAGAAAAATTATGGAAAAAGAAATATAAGAAACAAAAATATGTAAAATCATTATTGATTTTTTTTTTGAAAAAGACAATTATTGAAAGGTTATATATACATATTTTTTTATACTTTTTTCTTTAACTGAATTTCTATATAGATATATGTGTGCGTATATTTTTTTTGGGGGAGCGGGGGGGGTCACCAACACAAGTAGCTCCGCCCTTGCTTCTCAAATGAGCAATTTATATTAGAAAATAAACTAAATAATTCTAGTTATCTTTAAGAAAGTTAATTGTTAACATTGTATATATATGTATAATAAATTATAAATGTTATGTACAAGAAATTACAAATGTGTTGAGATGTTAATTATTAAATTTTTTATTAACGACCCAAATTACTTACTTTATCTTTGTCAACTGTAGAGGAGTCAAAATTTTCATTTTTATAGTCCCTAAGAGGATAACTGGTGAGCCAGATAGGGTGTTTGTTGATTAGTTTGCTTTGACTTAAATATAATGTCAACTAGTATTTTTAGTTTGTGTATTGTATATGATAAATATTTATTTTATATAATTAAAATTTATAATAAATAAATATATTTGAATATATAAATTATATTTTAGATTTACAACAAACAATTTAAATTGTGATATGAGATTATTTTGAACTATTGACAATTTCTTTTAGAAAAATTATTGAAATTCAATTCAGAGATAAGAAAGTCAGTTATACAACTAAGATAAAAGGAGAGTAGTTTAAGATGGTTGAGAAATAAAATTTTTTGGCTACTTGTAAGAGTAACATATGAAATGTACATCTAAATTAAAGAAAAAAAAAGAATATTTAAAATATCTAATTGAAAGAGTTAAGAAAGTGAGAGTCACATTCTTTAAGTTATATGTTTTAATTTATAATTTATGAATGAATTTTGAACTAAAAAAAAAAAATCGATCTTTTATACTTTGGTTTGACATTTTTCTAAAATTTTTTAATTTATTTTTATATAACTTTCAAATTTTTTTAATTTGACAACTAATAAAATAAAACATTCGAATAAATTATTGAGTGGTGATCCTTTTTTTTTTTTAAAGAGCGTGATCCATCTTTAAAAATGACACTACATAACCATAAGTAATAAATCATAAAAGACCACAGAGTAGTAATATACGCATTACAAATCTTTTGTGAAAAACAAGTTATTACGAACGGTTTATGATCAATTAGTATATAATGTTAATGTTATAAACTTTAGGGGTGTTCATAGATCGGTTTGGATCGGTTTTAAGCCAAAAAGCCATCTAATCCAAAACTTCAAATACTATATAGTTCGGTTCGGTTTGGATTGCTCTTTAAAAAAATCCGACCCAATCCAATCCAAAAAATACTGTTTGGATGAATATGTTGATTCGGTTTTTAATTCCTATCTCCTTTCTTCTTGAATCTTCTCCTCTATTAAAATTCCTCTATTTTCTTTTCTTCTTCTAAATCAAATTACATTATCAATATTTTTTCTATAAAAACACTAAAAGAAAAGAACCTGTTACAAAAATAGCTTCAATTCTAAAATATCATTATGAGCTACTTACAATAGAAAGAGATCACATTCACAATGATGAGACAAAAAATGCAATGCTAATTTGTTGTTAGATAAGTTAAGGTAAAATATAGGTTTGGAAGGGTTTTGATCAGGAATTAGGTAACAGCATAACAAGTAGCTTTTAAATTATAGCAATTTATCGTTTGTTGAGCATAAAAGAAAAAGGTAATAATAAAATGACATAAAAAACTAAACATTTAAAAAAAAAACTTCACCCAAAGAATTTTAGGCATGGACTTTAGGAAACATATCAAAAGTATAAGAAAATTATGTGTTTAACATTCCACAAAATATAATACCCTATAATTTCTTTTAAGAAGAGAGCATTGGAAAGAAAGGAATAAATAATGCATATATAAAACAAAAGCTTAAAATGCACAATCATACATAATGAAAGTACTCAGTAGTAATATATCTGTTCGGTTCGGTTGTGGAGGCACCAACCAAAAACCAAACCGAACTGATTGATTTCATTAAAAAACAATACAATGAAATCCAACAAAAAGCAGTTAGCTTCAGCTTTCGATTTTTTGGATCGATTTTTGATTATTATTTTTTTGGTTCAGATTGGATTTGAACACCCCTATAATTTAACATACTAAAATGTCTACTATAAATGAAATCACATATTGTTATTTTAAAAAATTTAATATTAGTATACAATACTATAAATCAATATAAATATATTAAAAATAGGTTTAATACATTAATAGGTCTCTAAAATTTTTGAAAATTTTTAATTAAATTCATAAACTAAAAAAATTTATAATTAGATCCTTGATCTTTTACAAATTTTGTAATTGAGTTTCTATAATTGGTTTTTGACAGGTCAAAACTATCAAAAAATAACAATTTGTGGTGATTTTATTAATTTTAAATATTCAATTACAACAATCGTAAAAGATTACGGACTTAATTATACATTTTTTAATTTAAAAATTTAATTAAAAATTCTAAAAAAAGATCAGATCCTCCCGATATATTAAACATTAAAAATACAATCAATTTCAATAATAAGACAAAAAATGAAACAACAATGTTATTTATTACGAAAACATTGAAACAGACGTTTGAAAATTACATGTCTACACATTATTGGCTGAATATTAAATTTCAAAAATAAAGCCTTTGACGGAAAGCAAAGGCAGAGATGAGAGTTATAGCAATGTTGGTGTGTGTATGTATTCATAAAGATAAACATTTTCAAAAATCAGATCAAACTACCATAAAAAAATGTATTTTTTATTTTTATTTTTGTTATGTTTTTAATTGTTTTTTATTTTTTATTAGTTTAATAATTTTAAAAGATTTAACTCGGTTTTAAACATATCACTAGTATTTGCACAGAATAAATATTTATTTTAAATAACTTAAATTTATAATAAATAAATATTTCTGAATATATAAATTATAATTAAAATTTGTTATAAGTAAATATTTTTGAACATATAGATTATATTTTAAATGTATAATAAACAATTATTGTAATACAATGTTAATTTTTAATTATTGATATTTTCTTTTAAAAAATATTAGAATTCAATTTAGAACTAAAAATATTAAAAATGATAAATCGAAAGCGATAAGATGTTTAAAAATTCCTAAAAATGCTCTCATTGAAAAATGATAACTAAAAACATTCTCGTTAAATAATAGTAGCTAAAAACGCTCTTGTTCAAAATATCTATTCTCATTTAATATATAAGGTGGATAGGTTTTTGCTTTGAATGATAACTTGCGAGATTCATGTGAGATGTGGCTATCTCACAATCACAAGCCCCCTTAATCACCGTGGGATTACTTAAAACTTAATGTTGGTATTTGGCTATTTGATTTGCATATCAACAGTGGTAGGACCGTGGCATCAGCCTCCCTTGTCTAATCTAACGGCAATAATTGGGTTTGTGACCACAAATAGTCACATAGGCAAGTTTATTCCTTTCTTTTTTTTTAAAAAAAAAAACACATTAAATACTTATCAACATAGGCAATGTTTGACAAAACTACCTAAAAAGTTAGCTAGAAGCTAAAAAACTTGCTGAAAACTGAAAAATTAGCCAGTGACTGATAGCTGAAAGTTATTATGCTAGCTTATTAAATTATAAGTGTTTGGTAAAATTATATGTTGAAATAATTGATAAATATAAAATGACAAAAATATACATTTTGTATGGTAATTTTTGTATAAATATTAATTTATTTTGTTTATAAGAATATATGTTGGGATATTTATAATTTTAGTTTTTAGTTACTTTTGAACTCTAGTAATTTTTTATTTATAGATAAATTATTGTAAGAAATTAATTAACAAAAAATTAAAAATAATATTACCTCGAGCAACCAAAAAAGAGGATGAGCAAGAAGGACAATGGCCAATCAATGTGTTTTTGCTTTGGAAGTGTAAATTAGCAAAAGAAAAGAAACCAAATAAATAATAAAATCTTACCTTATTTAAAAGGATAAAAAGGAAACTTAATAAACATTTTAAGGATAAAAAATGGAATAAATATAGAAAGTTAGAAGCTAATGTTTAAAAAAATGCTACTTGAAGTAATGTCTTAAAAAATGTTACATATAACACCCCAAATTATAGAAATATTTTAATAGTAATAATATGTGACATTTCCTATGCTTGAAAATTACGAAGTGATTTTTTTTTTTATGAACAACGGATACATAATGATTTAAAATACAATATTACCAAATTTCCTAAAGCTGGCCATGCTAAAAAAATAAACTTTCCTCGTACGAAATTAAAGTAGCAAAGAGTTGTCACAGGAGAACGTTGAGAAGATCCCACTAAGCTCCTGTTGCACTATACTGATGTTGATTGTTGCCATCTGTAGGGTGGGGGAAAACACAAAAGAGGAAGTGAGGTTCTAACTTAAAAGCATCAATACGGTAATAAACATCCACGGGCCTAATCTAGCATACAATCACAACAAAACGTAATAAATAAGAGAATTCGCATTATATCTCAGATAATAATTAATCAAATGCAATGCATGAATGTATAGATACTGACTCACGATCAGACACAATGAATGGGTATATAGGTGTTCACTCATCTCCATGGAAGACTATCCAATAATAGAGTGGCAAAATCAGGAACTCATACTCCACCGACTAAAGCATGTCAAATTAATATCAATATTCACCTAATCTAGAATGGGAGTAGCATTAGGTGATTCACCAACCAAAGCTAGAATACAAATAGCCTTTGGTGGTATCAGGTATGCGACAATACTCTTCACTGATCATGGATAAATTGTAGTGACTCGTCAAGAATGTTAGTGCGTAAATCGCCTTAACCACGACACAGAGTCACAACCTTCCAGCTCCCTGTGGGATGATGTGCACCAAACATCCTCGAGGTCTCCATGGCCTCCATTATAATATTTGCACCCCATCATAAGGTGTAACTACTCTGAGACCTTAGATTCGACAATAATGACATGATCATAGTTTGTCTTACTAAAGTTAATATCATCTATGTATTTTAGCAGATGGTCTCAACTTCCCTCAATACAAATTTTCAAATTTGTCCCTCCTTACTTTCACTTATCTCTTAAGGATTAAGATTCATTGTTTTATTCTCAATTTTTATTAAATTTCGTGAATAGAACTCATCCTAGCTAAAATAATTTCAAATGTTAAATTCTTTTTATTTTTATTTTATGGATTCCTCACTTTACACTCAATTTCACTTTATATGTTTATTAAGTGATTAGAAATTTGTTATTTATAATGTTATTATATTTAGTGTTAATATTGATTTGAGCATTTTATTTGTTTATTAATTATATTTAAAAACTAGAATTATATTTAATAAATTATTTGTTTGTTTCCAATCTTTACATTTTACTATTACTGATTTGGGTTGATAATAATGAGGTCTTAAGGTCTAATTTATAAATGGGCCTCACTCCAAAATTTTATCCATTTTTTTATAAAGATTTTTCCTAATTTACCTATTTAATGTGATCCAAGCCACAAAAGCCCACAAGTGGCTTCACAATATGTACTAAATAAATTGTATTTAATTCTCATCATTAACACAATTATTGTCAATTGATATCATTCTTATTACTGTATTTATAATTACGATTAACATTTTTGTTTGTTATATATTATTATTATTATTATACCTCCCTTAATAACTTAATTATGTTAATGAATATTTGTTATCTCCTGTTACTGGTTTATGTTTTGAAAACCAGTGAAACCTAAAACTCAATTTGTTGGTAGTTCTCTTGCCACACTTTTTTTTTCTTTTGTTGATTAAGTTCTATGGGTTCAACTAGCCCAATGTCATATTAGGCCCAATCCTCAACTCCAGGTAAGTTTCCAACTTTGGTCCCCATTTCACGGTTTCTCTCCATGTCAACGACGGAGTGGAATTGCTCTCCAGGTAACTAGTTAATTATTTTCACACATACAAAAAGTCCTAATCTTTTTATTAAAATTCTTATTAATTTTTAAAACTTCACAAGTCTTACTTTGATCTATGCACAAATCCTTAATTTATTTAAATTCCTAATATTTTACTAAGCTATTTTCTATGACCCTTTTTAATTACATTTAATTTTTTACAAATATAACTATAATACAATTATTTAAACTAATAATCAATAGCAATAGCAAGCAATTAAAATAAAATATTAATTTATACGCAAACAATAATTCTTGTAAACTTTTTTTAATCAACCTTTTTCAATATTAAAACTTTACCACTTTATTTTAATTTACACACAAATTTTTAATTTATTTAAACTCATAATATTTTTTCAAAACTAATCAATATAATTTATTTTAATTATCTTAACTTAATTCAAGTATAATTGCAACCACAATTATTAAAACTATTAAAAAAATAGTAACGAGCAAAATAAACTAAAGTACTAACTTATTTTATTTTATTTTTCAAAATAAAAGAAATCAAGAAAAAGAGGATGTTACATTACAGGCTATTAAAAAAAATTGTTTTCTAAATACTATTAATAAGATCAAACAAACTTTTCAGCTAGTAAAAATGCACTAAATGCTAGCTAAAATGTCTTGCTAAACATAGCCATCATGTCATCACACATGGGAGAATATAAAATTGTGAATTAGTATTCATATCTTATTAAAAAAAAAACTACTATATATTATAGCAGCAGGAACAAAAATTGGGAAAGGCCAAAAACATCTCCTTGTTTCTTTCTCCTTTTTTTAGTGGTTTTCCTTTTTTTTTTTTTTATTTCCCTTCAAAATATAACTAGTTATTATAGAACACAACAAAAAAATGAAAAATGGATGGCGAAGATGGGATGCTTTTAGATTGCCTTGATTATATTTTTAGTATTTGAAATTTGGGGTAAATTCATCTTTGGTCTTCCAAATTAAAAAAAAATATTATTTTAATCCTTACAATTCCGAAAAAGTTGTCTTCAGTCCCTAAAGGCAAACGACGTTAACGAAGGTGAAGAAAAGTAGTGACGTGGCGTTACTAGCATTTGCCACGTGTACACTTTCGTTAGATATGTCATGACTTTTTGCTACTTCCATTAACATCTTCTGCCTCTAGGAACTAAAAACGGATTTTTTGAAATTGTGGGTACTAAAATAATTTTTTTTCAATATGAAAGACCAAAAACAAATTTATCTCAAATTTCAGCAACTAAAAACATAATTAAGCCTTTTAAATTTTATTATTTGTTGAGGATTTGAAAATTGATCATTAGCAACGAAGAAAAGTCCATTGTCAACAGGATATGTGCAATAATATTCCCCTACCCCTTTGTTTCCTTTATAATAAGATGAGCTCATAGTTTTTAAATTTTAATTTTTAATTCAACAAAAAGTAAAATTGAAATCTTTCAAATAACATCAACAAGAGAGAAAGAAACAAAAAAAAAGAGGTTCTACAGACCATTCGATATAATGGTTTTTAATTGAACAGGTTTTGATCTTAAGCTTTTACCGGTAGAATCCATATTGTCTTAGGTCTTTTTCTTTTGTTTAAAAAAATCAATAATCTACGTGTACTGCTAATACGACATGTTATTATCTCTTAACTATTTTCTCCTTTCCCCTTTTGCCCTCCGACACACCGTTTTCATTTTCGAAATTAAACCTTCTTCATTGCCATCGCTGACATCTTCTTCCACCGGAATCAAGCACAAGATAGATCCCTTACTCCGGTTGGCCAAATCCCATGGCACCTTACCCATTGTATGTCGTGGTGGCCCTTAAGTTGTCCCTTTCTCGAAATTGAAGAATGCGTTAACATATTCAGACTGTATACTGCGTGTGCTTGGTGCCCCAAGGACCGTCTTGTTCACATTAAGTGTCTTAATTTTTTCCTGGTGGAAAACAAAGTTGTAGCTTTCCGTTTTAGGGTTTGTGTGTTTGAAACCCGCGAAGAAACCAAAATAGTTTAGGTTTAGTGTAAATATGGCTGCTTGTTGTAAGAAGGATTTTTTTTTTTTTAGGAGAAGTGAGAAGTATGTTATTGTTCGAATGATGGGTAATAATAGTGTTTGCGTTAATTGATTTTCATTGTACTTTGGGTTGAATGAAAGTATGGAGTAATAAAATGGTAACATTACAAAAATAAAATAGATTGATGACAATATTACAAAACTCTGTACATTCGCCGCTGTCAGCACGTAATTGCTATATTAACGACGAATGAGGAAATAGGCGAAGGCTTTCGATGAGCATTAAAATTTTAATTCGCAGGTTTAGAGAAAAATATAGTTTAAATTATAACGAAAATGTTTTAGTTGGCGACTTGTGTGTGTAGTATATATATATATAACCAACTGTTGGAGGATTGTAGGTAATTTTTAACAGAACTTCGAATAATATTTAATGAAAAAATAGGCTATGTACTGTTTTACACTGTCATCCAATTACAACCCATCATGTATATAGTAAATTTGTTGACTTTTATAATAATTATCTTCAAAGTCATACCAATAGTGATTTTTTATTGGTTAACAGTGTAAAACTGTTTTACACTGACAGTGTATAACTATTAAACTCGTATTTAATTTATATTTGGCTTAAAAAACTTAGGTAAAGCAAAGCAAATATATTGTCCATTACGTAATGTACATGAAAAGATAATTGAGAACATTTAAATGGACAAAAAAAAACTTAAATATGTTTTAAGTCCCTGTAAATATAATGTTGTCTTATTTTAGTTTTTGTAAATTTTTTTGTTGTTTTTTAGATCCCTAACATTTTTTTAGTATTCTTTTTTAGTCCTTACCCTTAAGTATTATTAATTTAGTACTAACATAGCTAACAAAATAAAAAATATTAATCAAAATAATTAAGATGATGAAAAATATTTTAAATTAAGATAATTAGATTATTTTTAGGTACGCAATTCAATTAAGTAATGTATTTACTATTTTATATAAATAACATAATTACATATAATTACTTTTATAATTTATTTTTAATTTTTAATATATTATGAGTAGTATTTTTATTGCTTTTAATATTTTTCTTACTTTTCAATTTACTAATTTATTTTTAACATTGTAAATTTTTTTAAAAAATTATAATTTACTTAGACACTTATAATTTACTTTTAATATATTACTTGGATGTTATTTTTACATTTTAATTTATTAATTTTAACTTATTGTAATATAATTTATTATTTTAATATATCACAAGTAGTGATTTTATCTTTAAAGACAAAAGTAATATATTAAAAGTAAACTATAAGCGTCTAAGTAAATTATAATTTTTAAAAAAATTACAATGTTAAAAGTGAATTAGTAAATTGAAAAGTAAGAACAATATTAAAACAATAAAAAATACTGTTCATAATATATTAAAAATGAAAAATAAATTATATGTAATTATCTTATTTATATAAAATAATAAATACATTACTTAATTGAATTACATACTTAAAAATAAACTAATTATCTTAATTTAAAATATTCTCCATTACCTTAAGAGTGCGTTTGTTTCACGAATTAAAAGTTGATTCTCGAGAATGTAAACATGGGAATGTAATATATCCGTGTTTGTTACAAGTTTTGCAAAATTATTCCCAGGTATTGTTGATTCTTGGAAAAGTTGTAACTCTCCTTTTTACTATGTTTTCTTGCATTTCTATTCCTATGAGGAGGGGTGGGAAAGTGATATTCCTATGGGATGGGAAATATGAGTAGTTATTTTTTAACACATCTATAACTACTATTTTTATTTAAATTATTTTGAATTTTCAAAAATATTCCTAGGAATATTAAAATGTAACCAAATATGTTTTTAAATATACCTAGGAATAACACTCCCAATTATAACATTCCTGGAAATGTGATATCTAAGACAATAATATGATACTTTGAAAGAAACACCTCCTAAATATATTGATTAATGTTTTTTATTTTGTTAGTTGTGTTAGCACTAAATTAACAAGAGTTAATAGTAAGGACTAAAAAAATATCAGGGATCTAAAACTAATAATTTTTTTTACAAAAACTAAAATTAGATAGAGTCATATTTACAAGGACTTATAATATAATTAAGAAAAAAAACCCATTAAATACAGCACAAAAAGTGTTGAACACCGACCCATTAGGCAGTGTGTATGAACAACAATAAAAATATTTATGCAGAACTTAGCAACTCGTCAACCTCGATGAATAGAAACCCGAATCTGGTCTATTCCATTCATTCTCCAGAATTTGACTTGATCGCCTATATCGAAGCAATTATCAAATACAAAGTCATACCTTAGGATGTAAACAACTTAAGCTGAGCTAAGTATTAGAAGTTAAGGTTTGGTTTGTGAAAAATTAAATTATTTAAGCTTGATTCATTTATTTAGATGAGCCAAACTGAAAGTTTGAGCTTAGCTTGTTTAAAAAAAAATCAAACTTTAGCTTGACTTGTTTAGCTCATTTATAATTTAATTATTTTTGTTTTTATAAAAAAATAAACTATTTTTTAATTTGGGACTTGTTAATGTATACATACATGATTTTTAGTTGAAATACGTTAGCAAATTATAATTAAGGACTATATTAAAATATACCCATAGTGTAGCTTGTTAACCTACTTCAACCTAAAAACAAGTGGGTGTACATTAACAAATGCTTGTGGAGTTTGTTAATGGTCTTTCTAGGATATTTCAAGATAATCGAAAAGAATGGCCATTTTGACAAAACATTTCAATTAAGTGCTAGACATTGGTATTTTCGGCATTAATATCACAGTTTTTTGAGAAATTCGAAAAATGGTCTTTCTAGGATATTTCGAGAAAATCGAAAAGAATGGCCATTTCGAGAAAACATTTCGACTAAGTGCTGAAAATTGGTATTTCAGCATACTAGTTTGACTACGTGTCAAAATATAACTTTTTTACTAATTTCACTTTGACAAGATGGTGACAGAAAAATTAAAGATCCGGAAAGCATCAAAACCAGAAAAGTCATCAATGGTGAAGATTGAAGACAAAAGCCATCAATGGTGAAGATTGAAGACAAAAGCCATTAACGGTGAAGATTTTGTAGAAGTTTGTAGCGGTTATTAGCAGTTAAGAATTCTTTGTTTATAAATACTAGTTTGTACCATGTAATAAGGGTTGGACATTGTAAACACCCTACATATCCTAAGTCTTCAATGTTCACGGATCGACGAGTTACTATAATGTTCCTAACCACCATTTTAATTCCAACAACTTGCATTTATGCAAATCTACTTCTCATCTCAATTTCTTCTACCGATGACCCTTTCTTCTATCGATAACACCTTCGTATTTTAATTTTAATCTATCTATGACTTTTTCTTTTGTTTATAACCCTTCTAACAATATTTATGTAATGTAATGTATGTTTCAATTTAGATGTTTTATCAAAATTAATAAAAATTTAACCATAGACCCAGGGTAAAGGACTTACAAAGGAGGTTAAAAGGCCTCCAAAGGGAGTACATATCCCCTTCCTCAAAATCTAGAATGAGATTATGTTTGTTGACAAAAAGATGCAAATTTTCACTGTCAATACTATTATAACAAGAAAAGTTTAAAATTAATTTTAACACTTTCAACAAAGTTCTACATATTTTTATAATGAATATATAAATAACAAAGACAAATAAAATCCTCTTCATTAATTTAAATAAATAAGTTATTAATGAACTGTTAATGTCTTGTACAGCTGAGAGTTGACTCATTTAAATAATTGAGCTCAATTTCAAGTTTAAGTTTACAAACTTGATCAACTATTTAAGGACTTAAGTTTGAATAGTTCACTAATAGTTTAACTTATTTACAACTTAATCATACCAGCCAATTCCTAAGTAGCACTGCCTTGGTCTTTTTCTATTCCAAATTAAACACCATTTGGCCATGCTTTCATCCGGTAACAGCACTTCAATTTGTTCTGGTCTACGATATATCTTGTGCTAGATTCCGGTGGAAGAAAATGTCAGCAATGGCAACGGAAGAAGGTTTAATTTCGAAAATGAAAACGATTTGTCGAAGGGTGAAAGGGGAAGAGAAAAATAGTTAAGAGATAACACGTCATATTAGCAGTACATGTAGATTATTGATTTAAAAAAAAAAAAAACGCTTTAAACAATACGGATTCTACCGGTAAAAGCTTAAGATCGAAACCGTTCAATTAAAAACCATTATATCGAATGGTCTGCAAAACCTCTCGCACCATTGGATATATTTTACCCTCTTGCACGTTAGACCCCGTCCGGGTGAAACATTTACTTCTTCTACAATACAAGAGGTCACATACATACACAGACCTTCTCTCTCTATATCTCTCAACATTCTACCTTCTTTTCTTTACCTCTTTTCGTAACCATTTGTGAGATTCCTCTATGGTCTTCTCTCTTCCATTGGATTGTACAGATTCCCAGATACAATACCCACATCAATCCCTTCAATTCTAGTTGGTGTGGGGTTGTTTATGTGAATTTTTTTGAAGGACTGTAAAAGACAAAACTTTTCTGGGTTTATTGGTTTCTGCTTTATTTTTTTCTTCTTCTGCAAACTATCATTCTGGGTTTGCTCATCAAACAAAGCCTTTCCAGATAACTATTGTATTTTCAGAGAAATTCCATTTTTTCTTTGCTTTTTGTCAAAATATATATATTTTTTTCTCTCATTTTCCTGTAAATTTTCTTCATATTCCTTTCTATTAATTTGCGGAAAAGTTTGAGACATGGGCAAGGAAGGACCTTGCTATCACTGTGGAGTTACAAGTGAGTTCTTGTTTCTCCAATATATAATTTTTTTTTTAAGTTATTGATTTTTTATTTTTTTTAAAAGAGTACAACTATTTGCAAGTTAAGATGTGTTGAAGGAAGAGTTGCTGGCCAATATAAACTATGAAAAATTATGTGTGCTCTGTGAAATATTCTGGATGTATATGAATTCAAAAATATAACTAGTTTGTTGCCCAGAGCATTTGTAATTGTGAAAAATTATGCTGATTTCCCACTTATATGTGTTCTTGCACACTTTTGTTGATCTTTGTTTCCTTGTGTATGTTCCAAATCTGAGCCAATGTTGCCAGTGCAAAATTAAGCTGAGTTCACTGAATATGGTACTCCTTGCATTGATAGGAATATCACTTAATGCTGCTGTTAAGGAAGTCAACCCACAGTTCATGTCTTATTATTTGGATGGAAATAAGACAAGGGAATTATGCTTTTGCAAAATGCCAAAAGTTAATTCATGCCTGTTTTTTGAAAGGATTTTACAAAGTTGTTTTCGTTTCCTCTTCAAAGCAATTTCTCATTGTACCAGTGGATATTGGATTACTCCCTTTCTTTCTGGCTGATGAATAATCAGCACTTGTGCCTCTTCATTATTGTCTTTTCAATTATTCTCAATTCGAAACTATTAGTTTTGTTTGAAATACTTATCAGTTATCACCTTAGTAGAACTAATCCTGCAACTTAAGATTTGAAGATTTTCACTGCTTTGCTTATAATTCCAAAGCACTTTCCAATGTGTTGAAGTCATTGCAACTGGTTTTTTGTTCAATACTCTATCGCTGTCTTTTGCATAAAGTACAATGGTTGCAGTCCCTAAAAGAAGGAAATGTTTCATTTAGACTGTCTTAACTTTGATATCTCGAGTGAGACTTCGCAGTTACTGTCAATCGTTTCAGCTCAAATGCAATTGTTGTCTTCACTATGATTCTATGAGTCTACAAGTGTTCTTAATTTGAGTCTCACCACTAACTGCTTGAGGTTTCTAAATCATTATTGTTTTCCTTGCAAAAGGGCATTGATATGTATTAATTCTAGCCGGCTAATAAAAGTAAAATACTCAACATTTCCTGAAGGAATTGATAGTTCCTTATTTTAGTGAATACTGACAGATGATGTTGTCCTGGCCTTGAAGTTGTTTGTTGAGTTCAGCTTTCTAGTATATGAAAGATCACCAGCTATTGTAAAGTATTTTAATCCAAGGGGTTTAAGTTATATGTTACCCATTATCAAACTTGACATGTATTTTTTTTATATCCATCATGAATTGGATTATCAGGAAAATATGAATATGTGGTGGTTAGTAGTCTATCCAATCTGAGTTACATCTCTATTGTTGATTACAAGGGCTCTAAATGTTTGTAGATTTCTGACAATTGAGCATTGCAACAGGCACACCACTCTGGCGCAATGGACCACCCGAGAAGCCAGTACTGTGCAATGCATGTGGGTCTCGATGGAGGACAAAGGGAACTCTTGCAAATTATACCCCTTTACATGCTCGAGCAGAAACTGATGATTACGAGGATCAAAGGGTTTCCAGGGTAAAGAGCATATCGTTAAATAAGAAGAAAGAAGTGGCATTGCTCAAACGAAAGCAGAACCATGATAATGTAGTATCTAGAGGGTTTGCACCTGATTATAACCAGGGATTCCAAAAGGTTGTAGATGAAGATACAAGCAACAGGTCGAGTTCAGGATCAGCTATCTCTAACTCAGAGAGCTGTGCACAATTTGGTCATGGTGGCATGGATGCTAGTGATCTGACAGGTTGGATTAAGATCTTTCTTTCCAACTGGTTATGGCAGTATTCACCATTTTGAAACAAGTATTGATTTTATTGCCTGTCCACATTTATATTAGCACAACCAAGAAGTGGATATGATATGGAAAATGAAAAAGAAATATATTGTGGTAACAATTTCATTTGAACTTCGTTTCTAACTATATTTGAATGTGCTTTTCATTGACAAAAAGAATTGAAGAAGTGATTTAAATATTTTACTACCATGAAGCTCTAATTATACTTGACAACATTTGTAATGGCAAGTTCTATAACTAGACATGGATTATCTATTTTTAATTTAGTACAATATATAATACTTTTCTCCTCTAATAATAGAATGTCAAGTCTTACATATATGCTTCATCTGTCAAGTTTATTTTTGATTGACTTAGATCAAGAACTTCTACTTTTGTGTTATTATGCAAAACATATAATCTCCTGCATACAAAACAGGTAACTCTTTATCTTTGTTTTTATAAAAAGTAAAAACACGTAATTCTAATTAGATAGCTTGGTTAATTTAGGTCCTGCTCAATCAGTGGTCTGGGATGCCATGGTGCCTTCAAAAAAGAGGACATGTGTTGGTCGTCCAAAGCCTTCTTCTGTTGAGAAGCTAACAAAAGATTTATGTACTATTCTTCATGAACAACAGTCTTATTTTTCTTCATCTTCTGAAGAAGATCTTCTATTTGAAAGTGAAACACCAATGGTCTCTGTTGAGATAGGACATGGAAGTGTTCTCATTAGGCATCCTAGCTATATAGTCCGTGAAGAAGAGTCTGAGGCTAACTCTCTTTCAGTTGATAATAAACAATGCCCAGTGAGTGAGGCATATTCTTATTCTGGCACCGTTCTAATGCATAATGATTCTAGTGGCATGAAGTCATCATCTCTGGAAGTTGAAAAGATCAGGAACTCTATCGGCCAAGGAAAGCAGCAGGAGCAACTTAAAAGGCACACTCTCTTACTCTAGTTTATGGCATAACTTGTAGTCAACTATTATTATCATTATTTAATCTGACAAAAAAATCCATTTTGTTGTTATCCTAAAAAGCACATTTTGTTTGTTTCTGCCAAAATAATGTCTGTTCCTGTGTACATTATGGATTTTCTTTGTGCATGTGACGTGGTGAAGAAACATTAGAGATAAATGTGCAGAAATTTTTTGAAAGAAGAGACAAACATACTCTATTTTCATTAATGTGTCTATTTTTTAAATTTCAGTGACAAGTCTCAACTTGAAAGAGTACAAATCCTTGGAAATCATGAATCGCCACTCATGCTTGATTCTTTACACTTTGTTGAGGAGAGTACTGTTCAGGATCTGCTGCTAGAGGTGCCATCTAACACTTCTTTTCCACAGGCAGAGCTCTTACACCCAACTTTAAGGCTTGGTGCCCAAGCCAGCACTAGTAGTAGCTCAGTCTACTCACATCTTAATCACCATTAAGTATTTTTTACCGGGTTATTTTGATGGTTAGTTATGGTGCATATTTTACATCTTAAACATATGATGGTTGTGCTTTTGTTTCTTGCCACCTTCTTTAGCTTGGATTGTCAGCGATGGAAGTTGGGTGGCTTTTTTTGTATAAGTTGGTAACAAATTGTAGCATATAGCATAAAATGAGAAGATATAATCTCCAGAAGTTTTCTTGTGTGTATAATTTTGACACTTATTTTTTTAGCTCCAACAACAAATAAAATGAGAGGACAACATTATGGGACGTGTGTGGAGGAACTGGACAATCATACTATCTAAAGTAAACTTTCAAAATGTATGACACCCCATACCCCGACATTCTAAAAGTGCATTTGATTTGATGCTTTCCTTTGTCGAATGCTTAATTCTCATGGACGAAACAAAAGAGTGTACCGTGTGATGAAAGAGAAGTATTCGGTAGTGGTAGTGTGCAGCAAAGAACATTATGTGAGGTATCTTGTTGTCATGATGATCATAAAGGACATTCTGAGCATAAAGATAAGGCCAGCAACTATGGTTAATGAATCTTCCCATGTTAACAAACTGAGTAGCAGGTCAACGGTGAACCCACCATCCTTCACAACTTCACCACTTCACAAGTTGTGAAAAATGGTGGGTTCACCATTGACGTCGTAGAGTTTGATAATGTGGGAAGATTCATAGTTACTCCCCTAATCTTTATGCTTAGAAGTCTTTATGATCATCATCACACTATGATGCCTCACATACATTGTGTTTGACAGCTGAGAAAAGAAATAGAGTGGATGGAAATATGTTAGAAAGAAATAAAGTAAAAATATGAGTTGTTTGGTTGCAGAAAATAGAGGTGAAATAGAGTAGAAATAATATTATAAGGTTGTTTGATTTGAATAAAAGAGAAAAAGAAATTAGAATAAAGTTGAAAAAAACTATTTTGTCCTTGTCAATATTTTTTTTTAAGAAGCATGGATAACTAATTGTATAGGTATAATAATCGACTATCACAAGAACAATATATTTTCATAATGCAATAGTTGACCATTCATTTTTTACAGCAGGTGCATAGTAGTTAACTATTCATTTTTAGATAAAAGACTATTCATTTTTTTATAGTAAGTGCATAATAGTCGACTATTCATTTTTAGATAGTGAACTATCACTCCAATGGTCCCACGACGAGGCTGGGTATTTTTGTAAATGTATACGGACTTATGCATTTCTTTGTCATTTCCTTTTTGTTTTGCAAAGAAATATTGAGGTGTGTGTTCCACCGTTTTTAACTTTCTCACCTTATTTCAACACAATCAAACAACCCAACATATTTCTCACCTCTCCATTTTTTTTCATTTCTTCCCAATTTCATATATATTTCTACTTTGCCAAACAAAGTGATAATGTTCTTTGTTGCATGAACTGACCTCTGACACACTACCACTGCCAAATACTTCTTTGGACCCATGATTTCATCCCACAGTACACTCTTTTGCTTCGTCCCAAATTTTTATGCTCAGAATCTCCTTTATGACCATCGCGACACCAAGATGTGTAGTTGTAACTGTATGCACTGCTACATTTAGGTCTGTGTTTGGATTCATATTAAATTATTTAAAATTACATAAAAAATCAGTTAATTTGATTTTAAGTATATATTTATGTTTGATCCTATGGTGATGAATTGATTTTGAGTTTAAAATTGATCGAGTTGAAGTAATTTTTGATAATTGTGTTGGATAAAAAAAATATGTTAAGTTTTATTACAAAATTGTGTTTAGAATAAAAACATTCAAATATACATCACTTTATTTTAAAATTAATTTTAACAAAAATTTTACAAAATCAATTTTGTAAATGTTTACTTAAATACACAATACATCTACCGAGCAGACTGCACATGTTACAGACTTGTAAAACAAAGTAAAGAGATTTCAAAGGGCATATGCTGATTCACTATTTAAACCTTAATTAAATAAAAATGTTATTTTATATTTAAATTATAAACTATAACAAACTTTATGGTTACTACTTGTAACAAATAAAATAGTTTAAATAAATTTAAATTTAACTTAATAAAAAATCATTTATATAAGAGTGCCAAAATTTAACTAAACAAAGTTTGATTCTTGCATTCTGCAAAATATGCCAAAAAAATCATTATAAACTTGCAAGTTTGACTTCTATTTAAAATTTATTAACCTTAATATCAAATTTCATCCAAAATAAATAAAAATCAAATTTCTCTCTTCAAATTCTAATACCATATCATATATTCTATGAAAATTTTCAACAATAAATTAAATTTTAGACTTGAAAATTTTTAAAGTTGTTTAATATTTCAAATTAATTTAAGGGTAAGGATTGATTAAGTTTACTTGTTAATTCAATCAAATTAATTAAATTGATTCTTTTTTTTTTTTAATTTGGGTTCAACTTGAACCAAACCAACGGCCTAATCCTAATGAGATGTGATATGCATATAATAATTCTTACAACAATTTATACAACATTATTTTTTGTGTCTATCTCTTCTCTTTTATATTATTTATTACATTTCAAACTTCTCTTTCTTTCTCTTCGTTGTAAAATTTATTGTACTAATTATTATACAAGTATCATTTCTCAATCCCAATTAGTTTGAGTGTCATATCCACTTATGAATTCAATGACCAACTATGATAATTTAAAAGAACACTAATTTTATTTTGGCTAAATTTTGATAATCATTTCTTACTAGTCATTATTTGTCAGAATATTATGATTCATTCCACAAATAAATTAGAAGTCTTGCTTTGTATTGATGAAAACATTATATATTTTTAATGATTTTTTATCACAAAGTTATATGATTTTTTTTATAATGTATGAAAAAGGTTTTTTTTTTTTTTTTAAATATTTAGATATACACTAACTCAATGACTAAAACGGAATCAACTAATTTGAGATGGGGTTGGTTTGAAAAAAAAAAATTACAATCCCGAGTCAATCGATTTTGAATAGTTTAGATTTTATTTTCCGGCAAATTCGAATTAAACCACCCATGCTCATTCGTAAATTTAAGCTCGAAATATTTAAATACTAGATATAGTACTTGTGCGTTGGACAAGTTTATTTAAGTATAAAAATATAATTTGAATATATAAAAAATATATTCAAGAATAAAGTTTTTATCAGTTTATAATTTATTATAAACAATTATTGTAAATAGTAGGGGTGAGCAAGGAATGGGTTGAGACGGGTTTATATTTGTCCCTACCCGGCCCGAAATTTTGAACGGGCCATTTTTTCAAACCCGAACCCGACCCGATCAAGATCCGAAAGACATGGAACAAGACCGGGTCAACCCAACTTTCTAACACAATATATCAATCTTAACATTATGTATAGTTAAATTGTAAAATAAAATAAGTATAAACTTAAGTTAAGGTACATTTTATAATATCTATTTTAAAATAAATAATATCAGTATAAATATAATATCATGTTATATAAAATATTATCTATTAAATTAAAAAATTTATTATTAATACACAATTATTCAAAAAACTTATACATTTTAAGGAAATATAGGACACCAAACTGGGTTGGGACGACCCGAAGCATTACCCGAACCCGTTCTCAATATACACCTGGTCTAATTTCAAAACCCGAACTTGTCAAAATCAACTTTGGGCCGGGCCAGGTTCGCAGGTTGGGTTGGGTCATGCTCACCCCTAGTAAATAGTGTTTTAAAAATATTATGTGTATCTAAATCTATATTAAACGGAAAGTTGTTGGGGTAAGATGGTAATTTTAACTTTCTCGCCTAAATAATATATGATTATACAATTAAGCGCAACTCATCTTACATCTTTGGCTTTCAATGTATCTCTAATCTTAATCCTATCTTTATTATGAAGAATTTTAAATATAAAAATAATCTAATGTAATATATAATATAGTATAATATAATATATGAAGAAAAATCATGTATTGAAGTTTCTATTGCTACTCCTATATGTCTATTGTCATTTCTAATTAAGATTTTTTCATTTAAAATGTATTTATTAATTTGATTAACAGAAAAAAAGATATTTTAAATAAAAGTTAATGATAATAAATATCAGCATATATATAAGCAAGGTCAAGTTTTATGCTAATTAATAAATCATTATATTTTTTTTTTCCAAAACTTTCTTGTAGAAGTTTTTTCATCGTTGTTTATGAGTAAAAATTTGCATTAGATTGGTCTCAATTACTTGGGTGAGTATTGGGATTCAAACCTGCATTAATGTAAAATACATCTACAATCATTATCAATTATCATATTTATTAATACATATTTTGAGAAGTAAAATAAAATAAATGAAAAGATCAAACATAAAACACAAAACAATAATAAAAGAGATACTTCTAGTAAAGAAGAAAGAGCAAACAAATATGTAAAATTAAATTCTAAAGCAAAAAAGAAAATTCAACCTTATTTTTGTAGCATAATGATAGTACTTGTACTGTCCGAATTTGGCAGATCGGTTGCTAGGTCAAACAGTGTAACCCCCAAATTATATAAATATATTAATAATAATATTATGTAACATTTCCTATGCTATGAAATATTAAGCTTTTTTTTTTCATTACATTATCAATAGTAGATACATAAAAAATTCAAATACAAAATTACCAAATTTCCTAAAGCTGACCATATCTATTATGGAATACATTCCTCTTGTATGAAAATAAAGCAACAGAAAGTTGGCACCAAAAAATATAGGAAGATCTTGCCCAACTTCTGTCGCGTTACGCTAATGTCATGTGGTAACAAAACATACAAAGTGCCTACGCTAGCAGATAATCATAACAAAAATGGACAAATCAGGCAATTTATATCATCGCACAATTGACAACCAAATGCAATGAATGAATGCAAATATGTCGATCATCTCCATGGAGAACTTTCCAACAACAGAGTAGCAAGATTAGGAGCTCTTACTCCACTGACCCAAGCATGCCAATCAATATCAATATTCACCTAATCTAGAATGGGAATAGCATTAGGTGATTCACCAAACAAAGCTAAAATAGGAATAGCCTTTCGTGGTAACAGGTACGTGATAGTACTCTTAACTGATCATAGATAAATTGTAGTGATTCGTTAGGAGCGTTAGTGCCCAAATCGCTTTAACCATGGCTCAGAGTCGCAAACCTCTGGCCCCTGAGGATGATATGCACTAGATGTCCTCAAGGTCTCCTTGGCCTCCACTACAAGATTCGCACCCATCATAAGGTGTAGCTACTCTAGGACCCTAGGTCCAACACATAATGATATGATTACAATCGATCTTATTAGAGTTGATATCATTCCATAAATATATTATGGAAACTCCATTTTCCCTCGATAAAAATTTCCAATTTGTCAATAATAGGCTATTTAACAAATCCTCTTAATCAAAGGTAACAATTCGATTGTTTTTACTTGATATTAATTTTGATATAAAAGACTAACCACTGTGCACATGACAATATAATTCATATTCATCTAGTGAAACCAATCACAACAATAATAGAGAAAAAAGTTAAATTAACCACCAGGTAAGTTTCATGCTTATTCTCTTATCCCTTCTTACTCTTACTCGCCCTCAAGGGTTGAATTCACAAGTTTTATTCTTTGTATTGAGTCTTATGATAAGACTTCATAATCACTAAATGGTTCTAATCTTATTCTCTTTTAAGTTTATGAGAAATCTGACCTTACACCCAGTTTCATTTACCTTATTTTACTAAAATGATTAAAATGATTTCTATCCTTATTAATTGTTAGAATAAGCATTAGTAGTAGTATTAACATTGTTATCATTTTGATCATTATTATAGTTATTCTTTCATTTAAATAAGTTCAAATATCATTAAAGATTGTTTATTATAAATTTCATCACTCTTGATACTCCTTATCTTAGTTCCTTTCTAAATCTTTATTTCCTTTACTCAAATATCCTTTTTTTTTTCCTTTTTCTTTTCATACTAAATCTTAAAGCATTTCTCTCAATAATCATTCTGTCTATTAATCTTATTAATACTATCGTTGTTTTTGTTGTTGTTGTTATTATTATTATTATTATTATGCTGTTAAATTTCATTAAGTATTATAAAATTGGGTACACGACCCAACAGAGTGAGAACTCCACTCCGTTAATTTTTTTTTTGTTCCGATTTGATATAACTGGTCCCAGCACGTTTTAGAAGAAAAAGACAAAAATTTTAATCGCTACCCACACCCACTGGTACGTTATGCTTCAGACTCCAACGAGACCACTCTAGTGTTGTCTTGCATGCTTCACAATGATTCATTTCACTGTGTGATTTGTGCAGATTCCGGTGCAATTTCCACGAACACCAGCCATAACCATGTAGCCCCGTCATCTATAACCTTTATATCAATTAACCAAAGAAAATTCTTGGTTGTTTCCTCTTCACTCAAGTTCCACGGACAACAATAATTGACAACAAAGCTTCATTATATTTTTCTTTTCCAATTGGTAATAATTCAAGTAGGGAACAACAACAGTAAAGTTCATATTCAAACGGTAATCACCATGACTCCAAGTGCAAAATTTTCACTAAACAAATCACAAGAAGTTCTTAATGGAATTATCTCAATAAATAAACAACTTAAAATTAAACAGAGAAAGAACACCACAATCAATTTGAGTGTGAAATAGATAGTTAATTTTCAAGCAAGAGAAACATTTAAAGCAAGCTAAGTCTCATTAAATAAATAAATAAAAAACTCAAGAACCAAACGCATCAATTATAGGTTACCACATGAAGCTCAAGACTTCCTCCCTACCTTAATTTCCAGAAATTCGACTCCTTCTCCCTACGTTCAACACTTAACCCGTTGGAGACTGCTTCACCTTTAATGCTCCTTCACCATTGCAGCTCGTCGGATCTTGTTTCCCGTAGCCACTAACAGTTCCGCACAGCAAGCACCCATGTGAAAGAAAATGAAGAAACATGCATGAAGATGGCTTGGAGAATCTTCGGATAGGCAGAGAGGAAAGGAAGATTGTCCGTGAAGGAAAATCATGCAAGAAGAGAGTATTTAATTTTTATTTTTTTTCCATTGCTCTGTCCTTTTATACCCGTACCAACATAGTGAGGGTGGAGAAGAGCCCCTTTACTAACCCATCCTACGGCTGAAATTTCCCAAGCAATTTGAACCATATGATGTTACTTAACAACACTCACATGTGTTGAGCTAGTGGGCTTCCAGCTTGTCTCCACCGTGAGATTCCTAAGTATGTGTAACTATTGAAAGCACGTAGAAGAAAACGGGTGGCTACACGTAGATTGGTTTGCGTGTCTCTTGAAATGGAAAGAAAATGTAGTATAAGGTGGGTGTAGCCAATATACCACCCTCGGTTCCAGGACATAAATTTTAATGGAAGAAAACAATAATTTAGTGATGGATTAGGCCTTACAACACACTAGCCTAGTTGAGTATTAGTTCAAATTATTTTTTATTATGATATTTCTTTTTATTTGTAGAATGCTACCTTTGCTAAAATCGGTTTCGAGCTGTACAATGTTCATATACTTTTTCATATATCCTAGTAGTGCAAACTAATTATTGTTATAGTATATTAATCACAATAGACATATCAACATCTTTATTTAATTTCGTAGACGTAGACAATCTTTAACGTTAAATTGTTTTGAATTTATATAAAAGTCAATTGACCAAAGTTTTACTAAATGAAACAAACTTTAAATGCTTAGAATTAAATTTTATTTTGACATACTTCATTTTAACACTTATTTGAGATTTAATAAAATATACTTCAACTCAACTAATTTAATTAATTTTAAAAAAAAAAACAATTTAATATTAACTGACTCACTTAATTGACTTAATCTAACATTTACCTTATTGTTTAATTTAACTGTCAACTAAATATCTTCATACACATACAATAATTCCTTTGTCTTTTATGATCAAACAATATTTTTAATATTGGAACTTTCTAATTTTATTTTACTTACACATTTGTAACTCATCTAAATCTATGACATTTTCCCAAACTAATTAATTAGTTATTTTTTATTATTTTATTTTAGCTTAGTTAAAATAACTGTAGATATAATTATAAAAATCACTAAAATAGTATTAGACAACATAAAATGCTAATTTATTTATTTTTATTAAATAGAGAAAATAGAAAGCAGGAAATATTTGCACAAGTTTCAATTTATCAAGTTTAAATGAATAAGATTTCTTTCAAATTTTTATTTTATATAATTCTAAAAATAGTTATAAATATCAATAGCACTAATAGTTACTAAAATAATATTATATTTTTCTTATTAAAAAGGCTGAAAAAAGAAAGGATGTTAAAAACGGCCTGAAGAAGGCCATTGAGTACAGCTCGGCCTAACTTAAATCAAGTAATTAAGAAATTGGCGTTATTAGGGAAACTGGGCAACAAATCCTGGAGATAAGGACGAGAATATCTAGAAATATCGGTAAGAGATATCTGACCATATATGGGAATTAGGTGCACACTTTCTAACCCTAAATTTCGACCCATTATCCCTAAACCTTACGAGATCCAAGACCTCCCCTAACTTGAGCGTTAGAGTGTCTTTGCAGGTACCCCCCATCGGTGTGATCTTGGTGTAAGAAAGAAGGAGAGCACGCAGCGAGGAGAAGGAGGTTGGAGCTATGGCCATTCAAGATAATAAGAACACTGCGGAGGCGAAAGGCCATTTTCGGTAAGAACATTTTGGCGCCCACCGTGGGGCCAAGGCAAATTGTCCTTCAACCACTACTTTTACAATATGGTGATAACTAGGAGCGTGATGGCGGATGATCAAGGCAATGGTGCGGGGCCGTTGTTGGAGAGTCACCCCCTGATCCAAGCCTTGTGTAAAGAGATAGTGGCTTTGTAGAAGAAGAATGAGGAGGAGATGGATAAGCTGTGAAAGGAGAATGCAGAGATCCATAAACAGTTAGAGAAGGAGAGCCAGCATAATAAAATGAGTCACGAGGAACAGAAGAGTTTAAGCACCACACCCAGCGCTTCCGCGCGAAAACCAATCGCAAACTGAAGACGCGCGGGAAAGCGCTAGTAGACTCATGACCGAGAACCTTGACTGAGTCGCTCCCCCTCTTGACAGGAGGCTCAATCCGAAGCATCCCTTCATAGATGGCATCATGGAGACCCCTTTTCCGCCTGATTTGAAGAATCTGAACCTCGATTGTTACGATAGACTCAGACGAGCACATCGATGCCTACACCACCCAGGTAAACCTGTTCACCAATGACGATGTTATTTTATGTCATGTCTTTCTGATCTCCCTTAAAGGAGCGACCCTAAATTGGTGCACTCGGCTATCGCCGAACTCGATTGACTGTTTTGCTACACTTATTGCGAGGATTGGAGCATAATATGCAACCAGCAGACTATTGCACTTCAGTTGCCTTGGTGAACCTGAGGCAGGAAGATGATGAACCCCTAAGGATCTTCATGGAGCGGTTTGCAGGAATCTCGGTGAAGATTAAGGATCTGAACCTTAAGGTGGCTCTATACTCCATGATCATGGCCTTGAAACCGGGGCTTTTCTCAAACAACCTGTGCAAGAGACCACTGGCCGATATGGACGAACTCTGCAGCCGCGCAGTGGGCTATATTCAAATGGAAGAGATGGTGAAGTTCTAAGACCAGGTCGGAGTAAGCATGTAGAAGAAGGTAAATGAATGTGAAAAGCCAAAACTTGGGCGGGAAAACAAATAAAGGGTGGAGAGAGGACCAATAGGCCCAAGTACAACCATTGTACCCCCCTCACCACTGGTCAAGTTGCTGCGATTACTGGCAAAGAGCTGTTTCTTGGAAGGTGCGAACCAGAGCAAGCATTGCCGGTACCATGGGAATTACGAACACTCGACGAAGGAATGCTAGACCCTCTGTGACAAAATTGAAGAAATGATCCAGGCTGGACACCTGCAGAACCACACCCAGAGAACAAATAGTGGTCGAGAGGTGGGTCAGAACAGATACCAAAGTTGGAGGGGAAGACGAGCTAATGAACAGTCCGTGGGAAATGAGGAAGGACGAAGCCTAACCACCCCAGAGGGGGCTAATTCTTGCTTGAGAGGGGTTATCAACATAATCGCGGGAGGATTTGTCAAAGAAGGATCTAGTACCTATGTTAGGAAGTGACATATGAGGGCAGTTCGATTAGTAAATGTCGTGGGAAAGCCCCTTGAAGAAGCATCCCCCAATAACATTCATCGATGCCGATTTCTAGGGAGTAGATCTCGAGTAGGATGACCCAGTTGTCATAACAGTAGAAGTTGCGAATTTTGCTATAAGAAAAACACTAGTGGACTAAGGGAGTTTGGCCGACATCTTTTATATGGACACCTTCAAGAAGCTAGATATTTTGGAGCATTTGATATGGTCATATTTAGAGCAGTTGGTAGGATTTATTGGCGAGTAAGTAGATACTCGCGGGTACATCAATTTGCTCACCACCTTTAGTGATGAAACTGCCTTTTGTACCACCATGGTGAGATACCTATTGGTGAATGCTGACACTTCGTACAACATCCTAATAGGATGGCCGGCCTTGAACCAATTAGGAGTAGTAATCTCCACCTTGCATTTTGCGATGAAATTCCCCTTTACAACGAGTCAGGTCATAACGATTAGGGCTGATCAAAAAATTGCTCAGGAATGCTATGTTGATAGCCTAAAAGTCGGAAAAAGAGAATTGAAGTAAGGAGGAAGGCTCGTATGTTCCTTCCACCCTTATTGCCCAAGCGAATAAGTCAAGCTCGACCCTTAGATAGAAGATTAGAGGGCAGATCCTATTGAGGATTAGAGATTCCAGCTAGGGTCGCATCTCAATCAGTGCACCTAACTCGGATTCAATCTCTTGGAGGATGTATCAAGCAGCATCACTAATGTCTTAAGTGCCAATGCAGGCCTGTTTGCTTGGATAGCGACGGACATGTCGGATATTGATTAGGGTTTCCATTACCACAAACTAGTTGTGTGCCCAGAAGCACGACCAGTTGCTCAGAGAAAACAAGAACTTGGGGAAGAAAGAAGACAAGTGCTAGAGAAGGAAACGACCAAGTTGATAGAAGCTGGGTTCATCCAAGAAGTAGAGTACCCCACATGGCTGACTAATGTTGTGCTGGTTAAGAAGGCGAATGGGAAGTGGAGAATGTGCACAGACTATACCGACCTTAATAAGGCTTGCAAAAGGATGCCTACCCACTGCTAAGTATCAACTGATTAGTTGACGGTGCTTCAGGTTACAAGCTGCTAAGTTTCCTGGATGCGTACTCAAGGTATAATCAAATACCCATGTTCCTTCAGACAAAGAGAAGACTGCCTTCATGACAAAAGGTTCCAACTATTGTTACTCTGTAATGCCTTTCGAAATGAAAGATACTGGAGCGACTTACCAGCGTTTGATGGACAAAGTGTTTACAGGTCAAATTGGAAGAAATTTAGAGGTTTATGTAGATGATATAGTGGTGAAGTCCGAGGATCTTGGCAAACATGCTAAAGACTTGGAAGAAATATTCAATGAAGTCAGGCGCTGCAATATGAGGTTGAACCTCGAGAAGTGCGTATTTGGGGTGTAAGGGGGGAAGTTCTTGGGCTTCATGTTAACTCACAGGGGGATTGAAGCCAACCCTGACAAATGTCGGGCTATCATCGAAATGAGGAGCCTCTGGATAATAAAGAAGCTTAGAGGTTGACCAAAAAACTTACATCCTTTTCCCGATTTTTTCCTTGAGTGGTCGAAAAAGCACACCTATTCTTCCGGCTCTTGAAGAAACCGAAAGCCTTTTAGTGGGACGAGGAGTGCGAGTTAGTGTTCAAGGGGTTTAAGATGTTTCTAGCGTCCCTACCTATCCTAACCCGCCCCTTGCCTAAATAGGACCTATTCCTATACCTGGCCGTGTCAGACTAAGCGATTAGTTCAGTTATTGTATCGAAGGTGGAAGGCTAACAAGTCCTTGTCTACTATATTAGCTACGTCTTACAAGGCCCAATACCAGGTAATTAAAAAACATGCTTTAGCATTTGTGATAGCAGCTTGCAGGCTCTGACCCTATTTCCAAAGTCACCAAGTGGTGGTGTGGAACGATCACCCCATCCGGCAAGTGTTGAGAAAGCCGAAGCAGTTGGGCGGATGATAGCGTGGTCGGTGGAACTCTCTGAATTCGGACTCAATTATGAAGCTAGAGATTCCATAAAGGCTTAATGCCTTGCTGATTTCCTAGTGGAGCTCACGCCGCCAGCCAAACAAGTCTCTCGGTAGTGGACTTTGTATGTGGATGGTTCTTCAAACCAAAAGGGGAGAGAAGCCGGTGTTATCTTGGAGGGGCCAGGAGGAATGGTGTTAGAACAATCCTTGAAATTCGATTTTTCAACCTCCAATAATCAAGCAGAATATGAGGTGTTGATCATAGGACTCACATTAGTAAGAGAAGTTGGGGTTGATCGAGTTGTTTGTAAAAGTGTCTCCTAGTTGGTAGCTAGACAAGTATCCAGCACTTTCCAGACCAAAGATGCTCAATTGCTAAGATACCATCATCGGGTGATCCAATTGATAGAGAAGCTGGAAGAATTCAAGATAGAACATATTCCTCGAGAAGAAAACAGAAAGGTTAATTTCTTATCTAAACTAGTGAGCACCAAGAGGTCAAGACAATACCAAACAGTCAAATAGGAAACAATAGTAAGATCGAGTGTGGAAGAGGAGATTTTTAGCATGGAAAAGGAGAAGGAATGGTAGATGACCCCTATTTGGAAGTACCTCACAATTGCGAGCTACCTGAAGATAAAAATGCAGCAAGAAGAATTTGAAGGAAGGCTAGCTACTATGTGGTGGAAGGGGAGGAATTATACAAGACGGGATTCCATACCCCACTACTCATGTCTAGACTCCAAGCGAGCTAGATATGTCATGGATGAGGTGCACTGGGGGATTTACGGGATACACACTAGAGGGCAGTGCCATAGCTGCTCGCATCATCTGAGCCCGGTACTACTGGTCCGACCATCATGGCAGATTGCATCGATTATTTAAAAAAGTGCTAGAAGTGTCAAATATTCGAGAATTTATCCCATATACTGTCTAAGGAGTTGCACTCGATTATGTTGCCCTGGCCCTTCACTACATGGAGGATGGACATACTCGGACCCTTCCCCATTGCCAAGGGCCAAGTGAAGTTCTTGTTGGTAGGGATCGAATACTTCACAAAATGGATCGAGGCTGAGCCTTTAGCCTGAATAATAACGTTGAACGTCTAGAAGTTTGTATGGAGAATATATCTACTGGTACGAGATGTTGCACTTGGTGGTAACAGATAATGGAAGGCAATTCGTATACCACTTGCTCGAGGAATTTTACAGAGGGCTGGGAATTTGGCACCAAGTCATGTCCGTTGAACACCCATAGACCAACGAACAGGTTGAGGCAACAAATAAGGTGATCCTTGGAGAATTGAGGAAAAGGGTAAGAAAGGCTAAGGGCAGCTGGTTGAGGAGCTACCAAAAATCCTTGAGGTGTACCACTGCACGCCCTAGTCAACAACACAGGAAACACCCTTTAGATTGGTATACGGTGCTAACACTATGATTTTAGTTAAAGTAGGGGGTTATCCCTGCGTCGAACAGTATTCGATCTAGAGAAAAATAAAGAAGCATTGAATATAGAGCTGGACCTAGCAAAAAAAATAAGAGAAAAGCAAGGATACAGGAAGAAACGGGTAAACGAAAAAGCTACACGAAGGCATAATGCAAAGGTAAAACCGAAGGACTTCAAGCCTGGTGACTTGGTGTAGAGGAAGATTGGGGAGACTCGAAAGGAGATTGGCAAAGGGAAGCTTGCTGCAAACTAGGGAGGACCGTTAAGAGTGGTTGAACGGCTCGGCTATGGAGCTTACCAATTAGAACAGCTCACGGGTGAAGAAATTTTGCGAACGTGGAATGCTTCTCATTTAAAGATGTACTTCAACTGATATATGTAATGATGGTGTACTCTTTTTCTTACCCCAGTCTTTTGTCCCAAAAATAAAAATATGGGTTTGGCCAGAGAAGTATTAATGAGGCATGTCGAAGATAATAGCAATAAATTTCTACTTAAATTCTTTGTTGTTTTGAATAATTTTCGAGTTGACCCACTGAGCTTGAAGACTTAACAGATTTCAACCTACTGAAACCTTTTCCGAGCCAACCTACCGAGCTTGAAGACTTAACAGGTTTTGACCTACTGAAACCTTTTTTGAGCTGACCCATCGAGCTTAAATACTTAACAGGTTTCGACCCACCAAAACCTTGACCCATCCAGCTTGAGGACTTAACAGGTTTTCTTAAAATTAGACACTAACTTCGACTATTATGTCGAACCGAACTAGCAAGTGTGAAAGATCGTCTCCTGTTAATAGAAATCACAAAGTAAGTCATTTTCATTAAAGGGTAAAACCGAATACATAAAATGTCCTAAAGCTACGGAGGTTGTACGCATCAATACAAGGCTTTTCATTTAACAAAGTTATGACTGTACATGAAATGTCCTAAGGCTACTGTTAAAACAAAGGACAAATTTATAACCCTCAATTTATTTTGATAATAACAAACAATTAATAAATATGTTTTTACACAATCGTCTGGTCATCAGTAATATATTCACAGGCAACCGTCTGATAATTTAAGTTCATATTGTCTTTATCTTTCATCTAGATAAATTCAGTAACTAACAACTTTCAGACGATGATCTAAACGATCTGTACATCAATCAGAATGTAAACTACCTTGATATATTTAAAGCCTACATACCTATTTTCGAGGAAAGTTATCTTTATGCAAAAAAGAAGGAATGTGTGTGCGGATGTTAGAACAGGAAAGCAGATATGACTACTACTACAAGATTGAGTACAAGAATGGTAAAGATAAGCAGATTGCTTTATCTTATCAAAGTGACAAGTTGGTAATAGGCATTAAATGCTGCATTTAATGCTCCAACGACTCTTTTCAACAGACGAAGGTTGTCTTCTGCATACACTTACAACGGATACTTTTGGAGAAGCCTATATATAGAAAAGAGACCTCAATCTCAGGATTGACGAAATATAAAATCTTTAGCTATTGAAAAGTTCTTAGTGTGTAATCTGCGTGTAAAACATTTCTTTTATTCTTTATTGTATATTCGTCTGATAAGACGTTAAACCTAGTGAGGTAACTCACATTTAACCTTTTTTCCAGAGAAATTGGTGGAAGCTTGAAGAGGCTTTGATTCAAAGAATATTTGGGTTTTTTACTTGGAGAGGCAAGTTAAAGACTACTTGGGTTGAGCCTGAAGAGACTTGTTGAAAGAATACTTGTAACTTGGATAAGTTAGTGGAACTTTATTGTTGCCAAGAACTAGATGTAGTCTTTAGAGTGAGACGAACCAGTATATCTCCTTTGCGCATTCCAGTTTCGTTTTTCAGCTCTCGTCTTTCTTTCAAAACGTTTTGAAAAACTCTTTTATTTAAATCCTTCAAACAATAAGTCTCTAAAAGAAAAGGTCTTACAAAAATTTGTTATAACACAATTCAACCCCCTTCTTGTGTTATCTTTGTGTTTTACAGCTACGAAGGTCGTACATACTGGCCAAAGTTACAAAATGTGCCTATATACTAAGAAGGGAAGAGTCTGACGCGCGATAGGAGGGCAGCCAAAGAAGAGAAAGTTCAAGAAGTTCAGCCGAAAAAGAGGACGTTCAAGAAGTCCAGTCTCAGGGGCGTGGAACGCCAGAGCTTATATAACATAGACATTATCTCCAACCTACTCGGCGTTCCCACCCCCTTGAACTTCCTCTTCTTCCTGATCGGAGAGCTCGGCCACATCTACCAACACCTCGCTTTTAACATCTTTTTCCACATCAAATCCGGAGGTGTCGGTGCTTGGGAAGAAAAAAGTCAGTTGCCGAATAGCCTTCTAAAATTCCTTTACGTGCTTCTCCTATAATCGACCCTTTGGCCTCGTTCAGGTCAATTTCAAGGTGCTTGACTTAGTCAGCGCCTTCACCTGATTGGACTCGACCTTAAAGAGCTCGACCTTGAGGAGCTCCACCTCCGCCCCCAAAGCTGCCGCTAAGTCTTCTGCTTTAGCCACCCAGGTTCATCAAAACTTCACCGCAGGCTCGGGACTCTTTAGCTCAATCTTTAGAGCAACAGCCGACTTCCTTGCCTCGAAGGCTTCGAAAAGAAGTGTCTCGTTGGCCCGAGAGGCTTTAGCTAGGCCGGTCTTCGCTACTTCAAGTAAGGCCTCCAACCTTCTGATCTCGGCTTCCTTTCGACTCCACCGATTGAGTGGAAGTTTGGTTTGCTTCAGCTCAATCGCCCAAAATTAAGCGATCGTTCAGGAGCGAGCTTGGAACATCGAGAGCGCCTTCTAGCCCACCTGCGGGCCAACCTCTCGGAGAGCATTCTGATCAACCTTCGAAAAAGAGTCTAGACCCAACACCTTACGAAGGTCAAAGTCACAACCCCAAAAGGAGTTAAAACCCTTGGCAGCAGAAAGTGGGGTGGGCGCCGGCAGATGAAGATCCTCCGATTGCCCTGAGGGAAAGGGTTGGACAAGGGCTTTTCGGGGAAGGGCTGGCCGAATGCACCTCTACCACACACGAAGCAGCCTAAGTTTGAGTTGGAGTCAATGTGCGAGTAGAAGCTTGGGGCATTAGAGGGAAAGGGCCAGGCTGGCTAGAGGGGGAAGTGCTGACCAGAGCAATAGAAGTAACGCCCACTTTGGCACGCTTCGCCTTTTCGACACGCTTCGCACGAAGTTTTGAGAAGTTGAAATGCCCCATAATCACTACAAAAAGACCAAACAAAAGTAAGAAATGACAAATGACTACGAAAAAGCAAATAAACAACACTCACACTTCATATCCCTTAATGGCTTCTTAGACCTGGAGAAGCCCCTACACGGCTTGACATGAGAGTAGTTGAGGAAGTTTGTATAGATAAACCATGTCTGCTTGATCCTCCACCGACATGTCCTGAACACGCCAGACTGTGTGCTTATCTGGGTTCTTCATCCAGTAGAAGGGGAATCGGCGACGCCCTTAAGTGTCAAAGAAATTGCTCATCCTGGCTGGACTCGGTCGTACCCGAAGAATCCACCCTTGAAATCTTTGTAAGAAGTGGTGAAGGCGGTGAACAATGAAATGCCGCTAATGCCTGACAGCGACACCTAACCACCCTTTCTCTTCTCTTTGGTCGTGTAATGGTGGAGAAATTTAGGAGTAGTCAGAATCATGTGAAGCATGTTGCATAAAATATGAAAAATAGTCATGGCCGCTCAGTTGTTTGGATGGAGTTGGGTGGAAGCCATGTTTAGAGTCGTCAAGACCTCGACCTCGAACTCGTCAAGAGGTATCATGACCTCTAGGTGGTGAAAAAAAGGTTTGTAGACATAGGTGAAGTGGGGCTACCTGGGAGCGACTGAGAGGTAAACGTTCTCGTCTGGGCCGCATGGCTTTGGTATGATTGAGCCTTCTTAATCTGAGTGGCATAAAGTGATGGACCCTACCAAGTTGGCGATGGTAGCGGCTGATTGGAGTTTAGAGTATTAGACCCCCACTTCCCTGAAAACCCG